>CM077201.1:8578570-10061070 GCA_039654625.1 Rhinogobio ventralis
AACCCTGATAATCATGTGTCGGCAACCCAGTACAAAGGCTGATACATTCTGGTGTTTTTTAACTCTTTCCCTGCCAGCGTTTTTTTTTAAAGTTGCCAGCCAGTGCCAGCGTTTTTGATCATTTTCACAAAATATAATTTCACAAAATGTAAATAGAATATTTTGTTGTATGAATATCTGAGCATTAAATATATCAAAAGAGAAAGCAGACCTTCTGCTTTTAAACAAAAAAAAAAACTGTTTTATTCTAGCTTCATGAATTTCTTTTTTAAAAGCAACATTTTGAACAAAAAGATGAGAAAATCAAGTTTTTGTCAAAGACTACATCCAGATCAGATTCAGAACGATGATCAAACACAGATGGAGTAGATTGAGTCCATCAACACCCCTAAAGCTTCACAGTCCTATAGCTCGTCCTGGGTCGACATTTCATTCAGTAACATTAGATAGTTTTGATATATATGCTGTTTAATGTTGATCACATTATTTTACATATGCATCTGCTTACATACGATCGCTTGTTTTTTTGCGTCTTCTTCGCATGTGTTTTGATCAGGAGATTCTGTACTCATTCAGAAGATGCGTAATAGCGCCCCCTAGCGTATAACATTGAAAATACGGAAACCTGGAAAACTCTGTGTTTGGCGGGGAAGCGTTTTCTTACAAATAGCGGAACATTCCATGTTTGGCAGGGAAAGAGTTAATAGATGTACATCTTCTCAGCAGATATTTTCTTTACGTCGTTAATTAATAGTTTTATTGTTGACTCTGTTGTAGAGATACAGTAGGCTACAAACTTTAATTGTATCCTCCTTTTTTTAACAAGAATGCATTTGACTTGCATTTGTTCCATTCACAGTTCCTTCCCTTTCAGAAGGAACCTTGTGTCGCTCATGTCAGGGAAATGTTGAGTTTGTCTAGACTGTTCTGATGACTCGTACTGCTGCATGTGTCTTTTTTCCAAACAGAAGCGACTGGCAATGGTTGACATCTCCGCTGGCACTGCTTGTGTTGGATATTAAGTGATATTTTTATCCATGGCTGCCTTCAGAAAGAGGACGACAGACCTCAGCGGGACTTCCTACTATTGAATTAGGAGGAGAGAAAACACGAAGGATAGAGCACGTCTAGACTGCGGAGCAAATCATAAATTCGCCATCTAACAGAGGCATTAGTGTCCAGTAAAGTCAGGTTGTGTTTGCTCTGAAATGAAGCGTCCAGAGGCTACAAATAAATAGCCCACGGAAGAGCCGGTTTCAAATGCCTCTCGCAGGGAATCAATGTTCTGTGCCAGACAGACGGGATGAAAGGACACCACTAGCGCGGGGGCATTGGGAATATCGACTACTGGCGTTCCCATCTGGAGACGACCAGAAAACTTCTGTGCAAATTCGTGGGGGGGTTCTTTCATTCTCTAAGAAAAACAACTCCCATAAGTCTAATTCCGAGTAGAAATGGCATTGCTGTGTGATGTTGGGGAAAACTCTGTGTGATGGCGTAAACCATTCCAGTTTCATCTTTATTTTATGTTTTTTTTTGGCTGTTCACAAAGGGGCACGTTCTTGCATTCAAAACAAGGATCTTGAGCCCTGTTTTTCAAAGTTTAACTACTTTTAACTTGATGTGGTTTCTCAAAAACACAGCACTCATGCTGCAAGATGCTGAAAAAAATGAGGCACATAGTTTCATATGTAACAAAACATGGTGTACATGATGAAGAGCCAAGTATTTGTTTGTTGATTACAGCGTTAGTTCACCCAAAAAATGAAAATTCTGTCATCTTTTACTCACCCTCAAGTTGTTGACTTTACTTTTTCTGTGCAACACAAATGGAAATGTTTAGCTTCCATACTTTTCCCTGCAGATTAAACACTGTGTTGTGTTATGCTGCCCTTGATCTAATTATCTCACTGTCCACCTCACATGAGATATAACTCCTGATATACAGTACAATCAGAGAGTCTCAGAACTATGTAATCCTTTACATTAAGACATTATCAACGTATGTAATGGTCATCTGACTGTCCTCATCTCAGATGTTTAAATGTTTAGAGGACTTGTAATGTAGTGATATGGAGAGTGAGACGAATTTAGCATATCTGTGTTCTGTAAAATTGATCATGCAGCAAGTTCCACACAACGTGCAAAAGGGGAAGAATATGTTCACACCATGCAACATTTCTCTTGCTGTTAGGGTTTTGTCCTCTCACTTTGTTTCAATGTCAAACACAAACATTTTTTTCTTTTTTCTTTTTTGCTGGCTTTTCACCGTCTGTGACCTCAAGTTTTATTTATTTTTTTCTATTTGTTTATTTATTATTATTTTACTGGATAGTGGTCTGCTGGCTAACATTCTATAGTAGTAGTAGTGTTTAGGTTATAGTTGGTTAAAATGATCACTCAACAAATCTCTCAAATATCGTTTTGATGGACATATGCATAATGTGGAATAGAACAACCTGGATCAGAATTTGATCAAATTGGACTACAAATGAATATTAATGTTTTGTTTGGAAAGGAATTAATACTTTAATTCAGCAAGGACACATTTGATTGATCAAAAGTGAGAGTAAAGACAAAATATTTTTATTTCAAATAATCACTGTTCTTTTGAACTTTCTACTTATCAAAAAATCCTGAAAAAAATGGTTTCCAGAAAAATAATAAGCAGTACAAGTGTTTTAACTGATAATTATAAATGCTTCTTGAGCAGCAAATCAGCATATTAGAAAGATTTCTGAAGGATCATGTGACACTGAAGACTGGAGTAATGATGCTGAAAATTCAGCTTTGCAATACAGCAATAAATTGCATTTTAAAATATATTCAAATAGAAACATTTTAATAATTTTTCAAAATATTGTGTTTACTGTATTTTTATCAAATAAATGTAGCCTTGGTGAGCATAAGTGACTTCTTTCAAAAATCATACCAGACCTAAACTTTTGATGGTAGTGTGGTACAAGGAACCCAAAGAAAGGGTTTTCTCTTCTCCTTTTTCCTTGTTTTTACATGTTTTTGTACATTTGTTGTGCAGGTGGAGTCGCGGGACACTCTAAACAGCATCTCGCTGAAGTTTGACACCACTCCCAACGAACTTGTTCAGCTCAACAAACTCTTCTCCAGAAATGTGGTCCCTGGTCAGGTATGTGTTTCATGTTTAATGTCCTGTTTCACTCGTAAATATGTTGCATTTCTAAAGTAAAATGGGTTTTTGTTTTATTATATTTTATTTATTTTTTGGTATTGTTTTAATCTAATGTTGTAATACTGATAGTTAAAGGTGCTGTATGTAAGTTTATCACTTTACTAAAGCATAAAAGTACCATAATTTGTTTGCAGATATTTAGGAAACATGCTAAATTCACGTTTCTCAAAAAAACAATGCCACAGCCAGTTATTCTACGTTGAAATGTGTGTTCCGTGTCGGAATGTCTGTTTTTGTTTTGATCTGTGCAAAATGGCACGCTGCCAGTTTACCCAATAGTATTTCGACATCACAGGTTGCCAGTTGGCAGAAAATGCAGCGTATTGCTGCCATGGAGGCCAGCAAACAAACTGGGTCAGAGATCGCAGATTCTACCCGATCTAAAAAACCTTGGCATCCATCAAAAAATCTCTATGAACGAGAGCATATTAAAACGCAGATAAATTAACTCATCAACGTACAGTGTGGCTTTCATTGTCAGTTGCGCTCGCTCCTGTTGCGAGGGGGGGGCGGGGGAAACCACAATCTCCAATATTTTGAATTTGGACTGCAGTATCTATTTCGACCACTAGCTGTCAATCCTACATACCGCACCTTTAACACCCAACTTTTAGCTTTTACTCATTGAATATCTTGTTTGCTCTGAAATGTGTCATACTACAGAAGTAAAAAAGTTTGTAAATGCCATTACATGTTGGCTATAAAGCCACAAAAACCACACACTCATGGCAGGTTTCGTCCGCAGACACTCATTACAATGCTTCACTCCCTCACCATTAGATCTCTGCCAAGCGTTAGACAAAGAATCAATCTCTCGCTGTTTAATATAGTGCAGCAGCATATCAATTATTGGCCGATATGACATTTAACCAGATAATATCTCTCAGATAGATGGAGTGATTAATGACTTCTCTCTTTCTAGTCAGTGCATGAGCGGTTATGAAAAATCTCTTGCTAAACAGCTCCAGTATTGCTTCATCATCTCCTCACAAGTACATGTTAAGCAAAGCTGAAGTCCGGATCGTTGATATTCACGTGGCGCTGGGCATAGTAATAAGAGGGTAATAGATAGAGTTAGGCATTGGAGATGGCGACTGCCGCCTGACACAGTACAGCTGGAGGGCTCTTAGCACGGATCACGTGACCAAACTCTGCAGCTCCTTCCATTAGCGTAATCCTCCCCAGTGTTTCGGACTGCTGAACAACCCCTCCACGCTGACTTCACTGCCCCCGAACTAACACGAGTGGAGCCCATATATACATATGTATGTATGTATATATATATGTATGTGTGTATATATATATATATATATATATATATATATATATATATATATATATAATGTGTGTGTGTGTGAGTATTGATTGTGCATCAGTTGCTGGCTGGTGTTTATAAAGTGTTACACTGCGGTTGTGTTTGCAGGTTCTGTATGTTCCTGATCCGGAGTATGTGTCCAGTGCGGGCAGCTCTCCCTCCTTCAGTCCCAGCAGCCCACTCTCTCCCACCTCCTCTGAAGCGGACCTGGAGAAAGTGACCACGGTATGTGACATTTCCTTGTTCACACCACACAGCCTCATCATTTAACCTGTGCTCTTGAGGGACTCTCACACAGTCAGACATGCCCTGAGCATGGTATGCGTTCATCCTGAAGGCTCTCTGGGAATTTTATAACAATTTTCCAGAATCGAAGCTCTGTGTGCTTTTGTATCTTATGCTTTCTGGTTTACAGGAATCATGTGAGAGGGCCTTAATGGAACAGTGAAATCATGAGGTGACAGCACGAAATGCTGCTGTTCATTGTTAGTCAGGAAACATTGTGTTTTGTTTTTTATCAGCTGATAGGAAGAATGCCAGTCTTGCAAAAAAGCTCTCCATTAAGTTGTCGAGGTATCCATGTGTTTGTCAAGACGAATAGGAGCTGTAATTGTTGACTTTAGGTAATTAACTCAATGTCAACACATTCACCTTTAAAGCTGAATGTAATTGTTAAAATACTGTGTCCCAGTTTAATATGCAGAGACAACTAGAAGACATTCATAGGATGATTCCTTTAAAAATATAAAGATTGTGGCTCTCTGGTGCTGTCAAAACACTCTGTCTGACTAATTTCAGATGGAAGAAGTGTTCAGAAAAACTATTTGAAAACAGTCATTGTATTTGCAATACTGTTTGGTAATTACCTGGCAAATTATACGCTTTAAATATTGATCTAATACTAGTTACCGACGAAGGACAGATGGATACATAAAATATTTATACGACACAAATAGATACTTCTGTATATTTGCTTTTGAGTAGGTTTTGAGATCACCTGGCTCAAGGCTGTGGTTTTTGTACTGTCAGACGTGATATTTACACACCCTCTGTAATCAAATACCTGCCATGAGCTTTGTTGACTTGCCTTCATTCTTTGAAGCAATTTATCTAAATCCCTAAGAAATTAGTTATTTCTGGTGTGATGAATATAACTGGATGATAGAGCAAAAGAATATTATATATATATTTTCTGAGTATTTAAGAACTTGCTCTAAAATGGTTTAAAGGGTGTTTTTTTCCCCTCCAGTCAAAGTAACCATCAATTAAACAGTCATTGTTGCTAATAATATTCTAGATGTTTAATGCAAGAAAAAAAAAAAAAAAAATCTAAAATTGAATAAAGTTATATATTTACAATTGTATGATTATGATACAAGACATTTTAATTATATGTATATATATGTGTGTGTGTGTATATATGTGTTTTAAATATTTTAAATATAAGGGAAGAACAAAACACTAAACATGGTTAAGGTATTTGTCTTTTCTTATCCAAGAAAAGGCAAAATACAGCTACAGGTTTTATTTTACTATGCAAAAAAAGTGCATAGAAAAACAAAGCTCACAGGAAAAAGCTTACATTGACTACAGCATAATCATTTATTAATATTTAGTTGGTTTTCTCTTATTTTTTATGTGTTCATAATTTCTTTTATATGACAGCCCATTAAGTCTGCAAAATTGTAATAATTTTAATAAAATAAAATAAATATCAAATAATAAAATATATACAGTATATACAGTTTACATACTGCTTGCAAATCTGCAAAATGTTAATTATTTTAATAGAATAAGAGGAATCGTAAAAAAAGCATGTTATTTGCTGTGTAGTATTGGCCTGTACTAAATAAAAAATAACATACATTTTTTATAATCCCTCTTATTATGTTAAAATAATTAACATTTTGCAGATTCCTCATGAACTGTTTTAAGCCATTAAAATTGAGTGGAACAGCACTGATTCTTTTTTTGGATATATTTGACTTTAGGTAATTAACTCAATATCAACACATTCACCTTTAAAGCTGAATGTAATTGTTAAAATACTTCCTTGTATCCCAGTTTAATATGCAGAGAACTTACATTCATAAGATGACTCCTTTAAAAATATAAAGATTGTGGCTCTCTGGTGCTGTCAAAACACTGTCTGACTAATTTCAGATGGAAGAAGTATTCAGAAAAACTATTTGAAAACAGTCATTGTATTTGCAGTTCTGTTTGGTAATTACCTGGCATATATATATATATATATATATATATATATATATATATATATATATATATATATATATATGCATACATGCATTTATATATAAAATATATGGGAGAAAAAACTTGCCATTAGTCTAATGCCTAATTACATTAAGAAAACTTAATGGGCAAATTACAACATTACAGTTGCTTAATCTCTATTGTTATGGGAAAATATGAAATATTCTATTTATTGTCCAGCCCTAGTGGTATATCATCTCATCTTTGTGCTGTGGAGTAACTGTGCTTGTTTTACCTGCTATCAGACGGTTTGGTGTTGAACTTCTGTTTTGCAGTAAAAGGCTTTACCTTTAGTATCTTACAAAGATGCCGCTGTACCTCACTGCCTCCTGGTCTCCATAGTGACTGCTGTGACGGTGCCGTTTGCAAACCTACCCGCTTGTGTGCTCAGCCTTAGACACTCCTTTCCCTTTCCCTTTTCACACACCTATTTAGACCGTTCCTCTGGGAAAAGAAAGCTGTGATCTGTCTAGCAGACTGGTGCTGTACGGGGAATGAAATGAGGTCTCCTGACCTGTTCCAAAATCCAGGAGCTGCCTACCTAGACAAATTGTAGGCGTGCTTCTGACCTTGATTTATCCAGAATTTAAGACTCTTCTCTTTATGTAGAAGGCAATCCCAGAATGCATTTCAAGAAGCTCTATAACGAAATTCATTCAAGAAGACAAGCAATATTTTATTAATGGGAGCCTATGCTTACAATTCCTTCAGTTTTGATTATTCAGTATTGAAACAAATTATTTAGTATAAGTCAAATGGACCATATGTGTGTTTGCTGTTTATTTTTATGCTTATTAGAGTATCACATTCTAGGCTTTGCGTAATGAATCAATGTTTTGAGTATAATGTTGGAATCAACTGTGAGTCACTAAACATACTTAATGTTAGGAATGCACCAAAGTGTATAATTAATGTTTGAGGATAACTAACCAATATTAAAATGATATACCATTTTGTCTAAATAAATTAAATAAGCAAAAAACAGTGAAGGCATCACAACATTATAATACATTATACAAAATATAGTACAGTATAAAAAATGGATAGCCTATGCATTTTGAGATTTGGTTGCATGTGAGCGTTTAATGATGACAAAGACAATTTCAAAGTAAAAAATAGTACATTTTAATTTTGTACAATTAAATATCCAATAATGACAGATATATATATATGGTATTGTACATTTTAAAAAATTCTAATATGAGCTAATAACTGATATATCATGCATCCTTACTTAATAGTCAAGTCACCTTCATTTATATAGCGCTTTTTACAATACAGATTGTTTCAAAGCAGCTTTACAGGGATAACAGGAAGATAATGCAACAAAGTTTGTTTCGGCTGTACAGCAGATCTAGAAGAAAATAGTGTCATAGTCCAGGTAGTAGGTTCAGTGATGGTTATTAATTTAGTCCATTTATCTATACAGCCGCTCTGGAGAAAACAGTGATGTCATCGTCCAGCTCAGTTCAGTTCTCATACAATGGTGTCAATGCAATTATGTGTATGATTATGATTCAGGCAGCATTACAGGACAGAAGTCAGATTGGATCAGAACATTACGAATATTTATCCAGTTACATCTGGCTGAAGATCGGAGTCATCACGGCGGTATGGAAACGGGAGAATATATGCTCTTATGTTGCCAACAAGCCTCAGTACTCAAGGGGGCTCACGTTTATGCCTGAAGCCCACCCAAAACCTACCCTTACGCCTAAAAAACCCTTTCAATTGGTTTTAGGTGGGTTTCAGCATGTAGCTTGTGAGTGGGTGTCAGTGCAGTCTGTCATAAAAAGAGAAATATGAGAAGTAAATGAAAAATAATTATGTGTGAGGTTCTCAAGCCTTCTTCCTGTTTCAAAGTTATTGAGGGCACATTTTTTTTATTCCCAAACCACTTTACTAGAAATCCCGCCCTGCAGCTAATTTCATCGGTTAAGGTTACAGTGACGGGTAGGTTTAGGGATCAGTGTTTGGTGGAGGCAATCAGTAGGCCTACTGTGATTGACATGACCGGTAAAATCGAATTGGATGCAGGGCAGAGTTTCCGCTGAGGTGGTTTGATGTATTTGGACATAGGCGTGGCTTCTGATGTCACACTTGGATGTGGCCTGGGTTGGATGTCCACCGCAGGCTACAGCAAGATGCTTCTCCTGACAGTAGGTTACTTGAAAGAGAAAACTGACTGTAGAAAAAGACAGTTCATGCTAATGTTCGCTAGAGCGCCCCTTGTGGCAGTGCTGAGAATGCAACACCTACTTGCATGTGTGTTAAAATAGGCAGCAGTACAGCAGGGCTCATTGATCTCCTCAACCAGAGAGTCTTTTCCCTGCGCACTACAGATTCCTCCAGAGAGACAGCAGGGTGAGCAAGGTACGGTTTGATTTAATAGTGTAAAGAAAGCACTTCAGTAAAGCAAACAGCTCTTTTCCCAAGCTGTAACAATCTTTTAATTACGGAACCCTTATTGCAATGCTACAGACTGAGCTTGTATTAATTATTAAAGTGGAGGCCCTGGCATGTTTGTGTGTAACAAAGAGCAATAGTAAACGCTGACCACAGGGTGTAGTTTATTTGCTTGGGGAAGTAGATGGATTCTCTCCCATCTACTGCTGCTGTAATGTGTCCTAAATCAGTAGTTATATTAGCCAGGAAATACCACGTACTACCACGGTAGTTTGAGGAATTTGTGAATACTGTGGTAAACAGTATTCACATATCATTCATTTATTCATTTATTCATTTACTCATTTATTTGAATGCAGTAACTTTATATTTTGTATATATTTCATTTATTTTTATATTCATATTTCAATTATTTTAATCAAAGGATTAATATACAAGTACTGTGGTAAACATTATTTGTTTGTTTATATTAATTACTTGCATTTAATTATATTTATTAATTTATTTTAATTTAAATCAATTTATTAATAATATTTATTATTTGATTATTAATTTCTTTTTATTTGTTTATTTATTTTTAACATTTATTTTCCTTCTTGTTTGTCTGGTCTTCTAGGTTAAAATATTGTCTATCCCATTATGTCAACTTGTGTATTGTTGTATTGATATTTATTAAAAAAAAGAAGAAAAAAGGTAATTGTTAATTCAGTTAGTCATTCGATTATTTCATGTAAACAAGACAACCAGTCATTGGTCAAATTACATGTCAGTCACATGGTCTCTTCCTGTCCAAATGGCTGGTTCTTGGCCAAGTAGATCAGCCTATGTACCGATAATCAAAAGTCTGACTATACAAGCAACGCTGACACCATCTCTGAAATCTGGTGACTTTGAATTGATTCTCCTGAGGAGTTTTTGCCTTGTATCATCCTGATCTCACCTGCCCTTCCTGCTGTATGCTAAATTTAGTCTGTGTCACAAGAAAACGAGAGGGAGTGAGAGACTGATGAGACTGTGTGTGTGTGTGTGTGTGTGTGTGTGTGTATGTGTGCGCGTGTGTTAGAGAGATGGCTAGTGTTAATTACTAGTGGCTTCTGGTGTTGGCTGACACTTGGAAAGGTGACTTTGTCCCAGTGTTACTGGTCTGATTTTATGCCCAGAAACTCTTGTGGTACTTTGCTTCAGTCAATAACAGCATGAAACTCTGCAGATCAACAGAGGGTATGAGGTCATGTTAAGTTAGCACTGCTAGTTATTATCATTGGAAACTCTGTTTTGACCTTTGTGACCATACCATTCGGTGTGTATGTGTGTGTGTGTATGTATGTATGTATGTATATATATATAATAATTATATATTTATTTATTTTTCATAAATTAATATTTTTATTCAGCAAGACTTATTAAATTCCACAAAAAAACATTATGCAGCACAACTGTTTTCAACATTAATAATAATAAGAAATGTTTCTTGAGCAGCAAATTATCACATTAGAATGATTTCTGCAGGATTATGTGTGAAGCAGATATTTGAAATTGTAATAATATTTCACAGTTTTTCCACATAATTTATTTACTGTATTTTGATCAAATAAATACAGCCTTGGTGAGCATAAGATACTTCTTTCAAAAACATTTAAAATCTTACCAGCCCCAAACTTTTGAATGGTAGTGCACCTCTGCATTTTACTGTATGCCGTTTTGCTATATCCATTGTTACTTGGTGCACGTTCTTTGTTCTTAAAGATTGTGCAAGAGCATATAAAGATAAATTAAGGTAGTGATAAAGTATTTAGCTTTCAGTAACAACAAAGCCATATATGGATCCATTTTGGGATCTTGAGCGTTGCCATAGAAACTAATCATTTCTGAATCTAAGGACGTGAATGGCTCCAAGTAGAATGCAGATACCTATTTCAGTGATATCTGTCAGGTACTTTTAGCTTTTCCCCTGCAGAACCTGCTTCTGGTCACCAGATGGAGCTCCAGGTTGTTGTCCTAATATTTCACGGCAAACAACTATAAATAAACAAATCCACAGATGACAAATAATTCAAAGTGCTGTTGTTGATCTCAGTTAATATTAGAGTCAGCTGACAGCATCCTTCTGCTGCATTATGCATTCTCAGTATTCGTCTTATTATAATGACAACAGAGCTGTTGAGATTTTGAGTGCTCATCTACTGCTTCAGACTTATAGCACATGAGTCATTAACATGAGCTGGAGAAATGTTGCGTGAAGTTTAACAGAACTCTAAGGGTGTGTGTGAAGTTGAGATCAGTCCGGCGGTGATCTAATGATCACATGGATATCAACCACCCACATGCTGAGCCCTGCAGTCAGGGTTAGTGCCCTTTTCCAAATCAAGCCACTGGTCTCCCCCAGGCTGGATTCACTGAGGCGGTGTAAAACCAGCCCAGCGTAGGTAAGCTCCAGATGGCCTAGAGGACATGAAGATATACACTTCTTTTCCTCCTCCATGTTGGATAGTAACGTCACCCGGCCAGAGGACACATTCTGTTGGTTCTGTCTCCCACGGTGTCTTTGATGTGGTTTGGTAAAAATCATGAGATGTTCTTCCAGAAGCACTGAATGCTTGTTCCTTGACCCAAAGACTTCAAAGAAGCTGCTGTTCTTGTAGACTAGATTCTATCATTGCAGAAAATCTTTGTGTGTGAGCCGTCAGTCCTTGTACCGGAGTAATTGAGTTGCATTGATTTCTGTGATCTGGTGCAGTAATGTTGTTTATGAATTGACCACCTGAGTCGATCATTTAAGACGAATTACATTATTGGCTGGTACTGGTACAAATAAGTGCAATAAATGTCTTCCATTTTAATAAGGGACAAATTGAGAAACATTTTAGGTTGCCCTGCAATTTATCTCATTCTCAGCATCATTTTAAAGTCGGTTTGTTTTTTTGCTGCTGTTTCGAGCATAAACAACATCTGCAAAGTCACAAGTTCAAAGCAAAGGGAGATATTTTTCTTTTAGAAATCGCTTTTTAAGGACTACAACAAACAGCTGGTAGGGACTACAACAAGCTTATTCATGGCTTAGTGACATCACTAACCCTCAAATGTACACAAACCCTGCCCCCGGGAACACACAACAAAGGGGGTGAGGCCATGTTGGGCTGCTTTAGAAAAGAGTTGTTGTAGTAGAGCATGTTTAGGAGTCTACTCAAGCTGTCGCATCCATCTTTTCACATTTATTTCAATACAGTACGTAACACAAGTGCAATAGCATGTCATACAAGCAAGATGACAACATAAGTTATAACCGTAATAAAACTAAACTATACCTGTTCTATCTTCATGCAGCATATATTCTCTGGCTCTGTAGGCATCTTACAACAGTTCCCACATGAGCAATTTATAGATTATCATGACAGAATATGCTAATCGTTGACTTGAAGATAGTTAACTCCACATCAGCTACATAAATTAATCAACTAACTATTCAGAAACTTCCTGTTGCATTCAACATGTTGTCACTTCTTCTTGAGTCTCTCCATCATTGTCCAACTCCGGTTTGAACATTTAAGGCTGAACAGTTTCTGACCCTTCAGTGCGTGTCTCCGTGGGGTAATCAGAGCTGCTAACACAAGCTCTTGAGAAGCTCCGTCCTCTTCCTGAAACGGGGGCCTGGAGCAGCAGCTCATTTGCATTTAAAGGGACACACAAAAACTGTGTGTTTTTGCTCACCCTCAAAAAGTGACCATTTTAACATGCTATAAAAATGATCTGTGGGGTATTTTGAGCTAAAACTTCACATACACACTATGTGTTTCATATTTTACAGCTTGTAAAAAGGGGCATTATAGGATCCCTTTAATCTGATTTCACACTGAATTGTGTGAGCCACTGTTTCCATGTTTTTTATTTATATAAAATGTTTTGTTTGTAAAAATGACTTCTCTGAGCACCGATGGTGTGAGGACCCTTTTGGAATTGCTCGGTCTATTATTCTTCTTTTCCAAAATTAATCGCATTTTTGAGGGCTAAACATGCTCAAAAACTCCTGACTCATGACTCTACGTCTACGTCTGATATGGGTTTCAGAATTAGGCGTGGCAAAATGGCTCGATAGCGCCACCTACAAAATTTCAATTAAGCGTCACTTGCACTATGTTTCACGTACAAGTATGAAATTCAGTAGACACATGTAACAGCCCAATAGCAAAATCTGAAAACCCAACAGGAAGTGAGATATTTAGAATTTTCTCTGCAAAATGTTTGCAGTTTTTGCCATTTCCAGACATTGTACTTTAACAAACTCCTCCTGGAAATTTTATCAGATCAACATCATATTTGGTCAGTCTAATCTAAAGGCCTTGGTGATGTTAAATTGTGAAGATCTTGAGTTTTCCCTGAAGGGCGTGTCCATGGCAGCCTGACAAAGTTTGATGTTTCGCCATGAAACAGGAAGCTGTTGTAAGTCAGGCATACAATGTCCGATCTGCCCCAAACTTTACATGTTTGATAAAAGAGCTGGCCTGAAGACATCTTCATGCCGGTATTCAGTTATAGTCAAAGCACCACCTGCTGGCAGCAGGAAGTGTGGCACATCAAAGTGACTTTGCCATTTTTCTCCTATATTTACCACTGTTCAGTGTTTTCCCAAGGCCACCGGGTGGCGGTTGCCCCGGGTGGGAGGGCCCTTTCAACGCTGCTTGCAGCTTTAATTTGTAAGTTTTTGTAAAAAAAAAAAAAAAAAAAAAAAAAAGACGTAATTTTTAAATTTATTTTTTTTGTAAATTTTTTTCTATTTTTATGTGAATCATTTTATTTGTAAAAATAACATGTCAGTTTTTTTTATATAACAATTTTTGTTAGTAAAAATTACTTGCCTTTTTTTACATATTATTTTATTTATGTAACATTTTTGTTTGTAAACAAGTCTTGTCATTTTTTTATTTGTAAAAGTGAATTTCATCAACTTTTAAGAGTACAGACTAGAATATAGATAGCCTCATCGCTAAAACACGTGGACTATTATCTGTTCAGATAACTGACTGACTAGTCAATTTTGAAAATATGTCGTTTTGCACATCCCTAGCACAGATACAGTGATCTGTTTATCCATCCCTAAATCCTAAATAAGCTCTACAGCATGCAGAAAAGCATTGTTTGTTCTTTTAAACTTCTTCCCGGGAACACTAGATGTTCTTTGTATTCCGGTGATTAATAATGGCTTTGATAATGAACCGAGCTATAAACAGCAAGCCAGCGTCAGAGCTCTGGAAATACACAAAGCTATTTACGTTTCCGTGCACGTTACACCGGTGGCATCCTTCCTTCCGGCGCTGAGCGAGACAAACGCCTTCTTCCTGGGCTGCCAGAGGAGGAGAAACTGTGTTTAGAAAAGGCGGAGAGTGTTAACTGTGAACAGGGTTTCATGAAGGCATGTTTTGACTCTCCGGTTGCTTTTTCTGGGATCTGATGGGTGGGCCGGTCTGTCACGGCACGCAGGATGTGCAATGTTGAGGCCAGAGGGCGGGAACAGCGGCCGCTGTGCTTGTCAGGGAAGATATTGTGAGAACTTTAAAATATTAATTGCAAATGTGTTGAATATGTGAATAAGATGTTGTCTTTATTATTTATAGTGTTCTGACACAGACATTGTGCTTGATAATGAGCAGTGATTTCAAAGGCAGCAGACAGGGACACATTTAAGCCAATTTCCATTGAAAAGTTTGGGGTCAGTACAATAAAACGACGATGTTGTGAAACATTACAATTTAAAATAAATTTCCAACATCATTATTCCAGTCTTCAGTGTCACATGATCCTTCAGAAATCATTCTAATATTCTGATTTGCTTCTCAATAAACATTTCTAATTATTATCAATGAAAAAAAAAAAACAGTGTTTAATATATGTTGTTTAATATTTTGTGGAAAATGTAACTTTTTTTAAGGATTTTTAAAAATGACTTTTATTTGAATTATAAATCTTTTGTAACAGTATAATGAATTATGTACATTACTGTTCAATCTTTTGAATGGTAGTCTATATCAAATCTACATAACATTGTGTTGGTCCCCCTTTTGCTGCCAAAACAACCCTGACCCGTCGAGGCATGGACTCCACTAGACCCCTGGTGTGTTGTGGTATCTGGCACCATGATGTTAGCAGCAGATCCTTTAAGTCCTGTAAGTTGCGAGGTGGGGCCTCCATGGATCGGACTTGTTTGTTCAGCGCATCCCACAGATGCTCGATTGGATTGAGATCTGGGGAATTTGGAGGCCAAGTCAACACCTCAAACTCGTTGTTGTGCTCCTCAAATCATTCCTGTACTTTGTGGCAGGGCGCATTATCCTGCTAAAAAGAGGCCACAGTCACCAGGGAATACCGTTTCCATGAAAGGGTGTACATGGTCTGCAACAGTGCTTAGGTAGGTGGTACGTGTCAAAGTAACATCCACATGGATGGCAGGACCCAAGGTTTCCCAGCAGAACATTGCCCAAAGCATCACACTGCCTCCGCCGGCTTGCCTTCTTTCCATAGTGCATCCTGTGCCATGTTTTCCCTAGGTAAGCGTCACACACGCACCCGGCCATCCACGTGATGTAAAAGAAAACGTGATTCATCAGACCAGGCCACCCTCTTCCATTGCTCCATGGTCCAGTTCTGATGCTCACGTGCCCACTGTTGGCGCTTTCGGCGGTGGACTGGGGTCAGCATGGGCACCCTGACTGGTCTGCGGCTATGCAGCCCCATACGCAACAAACTGCGATGGACTGTGTATTCTGACACCTTTCTATCAGAACCAGCATTAACTTCTTGAGCAATTTGAGCTACAGTAGCTCGTCTGTTTGATCGGACCACACAGGCCATCCTTCGCTCCCCACATACATCAATGAGCCTTGGCCGCCCATGACCCTGTCGCCGGTTGACCACTGTTCCTTCCTTGGACCACTACTGATAGATACTGACCACTGCAGACCGGGAACACCCCACAAGAGCTGCAGTTTTGGAGATGCTCTGACCCAGTCGTCTAGCCATCAATTTGGCCCTTGTCAAACTCACTCAAATCCTTACACTTTCCCATTTTACCTGCTTCTAACACATCAACTTAAAGGACAAAATGTTCACTTGCTGCCTAATATATCCCACCTGCTAACAGGTGCCGTGATGAAGAAATCAGTGTTATTCACTTCACCTGTCATAATGTTATGCCTGATCAGTGTATATGTATGTATATTATGTCATTCCAAATCTGTTATGGCTTCCTTTCTTCTGCTGAACACGAAATTAGATATTTTGAAAAAAAATTCTGTGAACTGTTTTTTGCATACAATGAAACTTAGTGGGGTCCAAAAACACATTGTTCCATTTCATTAATGACATAATCTTAATTTTGGAGTGAACTATCTAAAGTCTTTAGAAAATGTTGCCAGTTATAGTGTAAAAATATCTGTATTCTACTCAAGTATCATGACCGTGTACCTCTTCCTTTAATCACTATAATTGAGATGCACAGCAGTGGTGAGCGTCTGTGATTTTAGTAGTGAGATTTTCACAGATTTATAATGTGCTGTGACAGAATCTTTACTGTAAACACTGCCACTGCCTTATAGAGAGAAAGAAAGAAAGACAGAGTAGGAGAGATGAAGAGTCAGTGGTCTCTTGTGTAGTCACTACCCCAGCATTGGCCCATCAGTGTCAGTTTGCTCCATTGGGCTCTGAGGTGTGCGTGTGTATGTGTGTGTAGAGAGAGGTGAGAGTGGAAGTGTGTGTCGGAGGAAAGCAGACAGCTGTGGGCAGAAGGTTGTGTTTGCAGGAGACCCAGCGCCCACTCTCTGCCCCCGCTGTCGGCATTCAGTATTCATGCCTTCTCCAACACACACACACACACACACACACAGTCCTGTGCTGCTTCCTCTTTCAGATTGAGTCCAGGATGACTAATATGTGGCCAGTTTGAGACCAGTTTGAGATCAGTATGATTTAATTCAGTTTCTCCTTAAGTTTCAGTACTGTTCAAAAGTTTGGTCTTGATAAGATGTTTTTGAAGTCTCGTATATGCTCTCCCAGGCTAGACTGGGTAAACCCAGCCTGATCTGCCGGCGATTTGATTTCGCCCTGCAACTCAGTCTGGAAACCTGTACATTCATTTCTACTGCTTCTGTTACACTTTTGCAGGAACCAATCACAGACTGGCTTATCCACCTGGCGCGCTATTGGCGGGGTTAACTTGATGACGGATAGAGAAGCGATGGGATGTTGCCCGTTGATCACGCCTCTTGTGGTCTGATTGGTTGAAGGACTATCCAATTGCATACAGAGACATTTGAATTATGCTTGTTTATCACGCCTCTTGTGCAGTAGAAAATACATAGCAGACTCCCCAGAACAATGTTCAATCTTAAATTGAGCTTGGTCTGGTGATAGCCAGGCTCCCAGGCTGCATTTATTTGATCAAAATACAGAAGAAACAGTTTGATTGTAAAATATAATTACAATTTAAAACAACTGTTTTCTATTTGAATATATTGTAATTTATTCCTGTGATGGTAAAGCTGAATTTTCAGCATCATTACTCCAGTCTTATTTGTCATTTGAATTTCATTGTCATGCTGATTTGATGCATAAGAAACATTTCTTATTATCAATGTTGAAAAACAGTTGTGAAGATAAATATTTTGTAAAAAAAGTGATACTTTTTCCAGATTTTTAATGAATAGAAAATACAACAAAACATTTTTTTATTTGAAATAGAAATATTTTTTAACATTATGAATTATATACACATCCGTTCAGACTATTGAATGACAATGTATATACAATCTGTATCATGAATACAAAGTAAGAGTACAGACATAGAGTTAAAGAGAGCCATTTGGGTTCAAATTGAGATCTCTGACTTTTGGTTGAAGACTTCAGGATTTCTGCAAAATCTGAGGACCATTTAAGATTCAAGACTCAAGATTGCTCACATATTAGGACAAAATTATGAGAAACAGGAGACAAAAGTAGCTTTACTCTGCATTTAATTGAATTTCTATCTTGAAGGAAGGATGAAATTTTAAAGAGATTTCATTTACAATTTTTCTTTCGTACAGTCATAGTTTCCACCAAATTACCATATTTACTGCAGTTATTTTTACACAAGAAAAATGTGGTATTAACCATCACTATTGTCGAAAAAAGTTTTTGGAGATCCTATATACATTTATTTTGATTTTACTGCAGTAACAATACCTGTTGTGATTGATGATATTTTAGCATAAATATAATTCTGTCATGACAATTCTTGGAGTGTTGATATATTTGGTCTTGGCAGAATAGATCTGCTATGCTATACATAGACGACACGCTGCTGTGAGCAAGTAAGACATGCTGCTGCTATAGAATTACCTGTAGCAGATCTATACAGGTGAAGCTGGGGAAGGTGGAGGGTTTCTGAAACTGCGCTGCAACTGCTACAGAAAAATGCTGACCAAGTATTTGAAGGTTGAGCAGCGAGCTCATTGGCTACTGATACAAATCAGCTGTGCCCTATAGAGAATGATGTGATTGCAAGCAGATTGAGTTAAGGACCCATCAGTCTGCGCCATCTATATTTTCATGACAGAGCATTTACCAAAGTAATTTTTTGTGGCTTCTTTATTTCTTGCTGTAATCTGTCCCGTCTCTCTCTCTCAGGACTCCAATTGTCCACCTCGCTCCGATGCTCCTGCCCCTCCAGCCTTCTCTGGCCTGCGGTCCTCCCGTGTGGTTTCCTCCACCTCTGAGGAAGAAGAGGCGCTGACAGAGAAGTTCCTCAAAATCAACTGCAAGTACATCACAGATGGCAAGGTGAGTCAGTGTTCGACTTTTCTAATTGGCAACGTCTCCAAAGTTGCACAAAGTTAACTTATGGAGGAATCCTCCGGGTGTTCATTAATAAGACCCCTGCTTTTCCACTGTCCTCTGGGAAAACAAAAGACTGCAAAACTGCAAGGAGTTCCAAGTGTAGGAGTTGAGCTGCTGTCTCCAGCACTGATCTGTTCTCCTTAGTGAATCTCTATGCCTGCCGAGTGTAAGGATGTTAGTGCAGAGATGATTTTCTCTCATACTGTCAAAAATGTCCTGCCCTCACATTCACCCAGCACTTATACAGTGAATTCACTGAACAGTTGTGTTGCAGTGTGATCAGTACGGTCTGATTCACAAACAAGTGACTCTTATGATCCAATTCTTTTAATGAATCTTTCAAAAAGAGCAATTCAGGGCCACATTTCCCAAAGGCATTGTGAGCCTAAATTGATCGTAAACCAGCTCCACCAAAGGACTCTGCGATCTACTTAGGCTTACAATGCATTTGGGAAACGCAGCTCAGAACTGTTTTAATCATTCTGATGGATCCGCTACTGAATGAACGCACTTACTCTGACTTATCAAAACTTTCAGTGATGAAGATATTTATAACTGTATATGTGTGTGTGTGTGTGTGTGTATATACAGTACAAGTACACATTAAATTGATGTGACTAACAACATATATAATATTACAAGAGATTTCTATTTAAAATAAATTCTTTTAAACGTTCTATTTATCCCCAAAAAATTATTGTGGTTTCCATAAATTGCACCACAACTGTTTTCAACGTTGATAATAATAACAAATAACAAATGTTTCTTAAGCAGCAAATAAGCATATTAGAATGATTTCTGAAGGATCATGTGACACTAGCTATGTTTCCTTCCAAAGTTGTGAATCTAACTTAAGTGCAAAATTGGAATATTGCTTAAAGCATTTGCAAATAAAGCACTGTTTCCATCCAGCGAGTCAAAGAGAACAAAATCATCACTTCCTGATAAACTGCCGATAAATAACAGTAACAAAAATTGAAGTTGATGCAGTAGGAGAAGCCACTGTATATAATAATTTTCATATAAAATATATAACTACTCAGAGAGTGCAGACAAAACGATAACATAAAATTATATTAGTTATTAACACAGTCATGTTATCTTGCTTTTGGAGGCGGATGCCTGCTGTTTGGAAACGCAGTCGTGTGTAAGACAGTTCTGGTAGGTAATTACACTGAAGCACTTTGATAACAGACTTTGCTTAGGCATTTCAGAATGACTAAAATTTCAGATGCTGTGCAATGAGATCGGTCTGCTGGTTGGTTCAGCTGCAAAGTCACATGTCTTTTTGGATGCGCATTGAGGATTTTATTTGGTAAATGTGTTTCCATCGTGGTTTATGCGCATGTTTCCTTATCGGATAAAAAAATGTATCCAACTCAGCTGAGTGCATACGTTTTTTAATAAGCATTTATAGAATTTATGCATATCTTGCCGTTTCCATTCAGCATTTTTATGCAATATCCCAAAATGCACATAAAATAGGTGGATGGAAACATAGCTACTGAAGACTGGAGTAATGATGCTTAAAATTCAGCTTTGCCATCACAGCAATAAATTACATTTTAAAATATATTCAAATAGAAATATTATTTTAAATTATAATGTTATTTCACAATATTGCTGTTTTTACTGTATTTTTGTAGCCTTGGTGAGGAAAAGAGACTTCAAAATTTTGAATTGTAGTGTATATGAAAAAAGTGTGTATTTTTTACAAAAAAACTAAGATAAAATATAATTTTTTACAAAATATATTTTAATTGTATTATTTATTATTATTAAAATTTCAAATATATGTATAATGTGTGTATAATATGTATATGTATAATATATATCTGTCACAGGGAATTGTTAGTGGGGTGTTGCTGGTGACGCCCAACAACATCATGTTTGACCCTCACCGGATGGACCCTCTGGTTCTGGAGCGAGGCTGTGAGGAGTACGGCATCATGTGTCCACTGGAGGAGGTTCAGTCTGCAGCCGTCTACAGAGAGATCACCGACAGCAAGATCCGTGACTCTGTACCCCCGTAAGACCTCTCACTTTGTACTGTCACAGCACGGCACACACCTCAGCAGATTAAACCAGTTTTTTTTGTCAATAGACCTTATTCACAACAGCATAAGTGAGGCTGTGAGGGATAGACATACATCTTGCATCATTTTTTGGATTGTTCTGCTAAAGAAACTATCTCTTCAAGAAACATCAGTAGGCAAAAATTATAAGTGATCTAGGAGCCATTGAAAACACGTTTAGTCTATCCCTCACAGCCTGGCCTTATGAAATCCGTTTTTTTTTTCCTCCCAAATTTCGTTTTATTTTTTCCCAAATTATTAAACACACTTTAGACGCTTTATTTTTTTATTGAAAATAAATGCCTTTACGATCTGATATGTGATGGGAAAAGGGAGTAGAGCAAGTTCGGCAAAAGGCGGCTTCGAACCTCTGGTCGATTTGCGTCAAGACTTTCTGCCATGTGCCTTACCCCTACTCTATTGCCACTGAAAAAAAATTGGTGTCTTCTGTAAAGTTACATGTATATTTTTTTCTCTCAAATTCCATTTTTTTTTTTTTTTTTTACCAAATTCTGTTTTCTGTTTTAAGTTTATATTATAAGTTCATATTAATTCTGTTTTAATGGTTTAATTAAATTGTAATACTCAAAAAGCATGTCTAATTAATTGAATTCATAAAAACAACAACATTTATTTCTATGAAAATGTTTTTTTTTTCTGTGTTGTGTATTTAAATTTTTCTGGTAATCAAATGAAGGCATAAAACATTCATTTAATTTATATTTTAATCATATGAAATTAATCAAAGTGCTGCAAAACTGTTAAAATAAAAAAATGGAAGAAATGTTTTGATTATTCTTTGAAAAAATAAAGTTAGTTTTAATAATAATGTATTATTATTATTAGTGTCAGTGTTAGTATTGTTATTACATTGAAACATAAATATATTACTGTTGTACAGTTGAATATAGCGGTCACAATTTCTTCAAGTTAAACTGAACTTTTATCTTGACGGGTTGCCATTAAGATTTTTGAGGTTCTGTGTGATTATGATATGACGATAGGATTTCTTAAATTAAACGTTAAAATGCTGATGAAGTGACTCTCAGAGTGGCTCTGGAGATGAAGTTCATGCATTTATGTCTACATATAGTGAGGCGGCAGAGGCTGAAAACACTGCGAGTTTCACGTGTGCTTCAGTGTGTGTGTGGTAAATGAAACCGCGTGTCTGCGCCTTTCATTCACACAGAGACACGCAGATCATGCAGGATTTATCTTTAAATGGTCTTTTTGTGGTTTAATATTCACAGACACTAGTCTATATCATGATTTGATTTAAGTGTACTGCTTTTATTTATTCAACAAAAATTTGACAAATTCTGTGACATTCTGCATTACACAGTAAATTCAGTTTTTACGACTGGATTCCGCGATTCCATCCGCGTTTTCCACATCACAGAAATCATAGGGCTCTATTCATATCTGTCATGGCGCTGCTCTGAATAAGGTCTATTACTTGCCTAAGACACATTAGTATTTAAAAAATCCTATAAATGCATTTAATAAAATATAGTATCAAATCATTAATTGAAACCAATCGAATTTCATTGTAAATCAGTTTTCAATAGAATGGAAACTAAGTTATTGTCCTTGCTCTTCTATAAGTGGCACAAAGGCCAATAAATAACATTATAAAAATGACTTGAGCCACCAGACTAATGGTTTTGATTATGTAAGATTATGAAAAGTGAAAATTGCAGTGGCATCACTCGTTATTAATTGGATTCATCTTCAGATGTCTTATCTTGATTAAAGATCTCTCATGTGACAAATCAGTATTTTGTCTGTGGTGAGCATGAGGAACCACGCTGCTGTACGATTATTTTAGATATCCAGCGTTCAGCTTTATTATACAGGAAATGGATTTTTACTCTAAGGTTAATGAAGCGTGAATTCAGCCGCCTACATCTGAATTACTCACCCATTTCGATTTGTAATAAGAAGTTAATGATTTTAGCAGCGTTTCCACCCCCAGATATTTATATCCTCTGTTGGTTTATGAATGATGATGTGTTTTATTCAGCTCAGAGCTGTGTTCGTTGGTTCATCAGTCAGACGGGGTTCACTGCAGGGTTTCAGTTGTGGATGTGAAGCACAGACGCCTTTGATCGTGCAGATGTACAGACAGAGGGACCTACTTTTAATTTACGCACTTTTGTGTTGGCTTGAACATGTATTAATTGCTCCAAATGGTTTTGATTATGTACTGCCATCCACCTCCCACGTACTTTTTACTAAAGCACCATCCAGACAGACACACGTCATTGTGCCCTTGTCTTTCAGATGTCTCAGGCTGTTACTGCAGCACAGAAGACACATCTAAAATGACACATCACGATAAGAAGTCGTTGTGCGTTTTAGACTTAGGGATAAAAGCATCAGAGTGGTAGGAAACGGTGAATAAGAGACTCAAAAGTTTCTCATGCATACCCCGCTAACTGTTATTTTAGTCACACATTATACTGTAGTACAAAAACAGCTGAAGTTTCATAATTCCACTCATGTTGTTCAGAAGTAGGGTTTGTATTATGTTTTTATAGTATCATTTTTAATGAAATTATTGAAGAATGTGAAAAAAAATTTAAACAAAATAAAAACCAATCATTCCTATTATTATTATTATTATTATTATTATAAAGCTCACACATAAAATAATAATAATGTAAATAATACAATTATTAAAAAATAATAATAAATAATAAAATAATTATTAACATTATTATTATTGTTGTTATTATTATTATTATTATTTTAAAGAGTCTTAATAATAATAATAATAATAATAATAATAAAATATTCTTCACATTATTTTATTATTATTATTATTATTATTGGAGCTTCTTAATAATAATAGTGTGAAGAAAATAATTTTTTTTACATTTATTATTATTATTATTATTATTATAATTATTGAAGCTTCTTAATAATAAAAATGATAGGAAAACCTATATCTAGTGAATCCATGATTATATTATTTGTAATTTTTTCACTGAATGATTTTTAAAAATACACGGTTCAGTCCTTGTTTTGTTTATTATTTTATGTTACTGCAGACATAACTAAGTTTTTAAAAAATATTTGTGCAGTGGTATCTGTGACAGTGAATGTTGCCGTATTTACGCACTTACCATTGAAGAATACTGTGAGACTGAATCAAAGCCACATCATAGATTTTTATATATATTATTAGAAAATTAGACTCTCATTCTTTCTGTTTGTACCGCAGGGATCTTGAAGCCGTGTTCTCTGGAAGTTCTCATCAAACGGATCAGCGTCTGCGGGACGGTTACGACAGCGCCAGCACAGCCCCCCGCAGCACCGAGGGCTCCTTCTCAGAGGACGTCTTCACCGAATCAGAGCTTTCACCAATCCGGGAGGAGCGGCAGTCCACAGAGGAGCTCCAGCAGGAGTACAAGTCATCAGGAGCCTCGTATCAATCCGTGCAGACCCTCCTCCAGGAACCTCAGACAACTGACAGCAGTCATACAAAGGAGGAGGAGGAGAAAAAGCCAGAGGAGGGAGAACCAGCCAGCGACACTGCCCAGCCCAACACCTCCATGAGCTCCAAACAGCCAAGCACAACCACCAGCAAGGACCACCAGCAACCACCCCACTGCCAGACTGAAGGAGTCGCCCCCTCCTCAGGTTCTCAGAGCTTGGCCCCTGGAGCAGGTGAGGTCACGGGACAGGAAAGCAGCCCAGATGGGGCTAAACTGACCAGAGAGGGTACTCGAGATTCAGAGACGGACGTAGAGGAGCTGAGGAAAATGTGGAAGAGTCACACTATGCAACAAGCGAAGGAGCAGCGAGAGAGCCTCCAGCAGGCCCAGAGAGCGAATGTGCCGCAACCTAAGGGCAGCCAGAGACTGAGCTCTGCTGAGGGTACGAGAACATGTCCTACAATCTCTGTCTTTCTGCCATTTGTGATGCTGAATAATCTGTGATGAATACCTTTTAAAGGGGTCATAGAATTTGTTTTTATGTATGTTTTTATTTTATACTTAATTACTTAGTCATTTTTTTTATAATATATTATTAAAAATATAAATTTATATAAAATTTATATATATATATATATATATATATATATATATATATATATATATATATATATATATATATATATATTATCTGTATATTAAATATACATATAAAGTCATCTGTAAAATATGTAATTTTATATAGAATGTATCTTAAATATTAATTTTGTTAATTTTTTTACAGTTTATTCTTACACACACACACACACACACACACACATATATATATATATATATATAATTAATTAAAATATATCATAAATATAATAAATATATCATTGATATAAGCACAATATGTAAGATTTTTGGATTAAAATATCCAAAAACCACTACTTATTACTACTTAACCACTAACATTATCCCAAATGTTTCCAAGAATGTTTAAATCCAGAGAAATAGGCAATTTTAACCAGGACACGGACTGTGTCCATGACATCATATCCGCGCTACCCTCGATTTCCGTTTTTATTTTTCAGAAACTATGGAAACACCAAAGACACTTGTAACAAGTTCAATAATAAGGAAGGAAGAGGACAGGGTCGGCTTAACTGAGACTCATGCTTTATTCTCTTTCAAAGTTCAAAACAAAAGTTGCGCTCACTTTGCTTCAATAAACTCCAAATACACAATCAATGATGCAGCTCTCCAGAGTATTCAGTGCACACGCACACGAGTCCTCAGTCAGTCTCTCTCTCCCTTGCTGCTCGTTTTCCGGTGGCTTTATCCGGTCTCTCCATGCCAATTTCTGAAACAAGACACAGGTGTTTGATTTGCACTTGACCCACTTTCTCACCGCTTGTCTCCTGGCTCTCTCTCCTACTGTAGACCTCGCTACACCACGCCCCCCTCGCCACAATGCTTTAATATATTATGTGTTTTATTAGACAGGTGAGCAACTGTTTGGATACATTCATCGACAGAAAACGAATCATTGTTATATAGTTCAACACAGTTAGTCTTATTGTTTAAATCTTGTTTTCTTGATTTACCGTGAGTACCATGTTTTAACATGCCTAATATCGATCTAGCTTACTGCAGTGTGCAACAAGTGTCTCATAGTAGCCGCCGAGCGAACGCACAAAACGCATTATAACATAACTTTCAACACACTCGAATGTATCTAAAATGATAAAACAGCGCTGCGTTACCCCACATACGCATGAGCGGAAGAAGCAGAAGCGATTGTCTGCGGCATAATAAAAGCTCCACTGCTCTCGAGCCGTGTGTCACGCTTGTCTCTCATTAGCAATCATTTCAGCGGCCCCACCCTGCTTCATACTACAGTCACGTTAATAAATCTTTAATGCATTAGTTTATCCATGAATATGATTTCTGCCCGAGTCCTGTCGGATTCTTTTTCACCAGCTGTTGATTTCCGCGAAATTAAGGCATCATCAAGCTACGCCTTTGTTTTGAATAAGCGACCTCTAGCAGCAAAAATTACATATTGTGCCTTTAAAACTCAATAGCCTAAAATTTTTAAACAGTATAAAGTTCTTTCTCTTGAGCCATGCACATTTAATGTCATTGTAACCAGCATTGACATTATAGTACAGCGTTCTTACATTTTACTATCAAAGTAAGCTTCTGTCTTGGTGTCTGGGATGAGGCATGCTGGGAAGTGCTGATAACCTTGTGTTGTGTGGCTTTGTTGATGGCAAGATGAGAGAGGGCTGGGAAATGAATAGTGGCTCACCTGTTATCACCTGAGGGAGCGTAGGGACACTTTACCTCGGCTTTTACACGCTGCTTTGATCTCTTGACATGACTGCGCCAGCAGCCCTCTGTCTGACGGCAAGATAAGCTAAAGCCCATCAACATTATCATCATACATCAGAAACAACAGGCTGTTCTTTTCTTAAAAGTATAGCTGAAATGTTAATATATTATCTACAAATAATGTGATTTAATCACAAGTTGTTGACATCAATTATTGACTCTGTTGGCAGAACTAGTTTTTTTATGCTCACCAAAGCTGCATTTATTTGATCAAAAATACAGCAATATTATTCAAATATATTTACAATTTAAAATAACCTTTTTTTTATATATATATATATATTTTAAAATGTAATTTATTCCTGTGATGCAAAACTGCCTTCTGTGTCGCATGATCCTTCAAAAATATGCTGATTTGCTGCTCAAGAAACATTTCCTATTATTATCAATGTTGAAAACAGTTGTGCTGCTTCATATTTTTGTGGAAACTGTGATACATTTTTTCCACTTTTATTTGATGAATAGAAAGTTCAAAAGAACAGCATTTTTTTAATTAATTTCTTTAAAAAAAAAATCTTACTGACTTTTGAAAGGTAGTGTACAATTAAAGATAAATAAAAGATAAATAAATACTTAAAACAAGATGCAGTCTCAGCAAAAGCGAAATGACAATATGTTAAGTCTAACAAAAATTTGAGTTTTATGCTTAAAATTAAAATAATAATAAATCAATGGGGTAAGGAGAAAAAAAAGTTAGATTTCCCTTAAAAATAAATATTCAAGAAATTTTGCTTAAAGGGCACATAACACTGCCAATCTTATGTTAATCTTGAGTACCTATAGAGTAGTATTGCATCCTTCATATCTCTGAAGAGTCTTTAGTTTTATCATATTTATAAAAGACATACGCTGTACCGTTTTTTCCGAAAACAGCCGAGCTCGTGCAGGCGTGCAGTGGGCTGAGCTAAGTCACAACCACACACAATACATCATGTAATTATCCCTGGATAACTTTCAATTCACTATACGTTCATGTTGTTCACATTATATGCACTTACACGCCAATTGCCAACAAAACACAGACATTTGATGCAATTTCACTCACCGTCTGCGGTTTCAACTCATGACTGGGATCAAACAAACACACTTGCAGAACTCCGTTGCTGTTCCGGAAAAACAAACTGCATCCACTGTTTCCTTAACGCTGAAACAACAAAATGACAGCACTGCCGACGGCGTCTGTAACCTGAACGAAGCTTGTTGATTTGCGTGCTCTTGCTCTCGCTTTGGTTGATGTGCGCACACGCTTATCCGGGAGAAGTGCCCATACAAGCAATTCTGCCCTTTATAACGTCATACAGGGCCATATTCGGAAAAAAAAAAACGTTCTGAAACTTGTTATATATAGGAGTATATTTGGCACAGAAATATAAAATTTTGTCCATGTTTAGCATGAGAATCCAACTCTTTAAAAGTGTAAATAAGTCAGAATGCATGCAATAGCATTAGACCCCCCCTTTAATGTAAACTATATCTTGTTTTAAGGTTCAGTTAAAATTTGCATTGTGTTGTACAGAGCTTATTATAACCCTATACTAAGGAACTGAATGATTATCATATTCATATTCAGTGGTATTTAGAAGGTACAGTAGTACAGGTACAAATAATACAATGGTATGATATACACATGAGATGCCAGAGCGCTATTACTCAGGGCTGAGCAGATGTCCACTAGGCTCCATAGTCTTATAATGAAAAGCAGATAATGAAATGTTCATTTTTAGACTCTCACTTGTATATTTCTATCATTATTCAGCTTTTCAGCTCTAGACGTGCTGAGCTCTTTGTATTGCCCCAAGATGCTTTCCATCCCAGCGTATGAGTCATCATCTACTGATAGTTATTCAACACTAACCGCTGATTCGGCTTTTAGAATGAGCTCAGGAGTAAGTTAAAGGTGTGATATCATAAGAAATCAAATCAAGCCGTTGCCTAGATCTTGTGGGATAAAAGAGTTAAAAGAGAACATCTGCAGCTTACTGACTTCAGATGAAAACATGAACATGTGACCGCCCACATGTCAACAATGCATATTCATTTTTAAGAAAGTCCAGTCAAGATGAGGTAGTGCGGATGAAGCAGTATAGATGCTGTATTATTAATGTGTGAAAATGGAGTCGGACCTCTGCCTATTTTTCAAGTGCAGGAGCAAAACGTTTTTATTTTCTTTTTCTATTTTAGTTTTTTAACTTTGACCTGTTTTATATGTTTACAAGCTGCAAAACAACATCATAAAAGTAGTCCATATGACTTGTGCGCTAAATTTTGCATCACAGCATCACAACATGGAAGCACAGCAATATTCATCATGATGTGTGTTTGTGTTTAATTTATTATAAAATAACAATATTTACAGATATATTCAAATTAATAATACATAATATATATATATTATTTTTTTAAATATAAATATTTAAAGATGACAAAAAATATGATGACCCCTTAAACTTCAAAAGATTAAAATGTACTTTTTAAACAATATAATGTTTTTTTTTTTCCCTCACTTTTTCAACAGCAATACTAATCAGCCTAATGGCATGAGAATGAACTTTGACACCTTTCCCAGCGAATGTCCCTTTTTGAATCATCGAACCATTCTGACAAATCACAAGGGGTTATTACCACAGCTCAGGACAGACTTTAAAAGTCATCTGAATTACACACCAAATTAGCCCATTGAAAATGAATGCCCTCCCTCTGTGTGCTGCAGTATAAGTAGATTAATGTTGCATTGGCTGTGTAAATGGCTTTGGCTCCTAAGCACTGGTGCAAGGTGTTTCTTTCTACATCTCCCGCTGCACTGACCTTCTAATCAGTTATTAACAAAAGATGCATTTGATTCAGCTTTGGATCTGATCTCCCGGCAGGGTTTAGTTCATTTGAGGCACTGTGTTTTTATTCCAGTCACTATTGAAATACTGTGGTCCTTGATGATTGATGTATTACTGTGCATTTATAGACAGAATTTTAGAGCACAGAATCTTAAAGCACAAATAGGAGTTGAAAGTTTAGCTCATAATCTACTGACAACACACACAAATTAAAAATAATGGTGGTAAATAATGGTGCAAATCCCAGTAAATTGACTAGCGCAAACCTTAGTGAATCAGCTTGTAACTCTCCTCCCATAAATTTTGCGTCTGAAAGGGAAACTCCTATAAATGCATATGCAATAAGGTCAACCGCAAAATCAACCCCATCCACACCTTTTCAGCACTCATTTTTCACTGTGTCTTAAGTAAATCCTGACAGTAGTTTTTTAACGCCAAAAGAGGGTTCATAAATCTGGCTCATAGTCTTGTATTCGTGTTTTTTGTAAGCGACATTTCAATTGCAGTTATTTCTTTATATTATAACAGATGTTTTAGCCATGCTTTCAGGATATGCTTTTGTTTCTGTGTTTCAGGTCTCATGTTGTCCAAAGAGAGGCAGAAGTCTCACAAGTTTCTGTGTCTGCGAGTGGGCAAGGCCATGAAGAAGACTTTTGTGTCCAACGCCAGCGCCTCAATGCAGCAGTACGCACAGCGTGACCGCAAGCATGAGTACTGGTTTGCCGTTCCCCAAGAGAGGTGAGTCGGACATGTGGACTCAAACTTTAGTCCTGCACAGTTTGTGTCCATAACTTTAGTCCTGCACAGCTTGTGTCCATTATTGACATAAAATCTGGTCCATATTGCACTTTACTCTGGCAGAACCACCCAGATAGACAAAAAGGAGCCAGTTGACTGACATATAAAGTGATCAACAACAGTTTTTTTATCCCTTGTGATGTTTAGGGGTGAGTTTATGGGAAATATGCTAAAGGATATCTCTTTTACTTGCTGCTAAGACCGCAGTTACACTGTCAACCAATTCTTATTTATTTATTTGTTTATTTATTTGTTTTCATATTAAATCTTACAGTGAAAAAAAAAGAAGAAATAAATAATTACATTTAAATATTTTTATTTTCGGTTTCTTTTCTATGAGTAACATTTTACAATACGGTATCATTTGTTAACATTAGTTAAAGGGATAGTTCACCCAAAAATGAAAATAATCCAATGATTTACTCACCCTCAATCCATCCTAGGTGTATATGACTTTCTTCTTTCAGCCAAACACAATCAGAGCTATATTAAAAAATATCCTGGCTCTTCCAAGCTTTATAATGGGAGTGAATTGTGCCTTATATTTTGAAGCCTAAAAAAGTACATCCATCCATCATAAGATTAATCAATACAGCTCCAGGGGATTAATAAAGGCCTTCTGAAACAAAGTTTATCCATATTTATAACTTTATAAACTATAATCACTGGCTTCCGGTAACGGCCATACACAAGTCTGACGCAACGCATGACATATTGACGTATTTTTACTGGTAACATAAGACATTTGGCATCAGGACCCACAAATATCCCCCCGTTGCATTATTATACAATATATACATATTCATCATTATATATAGTAGTTTAATGTAGTACTGATACTATACTATTCACTATTGTCACGATCCACGATATTGTTGCATTTTTATGTTGCAATATATTGTTACACACCTAATAGTTTTTAAAGTTATAAATATGGATACGCTTCGCTTCAGAAGGCCTTTATTAACCCCTGAAACCGTATGGATTACTTTTATGATGGATGTTTGCGCTTTTTGGAGCTTCAAAAACTCTACTCTACTCACTCCCATTATAAAGCTTGGAAGAGCCAGGATATTTTTTAATATAGCTCTGATTGTGTTTGGCTGAAAGAAAAAAGTAATATACACCTAGGATGGCTAGAGGATGAGATTTTTGGGTGCATTAACTAACATGAACTAACAATGAGGAATATACTTTTAAAGCATTTATTAATCTTTGTTAATGTTTTTTTCTTTTTTTAATGTTAATTATCTTGTTCATGTTAGTTCACAGAGCATTAACTAATATTAACATATACAACTTTTGATTTTAATAATGTATTAGTACATTTTGAGATTAACATTATTGAAGATAAATGTTATAATAAATGCTGTAGAAGTGTTGTTCATTGTTAGTTCATGTTAACTAATGTAGTTAAGTAATGTTAACAAATGAAACCTTATTGTGAAGTGTTTGTTTATCTATGAAATTACACCGCATAATTCAATTGAAGTCATTTTTCAAGAATTTGCTTTTATTTTAAATGAGAAATTATATCAGTTTGACTCAGTCTTTTTATGTGATTAGCTTTCTAGTACTGAAACAGTACTGTCTTTGTCTCGTTTCATCTACCCTCTGACTCAACACAAGCGCTCAGTGTTCTTCATCCCACTGGAACTTATTCTGTCTGTTATCACTTTATGAGATGAGTCACAGATATTTTTTAGGAAACACTTCCTGGGCTAAATCAGAATGGAGAGTCAGAATAGATTAGCGTTGACAGTCTGCATGTTAGAGAAATAACTCCAGACGTGTTGTGTGGTATAGTTCTGAACAGAGTCTGTGCTCCTGAAGCACTGCAAAGCTCTGTGGCCAAACTGCTGTCTGTTGTTGTCACTGAGACATGGCCGTGCCCGGCTACGTGACCTAATTGGGTGGCGACCCGGATGATCAGTGTAAAGTATCATGACAATAGTGTGAGAGCAGGGCAGAGAGACTAAGCTTTGATGCTCACGCTGCTTGTCAGCCGCCTGTCGCATCCTGATGCAAGTCACACTGAGTTTTCCGCGGCTTTGCCTATTTAAAAAACAAAAAAAACAAAAGCAAACATACACTACTATTCAAAAGTTATGGGTCAGTAAGATTTTTTTTTTCTTGAAAGAAAGCAATACTTACATTCAGCAAAGACGCATTGATCACTGATCACAAAAGTGCCAGTAAAGATGTTACAAAAGATTTCTATTTCAAATAAATTATGTTCTTTTCTTTCTATTCATTCTATTCAAGAAATTTTTTTCTTGAGCAGCAAATCAGCATATTAGAATGATTTCTGAAGGATCATGTGACACTGAAGACTGGAGTAATGATGCTGAAAATTCAGCTTTGCCATCACAGGAATAAATTACAATTTCAAAAAATATATTATTAAAAAATATTCAAATAGAAAAGTTACTTTAAATTGTAATATTTTACATTGTTACTATTTAGTTTTTACTGTATTTTTGGTTAAATGGTTAAGCATAAGAGACTTACCGACCCCAAACTTTTGAGTAGTAGCTTTATTAATGCAATAAATAAAGAAAAATGTAAAATAAAATTTAGATTCACAGTACATTTATTTTCTATCCATATACAGATTATCTTGTAAAACATATTTTTATCCAGAAACTACTTAATAAATAATAAGTAAAACACATTTCAATATTTGGATTATTCTGTATTCTGCTAGTAAGAAGGCAGATTAAAGGTGCACTAAGTTCTGAGTAACACTGTTGAAAATGTAAATCAGCACCTAAAAAATTATTTTATGAATATTTGTTAGATATCTGTTCTGTGTGTGCTGAAAAAAATATTGTGTTTGTACATAGTCCTGGCTGTGTAAATAGGACAAAAACAAAGTGGATCGGACCAATCAGACCAAGCACCACAACACTCTTGTAGCCAATCAGCAATGGGAACGCATGATGGGGAGGAGAGAAAGTGAGCAAGAGGGACATTTGTAGAAAGAGTGTAGAAAATAGTGATGGGAAGCTCGGATCATTTTACTGAATCTTTGAATCTCGTTAAGCAAAATAAACAAAAAATGTTTTCAAGTAATTTCGTTCATTTCAGCAGAATATAATTAAAATGTTACATGTTAATAGCTAAATTCCCCACCACATCTACTTACACAAATGTTGATCACATTTCAAATAAGAAAAAACTATAATGCAGCCAAGGCCAAAATATGACTTAGACTATGGGGCTGTCACGTGATGAACGAACGACAGAACCCATAGGATTTTGCGCATGCGCGGTCCACACAAAAATGAACAAATCACTCTCTGAGACAACTCGTCATTCCGGAGTCACATTAAAGATTCATTCAAAAAGAATAAATCGTTCATGACTGACCCATCACTAGTAGAAAATTGAGATATTACCACAGATGAACAGGTCAGAGGAATATAATGGGAAGAAGAAGGGTTATGACCAGGCAATAGGACCCTTGTTAATATTGAAAAGCTTTCCACTGCTAAAGAGACACTAGAGAGAGGGAAGGCATGAAAACAGACGCAGAGGTTGCTTCTGCTTGATTCATGAATAACATTGGTTTCTGCTGTTTTTCACAGAACTAAGATATGTTGTTGTACGTTGCTGTTGTTGAATCACAGCTGATTGCATCCATACTTGGTCGTAGTGTTGTCAAAAGTACCGACTTCGCATCAAGTCAGTACTGAAATTTAGAAAATGTGACGATACCAGCGTTTCTCTCTAGCATTTTAAGCGCTGTTGAACAGATTCATTAATACTTCTGATTGGCCATTGTGTTCACAAGCTCAATATATACATCTCTGATTGGCTACAATGATCAACGCTTCAAAAACATGTTGTAAATAGACGTCTTTGATGCTCTTCACCGAGTGCTTACACAGATATACATGGGAGGGTTTGAAAGCAGGCATATATCAGCGGATATACTATATTAGGCATCTGCTGAAAGACGCCTGCTTTCATACTCTCCCGTGTATATCTGTGTAAGCGCTTGGTGAAGAGCGTTGATCATTGCTACAATGCTGCAGTTGTTGCCTTGGTAACGCAAGTTTGTTTAAAGACGGTATATATATACACTACTAGTCAAAAGTTTGGACACACTTTCCCATTCTCTTTGATGGGAAAGTGTGTCCAAACTTTTGACTGGTAGTATATATTTGTAAATAGCGACCGTGTTATGGAGGGCAATCAGGTATTTCTTTTAATTTTATTATTAATCTGTGTTTACGTCGCTCTAATAGCATGCTTAGCCAGCTACAGAGAAACTGGTAGCCAGGCAACAGACAAGTGACAAATCCCGAGTGGCGACGTCACTACACGCATTCTACCAGCATGGTTCGGCACGGTTAGCTAACCGTACTGAGAATTCCGGGCCGAGAATGGTTTGTAATCGTGCCGTGCCGTATCAGGCTCAAGTGGAAACACAATCGGAACCGTTCCTTGCCATTCTAAGAACCGTTTGGCCTGACAGTGGAAAAGTGGCTTTGGTCGTTGCTTGTGTTGCATAGCGTGTTTGTTATTTTGGGGGTGGAGCAATGAAGGGAAGGGTGTGTTTGTTTGGGAGCTGATTTCAAATATCAACAGTTTCTCAGAAATCGCTTACTGCACCTTTAACATATTTAACAATGTCTAAATCCATTCCACAGAATTCCTCAGATTTTCCCTAAAATCAGGGCAGAAAATATTGAAAAAATTCATCAGATTCTGTCTGACTCCTATACAATTAATAGGTGACATGCAGTATCGTTTTTTTCAATGTATTTGCCATTGTTTCTCTAGGTCAGATCACCTGTACGTTTTCTTCATCCAGTGGAGCCCTGATGTTTTTGGGGATGGGCTAGGTATCATCAGCCGTGATCCTGGATTCATCGTGGTAAAGAAAATCGAGGAGTCAGAGGCAAACGAGGAGCAGCAAACTGTAGAAAGTTCAACTAAGGAGTGGGAGGTATGGCCCGTCCAGCTCCAATGTTTGGAATAATATTATATCTGTGATTAATGCCTGTGTAATGCCTGTATTCTCTGTGTTGATATGCACTGTATTTGATTCAGATATTTTCTCTTTATTGCATTTGCACCTGTCTTTGTGCCTTTATTGTCTGTTTCTATGTTCCAGGTGTCTGGAAGTGTCTTTATTGTGTTCCCCGCACTTAATACACCTTCATGCACCAGTCATACTTTTTTGTCAGAGCTCCTGTATTCAATATTGCTGAATGTTTCTCAGATTGGGTTGTTTTGCACTTGGTCAATAAGTTTCTGTGAAACCAAGATGCATTGTTCACTGTGAGCTTGCAGCTAGTGTTTTGCATGAGTGTGCAATTGTTTTTTTGTTGTTGTTGTTTTAAGAAAGAGGCACATGTATGCAGTTTATGCATGCATGAATCCCTCAGTCGTTTTTAAAAGGCATGGTTTAGCCTGACTATGAATACGATACAAGCAAATCATGCCTACAGGTGCAAGTGTTGTTAACTTATGTATTATGCGTGGTGTGGTGGTCCTTTATAAAGCTTAGTTTGGATGTTTTACTGATTGAATAATAGGAAACGTTACCACCTGATATTTCCCTGCATGTTATTGTGTTCTGGTTGCCGTATTGTAACTAATCTGTGGCACTGAGAAACCGATACTATGACCATGGCAGCATTTAAATTTGACTTTAAATTAATGATGTAGGGAACAAAATAGACTGATTTGTTATTCTAGAACTGGAGGATCTTTGCAAAGCCACATGATCTTTTGATATGAATAAGTAAAATTAACTTTCTCTGATCATGGCCACAGGGGTGGCGTGAGTCATGAACATATTGTGACCCCAGGATACTCAAGGGGTCAATTGTAACATTGAACAACCTAGTGCTCAGTCAAATGACCTCTGAAGTGCAGTTGTTTTACTTTACTCTGCAGTCTAAAATACCTATAAATTTAAACATTGTCCGGCAGTCAAACGTTAACAAGTTGGGGGGCATTCAAATATATAATGTACATAGTTTCCTTAAAATATCTACTTGAAGCCTTCTTTATTAGGACGCACTGAGACCAACCTGGGATAACATGGATCATCAGGTTTTGCTAGTACTTGTGGAATCTATGTCTGCTCAAGTGCTGTTGTCATTAAAGCAAAAAAAGAGGCAAACTTTTCAGCTTTTCACTCAATTTGTTATGCTGATAATATTATAAGTAATATAATATACTGCTTGAAAATGACAAACATTTTGACTTTTAGTCACAATTTTATTCTATCTATTCATTCAAAAAAAGTACAAGCACTTAGACATTTGCTTTAAACATTATTCCTGACAGCTAAAATAATTAGCATCATTTAAAGGTAAATTATTTTATTACTTTGAGATATGCTTTTATTTGATAAACAGCGAGTCGATAATTTTGAAGTGTTAAATTTGCTGGGGGCGGTTGTAATACTTCTTGTGTTAAATGAAATATTTCTCAGTGTAAATATTTTAACTGTATCATAATTGTTGGCACATGTGCACGTTTCTTATGCATGTTAAGTAATTTGTGATTTATGAAAGAAAACGTAAAATGTTACAATTTCCCCGGTTACTCTCGGTTAAGATTTGGGTTAAAGCATGTACTAAATAAATTTACTAACTCACTATGAGTACTAAATAATGTGTTCAGATATCTGGTATTATATTGCCTCAGTTTTGCTACTTTGTTGTTTCTCAAAACATAGTGAACAGCCCATCGTTGTGGGCATCATGCTCAGAAATGCTGCCTAGGTAGGCAACTCACTACGTTATTTAGTGTTCATGGTAAGTGACATTTGAAACATGGCCAGAGTGTTGCAGTTATTCTGCTCAAAAAGCAGTTTATTGGTTTAACGATAAGGGGACTAAATACAGGCATGTTTAGTCCAGATAAAGAACGCGTGTATTTAACTTTGAACGAGTCCTCATCGACAGCCTAAATGTTTTTCATAGTGTCCGTTTGGATCCCTCCGTGTTATATCATTAAGCATTTGACTCATTCGCAAGCATTATATATATATATATATATATATATATATATATATATATATATATATATATATATATATATATATATATATATAATTTAGAGGTCGCGTTTAGGTGCAATCGTTGCTTTAAAACCACTGAAGTCTTCCGTACACGAGGCGGAACGTATTTTACCAGAGCCAATCAGAGACCGACTTGTTCCGTTTCGTGCGATGCCATTGGCTCCCAGAGGTGTCTGTCATTATCTTGTCGTGTTTATGTCTGAATATGGCATGTTGTCGGTCGGCCGAAGGAAGAATGAATGTGACAGATAGTGATATCATGTTCTCTAAGCGGGTGAAGGAAGGCAAACCTCTGACTCCTAAGTACACTTATGTATGTAATATACAAGTATGTTGTGTGAATGCGTTTACTGAAGCGTATTGTGTGAGTGGTCTGTTGAATAATTAGCGTATAATGTCTAGCTGAGTTGATTGACGCGCGCTGTCTTCATGGGTTTGTGTTGCTGCTTTTAATGTAAAACAGTATGAAAGTGAGATGTGACATTCTGCTGATTTTACTGCTGTTTCATCTGTGATGCTGGAGCTTGTGTGTGTGAATCAGTGGATGTCTCACCTGAGACGAGATGCATTTTTTATGAATGCTATAGTTTACCTTCCTCCTTGTGCATTATTGAGGGTTGTAAAGTGGCAACTTATCGGCTAAAACTTTTATTTACCGTCTTGGAGTAGAATGACTGCTGGCTTGGTCATTTCGCTTTACTGTCGATTTACACTGCAAGTCAGCGTGTTGCAGGACTTTAAAGGGATAGTTCACCAAAAAAACAAACAAACAAAAAAACACCCCAATTTACTCTCCGTCATGACATTCCAAATTCCAAACCAGTATGACTTCTTCCGTGAAACACGACAAAGGAATTTAAAGTGAACGTCCTCGTTGCTCTTTTCTATATAAGGAATGTGAATAGGGGCTGGAGTTTTTAAGCTTCAAAAAAGCTTAAAGGCACAATATGTAAGATTTTTGGATTAAAATATCCAACGACGGCTAGAACATTGTTTCCAAGAATGTTTAAATCCAAAGAAATAAGCAATTTTAACCAGGACACGGGCATGTGTCCATGCGTCGCCTATCAATGACATCTTACCCGCATTACCCTCGATTTCCGATTATTTTGTAGAAACCATGGAAACACCAGAGATGCTTTAATATACTATGTGTTTTATTACATGTGAGTTTGGATACATTCATCAACAGACAACAAATCATTGTTATATAACTCAACACGTTTAGTCTTATTGTTTAAATTTCGTTTTCTTGATTTACCGCGAGCATGTTTTACCATACCTACTATGTAAAATGTAAAAGTAGTGTAAGCTTAGGTGAGAGTAGACGCCTCTTGCGGTTCAAACAAATAGGGATGGCCAACAAACTCAAGCTTCTCCGACATTCCTCTTTAAAGGATTAGTTCCCTTTAAAATGAAAATTTCTTGATAATTTACTCACCCCCATCTCATCCAAGATGTTCATGTATTACTTTCTTCAGTCGAAAAGAAATTTAAGTTTAAGGAAAACATTCCAGGATTTTTCTCCATATAATGGACTTCTATGGGAACCAACAGATTGAAGGTCCAAATCAATGCAGTTTCAAAGGGCTTCGAAGGGCTTTAGATGCCCGTGTTTACAAAGCGCACATGCGAAGACTAATACAAACGCCCTTTAGCAAAAAAAATTAAAACAACGATGTCGGACGATTTTGAAGTTGGAAATGGAGTTTGTTTTGGTAAAGGACATTTGTATTAGTCCTCACACGTTCGCTTGGGGCGGTACTTCCGCCTACGTCTAGCGTGACCTTTCCGACGTGATTACGTAATCAATGGCACGTCGCTGAGCAGCGCAAAATGAGCAATTTAGGTTAAAAAGTATATACATTTTTATTTTCTTTTTTTAGAAAATGACAGATGGCTTCACTAGATAAGACCGTTTAAGTCTGGGATCGTGCAGAGCCTCTGAAGCCCTTCGAAGCCCTTTGAAACTGCATTGATATTTGGACCTTCAACCTGTTGGTTGCCATCAAAGTTCATTATGTGGAGAAAAATCCTGGAATGTTTTCCTCAAAAAACTTAATTTCTTTTCAGCTGAAAAAAAGACACAAACACCTTGGATGAGATGGGGGCGAGTAAAATATCAGGAAATTTTCATTCTGAAGTGAACTAATCCTTAAAAAAAATCCTCTGTTTAGACTACTAATTCGTGACTGGTGTTTTGTTTCGCTCTATCTATACAAAGCTTCCGCCTTTGTCACTACGTCATGCCTCGGTTCACTCTTCCGCCGGAACTCAACTTGCGTACAGCCGTTACCGGAAGCCAGTGATTATGGTTTATAAAGCTATAAATACGGATACTTGTCTTACAAAAATGCATCGCTTAGCTTCAGAAGGCCTTTGTTAACCCCGTGGAGCCGTATGGATTACTTTTATGATAGATGCTGTTTTTTGGGGGGCTTTAAAAAACACGGTACCATTCACTCCCATTATAAAGCTTGGAAGAGCCAGGATATTTTTTTAATATAACTCTTATTGTGTTTGGCTGAAAGAAGGAAGTCATATACACCTAGGATGACTTGAGGATGAGTAAATTATAGGATGATTTTCATTTTTGGGTGGACTAACCCTTTAAGCACAATGTGACGACAAAAGCCATGCAATAAATTTGTGTGAGGAACAGACAGAAATTTCAGATTAAAAAAACCTTGACATCTGCTCTAGTGTCTGATTGTCAAGTGCAGTATTTCCCAAACTGGAGGTGACAAAGGGGGTACACGAACAAAATGCTTTGTTTTGCCGTTCATTTAATTATATCCCACCGTAAAACAGGCCTGTGTATGAAAACATGACATCCAATCACATTACCTCATCTTTTGCAGTCAAAACTATTTTGACAAGCAGTATGCATATGATAGGTTGCGTGCAGAGTATGCTGCCTTAGCAAATCGTGCTACATTACTGCCATTCTTGACAATGTACCTTTGTTATGGGGTTTTAGCACTTACTAGCTTGACGAAAAATATAGACACAGAGAGTACATGGAGATCGATTTAAGACTCAGGCTCTTTTCGATACAAAAACATGCCCTGTGTGAGTTTTTGTTTTTAATGTTAATAATATAGCTTATTATACAAGCAATAATTCATGTTTCCAGAATATCCACACAATTGCAAATGTGATTGATTTTATACAACAGTTCAACAAACAAAAAGGTAATAGTAAGTGGCGTACATTAAATGCAGTATTGTCAATATTGTTTGCTCTATTTTGTAACGAAATAATAGTTTCAATGAAAGCTTCAGAGAAACTTGAGTCTCCAAGCAGCACACAACAGTGTTTCGTTAGTGAACAAATCTGCAGCTTTGAACAAATTGGGAGAGTCAATGATTCAATGACCCATTCATAAATACAGCCATATGCTTCGTTATTGAATGACTGAATGACTCGATGACTTAATCATTAAGACAGTGACTTGCCACAACCTACTGGCGGTTTTCATTTAATATTTAAAAGCATCACTTTGTTTTTACCATCATTTCATATTTCTCTATTGAACATTTTTTTAATTTAAAACATTATCTCATAACATTATTTATGCCATTGTAATTGCATTCAATCCACTTCTGAGCCGGATTGTGCTTGTGCCACTGTAGTGCAAAGATGGCTTTTGTTGATGGTTTCATTTGATTGAAATTATTGATTTTGTTTAATTTATGGCTTTATTTATTATATTAATAATTAAGTTAATGGAAGAGAGGGGGTTAAATTTCCTAGGGGGTACACCGCTCTAAAAAGTTTGGGAACCACTAGTCTATAGAATCATTCTTGTGAGTCGGATCTTTTCAAGGAATCGGTTGTTCCAGTTCACAAAACAAAAAAAAATGGATTAGTCTGATGTGTGATATTTCAACTCAATAATTTCATGTTCCAATTAACAACTTTTGTTTATTTCTTAAAAGTATGGCTTTAGAAGACTTGTATTTTTTTCTATTTAATATATGGACTACTTTTATAATACTTTTATTGCCTTTTTTTAAATCTTTTTGGAGCTTGACAGCCCCAGTCCCCATTCACTTTCATAATACTGAATAGAGTATTGGCTAGGGTATTCCTCAGAAATTAACCTTTCCACTGAATAAGGCATTCAGGTTCGGTATGACCTGAGCAGTTGAACCTTCTGGTGAACTATTCTTTCATGTGTTAGTAGTTGAGTGTAGAATGTGTTATCAAATGTGTCACATACTTAATAGGTGGGGCAACCAACAAGCTGTTAAAATATGTGTGACGTCAGGAATGACATTTACTGAAGATCGCATGCAGTAAAATTTCAAGGTCAGCATAAGGTGGTATTCTTGCTTAGAGGTGCATGTTTTACTTTTTTTATTTTTTTTTTATTTCAAGTGGTATGGTCTGTAGGTCAAGCTGTGTAATTTTAGGGCTTTCCGATCAAGTATGCAACATTTGGATGATTTTAAGAATGAGGGTGAGTACATAATGACAGAATATTTAGTTTCAGTGGGGACATTGGGTGTTTGTTATTTCTTTGTGGCTCTGTTATGGCTTATGTTAGCTGTTATGAATATGATTTTCATATCTGTCTGCAGAGCTTCATGCAAAACAGTTCACACAATCATGCAAAACACTCTCTGTGTTGTCTGCTCACATTTGTGCTGTAGTTTGATGTATAGACCTGATATTCTAGACTTTCAATCTTACACTCATCTCTTCCATAAACCATAAAGATGATCCTTTCTGACCGCAGTTTTCAAAATTTAGTAGTTAACACCTTGTATTAAGAGTTCCAAACTGCACATTATTGTCCATATTTTGGCCTCATCCTGTCGTCCTGCTCAGCAGTGTGGTTGTGTCCCCCTGTCTCTGGAGCAGGTTGTGTCATGGACTGAGTACCACTGCCGGATCGATGCGTTAAACAGTGAAGATCTGCGCTCCCTATGCAAACGCCTCCAGGTGCACAAAATCAGTAGAACCCTGCAGATGTAGTTCTAGGATTTGTAGATTGTGCTTGTCTTGGTGTGGATGGCAAGTTTGAGCCTGAGACCAAAACATTTTTGAAAAAAAAGTTTGTGCAGAAAATTCCACAATTTCCTGAATTTATTTTTTTTTATACCAAAGTACATTTAAGTGATTTTGCAATTCTTAGATGCACACATTAGAACTTTATGTCCCTGCAAAATTGCAAAAGTACTGTTATTGGAAGTTGTCTCCTTTAGAACACACAAATTGAATAACATTTTGAATTACATTTTGGAATTTTCGCATTATTAGATGCGTAAATTAGCAGCTTTGTCATTGCTGATCTGCTACATTCCATTTTTGAAAATTCCAAGCAGTTGCTTTCCCTAAGAAAACACAAACTGAATGAAATTAGGAATTTTCTGGAAGCTGTGCTAGGGAAATTGGATTGTATTTCCAGGTTCAGAATGTTCTGATGTTCTGGCAGGTGTTTGGGTCGAGACCTGCACTGACTTCTGCTCGGCTATTTGTTGTTAACAATTGATGTAATTGAAGCATGGCGGTGTAACCTGAGTGTTTTCAGGCCACTAGAGGGAATGTTAACTGTCTGTGGCACTATAATGTAAAATAACACCACTAGTCCTGATGTAAAAGGCTTTAGAGCAGTGCTTCTCAACTGGTTATGCTTCAGGAACCAGACTTTATATTGAACGTCAAGTGGTGATCCAACACAGTACAAAAATTGCTTATAAAAGTGAACAAAAATGTTCTTGCATTGCATTTAAGATATACATATTATCAGTGCATGCGTATTCTGGGAATCGAACCCATGACCTATGCATTGCTTGTGCTATGCATACTGTTTGAGCTACTTATGCTCATGTAATGAAGTTTGTTAATGTTACCTTGAGCTGCATAGGCACAACAATATGCCTAATTATTATAATGACAGGCTGAATAAGGAAATTGAAAATTTCCACTGGTTGAGAACCACTGACTTTTGGGAAATAATGCACAACAAATCTTTTATATGAATACAATATCCCATATTGCCAAGCTAAAACATTTCCTGTAAAATTAGTTTTGTTGTCTCAGGTTAGTGTGCCCCCTTAGGTTAATTCCACCATAGATGGTCAACTCAACTCCTGCTCAGGTTGAATTTGCATGTTAAGTCTATGCAGCTTTACTTCCACAAATGTTTTGAATACCAAATCAGTTTATGGGTTAATTTCAGGGAAAATCTAGTCTTGCCTTATTGCCTTCTTATAGTCTCAGATTTATGTGGCATAAAGCACTAGATGGTTTTCTAATGGTGTCTTCTGTCTTTAGATCACCACAAAGGAGGAAGTGAACTCTAGAGATGGCACGTCCTTCACCGCCAGTCTGGAGCCGGAGACTTTCAAGCCCAACCTGAATGAACCCAGTGACCTTCTGGAGGCTGAGCAGATTGAGAAGGTAAGCGCACAGTGGCGCTGCGGTGAAAGAAATCTGCCCACTGCTCCAAGCTTTACAGTTTTTCATCGATCCACTGGTCCAAAAATAGGTGTCCCTCCCTGCTGTTCACCAGTTATTGATCCTCGACCGGAGGATGGTCTCAGACATGTTAACAGACAGATTTATTCACTTTTCATGTTTTGGCCAAGGGCATAAGAACGATTGGTTAAGTGAAGGAGATGGTTCTTGAGCCAAAAATGATTACTCACCCTCATGTCATTCAAAACCTATATGATTTTATTTCTTCCATGGAATATAAAAAAAATACATTTAGCAGAATGTTCATGCTTACTTTGTCCAATTAAGAAAAACTGATAATACCCTTTAAGGCCATTTCACATTGCACCGACAGACAGAGACCAACGCCAACATTCACTAGATGCAGTGTGAATTGGACTTTAGGGGTAGATGAGGTACAAAGTGCATATCGCCACAGTGACAAGCTGTAGTAGCCCCAGTGACAGTAGCTGTAGTTTTTTTTCTGACGGTGAATGAAAATAAAAACACCATAAAATAGTCCATATGACTAGGGTTGGGAATCAAGAACTGGTTCACCATAAACTAGTCTTTTTTTTTTTTTTTTAATTACTAGAACAGAATGATCTGTATACTTCCACAGATGTGGACAGAATACTTTATTAAAATATTATTTAAAATTAATGCCACTGTAGAATAGCTTACAACATAATAAATCGTTTTTTTCTTATAGTTGTAAGCTTGCAGTCAGAATTTATGTGATGAGATGGAATGGGTGGCACAAAATAATACAAAGACAATAAATAGACTGCATGTCTTTCTATTGCTTTGTTTTCGCTGGATGCATGCAAAGAAGCATACACTCTAGTCTGATTCATGAACAAATTACTCTTTTGAATTGGGTCTTTTTAAATGAATCATTCAACAACAAATTGAGTGAATTCAGAACCTTAATTTATTCATTTTGATACATATGACTTGTGCCCAAGTTTTCTGAAGCCATATGATTGAATGAGATGTTGCTTTGGCAACCAACTGAAATAAAATGAGTTTATCTTTAAATAAGTTAAAGCTATATAGAAATATAAAAAAATAAAATAATAATAATAACATTAGCACATGATAAATTTACTACATTTTCAACTAAAATTAAAGCAACGATATAAATATAAAAGCTATTTCAATATATTATTAAATACTATAATAGTATAAATTACTACTTTAAATATTAATAAAAAAATAACACTAAAACAGGCCAATAGGCCATTTAAGTCATTATTTTTTATTGCCGCTGCAACAATCATGTTTTGTTTGACTCTCTTCCAGAAATAAAGTACGATTGTGTTCAGATTCTTTTTGGCTGTTGTTCAATAAATGTTGCAGTTGTCAGGGATATTGCTGTAATATTCGCACATGACGGTCTGATGTTTTGATCTGATTTTACTGTGCCATTTGCAATGTGTTTTGATGTGAAGCTTCAGAGGTTTTGTGCGGTTATGAGGTTTAAATCATTGCTCCCTGCGGGTGCCCAACTTTCAAACGCATCAGCGCTCTATGAATGGATCACCAGAGGTGGCCTCTCACAGACCCCTTTATTCAGACATAGGCCCATTTTGTTGGTAAATCAAATAAACTTGTGTAATTCAATGCTCTCCAAGCTCTGGGAAAGCCTGGACCCACCAGAGGACACATAGACAGCTAGACATAAACATGTTTTGAGGAAACACACAGCACTATATATATATATACATATACACTCCCCTAAAGGATTATTAGGAACACCTGTTCAATTTCTTATTAATGCAATTATCTAATCAACCAATCACATGGCAGTTGCTTCAATGCATTTAGGGGTGTGGTCCTGGTCAAGACAATCTCCTGAACTCCAAACTGAATGTCAGAATGGGAAAGAAAGGTGATTTAAGCAATTTTGAGCGTGGCATGGTTGTTGGTGCCAGACAGGCCGGTCTGAGTATTTCACAATCTGCTCAGTTACTGGGATTTCTAGAGTTTACAAAGAATGGTGTGAAAAGGGAAAAACATCCAGTATGCGGCAGTCCTGTGGGCGAAAATGCCTTGTTGATGCTAGAGGTCAGAGGAGAATGGGCCGACTGATTCAAGCTGATAGAAGAGCAACTTTGACTGAAATAACCACTTGTTACAACCGAGGTATGCAGCAAAGCATTTGTGAAGCCACAACACGCACAACCTTGAGGCGGATGGGCTACAACAGCAGAAGACCCCACCGGGTACCACTCATCTCCACTACAAATAGGAAAAAGAGGCTACAATTTGCACAAGCTCACCAAAATTGGACAGTTGAAGACTGGAAAAATGTTGCCTGGTCTGATGAGTCTCGATTTCTGTTGAGACATTCAGATGGTAGAGTCAGAATTTGGCGTAAACAGAATGAGAACATGGATCCATCATGCCTTGTTACCACTGTGCAGGCTGGTGGTGGTGGTGTAATGGTGTGGGGGATGTTTTCTTGGCACACTTTAGGCCCCTTAGTGCCAATTGGGCATCGTTTAAATGCCATGGCCTACCTGAGCATTGTTTCTGACCATGTCCATCCCTTTATGACCACCATGTACCCATCCTCTGATGGCTACTTCCAGCAGGATAATGCACCATGTCACAAAGCTCCAATCATTTCAAATTGGTTTCTTGAACATGACAATGAGTTCACTGTACTAAAATGGCCCCCACAGTCACCAGATCTCAACCCAATAGAGCATCTTTGGGATGTGGTGGAACGGGAGCTTCGTGTCCTGGATGTGCATCCCACAAATCTCCATCAACTGCAAGATGCTATCCTATCAATATGGGCCAACATTTCTAAAGAATGCTTTCAGCACCTTGTTGAATCAATGCCAGGTAGAATTAAGGCAGTTCTGAAGGCGAAAGGGGGTCAAACACAGTATTAGTATGGTGTTCCTAATAATCCTTTAGGTGAGTGTATGTGTGTATGTATGTATGTATGTATGTATGTATGTATGTATGTATGTATGTATGGTGTTCAGCTTCTCTGTGTCTACTGGTGTGAAAAGGTCAGTGCTACTGTAATTGGGCTCTTAATGTTTCACAGGTTTTGCTCTGATCCTGAAGTCTTTTATTCATTCTACACCTTCATGTTACTGCATTCATCATGTTCTTTTTTGTTCTTTTCTTTTTATTACTTTATTTTTGTTTACAGATTATAGCAGAAAGTATTAAAAAAAAAAAACAGAAACATTCAGGAGCACAGAAATATGTCGTCAGTGCTGCCCGCTGACTTTTATCAATAAAATAGCTTCGCTACCGAAAAGCAACAAGGTGGTAACATTGCTGTTTTTGAAGTAACTAAACTCATTAATTATTCAAATAAGTATAATCTTGCTATGATACTTTTGAATTATAGATCTCGCGATAGATAGATACAAACTAAACGAAACAAAAAATTTATAATTTTTATCCGTTCAGTCAAATTCTTACAGAGCCTCAAAGGGACATGGTGGTGGAAAAAAATACGAGATGGGAGGAAAAATAAGAAGTCAATGCTTTTGCGTTCTCCCGAGAAACAACTCATATTTTTTTCCTTCACCATGTCCCATTAGGGGCTCTGTAAATTCCGCAAATATCAGTGACAACTTTAACTTGTCCATGCTGGCAAGTGACCAGGTGTAAGCGGGGTTATTCACAGCTTGGTGTCCAGTATTATTTTATTATTATTTATAAACTATTATAGTTAATATAAATGTTTGTACTTAGCTTTTTTTTTTTGTATTTTAAGTTTTCTAGTAAGTTTTATTACATTTTTAGTAAATTTGTCATTTTATTATTGTTTTTTATATTACTATTTAAGTTTAATTTATTTTTATTTTAGTTTTTATTTATTTCCAGTTAGTGAATTTAGTGCTTCAACTCAAACCTATTACATATCAGTTAGTTGCAAGGCAACATATGTTAGGCACTTTTTTTAGTTTTTCATTTTATTAGCTTTAACAGAAATGTTTTAAATAGTTTTAGTTTACAAAATAACCCTGGTCGGCCGTGGTTCCTCCACAGCGTCATGTATTAAAATTGTTTAATACACACATTGACATGTGTATCTCTAACTTATTTCCTGTTTTCACTCAGCTGGCGAAACATCTCCCGCCCAGAACCATCGGTTACCACTGGAATCTGGCCTTCAGCACATCTAAACATGGCATGAGCATTAAGACGTTGTACCGGACGATGCAGGATCAGGAATCGCCCATGCTGATGGTCATCAAAGACAGTGATGGACAGGTCAGACTCTTCTCTTTATCTCTCACAAGTGTGACTCAGTTTTTTAAAAAAAAACACCAAAGCCATCAGTTCTTGTATGTCATGTGACCAGGAGCAACGTAAAGATATTGGTTCAGTGGTTTCCTAATCTGATCTAGCCTCTTTGCTCTTGTAGTTATTTGGGGCTTTGGCCTCAGAACCCTTCAAAGTCAGCGAGGGTTTCTACGGCACAGGAGAGACTTTCCTGTTCACCTTCTATCCAGAGTTCGAGGTTTGTGTTCAGTTTATCCATTCATTGTCGTTAGAGGCAGAATAAGCTGTTAGTTTGAAATGAATTCTGATTGTGGTTGTCATTTGGCATTTTCATAATTAAAGACTTCCTAGCAGGATTTAAACACCGAATAAACTGAACAATTGTGTCTTGTTCTAAAACGCTGTTTCTCTCACTGGCAGGCGTACAAATGGACTGGTGATAATCTGTTCTTCATTAAAGGAGACATGGACTCTTTAGCCTTTGGTGGAGGAAGGTCAGTAACTCAAGGCACTTTTAATTAATATTATAATCTTTTGAATGCTAATTTTCATTAGAGATGTTTGTGTAAGACCAAAAATATTTGTATGCAAATGTAAACAAGAACGTTTGGCCAGCACATTGCAAGCTTATTGTCTCGTTGCACAAACTAAACATGCAAGTTTTTTTCTTAACTACAAATCTCAGTGCTAGAGGGTAAGATAGTTTGCTTCAAATGCCTGTGTGGATGTGTTGTTTTTCAGGTAGCTAACTGTAGAAGTGTTGACAATTTAACTTGACAGTAGTTGATTTGAAACAGAAAACTGGTCGTAATAGATAATAGTTTATGCTAATGCACACTTAAGGGCTTTTCACTCTGCGCTTAACCCCAGGTTATTGACGTTTTAAACACCGCTTTTTACCCTGGATTATGAAACCCTGCTCCGGAGCAGGGTTAGCACCACTTTTCCAGTGCCAAACTTGTATAGTGTGAAACGATGCGACACTGCACATTGTGTGTAAACAGCAAGTTCAGCATTTGAGAGGAAAAATGTCAAATGCTGACAGAAAATGCAACAATTTGAGTGAAGAGACCATTTAATTCTTACCTTTTATTGTCCGAAATGTTGATTCAGTATAAACTCGATGTAACGCATACGAAGCAATGCTAGAGCTTTTATCTAAATGGGTCGCATGCTGCCAATTAATAACACTGACACTGCAAATATGCAAATAAGAACGTTAACCCAGGGTTTAGGAATGTACAGTGTGAAATGTCATCTTATAAATAACCTGGATTAATTGTTAACCCCGGGGTTTTTTTTTTTATGTTTTTGAAAGAAGAATTAAGTATCTTATGCTTACCAAGTCTGCATTTATTTGATCAAAAATACAATAAAAAACTATAATATTGTGAAATATTATTACAATTTAAAATAACTTCTATTTGAATATATTTTAAAATGTAATTTATTCCTGTGATGGCATAGCTGAATTTTTAGCATCAGTCATTACATGTTCCTTCAGATCATTCAAATATGCTGATTTGCTAAAAAAAAACATTTATTATTATTATCATCAATGTTAATGTTGATGAATATTTTTTTATGTAAACCATGATAGATTTGTATGAATAGTAAGTAAAATACATTTATTTGAATTTGAAATCTTTTATAACAGTATAAACAGTATACATTTAATTGTATATTTATTATTTTATATTTATATTTTATACTTTTCAATGGTAGTGTATGTTGCTTTATCATTTGCATCATGACATTTCGGAAGGCAACGGAAGGAAGGATCAGTGTCCATGTACTTGTGTAGAGTATGTTTTGCACAGTTTTAAAAATGATCCCCTCCATGTCCATTTACATGAGGATGAAGGTTTTATTTGAGAACGTTTTCTTCTCTTTCAGTGGTGAATTCGGGCTTTGGTTGGACGGGGATCTTTATCACGGCAGGAGTCATTCATGCAAAACCTTTGGGAATCCCATGCTCTCCATGAAGGAGGATTTCGTCGTGCAGGATATTGAGATCTGGTCGTTTGAGTAGCATCATACAGGGAGGTACCTTTTGTGTTGTTAGTTGGAGAGAGGAATTGGACATCAGGCAGATCCCAAACCTTACTGCACATCACCGCGGCTCCCAGAAAGCCCGTAACGGACGCTACTGTTACCACGCTTGCCGTATGTTACTCCTGCATTTAATACAGAGCTCTTCTTTGTGCTGTTTAGTATGTGTGTGTTTTGTTCAAGCCGTGTGCAGCGTCAATAACGAACGGGAGGATGTAACAAGGGACCCCCGTGAGCACCTTTAACATCAAGTGGAAATGACGATGATGATGATGATGGTGGTGGCGGCACGGGTTTGGGCTTCCCGAGAACTGCCATAGTCCGATTTACCTGAGCTGAAGCGGCAGGAGTCCGTTCAAAAGATGATGTTAGCCGATAGGATGTCACTACTGCAACACGGGGATCAATGGGGGGAAAAACAACTACAGAAAAAGAACTGAAAACACATTCCCTTGCTCTCAGAGGAAGAATATGCATTTTTGGATCAGTTCCACGAGAAGACGAGAACACATCCGTAGTTACTTTTGAGGCGAAATATTCAAGTGTCGTGAAATTCGTAGTCTTTCAGTCGTTCACTATCATAGCACACCATGTCGAAGCACATAATCGGAAACCCCATAGTCGTAATGTTCTGTTCAGTGGGTTTTTCGCGTGCGTGCGTGTGCGTGTGGCTAACATCGACCCCTCCACTTCGGAAGGGCCGACTTTTACTGTTCGTAGGCAGAAATGTGTCGCAATAGATTTGTGGAATATGCAAATTCCTGTCCTGTGACCTCAAATAATCCAGACGGGGCACTTTTGTTTTCCCCGTTTCTCTTTCCAAGAGACCTTTTACGTCTTGACGGATTAATTGCTTTTCTGGGTATCATTTGAAAAGCCTGAGACGTGGTTTAATTGTTTTTCATGAATATAATGACACTTCTATATTTATGTATATGATTTTATTTATATATATATATATATATATATATATATATATATATATATATATATATATATATATATATATATATAAATTTATATATATATATATATATTGCTGTTAAGTGTGACAGTGATCTTTTTTTGTGCTGATATCTCAGCTGTTACTAATATAATGTATATTACCCTGTAAATTAATGTTAAAATAGTAGATTTGTTCCTATATATAAATATTATATATATATATATATATATATAAATGAATATACAGTGTGTGGATTGGTGGGTTGCTTCTCGCACTTTATTAATCTAGTTTCAAGCCAGGTTCTTCAGGCCTCATTAGCAGTAGCAGTACAGTATATATTTTTGTTTGTCTTTTAGATTATAGAGTAAATGAATAGTTTATAAAGAGCTTGCTGCTACTGTGGAGAGGACAAGCCCCGGACGGGCGTCTCAGCGGTCGAGCACAGGGTCGAATCTGACGGACTCTCTTCTTCTCACATGTCCTGTCCCAGCGTTTGTTTGTTTTGTTTTTTTAGTCTCTGGTCTTTTCGGTGTCCAGATTGACTGTGCACACAGTGAGAGGAGCGCATATGTCCTTTCAGAGTCGCAGACGAGAAGTGCAAACAAATCCTTCATCTACTTCACCGGAATATAATGTTACAGTGATGTATAAAGAACAATGAATACTAATAAATTGTTGTAACCTGGGACAGAATCAGGTCTTTTATGGTTTTTATTTTCTTTGGTCTTTCTTTGATGTCTTCGCCACTGAATAAGCCATTAAATGATTTTATTATTTTTTTTATGCTGACACATTCTAATACCATAGTATTTTGCAGTGTTGGGTAAAGTTACTTTGAAAAGTAATGCATTACAATATTGCGTTACTCCCTTAAAAAGTAACTTATTGCGCTATTTAGTTCTTTTTAAGAAAAGTAATGTGTTACGTTACTTTTGTGTTACTTTTTTCTCACCTGGTCTGGGCTTGTTTTCCAAAAATTGTGCTTGCTTTCAAAATTGAAATAAGGCTGAAGGAAATGCAAAATCACGCGTGTACAGTAGTGGGCGCAGCTCAAACAAACACCTTTCAGCTGTGCTGCCATTCTAAATTAAAGAACAACAATGCAGCAGAACTTGCTTCACCAATAAAAACTCTAGTGCAAATCTAGTCATTTTTGCTCATTTTTTAACTGAATCGACAGCAAGACATTGGTAAATAGAGTGAGATTAAATGCATTCAAATGTTTGTTTTATTTTACATTTAATTATTGGAGGTTTGTGTAGTATTCTGATTTTGCATTTCACTGATTTTAATCATTTTGAGGAATACTGAATTTTTTTTGTGCAACTGAGACGAGTAAATGCCTGCTCACATTTAGTCTAGAGCTACAATAACCATCATATTTACACACAACGCCTCTGCACTTACTCACGGTTTCAATCAACATGGAGACAGGAGAGCTGTCAGTCAGTAAATGGGGGAAAAAAGTTACTTGCATTAGCCCTGATATTTTGTTGTAAATTTAAAAGTAATGCGTTGCTTTACACGTTACATGAAAAAAGTCATCTGATTACATTACTTGTAATGTGTTACCCCCAACACTGGTATATTGGAAGGCAATTCCATGCAAATGCCATGTTATATGAAAATGATAATCAAATCACAGGCCTGTAATGTATATCAAAGGACCATGATATTACCATCCAAAAACATATCTTTACAGTAGTACCATCACAGCACTTTTATGTAAGGGAAAAATACATGGTTCTTGCAGGCAATTTGGTTCAAAAGGGGTTGTTTGTCAATATGAAATACTAAAAAAACATAATTTCATCCATAATTGAGTAGATCGTCTAAAGCCTCTTAACGGGTGGTTTAAGGGGAGGGGCTGAAAAAGTATACGGGATTCGTGACGTCAGCCCAAAATAAAAAATTGCTTCATAGTTTTAAAGGTGCAGTGTGTAGTATTTATGAGGATCTATTGACAGAAATGCAATATAATATACATAACTGTGTTTTCAGTGGCGTATAAAGACCTTACATAATGAAGTGTTGTTTTTATTACTTTAGAATGAGCCATTTCTATCTACATACACCGCGGGTCCCCTTCGCCATTTTGCGCCGCCATGTTTCTACAGTAGCCCTAAACAGACAAACTGCTCTACAGAGCGCTAGCTACTCTCTGCTGTCTCAGACGACGACATCTTTGTCCTGTGTCGGCCACTGTAGCTTTTCTATGTCTTCCGAAAGGGAGGAGTGAGTGGTGGATGGTTGCAATTCACAACCTCACCACTAGATGCCACTAAAATTTACACAGTGCACCTTTTTAAAGTTATTTAATTTTTTGTTTATTTTGATACATAATAGAATAAAAATACACAGGCATACATAGGACCAGGAATATTTTAATGTGCTAATTATAATAACAATGATAATGATGTTTCAGTGTGACTCTCACTACATGGCTGTTATTGTTTTTATTTCCTCCATCAAGTTACCATTGACATGGTAATGGCGAGATGAATTGCCACTTTTTGAACCGAAAAAACTTAATTCGATTCGAATTCACATCAAACGACGTCACAAAACTCGATCGCGCACGATATAAGTAGCATTTTGATTATGAGGTACAATGACGGAATGATTGACAGGTGTCAAAAGGGGAGGGTCAGTGCTTGTAGGAAAGGAGAGTTTTGAAGCTGTCGAGGCGAGAGTTCTGTATGCCTGTATGTTCCTTTTGTTTATTTCTTTAGTCTACTGCTGTTTCAGTCAATATATTCAGCTTCGTTCACACTAATGACAAACTCGGGATGTTGAGCAGGTGTCCAAACTACTATGACAGCAGGGCCTGTGAGACTGTGAGATGAACGTGTAAATGCAGATGCCTGGGGCTCATTGACAACACTGAATATATAATGTATATTATGTAGCTGTAGAGTCTGTATGTTTTTTCATCTTTTTATTTTGTTTACAGGGTCAGAATTACGTTATTTTCATCCTGCTGGTGCAAGAGCGCCACCTGGTGGACATTGTAAATTGCACAAAATGTTGATATAGCACAAAATCATACTGTAGTCATTTATACCACAAACCTCCATCCAATTATGCAAAAATGCAAAGCCTGTAAAACTATATTTGACTCCAAATATAACACACAAAAAACAATATACAAAGAGGGCAAATGATATGAAAGAACGATCGATTGGCTACACTGAGCCAATAATATTATGAACACAAATGTGACACGGCCATTAACCACACACTCATGGTTGTATTAGTTCACAACAGAAACAAATTAAATCTTCACATTAAAGCTCTTGTTCTCTTTCAGAAAATATACACATTATTTTACTTTGTATAGAATGCCATATTCATTGCAAATGTAATTTTTGTGACGGCACTACATTTTGACTTTAAAAAACAGAGAAAGGCAAAAATGATAATAGAAGGCCCATGCAAAAATCAAGACATACACAATTTTGAAAAAGTCTGAAACCGCAAAAAAGCACAGATGTGAGAATAACGAGTGTGCTTTAACTACAAATGTGATTGTCCTTAGTATTTTGAAAACAATGAAAACATTTACACAGTTTTACAAGTCGAGCAGCCTAATGGTTTAATCATTATTTTGCACTCAGCGATGTTGACTTTAAAATAAAGCACAGGATTTTTCCTCATTTAAAAGGCAAATTTCACTACATCATTATGAAAATATAACTCTGTTAATATCAGACACCACGTGAATACAGCCAAAGAACTTCCTCATCTGAGACTTGTTCCTTTTGCAGTCTTTTGTCTGACAGGAATCCCTTTTTCCCAAAGAAAATGAGGCACTTGGATGTAGGCACCAGTGGCAAATGTGTCTCGTTTAATGGCAGAAGAAATTAAAAATCAGTTTCTTTTTCAGTTCCTTCCTAGTAAACCAGGTACTGTAACTCAGAGTAAATGAGAGGAAACATCACGGCACAGGCTCTGTACAGGATGGCTCCACTCTTGACCAGCGCTCGTGGAATTGTGAGCCAGGATTCAGATCTGAAGCTGAAGTAAATGGCGTACAGGGCCACCGCGAAAAAGTGACCGATTAGAGTCAAGGGTCTCGGCGACAATCTAAGGAAACAAAAACAGATTAGTGATGTGGCGGATATCTGCAAGAACCAGTGAAAGAGATCTGATTTGAGGACCACACTGATGTTCACAGTTTAGTGGTCAAGATGTGTTTTCAGTGGCAGATTGTTTGTAAGTACTTACACGGACAGAAGGCCAATCGGTCCATTGATACATTCTCCGCCAAGTTTGAAATAGTGGAAACAGGCTTTTCTCAACTGATACAGTGAATCTGAAGAAAAAAAAACTGAAGTTTTACATGTATTCCAAGTAACGTGCATTACGTAATCAATTACTTTTTTGATGTAACAAGTAATGCATTACTTTATAAATGACTTTTTCTTTAAAGTAATGCACATTTTTATTTTCAGTTTAATTGAATTTTTTAAACAGCTGCATTAAAATGATCTCTCTTCTCCATAACGTAGTCACTTAGACGTGCACTTAAGTGTGCGCCAGAATAGACCAAAAGTACAAAAGCAACAAAACACTTTCAACTTCCAATATAAAGAGTTGTACAGCAGTAAATATAAGCTGTAATGTTGAGAGATCTTTTGTATGTCAAACATAGCTCTAGGGGTCAGGAAATATTCTAAGTGCTTAGAAAATAATAATATTCTAAATGTTTTTTAAAAGAAAATGAAGGTGTATGTTATATAGGCTATGTTGTTGAATGCATTACGGAGTAAAACACTTTTTTATAAAAAAAAAACATGAAAAGGCCTGGAAGAGAGCGAGTCTCAGTCAGGGGAGAAAAAGTAATGCAAACGTATTGTAATGCATTACTTTTTTTAGGGAGAAACTATAGACTGTATAAAACAATGGACATAGTGTCCGTGACTTCATCCGTAGGTTTCTGAAGAGCATTTTTGAAGCCCAAATTGGGTGGAGCCGGTCGTCGCCATCTTGGCAACGCGTCACAGTGCCTCACTCCCAGATAACCAAAAATGGCAAAGAGGGTGGAGCTGATGTGCCTGGTTGCTGAAACCAGCAGCGGCAATCCACCTGTCACTCAAGTGGTCACGTCCTTAATTATGCAGAACTTAATATAAGTTCTTAATATAATTTAAACGGATGAGTTATAAAAAAAATTCACCCCCCTCACAGTTGTCATGAAGGGCAAAATTAGCTGTATAAACCAAAACCACTTTTTCTACCAGGCTGTAGACATATTTTTTTCTGCTGTAAAGTTGGGCATTTTAACATAAGATACAGATTTGACTCCCTTTTGGAGCCAGTCTCTAGCGGCCAGTCGATGAATTGCAGTTTAAGTCACTCGTTTTGGCTTCAAGAGAGATTTCGGAAGGTTGCCACTTCGGAGTACCGTGATAATGCATTACTCCTAGAACTTTCCCCAACACTGACTACAGTAGTTGTAGATGTAAAACCAAAAAAAAAAATGAATATTTAAGAATGTGTTTCGTCACTTACTGTCGGTTGCAGCAAACAGCTCGTACAGCGCTTGAGCCAAGACGTTCACTACAAACGAGTGAGATGATTTCCGCTCCCAGTGGAATTTCTTCTTTGCCTGACAACAAAAACAGTCTTGTTTCTCAGTTCCACCATGATCACAGCTGCATTTAAGCATTCATCCAGTATGAGCCGTTATAAAAACATGTTGAGGTGCCTAATCTAATAAGAATAAATACATAAAAGCTTAGAGCACGCCTAATGCTACCTAGTAAACTCGGCATAAGTTTTGAACAAAGTTGATGTTAAATGTTTTTGTTTTGATATGACTTGCAGTGACTGGCACCAGAAAGGCATCTGATGTTAGCTGTTTCTCAATCAGATGTTCTGGTTACCTGGAGCACAGCTGTATTGTCATAGAGATCAGGGATGTTCTTTAGCAGGTCTCTCCAGATGCGGACGTCATTCAGCACAACGCTCATCCCGCCACCGGTCAGAGGATGACGCATGTTATACGCGTCTCCTAAGAGCAGAACTCCTAATGGAGGACAGGTGGGTCATCACTCACAACACATAGTTGTTTTACATAGTCATTTACACAATAATAAATGTTTCGGCTGCTTAAAATTCAACTTTGCATCACAGGTATAAATTAAAAATTTTAGATGAAAAAAAAAATAAAAAAATCGTAATTTCTAATTTTTGAGCAGTAGAGTGTGTGTGTGTGTGCGTTGATATACTATAGAATCATTCCCTATGGCTTACCTTGTTTATTGACTGGCGAGGGTGGAAGGAAGCTGGCGGGCATCGTTCTCAAGCGATCATTCTGCAATGCCAACACGAACGGCTCCTTTAAGTGCTCTGTGTAAGCAAAATAGATATATTTGTGAACATTTTGTTGTCTAAATGTTTAGATTTTGTTGTTGTGCTCTATACAGAAATACAACTGAAATAAGACGTATTTTAGAAATCCATGAGTATATGAAGGATTATTTTAAAGTCTAAATCCAATACCTGGTAGTTGGGGGTAGATTTTTTCTGTCATGTACTGCACAAGGTCTCGGGGCATCTCTCCTCTGACATCCACCAGAACCCGAGTCTCATTGGAGGAGATCTGATAGATCAACACCGGACTGGGATCAGCTAGAACCAGCTCTGCATGATTGGGCTTGAACTGAGGAGAGTCCTGGAAGAGAACATAACCACGCAATGAATCAATGTTGCTTGGGAATCTTGGCAGAAGTATGCAACCGTCACCCTTATATTTACCTTCATTATGCATCCAACAAAATGAGACGACACTTTAACTTTCCCAGAAATTAGATTTTTACGGAACTTGGAGAAACAGCCGTCAGCGACTATGGTCAGAGGAGCATGGATCTCCTGAGAGGGAGAGAGTAAAATTACAGTGAGGAAAAAGCTTAAATTACACTTTTAAAGAGTGTATTTCATCATAAACTATGACATGACGTGCAGTGTTGGGGAAAGTTACTTTTTAAAGTAATGCGTTACAATATTGCGTTACTCCCTAAAAAAGTAACTAACTGCATTACTTAGTTACTTTTTATAGAAATGTGTGTTACGTTACTTTTGCCTTACTTTTTCTCACCTGGGCTGGACTTGCTCATTGGATTTTTAATTACAAAAAAGCTCTATTTTTGGCAAATGTAAAGGCTCTTTCACTCCAAAAGTGAAGTGAATAAGCTTCAGGCTGAAGGAAATGCAAATTCAAGCCTGTACAGTAGAGGGCGCAGCTCAAACAAACCTCTCAGCTGTGCTGCCATTCTGGATTACAGAAGAATAAGATGCAGGAGAAGAAAGTTCAACACTCTTGCTTCAGCAATAAAAGCAAAAAAATTAAGCATAAATGTGATGTTTCTCTTATGTCAATTTTGCTTATTTGCATGGTTTAACTGGATCATCGACGGTCAGCAGCAAAGACATTGGTCAATAAAGTAAGATTAAATACATAAAGTATATTTGTATTGTTTAACATTTAATTATTGCAGGTTTGCGTAATATGCTGAGTTTGCATTTCACTGTTACTCTAATCAATTTGAGGAATACTGAATCTGCAGGTGAGATGAGTAAATGCCTGCTCACATTTAGTCTAGAGCTACAATAACCATCATGTTTACGCAGCGCACACAACAACTTTGCGTTTCTCTCAACATGAGGACAGGAGAGCTGTCAGTCAATAAATGGGAAAACCTTGCATTACTTATTTGAAAAAGTAACTCTGATACTTGTTAATTTAAAAGTATGGCATTACTTTTCTCTTTACTTGAAAAAAGTAATCTGATTACATAACTCGCGTTACTTGTAATGCGTTACCCCCAACACTGGGTATGTGAATAAAAGTGTGGCTTACAGAAGTATTTGACCTGCTGTGGATGATTTCCAGAGCAACTCTAAATACAACAACATCCAAATACTTTTACAAATATTTCAACCGAGTATCAGTGTGCCATTACCTTGACCATCCCAGAGTCTTTTTCCCTGTACTGAATTCCTGTCACACACTCATCTTCTTCTTCCAAGCTGGTCACCGTTCCCTCCACGAACTTCACACTATGCAAATATGACATGATATTAAACCCATCATTCTTCAAATCCTTGGGTGAAGAGAAACAAAAGCCCTTACAAATACTCTTTTCAAAGTTCAACACTAACACCTGAAGAACATCTATCTTCACTCTTAAAAATTAAGGTTCCAAAAAGGGATTTTCGCAGTAATGCCCCAAAGAACCTTTTCAGAGTTTTAAAAAGAACCATCTTTTTTCTTAGTGTGAATGGAACCTTTTGTGGAATGGAAAGGTTCCATGGATGTTACATTTTCTTCATGGATCCATAGATGCCAATAGAGTTCAACAATCGGGTTCTGGAAGTAAAAACTCCATTCATTTTCTCCATAGGGAAATGTATTTTTAATGATAACTTATAAATCTTTAAAAGCAGCATTACTGTGAGCTATGAGGTTGTTAATCTAGTATTTGCTTCTAGGGAAGCTGTTATCTCGCATTATTTCAGCTTATTTTTAAAATAAAAAATTCAAACAGAATTTGTGGTGAAAAACTACATTACCCATAATGCTGTACAGAAAATTCCACCATTCAGAGTAAAGCAGGCATAATGTCAAAAGATCTCACTAGCTCCCCCCCCCAATGCCATGAAGTAATACAAATGATGTAATCGAAAATGAAACATTTAAATTAGTATTTTTATACTTCAACATCGTTTTTAAATTGATTATGCTCGCTGTTAGCAATGCTTTTGGGATTGTAGTTCTTTCTATCACTACATCCTTGTATCTTTGTATTGATTTTAAAACAACTTATTTGCTTCAAATCAAAGTTTGTGATTCACCTCGTAGCTGATGAGGCAACATCAGTCATCAGGTGTTATTATAGTCATAAATGGAAATTACAAATGGCATCAGGTATTTACTTGGGCTCAGCGAGGGCAGCTCGACGCAGTCCCATGATAAAGCGTCCGTGGTGGAAGGCCCGTCCACCCTGAGTGCTATTCTCCTGCTGGGGATATGGGATCTCCACCTCCGTCCTGCTCTCGAGGTCATGGATTACATATCCATTCACCACATGGGCGTCCAGACCTTCAACAGTACCTGAGAGAAGACAAACAGAAGGTAACAAACTGTCTTTATGAAAGTTATAATATAAAGATACAAATGTGAATTTGGATATTACAGATTCTATTCTATTTATTAGATTTAAAAAAACAAAAAACAAGCATGCTTTTATTAGAAAGACTGTAAACGAGATCTGTACCCTCCAGGCCGAGTTCTCTGAGTGCTCTATATCCTCCCGGCTGCAGAAGTTCTCCCACTATCCGATCTGGTTCTCTCATGTCCCTCTCCACCACTGTGACCCTCCGGCCATCTCGGGCCAGAACGGCGGCCATGGCTGATCCCAGAACACCAGCACCCACTATGATGACCTCAGGATCCTCGGCCTGATCGCACTGACTGTCAGTCGCCCTCCTTCGCTTTACATCTCTCTAGGTAGAAAGATTGTCAGATAGAAAGCAACAGCTGTCTTTATTATGAATATTAATATTTATTTGAATTATTTAAATATAATATTTATAAAAAATATATATCATTTTAAAATATAATAATATATGTATTTTTCCATGGTAGCATTCCAGGTGTTCTAAAATGTATTTATATTTAGCTGTTTGATTTAATATTATTTATATTATAAAAATAGTAATAGTTAGAAATGTCTTTAAAATAAAAGAAAATACTTTTATGTTTTAAATATCTTCTTTGTGGACCCCTTGAAGTACTAAATGAATAAATGTGTGTTTTATGTTTCAAAAACATCTGTAATGTTTCTCATCCAAACCTTAAATTATATAAAAAAGAAAGAAGGATAGTTCACCCAAAAATGAAAATTCTGTCATCATTTACTCACCCTCAAGTTATTCCAAACCTGTATGTGTTTCTTTCGTCCGCTGAACACACAAAAAAAGAAGAATTGAAGATTGAAGAATGTTGGTAACCAAACAGTTGATGGTCCCCACTGACTTCCATAGTATGGAAAGAAATACTATGGAAGTCAATGGGGCCCTTCAACATTCTTCGAAATATCTTCTTTTGTGTTTGGAACAACTTGAGGGTGAGTAAATGACAGAATTTTCATTTTTGACTGAACTAACCCTGAATGAATGGATGAACTATATTTAAATTATGATTCTTTGTAATAACTCTCATAACAAATTAGTGGTGAATTCTTTCTAGTGATCATAATTGCTTGAAATCGACTATAAAAACAGACACAAGTATGATAAAAAAAACACAATATCTCACCTTCTTAGAAGTTCGACTACAGCTGTTTGTACTAGACATGGAGAAGAGTTTTTTGGTCGGAGAGAATGTAGTCAAGAGTTTGAGAGGCATCAGGAGAAACTGAGGCGCATTGAGTTTCTGTCCGCGGAACCCGAGACACGTGAACACCAGACCCACGGACACGCACAGCACCGCTGCCACTACCAGCTCTCTGGGCGTGTAACTCAACAGGGCATCACATTTCTTATAGATATAAGTAAAACTGGCAATGCCAAGAAAGGTCCACATGTCGAAAATCACTTCAAATATAACAAACAAAATATAGAAAAAAATAAGACAGCTGTATGACGTTCAAAAATGTCAATAAAGTCTTAGAAAAGCACAGGTGATCAGAAAATAGACTTTGAGTTGTTATTCCATGTGAAAAAATAGTACCCGTTTTTCAGAATAAGTTAGGGCATTGATTTAGTCAAAAGTCTATTATTATAAATAATCATAAATAAAAATTAAGTGTAATGTCCAGGTGCACTCGAGCTGGTGCGATGCTTCTAGGTGATGCTGAATAATTTATGATAATGAGGGCGCGGATCCTCTTGCAGTTTGTAGACTGTAGCGTCCCGCCTCCTCTGTTTAGAATGAGCCAATAAGCTGCGAGTATTAGGTGAGCAGAGCTCACGCTATCTGGCCATTGGCCAATCCAAGGCTGCTGGTTGGCGAATGGATCGCAGTATGATGTGATGTCACAGAGAGGTTGCGTTTGGCAGATGTTACGAGAAGAGAGCGTCATTTAATGTAGTCCTAAATATGCACGTTGTATAAAAAATATTGTTGTAAAGGGCTAAAAATACACGTATGCATATAAATTGGGTGGAATAAATAATCCAAAGAGCCTTCCTAGGTAATAAGTGCAATGCCATTATTATATATAATGTTATTTTTTTTGTTTATACATATAATATGACAAAATATATTTTTATTAAACTAAAAGGCGGAGATTAACAATCACAAGTTGATTGGTAATAATAAATAATTGGTAAAAAAAAATAATAAAATACTTTCATAATTACAGGCTAAAACTTAGTTTCTTTGCTTTTCTTGATGAACTCAAATAAAATGATTAAATTGATGCATACAGTACTGCATACGTATATGCACATATAAAGACTACTTTATGCAGTACACAGACACATTTACTAAAAAATAATCTGTCCAAGATCACACACTGAGGTAAACAAGGAAGACCAGACACTGAATTTAACTCATGACTAGGCTAAAAAAGAAATGTAAAATGAGAGTGTGTGTCATGATGTCGTTATGATGTCATGATGACAAAAGAAAACCTCGTCCTCACACTATAAAAATTCTGGACACATTAATGACAAGTTGGGGGACATATTGTCTTGAAAATAATGTCACAGTGATTAAAAAATTCCTAAAATAGGCTTTATTTTCTTTAGGCAAAATATAATTTTATTTATTTATTGCTATCGGAAATTTCATAATTCCCACTTCAGAAGGCGTAATTACGAGCTTGTTGCATTCAAGTGCTTGTCGGAATGAACAGGAATCATGGAGGACACCAGGTTTATGCTTGTCTATTTATTGGGAAAATCTTATTCAAACCGATATAAAACCATATAAACATTTACCATGTTTTCCAGATATTCATACAATATGCTTTAAATGATTACTTGTATATGTAAATATGCAGTAAATTAATGACAAGACGATCTAGCTGTTTTGGGGAAAAAACTAATAAATCATAGCTGTCACAGCAGTAGTTTAACCACCATGTTTAAAGTTTATGGCACGCCCATCTTGGGAATTTTGGGTATCAAAATTATTTCAGAATTTCCCAGTGTTATGTGTAAAATTTCATGTGTAATTTTTACCTTGGAAACTCATATTTACGATAGCATGTGAAGGCAGCATTAGGCTTTTATTAAAGGGGTCATGAATTGAGAAATCAACTTTTGATATATAAAAGGTAATTGTAATATAAGAATATCCTGTAAGTTTCGGAGCTAAAAACGTCCTTGTTAGTCAAATAAAAGCTTTTATTGACAACTGGCTCAGCAAATGAGCTCTGCGAATCTGCTTCCCTGTGACATCAGAGAGCAGTGAAATGCTCAACAGAAGAAGAAGAATGCCTAATTCTGTAGCCCCGCCCACCAACTTGCGCATGACATGTAACAGGTAAATAACACAAGCCTACGTGGTGCTGCTAAACCGGATCGAAGTACCAAGCAATAAACATGCCATTGAAGATTTTATTTTTAGTTCCGGGTAAGACATTGCGTGCTTGGATTCTTTTGTAACAAGACAGGTCGAGACTGGATTTGCAGACAGAATGAGAATATTTTGGTCTTTGGTCTTATATTTTGGATCCGACAGGAATGGCGCAACACACTTATGTGAGTAAAAATTTTTTTTATATGTGATAGTATTCCATTGTTACAGATCGTTTGATATCTACTGATTATGTGTATGTGTCTAACTATTATTATTATTATTTCTTTTATTTGAACAGGGACAGTGCACAATAAAACATTAACCCTGTATATAACAAGGAGAGATGCATTGCACCGGGTTTTAGCAAATTGCTATTTTCCACCCGTAGTCCCTGGGCAGGTAAATAAAACATACAATAAATTAACAGTTACTAAATTCACAGTTGTGCAAAATATCAATTACAAAGTTATGAATACACACATTTCCATATCATTAAAACAATTTACCCCCCCTCCCACCACCTTTTATAAATAAAAATGCCCCCCCATCACACACACTCACAAATGTCTACAAATTTGTTGTGACAGCATCCAATGTTTTGTGTAACATGAAAATGTTTTAAAATCCGTACATGTATAATCAACTCTGTTGGAAGTGTGTTCCATTGATTTATGGCAACAAAAGAAAAAGATGATTTACCAAATGCAGTCCTGCGTTTAGGAATACTGCATTCTCCCCTGGTAACTGATCGGGTAGCTCTTGTTGTTTTTTCTGAGCAGAGTGTAACCATTTTTTTCAAAGGAGGAGCAGTAGCATTATGAATGATTTTAAACAATATACATACATTTGTGTGCATTATTTGGTATATATTTGGTGAGTATCTGACAGTGATTTTGTCGTGAATCTTAAGGGCACTTTTATATAATGATTCAAGGGGTTTTAAGGCTGTTTTACATGCCTGAGACCAACTTGTCATGCAATAGAAAAAATGTGGGAGAATCATTGCATTTAAATATGTATGTGATGCTTCAACAGTAAGAGAGTTTCTAATGTGTCTGTACTCTGTAGTTTATGAGGTTAAATTTCAGTGTGTTACTCAACTTTTTAACATGTTTTTTTTTGCCCATTTACTAAGATTTCAGGACAATCCCTGAGCTTGCTCCTGTTTGTAAAGAACATGGTTACAGTCTTTTCAACGTTTAAGGTCAAACAGGAGTTATCTAGCCATTCTACAACCTTCTGCATTTCCTTAGTTAATTTCATTACAACCTCAGTTGCATTTTTCCCATGAGTATATAGCACAGTATAATCAGCATACATTATTAAATCGACATTATTACATACCGATGGAAGTTCGTTAATATATATGCTGAAAAGCAGCGGCCCTAAAATTGACCCTTGTGGCACTCCCAGGGTGCATGCTTTAAATGGGGATAGCGTATTGTTCACCCGCACACACTGATGTCGGCCACTCAGGTAAGATTTAATCCAATTTTGTGTGTCTATGGAAAGGTCATAGTTTGCCAGTTTGTATTTTTCAGTGAGATTTGATTCCTATACCGTGATCTAGTTAACTTTCTAGCAGCTAGAGTGAAATTATGATCTGACAAACCAGTAATCAAGTTGTATGTTTTAGTTATCCTATCTGGTTTATTTGTAAAAATTAGATCCAGTAGTGTTTGAGAAGATTTTGTTATTCCTGTTTGAATTCATTCACTCGTTTTCATTCACTCCTTCAAGTGAACTGTATTAGTGGACTAACGTAGGAAATAGTGAATGAGGGTTTAGGGGGCGATTTCGGATTCAGCCCAAGTCTTGAATGCTGCACGCCCATAAAAACCAAGCGTTCCAAAAGCTAGGCTCAAAACCAGGGTAGAAAATAGCCTATTACTTATTCATTATGATGGTTTTGAATGTTGACCTCAGACAACAGTATATAAAAAAGCCAGTTCATGACCCCTTTAACATATAAACATTCATCAACACACACATCAGTTGTGGTAGGAAGCTCAAGCATGCTTGCTTGACGTGCAAGAACCAATGAGGTTCATTCTCATGTGTTCTCGTTACGCAGCACGTTTGAGCTTCCGAAAGAACCGCAAAAGCTGCAGCCCTTCCGGCGCACTCAGTGTCCGAATTCACTCACTTCTTCAAGTGGACTATATTAGTGGAGTAATGTAGGCAGGGGCGTAGCACAAGATCCCGGGCCCTATGCATAGGAAGTCCTGATGGGCCCCCATGTTCCATGTTAAAATATATTCCAGACTTTTCAAGGGCCCTCTCTCCCCTTGGTGCCCTGGTAATCAGTACTGGTTTTACCCCCAGTCCGACGCCCCTGAATGTAGTGAATTGTGAATGAGGGTATAGGGGCGATTTCTAACACAGCAAATGTTTAAATGTGAATAAAAGCCTACATTGGGACTAAACCGCTCAATTCATATGGATTAGTTTTACAATCTCGTTATGAACTTTTTGAAGTGGTAGTTGCGTAGCTTTCAATGGAGGGACAGAAAGCTTACAGACTTCATCAAAAGATCTTAATTTGTGTTTCTAAGATGAAAGGGGCTTGGAACGACATGAGGGTGAGTAATGACAACATTTTCATTTTTGGGTGAACTAGTATTTACATGAAAATCCTTCCAAATGACAGTTCCACCCCCGTCTAATCACTGCAATCATGTGTGATGCTGGACAGCTGTGTTGTGCATCTCAAGCGTATGTGTGTTTGAATGAGTTAGGCCTCTTCACAGTCGAGTGTGTAGTCAAGAAGATACTCTCACAATCACGACGATTCACTGACACACTGAATGTTCTCTGAGGATGTTTGGAAGCCAGCAGCTATTCAAAAGAATTTGCAGACATTAACAAAGCGGTGCGAAATCAGAAATTATTTGTATTTCTCTCTCTCACACACACACACACACACACACACCTGAGCCTCACTTCTTCTGCATTTGATTATTTTGATCATATGTATCAAAACAGTTTTAGGGATGTATTCGTTGTGTATATATTTGGCTTTTGACAGTAAAAAATAACGATTTCTTACAACATTAAAAATAGCTATGTCGATTATTTGTCAGTTTTTGGATGACTTCATAATGTCCATGTGGCTTCATTAAAAGTGCCTTCATTCATATAAAACAAAAATCATTGTGGTGGTACCATGGCGGCATCAAATGGCAACACTTTTATCCAAAGTGACTTACATGGCATTATATTGCATTCCAGTCCAAAAATAAAATTTATTGTTAGTTAGTTAGTAGTTATTTAACGTTATTTATCCTTATTTAACGCCTGTGGTTCTCAATCTCTCATACTTCTAAATATTGTTTTGCAGACATCGATTTGTTTGTAATTTGCAACAACGTAAACAACAAAGCACTGTGTTGTAAATTTCCCCAGCTAATGAAATACAGCACAACAACTTCTGTGAGAGAAAAGCTTCCTTTTTCATGATGTTCAGTAAATAGTTTAATTACAGCAGACACACAAACCAAATGTCACTACTGTTAGTATGAGCCCTAAAACTACTGATCTTGTATCTAAAAATCATTGAACTGTACTGAAAAATGTAAAAGACTGAAAAATAGCCTCTGTTGTTTAATGTGACTGTGAGTGTAACGTGAAATGTTATGTTTTCTCTAACCCTTTTAACATATGAACAAAGGTCACTTTCGCTGCTTAGTTTCAGGTGTTTATTTTATTTTAATTAAGTTATAAAATATCTGATGCAGAAAAATCAAATGTAAAAAGAACACAGAACAGTACCCAGACTCTTAAATACAGTATTTACATATTATAGTGCAGAAGAAAAACAGCAGGGCCTTTTGGTCTGGAACACTACATGGAAACAAAAAGAGTTTAACCCAATGCTACAGTCCATTATTTTTTTATGTAACCTATATAGCACACATTTTTTGGCTTAGTGGAGAAAGGGCCATTCCTTTGCAGATGTTGTTCACTCAATAAACGTTTATTTTTCCCATTATGCACCTGGAGGCAAAATAAATCCACCGAATTTACCAGGCACTAAGAATGAGGCACTTGTGCACCTGGTTAGCGAGACTAGGGATTGGCACGTGGAAGATGCTACACATGTTGATTACGAAGAGTTCTCCTATGCGGTAGAATCTGATGGCTTCTTATCTTTCTTCTTCTTTTTCTTGGTCTTCTTGGCCTGGCAGGGTTTGCAAACACAGCACAGGATGCAGGGAGAGGCCAGCAGCAGCAGTGGTGACGTCACTAGCACGATGATGCTGACGCCCACCAGTATGCCGACCACCTGAATACATCACAACCACACAAACTACATGAAGTCTAACCAAAATCTTGTAGTTTTCATCTAATTTCATGATAGTAACAGTCTTATCTTGCTGATAAAAACGAGTCAACTCAAAAAGCATCAAAGTGATTTGGAAATTGGTAAACATCTATGTTAATGCTAATTGGCATTCCAGCTCACCTGTGTCCTGTTCCACATGACAGAAGCTCTGGAGTGTCCCAGCTTGTTTCGACACGGCCCTTTATCATAATGTCTCAGGAATATATCGCCCTGTAACCATAAAGACTTTATATTTATTCATTCAGCAGATGCTTCTATTCAAATATGCTTACAAACGAAGAAAAAGTTAAATTGAATTTCAATAACATTTATTATTATAGGATATATATATATATATATATATATACACACTCACCTAAAGGATTATTAGGAACACCATACTAATACTGTGTTTGACCCCCTTTCGCCTTCAGAACTGCCTTAATTCTACGTGGCATTGATTCAACAAGGTGCTGAAAGCATTCTTTAGAAATGTTGGCCCATATTGATAGGATAGCATCTTGCAGTTGATGGAGATTTGTGGGATGCACATCCAGGGCACGAAGCTCCCGTTCCACCACATCCCAAAGATGCTCTATTGGGTTGAGATCTGGTGACTGTGGGGGCCATTTTAGTACAGTGAACTCATTGTCATGTTCAAGAAACCAATTTGAAATGATTCGAGCTTTGTGACATGGTGCATTATCCTGCTGGAAGTAGCCATCAGAGGATGGGTACATGGTGGTCATAAAGGGATGGACATGGTCAGAAACAATGCTCAGGTAGGCCGTGGCATTTAAACGATGCCCAATTGGCACTAAGGGGCCTAAAGTGTGCCAAGAAAACATCCCCCACACCATTACACCACCACCACCAGCCTGCACAGTGGTAACAAGGCATGATGGATCCATGTTCTCATTCTGTTTACGCCAAATTCTGACTCTACCATCTGAATGTCTCAACAGAAATCGAGACTCATCAGACCAGGCAACATTTTTCCAGTCTTCAACTGTCCAATTTTGGTGAGCTTGTGCAAATTGTAGCCTCTTTTTCCTATTTGTAGTGGAGATGACTGGTACCCGGTGGGGTCTTCTGCTGTTGTAGCCCATCCGCCTCAAGGTTGTGCGTGTTGTGGCTTAACAAATGCTTTGCTGCATACCTCGGTTGTAACGAGTGGTTATTTCAGTCAAAGTTGCTCTTCTATCAGCTTGAATCAGTCGGCCCATTCTCCTCTGACCTCTAGCATCAATAAGGCATTTTCGCCCACAGGACTGCCGCATACTGGATGTTTTTCCCTTTTCACACTATTCTTTGTAAACTCTAGAAATGGTTGTGCGTGAAAATCCCAGTAACTGAGCAGATTGTGAAATACTCAGACCGGCCCGTCTGGCACCAACAACCATGCCACGCTCAAAATTGCTTAAATCACCTTTCTTTCCCATTCTGACATTCAGTTTGGAGTTCAGGAGATTGTCTTGACCAGGACCACACCCCTAAATGCATTGAAGCAACTGCCATGTGATTGGTTGATTAGATAATTGCATTAATGAGAAATTGAACAGGTGTTCCTAATAATCCTTTAGGTGAGTATATATATATATATATATATATATATATATATATATATATATATATATATATATATATATATATATATATATATATATATATATATATATATATATATATATATATATATATATAATTAAAATACAATTATTATTAATAACAGATTATTTTATCTATTTTCCCTTTTAATAATAGTCAATTTATTATTTTAATAATAATAATAATTATTATTATTATTATTATTATTATTTAAAATTAGTACTATTATTATTCAAATTACTGTTATTATTAAAATTGTAAATTATTATTATAATTAACAATAGATAATTTTATTATTAATTTTAATTTTCAATTTTAATAATAGAAAGTGTATTATATTTTAATCATCATCATCATCATCATCATCATCATCATCATCATCATTATTATATTAAAATAGATTTAATAAAATATTCATAAAAATATTTGATCTATAATTAAAATAGAAAATAATATTATTATTATTATTATTATTATTATTATTATTATTATCTATTTTCACTTTTAATAATAGTAAATGGATTAAATTTTTTATTATTATTATTAATTTAAAATGTATACTATTATTAAAATTACTATATTATTAAAATTGAAAATTATTATTATAATTAACAATAGATCATTTTATTATTAATTTTATTCTTTTTAAATTTTAATAATAGTAAGTGTATTATATTTGAACAATAATAGTCACCATTATTATTATTATGTATTATTAACACAATACAATAGTAACATTTTCTAATAAATCAAGGTATAATCATGGTACCATTTTCAAAAAATATATACATTAATTAGGTACTGTTAAAGATATAGTATATAAGAATCATGGTACTTTTGGAATACCATGGTATCTCTATTGTCACAGTGTCCAAAAACCTTTGTGTTGGTGGCAGAAGATTTGGAAACCCACAGAGTCACTTACGTCCAGATTCTGTAGGCAGTACCAGCAGAACGTGTGTTTGCAGCTCTTGCAGAGCATCTGAGCGCAGCCTTGATTACGCTCTATGTAGACGCCACACACAGGACACTGTTTAATCATTGCATCAGTATCAGCGCTGCTCAGTCCACTGCAGAGACCACAGACATAGCATGTTTATGTAAAACTAGAGGCTGTTATGAATGATAAACACTTGTTTGTTCAGTGGAAATGGGTCACACTGACCTGTCTGCTGCTGGTTCCATCAGTGGCTGGTGCTGAGAGCAGGAATGGCCATCTATCCAAAGGCTTCTGCAGCCGCAGCAGAAGACAGCATGGCACGCGGGGCAGGGCACAGGAACCGGTTTGCCTTCGGTACCGGGTGTCACACTGCACACAGCCTGGCAGTCCAGCATGGGGCACCAAGTCTTACTGGGGTCCAACTGAACTCCTGAATGAGACCGAAAGAAAGAGTGAGGAAAAACCATCCCAAGCTGACAATGACATTGTACTTGCTTGCAAAATTCACTTCCTCATTGACAAATTTTCCATTGAGGTTTACTGTTAACAGTCAGAAATCCGAGGCTTTGTTGCCATCTCAGGAAGACTTCTGCGAATACTAATGTCACAGTTTACTTTCACACATTCTGTCCTACATGACAGACTGTCTAGACGATGGTTAGCATGTTGGGATGCAGACAGAGATGGTGGAAGAAGCTGCTGTCTGAATAAGCTCATTGTTTACAGTTCTTCTATAAACGCTGAGACACAAACCAGCAACATGAGTCTGTTTACCCGACATTGTTTTCAAGTAAAAATGGAAAACTTTTAGGCGTTTTGGCTGTTCATTTACATGACAACAGCGTTTTGGGGGAATTAAAACTTTTGAAAACAGGTTTCAATGTGCACTTTTTTTAAAACTATACCGTTATCGTCTCGGTGTAAACTACAAAAACGTACATTTGTGAAAACAGTTACGTCATCCGCATGCATTTTACGTGTTCAGTCTAGACACAGTTTTTCTTTACAAAGTGACATCGCCAACTATTGGTCATGAATAATACAGCATTTTTAATCATTTTTGCAGATCAGTGTGAATGGGGATCGTTTTCACAACGTTGCATTTTTCACGTACGGACGACAAAGGAAAAACTGAAAAAAAAAAAAAAAAAAAAAAGGAAAATGTGGTAAAATTACTGTCTGTACTGACCTTTCATGAACGATTTCATGAACGCTGATTTCATATAAATTTTCACATTTTCCCCCCCTCTGAATCTGAGCAAAGGCCGGCTGTCAGAGATCTAATTTTGGTCATAAATCAATTTTGGTCAATTTTCATTTGTTATATTAACAAGTAGAAGTGGAATTAATATATTAATAAGTAGAAATAGAAACAACAGAATATAGCTAAAACCAGTAATAACCACTGACTGACATAAATACAGTCTAGTATGCCTAAAAGTCTTTATCACTCACTAACTCTTATCTGGAACTGCTTGTGATGGTTACGGTAACACTACCCTTCAAGGGGGATTATTAAGTGACACATACATGCATGCAGGCATGCATACATACATAAGAACGTACCTTTTTCAAATCGGAGCCGCTGATAGAGCTCGACTTGATCGCTGGGGGCAAAAGAGGTGAGCTGTACAAAGAAGGGTATGAACTTATATTCGGGTGATGTCGGAACATGTTATGTTTGAGCTACAGCTAACTGCACACAAATAGCAAATCAGGTCTTATGTAAGGGACAATATACAATCAGCTGGTCATCATCGTAAAAAAAAACCAGACATAGATACATGATCCACTTATCACACATCTACATACTAAATAAAGGAAATACTAATTTGAGTAAAAAAAAAAAATAATAATAATTATATTACACAACATGAAAGAGACTGAAAAACAAAAAAGTGCCACGCAGGAGGTTTAGCATCTATATGAATATATCAACATGATATATATATATATATATATATATATGAATATTTAGACCACTGCTGAATCACTGTACTTTGATTTATGATGCATAAGTTCACAGAGCAGGTCATGTGAGGAAAATAATACTGGGATTTGTGGAAACATTCATGATAAATAAAGCCATTGTGTTCTTGAGACTAATGCTGTGGTTACCAAAAGCAAAACGAAAATGTAGGCTAAACAAGCCCAGACAGACTTTTTTTTTTTCTACTTTTGATCTATTTTAATTTAATAGTTACATTGTTGGTGGTTGCCATGATATGGTGTTGTAATGCGGTTGCTTAAGTCTTCTCGGTCATTGTTAACAGATTGTTATATGGTCCTAGGGTGTTCTGGGTGGTTGCTAGGGCACAGTCAAATGAGCCAACTCCCAAGTCTCTGTTAATTTACATAATTTACCTTTCAGAATTTTGGGATGCATTAAAATGATCAAAAGTGAAAGTAAAGATACTTAAGATGTTACAACAGATTTCAATTTCAAATAAATGCTGTTCTTTTGAACTTTCTATTCATCAAAAAATACTGGGAAAAAATGTATCATGTTTTTCACAAAAATATTAACAGCACAACTGTTTTCTCAAGCAGCAAATTAGCATATTAGAATGATTTCTGAAGCATCATGTGACACTGAAGACTAGAGTAATCATGCATAAAACAGGAATAATTACATTTTAAAATATATTAAACTAGAAACCATTTTTAAATTATAATAATATTTCACAGTGTTACTGTTTTACTGTATTTTTGATCAAAGAAATAATAAGAGACTTTCAAACACATTTAAAAAAATCGTATCAACCCTAAACTTTTGAACAACAGTTCCTAGATATGGGACCCTCCTGCAGTGTTAGTGGATTTTTTTTTTTTTTGTTATTTTTTTACCAACAGGTAAAATGTAAGTCTAAGTGCTTAGAAAAGTAATAGCACACCTCTTCTCAATATATGAGCTGAGGAATACCTGTAGCAAAAACATGTCATGGCACGTTATACACTGAAGTTTAGAACTAGAGATTTGAACAGACCCCTCAGCCGAAGTATGAGCAATAGTTATTATGATGCTTGGCTTGCTTCTGTAAGCCCTACTGATTAAAATAGATGCTTGGTAGTGGAAGGATTTCTGTTGTCAGTGTAAACAACGGCGTTTGCGCAGTCAATATTTGTAGCGTGATCTGCGGAACTGGGGAACTGGAAACAGTTGTTGACTGAGAAAGAAGGACAGAGAGTGAGAAGTACCTCAGAGTCCAGCAGAGTGCCGGTGTTATTGCAGGCAGGATCAGGGCAGGTGATGGCACTACCTGCGCCGCCCCGAATAGCCAGCTGGACATACTGCCTTAAACACTGCAAAGACATGAGATCTGTGACTTTTCTATGGTTGCTAACAGTTCATTATCAAGTGTCACCAAATATAATTTAACAAATTTTAACAAAGAAATGTTATACACAAGTTTTTTACAAACACTCCCTCCGTCATCCATTGGTTGGACAGATAGTCTTGTTCCGCAATCACAACATTTTAGCAATTTTTCTGTGCCAGGATCAGTGTTTTCTGGGATCATAATTGTGTCTTTTGGTTGAGATACTATTATAATTTTTCTTAATCTTTTGAATGAGTTCATTTTTTTATTCTATTTACATTTTAGTTAGCTTTAGTATTTTATTGTGCATTTTGTCATTTTTATTAGCTTTTGTGCTTTTTTAATATATAGTTTTTCTAAATATACAGTCTACATAGTTTTTTTGTTAATTATTTCCATTTCAGTTATTATTGAAGTTAAAGGCAGGGTAGGCAATTTGTTCCAGAAACATTTTTGCTTTGCTGGTTCCTGGTTGAAAGTGTCTTTACATTCTGATAGCAATCATATGTATATATATATTGTCTGTGGAAGGTGTAGGACCATAAAATCTTTATCCAATGATTGCATTCTGTCCAAATGCAATGATGTGATGTCCTACCTGCCTGTCAACATATGTATTTTCATACCTCCACGCACCTGCTCGTGCAGACATCACACGTCATGGGCGCGTTTCATGCTATGCAGAGTTAGACAGACGTCAGTCACCGAGCACCACAACCGAAACAGCAGCCACCTTTTACAGTTCCTCCTGAACCAAAACAACCAGCTTATACTGCGTTCACGCCATAACTAATGAAATTTGGAAGAGATGGAAACCCGTGACATTTTACTCGGAGCGGTTCGTTACTCGAATTTATGCGTTTCATTGGCAACACTATCAACCCCAAAATGAGTCTGCTGCAGTCAGGTGGTACAGGTCAGTGCTATGTTCATTATTATTGTAATGTTATGTGCTTTGAGACATGAGGTAGTTTAACGGTGTCTCTCATGGTGCTTTTTTTTTTTTGCTCCCTGTTGCGTGCGTTCATGTGTTTTGAAGGAGGCATGGCTTTTGAGAAGCTCTGAAGGGAGAGTGGGATCTCATGCTTTCAAAGCTAGCTCGCTATTGCTAGCCTCTCCGAAAATTGTCTACCCTACCTTTAAATGAGAAATGAAATAAGATAATGTTTTTATTTTATAGGTTTTGGTTTTAGTTAACTAAAATACACCTGGTCAGAATGATCAATGTTTAGGAGGAAACAATATTTTGATGAAAAAATGCACACTTCGGCTTTAAACCACAAAAAGTCAAAAGATTTGTAAGTCTGACCTACAAAATTTGTTTCAGAGGAACAAAACATGTTCAGAGGAATAGGCTAGTCTTGGCTAATCTTAAACAGCATGTGAAAGAAAACTTCCCCCGCTCTGCGAGACTGGACACTATTGTGCTTTGTTTATTGTATTTCTGCCTTTCAGTACTATAATGTGCTAATAACCCAGACCACAGCTAGAGAGAAACTCTTGCTTATGACGAGATGCATGTAAACATGATTCCCTTACTAATACTGATACTAATACTTATGTAATGTATGTAATAGCATGCTACCTATTCTGTTGCATGACGCTACACCTCAGTTTTAAAGCTAAAGATAGAATTATTCATCAATGCTCTTACCTGCACACAGAACACACAGTTACAGGACTGCAGTGTACTGGTCTCCAGTTCAGGACAGTCGGTCAAGCAGAGTTTGCAGTATATTGTGGCACTTTCTGCCGACATGCCTGCCTCCTGTTGTTGTTTAGCCCTTAAACTTCAGAAATGGTGAAGAGACGTCCTCCATGCTTCTGAAGAATACAAGAGAGGAACAAACACAGCTGAGGCAGATGGATTGCAGCGCTTTTTTAGTTCTAACGTCAGAACGGTTTCCGCTGCACGCAGAATACGTACTGCAATTGAGCAACAATGGAAAGAAAACTTGTGCAGAAATTTAAAAATCATTTGCACACAAACATTACAGAAGCATTTAAAAACTCACTGTTAGTCAAAGGCTGTTTTTAGCCAACTGCCTAATCTCATTTGTGTTGTGTACACCAGCTCAAAACCTGCTCAACCTGCCCTGTTAATGTGACGCCAAACAAGTTGGTCCGGAGGAAGCAGGAGAGATCTAGATTCCACCCAGAATGAACTCACTGCTTTATAGATTCTTCCAGTCACCATTCATGTCCCGCATAAAGACCAAATCCCAAATGGGAAAAAGTCATAACAACATAATCCAGGATAAAGCTAGATTAGAAGGCCCCGCCTGCCTAGACAGGTTAGAAAAATAGAGACCGTAGGAAAGCGTGAGGTGGAAAGAATGGTGACATTTGTGCGCTTTACATTTATGTCTCCTCTGTCACAATCAATGCGGATAACATCACTGCCCTAAATGTCCACTGTCTCTGCGGTCAGTATTGATTGGCGGGACACGTGCGACGTCCGCTGACACTTGCAGTATTTTTTTTTCCTGCCATGTCATTTTCTATTCACCCGTGAGTTTGCACTGTTTTTCAATGTTTAGACTTCTACCCCTTGTGACAAAAGAAGAATTGGTAGGAATTATTAGGAAATGTTCTGAATCATTGTTTGGCAGGAATATGATTATGGATTATGGCAACGTCCTGGATCACTATTGATTAGCTCAAAAACACACTTGGTCTCACCTCATAAAGTGGGTCACCTAGTAAATCCCTGGCATTAGCACAGCACTGAAAATTATTTACATATACTTTGGTTTTGAGCACAGGGACGTGGCTGTTCCTATCAATGATTAAAATCATGATGAAGTAAAATCTTGCCAATTGAGGAACAGAAAATATTTCAGCTCTGGTCAACCCAACTATCCAATGCTTATTTTGTTGTTTGTCATACAGAACAGGTGATTTAAATTGTCTTTTATCATAGTTTCTCTTTTATTCATATTCTATGCAGTTTTTTTAAGACCAGAATAATGCCAGAATAAGACCAGGATAAGTCTGTAAGCACTGAAACACTCAGGCCAAACATTCCAGCAATAAACTTGAAATGTTTGCCATATTTGAAATAACATAATTTTATACTGCATTTGTATGTACACTGCATGTGCACAATATGCACATTTTCTATATCCATAAAATGCCATTTATACAACCAGAATACAATGATAAATACTATAGCTGTGTCCCAAATCCAATACTTAGTAGGTACTACACTTAACAAGGAACTTACTTTAAAAAGTATGTTCTATATAGTATACATGTGTGTGTATTATGAATGCAATTTGGACATACTACATCAGCCATGATGTCATGTGTCCAACGGCATATCAGTTACACTGCTTCACTGTCATTTACGGCTGTGTCCGAAAGCTGAAAAATGCTGCCTTCGGAGGATGCATTCCGAGGTAGGAAGTCATCAAGGCACGTCCAAATCCAGTGTTAGCTTCACTTCCTGTCTCCTGAGATACCTTCATCTGAATTTTGAAGGCAGCATAGATGTATCCTTCACTACCTTTAATATCCCACAATCCTGTGCGTTCCATTCTGTGACAGTTAAGATAAAAAATAAAGAAAATGGTGGTCTGGTGGTCAGTTTGTGTAAATTTACTTTTTTGACCAATGTTTTCCAATTTTGATGTCATTTCTAGCATGAAATTACTATTGTAGTAATTAAATATTTGTTTAGTTTTCACCAAAGCTCTCTCTATTTTGATGTAGATCATTAAACCATTACGCTGCCTCAGAAGTCTGTCTGAAATCAGTTTTGTGAGGTACCTTCATGTGACCAACACTGTCTGCAAAGTCACTGCCTGATAGGTCAACTGCCTAAGCTTTCGGACAGAGCCCACGTCTCCTCTACTTTGGCCTCATGGGAAAGTAACTGTAAGTGTCCACTGGATGTGAGAGAAGTTGTCATCTGGGTATGTTTCACCTACTGTATTATAAATACTGTGAATTCAACATACATCTCATTTCACTTTTTTTTTCGACTACTATTTAGTAGAGAAATAGGCATATTCAGAAGTGGGTTGTTTAAGGTACAATATGTAATTTACCACCATTAGAGGTTGCTTAAACAAAACAAAGTTGTAGCTTGATGACGCCTTGATTTCGTGGAATCATGGGAGTTGTTGTCTTCACCTCTACAGCCGGTGGAAAAGAATCCAACGGGACTAAGGCAGAAATCATATTCATGGATAAACTAATGCATTAAAGATTCATTAATGTGACTGTAGTATGAAGCAGGGTGGGGCCGCTGAAACGATTGCTAATGAGAGACAAGCTCGACACACGGCTCGAGAGCAGTGGAGCTTTTATTGTGCCGCAGACAACTGCTTCTAATTCTTCCGCTCATGCGTATGTGGGGTAACACAGTGCTGTTTTATCATATTAGATACATTTGAGTTTGTTGAAAGTTATGTTATAATGCTACTCTGTGCGTTCGCTCAGTGGCTACTATGAGACACTTGTTGCACACTGCAGTAAGCTAGATCGATATTAGGCATGTTAAAACATGGTACTCACGGTAAATCAAGAAAAACAGATTTAAACAATAAGACTAACTGTGTTGAACTATATAACAATGATTAGTTTTCTGTCGATGAATGTATCCAAACAGTTGCTCACTTGTCAAGGGTAATGCGGGAATGATGTCACTGATAGGCGATGCACGGACACAGTCCATGTCCTGGTTAAAATTGCTTATTTCTCTGGATTTAAACATTGTTGGAAACATTTGGGATAATGTAAGTACACAACTCAACAAAATATATAACATTGTTCTAGTGGTTTTTGGATATTTTAATCCAAAAATCGTACATATTGTGCCTTAAAACATCCCACAATGTGTTCGATAAGAATATCAACTGTGAAGAGCCAGAACATCTCCTTCCTGACTCATTTAACCGGATTATTAAAAGTGAAGAAATTATGCAAATTTTACAATTTCTGACTGTAGCAAACTGCTACTCACTCTATCGTAAAAATAAAAACTTTATCATAGCATACTGTGTGTGTACTGTTTCGGTACTATTATTATTTGTTTATTTATTTTTTAAATAAGCAGCATATACTGCTCAGTATGCAGTGCAGTGCAGTGCATTGCATTGTATTGTATTGTATTCCATTCCATACAGTCCACTGTCTGTTGTGACGTCGGCACAGCTGCTTCCGCGTTAACAATAAACAAAACTCTTATGTCAATACATTCGGTGTTATTGTAACTCTAGTGCGGTTACTGTCAAGCATAAAAGACGCCTTTAACATTTTTAATTTTCACGCAAACACACTGCAAGACAAACAAGCTCAAAACTTACATTTACAAACCAGGTAGTGGCTCAAAGCCTAGTGTGCTGCCTACGTAAACCCCATGTTTGGGCATAACAGGCACCCCAAAATTGGAACGCGACGATAACTTAAAATCTACAGTAGGTGGGGAACAATAGGTTTTGAGACTCTGTAATAAACTCACCTCACTGGGCACTGTACTCATGTCTGGAGTGTGCTGTGGCTCCTCCGCAGTGATTTTTACACGCGCATCTGATTCTGATCATGAAAATGCTAAAGATTCCTAGATGTTGATGGACAATAAGTCAGTCAGTCTGGTTTACATTCCCGCGCATCCACCTCGATCATGAAGAGGTGTCATGTTCCACAAAGGTGCGTGTGTATTTGTGTTAAGTTCCCGTACGGTGTTAAAGGGTTTGGGGCCACTTCCTGTTTTCTCCTCCCACTGACACGTTAACTCTTTCAATCGCAGATGAGGCTTTGACTATACAAAGTAAAATAAATATATTATTTTAATATTTAATTTGACTACAACATTATCATTATATATTTAATAATTTGAAGCACTTAGTATTAATAATATATAGTATAAGTAGCAATTTATTGTTATTAACAATATACAGTATCATTTATAATCATATATAATTCATAATAGGAGTAACAATAAAGTATATTGTATATAAATTATAGAAAATGTTGTCTATATGATAGCAGTATAGCTGCTGGGGTTTAATTTTTTTTCTCATCTTTCTTTACTCTTAGTCTTATCTGAATTTGAAACATAACAGGAATGTAATAATTCATTCCAAGTCATCTTTAGAAAAAGAAATCTGGGCATAGAATCATGTAGAATGCATCTTTGCAGTTTTGGTATCATGTCTTGCTGTATTTAGGGTCTTATGGTACTTTTATGGTTAGTTAAGTGTCAAGCTGGTTGATGTTGGCCGTCCCCCATGTTCCCATTCATGAATTTGCAATAGAAGCCAAATATATCTATCTGTGATGTCAGTGAGAGGGTCTCACACATTCACTGCTTTCATTTTGTCTTTTGCAAGCAGTGTTACAGAGTTCTTTTGGCAGACTGCGTGTATATACCTTATATATTGCTATTTTTAAATAACCCAAAAATGAAACTGAATAGTTTTATCTATCAGTTAATATAATGTAGTCATTTTACATTCATAATAAACAACCATGTGCAGCAGCATCCTCTAGTGTCAAAATCAAATGACTACCCAGGGGACAAACTGTTCTGGTGTCAAGTAACCTAAATATTACAACCTCAACATGTTCAAACTCTGACCTAAGAAAGCTGTTTTGAGGCGTTTCATCCTCGTACGCATTCAGTAAAGCAAGTAGATGACTAATAACAAGAAACATGCCCTCATATGACATCATAGGGGACATAATGTAGCTCCACTGGATCATGGGTCATTGGCTTGGCATTCATATATCCATAACGTTCCATTTCAACCAATTCAATCTCCAATACTTATACCCTCAGATCCCACTTAAGATTAAAAGGGGGTCACAAAATGATGAGCCATCATGAGAGAAGGTGGACTTTTAATGAGAAAAACATTTATATGCTCAATGCAGTGTTTGTATACTGTAGCTCAATATAAGCCTATGATCTGTGTGAGTGTCTTTGTGTTTGAGGAGCATTTCTCATCCATCATGCTGTGAAGGTATTGCAATTGCAGTTTCCACAGGGTCTCCTTACAGGGGAAACTGGCTGTCGCTGCAGCAAGCGTTCAGGGCAGACGAGTGCTTTGGCTTGGCTCAGGCCACAGAAATCTGATGCTGCACCTTGCGTTCAATGCATCGCTGGCATTTCTCGGCAAACTGTCAACATTCCTCTCCAGGCTTTAAAAGGATGTTGGCATCATTGCAGTCCTCTAAACCTGCATGTAATTGCCTAATGCCCCTGTCAAGTTCAGGGAGGAACCAGCTGAAATGTGGTCTCAATGCTCTTTGAAGCCATATGACTAACTCTGGATGTGGTGGTGCCTTAGTAATAATTATTCTATACCATTGAATTGAGAGAATTAAAGACATTCAAACTCTCTTCTTTGTCCTGTGGGCTATCGGCTGTGGTATGTCAGCAGCTAAACCACCTGAACACTTGTTATGCAGCTCTGGAAAAAAACCATGTCCACCACTCCTGGCACAAATGATGGCTTGTGGCTTGTGACCTTCCATCTTCCTCTTGGTCACATTCCAGAGGTTTTCAGTGGGGTTCAGGTCTATAGATTGGGCTGGGTCTTGATCTGGTGGTCCTCCATCCACACCTTGATTGGCCTGGCTGTGTGGCATGGAGCAATGTCCTGTGGGAAAAAAAAACAATCCTTCAGAAGGAAGCAAGTTAACTTCCAGGATAACCTTGTACGTTGCATGTGTGTCCTTGACAAAGACGGATCTTCCTGATTCTGAACTTCTCTGATGGGTCCAGTTTTCAGCTTTGCACAACACCTGGTCCTCTAATGGTTAGACCTTGAGGGGCCCACAATCCACACTGTCTAGCAATCCACTGTGAAATTTGGTGGAGGATTGGTGATGATCGGGGGGTTCTTGAGTAAGGCTGGAATCTTTCTGGAATATTTCTAATTGTCGAGACACATGCAAACACTATACAAATGTAACCGTCATTCCCGCTTTTTTAAAAATTATATACTACATTCGTATTAATACTGCAGAAAAGTCAAACGTGCTCTCTTTGGATCTCCCAGTGCTGTCTAGAGGTTAACTGTCAAGACACACGCAAACAGTATATGAATGTTATAATGCAGCTAGAGCAGGAATCAAGGCTTCATCAGGACAGTATTTTAAGATGAAAAGATGCTCTTTTGGTTTTCAACTGTGATAAACTGTGATGAATATTGTGCTGAAGAAAGAAAGACATGAACATCTTGGATGAGATGGGGGTGAGTAAAATATCAGGAAATTTTCATTTTGAATAACAGGTTGATGCATGTTGAGGCCAAATTTAACATCATCCTGCAGGAATTCTCACGTATAAAGAGAGGCCTCTTTCATCAGTAACTCGAGAAAGGATTGCTCATACTGCTGAGTGATGGACTACACATCTCACCTACAATACAAGAATCTAACAGATGGGTGTGAGGATGACATGCTGCTCTGAATGCCACAGTGTGAGATAATAATGCCATGCGACTTTAGCACAGGTGCTGACAACCGGGACAGACAACAAGGACAGACAACAAGGACCCTCCGACATGAGATGAGTGTCAGAAATATCTGCACCTTGTTCTATTTTTACCTTTTTAGAATATCAGGGATGCTTTGTTTGACTTTTAAATGTTACTTTGCGTTTACCTGTACACTATATACCACACATACTGTATATTGTATACTGCATTTAACTTTTAAAAAGTACCATTGGCATCAACATACATTATCTTGTTTTAGTGCATGGTACCATAGCAGCGAACATCTAGTTTTGTTGCTATCAGCAATAACCATAATGTTTTTGACTCACATACATCAGGAAATCTGAGCTCAGATGGGTCATTTGGCACTGTTGACCTCCTGGTAGAGATATGAGTCTTAAATATCAGGTAAATGGTCGTGGGATTAGTCATTTTCCCACCTCGTCAAACTACACCAATCTGAGGAGACTCCTGTGGTCATGATGGCAGGGTGTATAAATAGTAACAAACCCTATTTATAAGACACCGAAACACTCAGGAGGCTAGCAGCAGCCTTTATCTGAAGATCTAACTTTCTTATCCAGCTTTAATTTGGCTTGTATTTGTTCTGATCGCTCACTGGATGAGATGCATTGCCTGAGCAGGACGCCCAGGTCATATCTGCTGAACTCCTACAGCGATTTCCAGGAGACTGATGAGATTTCCAGAGAATCATATGAGGCCACCTGGTTAGACCTACTGATGGAGACGAGACCAGAATATAAGTATGCGTTTCTGTCTCTGACTCTGTGTTGTATTTGCAGTTTTTAGGTGTGTTTAAAGGAATGCTTCACCCAAAAATTAAAAATCTGTATTTACTTGACCTTTATGTTGTTCCAACCCTGCATGCTGTTATCAGCAGTCAATAGTAATCCAGGACAAAACAAACAAAAAAATCATAAAAAGAGTCCTTATCACTCATGCTACATATTCAAAGTTTTCTTTAAGGAACAGATCAAAATTTAGTTGTTATTCATTGAATAATTTATCTCTGCTGAAACTCGTATGGCTTGCATTTAGATTTTTTAAAGTGGTGCATCAACCCTGGCATTACTACACTCACTTTACCTCTGGAAAAATAATGAATAAACAACAATAATAAAACTATAATAACCTCCTATTTTAAACACATGACATGGCTGCTTAATATGTTTACATTTGTAAGATTCTTTGATGTATAGAAAGCTTAAAAGAACAGCATTTGTTGTTCTTTTAAACTTTAAAATGGAGATTTTTTTTTTGTAACATAATAGGAAATGTCTTTAGTGTCACTTTTGATCAATTGTATGCATCCTTGCTAAATAGTTAATTTCTATCCATAAAAATCGTAGTAACCCCAACCCAATGAACAGTAGTGAATTTATTTTTGTTTCTTCTGAGTAAAGCGTAAAGTACAATTGTAAAGCTTGATTTTGAGTTTGTGAAAAAATTTTTTAAGTTGGTCATTGTTCAGAATGTTTAGATCAGGGGTTTTTAAACTTTATGATGCCAAGGACCCCCAAATATGAGGGACCCCCTTCCTAAAATCCATCTCTATATTTTTATGTATGGAAAAAACATTTAAAAACATATACAATACTGGAAAGTATATATATGGCAAGAATGTTCGGTAGACTTTATCCATTTTTGCTTTGTCTTTTTATTCTCTGAAATTTTAGAACCTTTTGGAGGACCCCAGTTTGAAAACCCCTGGTTTAAATTCTACAACAGAATTTGCTTACTACTTATTAACTTTCACAAGTCCTCTTTCACAGGATGACACTTGTTGAGAAGGACTCGATAAGAAAAGAGCGCTATGAAAGTAAGCAGGTGGTTCATTTCACGGTGCGACGATACCCAAACCAGATGATTCGCATGGGGAGAGAGGGGGAGCCAATGATGGAATATCGTTTACCTTACAGAAACATTCTCCCAGTACCAATATTCGTGCCCAGAGACGCCACACAGCTCGGCATGACCCGCGAACCATCGCCCTCTAGAATAAAATCCGCCATGGACACTGAGACTAGTTTAAATGGAGTTTGCCTTCAGAAAAGAGAGGTCTCGTCCATTACCGAACATAAACCAATGGTAATCCAACCCAGGAGTCCAGACTTCAGAGCGTCCAGCCTCATCTCTCCACCACGAGACGCACATCGCTTCCAGCGACGAGAGTGATGACCTGGTGAAGGCTGTCTGCCATCATGGACATGGATACAATGACAAATGGTGGGTGACCTCAGTCACACTTAACTCCAAAGCCTTCAAACCCCATATGCTCACAATTATTATTTACTTGAGAAACCTTGAGAAGGAAGATACAGAGGCCACAAAAAGTCATTTTTAAACATAAAATGGCATTGAATCATGTCCGTTTTATCAGTTGAAACTTTTTATTGTGAAACTGTTTGCTTTAAGTGTTTGTATTTATTTACATGCCACTTGATGTGATATGTAATGCAATAAAATTTTCTAAATGTGGTTTAAGCTTCTAAATTTGTTTAACTGATTAAGCTAAATAGTTTAGCAAAAAAGGTTAAACTGTATGGGAAAACATTAATGATCTTGATCCTGAATAAAATGTCAACACTGCACAAGTCTGAATGAAATGTAATTTAATTTTGATCTATGTCTGATTATAAATGAGCTGTTGCTCTTTCTCAGCAGGTTTACAATGAACTGCAGGACAGACATCTCTGATGGACAGTCAACATCTGTTCAAAACAGTTAGTAGTTCTTGGAAATAAATGCAATGAATAAATGCTTTCTTGACCATACATTTTGTTCATATGCGTTTATGAAATTATGGCACACAATAAAAAATAGATCAATAGATCATATATTTCTTTTCAGAAAACATTTATTGTCAGTAACAGCATTTTTATTTTATTAGTTATTAATCATCTTTAGGCTAAATCCTCTGAAGTTTATCAGTAATGCAACAAATATGAAACCATTTGATTCTTCTGCATTCTTCTTGTTCAAAAAAGGAGAAAGAAAAAATAGAGCTATTAAGAAAACAAAAACAATTCATGTTCTGATATATGATTGTCAAGGACTCAAGGCTCAACGGGTTTCCTGAAAAAGTTTGGCATAAACAGCTGATAAATAAATCATGGCGATAACTCTAGGAAAACATTTATGGAAACAAAATCTTACTTCTTGTTTTCATAAAGATCAACTCTCCTGCATCAAGGTCTGCTGGAGGATGGCGATGCTCCTTTGAGCGTCTCTTCTGCCCTCTTGTGTTTCTGCAGGGTGACCTGCAGCTGCCAGTATCTGAGATACAGCCACATCAAATTCCCATTCTTGCGCTTATCCATGTTCAGTAAATCTGCACAGTGTCTGTCATTCTTAAAAATGTCCCTAAGATCGTCCTCTAGGTTCAGCTCGGCACCCACCGGGTTTTTAGCAACCTTCAGCAGCAGGTTCTTCTCCATCTCCAGACGATGTTCCCGTGGCAAGAGGATGCTGCAGAACGCTTCCTGCCTCTCCACTAGCTGCACCTCCAGTTCCTGTAGCAGAGCCCGAGCCCTGCGCTGCCACACCTCCTCTTGCTGCAGGGCTTTCTGCAGTGCCACCCCGGCCACGCCAGACTGCAGCAGGTGGTTCTTCTCCTCGTCCAGATCCCGGCGTTCCTGCTGAAGCTGCTTCCGTTCCTCCAAGAGCTGCTGACTCTGAGAGATCAGGGCTTTCCTGTAGCCCTGCACGCGCTGACGTTCCTTCTCAAGCTCCACCTCCAGGTGTGCTGCTGTCCGCCGGTTTTCCGTCAGTGTCTCCCTGTACTTTAGCTCCAGGTCTCTGCTAATGGCTGCCATGTCGCTGTCATACTTGTTCTTCATATCTTGGATCTGGCTCTGTGATTCTCGAGTCCATATCCAACCTAGTTGAAAGTACACCCACAGAGATTTTAATTTTAAAAGAGTGACCAAATCAATTTAAAGAGAATATGACTTTTGACAAATACCTTTAAAGAAAACACCATATGATAAGATGCTCTAAATCTAAAATCTACAACAAATTACATCAGTATACATCAGTGTTGTTATTGTTAACTAAACTATTAAAAAGGGTTAAATTTTTCATTCAAATAAAGCTAAATAATAAGAAATGTTGCCATGGCAGCTAACTGAAATATAAGTTGAAGTTATCGCAAAACTAATCACATGACAAAATTATAACTAAAAATAAATAAATGCTAATTCAAAATATCAATTAAATGGTAACATTTAACAATAAGGTTTCATTAGTTAACTACTTTAGTTAACATGAACTAAGAAGAATGAACAATACTTCTACAGCATTTATTAATCTTACTTAATGTTAATTTCAGCCTTTACGATAAATTATTAAAATCAAAAGTTGTATTTGTTAACATTAGTTAATGCACTGTGAACTAACATAAACAAAAATGAAAGGCTGTATTTTTATTAACTAACATTAACAAAGATGAATAAATACTTTAACAAATGTATTGCTCATTGTTAGTTCATACATAATATTAAATAATATATAAATAACATAATAAGTACATAAATAATAACATGTACTCAAAATGAATATGAATGTGAAAGTTAGATAAAAATTGTGACATGCCATTAAGTGAAAGATGAGTTAAATTGTTAAATCTGATACAACATAATTGTCAGCATATAGATACACTAAAGAGGTAATACTGTGTGAAATACAAATGTAGAAATTAATTGATGGATTGCTTTTACAACCCCCTTATGAACCCAGATTTCAATGAATGAATGACTTTGCAAAAGTATAAAGACCCCTTACGAAATGCAGCCAGCCCGATCATGGGCACCAGCAGGGCATAATTCCATCTGCCTCCGTCATCTCCAGCTGGCTCTGGTCTAATGTTCCATCTAGGAGGATCATTCAGGTCGTTCATGGAGAAATTCTGATCAGAAAGTGAAGTAAGGTGCTGTTTTGTCACAGTGTGTTTCGTCTATCTGACACTACACTGCATACACCAAACAATATTACTAATATAGAGTCATAGCATTAACGACCTGCAAAACACAACACTGCTAAAGCTGCAACACTGCAGAAGATGATAAATGCATTCCTACAGCAGGTACACTGAAATACACTTATTTAACAATAGATATGTTCACATTTTACTCTTGTAAACACGTTTCCTTTACTTACCTTGAACAACCTAATGTCTTCTGCATAAAGTGCTTTCAGACAGCCTGGACGATTATGTAATATTCCATTAAAAACAGCCCAACATCCATTTATTATTTCATAGGGGAGTTGAATGCATTTATTATTAAAATATACTCATTAAACGCATCGTATACAACTATAGCCTTTAAACGATCTGACTATGTAGTTATATATTATTAAATGTTTATCGATCCATCTTTATTTACAAAAATTACAGAAATACAACTGAATTGTATTTTGAACACCCCTAGACTATAGTTACATATTGGTATAGTCCGGAGAGCTGCGCATTTGATATTCTAGATGTCTGCAACTGCGCAGGGGATGCGCAGAATGGTTTAAATTTACAAAAAAAACTTTAATTACACTGAGATCTCTTAGTTAGTAGCTTTATTATGCGTAATAAGGGGGGGGGGGGTTCCCGTTTAAAAATGCTTTGATTTTTGTGTTATTAACATAGTACATTGGACATGTACAAACCTTTTTTTTGTAGAAAATCACAATAGTGTACTATGTAAGGAAATAATGGTCAGTTAAAATAAGAATGGTGTTTTGATATTTAACAAGATAATGGTGGTTTATCATGTCACATAACTTTGATTGCCATGCCTGTCATGACAACTTTCTGGGTGTTTAACAGTAATGGATATGACAATGTTGATATGTTTGGTCTTGGCGGAATAGATCTGGGGGGTATTCCAGAAAGCAAGGTTAACTTACCGTCACATATACCTTGAACTCTTGGTTGATTAACCCAACCCTTGCTTACTCAAGGTATGCTGGTTCCAAAAACGAATCCCGGAGTAAGTTCAGACAACTCAGAGTATGTTCCCGGTTAACACACAAGACATTCTCAACAGAGCAACGAATCGATGATTCACCATGGAAACAGACGCTAAAGGAAAAAAAGCGCGCCATTTTACTTCCTTCTTCTTCTTTTTGTTTAATGGCGATTTACATAACCTACCTAATGCACATCGCCACCTATTTGGTGGTTGTGCAATATTTTTTTTTGACCTTTTCGTTTAATAAGTGTTCTTTATTCACTGAGAATTAGGATTATATTTTTGTTTGATGCTAATTAATTAAATGCAGATCCATGTGTGAGATGACAATAAAATAAATAATAAATGTATTTGATTTGAATTAACATTTAAACATTACCTTGTTGTAATAGTAATAGTTGTAATAACTATATTAATTATATAACATGCATCTGAACACCTCTTAAGCAAACTAACCCTGGAACTTAACCTGCTCCGGAGCAGGTTATGTTCAGAGAGAGAGTTGCTATGGCTACTTGCATACCCTGAAAGTTACCGTTTTTGGAACCGAAAGTTGAGGTTATCCGCTTACTTACTCTTAAACATACCAGGGTATGTCACATAACCTGCTTTCTGGAATACCCCCCAGATCCATGTGTGAGATGACAATAAAATAAATAATAAATATATTTAAATTACATTAACATTTAAACTTATTTTTTATTGTAATTCTTCAGAATTAATATATAATATTGTATATTATATAACTGAAACAAATTTGGTTATATTAATAACTATATTAATTATATAAAACACATCTGAATACCTCTTAAGCAAACTAACCCTGGAACACAACCTGCTCCGGAGCAGGTTATGTTCAGAGAGTGAGTTGCCATGGTTACTTACATACCCTGAAAGTTACCTCCGTTTTTGGAACCGAAAGTTGAGGTTATCCGCTAACTTACTCTTAAACATACCCAGGTATGTCATATAACCTGCTTTCTGGAATACCCCCCTGGACTTGCTACTGCCAATACATACATGACATGCTGCTGCTGTACAATAGCATACATGAATTACCCGTAGCAAATCTATACAGGTGGAGCTGGGGAAGGTGGAGGGTTTCTGAAAGCATGCTCATTGGCTACTGATAGAAATGATGTGATTGCAAGCAGAGTTAATGACTTATCAGTCTGCTCCATCTAGTTTTGTGACAGAACTTTATAATTATCAGCTTCCAGTCTCTGTCTCACAGTGGGGTCCCAATCACTCTGGTTTTTAAATGCATTTGCTTTCATTTCACCTCTTACCCTCATTTGACCATTAATCCCTCCACAATAGATGTATGATAATGACTTCAGTTAGTATTGATCTTGTTTATTAGGTAATTCTGACTTCACAATATGGCACAGTATCCTTTGTATAATGTTTATATGTATTGTATTTATTTATCTTGTATTATGGACAATATCCTCTCTAGCTGTGTACTATTAAAATTACATATCACTCATCTTTAACTAAAATGTTTCATTGAGCCGAGGACTGTTATCAAACATAAACTAACAAAGGTATAAAATTGTATTATTGAACTATTAAAATATGAACTTAAGCATCTGAAATTGTGATCTTTATTTAACAAAATTCTTTATTCCACTGCAATTACATGTTAAACCAATATGGACGTTTCCTGTTGCGTTCTACTATTCTCTTGTCTTTATCTGCATCAGAAGCCATTTCATTTTCATACAAAACAACAGACTCTACAGCAGGAGTGTTGAGAGGTGCGCCTTCCATGATGGAGATTTGCTTCCGTATCATTGCCGTCTCCTTCCGGACCTTTTCATAGCAGAATCCACACAGAGTATGCTTCAGTTTCATGTTGCCACACTCTAGACACGGCTCAATGTTGTACTGGGAGAAAAGGGGGAAAAATAGGATAAGTTGCTCTTCATCTAAAGTAGACACTGTTTACTACAACAGTTTCACTTTGATAGCTCTTTTAATTTGAGTTCTTACCTTGACTTTAATCAGTTTATTTGGGTCTCGTCTTCGGCAGCGATTTACTTCAATGGTTCGTCTCTTTTTAGGAGCGGCCATCCAAAAGATACTGTCCAAGAAACTGGGCTGAGCATTTTCATTATTGCTGCTGTGATGGGATTGAGGAAGAATACTGGGACCATTAACTGCCAGAGCTGGACCTGAAGAAAAGGTTAATGTTATTGATAGATTAATATTTGTCCATTTATTATTTATAAAAGGAAGATATGGGCTTACATTTGACTTAAAGTGATATAAATGTAATATTTTTAATATATATATATATATATATATATATATATATATATATATATATATATATATATATATATATATATGTGTGTGTGTATGTACGTGTATACACACACAAACACATTTAAAAAGATTTTTTTTTAAAAAATAAACAACCTTTTTAAAAAAAGCAGAAAATTGATTATTTAATAAATATGCTGCCTAATTTGCAATATAAATTAAATATGATGTATTTCAAGACAAAATATGTATATTTTAAACACAGTAATGTTCAGATTAATTAGACTTTTTATCCTATGTAGTTTCCTTCACTTAAAAACACAACTGATGTGCCATGTGTCTCCTTGAGTCCTTGACACACCAGAGATAATGACATTAAAAACAAACTCTATATTTAATGTTACAACACACAGGTAAATCAAAGAAAAAGAAACTATTAAATGGTCTTAAATTAAGCTTACGGGTAGTTTAAGTGTATGTAGTGTCACACATGACACGCTCATTACAGTAAATGCACTCACCGAAGCGGTCAAATCCCGCCGCTTGCGATAAACTAAGTTCCAGACGCTGTAAAGAACGACCGATAAACTGAAGTAAACCCGTTAATGACATTGTGTGGGGTGTTTTATTTCAGTTTAACCCAAAATGTACAGACCAAACATCCTCACGGTCATAGCTCAAAAAGACCCACTGCGCCTGCGCATTCTTCTGCAGCCGTGCATTCTGGGGTTTGTAGTACAACGATATTAAAAACGATTCATTCTGAGCGGGTGAGGGCGGAATATGTTAAAAAAAACGAATGCATATTTTAATTGATATACGGTTTTAATTAATCAGTGGTAAAACAGAATGTGACGTCCAAAATTAATTTAAACTTATATTTAAGCTGCCCACAATACCCACAATTCATCAAATTACCCTGGTACCTCTTTCAACCAATCAGATCAATTAAGCGCGTGTCGTCACTTCCCCAACAGTCAGACACAGCCATGGCAGACAGAGGCTACAGTTTCTCCCTCACCACTTTCAGGTAATAAACGTCATAATTTTATCATATCCAATGTTTTCATCATATTAAACGAGTGTGTGTTTTTAGCGTATCACAAAGCTCGAGGTTTGCGAAGAGCGTTCTGTCAATCAAAGGCATTAATTCATGTTCTGTGCGCTGATGCAGAGTCACTGTGTTTGTGATGGGCGCTTCTTTCATCCATGCGCATCAACATTCATGAATAGAGTGAACTAAACACATAATGCTTCCCAGAGCAACAGATACAACACCCTCAGGACTCAGGAGTGTTTAAAGGAAAGACTGGGCTCAGTTTTCTCTTTGTAATAGAATTTACTGATTTTACTTTCACTTTCAGTGTATCATTGGAAACTGTTCCTGTATATTTATATGACATTTTTAATGCACATGAGTAAGCTTGCAGTTTACGATGGTCACTTATTGTTTTTTTAGTCATTGTAATAAAGTATAACTTAGAACATGCATCTTGCTTGACATTTCTATGGGGACTGTAGCATTTTTATGCAATATATAAATCTGTGCATATTTAAAAGAATTGTGCCTCATTTGCATATTTTGAATCTGTAAATAGGTAAAGTAACAATACAAAACACAACTTTTTTGTGGACATTTTAACATAGCAAATTTTAATAAAAGGAAAAGAAAAATGTTTTTATCATAGTCAAGCAGCCTTATCTTTATCATTGCATGTTTTACTAAAAGTAAAACCATTTTATAATCTTATTTTTGTGTTTTCAGCCCTTCAGGGAAGTTGGTCCAGATTGAGTATGCTCTGGCAGCTGTAGCAGCTGGTGCTCCTTCAGTTGGAATAAAAGGTTAAAAAAAATATTTTATTTTTATTTATCAGTTGTCTTAAAATCTGCAATGTTTATAACATTTTATGGTTTCATTATGTGCTTATTTTATCAATTGCTTTTTCAACAGAAAAACAGCTGTCCTTTCCGCTTTCATTTCATCTTTATTTCTCTTTCACAGCTTCAAACGGTGTTGTTCTGGCTACGGAAAAGAAGCAGAAATCTATTCTGTACGATGAGCAAAGTGTTCACAAAGTAGAGCCCATAACCAAACACATCGGTATGGTCTACAGTGGCATGGGTCCAGACTACAGGTATGGATTTGGAGCCTGCATGACCTAACGCTATATAATAATGATTCCTAAAATGTAGCACATGAAGCTCAATAAGATTTTGTTTATAAAACAAGTTTATAAAGTTGGCATGAAAAAGTTGCAAAGTTCTCTTCCCTATTGTAACGTACATCTGAGTGAAATGGCTTCTCGAACAAGAAAAAAATGTAGGATGGGACTTGATTTTGTCCATGGGGAATGGATTGGATGCTTGTGGTTTTGCTATTGCTGTGATCTCATGTGAGTGACAGGTTTTCCTGCCCTTGCTCCAGTAAACATGACATCAGAGAAGAGATGTTAGGTGCGTTCGACTTCGGCTGGATGTAACCGATTGGCGAGAGTTGCCGCTTAAAGGGAGGAGCTGAAAACGGAGACATGAAGTCAGACACTTTTTGCTTCCCATAGTTACGCTCGTGCTGTTTGCATACTTTATCACAGCTGAAGTGACGTTTTCATTCAGTACTTTATGTACTGCTTAATACAGCTTCTGTATGTACAAGAATAAAGTTCAACATAAGCTATATACTATTTAAATACCAATGTAATAGGGTCTACGTTTTTTTTATCAGTTTTATTTTGATAAATATGACAATATAACATGAAAACAGCATTTACTGTTATAAAAATACAGATTTGTGAACATTAGTGGAACTGAAGGTGTCAGAATAAACACGGAATACATGTTATCGTTGTTATGTGGTGAATCCGGCCAGTCGTGGAACAGCTATGTCGTCGCTCTGGAGAAGCTGCGCCAGCTGAGTCCTCTGTCTGCTCTCGAATTGCTCTCGTGGCACTTTGATGCCATATGTCACAGTGATGTGGTGTTGGTGCTTCTGCTTCAAGTCAGACGCCGATCGGTCGGCACAGAACTGCAGGAAGTCGAACAAGCCTGTTGCTGCAAGATTTATTAATGATTTTGATTAAAGATTATGATGTTACATGAATTTTAAAAAAGTAATGATGTGCATAGATAAATTATTGCTGCAATATTCCATAAAAAAAACAAGAATTATCAATCTTGATTTCATGGTACTTCAATCATATCTGCAGGGTGATGGTGCGAAGGGCACGGAAGCTGGCTCAGCAGTACTTCCTGGTCTATCAGGAGCCGATTCCTACAGGCCAGCTTGTTCAGAGGGTTGCCTCTGTTATGCAGGAGTACACACAATCAGGGTATGTGTGATATATCTCCACTGTTACAATTATTCTGAAAGTTTTACAGTATTGTAAAACAATATTTTGAGAAGATGCTTGACGTGCATGTACCAAAGTGACAATGGCATAACATGAAGCTTTTTTGTTTTGACACAGAGGAGTTCGGCCATTTGGGGTGTCTCTTCTGATTGCTGGCTGGGATGAAGACCGCCCATACCTTTTCCAGTCTGACCCCTCTGTATGCTATTCACTTTGGTTTTATAATTGTATTTACTGTATTAGTGCAATGTAGTTTGAACTGAAATAAATTGTCTGTTAAAAATGTAAGAGCTTTATTATGTACTGTATTAGCGAAATATGATAGACTTTGATCTGTTTAAGGGAGCATACTTTGCATGGAAAGCCACAGCGATGGGGAAGAACTATGTGAATGGGAAAACATTCCTTGAAAAAAGGTATTAAATATAAAAGCATTGTCCAAGTCTAAGAGCTTTTTAGTCTTTCTAAACACAGCCTCTCATTTGCTTAATTTTCCTATTTCAGATACAATGAGGATCTGGAACTGGAAGATGCGATTCACACTGCTATTCTGACTCTTAAGGTAATAATTGACAACCCAGCTATGTCTGTTCACGTTGTGTTCCGTTCATTTTTATTTTTCTCTAAAATGTTAGTTAATGTTCTGGCATTAGACTTATGCTGCGTTCCAGGCAGGTTTTTGAGCCCGCAAGTTACGACTCACGACTTTGTAGCGTTCCAGGCAAAGTCACGCCAAACTGCTTGAGCGCAAGGAATTGTGGTAGCTAGATGTAAACAAAACATGGTGGACCGTACAGGGCTTATGCTCATTTACAATAATTTCTATCGCCAAAGGTGTTTACTCCTTGATTATTTGAGGGAAACAGAGGAGAAAAACTGCGCATAAGGCAAGAGAAGCTGTTATACCTTTTATTTTACGTTGACTTTCATAAACACTGCATCCGTAGGGGCTGTCATTGTTGTTTCGCGGGCTATGTGACGTCAGAACGCGTAACTGGAGTATATCGATCTAGTACGAGTTCACGGGTTTGACTGTTCCAGTGCACTTTCACGGGTAGAAGGTTGGAAAAACACGGGTTACAGGTTGCCTGGAACATGGCATAAAACTCACTGACTTTGCTCACACAGGGTATGACAACTAATAATATTTTTTGTAATAATAATTTGTGCTTTTTGTTTGTTTGTTATTTCCACCCTGTTTTGTTTTTTCCATCTTCTTACAAAAATTACTTATGTCTTGTCTTGTCATTGACAAATAATGGATTCAAATTTTTTGTAAACATTTTTTGGGAACTGATTGATTATATTCCTTATTTATTTGAGCTGATGCACCTCACTTTTTTCACTTTAATGTAACTTTTTTTTTTTTTGACCAGTAACACCAAATTAGGTAAAGGATTTTCAACGTAAGGGTTAATTGTAATCATGTACCTTGAATATTTCTATACAATATCCAAAATTAACTTTTGTCCTCACCGGAACATTTATTGGATGTCAAAATGTGTTTTGCATTATTAAAATGAATCATGCAAAACAGTTGAAACCCTGTAACGTGCTGTTTTTCCTTTACAAACAGTGCAGGTTGTGTTATTGCTCACAGCATCATATACATAGTCAGTTTCTCACTGAATCTGCACCTGTCACAAAGCATGATGTTTTATTTACTTGCCAATGCCTCAAATTGGCTTGGCGGATAATTATTTTAGACCCTGTTTGCATATGATTAAAATGTCAAACACCAAAGTTTGAATCTATGATTAATTTTTGCTACAGGAAAGCTTTGAAGGTCAAATGACTGAAGACAACATTGAGGTGGGAATCTGCAATGAAGCAGGATTTAGGCGACTGACCCCAGCGGAGGTGAAAGACTATCTAGCTGCCATTGTTTAAAATGACTTATACAAGTTGTTGTAGATTGAGCACTGATTATCTTGTCTTCATCAGTCCAACTTCATTAGTACTTGCTTGTGAATTTGAGCAATGTAAAGCATTGTGAAAGCAAAAGTGAAAGTGCTATTGTTTATATTTTGCTTGCTTTCTTAATAAAGGAAAAAATAAACAAGTCTTTTGAAATCCTGTTGTGTTTCCATTTGTACTGTTGTGTAGTGTTTTAGATTTGTGCAAAAGGCAAAAATGAAATGACTAAATGTGACCGCAGATACTCTTTGTTTTATATAATAGCTTTAATCTGAAATAAAAGTTAGAATATATATATATATATATATATATATATATATATATGGCGCCAAATATCTGATTTCTGAGCTCGAGTGTCCATAACAAACAAGCTCGCGACGGGGACGGGTTTGGCCTGCGTCTGCCAATCAGAATCCTGAGCGCCGCGTCACTTACGGCGCGCCAAAAATGAGCCGGTACACTTTCCCAACAGTATCCCTACGCAAAATCGCATACTTGCACAGATAAAAACCTTAAAGGTATTGTCAGTGAAATGTACAGCCGTTTCTCTCCTATAATTTCTTCATATCCATTTCAATAACACGTTATATTTGAAACGTCAGATTTGGTATGGCGGTCATCCGCCTTAAAGGCTCTAGTTTCTGTCTCGCCAGGACATTTGTATTTGCGTTGTGTCATTCGACTGTAAGTGACGTTTGTGGCGCCAGAAATCAAGGAGGAGCGGAGTGCATTTTCAAAACTATGTGTTCTAGTTCAAAGTACTCGGCGTATTGAAATCTTAACAAACACTGCTTAAAGTGAGGGTAACAGTGAATGGTGTGGGGCTCTTTTAAGGCTCGTTAAAGATGGTAATGTTGCGCAGTAACGGTGATATGGACTCAAGCTCGGAGTTTCTGTCGCTGAACCCGCCTCAGCGAAAGTCCGCGCGGCTTAAAAAGGCCCATGATGACAGTTTAACGAGCGCCGAGGACAGTCCTGCCAATGTGAGTTAATAACTCTTTACAAGTATGTCAGTAGTTTGTTTGTTTACACAGAGTAAAACTTTATCAAAACAAAGTTGGCGGTTAAAATGAGCGCGAGGCGCTTGAATGAACTGCATGAGCGCGCGACTTGTTAACTGTTCCAAAACAAAAACAAAAATTAGTTGATCTTCAATGTTACATCGCCTATACCCAGGTAATGATTTACATAGTGTATCCTTGCAGGAGGAGAAATATAAATGGGTAGATGACATCAAAATCAGAATTCAGTTTGATTTGCCAGTGAAGTTTTACTGCAATGAAGAATATCCATCCATAACTTAACGTTACACAGTGCACAATATATAAACTTTAATAATCTGCAACCATTTATTAACCATGTATTAAGAGCTCCTGTCAGTATATAGTTGATATAAAAATGCTTTTTAAAATAGTTCTATATAGATTATAGCATGTCATTCTACTGGACACTGCTATGATACACTGAATATGTTTGTTTTAGGGATCTTTGTCTGTAAAGGAGGAAAACAGCATGACTAGCAGATCTCAAAGAGGAAGACATGTAGTCACCTTCGCTGATATGAATGGACAAACCAGCAAATCCCCTCCAAAAGATGAGAAAAGTGAGAGGAATTTAAGGTGGGCGTGTGTCATGGGTTTATTTCTGATCCTCTAATTGCTTAAAAATCATCTGACACTGTATTTACATGATACACTATTTGTTAACTTGTATATTGTATTGTTTATTCATTAATTCATAGGAAATCTCCAAGATTTCAGGCAGATGGGGAGAGGTCGGCAGATGAGCACACAGGTGGGAAAGTCAGAGTATTTTGAAAAAAGTCAGACAGCAATTCTGTTGGTTTGCTGCTTGTTAAAAATGAATCCATTACTTTCTTCAGATGAGGTTGAATCAACTCCCACTTCTCGAAACCTGCGTGCTCGAATTCAAAGGCGAGAAGAAGACAGTGCTGTGAGGCGTAGCTCCAGAATCACAAGATACAAGCTTGATGCTAGGAACCAGTCGGTCCTCTATGACAGGCTCATCACGAAGTATGTACTGATATAGAAAACACACAGTTATATTTCTGTTTATAAGCACAGTGACTAATTTAAGTCACATTTTATGATCTTCCCATTTTGATGATCAGAAGTCACACATGTGGTAGATTCACCCAAACCAGTTTCAATTTTGGACCTTTATATTCAGACTCAGATGTGCAACTGGCTTTGTCTATGGATATTTCTGTGGTTCTTGGTTCTCAGTGGCTGTTGTCATCTATTTTAGCACTGCAGAGGCTGTGCTTCAGAAGATGGATGACATGCAGAAGATGCGTCGGAGATTGAGGAGCAGAGACAGTGAGGAGGAGGTGCATCATCATGATCTACATAACTGACTCCTCCAGTGTTTCTGTGATCAGCCAGGGCTTAACTCAATTGTTTTTTTTGTTCTTTTTTAGAATTTGAGAATTTACTCTGGAACAAAGAGGAAGAGGGTCACACAACCTTCAGTCAGAGGACAGGAGGAGAGTTCAGACAACCAGGAGAATGGTGATGATTGTAGATCAGGAATTCATTAACCCTGCTTCACTATTAGCTCATCCTGAATCAGTGTTTACTGCACCTTTATCTAGCAGTGGTTCTGCATCAATGGTGAATCTATAGCCCCACATCAAATACATTTACATTAGCTTCCAAAGGTATTTGGACACTCATTACCATATTATTTTATTTATTTTATTTTATTAAAGGATTAGTTCACCCAAAAATGAAAATTAGCCCATGATTTACTCAAGCCATCCTAGGTGTATATGACATTCTTCTTTCAGACGAATAAAATCAGTTCTATTAAAAAAGTCCTGGCTAATCCAAGCATTATAATGGCAGTGATTTGTTGCCTCATTTATGAAGTCCATAAAAGTGCATCTATCCATCATATAACTGCTCCACATGGCTCCGAGGGTTAATAAAGGCCTTCTGAAGCGAAGTGGCGCGCTTGTGTAAGAAAAATATCCATATTTAAAACTTTATAGACTAAATTAACTAACTTCCGGCGGATTCCCGTACACATAGACTTACGGCGAAAGAGTAACCCTTGACGCTTGCGTATTGATGAACGCAGAAGCGCAGAGGATAGAGCAAAACGTAGCGTCGGGGATTACTCTTTTAGTGCAAGACTCGCACACCACTGACTGCCAGAAGCTAGGTATTTTGGTCAATAAAGTTTTAAATATGGATATTTTTCTTACACAAACGCACCACTTCGCTTCAGAAGGACTTTATTAACCCCCGGAGCCGTGTGGAGCAGTTACATGATGGATAGATGCACTTTTATGGACTTAATAAACGAGGCAATAATATCACTGCCATTATAATGCTTGGATTAGCCAGGACTTTTTTAATATAACTCTGATTTTATTCGTCTGAAAGAAGAATGTTATATACACCTAGGATGACTCGAGGGTGATTAAATCATGGGCTAATTTTATTTTTTGGGTAAACTAACCCTTTAATAATTTTTTTTTTTTTTTTTAATATGGTGTTTAAGATTAGAGCCTGACCGGTTGATCGGTGTGACGATTTTATTGGCCGATATGTGCCTGTCGCAGATATATCGGCATCGGTGTATATGCCGCAGATATGCCACCAATATAAACGCGTTATGAAGCATGCCCATGCGTCTCATAGCGCATGAATAGTCGCACAATATTATGTCAAAATGCCTGTCTTGTCAAGTATCATCGTAAACATAGTCGGTTATGTATTAAGTGAAGGTAAACATGAAATTTGACAATTGCCGGTCACCGCCAGCATTTTTGGTCATTTTCACAAGTTTCATGGCCCACAGGATATCTTGTGTGAATATCTGAACATCCAATATATCAAATATTTTTATCAACACTTGAATGTGGGTAAGTTTCATGAAAAAAAAGCAACATTTGAAGCAGAAAGCTGAGAAAATTGCATTTTTGTCAAAGACTACATACAGATTGGATTCATAACAATGATCAAAACACAGATGGAGTAGATCAAGTCCATCAACACTCCCAAAGCTTCACAGTCCTATAGCTCATCCTGGGTCGACATTTCGTTCAATAACAGCTGTTTTAATTTATATGCTGTTTAATTTTGATGATCACGTTAATTTACATATGCATATAAGATCGCTCGTTTCTGCTGCTTCTTCATCTCTGTTTTGATCTGGAGATTCTGTACTCGTTCAGGAGATGTGTAATAGCGCCCCCTACCGTATAACAGTGAAAACATGGAAAGCCAGAAAATTGTCAATGGCAGGGAAGCGTTTTCTCATAAAAGACGAGATCACAAAAGACAGAAAAAAAATTACTCGCTGCTCTTGACTGAATAACTTTAATAATGGTTCATCTATATTTATACAGTGAAGACTATGAAGTGATACTTTACATTTGATTACTATTTCTGTAGCCTACCTGAAAATCTAGTTTAGACCTACATGAAAAACCTGAAAATAACTGTTTTTCATTTGTATGTTTGTTCTGTTGTATTTATGTACTATGTATATACTGCATTATATATACAGTACCAGTCAACATTTTTGACACATCAATGGGAAAGTGTGTCCAAACTTTTGGCTGGTACTGTACTATAATATACACATAAATAATATCGGCCGATATATTGATATCAGACTTTTTTTACACCCTAATATCGGTATCAGCATCAGTCCCCAAAAACCCATATCGGTAGGGCTCTATTTAAGATAAGAATATTATACACAAGGTTTGTTAGGATTCAAATGATAAAACCATATATATTGCTCTAAATGAAGATGCATATCGTACAACAACAAACATGCAGCACAAGCAGTGCATTTTGAAAGTGATTAAAAGGTTTTTTTTAAACAATTGATGAAGCCAGTTCTAACACACTGGTGTAACAGATTCATAAGGTTCAATCACTGCCCTGTTGTTTTATTTGGCATGTGTTAAAGGTACAGATGTTTGTTGTAATAATGGTATTATAATTAACAGCATATGTTTCACAAAATATTATTGGTTATTGTTTAGCATGTTGGTTGGCCTGAACCTGTATTTATTTCCCAGAATACAGTGATCAAGAGGAGGATGGAGAAGGTGAGGAAGAGGAAGAAGAAAATGATGAGGGAGATGAAGATGATGATGATGAGGATGAGGATGAAGATGACGAGGATGAAGATGAAGATGAAGAAGAGAATGGAAAACGCTATGAGTTCCGACAAAGAAAAGCTGTTGTGCGTTACCAGGCGCCACTTGAAGGTTAGTGTCTTAGTACATTAAAGATACTGCACTGAATATTTAGATCAGATACACACATTCCTTTAAATGTACTTAAATCATCTTTTTCTCTGCCTTTCATGTCTTTGTTTTAGTATTTTCCTTTTTACATAATTTTTTTTCTAATTGCAGAGCCAAAAAAGCAGAGCATATTTTTTAAACGTCACTCGACCCCGGTTAGGCGAAGATATCCATTTAGTTCTTCAAGTCCCAGGAGCTTGTACAACAACAGGAGGAGCACCAGGTCAGAACTAGTTCTTTGTTTCTTTTCAAATTCTTTTTCAACATAAGTATCAATTTGAGCCTTGGCTTGACAGGGTCTTAATTCATATTTGAAAGTGCGCAATGTTTGACACCCTGTCTTAAAAAGGCATAGTGAGCAAGATGCTGAAGAAACAGCAAGACATTGAGTTGATAGACCAACAAGTGAAAAATAGTGGAGGCGGAACTCGCTTCATCACCCAACATCCCACCTCAAGTAGTCGAGTATTAGTCTTGTCAAAATGCACACCTCTACTGTGCACTAGGCCTGTCACGATAACTACTTTTTGTTGTGCAATATATTGCCCCAGAAAAAATTTCGATATGCGATTATTATTGTCATTTTAAGACCATTTTATACCACTGAATATATAATCATAGTATAAGGCCTGCACACTTTCAAATGACAATGATTTAGCAGTCAGATATGGCCTGTTGAGGTATCTGTTTTTCTAGAGGCATGTTTGAAAAACTTTTTAACTTGAGTGTCCTGTTCCATGGAAAAACAGCGCAGTGGAATGCAAAAACACATTCTCTATGAAAACGACTAGACACTCGAGTCTTTTTTTGAAGCTGCCAGCGTCTGTTCTCTTTCATAGGTTCACTCAACGCTGCGTAGCTATGACGCAATGGGAACGCCCTCTGGGTGTGCCGATTGTCTGAAGCCCTTATAGAATCACGGTTTTTGAGAAGGAGTCATCCGTTTTTCCCCGTTGCGCTCCCGAAGCCGCGCAGGCCTCTCTCGGATCCGCGACCTGGGGTTCGGATGTAGAGCTCGAGGATGTGGAGTGCGAGCAGACGCGCCTCGCCCTTTCTCTCCCTCCCTCCTCCGAGCACGTGCGCGGGGTTCCGCCGGTCGAGTTTTCACACGACTACCTATGCCCTAGCCCGGAAGCGCGTGAGTCGGTTTCTTTCGGGCTAGATGATGTCATTTTCACTGCAGCGTCCGACTCCGAGGATTTCGGGCCTGCTTTAATCGATGACGCTTTCCCGCCTAGTGGCCAGGAAGCGCGGCCTTCTGCGGCCTATGCCGAGCTCGTCGACGTGCTTTTGCGCGCTACCGAAAAGCTCGCTATTGATTGGCCGGACGAGCCCTGTGAGTCACGTTCATCTAGACTCGACGAGAGATTTTTGAGTGGTCCTAATTTTAGGCCAGCGCAGAGAAAGCTGCCCTTTTTCAGCGATCTGCATAGTGAAATTTCCAGATCCTGGAAACAGCCTTTCTCAGCCCGCTTGACTAATGCGGCAGCCGCTGACTTCACCAACCTCGTTGGTTCTGTGGAGTAGGGCTAGCCACTCATCTCTCTCCTTCGTCGGCTCCTTCGTGGAAGTCTCGCCCTCTCCTTCCCACTAAACCGTGTAGGACTACTTCCGCCCTTATCGGGAAGTCCTACACGGCAGCTGGTCAGGCAGGCATGGCCCTCCACACCATAGCCATTCTCCAAGCCTACCAGGCGGACGTCTTAAAAGAAATGGACGAGGGTGGTGGCTTGACACAGGAAGCGGTCAAAGAGCTGCGCAAAGCCACAGATTTGGCCCTAAGAGCCACTAAACACACTGCTCGTGCCATAGGACGTTCCATGGCGGGCGCGGTGGCGGCAGAGCGCCACCTGTGGCTCAATCTCACGGAAATCCGTGATGAGGAGAAGGTCTTCCTACTGGATGCCCCAGTCTCTCAGTCTGGATTGTTTGGGGAGGCGGTCAACACAGTGGTTGAGAAATTTCGAGCCGCCAAGTCCCAGTCGGCTGCTTTCCAGCAGTTTATGCCTAGAAGGGCTAGGGACTCCCCCAACCCCTCCCCCTATCAGTCCAGAGAGCGTCCCGTTCACAGGAAGGAGTTTCCTGGTAGGAGGAGCGACCAGGGTCATCCCCCACCCACCACGATCTGGGGAGCTCGTGGTCGCCCATTTCCTCGCCAACGACCTCATAGGCGCATTGATCCGAAGCGGCCCGGCAAACCCTCCGCTTCGGTTCCATCGAGTCGCTCCTGACCCTCAGGTCAGAAAAAGGAGAGACCCGCCTTACGTTAGAGGTTGGGTCAGACCGCACAAGCGTTTCTGCCCACCTCTCAACGGCTCTCCTTATCCAGCCCCGTCACTTTCGCCGCCCAGCGCGTCTCGAAGTGCAGAGCTGGCTCGACCCACGCCGCCGGCGCTGAAGGAAGGAGACGCGTCTTGCTCTCTCCCCTCCCGTCCGATTGGCTTGCTATCTGCCGCTCGCTTAGACGGAGACATGTTCGGTTTTCTCCAGGAGCTGGTAGAACCTACTTTTTCCACTCAGACCGTGACATCTCCCACTCCGCATCAGGACGCCAAGCGCTCTCCTTCGCGGCTGAACACACCTCCTCTCAAGGATCAGCTCGACACCCCATCTCAGGTATGTTTACTGCACCTCAGCACTCCACTTCCTCGGTCTCATTTCTCTCACGAGTGGAAACGTCTGCCGGGGGTATCACCTTGGATCCTCCGCACAGTTCAGTCTGGTTCGGTCGCAACCCCCCCCCCCCCCCCCCGCCTCAACGGGGTTATTCCAACTGTAGTGAACAGCGCCTCAGAGGCTTCTGTACTACAGAAGTCTCTCCTCCTCAAAGGAGCGATAGAAGAGGTCCCTTCAACGGAAATGGAATGTGGCTTCTTCAGCCGTTACTTCCTGGTTCCGAAAAAGGACGGTGGACTGCGACCCATTCTAGACCTTCGCCGTCTGAACTTCGCCCTTTACAAAGGGAAGTTCAAGATGTTAACGCTGAAGGCTATTTTATCTCAGATATGTGCAGGGGACTGGTTCGTTACGGTAGACCTGAAAGATGCCTACTTCCATATTCAGGTCGTCCGACGACACAGGAAGTTCCTCAGATTCGCCTTCGGGGGAAGGGCTTATCAATACAAAGTCCTTCCCTTCGGCCTCGCCCTGGCGCCGAGGACTTTCACGAAGTGTATGGACGCTGCTCTGGCCCCATTGAGGCTCCAGGGCATCCGTATACTCAATTACCTGGACGATTGGCTCATCCTGGCCCACTCCAGGGAGTTGGTGACTTGTCACAGAGACATTGCTCTTCAGCACATTCAGTCTCTTGGCTTGAGAGTGAACACCGACAAGAGTGTTCTCACCCCAGCTCAGCAGACCACCTTCTTAGGAGTTCGTCTGGATTCCGTTCTGATGCAGGCCCGTCTGGCTCCTGCCCGGATTTCCAGTCTCGCTTCATGTTTGGCCCGCTTCAGGCTCGGCCATCATGTTTCTGTGGGTACTTGTCGCATGCTCCTGGGTCTCATGGCCGCAGCTTCCCCGGTGCTTCCCCTGGGGCTGCTTCATATGAGGCCCTTCCTCTGGTGGATGAAGCTCTTAGGCGCCCGATCAACAGGATCGGCTCTTCGCCTACTGAAGGTGTCACGCGGTTGTTCCCGCACCCTATCAGTATGGTGGGACCCTCTCTTTCTTCAGAGGGGGGTCAACATGGGGGCTGTTTTCCGTCGCCAAATGATTACGACGGACGCCTCTTTGACCGGCTGGGGCGCGGTTTTCGAGGGCAGACCAGCATTCGGAGTCTGGGAAGGGGAGGTTCTCTCGTGGCACATAAACTGCCTGGAGCTGAGGGCTGTCTCCCTGGCCCTTCTGTATTTTCTCCCCTCTCTCAAGGGACACCACGTCATCGTCAGGACGGACAACATGGCGGTGGTGTCTCATGTGAATCGCCAAGGGGGCTCACGGTCACGCACCCTGGACAGGCATGCGCGCCGTCGTCTCCTGTGGGCTCAGGACAAACTCCTGTCCCTGAGAGCAGTCCAAGTACCTGGGATTTTGAACCTCGCAGCAGATTTTCTGTCGAGGCAGAAACTCAGGTCAAGGGAATGGATGTTGAACCTTCAAACAGTATCCCAGATTTGGGAAGTGTTTGGCAGAGCGGAGTCCCAGTGCCAGCTCTGGTTCTCTCTAAGTTCTCCAGCGCCATTGGGGATAGATGCGTTCACGCATCGGTGGCCCAGACTAAAGCTCTATGCATTCCCGCCCATCAAACTGATTCCGGTGGTTCTGTGCAGGGTGAGGGAGAGCGGAGTCAGTCTCCTACTCGTAGCCCCATTCTGGCCGTCCCAGACCTGGTTCTCGGAGATGGTTCTTCTTCTGGACCCCCCCCCCCCCCCTTGGGAGATTCCGGTCAGAGAGGATCTACTGTCTCAGCTTCAGGGCAGGATTTGGCATCCTCATACCGAGATTTGGAAGCTGTGGGTATGGCCCATCAAGGACCATTAGCTCTAAGTGCTGGTCTTCCTGCCGATGTTCAGGAGACCATTGCAAGTGCGAGAGCTCCTTCCACTAGGAGACTCTACTCCTCCAAGTGGAAGGTTTTCGAGTCATGGTGCTCATTCCATGTGGTGGACCCAGTTAGCTGCCTGGTGGGTTCAGTACTGGAGTTCCTGCAGGAGAAGTTTGCCGCTGGAGCAGCAGCTACCACCCTTAGGGTTTACATCGCTGCCATTGCTGCTCGCAGGGAGTTGGATGAAGTCCCTCTGGGCAAACATAGGTTAGTTTCGTCGTTTATGCGAGGGGTTAGGCGCCTGAGACCGGCACGCTCCCCTGGTATTCCCTCTTGGGACCTTTCAGTTGTCCTGGAGGGGCTAACGAAGGCTCCCTTTGAGCCCTTAGAGTCAGCTCCAGAGCGGATTCTGACTCTCAAGGTTGCTCTTTTGTTAGCCTTAACCTCTTTGAAGCGAGTGGGCGACCTACAAGCTCTCTCTGTCAATGAGACATGTATGGATTTTGCTCCTGGTCTAGTTGTATGTATATCGGTCTGGTGGTTGGAGGAAATCAAGCCAGCTCTTGGTATGTTTTGGTGTTGGCCGCCGCGGGCTTACCGTATCAAAACAGAGGATTTCCCATTGGGTGACGGAGGCTATTTCGCTGGCATATGAGGTGCGTGCTCTACCTTCACCTCTTAGCATTCGAGCACATTCTACCAGAAGTGTGGCTTCCTCTCAAGCGCTTTTTAGAGGGGCTCTTCTGGAGGACATTTATGTAGCGGCAGGCTGGTCCTCCCCGCACACTTTTGTCAGATTCTATAGTTTGGATCTCGACATGGCTCCGGGTTTGCATGTTCTATCTGCTTGATCCGGCCATGCATGTTATCTGGTGTTCTTTGAGCCAGATAGGGCAGCGCTTAGCTTGGCGTGTGTGGTATATCGTTCCCTATTCAGAGAACATAGGTTACACCAGTAACCTGAGACGTTTTACATTATAATCCTATGGAGTAAACCGTGTTTTCAAAAAAGTTTTTTTAAACGGCAACGACAAGTGTGCATATATGATTATCATTGTAATAAAATTAAATGACATAAAACACAACCCAGTCTATTTTTGTTAAATGTAAGTTTATGTATGATCAATAATAGCCATTATAAAAGTAAAAGGTATAAGAAGCTATACAAGAAATAAAGCAAACAATTCAGTCAAACATACAAAGTCAGCACTAGTAGGCTACAATGGTAAAGTTAAATAGCCTAAAAATATAAAGTTATGAAACTTCACTTTGCCCTCAGCCAAAATTATTTGCCAGGGAACAAATTCTAGATTCATAAGACCAAAGATCGCCCGTTAGATATACACAAGATGAATCGTATCACGTTTAACCACTACAGAGACATCAGAGCCAGCGGTAAACGTCAGAGGGACTAGCCGAGGAAAGGCTGCTCTCGGCGGGGTTAACGAGCGCTGAGCCCCCAGTGATCGACTGGATCTCACAACTCCGAAAACGCCATATAAAATATTCAAATAGGCGCTCTTTATAAATAAACCACTCATTTGAGCTTTAAACGAGTACATTCTCGCCTTAAAAAGTCTTAACTACATTTCGTCACACATTAACAGTAGTTTTTTTAAATTACGCTGGGTTTGTCATCCGCTATTGACGTTGCAGCTTTTGTTATAGCAACAAAAGACGCAATCGGCTGCTATTTTGAACCAAACGCTGCCAGTTTTTTTTTTTTTTTTACTAAAAGAGAGCTCTTGTCAACTTTTTCTTGTCAAAGACGTCAAGTGTGAACACAGCCTAAGCGTGCAATATTTCGTGCTGTCATGTTTATATTTGTACCAGTGGATTGTGGAAACTGAGTGCATTTGCACTTATTCTTCCAAACTGTCTGTAGTTGTCAGGAAAACACTATAACGACTCGAATGGAGCATTTTTCCGCCTGTGGATGTCAGCTCTGTATGAAGGAGCTGCCTCACGTTTGCCTCGGAGAGCAGACGAGATGACAGAGGCAGCACGATTGGCAAAATGTCTTTGACATTAATTTTTGTGTAAACATAATGGCCAATATATCGCGTCACCAAAAATTATCGAGGTCATGTCCATATATCGTGTGATAAGTCGATATATCGACTATCGCGACAGGCCTACTGTGCACTGTCCATGTTGTAATCTCAGTGGCGCTCATGTGTTTCCACTCATCTTTGTGTGTTTTGTGCTGTAGTTCAGGAGGGAGTGAGGGTGATGGGTAAGCCAAGCATTCATACAGCCTCACTAGTCTGCATGTGGAAAATGAAGGGGCTTTCAAAATGAAGAAAACACACGGCACTTTACAATACGTCATGCTAATATAATGATAATTACACAAATTGTTTTGTGCACATTTAAATTAGTTTGTTTTGCAAAGAGGTGTTAGGGTAAAAGAGGTGGTGGAGTATTTTAGGAAAGTCAAGCCTTCACTGATGCTATGAATGTTTTATGATAGTGTAAAATACAATCTTTCTGTTCTTTTGTCTCCATATCAGGAGAAGACATGCCATCCACAGTAGTGACTCCACCTCATCATCTTCTGATGAAGAGAAATTTGAGAGACGGAGAAGTAAGAGTCGTAACAGGTCAATAAACAGGTAAAGAGCTCTCACTGAAAGCTTTTATTTTAGAAGAGGTGCTATGCTTTTAAAAGACATCTGGTTTCAAAGTCTTGCAGAGCAAACATGACCAATCAAATGGCTCTGAAATACAACACCTGTACTTGTGCACACAATATATCTGTTGTTTCTTGGATATTATTATCTAGATTTTGTAGTCTTTGAATATTTGAAATCAATTATTAAACTAAATGTTTAATTTTAGATTTTTTAATCACATTTTGCTTGTAGATGTCTCCCTATGAATTTACGGAAGGAGGATTTGTTGGGAATCCATAAGGACAGGATTAAAATTGGAGCAAGTCTTGCAGATGTTGACCCAATGCAAATTGATCAAACGGTATGTGTTAGCTGTTTGAAGTAGACTACAAAAATTGTAAAGTCCTTTATATGACTGTTTGGGTTTCCATGTTCAGGTGCGCTTTGACAGCATTGGGGGTTTGGGCAAACACATCTCCGCATTGAAGGAGATGGTTGTGTTTCCTTTACTCTACCCTGAAGTCTTTGAGAAGTTTAAGATTCAGCCTCCAAGGTATGCCAAGTGATACTGACAAATATTCACATTAAAATGCCTATTTGGTTGACCAACCAACAGTTTGCAAAAAACAGACGCATGTTGAATGAATGTTATGTATTTCCAGAGGCTGTCTGTTCTACGGCCCTCCTGGCACAGGAAAGACTCTGGTTGCTCGAGCCCTGGCAAATGAGTGCAGTCAGGGCGAGAGGAAAGTGTCATTCTTTATGAGGAAAGGGGCAGACTGCCTCAGCAAATGGGTGGGCGAGTCTGAGAGACAGCTCCGTCTCCTGTTTGACCAGGTTTCCCCACATTTCATTTGAAAATGGTAATTCATTGATGCCTAAATTTGTCTCTACATGATTAAAAGGAACTTTGCCATTTATTTTGAAGGCATACCAGATGCGTCCATCAATAATTTTTTTTGATGAAATTGATGGCATTGCACCTGTTCGGTCCAGCCGGCAAGACCAGATACACAGGTGTGTTAGTCTGCATTTCTCTGTGTTTTTTGTCTAAAGACCTTTTTTGCTGTTCTGTTGTAACTCTTGAATCATTTGTTTGTTGTTTAAAGCTCTATTGTGTCCACCCTGTTGGCTCTCATGGACGGCCTGGACAGCCGTGGCGAGGTGGTTGTTATTGGAGCCACTAACCGTCTGGACTCCATCGATCCAGCGCTCAGACGACCCGGACGATTTGACAGAGAGTTTCTCTTTAACCTACCAGACAGAGAGGTGAGATTTTGGAGCTCTATTGTGGAATGACTTATTCAGTGTTTACTTTCGATTGCAGTGAGTGTTTTGTTTAGGGTAACCTACAAGACATTGTTGCTGCTTTGTAGGCTCGCAAAGATATTTTAAAGATCCATACCAGGCAGTGGGTCCCGCAGCTGTCTGATGTGTTTCTTGAAGAGTTGGCTGACAAGTGTGTTGGTAAGAGCATCTCATGTTCTACTATGTTAAACCTCCTGATGCATACATCTCACATATTAGCTTACCTTTGTCTCAGCTTGCCAACAAGATGCTGGAGCTTTCTAACACACTTCCAGGACCTGGGTATTGCCGTATTTGGGTTTTGGGTAGCAATGTTATGTTACAATCTGCTGTTCTAGTACTTTCAGTTCTGGCATTTCGTGAGACCTCAAGACTGAGTCATCATGTCCAAGTGGGCGGTGCCCACTGATCTCATCCTTGATTTTATACCAATAGTCAAAACTATGGCTCCCTGTGCTCCCAGGTTACTGTGGCGCAGACATCAAAGCCGTGTGCGCAGAAGCAGCTCTGTGTGCCCTGCGCAGGTGCTACCCCCAGATCTATGCTTCCTCCCAGAAGCTCCTGCTGGATGTGGAGTCCATCAGCGTGAGTGGCCGGGACTTCCTCTCAGCCATGAGGAAGATAGTTCCGGCTTCACAGAGGGCGGTGGCTTCTCCAGCTAAAGCACTCACCTCTGTTATTGAACCCCTGCTGAGCTCTGCCCTCAACAACGCCATGGAGATGCTGCAGAAACTCTTTCCTCATGTAGAGCAGGGCCTCAAGAAGAAAAAAAACACTGGTAAAGACAGCTTGCTATTTTTATCTCCCATCTACATAGCAATATGCTAAAAACACTCAGAACACCTTAGCAATTGCATAACACTGTAGAACTCAAACCATAACACTCTTTTTATCATGCCACATTTCCACCGGTAGACACCACTCACCTTTTGTTGTTTTTTTTCAGGAATTGCAAATGTAGCTTGAATTTGGAAATTTTTAATTATGCCATCAATGCAAGTAAATATTTTCTATTTTAGAGGGTGTGTCTGGCATCTTAGAGGATCTACTCCAGAGTGAAGATGAGGGGTCCTCTGTGTGCTCCAGTAATAAAGGCCAGAAGAACACTGGACCTGATCCATCTGCTCTTCATCTGAACAGGTTAGAAATTCTCCATATAAAAAAACAAGCCTGATGTTTTATAGTAGTAAATAATTTCCTGATATCCAGTTTAAGGGTGTAAACATGAGTGATACAAAGTCTGTCATGTACACAAATTTCCCTTTTCTTGACTGAACTGTTTATATGTGGTTTCATCCACTGTATACAGATATTTTGCAGGAAGCCTTATGAGATAAAAGATATTGCCATAAAGTTTTGTGTAGTGACAGATCTGTTTTAAAACAGGATGCAACTTTTCTAAAAAAAACAATAAAAATAAAAAAACAATCAACAGATCCAGTTTTTCCTCAACTTTTTTTTTATTATGCCTAAGCACGTAAAACAGTAAAATTTGAATTTGTTTTAATGATTAATTTTAATTATTATTTAATAATAATAATAATAACTATTATTGTTGCTGTGCCATCTTGGATTATTTCGTTAATGCATTCTAGGATTTCCCTTAAAAAAAAAAAAAAAAAAGAGTATATTATGGTGCGTTCACACCAGATGCGAATGAAGATTTACATATTGCAATGCAAAGACGCAAATAGACACTCTGCGGCGCGATTTGCACAAATGAGGCGACACGATTCGTGCGAATGCAAAATTGAGCGTTTCGGGCGAGTTGAAAAATCTGAACTTTGGCGGATATTCGCGCCGCGTTAACCAATCAGGAGCTTGCTCTAGTGGTGACAACAATGAGGACAAAATCATATGTGGATAAATTTGAGCTTATATATATATATATATATATATATATATATATATATATATATATATATATATATATATATATATATATATATATAAAACATGTTCAGTAACTGTGGAATTTCACTGATGACCGTAGTGAAAACTTATAGAAGTCATTTTGACCTGCCTGTCATCGCTTGCTCTGCTTCATTTCTTTTGTTACCTGTATTACAGGACTGCCCTGCAGCAGCCCACCACATTCAGACCCAGACTGCTACTCTGTGGGACATCAGGTTCTGGTCAGACTTCACACTTGGCTCCTGCTATTCTTCACACCCTGGAGAAGTTCACTGTTTATACACTAGATGTTGCTGTGTTGTATGGGGTCAGTTCAGCCACCCCAGAGGAGGCTTGTGCCCAGGTGAACACACAAAAACTATATAAGAGCTCAAGATAACCTGATAAACTAAACTTGTTTTATTAAATGACTATCGATCTGTATTTTACATCAGGTTTTCTGTGAGGCGAGGAGAACCACTCCCAGTATTCTGTATATTCCACACATCCAGCGCTGGTGGGACACCGTGAGCTCCACTTTAAAGGCCACATTCATCAGTCTCCTGCAGGACATCCCTTCATTCTGCCCCTGCCTCCTTCTTGCCACATGCAGCTTTCCTCATGATACGCTCTATCCTGAGGTACCACATGAACTATATAAACCGGCATTGGGTCTTGTTTGGCCTAAAGACTAAGTGAAATATCATTTGTAATGCATTTTATCTTCTATAATGTTATTGTATGTCAGTTTTTTTTGTTGTTTTTTGTTTACCTATTTAAAGGTGCAGGACCTTTTCCATGTTGAGTATGGTGAGGTGTTCAATGTTCCTCTTCCTTCTCGGGAGGAGAGGCTCAGATTCTTTGAGGATCTTATTTTAAAGCAAGCTGCTAAAGCACCAGCATCTAAGAGAGAAGCAGGTGAGTATTTTTGTGGTGTTTTTCACATTCTTAGTGGAGTGTTTTTATTCACGCCTGTGGTAACTCTCACTCTCTCCTTCTCAGTCCTCCAGGCACTAGAGGTGTTACCAGTGGCCCCTTCGCCGCCTCCCCGCGAGCTGTCTGAGCAGGAGAAGCAGAAACTAGAAGAGCAAGAAGAGGACACACTCAGGGAACTCCGCCTCTTCCTGCGAGATGCCACCAACCGACTGGCTCAGGACAAACGCTTCAAGGCTTTTACAAAGCCTGTGGACACAGAGGAGGTAACAAAAGTTTTTTTTGTTGTTGTTAGTTTTTCAGTTGTTCTGTCATCAACTCTCTCTAGTTGTTGATATATTGCTGAACCAGACTTTTGTTCTTACTGAAGTCATATGATTTTTATTGGGACAGGTCCCCGATTACACTACAGTCATCAAAGAGCCCATGGACTTGTCCACAGTTCTCTCCAAAATTGATCTGCACAAGTATGAAACTGTGGCGGCTTACCTACATGATGTGGATCTGATTTGGCAGAACGCCCTTGAGTACAATCCAGACAGAGACCCTTCAGGTAGGCTGGAAATTGTAATGGTAATATATTTTGTATGTATATGTTTGATTTAATCTATTGAACATTGGTGACAACCACTGAATTGTATGTAGTTTGTTTACAGTTTCCATTCAACTTGGCACATTACTATAGAACTCAATAAATATGCGGTCAAGGGATTGCCAGCTTTGGCTTTTATTTCAAAAGCAAATATAATTAAATTTTGGAAGGAACTATCCTTTATGATTTTCCAAGTGTGTTTTTCAAAACTGCATGACATTTGTGTGACTTCTGTAACATGCAATATCTATGATGTTTGTGTTTGTAATAGATCGGCTCATCAGACACCGTGCCTGTGCTCTCAAGGACACTGTTCATGCCATAATCAGAGATGAATTAGATGAGGACTTTGAGAAGATCTGCGTTGAGATCAGGGAGTCTCGCATCAAACGAGGTTTCAGTGACGCTACATTGATTTTAGTGTGGGATCATATTTGGATTGGAGTGAGACTGTAGCCATCGCTTAATTTATAATATTTTATTTTTAGGCTCCACCTCATCACGGTTCACTCCTGCCTACTACTACGTGCTGCCAAAGGTGTCCGCTACAGGCGAGCAGAAGATGAGTGATCCAGCACCCAATAAAGATGCTACACCTGTGCCTGTGCCAGCACCAGCAGTGATTGCACCACGTCAAACAGGAATTAATACAGGTGACTGACAGAGCTGTACTTCCTGACGTCAGTGCTGTAGAGCCTCTCAATACTCTAAATCTAGAGCTGCACGATTCTGGTTAAATTGAGAATCTTTTTTTTTTTTTTTTTTTAATAGATCACTATTCACTCACGATTCTGAATAGACAAATAAACAAAATAATGTAATAATGTCAATTGCTGCAGTCTATTTAAAAGTTATTTAATTTGAATTAATTATTTTAAAAAATCTTTTTAAATGAATGATTCAAAGACTTCACTTGTTTCATTACTGGATGAATCAGCGTTTTTGAACAAGTCTTTTGAATGAATGATTCAATGACAAATTCCTTTTTTACAGGGTGTCTGCGGGGTCTTAAAAAGTATTAAAAGTTGATTAATCAATTTAGAGAAAATTAAGGCCCTTAAAAATTCTTAAATGCCATTTTCCAAGGTATTAACTTCTGTAATAATTTGTATTATTATAAATAATGATACTAATGATAAATATGTGAGCTGTTTCCCATACATTGATTTATTTGTGGCGGCCCATCACAAATAGATTTCAGTGCTTCCCATTCATTAACTAGACTGTGGCAGCCCGAAAATATATCTAAACTTCTCATAATAACATAAAAAGTCTTTAATGTTGTATTTTGTGCCATTGCTGTCAAACTAATTCAAATTGAAAAAGCGACAAGGCTTTATGTCCTTATCAAAAGGCTCTGTCATTTAAGGCGGTCAGAACATGATCAGCTCCGCTGGTTCAATTCTCAATACTGCTTCACAGTGAATGAATGCAGTGAACTCCATCTGTGCATATGCTTTAGCGTGCATGTAGCGGGCACGGGTTATGCATTATTTTCACATTTACATAGTTGACGATTACAGCATTTTACTAGATTTGTAATGAGACGCATTTGCAAACTTGTTTTCAGCTCAAATAAAAGCTTGACTGCAGTTTCCATCAAAATAAGTTATTTTTGCTTTAATATCACAAAAAAACGAATAAAAATAAACCCTCACAAGATTAATGAAGACAAGTAAACAGTGTTAAAATAACACTAATTACAAGCAATAAAACAACAAACTACAATAGATTAAAGACACAAAATAGACCTACCTGAGAAAACTTTATACTTGAATGCTACATGCCTTATTGTAATACATTTTAAAGTGAAATATTAACCTCAAAATAATGACATGCAGCCTTGTAGTATGTTTCAAATAAAAACATTGCCTAGTAATTCATTTAAAAAGTCAGTAATAAAGACCAATAAAGGTTTTGCCTCGTCAATATTGTTTGATTTATATTAATAACATTTTAGCTTCAACTTATACTTAAAATATTTTACCAGTACTTTTGACATCAAGTCAGATTGGTAGGCTTTCTTCTATGCATGCTACAGGTGAAATATTTTGTGTATCCACAGCTTCACAGATGAAAAAGAAGAGGAAAAGCCGATGGAAAAACGGCTTCATTCGCAGAAAGAAGTCTTGCTCACATTTGAACTCTAAAGACAACTCTAATGCAGCAGAATCAGGGGATGGAGAGGAGGATGAAGAAGAGGATGATGGAAAACTGGCTGAGAGTGAAGATCCAGAGAAGATGAAAGATGTTGAATGTGAGTCAATGGAGGCTGATGAGTGTGCTCGTACAGAAGAATCCACAGAGGTAGTGCAGAATAACATCTCTAATGAGGAAGGGGAACATGACAATACTACCTCTTCAGTGGATGAGGTAGTAAGTGTTGAGACCGTCCAGAATAATGCCACAGATGGGCAAAATGATGTCCAAGCATCTGAGAGCATTGAAGCTAAGAGGACAGAGCCAAGTGCAGAGGACAGCAGTGGAATGGGTTAGTAAATCAAAAAATCATTTAGCATATGTTCTAACACTTGTGGTGTTTCTATGAACATGAAGCAGTAATTGAGTTTGCATGGTTTTTTAGAGTTCAGACTGAGGCGGATGACGAGAGGTTTTAAGATCCAGGCCGAACAGCAGAGTTTCATCAGTGTTGATGCTGCCAGGAAAATTCTGGAGCAGAAGAACATGCCTCTTATCGTGGACCACAACAAACTGAAAGTAAGCCAGATACACAATAAGTAATCGAAGACCTTGTAGTGTGCATGTTAACTTGCCTTTTACATTGGAAAGGTGTTTTTAGTCTCAATTTTGTTTTCATTCTGATTCAGGAACTTCTACAGAGAGTTGTGGACATGACAGAGGGATATGAGGTCAATCAACTGGAGAAACTCTATTCTCTGTTGTGCCAGAGCATTTATAGACACAGGAAAGATTATGATAAGACTGCACTTATACAGGTACGTTTTGATCATGCAGAAACTCATCCTGCAGCCTTATGAACTTGCTATTGCAAATTTAAAAGGCTTATTACTTTATCTGCCTAATTAATGTGTATTTTCTTTTGTTTTCCAGGAGATGTCAAACGAAGTTGTAGAGTTTTCCTAGCTTTCTTTTTAACTATACAGTGTATTTCTTACAAGAACTGGTCTATAAATTATATTTTGCTAATTCTTTAGTCATTACTTTAAAGTGTTGTGCATTTTGAGTGCATAATAAAGCCTTTATCACAATTCTCATTGTGTCTCACTTTGGTGTTTATACCAAACATGGTTTTATAATAGTACAAATGTCTGATCAACTCTTCGCCTAAAGTACTGCAGTAGTTAGGTGTTGTAATCACTTGTGGTTTCTGCTCTTCTGGTTCTGATCAAATCTAAATCGTATTAGTAGAAAACGTGGGGAAAATTCCACTTGAATCTATGAAGAGATGTACGAGTCACGTGACCGCACGCTGACTCTGATTGGATGGTTCGGAGGTTGTACGTTTCTAAAGTCAGTGCTCGAGTTTCTTAGTTTATAGAGAGGTTTGAAGTCTGTAAGAATGTGCATTGGGATCATACTAAGTACTGTGTGCGTGTCTTGACTCAATTAACGTGCAAATGTGTAGTTTTATCGCCGATTTAACGTGACGGCGGGGAGTCGCCTGGCGATGATGTCACGACGTATAACACTGACAGCGGTGACGCCTGGTGATCATTAAAAACTGCCATTAAAATGAGCGCAGATGATTATTGTGTTTACTGAGAGGGCCATAAAACACCCGCGCAGCGTGCCTGGCAAAATAATAGAAGAGCTTAGACCTCAGGGAGAGAAGCAGCCGATCAGCGTGGCATCTGTCCGGTCCATTCAGGGTTTTCCCCCCTCTACGTGCGGCGGGTCTCGGTCCTCCTCGCCTCCGCTCTTCCTGCTGCTGTGCCGTAGGATACTCGCACCCAAGAGCCGCGATCTGACACTAAACCCCGCGGCCGGTGAGTTCCAGTACATCCCTGAAGCTCCCTCACTAACTAAGTATCACTGTGTTCTATTGTTTTTATACTTTGTAATATGGTAATACCATAGTAATTTTAATAACCTTGGGGTACCAGACATATACAATGAATCATGGTATAGTTCTAAAATTTGGAAACACCACAGTACTTTGAAATATACTACGGTGCTGAAATTAATGTACCATGGTATTAACATGGTACATAAAGGAAATTTGGTAAACATGCTACCATGGTTATACTATGGAAATTTGGACATGTACCTCGATGCATTGTAAGCCTCAGTACCACAGTGTTTGTAAGGGAACACACACAACTCATTAACACAATTTCATCACGTTCAGTGGTGATGCCTATCATACCTGCGACTCAAATGATGTATAGGTTAACAATGGTTAATGCATTGTTTCATAAAATTTCATAACTTTTTTTCATATTGAATTTATTAATGTAAGTTTTTTTTTGAATGCCATACTGTTCATTTTTAGGTCAAGTTAGTTATTAATACATTAACTGTTGTATTATTATTATTATTATTATTATTAGTAGTAGTAGTAGTAGTAGTGTCAATATTTGAATCCATTTTTGTGTATCTGTGAGGGCATATATGTAATTAATATGCTATTTATTTATTTTTACCTCATAAAATAGTGATTTATTACGTCAGAGGGAGTTGTCGGGAGTTTTTACTTTGTTCAATGTTTTCAGAACTTTTTAGAAAAAAACATTAAATGTAAGCTACATATTTAGTAAAAAGATATCTGACAGCTGTAGGTTACTACATTGTCTGCGGAGGCACTAAACCTATAGGGCTATAGATAAATATATCAAATGTTAGATAACAGATAAAACGGTTTCAAACTTCACATTTACTGAGGTTTTATCTAGTGTTAACAAATACAGCCATATTATAAAGTGCTACATAGATTGTGCAGTGTTGGGTTAGCATTTAATCTTGTATTTGTAATAAAAATGTCAATATCTTTGTAAAGTCATACTGATGTAAATGGCTCTAATAGTGGGATGCAGCAGAAGATACTACACTTGTGCAGTAATTTGATTTAGTGTGTAAATCAGTGAATGTTGATAATGATAGGCCAACTGTCCTGTTTACACATTATAACTTGTCTTGTGTATGTTTTTGTTTCTCTGTACCGTTCAGGATGCTGAGCTTAAATATTGGAATGGGACTAACGTTTAGCATGTAAATTCAACCTCCTGGAGGTTCTGGCCAGCTAATATTTTTCACACTCACAAGCACAATGTCGAGCAGAAGGAAGTCCACGACCCCCTGCATGGTGCTTCCATCAGATGTTGTAGAGCAAGATCCAGATATGGAGGCCCTGGAAGGGAATGAAGGAGCCGAGAGTATGGCAGACGGTCCTACAGAGGGAGCAGTAGTTCCCATGGAAACAGAGACAGGTGAAGTTCACTTCTCAAGGCAATTTATGTCCTTTCAGAAAAGCGCTGTGTTCTTACCAAGTGCAAAATGACAAGGTTTTTAGTGACAAGTAATTTCTCTGTTCATATTGAAAGCTCAAATGTTGCAAAATTTAAAACCTTATTGATGGTTAATATACAACTGTTGAGTGAGATTTTGGATTAATGTGGGCGGGGGACATAAAAATGCATCAAAAGAATTAAAGCAACCTACTGTCGCACATCTGCTACTTATCTACTTACAAATACCGACTCTAATCAAAGTTATCCTTTCACTGTCCTTACAGAATACGAGGGGAGCCATTTCTTAAGCGAGGACTGTCGTTCTTCAGGAAAACGCTCAGGTCACATGTCACTAGAGCAGCCCATTTCTGATCTGACCGCTGAAGGTGGTTTTGTGCAGACAGAGATGGAGGATAGTGATGATCCCTCAGTTACTGGAATCCCTATCAGCAAGACTCCCATAATGAAAATGAAAAGCAAATCTGATTCCAAGAGAATAGCTATGTCTCTAAAAGGCACCAGTGAAAGCGAGACTATGGCTGAAAGTGAGATGGAACTGGAGCCATTGGAAGCGTCAGTGATGAGCTCTTCCATGACAGCAGAGCACATGAGCCCATTGCTCACAGAGTCCGTAAAACCCAGCGTTCTTGTCAATATTTCAAACCCTGTGGTAGCAGATCAGAAGAAGCTGGTTATGAACCCTGCGACGGTTCTTCCGGCCGGCTTGGCACAGGTGCTTTCTGCCTTGCAGGCCCAGCAGAGTGCTCAAGCTCAACTTCTAATTCCAGTAAGCAGTATTCCCACATATAATGCTGCCATGGACTCCAATGCAGTCCTGATCAACACCTACAAGAAGTTCCCCTACCCGTCGGTGTCTGAGATCATGGGACTTGCAGTCCAGACCAAGTTCAGCGAGGAGCAGATAAAGATTTGGTTTTCAGCTCAGCGTTTGAAGCATGGTGTTAGCTGGACCCCAGAAGAGGTTGAGGAAGCCAGGAGGAAGCAATTTAATGGCACAGTCCACACAGTTCCCCAGACCATTACAGTCATCCCAGCCCATCATCTTTCTGCCACTAATGGCCTGCAGTCTATTCTTCAAACCTGCCAGATTGTGGGGCAATCAGGTCTGGTTCTGACACAGGTTGGCACGGCCAACAGCCTCCCAGTGACCACCCCAATAACGCTGACAGTAGCGGGAATGCCCAATCAAAGCCAGACGCCCAAGATCGCAACCAATCAAACAAGCCCAGCTCTCAGTGAAACGAAGAGAGGTACTACGGTTCAGCCCCCATCACTGACCCCTCAGGAGAACTCTGCACTCAGTGCTGATCACTTTGGCATGCGCCCTAAGAAATCCAAGGAGCAGCTGGCTGAATTGAAAGCAAGCTATCTGAAGAATCAGTTTGCCACTGATGCTGAGATAGCTAGGCTAATGAAGTTGACCAAACTCACTAAAGGCGAGATTAAAAAGTGGTTCAGCGACACCCGATACAACCAGCGCAATTCTAAGAATAGCCACACCATCCTCCCGAACGACAATCCCAGAGGTAGTAGCAGTGCCACCATTGTTATCGACTCCAGTGACGAAACGCCACAGTCTCCAACACCATCGCCTGTCAAAGAGAAGGAGACGCGTGCCAAGACCTGGAACCCCTTCCCAGACTTTACGCTGCAGAAGTTTAAAGAAAAGACACCAGAGCAGTTGGTGGTTCTTGAGGAAAGCTTTCAGAAATGTGACACACCAACTGATGAAGAGCTCAGCCGACTAAGAGCCGAGACAAAGCTTACCAGGCGAGAGATTGACGCCTGGTTCACAGAGAAGAGAAAAGCCCCTGTGCCTGATTCCTCAGAGTCAAAAGCAGATGGTGAAACTTCCCAGAAGAAGGGGAGCCAAACTCCACCTGGAGGGAAGAGGGTAAGCAAAGAGAAGGTTACTAAGAAAACTCCGGAGCAGCTTCATGTTCTAAAAACTGCGTTCGTTCGCACCCAGTGGCCCTCGGCAGAAGAATACGACCAGCTGGCTGATGAGAGCGGACTGCCTCGCTCCTACATCGTCAACTGGTTTGGTGACACACGCTATGCCTGGAAGAACGGCAACTTGAAGTGGTATTTTTACTATCAAAGTGGAAATGTGGGAGGAACAAATGGCAACAAAAACAGAAAACGGAGGATTCGAAATCGCGGGTGGGGGAGAACCCGTAATAGAAAAGCGAAGAAGCCCACAGAATCGGAGAAGAATTTACCTATCAGGTTCAAGTCTGGACGAGATATTCTGAAGGAATACTATTTGAAGCACAAGTTTCTGAACGAACAGGACTTGGATGAGCTTGTCGCCAAGTCTAACATGAGCTACGAGCAGGTGAGAGAGTGGTTTGCTGAGATTCATCGGAAGGAGGAAATGGGTACCAATCCGTTTGAAGATAAAACAGGAAATGAGGAACAAGATGAGGAAGAGGACGAGTCACTTGGTGAAAATGAGGCAGCAATTGAGGAGCAAGGACCTTCTACCTTGGGAGATGAAGATGGTGACGATGATGATGACACTGATGACAGCGATTCCTGGGAGCCTCCACAGAGCGTTCGAAAAACATTATCCATGTCTGAGGGTCAGTGATCTGTCTCAATTGGCTTTATTCTGAGCAATGGCCCTTGGTGGAAAACCATTACTGTGTTGGGTCTCGACCACATGCCCTCTACCACTGCACCAATTCTGCTTATATTGTACATAGTTTCAATTAAGATTTGACAAGTCTTTTCTAACATAAACAGTGAGAAGATTTTTTTTTTTTTTTTGTCAGAATGTTTGACTACACTCAAGTTGAGAAATCATGCACATGAACAGGGTTTTTTCTCTACGGCTCTGAAATGCAGCGATAGTTCAAGAACCCTAGAATAATCTTGACAATGTCATGCATACAATCTGAATTTATGCCTACCAGAATTGCTTATGCACCTTAACCCTTGTACATGCAAAGACATCCTAGGCCTCTCTTTAGGGTCTTTTAAAGGGGCTTTTCTCATTTGGAGTTATATGGAGAATTCTTAGTGCCAAAGGTATAGCATTGAATGTTATGGTTCCCTTTACAATGAACACAATAGTTTAGTGAGGGAATATGCATGAACACGTTGTGTCAATTGGACGCAAGAGGCACTTTGTCAACCACCGTGATGTACGAGGTTTAAAACACAACCAACCACCTTATTTGTGTAGGCCAAGACCAAACATTTCAAATCGAATTTCCAAATTCAGTGACACAAAAGTGTTTTATCTCTCATTCCCAGTGTTTTATCATCCACATACTGACAATGGATATCTGATATACAGCACAGTACATCCAAATGGGACGTTGTAGGTTCCTATGTAGTTCCTATGGTCCATCTGACTGCCATAATGGGGGTCATCTTCAAAATATAACAGCTAATATGCATCTTGTGGGGAAAATTATTTTGTGAAAATGTCAGTGGTTGTAATAAACAGGAGATGTGACTATTTTGCAGCTTTTCAACTGGACTGTTTTAAAGTATTTTCTAAAATTCAATGGGAACATGGGCAATTCCTGTTTTTGGCTGTCACTTGCTGTTCATTCATTTTTAAAGTGAGCTCTCCCTCAGATTTCTCCTCTGTTGGGCTGTCAGAGATGTTCATAAGCCTGCAGGCAAACGGGACTTTCATTTGCTTGACAAATTTTAAATGATCATGACATCATGTTAAGAGAACTTAACGTGTATTTGCCCTAATCATGAAGTGTTATGTTTTCCATTCCTATGACTTCTGCAGAATTTCTTGCTTTTTTTTGAGGAAAATGTGTTTTTGTTTTTCATTATTACCTTTTATAGGACTAAATGAAACATGAACTGTTGATGAATAATTACCATGTGGGTGTAATTTGAGGTTGCTTTTTTAATATTTGTGCATGAAAGCAGTACTATTACTGGTACTTTTAAAATCTCACCCCCGCGTAAGACATTCACCATCTTCATTATATCTGCATGTATCTGACATTTAGTAGAGTGATGGAGAAAAAAAAAAGTGTTCAGTTTGTACATATACATTTATGCTCAACTAGTGGTTTAAAGCCTTTTATAAGTTTGTATTTATAGTGATAAATTTCACCTCAACATGAGTGGGTTGCTTGTATGGTGATCATTCAAATAATAATTTTGTGATTTGAGATATTTCTCAGATTTTTAAGATTTCTATGTTGTGCTTTTGTTTTTACATCCTGTATTTCTTTCTTTTTCTGGTGAACATTTAATTGACTTGTTTGCAACCATCATGTTTCCTGTGAATACTGTAGTGTATTATAGGCAAGAGGTCAAAGGTTCCTCTGTGAACATGGTAAGTACTGTTTGAACAAAATAGCACATTTAAAACTTAGGAAAATGTGTCCTCTCCACTGTTAAGAACTGATCCTTTCATGTTTTTTTAGAGTTTGAGAACCTTACTGGGATCTTGCTTTGAATGCGTTTTAGTGCAGAATCAAACCACAGTTGTATGTTGTGCTTCCTTCAGCTGTCACTAATAATACGTTTAGTAACAGCAGTGTTTCTTAAATGGTTATCAGATTAGGCTGTCTGTTTCTAGGCTCTGTAAAACACAGACTTTTACATGCACAAATAATGATAATAATAATACAGATCTGGAACCATCATGGATTGTGATTTGAAACTCATGACGAGCCTTAAAATCTGTAGATGCCGCTGTGGTGGCAAAAGCTTTATTTCCCAGAGCCATAGGCCTTGTGCAATGCTTTTAATTTAATTGAACTGTTTTAATAGGCTTTTGCTTGATTTAGACTAAATATATATTTTCTACTTGTTTGAGGACAACACAATAAATTTGGATGAAAAAAAATTCTCTGTGCTTTTCATGTTCTCCTCAAAGTTTGTCTTTTCCATAAGTGCCCCAATGGCATCACATTCTGGGAGGAAAAATGTGTTTATATATATATATATATATATATAAGTATTATGGTATTGAATTCATAGAAGTGTGGAAGTGGACTTGTTAAAACAAGTTAGCTAGCAGTCAATTTGAATTAAAAAAAAAATAAAATCTAAATTATTAGTATTTACTAATAATTTGGTAATGGTACATAATAAAACACTGATTCTAAATAAATGAAAATTTGGGTTTTCATTCTTTCACTCTAGTCTAACCACGTAAACGTTTTTAAATTTTAAGACTTTATAAATGTATAGCGGAAGGAACATTGACATTTCTACATTAGTGACGAGATAGAGAAATTCCCACAAATCTAACCTTTAAAAATAAGACGCAAGGATGGTATCATAGGGTGCACAAATGTTTACCTATTTGAAGAATCGCTCAAATAAACGTTTAAACGTCAATTGTGAGACTTTTATTTTGAAACAATTGACCAGTACGCAGCCATTTAGCCTACGCACTGGGCGGAGCGACCAATGAGCTCCCCTCGTGACACTCACGTGATTTGTAAACAGGAAGTGTCTGATCTGTACTGCAGAGGGTGAGTGATCAGAATCTAAAATCAAAAAACATAATTTATTCACATAAACGAATTTTATATGTGAATTTGCCTAATACAGTGCATCACTTCATTCATAGTGAACCGTATATAGTGCGTGCATGCCGTTTGAGCGCGGATTGATCCATTTTGAGCAATACACACTAGATTGTTGTTGAAATATACTATGGGGAAAAAATAATAAGGTCAGAGTTTTGTAAAATCACCGTATGTACATCTGTAATGAAGGCAGTCAATTAAGTGGTTAGTATGGAAAAGTAATGCTTTTTATTGAATGTCATCAGATCTGGCCATCACTGGGGAGAGACTGAATGATCAGAGAACAGATCTGCTGTTTTCTTCCTCATCATGGTGGATTTTCTGGCAGAGAACAACCTGTGTGGTCAGGCCATCCTTAGGATTGTGTCCAGAGGAAACGCCATCATAGCAGAATTACTGAGACTGTCAGACTTTATTCCTGCAGTTTTCAGACTCAAAGACAAGAGTGACCATCAGAAATATGGAGACATAATCTGTGATTTCAGCTACTTTAAGGTACTCTGACTGTCATCTGTAATTATATCATCTTAAATTAATTGGATCCGGTCTTTCTACAATGTTCAGAAAGATTTACAGTAAGCAAATTGTTCTGATGTGAATCTGTGTATTCTAGGGTCAGGAGTATTATGAGAGTAAACTAGAAGCAAAGCCGGAGCTGCAGGATTTGGATGAGGAGTTTCGGGAAAACAACATAGAAATATTGACGCGGTTCTACCTGGCCTTTGAGAGTGTCCATAAATATGTTGTAGACTTGATAAGGTGTGTGTTGTTTTCAAATTCAAATATTTTTTGTTGAAAAGAGGTTAAAACTCAACACAAGCAAATCAGCACCTTTAATTTTGCTGGATCAAATATAAATGTATTTATTTGACATAATTTTGTTAATTTCTCTCACTACATCAAATCTTATTATAATTATGTATCCAATTAAAAAACAATTATTGCTTCCTCTGAAGGTACTTGGATGATCTCAATGAAGGGGTCTACATTCAACAAACACTGGAAACTGTTTTACTGAATGAAGATGGAAAACAGCTCCTGGTAAAATTCTGCTTCACTAAATACAAATATGAGTTAATGGAGTAGATCAGTTTGTAAATTGTGATTTCTGTCAGTGTGAGGCTCTGTACCTGTATGGAGTCATGTTACTGGTCATTGATCAGAAGATGGAGGGGGAGGTGAGAGAAAGGATGCTGGTGTCCTACTACAGATACAGGTAAGACTGTATCTTGCATTACGCCCTTGCATTTTTTGGATGTTTTTGTTACTCATCTGATTGGCTTCTGTAGCTGACAAGCAGCTCTGATGAGATGAAACATCTCAACAATTGGACAAAAACATCCAGATGCTACTGAATAAGCACATTAAACAATAATTCTCATCTCCCCAGTGCTGCTCGCTCCTCGGGCGACTCCAACCTGGACGACATCTGCAAGCTCTTGCGTAGCACGGGATACTCCAGCCACCCGGGAGCCAAACGGCCGGCCAACTACCCAGAGAGCTACTTCCAGAGAGTTCCCATAAGCCCCACCTTCATCAGTATGGTGATCGGCCGTCTCCGCTCTGATGACATTTACAACCAGGCAAGACAGTAGTGTGATTTAGACCAGAGGGTTTCAAACTGGGGGAGATAGGGGGTCCTCTGGAAAGTTCTGAGAAAAATAGTGCAAAAAACTAAAGTTTTAATACCATACAAAAAATTCATTAAATAAGTTTGATAATGGAAAATTGTATTCTTTTGACGGATACAATTTAAAAAAGAAACAATTGAAAAGTTCAAAGAAAAAAAGTGTTAAAACAATATTAATTTTATTGGCAGATTAAATGAATATTAAATTTAAATTAATTTTAAAGAAACTTAATTCGAAAAAATTCAGAGAAAGTGTAAAAACATTAAAAATATATATATAATAAAATAAGTTTGATAATGATACATTTTATTCTATTGACAGATAAAATGGAAATAAAAACTTCAGTGAAAAGTTCAGAGAAAAACTGTAAAAACCACACACACACATATACAGTACACACACACACATATATATATATATATATATATATATATATATATATATATATATATATATATATATATATACATATATACATATATACACTCACCTAAAGGATTATTAGGAACACCTGTTCAATTTCTCATTAATGCAATTATCTAATCAACCAATCACATGGCAGTTGCTTCAATGCATTTAGGGGTGTGGTCCTGGTCAAGACAATCTCCTGAACTCCAAACTGAATGTCAGAATGGGAAAGAAAGTTGATTTAAGCAATTTTGAGCGTGGCATGGTTGTTGGTGCCAGACGGGCCGGTCTGAGTATTTCACAATCTGCTCAGTTACTGGGATTTTCACGCACAACCATTTCTAGAGTTTACAAAGAATGGTGTGAAAAGGGAAAAACATCCAGTATGCGGCAGTCCTGTGGGCGAAAATGCCTTGTTGATGCTAGAGGTCAAAGGAGAATGGGCCGACTGATTCAAGCTGATAGAAGAGCAACTTTGACTGAAATAACCACTCGTTACAACCGAGGTATGCAGCAAAGCATTTGTGAAGCCACAACACGCACAACCTTGAGGCGGATGGGCTACAACAGCAGAAGACCCCACCGGGTACCACTCATCTCCACTACAAATAGGAAAAAGAGGCTACAATTTGCACGAGCTCACCAAAATTGGACAGTTGAAGACTGGAAAAATGTTGCCTGGTCTGATGAGTCTCGATTTCTGTTGAGACATTCAGATGGTAGAGTCAGAATTTGGTGTAAACAGAATGAGAACATGGATCCATCATGCCTTGTTACCACTGTGCAGGCTGGTGGTGGTGGTGTAATGGTCTGGGGGATGTTTTCTTGGTATACTTTAGGCCCCTTAGTGCCAATTGGGCATCGTTTAAATGCCACGGCCTACCTGAGCATTGTTTCTGACCATGTCCATCCCTTTATGACCACCGTGTACCCATCCTCTGATGGCTACTTCCAGCAGGATAATGCACCATGTCACAAAGCTCGAATCATTTCAAATTGGTTTCTTGAACATGACAATGAGTTCACTGTACTAAAATGGCCCCCACAGTCACCAGATCTCAACCCAATAGAGCATCTTTGGGATGTGGTGGAACGGGAGCTTCGTGCCCTGGATGTGCATCCCACAAATCTTCATCAACTGCAAGATGCTATCCTATCAATATGGGCCAACATTTCTAAAGAATGCTTTCAGCACCTTGTTGAATCAATGCCACGTAGAATTAAGGCAGTTCTGAAGGTGAAAGGGGGTCAAACACAGTATTAGTATGGTGTTCCTAATAATCCTTTAGGTGAGTGTGTGTATATATATATATATATATGCAGGAAGAAAGTACATTTTCTAGCTACTACATTTTTCATATTTTTCAACATTTGGCTTTATACATGAAAATGCTGCCATATATTTCTATTGTAGGAAGGCGATTCCTCACATATTTGTGGTCTGTGGGATCAGTAAGTTTGAAAACCCATAATGCTTCATGTTCATCTGTTCTAGGTCTCTGCGTATCCTCTGCCGGAGCACCGTAGTACAGCGCTGGCCACGCAGGCCGCTATGCTGTGTGTCTGCTTATATTTCACACCCTCCATCCTGCAAACGCAACAGGCCAAGATGAGAGAGATCGTGGACAAATACTTCCCTGACAACTGGGTTAGCAGACTTCCATTCAGAAAATGTTATATGCTTGATATGTTTATATTGCAATATTGACCTTAAAGGGATAGTTCACCCAAAAATAAAAATGATGTCATAATTTACTCACCCTCAAGTTGTTCCAACCCTGTTGAGTTTCTTTCTTCTGCTGAACGCAAAGGAAGATATTTGGAAGAATGTTTGTAACCAAGCAGATTTCAGCAGCCATTGACTACTATAGTATTTTTTCCCACTATTGTAGTCAATGGCTGCCGAGATCTGCTTGGTTACAAACATTCTTCCAAATATCTTCCTTTGTGTTCAGCAGAACAAATACATTTATACAGGTTTGGAACAACTTGAGGATGAGTAATCGATGACAGAATTAGAATTTTTTGGTGAACTATCCCTTTAAATCTTCAGGTTATAAGCATATACATGGGGATCACTGTGAACTTGGTGGAGGCGTGGGAACCATATAAAGCTGCTAAAACAGCCCTGAACTACACGCTGGAGACAGCCAACATCAGAGAACAGGTACAGTCCCCTGTGTTGTTCCTGTTCACACACGTTCACACACATATTCAATTGAAACCAGAGTCACTTTGGGCTCACACACAGTCATTGTTCTCTCCTCTCAGGCCGGTCGATACGCTGCCAGTGTGGAGAGTTTGCGGCCGCAGGTGCAGCAGTTGTTGAAGGAGGGATTCCTGAGAGAAGAAATCGTCCTGGACAACATTCCCAAACTGCTCAACTGCCTCCGTGACTGTAACGTTGCCATCCGCTGGCTGATGCTGCACACTGCAGAGTCCGGTGAGTTGTCTTGGTCCAATAAAAGTTTAACCCAGCAGTACTCAACATTTTTGACTCAGAGGCCTGACAATATACTAAATATTTTGGTGCTTCTGCTGTAATGACAAATATGCTCCTTTTCAACCTTTTTTATTTACAGAAACTAGTAGTGTATACTAATATACATAATTAAAATAATTATATTCCATAATTCTGGAAGTTTCAGTAACTAGTAATAATTATTTTTTACTCATAAATAGCAATTTCCACCTGATGAAATATTTTAGAGCTTGAAAAATATATTTATCATAAAAATGTCTGACTTCTTAAGACTTTGTTAATGTACATGACATTTCCAGGTTTAGAAATCACTAAACGTTGCCAGCCACCACCAGCATTTTTGATCATTTTCACAAAAATGTCATGGCCCCCAGAATTTTGTTCTATGAATATCTGAACATGCAATATATAAAAAAAAAGTTTTATTCCAGCTTCATGCATTCTTATTTTTTTATCAACAGTTGAATGTGGGTAAGTTTTAAAAAAAGCAACATTTTGAACAAATTTTTTTAAAGGCTACAACGTGCATAAGCAGGGCTTTTATCGCTCATTTCTGCTTCTTTTTTTCCTGTGTTTCATCTTGAAGCCCCCTTGGAAGTTTGTTGAGGCCCCCTAGTGGGTCCTGGACCCCTGGATGAGAACCATTGGTTTAAATGTTTTGAGCTTTAATTACTGAATCTGTTTTAAAGGAATTATCACTTTGTAGAGTTTGTTGTTCGATATAATGTATCAAAATGCATTTCTAAGTAATTGTTGTTGTTTTTTTGGTTAAAGCTTATGATCCAAACAACAAGAGACTGCGTCAGATCAAAGAGCAAGTTATCAACGACTCCAAATACAATCCCAAAATTCTGTTTCAGCTGCTGCTGGACACGGCCCAGTTTGAGTTTATACTCAAAGAGGTAAATGGAAATAATCTTAATAATCTTAAAATAGTCACTGTTCCTTATTCGTCTTTTTTCCAAAGTCTGTAACCTAAGACCAAAATGTAAAGATGTAATTCATCCTAGAGCATATCTACTAATCTTGGCACAGACCTTCAGCCTGTTCTGACTTATTACACTGTATTTTTTTCTAGTGGACGCACAGTTTTTGTGTATTAATCTGTCTGTGAGGCCAATATAACCTTCCATAGTCAGGGCTTTTTTAACTTTCAGCAAAGATAACATTTTCTAGATGTACACTTTTGTTCAAAAGTTTGGGGTCAATACATTTTTTCTTTTTTGCCTTTCTTTCTTTAAAAAAAGAATTATATTCAGCAAGGAGTCAAGGACACATTAAATTGATCAAAAGTGACACTAAAGATATTATAATGTTACCAAAGATTTCTATATCAAATAAATGATGTTCTTTTGAACTATATTCATTAAAGAATCCTGAAAAAATGTCTATCACAGTTTCTACAAAAATATTAAGTAGCACAACTGTTTTCAACATTGATGATGATAATAATAATAATAAGAAATGTTTTTGAGCATCAAATTAGCATCATGTGACTCTGAAGACTGGAGTAATGATGCTGAAAATTCAGCTTTGCATCACAGGAATAAATTACATTTTAAAATCTTTTAAATTATAAAACAGTTATTTTAAATTGTAATAATATTTCACAATATTACTGTTTTACTGTATTTTTGATCAAATATTTAATTACAGCCTTGGTGAGCATAAGAGACTTATTTCAAAACATGAAAAAATCTTACCGACCCCAGACTTGAATGGTACAGTATTTTGATATGGGATCTCTCATTATTCATCTCTCTCGGTTTGCGTGATGTTCAGATGTTCAAGCAGATGTTGACAGAGAAGCAGCTGAAGTGGGAGAGCTATAAGAAGGAGGGATCAGAGAGAATGATGGAGCTGGCTGAGGTGTTTTCTGGGGTCAAACCTCTCACCAGGGTGGAGAAAAATGGTAAACATGCAGAACCACAACATGCAGAAGGCATGCTGTAGACATTATTGTCAGTGTGTTCATGCATTCATTTGTTTCTCATCAGAGAATCTTCAGGCCTGGTTCAGAGAGATCTCCAAACAGATTGAGTCCCTGAACTATGAGGACTCGACCGCTGCTGGCAGGAAGACTGTGCAGCTCATTCAGGCTCTTGTGGAGGTACAAATACATCTGAACATATGCTGTAATCTGATTATCTTCAGTGATTTCTCACATGAAATTCTTTCTCTGGGAAGGTCCAAGAGTTTCACCAGCTGGAGTCGAACCTGCAGGTGTGTCAGTTCCTGGCGGACACACGCAAGTTCCTCCATCAGATGATCCGCACCATCAATATCAAAGAGGAGGTGCTAATCACAATGCAGATAGTGGGGGATTTGTCCTACGCCTGGCAGATCATTGACAGGTATTGGTGTTACATTGGCCTCTTTTTGTTTTTTCACACATTTAAGGTTAAAGTGCCCTTATTATGCTATTTTAAAGGTTCCTAATTTTGTTTTGGTGGTTTCTTGCTATAGCTTTATGGCCGGGAAACACTTTTTCAGGTCGGCTTAGTTTTTTCAATGTGTTCTACATCGTTGGCTCTAGTCAGACTCCGTCTGTTTTTTTTAGGGATGATTCAGCATGTTGAATTGGCGTCGGGCCGTCAGGGAGAGAGAGAATTATTTGACTGTGCAGTCCGTGAGAATAAAAGCGAAAGTGATGAAAGCGAAGCAGTGAAGTCAAGATGATACAGACAGAAGGCTGTAATGATTTTACGTAATCTTACATGAGCATTCAAATGCACAAATATTTTTTATAATAACATGAGCCACCTGGAATGAATAAAGTGATCCGTGTGATTGATATTCAAAATAGTAAGCAAGCGCTGCTTTTTTAGGTTTCCCTTTTTGAATGACGAAAATAGACTATTGATACCTGCTAATATAGACAGATCGCAGGTGCAGAATGCTCATGCTAGTTGACAGTTGCCTTTTTAGTCCTTTTGGTGTGTTCAAGTGCAGCTTTTTGGCTAAGAGACTGCCGGTGACAGGCAACAACACAGTCAGCTTTCATTGTTGCTAGTTCTTTTTGACGCTGGCTTGGTGTGTCCCAGGCTTTACTTGCATTCAAGGTCCTCATCCTTTGGAAGAGCATGCAAAGTGGATTTGCTTTTACAGCACAGAAAACAATCTTCTCGACATGTCGACAACACATGCCAAACTCTTCCAGGCCTCAGCTACAACTACAGTGTTCGAGGGCGGTTCAAAGTAGATGTTGTTTGCAGGCAGCCAATGAAGACCATACGCTAGCATTATGCAAATTTGTTACAAACCAACGTAGGTTCGTGTAGGAAGTTAGACTGGAATTGCTGACGACTTGTTTCAGGCAGTTTAGAATCGGTTCTTTCTCTTGGGAGAAAATAACTCCATTTATCAGGATCTTTAAACCTTTGCAGACCTCTTACATTCACAAACAGCTATATATGACGGTACCTGAAAGGTAATATCTGAAAAAATTCCTTTTCCAAATGTGTTTCCCACAGCTTCACCTCAATAATGCAAGAGAGCATCAGAGCAAACCCCTCGATGGTGACCAAACTCAGAGCCACTTTTCTAAAGGTGAGTCAGATTGGCCTGTTAATGTATTACATCAGAAACAAATCCACTTCTAACTGAATCTGCTCTTAATTGTGAACATGAACAGCTGGCGTCTGCGCTGGATCTGCCTCTCCTACGGATCAACCAGGTCAACAGTCCAGATCTGCTCAGCGTGTCTCAGTTTTACTCCGGGGAGCTGGTGGCTTATGTCAGAAAGGTTTGGAGAAGAAATCACTTTATTAATGCCTCTGTATTTTGTCCATATCTCTTTAACTGTTTCATGCAAACATGTTTCTTACCAGGTACTGCAGATCATTCCAGAGAGCATGTTCACCTCGCTGGCCAAAATCATCAAACTGCAGATCCATGACATTATGGAGGTGCCCACACGCCTGGACAAAGACAAACTGAAGGACTACTCTCAACTCAGTGCCCGTTATGAGGTACGACAGATACATTTGAATTCTTGAATGTGGTGGTAATAAGCCTCAGTAAGGGGCGGTAGAGTTACCTTCAGTTGTCTTTGCCATTAAACCCGATGTGTTATAGTTCACAAAACCTGTAGATTATCAGCAGTTATGTTTAATTGACTAGTCAAATATTCTGGCACATCCCTAATTTATACATCAATGTAGTATAGTATTTTTTTGTGCTGCCTTTAATTTATGCAGATTAAAAAATCTGTTGCATTATAAATGTAGTATCTTTTGTATTATTTAATCTACAGTCAAACCAAAATTTATTCAGACACCTTCAACATTTTCTCACAGTTTATTCGCTATAGTTTAGAAAATGGTGATAAAATATGACAAGAACTCAGAGTTAAACTGTGTCAGAACAAATTCATCTTGATAATGTCAGATAACTTTGATAGAAAGGTATGTAATGGATTACAATCAACCAATCAGCTGTCAGCTGTTAAATTTAAGTACTCAGTTAGATAATAACAATTTAGGTCAACCAATGACCAACAATTTTGTTCAGTCTGTGGTGTAAAAGGTCGCATTAGCAATTAAAGAAAAAACACTGGTCAGGTCAAAGTGTCTCAATAATTTTGGTCCCAAATCTTTATCAATTATACTGGTAGTCCACTGTATGAAGAATTTTTGGGTATAATGTCACAATTTTAATTTTGCTATCCTCACTTACATAAATGAACTATAGTGTCCTGCACCCACTAGTAAAAAATTAAATCTGGTGTCTGAATAATTTTTTGGTTTGACTGTATATATTTGTATTGATTGTACTCTCTATATATTTATTATATTTTGTCTTTTTTTTTACTCTATATAGTTATATTATATTATATTTATTTTACATTTTACATTTATTTACTACTTTTTGCATTATTTATTCTATAAATACAGTATATAATATTCATTTTACTCTCTCTCTCTCTCTCTCTCTCTCTCTCTCTCTCTCTCTCTCTCTCTCTCTATATATATATATATATATATATATATATATATATATATATATATATATATATATATATATATATATATATATATATATATATATATATATATATATATATATATATATATTCTATATTTTGTATTATTTTACTCTATATAATTAACTTGCTCAGCAAAGTTCCCTACAAAATCAAGCCTGTGTAGCTAGAAGTGTTTGCGTTTGGATACTTACGAGTATTTTTCAGATAATTTCAGTATTTTTTTAATTTTGTGTAATTATGGTAACATTTTACAATAAGGTTTCATTTGTTCACATTAATTAAGAATGAACAATATTTCTACAGCATTTATTAATTTGTTGTTGTTTATCTCAACATTTATTAATACATTATTAACAACTAAAGTTGTATCTGTTAACATGAGTTAATGCACTGTGAACTAACATGAGCATGAACATTATTTTTAACTAACATTAACAAAGGTTAATAAATGCTGTACAAATATAGTTATCATTGTTAGTTTATCTTAGTTAATGCGTTAACTAATGTTAACAAATGAGACCTTATTGTAATGTGTTACCGTAATTATTTATAAATGATAATAACAATAAAGTAACTCTCTGCCCTTTTTCATTTGACAGGTAGCTAAACTCACTCATGCCATCTCAGTCTTCACTGAAGGTATTTTGATGATGAAGACCACACTTGTCGGCATTATCAAGGTAACAGTCATTTCCTTTTGCACTGATGCAGACCATAAATTTGCATTAAGAAAGTGCAGGTAATTGGGTGGATTTGTTAATTTCATGTTGAGAATAATGTATTTGAGAACATGTTTTAACTAACCTTATTTCTATGTTTATAAAATATTACACATTTTTATGCCATGGGAGCTCAGAAACTATGAAAACATCTGTTTCAGGTGGATCCAAAGCAGCTTCTGGAGGACGGGATCAGGAAAGAGCTTGTCAAACGTGTCGCTTACGCTCTGCACAAAGGCCTTATCTTCAACCCCAAAGCCAAAGTGAGCAAACCTTCATCTTGTCCTGCTGAATAATTATATTTCTGTCCTTTGTCTTATAGAACATCATATTGCTTCTCTTTCAGCCCAGTGAGCTGATGCCAAAGCTGAAGGAAATGGCTGCCACCATGGATGGGTTTTATCGCTCATTTGAATACATTCAGGATTACGTAAGCATCTACGGACTGAAGATCTGGCAGGAGGAAGTGTCTCGTATCATCAACTATAACGTGGAGCAGGAGTGTAACAGTTTCCTCAGGACGAAGGTCTTGTCCTTGTAGCATCTTATACATATTGAGCTTCTTTTAAACCTCAGATTTTGTTGTTCATTGGTAGTTTATACTGCTAGGGTTGATTTAAAGAGGTTCTTTTCAGATCCAAGACTGGCAAAGCATCTACCAGTCCACCCACATTCCCATTCCCAAGTATCCGTCTGTTGATGAATCCGCCACGTTTATTGGACGTCTTTGCAGGGAAATATTGAGGATAACAGATCCAAAGTAAGTCGGCGCAAAACTGATTATTTCGAACTTTTGAAGCTTTGACGGCAGTCTGGAGAAATGTCATGTTCCTCATCTTTATTCCTCTCAGAATGACGTGTTACATTGACCAGCTGAACACTTGGTACGATTTGAGGACGCATCAGGAAGTGACCAACAACCGACTCTTCTCTGAGATTCAAGACACACTGGGAACCTTTGGCCTGAACGGACTCGACCGACTCTTGTGTTTCATGATCGTGAAGGAGCTGCAGGTAAAACTTCTACATTAATGAAAACAGTTATGAACTGTTACAAAAGAATCAAATCAAGTCGAATGTATACAAATGTCTGAATTCAAGGTGTACTGCATAATTTAATAAAGGCCCTGATATACTCACAGTGAAAATCTTTTTCATTCTTCACTTAGGGGTAAAAAGAAGTTCAAAATACATGACCAACGGTATACTGTTAGCAAACAACCCGACGCCACCCACACTGTTGCTGGGAGCGCCATTTAGATGAATGTGTAAATATGTGCTGTGCACTTTCCTCTCAATAATAAAATAAACACATCTAATCATAGTGATGTGTATATGTCTGCACCAGCTCTGCAATTCACATCAGTCACATCCCGTTTTATTAATGCAGTACTTTATACCAGTGGTTCTCCAACCTGTCCTGGGGACCCCTCACCACTGCACATTTTGCATGTCTCCCTCATCTAACACACCTGAATCAACTCATCAGCTCATTAGTAGAGCCTGCAAGACTTGAATTGGTGTGTCTGATGAGGGAGACACATAAACTGTGCAGTGGTGAGGGGTCCCCAGGACAGGTTTGAGAACCACTGCTTTATACGATAGATTGTTTAAAAGCAGCAGCTTTGCAGTATTAAACATGAATAAATAGTGTCAGTGTCTCTTCCGATTAGAATTACAACTTCAGTTTTTACAATTAAGCAGCTCTTCAGTGTGTTCATTGATAGTTCGAGGGTGTTTTTTGGAAAGTTTGCTTTGGCAAGCTGTTTCAAACTCTTGAAACGAACCAAACAAACGAAATTTTGGCCTGATTTTGTTCGAAATAACGTCACACAAGTTTGTTCTTCAATTTTGCTTGAAGTATATCGGGGCCTTAAAGGGTTAATTCACCCAAAAATTTAAATTATTCCATTCCATAATTTACTCACCCTCAAGCCATCCTAGGTGTATATGACTTTCTTCTTTCAGCCGAACACGGAGTTATATTAAAAAATATCCTGGCTCTTCCCAGCTTTATAGTGGGAGTGAGTAGAGTTTTTGAAGCTCCAAAAAGCGCATCCGTCCATCATAAAAGTAATCCATACGGCTCTAGGAGGTTAATAAAGGCCTTCTGAAGTGAATCGATGTGTTTTTGTAAGAAAAATATCCAAATTTTGAACTTTATGAACTGTAATCACTGGCTTCCGGTAACGACCGCACGCGAGTCTAGTTCCGGCTGAAGAGTGACCTCTGACCCAACATCTTTTATGATGGATAGATGTTCTTTTTGGAGCTTCAAAAATTCAGGCTCTATTCACTCCCCTTATAAAGCTTGGAAGAGCCAAGATATGTTTTAATATAGCTCTGATTGTTTGGCTGAAAGAAGAAAGTCATATACACCTAGGATGGCTTGAGGGTGAGTAAATCATGGGATCATATTCATTTTTTGGTGAACTATCCTTTTAAGGAACTGTCATAACTGAATCAAAAAGTCAACTGAATCAAAGTCAATCAATGTCTGTGCAAATAATTACATAAATATTTAGTAAATAACATGAAATCCCCTCATCACAATAAATGTTGTGTAAATAATAATATTAAAAATAATCATAAAAATAATAAAAAATAATCTGTCTTTGCAGAATTTCCTGACAGTCCTTCAGAAGAACATCCTGAAAGACAAAGCTGTGGTTGATGTCTTTAAAGCTCTGCTGACAGCTGTCAATCCTGTCAAAGGGATTGTGGGTATGTGTGTTTGATGCATTACCATATACCAAGTATACTTCGGCTGTCCGTGCGACGTAATTTTTATGATCAGGAGGGTCCGCGCACACTGTCTGCGTGCAGCCCAATTTTTGTGTCCGCACGGACGGTACGTGTACAACAGTGCATGTGCGAGTGACTTGAGCACTTGAAAACAAAGTCCACTAGATAGTGTGCATGCGCCAAACACATCTTTAAAAGGAGCATACTTTGAAAAGCCTGTGCATGAGACAGATTGAAACATGGAAAATGAAGTACACCTGGGCCTTAAGTCCGACACTTATTCCCACAATTATGTTCTTGATATATTTGTCTTTCTGCATCAATATTCAGCAAATGCAAGCAAAGTTTACGCCAACGCTGTGGCCAAAACCCAGAAGATTTGGGCAGCTTATCTGGAAGCCATCATGAAGGTGATGCTTTTTTTGTATCTATGAGACTTCATTTTGTACATTTGTTTTCCATCCATTATGTCTATTTGCATATTCATGCTGAAAAAGACCATGATCCTTTCACAGGTGGGTCAGATGCAGATCCTGAGGCAGCAGATCGCTAACGAATTGAATTACTCCTGCAAATTTGACTCTAAACACCTCGCTGCAGCACTGGATAATCTGAACAAGTGGGTTGGGAATGATGTTTCTCCCTTCTTTATTTTTTTGGTACTTGGATTAGTTTCACCTTCTCCCTCATTGACAACTTACAACGGAAGTGTGATCATTTTCAGGTCTCTGCTGTCCGATATTGAAGCACATTACCAGGATCCATCGCTGCCGTATCCCAAAGATGACAACACCCTGCTCTACGACATCACCGCCTATCTGGAGGCGGCTGGAATCCACAACCCACTAAACAAAGTGAGTCATGTATATGTGAGATATAATTATTTTCTGTTTTATCAGATAGTTTGTATAGCATTTTTTGACCTTTTAACCACCTTTTGTTGCATTTATCAATTTGCTGCTTTCAGATCTACATCACGACGAAGCGCCTGCCTTATTTTCCCATTGTGAACTTCCTGTTCCTCATCGCACAGTTGCCAAAACTGCAGTACAATAAAACCCAAGGTCTGCAACTGATTTTGTGCATGTAAACTACTGTTCAAAGTAGTTGTTTTTTAAATGTTTTTGAAAGTTTCTTATGCTATTCATTTTTCATGATTCACGATAGAAAGTTCAAAGGAGCAGCATTTGAAATGATTTGAAATGCATGTCTTTACTGTCACTTTTGATCAATGAAACGCATCCTTGCTCAATAAAAGTAAAAGTCTTTACTGAAACCAGACTTTTGAACATAGTGTATGTAAATGATTCCAAAACCTCAAGGTCCTGCTCGTGTGGGTTTGATTTGTGTCTGTGCTGCTTTGACAGGGATGACGTGCAGGAAGGCTGCAGATCCAGTGGATTGGGCTCCTCTGGTCCTGGGTCTGCTGACTCTGCTCAAACAGTTCCACTCCAGATACACAGAACAGTTCCTGGCTCTGATTGGACAGTTTATTCGCTCCATAATGGAGCAGTGCACCAGGTACGTCACTTCACTGTGTGGCGATAGAAGCGGGACTCTTACGAGAACATGTCCAGAAAAATAAGAAATTATGTTTTGCATTAAATAAAATAGACTATTTTAGAACTATTAAGATTTTTTTGGTCACACTTTATAGTAGGTGTCTTTAACTACTATGTACTTAAATCAGTGAACTTATTGTGCTCGTGTTGTAGTGCAAAACACTTGTGCTGCTATTGAGGTGGGATACGGGTAAGGTTAGGGACAAGTTTGGTGGTATGGGTAGGTTTATGGGTGGGTTAAGGTGTAAGGGAAGGGTCAACAGTGTAATTACAGAAATTAACTACAGCTGTTATTACATGCAGATATTTTTTTCAAATATACAGTACAATACAGTACAATGTAAAAAAAATTATGTACACAATAAGTGCATTGTATCAAACAATTGATTTAAATGTTAGTATATGTGAAAAGCTGTACTTTTCTGTGTCATAGCAACAGAAGTGTCTAACAGTGTCTGTTCCCTACAGTCAGAAGATTCCCGATATGCCTTCAGATGTAGTCGGAGCGTTAATGTTTCTAGAGGACTATGTGCGTTACACTAAACTGCCCAGAAAGGTAGGAAATATTGCCATGAGATGTATTCATTTTCTTTAAAGACACAACTATTTCACACCAAAGATCATGAGGAAAAGTTATTTTGTTTTTTTCTCCTTTTTCAGGTGGCAGAGGCTCATGTGCCGAGTTTCATCTTCGATGAATTCAGGACTGTGCTGTGAACATGCCTGTCATAATGTCAAATCATGTTTGATAGCATTCATCTTTCTCTTAAAGCACTAGTAATTTAGCATTTTTAACATTTCAATTTTTAAAACATGTTGATCTTTTGTAGCTGTTACTGACCCGATGTCTGTCTGCTGGTGTAATAAATGCCATATGTGTATGTTTTGATACAAATTTTTATCACATTTTCGAAGAATGAATCACTTTAACTCACAACCTCTCATGATTTATTACTTTTATAAAATGATGGCATCATCAACCTTTCCTTTTTTTGCAAATATCGTTCATTGGTTTAACTGTACGCTGTGGCTCATTTAGACTAACTAAAACTTGAGGTATTAAACTGTACCCACAATTATTATTTTTGTACACAACACAGGAGACATGATTTGAATGAAAGTTTTACTTTTATCTTAAATATATTACAATACTGAATGGATACTGTATGAAAAAAAGAGCTTTTATCATTTTAATTATCAGTCTATGTACAGCACACAATGAAAGAAAATAGCAATGAAGAAACAATGACTACACAACACTGTGTACACAGTCAGATGCGAACAGAAGAGAAACAGCAGGATGTGACAGCGGCTGACTTGGAAAAAGACGTAAACTACAGCTGCAAAACAAAATCAATTCCAGTTAAAGCTGTCCTGGGTTTCAGTATGTGTGTGGGTGTTCTGTTTATTTTTAGTATGACTTTCCTTAAATACATTCATTGATATTTTGGTTGTGTCCTTCAATCAGGGATCAATGCGCTGATATGCCTGATGAATTGATTAATATGACAATTGGTATCAGACTCGGGTTCGACTGATTTTGATTCCAGTGCGAATGTGCATTTGTTTCTGACAGGTCAGGGTCACAGTGAGCAGAGTATTGCTTCAGATGGTTATTACAAATGGAAATAAACTGCATTCAATTATTGTCAACTGAATGTTCAGTGTCCTGATGGTTACATATAATGTCATTTTGCACTTAAACTGCAAATACCACACAAAAAAACAGGACAAGCGTCCCACGAAGTACAAAGGCGACCTGAAATGAAATAACCTTAGTTTGCACAAAAACCTATTGCGGCATTAATCATTCTAAAGCACTTAATTGTTGTTGGGGTTAAATATGTACACATTAATACTGGGGAGGAGGGAAAGACTTTACAAATTTACCTTAAAAATACTTCATATGCATCATGGCGGTGTTAAGGGACGTTATTTGTGGATTACAGGCAGAGTGCAAAAATCAGTGCTGACTGGTCGACCGCACAGCAGACTATGTACAGATGAAAACCGCAATCCCCAATACAATACTGACCAGAAGTAGGCAATCGATAAAGACCGAATGGTCACGTGACCAGAGGGATACCGCCGTGTGTGAAGTGTCATGCTGTAAACAAACATCTACCAAAAATCAGAAAACTGCGATTATGGGTTCACAACAGCTAGTCTACATAAATGCTATTTAGGGAGAATGTTTAAAAAAATCTCAACATTGATTCCTCCCTAAATTCCATTAATTCATCGAAGGAAATATGTTTGGTCTTACATTCACACATCTCCAGGTTTTTTTGTTGAGAATATTAGTTCAGTCACTTATGTAAACCGCGGCAGCCATTTATTTAATCTGTGATTCTGAATTCGACATCAATTAATACGTTCGTTTTATCCACCTCATTTTTCAATATTTTGAAGCATTTGATTAAAAAGAAAATCCACGCGGAATAAGCTTTTTTCGTGAATGCGAGAGACGGCCGAATCATCATCGGTTAAATAATAACTAGAAGAATAAGAAGTGTGCAGTTCACTGTAAAACTATTTGCGCTGCAAACCAGTGTTTATAATTATGAGAATAAATTATGAACAAACGTTCTTTCTGTAACAATATCTGGTCTTTAATAATGTTCTCATCTCAAAACATTAGCACAAAAATGGTAACACTTTATTTGACAGTGCCCTTGTTGCACATGTTATATGTACTTACCATAGTAATAACGGTAAATTATGCATAATTACATGCAACTGACCCTAAACCAAACCCTAATCCTACCATAATCCTAAATGCATGTAGTTAATTAATATTATACACTGTAACAATGACACCTTAAAATAAAGTGTAACCCAAAAATTTTGGTTGCACTTTATTTTAGAGTATGTGCACAGAGTATGTGTACTTATATAGTGTACTTAATCCAATATAGTCTACCGGGTAATATAAAGGGGGTTAAGATTAAGTTTAGGGTAGGTTCAGGGTTAGTACTAGTTATTATTAACCAGTTATTTGAATCACTTTAACTCACAACCTCTCATGATTTATTACTTTTATATAATGATGGCAACATCAACCTTTCCTCTTTTGTGAATTGTTACGAATATTATAACCCAGTTATTTTAATAACTATAATAAGTACATATCATGTACATGGGGAACAGGACTGTAAATAAAGTGCTATCAAAATTGTATTTATACATCTTTCATGGACTTTTTTTGAATTCCATTTTTTAAAATGTTACTACTTGTTTCAGATCATTCAAATGTAACATTCCCTTAAAGTTAGCATAACCAAAAAAGAAAAAATGATTTTGAAAACTGATTTTGAACATTCAGAAATAATGTTTTCATAACTTAATGCTAAAGTAAGCCAAACATTCTTAGAACATAGGCTGTTTTTGCTAAAAGAACTGGAAATGGTTGACACCGGATGCCTTGCACCAAGACCATCTCTGCTTGCACATTCAAGTTTTCATTTTGCTATTACATAAAAAAATAAGGTGGATAGGCGATACGCAAATCTGTTCCTGTCGTTTTTATGAATGCAGCATGTATCACAAAAAAGCCAAGCACCCAAAACAATCCGCTAAAATCACATTCCTTACGCTTACGAGAGAATTATATTTAACATGGGAGGATGACAATGGGGAAATTAAAGAATTACATTCGGTTGTGAATATGGGGGGAAATAAACTCATTTGAAACACCAACAGGGACAAACTAAGGCCTCTTACGCGTTACAAAACAGAAGCTCACGGTCCTTTGCACATTTCATTTTCTCTCATGTTGTTATGCTAGCACTTTACAACTAATCGACCATGTACGTCTGTAACAAACTCGCATAGAATTATTTTTGACCACGTAATGTTTAAAATGTCATAACTCGATCTTTGACAAACTTCTTTCTGGTGACGTAAGCCAGACTTTCCCAATCATTTAGTCCGCTTAAACCCCGCCCCTTTCTTCCAATTGAGTGCAACCTCACATTCAGATCCGCCTCCATCCAATCAACAACAACCGATCGATAGAACCAAGTTCTACATTTTTTTTTTTTTTTTTCTGTAATCTATTCCACTCGGATGTGTGTCAAAATGTGGAACAAATGATCTGTCGCTATTTTTGTTTGATTACGACTTTAACATTTTTCATAGCACCTTCAACTACTCTATCTGAAGTAGAAGTCTGCACATTACAAAAGCGTTGGTGATTGCCATGTGCTGCTACGACCTGGGAAATGGCGCTTCTGTCTTGTAATGTGCGCTAGGCTTGAGATGGATTCCGTAAATTTAGGAAGACGATCACAGGACAGACACTCTAAAGCAGAAGAAAAGTTCTGCCACACTCTCCACAACCAAACATTAAAACCGAAAAATACTACAATCTCACATTTCACTCTGAATTATATGACATATGTACAAAATTCTCTGAGAAAAGGTGACCATATGGGGGGATGTTTCAAACATGATTGAATCTTATCAGCCTACGGAGCTGTCCTTCGATACATGCGGCACCCTTGAGTGAAAGATCTTAAAACATTTGTACATCGTTACACTACAAGGAATCGATAAACATGTTTTCTCATGCATACAGCAGTAGGTTCTACAGTGGCAGCGTGCGTTCAAAACAATAGTTAACTTCCTGCTTCTGCATGAGCTTCTTGCACCTGGGCAACAAGGGCACCAATCACAAGACAGCATGTGTTTGGAGGCGGGCCAGGCTGTGTGTGGGGTCACGAAAGGGGGCAGGGTTTAATGAGGGCACGAGTGGCTGCTGTTGTCTCTGTATCTGCTCAGCACGGCTGCCATTCTGGGTTTGTATCGTGATGAAATCGTGTTCCTGAGTCCTGTTTGCGAATGACAGCACTCCTCAACATCCAGGGTAAGCCGGCTCCATGCCACAAATACTGAACAGACATCGGAGGAGACCACGCCCAATTCTTCCATTCACTAGTCCCTTGTTTCTCCATTTGAATTCCTTATTTTCTTACTGGTTTCATTTTCACATTCATACAAAAGCAGAGGAAAATCCTTACGGAGTTTTGCAGACCAGTTTCGAGGAGTTCTTTTATATTGACGTTTCCCACAGCTGAAACAGATCATGCACAGACAAAATTAACACATGCTAGTAAATATGACAAAACTTTTCAGAACAAATTCAATTTGTTATACACAAAATTGAAGTACTATGCTTTTATTTATGAAGTCATCTATATTCTAGTGTACATGTGTCAAACTCTGCTCCTGGAGGGCCACTGTCCTGCAGTGTGTAGCTCCAACCTGCTCCAAAACACCTGCCTGGAAGACCCTTATTAGATGGTCCAGGTGTTTAATTTGGGTTAGAGCTAATTGTGGCCCTTAAGGAACTGAGTTTGACATCCCTGTGCAAGTGTTGCTGAAATTGACTTATTAGCAGATATACACTTATTAAATGTATATGCACATTAAAGGCACAATATGTAAGATTTTTGGATTAAAATATCCAAAAACCACTAGAACAATGTTATATATTTTTTTGACTTGTGTACTTACAATATCCCAAATGTTTACAAGAATTTTTTAATCCAGAGAAATAAGCAAATTTTAACCAGGACACGGACTGTGACCGTGTGTCGCCTATCAATGACATCATACCCGCGTTACCCTCGATTTCCGTTTTGTTTTATTTTGTAGAAACCATGGAAACACCAAAGATGCTTTAATATATATTGTGTTTTATTAGACAGGTGAGTAACTGTTTGGATACATTCATTAACAGAAAACTAACTGTTAAATAGCTTAAATAGTCTTATTGTTTAAATCTCGTTTTCTTGATTTACCGTGAGTACCATGATTTAACATGCCTAACATCGGTCTAGCTTACTGCAGTGTGCAACAAGTGTCTTATAGTAGCCGCTGAGTGAATGCACAGAGTAGCATTATAGCATAACTTTCAACAAACTCAAATGTATCTAATATGATAAAACAGCAGTGTGCAACAAGTGTCTCATAGTAGCCGCATAGTTACCCCACATACGCATGAGCAGAAAAAGCGGAAGCAGCAACTGTGGCATAATAAAAGCTCCGCTGCTCTCGAGCTGTGTGTCGCGCTTGTCTCTCATTAGCAATCGCTCCAACGGCCTCGTTCCACTCCAACGATTTTCAGCCCCACCCTGCTTCATACTACAGTAACATCAATAAATCTTTAATACATTAGCTCATCCATGAATATGATTTCTGCCCCAGTCCCATTGGATTCTTTTGAGGTAAAAACAAGTCCCATGACTCCCATGTCATCAAGCTACGCCTTTGTTTTGAATAAGCGACCTCTAACAGAGAAAAAAATTACATATTGTGCCTTTAAAAATAAGTATTTAAAATACACAGAGCATTAAAAAACTCAGACTGCTGAACTCTAATCAAGTCAGTAGCGATGAAAATAGTGTGCATGCTTATTATGATTATTCTGGTAAACTGTGGGCAGTGCAAAAAGAAGTCCTCTGAAGTGTTTTTAAGTGTTCTTCGTCAAGAACCGCTATACAATCAGATAACACCAAAGCCTGTCATTTTCTTCTTAAGAAAAAAAGACATTCTTACATTCATTTTCATAACTTCTTTCTTAAGAAGATTTTCGTAAATCCGGCCTCTGAACTCCTGTCAAGCCAGTCACTATGAAAAAAGTGTGCCCGCTTATTATGATTATTACGGTAATCAGCAGGCAGGGCAAAAAGACGGCCTTTGAAGTGTTTTTGATCAGCGAGTCTTCGGCTATAACTGCTATGCAATCAGATAACACCAAAACCTGTAGTTTTTGTCCAAAGAAAAAATAAGATGATCTTAAGAAAATGTTTGAGAACTTCTTAAGCATGTTCCTAAGAAACTTCTTAACTTCTTTCTTACAGCATTTTTGTGAATTTAGTTTACTTGCTACTAAGTGCTTCATATGATCAGTGGACAGACCATCGTAAAAGCTCTAAATTTCATGCTTATGCTTCTGTAGCTGCTGTCCCACATTACAGTGTAGTAAATGTAGTGTGACAGACGAGACCATTGAGAAACAAAAGAGCTAAATCATAATGGGAATTGTCTAAATATTTTGATCCTGAATACCTGCAATGTGCTGCATGACAATAAAAAGAGGCTGACGTTTGGTAAGTCTTACCCTGGCACTCTGTCTATTGGCCTTCCTCTCTTCATCTGGAAGGGGAGGCATGGGGTAGGGGTATCTCCGGCTGGATGCGATGGAGCCCGTTGAAGAGGTGGGCGATTTGGCCGGTGACAGCGTCCTGTGGGATCAGAGAGATGTGACATTAGTACTGAAGTGTGTGAACTAGTTAACAGCGTCAAGATCCAGTACAAACATGGAGCTGTCACCTTTGACCCCTTGAAGAGGTCAGAGGGAGTGTTTCCACGGCAAGCCATCATCCAAAATCACTAACTTCATCAGTCCTTGCCACAAAAATACCCACTGGCTCTTACTGGAGAGTGAAGCTGGGCAGATACTGCAAGCACAATGTAGTGCTTTTGGGATGTTTAACGAACAAACATACCCGGCGTCATGTGGGCTTACAAACATGGCGGACATGATGAGGTGATCAGGACAGACGCAAGTGATCATCATCAGAAAGAATATGGTAGCCATATGTTGATGACATCATAGAGTGCAAAAGCGACACACGTTAAGCAACAGCCGGCATGCAGAGAGGGGACACTGAGTGTGAGAGGGACAGAGCAGTGAAGGAGGAAAACAATACAAAAATCATACAAACACAAGATCTTTAGCTACAATCAATGAGTCTGGTTTGGTATTTTGATGTAGGTACACACACAGATGCACAAATATAAGAACCTACACAGAGAATTTCACAGAAACACATCCTAGTTTGTTTTCAGTCCAAAATCAAAATAAATAAAAAAATTATGTAATCATATAAAGGCTATATATATATATATATATATATATATATATATATATATATATATATATATACCCATTGAAGTAAATTTTTACGACCATTACGATTATTGGAATTGTGTTTCCCACACATTTCGCCCCCAAAGTCTTGAGTTATTTGAACTTTAAAAAAAAAAAAAAAAAAAAAAAAAAAGTATAATAACTATACTTTTGGTGAATTGGTAGTCACTTTTAATTGTATTACAGTGAAAGAACTACTGTAGTATTTTTTATTTAAATGAGAATCGATTAAAGGTAGTACAAAAATTGCATTACAGCAATAGGAATTTTGGATTAAATGTCTTTATTTGTATTTATAATCTTCAAATAATGTCATAATGCAACAAAAACATTAATGGGCCTAAATATGTGAAAAATATTTTCTTATTTCTGTTGATTTTGGGGTGAAATCTGATTTTGGTTTTGTGAGATGATCATATGAAAGGATACTTGCATCTCATGGTTATTGATGTTTACATCAAATGATCTACTGAATAACAAATGCCTTCCATCTCCTTTAAAGACATGTGGCAGTTATACGACTATATTGTGACGTATGATTGGAAAATTTCTAAGGACAAACGTTTAAGATTCATGATTACAAAACTCTGGATGTTAATCCTTGAAATTATAGAAATGTCCATGCACTGCTTTAAAAAAACATTGCAGTTAAATTTCTAGTGTAGCTGTTCATGACACGTTGAAATGGAATAATACACGTTTAGAAGATCAAAAAGAAACAAATACATTGAAATGAATGTTTGTTTTTGAGACGATCTGCCAGCGAGTGCTCTTCAAACCCTAACGCTCAGCTCTCATCTCTGAAAAATTATATTTGGTCAGGGAAACAAAAAACTGAGGAGGGAAACTGATGGATAGGGGACAGATATGATGCAGTCAGATGTTATTGTACCTAATAAAAGGTCCTTCAGTGTTTTTATTCACATCTTCTACCCATTTAGTTACATAATACTCTGATTTGACGCAAGGGGTTAAATACCTGCAGGAAGAGGATGGGGAAGGAGCGATGGTGAACAGAGAAAGAGAGAAAGGGAAGGGTGGGGGGAGAAGAGAAAGAAAAGGAGAGATAGGAGAAAGAGGAGAAAGAAGGAAGTTGGTAAAAGACAGCAGCAGCACTGACATTCTTCACGGTCCAAGATGCAGGTGAGAGATCAGACAGCAGTTCAGACTACAGCACCTACACAGATATCATGAAGCTTTTTTGCGTTGTGGCTGGTAGAGGACGGAACAAAATGAAGGCTCATAAAACACAGCATCCAATTGACCTAAGTTTGTAGAAAAATGTCAAATTTGTTATCATTTACTCAACCTTATGTTGTGGCAACCTGTATGACTTTATTTCTTCAGTGGAACACAAAGCAAAATGTTCCCTTCCATACAGTGAAAGTGTACATTTCTGGTAAACTTCTAAAATGACAAAAACAGACGACATAAAATGCTGTTCTTTTGAACTTTCTGTTCATTAACAAATCCTGACAAAAAAAATGTATCACTGTTTCCACAAAAATATTAAGCAGCAATATTGATGATTAACCATTTTCAATATTGATAATAAGAAGAAATGTTTCTTGAACACCAAATAAGCATATTAGAATGATTTCTGAAGGATCATGTCTTGATCAAAGGAGCCTTTCATCACATACTTCATTCAAAACCATTAAAAACATCTTACCAACCCCAAACTTTTAAGCAGTGGTGTATATATTCAAACTAATGTTGTTTGGTATCAATTGATATTCAATTCAATTCAATTCAATTCACATTTATTTGTATAGTGCTTTTCACAATACATATCGTTTCAAAGCAGCTTTACAGAAAATGCATGTGTCCATCATTACAATTTAGAGTGATCTTTTATCAGAGGTGACTGTCCAAATGATGTATTTCAGAAATGTACGCAGTTAGCTAACAAAGTATTAATTTAAACAATGTATTAAATTAAGGCAGAAACAATGAGCTCATTGAAGTAATGAATACGTTAACAATGAAGCACTAAGGTTGAATATGTGAATGCACATTAGATTTAAGAACTATGACTGAGGTGAAGGCTATCAGTCAATAAAGAATTTCGATCTCTTCCTCATATGGTCTTAGATGCTTGAATATTGAGTCATATGGGCCACTTTTATGATTCTTTTTTGGCTTTACTGCCTCTGGTCAGTGAATAGTTTAGTAAAAGCGTCAAGATTCTGTTTTTGTTCCACAGAAGACAGATAGTCATTCAGGTTTGGAACAACATGAGGGTGAGTAAATGACAGAATGTTTATTTTTTGAGCGAACTATTCAGAACAGAACAACTTTTCCACAACCATCAAGCTATTCAGCGTTAAAGCACATCACAGAAGTGCGATGCTGCTTGCTAATGCATTTTTGAGTATGTCTTGCTTGAGACTTGAGCAAATATTACAAAATTAAGTAGTAGTATTTGTGTAGGTCAGCTGAATGTTGTTCTTTGTTTCAGTTGTGGTCAGTTTGTCACATGCGTTTGAAAAAGGAGAGTTCAAGTGCAGAAACAAGCGTCAAGCTGAAATCAGGATCCGAGTGTATTTTGTGTTTATACAGATGAAGATGTGCAGGTCAGTTTTGGCGTGTTGTTCGTTCCAGAGATTAAACCAATGCACACATCAATGCACACCCAAAACATTTACTACAAACACAGAACAAATTTATCTTGGACACACTGCAGCACTATTACATGGCATAGAGTTTAAGACTCCATGCAAAGTCCGACATCCACCCTGTGTTTTCACATCACTCACTGTACGGTAAAGAATGATATCATGTGATACAGCACTATGTCAATACTGAATCTCTTACTCTGTGGAGTTGGAGCGAGGACGGAACTTCTTTCCCTTGAGCTTCTTACGGGTACCTGTGATGTTTCCTGCAGTGACAGAGGAGACGAACATGTGATATGAATGCTGATGCAAGCTCTGTCATTTAGAGCTGATGCATTTATCAGGGTTCCCACTTTTTTTTAGCGATCATTTTCCATTTCTTTTCCAGGACATTTTTAATTTTACTATGCCGATAATAAAAGACAAGGATCAAGCCCTAAAGTAATATATTGCTCTCTAAGTCTTTAAAAGGCGTACAGTTTATTGTCATGATCAGTTTTTAATATGAGCTCTTTAATCATACATTATGACTATGGAAGCTTGTTTACACCACAGAATAAAAAAAGTTACTTTTTATCTCACAATTCTGACTTTTTTTCTTGCAATTGTGAGATATAAAGTTAGAATTGTGAGATATAAACTCTCAATTCTGAGAAAAAAGTCAGTCTTTTCCTCAGAATTGGACTTTATAACTCGCAATTGTGAGTTTATATCTTACAATTCTGAGAAAAGTAGTAAGAATTGCAAGATATAAACTCACAATTGCAAAAAAAGTCAGAATTCGCAATTTTGACTATAACACACAATTTCGAGTTTATATCATGCAATTCTGACTTTATAACACGGAATTCTGACTTTATAACTCACAATTGCAAGTTTATATCACACAATTTTGACTTTATAACGCAATTGCGAGTTTCAATCAATCAATGAAGCTGGCTACACTGCACAACAAATCTCTTATTGACCTTATATTATTATTAGTTAGCAAGTTACTGAATTAGGTAGCTGCTTACCAGTTAACATTCGCTGCATACATTGAGCAGTTAATAGTATTAGCTAACTGCTGCAAGTGGCAACACGAGACTAAACATCATTGAAAATACGTGTCAAAACTCAGCATTCCTGAACATCGCACTTTCTGCAACCAATGGTAATTGTTTTGGGCCAGTGATAAACTCTTTGTCCTTTGCTAAAGAAAAAAACGAAAATAATTTTCCAGGACAACAAGAAGTTTTTCCTTTACATTTTCTCTAATTTTCCATGTGTTTTCCAGGACTGGAAAAATTGTCATCAATTTTCCAGGGTTTCAAGGTTTTCCAGGATGAGTGGGAACTCCGATTTATGGATGTGTTACCTTGCCATGAGTTGCTCCTGGGTCGTCCGTTTTCACAGACGTCAGAGATGTGCTTGGCATCTGGGATTCTTTCACTCCAAGAGTGAGACAGACCATTAGATCTTCAGACCAAAGAACAGAGAAAAGTTCATGAAATGCAGTTACAGGGATTAAAGGGGTTCTGTATGAGGAAAACAAATGGCTTAGAGACGTCACATGGGTCATTCCTACTAAGCAGTACATTTTAATGTTCCTATCTTAATATTTTGGATAAAACATTAAACTCAATAGAAAAAGATAGAAATCATATTAGCTTAGTTAGCTTTAATTATCACAAATTCATAATTAAGTGAACACCGGGATTTTTTCTCAAGTCTAACAAGGAAAACTGGCAATATATTAAGCAATATTGCAGGGGTTTCTTATTTTTTCCTTTTTCGAATCAAAACATATCAAGTTCTTTAAAACAAATATTGTTGTAATTTATTCCTGTTATTTTATTCCTGTTAATCTTTTGTAAACAAAAGTCATATTCCTTAATGACATTATCCAAGTGACATCATGTATTTCTTTAAAGTTCTTTCTAACTACAGTATATTCATTCAAATGTTGCAGAGATATACTGTGAAGCAGGAATGATCCGCATCACTGTGAAGAGCAGAACAAACACACTGAGATGAGCGAGATGAGCATGAGACCATGGAGATGGGACACCATGAAGACACTGACTTACTTACTGCCTCAGCATTAATGATACAAGAGCCTGATAGGACTTTAACAATAACCAAGAGAGAGACAAAAAGATAGTTACAGCATTTTGAGCAAATAGCACAAACTGGAGAAGTCATCAAGGAAACAAAAATAACCTGCACGTCTTGACTAAAATGCCATCCTGTAGAAGGGACTGCACACTTTATTTAAAAAATAAATAAAGTCAAATAAAACAGGAATTATTTCATACTTTTAATAATATAGCTCAGAGTCAAAAGCATGAATTAGCCCTTAAAAATAAAAAATCTTTCCTTAAGAATATCTCAGTTGTATTTCCTAGACAGTAATAAGACTAAACGGAACAAATGGTGACTTTGGCTCTGAGATGTTTCTCACGTGTCTCCTCTAGAGTTTCAGAAGAGATTACAATGTCTCAGACTGTTTTCAGATTTAAGATACCTAAAGACTGCAATCTCAGGCATTACTCGTCAATTTTCTTTACCTCTATATTAAGTTCATAGCTCTATGCTCTATGCTATGAGCTTTTGAGCTCTCAAAGTAAACTTTCCTATTCATTTTTAAAGTAAACGTTCCACTATAGGATAGTAGAGCAGGCAAAGCGATGAAGATGAAGATGGAAATGAAGCACACCTGAAGCCGAACAGAGAGATGTTTTGGCTGATGGAGGGGATAGAGGGTGTGAAAGAGCAGGTGTTGATCTGGAGGTGAGACAGGTAAGCAGACCTCTTCTTGGAGCTGCTTCCAGAGTTCGAGCTCACGCCCTGCGGCATGTCACTATAGAGTGAATCCGCGTCTCCAGGCTTCTTCACGTAATCACCCGGAGGCATTTGACTGACAAACAGAAAAAAGTTTGATCTGAAAACTGGTCCACCAGCAAAAATTTGATCACTTAGGAAAATCCCTTCAAAAGTTTGGGGTCAGTATGATTTAATTATTTTTTTTTTTTAATACTTTTATTCAGCAAGGATGCAATAAACTGATAAAAAGAGACAGTAAAACATTTAAATTGTTCAAAATTTCTAATGTTTATATTTTAAATAAATCCTGTTTTTTTTTTTTACTTTATATTCATGAAAGAATCCTGAAAAAACAATGTATCAGTTTCCAAAAAAATTTTAAGCACAGCACAACATTGATAATGACAATAAACGTTTCTTGAGCAGCAAATCAGCATATTAGAATGATTTCTGAAGGATCATGTGACTGGACTGGAGTAATGATGATGCAAAAAAAATTGAGCTATGCATCACAGGAATAAATTACATTTTAAAATATATTCAAATAATAATAATTAAAAAAGTAATAATATTTCACAATATTACTGTTTTTACTGTATTTCCGGTCAAATAAATGCAGCCTTGGTGAACATAAGAGACTTTCAAAAACATTAAAAATCTTACGTACCCAAACTTTTGAACGGTAGTATGCATGCCAAAATGTAATATGTAAGGTAAAGTGCTTGTTCAAATCCTTAATCAAAAAGTATGATCATTAATAACAGCCTTAGAAATAATTCAAAATAATTTTCACTCCTTCACACAACACATAAAAGCACACTCAAAATGAAGAGAAAGCTGGACAAACCGACAGAATCTTCGGTGAACATCAGATTCAACATATTGACGCTGTCTGTAGCTCCTTCATGGGTAGAGAAAAAAAACACAATTAACAAAATAAACATCAAGATAAAATCATTATATATAACAAATCTATGCATGTAAAATTTCAGTTTAAAGGGACAGTTCTCTCAAAAATGACAGTGTCTTCATTTACACACCCTCATATTGTTCCAAAACTGTATACATGACCTTCACTCTTCCATAGAGCACAAAAGCAATAGTTTTAAATATCTCTAGAATATTTCAGAAGTTATTAAGTTCCAAAAAGAGCATTTTGGAGATTCTGCTAATCAAAATTTTTGTTCAGTGAAAGAAAGTTAAGCTCGGAACAACATGAGGCTGAGTACATGATGATAGAATTTTCATTATTAGATTACCATCCCTTTAATACTATAGTTTAATAATGTTTTCAGCTAGTGAGACGTCTGCAGTCATGTGACTCACTTGTATCCCCATGCAGAAATGCCTAGAATCAGTGCAAGGACCAGGATAGAGCCAGCAATGGCCCCGATGATGATGTTAGTAGTTATGATGCCTGTCAGAGGAACAGAATATTTAATCTGTAGCAATGGCAACTAGCGGACAACACTGACCTGCAATCATCTGGACAAAGCAAAACTAATCTGGATGTAAACATGATTCATAGCCTATTTAGTATTTTGTTTGTTTTGTCCGGTTGACCGCATGACAAAACCAATCTGGAATAAAGACAGATAGAGACAGGAACTAGAAAAAAGATTAATATAAAAATTTATGACTCTTTCGCTCCACGGAGGCTGTATGTTAAAGGCATCCATACAAATCAAATCCATAAAACAGGGTATATGACGAGGTTTATAACAACACAACACAGCAGATTAACACTGTTAGCTTCATTCAGACAGAAACACGGAGGAATGATGGGGTGAGTGAACGACAAAACGACAGAGAAGAAACACCAACAAACAACAACTCAAATCTAAACTCACTGTCACTCCAGCAAAAGACATGAGCCTGTCCACAAAGAACGAGTGCATATAAACAAAAGCCATGAAACAGAAAAATAAAAAGAGAAATTAAAAGCGAGTGAAATGTGTGAGTGGTGAATGAGCTGTTGAACATGAATATGATAACAGAACAGAAGAATAACAGACTAACGAAAAATGAAAATTATATCTTGATATTTTTAGCCTTTTTTATTTTAATTTACATATTTAATATCAGGAACCATCAAATTTAGCCTATCAGTCCTAACCTAATTTTATGTAAAATGTCAGGCAAATAATCAATAAATTATATGCTGTTCACTAAATAAATGAAAATGATTAAATAAAATCCTTCAGTGCGTTAATATTGCTGGTGCCACAGATGTTGCTTAAGAAAACATCTTTTTAGTGGTAAATCGATGTAATGCACTGCATCACGTGGCTTATTACTTTCATTTTGACATATATTATTTGTTTTATAGAACTGACCTATGAATATGTTCAGAAATGGCACCTCTTCTGATTGTTGCAACTTTGGTAATGAAGAGTTCACACTTGCTGGGGCCCTTTACACATAACCACCACGTCTTTTGTCATCAGCCTTTTTTGTAATGCGTGCTGGTAAAGGATCTCTGAGTAGTGAAACTGTGACTGATTCTGTGCATCATCCTTTTGTGAAGTCTAAGGGAAAGTGGAAGTTTGGCTTACCTGATGTTTTGGCTGTGGGACGCACCAGAAGGTAGCTCAAAGGAGAGGTGGAGTTACAGTCCTCACCTGCCCAGCCCAGGTCACACACACACCTGAGCTCGTTACTGCACACCTACAACACACACACACACAAAGATACCACAGTAATGAAAAGCAGCATTTCAACTAAATCTGTCGCTACAATAAAAGAACATGCAGTGAATCGTTTATTTACATATTAGGGGTATTAAACACATATTTGGTATCAAACCAAAAAAGACTATTACAGCTCATATCATCAGCTGAAACTGAATCAGTGGGTGACACAACTGTCCCAGTTCACACCACACACAATCTCTCACCCCATGTCCAGAGCAGATCACCCTTTCATTGGTTCCGGGGCACGTGCTGAAGTTGAACTCCTGCACTGGGAGGCATTTATGGTTAAAGCAGATGCGATCCGTCCCACACGCCGTTCCGTCCTCGACGTATCCCAGATCAGTGTCGCCGTCAATCAGCACATGCCCTCCACTGAAACGTTCACACTTACTTTAGGAAAATCATTCAACACATAGAAACCTGAAGTGAGTGTCTCTGACTGTACCTGCAGTCCAGTGAGGCGCTGTGCTGGGCCACAGAGAAAGAAGTCAAACCTCCCTGTAACTCTCCGAGTCTGGGTGCTGGAGAAATGTTGGAGCAGAGCAGGTATCCACAGTGTACATCCCTGAAAACACACACATGCACACTTTTTAATCTCTGTTCCAAGTTAAATAATCGTACACATCCATTACATGCTTTAATGACTTAACTTAAATGTGATCACTACTAGTAATTAAAATGAAAATAATCCCATAACAATCATGAAAATCAATTTTGAAGAGCCTCTTTTAAGCCACTACATTACCATCTATCATCATGGGGGTGTGGGAACAGATTCTGATAGCTGATGTATTGGATTAAAAGATGATTCTATTCTGTGTGTGAATGGAGCTCAACCAGTATCAGTTATCAGATAAATATTAGACAATGTGAAATGCACTGATGACGTGTGATGTCTGCGTGAGCAGGGTGCGCAGAGGTATGGAAATACATTTAGATTTACATTTAATCATTTAGGAGACACTTTTATCCAAAGCGACTTACAAATGAGGAGAGCAATAGAAGCAACCAGACCAACAAGGGGCAACAGTATGCAAGTTCTGTAACCAGTCTCAGTTAGTCTAGCACAGTACACAGGTTTTTTTTTTAAAAGAAAAACGAATAGAATAGGTATGTGCTAGTCTTAATTGGTCAGGTGCTGCTGGAAAAGATGTGTCTTTAGACATTTTTTGAAAATGGCTAGACTCAGCTTATCTAATTGAGATCGGCAGGTCGTTCCACTAGGTGAGAACGGTCCATGAAAAGGTCAGTGAGAGTGATTTCAAGCCTCTTTGGGATGGCACCACGAGGCGTTGTTCACTTGCAGAACGCAAGCTTCTGGAGGGTGCATAAGTCTGAACAAGCGAGTTTAGCTAGTTGAATGGAGACGTTGTGACGAAGTGCTGGGTTGGCTGAGACCACAAGCAGTTCTGTCTTAGTAAGGTTGTATACATATGTTATAGATATATTCGTACCGAATACAATGATTTTTTTACCTATTTTTCTACCCTACCTATAAATTACACTTAAAGGTAGGGTAGGCTTTTCATGCCAAAAAATTTATAAACTTTTTGTTATACTGGTTAAAACTCTCTCCACAACCTTATAGCAATCAATAATAGACATGGTCTAAATATATACATACACACACACACACATACATGAACATGTCATGGAAATTCATTACCCATTACTTTCATATTGTAACCTCTTATGACGGTCAAACTCACTGTTTTTTGCACTGAATCCAGGTGTCTTTGTCACGTCCACAGTTGCCCTTCTCTGTGCCCTCAATGTTGAGTTTCTCATAGCAAAACTTATCAGCCGATGTTGCTTCTTTAGAAACAAAAACATCACACTAATCATAATCACACCAGAACCACCCACCAACAAAAAACATATTTTAAACAGCAGTGATGACGCACTCACCAGTTTTATTATCGTTAACTAAAACTAATTTTTTTTTAAATATATATATATATTACATGAAAGACTAAAATAAGAACTCAAAATGTTGCTTTGGCAGCTAACTTATATAAATATGTTTACATTGAAGTAATAAAATTACTACAACTAAAACTGAAATAAAAATATATTAAAGCTAAATGGATGAAAATGACAATGAAAATGACAACAAAAATGACAAAAGTATATAAAATGACTAAAACTAAAATTAATAGCAAATTCAAAACATAAATACATACTGTAATAGTATATAAATAATTCTAAAATAACTGTCACTCACTCTCTCCCCAGAGGTACTTGCACTGCCTGTCCTTGGTTTTGCACCTGCCATTGAAACATCTTCCCTGAAATGAGATCAAATAAAGTCAATAAAAATCTCATAATATAAAATAATAAATTGCCACTACATATATGAAATATAACATATATATATATATTTAATATATAAAAACTAACTTGGTCTTTCTCACACGTGTACCCATCCATCTTGTGCAGGTTTGGAGGACACTGTCAAAAAAAAAGAAATTTACACTTTAAATATAACATATACTATTCAACTTTTTTCATTCTCCAGCAAAGTAAAAGAACATGTTTATATTGACATACTATTTACTGTTTATAAACGTATGTAGTATGCACTATGCAGTCCATATGCAGTGCTGGTCACAGTGATTTTGCCAAGACATGTTTTTGGATCAACATATTTTGTTGATCCTGGAACCACATTCCAGGGAAATTAATAACACTGAAATAGAAGCACCTAGCCCTGGTTGTAAGCCTAAACTTCACATAAACTGTAAACTTGTCACTTGAATCTGATTGGTTGATTGGAATGTTGTTCCAGGATCAACAAAGATGTTGATCCAGGAACATGGTATACTTGGTGAAATCACGTTCACCTATGCATTCCATATACCAGTAGGATACTGATTTGCAGAAATGTGCAATTTACAGCAGAGCACACTGTTTGGAATTTTGTACGCAACAATTCAATGTGTTTGACATGAACCAAAAGCAATATCTTGACTGCCAAGTGACTGCCATACCATTAAAACGATTGAAAAAATGAATATGCAAACAAACAAACAAACAAAAAAATCCTCTCTAGATGATAACTGGACACCACTCACTAAATTGGGCATGCAACATGTGGCATACTATTGTTCAAAATGAGTGATCACATAAAAAAATACAGGTTTTTTTTATTTTTAAATTGTATACAATATCCAGTACATACTGTGCAGTATGCTAGTGTTTCATTTCAAACACAGCCAAATTCTGTTGAATTAGTCTATTAATTCTTCTGCTGTAGGATGTGTTGTGCCCTCACCTGGCTGGAGTTCCCAGTGCACATTTCCGGTATGTCACAATCATTGACAGCCTCACGACAAAGTACACCCATAAACTCCAGCTACAGACACAGCACAAGGATCATTAAAAAAAAAATCAAACAAACAAAAGGCTGCAGATTTTTCTTGTACGACTCAGCGCCTACCTGGCAGTTTTTACAACAGAGTCCATCGCTGCATTTGGCTCCCTGCATCAACATACATTTCTTGCAGCAGTTCTCCCCTTCTCTAGCACACTCCTGCATAAAGGCAGGAAAATAAGAGATTACATAAGCAGTATCAGATTATTGTGATCATGATGTTGATGCAAGATCACTCACGGCTGGGCTTCCACAGTCACACTCCTCTCCTGCCTCCACAAAACCATTTCCACACTCTGGAGGATCCAAGAGCTTCAGAAAAAAGAGAGAAAAAACAACTCTGTTATTTTGCACCATTTATTTGTTAATTTATTGCACTAATATTATTTCACATATATTACTTACTTTCATATACATATAATATCATATACATATGTGACACTGGACCACAAAACCAGTCATAAATCGCACGGGTATATTTATGGCAATAGCCAACAATACATTGCATGGGTCAAAATTATCGATTTTTCTTTTATGCCAAAAATCAATAGGATATTAAGTAAAGATCATGTTCCATGAAGATATTTTGTAAATTTCCTACCATAAATATATCCAAAATATGTATTATTAGTAGTAATATGCGTAATATGCCAAACTTCATTTGGAAAACTTTAAAGGCGATTTTCTCAATATTTAGATTTTCCAAATAATTTAATATATTACATCAATGGAAAGCTTATTTATTCAGCTTTCAGATGATGTATACCTCTCAATTTCAGAAAATTGACCCATATGACTGTTTTTGTGGTCAAGGTCACATATTTCATATAAGATGTAAACATTTTGGCAATATGTTTTTTTTACAGTAAAAACACAAAATTGAAATATTATTGCAATTTAAAATAACTGTTTTCTACTTTAATATATTTTAAAATGTAATTTATTGCTGTGATGACACTGCTGAATTACTCCAGTCTTCAGTGTCACATGATCCTTTAAAAATCATTCTAATATGCTGATTTGGTGCTCAAGAAATATTTCTTATTATTATCATTAATGTTGAAAACAGTTGTGCCGTTTAATATTTTTGTGGAAACCACAACCATTTCCCCCTCATATTCTTTGAATCTAAAGTTCAAAAGAACAGCGATTATTTGAAATTAATTATTTGATTTTTTGGAATATTTACTTTTGATCAATATAATGCACTTTTTTCACTTCCTGAATGTAAGTGTACGTATGAAACTTTGTGAAAGAGTTTTCCAATACTGTGGAAATTTGTGGCACTTTGTTTGAAATTCTGTGGGTGCAGATTTTGTGTGGGTTTAGTGACATGCTAAGTAAAGCAAATGCTATCAACACACAGAATTGAATGGGTTTACCTTTAAAGGTTTGTTGAAGAGACACGCTCCACCTCCACTGTTCAGGAAATCATGAAACTCTTCCACGTTACAGTCAGAAAATCTCTCGGGTAAGTAGAAGCTGTTACAGAGAACCACAAAGCACTAGAGTCATAATGCCTAATTTTCTTTGATTCACACAACAACTGAAACAGGCTATAAAAATGAGTGTTTGTAACACTATCAAATTAACATTGAGCTTATACTGAAAAGCTCACTAACCACGTTTACATGCACATTGTTTTCCAATTAATGTATTCTAACCCTTATTTAGAAAATAATTTACATTTACTACACATGTAATCATTATAATCCAAATAAACTGACAAGCAGATTATTTTCCCACTAATCACTTATAGAAATACTGGAAGTGCTTACCAGTAGAGGATTTGTTTTTAGATGCAAGTGTAGATGTAAATGAACAAGTGGATATTCCAATCCCAAATAAAAAGTATAGCATTTCTGATTATTACAGGGAAATGCCAGCTGCATTATTCAGATTGGTTTATGGCAATCAAGTTAAATCACGTTTACATGACACAAAATAAAAATGTTCATGTAGACGTGGTCACTGTTGTGGAAAAGTTCTAATGGGGCATATTACTTCTAAAAATTATGGTCTTGGGATAGAAAATGGGTCTAATGTGAACTGGTCGCGCTGAATGTAAACATCAGTCTGGTTAGTGGCTATTGACTGATTCATTCAGACCAGCAGAGGGCAGGACTCAGACACAAAGAACAACAAAACACACCATACAAAACACAAGGTCCACAGCAACCAGGGTGAAAATGGAAGAATCTGTCAATTCTCTGTCATGTGTTTACAGGCAGATCTTGACCTTTTGAATATGACGGATGTGCTGTGTATTGCTTCATATATAAATAACAGTTGCTAATTGTAAAATCTATCTCTAAACCAGGATTCCCAAAAAATACACTCAGCCAAACCACTTTGAATTAAATATTTACTTTAAGTCCCACTGAGATTATAAATCAATATTTCAAAAATGTAAAACATTTGCATGTTTATGGTTCTTTGATGTTGATTAATGGTCACAGTACTACATGCAGGTTAAATACAATATTTCATCCTTCAATTTTCATTAATTTTATTTAAAAATTATTTATTTATAATTATTTAACAATTTATGATTTGATTAATTGTAATCTTTTAATCAACCCACCAAACCCCCTGCAGTTCCTTCACAGTTTGCGAACTCTGGACCAAATTACCCAAGTCACTCTCTCTTTTTAGGCGAATCTTTTCTGATTCTAATGACACTTTCATAGCTTTTGCGTCCTCATTCTTCTATCTATCCATCCATAACACCCTCACTTTAAGGTAAATCACAATTGTTCCACATGTAAACACAGAGGTGTGGCAGTACGGACAAATCGTAAAGTATCAGGAGAACGCTGTACGCTGCTTAGCCTGTATCAGCCGGGATGCTGCCCTCAATATCCTGCAGAGATTATTCCGAAGCAGTAAGCACTATTCCAATCTGTGACAATCTGCAACAATGCAGTTTCAGGAAGCCTTAACCGCAGGCTGCAAATCAATAAGTGCATATCTCACATTATGCCTTGTACAAGTGGTTACTCTTCTTTTACCAGACGCTGAGTGTGTTCCTGGAATATCAGGGCACCTTGCCTTACCTGCTTGAGCATTGGTAATTAATTTTAAAGTGTTGCAGACATTTTCACAGGATTGTTAACATCAGGAAGACAAACTTAAAGGGGGAAAACAGAGAACACAAAACATCCTGCCACATTAACACTGGAGTTAGTGGATCAGATCGGACATGCAGGCTGAACGGAAAATAAAACTCCTCAAAACATCTATCAATGGAGAGACAGATGAGCGTGTCTGTCTGAAAGGCCATTGATACTGGTGTTAATAACATGAGCCGTGAGAGTGTGCTGTAGCTTTCAGGAAATTATGGATATATATATATATCAAAAACAACCCAACTACAACATATGTTGGAACCAGAGGACTTTCTCATACTCAGAAGTTTGGACTTTTTGTCCCAATAGTCCTATATTCTCCTGATAGTGAGAAAGAGCTTAGCTTGGTGTGGTGATTACAACACTTTTTCTCTCAGTTTATGAACTTCTACATATGATATATAAGTTTGAAGGTCCAAATGAGTTGTGGAAATGTTTGCATTGATAAAAAAAAAAACTGTTAATGACTAATAAATCTGTTTCCGAAACATGACTTGTGAAGAGAAGAAGTCTTATTTGAGAAGCTAAGCACACAGCAAGACGGAGGGTGAACACACACTGAGTGTTGGTGTGAATTTCAGCTAACGTCCTGTCAGTAAGCCATTACATATATACATATCAGATGACAGATGTCAGTCACTTTTGTCACCATAATTCTGGTTATCTGATTGTATTATAAAAGAGTTTGTGTTTAGAGGTAGACTGTGTGTGTCTCACACAGGCTTTATGACATTTGGCATTAGCGTGAAATCATGATCGTTCTGTTCTGAGTGTGAATGACTGCAGACAGTTTTAAACTGTTTAAAGGGGTTATATCACTGGAAATTAGTTACATACTATATGTTTCGGAAAAAAACACCTCCTCCACATTCTAAAAAGAACATTTGTTAAACTATGCTGCAAAAACAGCTAGTTGTGAAATTTTCATGGCTTTAACCACACAAGGATGCCAACTGGGTGTTGATTTTGGCATGGATTGTTTTTTGTTGTTGTTTTTGCAAAAATTGTATTTAATAATTGGTTAGTTCAAACTATGTTGGACCTAACAGCAAATCCCAAAAAATGTTTAGGGGGCAGAGAGGGGGTGGAAAATACTGAAAGACCTTAGCTAATATTATCAGGAACAAATTAAAAGACTAAAAATGCATGATATGACCCCTTTAAAATGAGAGGAGCCCAAAAATCCCCTCTTAACGAAACATGTCCCACTATGAGCTGTCGGCCGAATTAAAAACCAGTGAAAAACTTTAAGAGAGCACACAGGAAACTGCAGAATGTTCCAACATAATGCACTTCCGCCATACTGCACTCTTGACTGAATACAATTAAGGCCATAATGCTATTAGATGGAGTGAGGGGGCGAGGCTGAAGTGACTCAGCAGCTGACTGGTCGACAGGACACGAGCGAGTAGCATGACACAGCCAAGCGTCTGCTCACCTGCTGTCCCATTCGGGAACAAGGGGAAACGCAAAAGGTATTAAAACACATGGATAAGGACAAACCAACACACACAGACGCACACTGTGACATGAACAAACACCTATCTCATCACACGTATCTGATCACCTCACATCACTGCATTTCTCGCACGGCCACTGTGAACATTTCTGACTGTTTTATGCATAAATACTAATTATCAGTTGTGCTTTGCTACTCTGTTCATTAGAATTTTCACTTTGACACTGACAAACACTGTTTGTGAATATTAAGATTACTTAAAAAGATCCAGGATGAATTTGAATCATGAACAGTGAAATGTCAATGTCCAGATGTGAAATGTTTACAGTGGAGAGCCAAAAATAGAACATTGGACTAAAATGATCAATAACACTTTCTCATGAAGTTTTGAGGATATTGTGTTCTAATTTTATAGGAGTTAATAGGTCAGTCTCACAAAAACGTCTTATTTTACCCCAATATCAAACAACAACAGCTTATATTTGGCATAAAGCAAACTGTATTTTTAGGACTATAAAGTTTTATTTGCACAGTGAAATTATTTTCATGATAATTAACATGGATATACATGGACATTATATATATATATATATTTTTTTTTAAATATTAATAATTTATAATAAAAAAATATATATATACAGTCAAACCAAAAATATTCAGACACAGATATATTTTTTACTAGTGGGTGCACACTATAGTTATGTAAGTGAGGATAGCAAAATAAAGTAAACTGTGACATATTATACCCAAAAATTCTTCATACAGTGGGCTACCAGTAAAATTGATACAAATTTGGGACCAAAATTATTCAGACACTTTGACCTGACCTGATGTTTTGCTTAAGTGTTTTTTCTTTAATTGCTAATGCAACCTTTTACACCACAGACTGAACAAAATGAAGCATCGCTTGGTAATTGGTTGACCAAAATTGTTATTATCTAATTGTGTACTTAAATTTAACAGCTGACAGCTGATTGGTTGATTGTAATCCATTACATACCTTTCTATCAAAGTTATCTGACATTATCAAGATGAATTTGTTCTGATACAGTTTAACTCTGAGTTCTTGTCATATTTTATTACTATTTTCTAAACTATGGCGAATAAACTGTGATAATGTGAGAAAATGTTGAAGGTGTCTGAATACATTTTGGTTTGACTGTGTATAGATATATAGGAATAAGTAATAAGAATGAGGTTATTTTTGACATTACAGTAATAAGAATTGATTCTAGGGTGAAATGTGAATCTGAAATGTGCATATTTTGTGGAAGGTTTTGTGAGATTCACCCACACAGATTGTAATGCTAATCTGCCCACCCATCAATAGTCTGTGAGGTTCCCGTGAAAATGAAAACAGGACACAGATATGAATATGCTCTGAGACGGATGAATTGAGATGCCAAATTATTTACTGCCACCTAGTGGACTTTCATGAGAAATAGCGTTTAAATCTGTCTCAGTTTCTCACTAGCTGCCAGTTAACAACATCTGACGTGACAGAAAGCGTTATGGATCAGTGAGTGGCACAAATTGCAAACACTGTTACTTTGACTACATTTAATGTAACGTTATTAAAGCAACTAAACACAGGAACACAGACTCAGCACAAAGCATGACAGGCTGTTTTAGTAAGACTAATATGCATTTCCAATAGGGTCTCAAAACTTAAGTGAGTTATGTGTGTGTTAGGAGATCTGAGAAATCTGCTTTATTAGAAACTTACCCAACATCATCCATTATGCAGCCAGACCATTTATCTTCACACTTGCACTCCCCTGTGCGAGAAAGACGGATTACAGTGACAAACTATGAGTCTATATGTGTGAGTACTCCTGTGTTTACTGCCAAAGTACACACATGAAAAATATAAAGGTTAGAATAAAACATGAGAACACTCACCGTTTAAAATGCGTTTCTTATCAGAAAAGATGCCAATATTTTGTCCCAGTGACTGAGCGAGAGTTATGGCCATTTCCTTTCCATACTAACAAATCAGAAAAAAAAACACCCAAATATAAGTCTTTGACACTGACAAACAGATACATTTTCATTATTTAAAAGCATCTTCCATAACCACAAGCACAAACCTCATTGACTCCACCTCCTTTAGTGAGCGAGCAAACTCCGCCCATGTATGAAGCTCCTCCCCAGTTGCTATGGAAACGGTTGCCCCTGGACGCAGACAGAAAACTCAATAAAAATGCCCTTTCACTTGATCATAAAAATAATGTCTGCTGTATGTATGTGTGTGTTTTCTTTATAACTCACGAGAAAAGGTGAACAGAGTCACACTTTTCTTTAATAAAGTCTCTTCGGTACTTCATAAACTCTCGTAATGTCACCATGGGGTCATCGTTGACGTTAAACCTGTTGTCTGATGCCCACGTTTCCATTGCAACCAAGACAATTCTAGTGTTGAGTTGCTCTTTAAAGTACTGAAGATACAAAAAAGTGTTTTTTATTAACAACAGGTAAATAGAATTGCATCTCTTCCATGTAATTCTGAATCCAAAGGACACACGTGATGACAGTAGAATGATGGATCTTCTTTGTTGTTCATTCTAGAGCTCATTTTGACATACTGAACAACAGGCTGAAGCAGCCAAATGCCAAATGTCTCTCACAGAGAGAGAGAGAGATGGAGGAATGTTTGCGGGACTGTCAAGAGCAGACAGACTGACAAATAAGCAGATAAAGCAGCTCATGATGTGAGTGTCAGCCTGCTTTATTTGTCTTGAAAAACTGATGAGTATCAGCCTAGGATATTTGAGAATCGGAAACTTGTTATAACATTAAAATTTCTATTCCGCTTATACATATCTGTGTGCGCAATTAATGGGATTTTCAACTATTCGAAGCAAGAAGCGGCACTCCCCTCTCTTATAGTGTGTGAATACTGAATTCAGTTGAGTTTGTGCTTGAACAGACAAATACACACAAAATTGTCAAAATATGCTCGTAAAGTCAATGATCTTGACTGAATAACTAGTGTAACTTTAATATGGATTAATCTATATTTTAGTTATAAAAAGAAAACTAAATGCGGTTTTATTTTACATTTGATTATATTTGATTTCTTGCACTTTGCTCAGTTGTATTTATTTGTGCTACTTCTATATTTTTCTATATTTACTTTTATTTTTTTCTTATATTATTTTCACATCCTGACTTTGCTTAAGGCCCCCAAAATGGTAAACTCACCCCTGGCTGTGGCAACAATACCTTTATGACATTTTCCTTTGAGGGACTACCATGACAGAGTGAAAATAGATAAATACTGGCGAACGGATGCGCTTCAGCAACCCGATAAGTATGCTGCTTCTGTAGCCATTGTTTGTTTCTGCTCGTTTTCCAGGAGTCACTCGCTAGTTACGCATTCTCTATGACATCACGCAAGTTGTTAAAGATGGGTCAAGAAGCAACGTGTAGTTGTACTTGTCCATGACACAACAAGAATTAACTATGCCTTTTGCCTCAATAAACTCCTAATTACTGTTTATTAATAGTTAGTAAGGTAGTTGTTAATTTTAGGTATTGAGTAGGAATTGGGTAGGATTAAGGATGTAGAATAAGGTCATGCAGAATAAGGCATTAATATGTGCTTTATAAGCACTAATAAAAAGCCTATCCTAGTATAAATATCCTAGTAATATGCATGCTAATAATAAGCAACTAGTTAATAGTTGAACCCTAAACTAAAGGGTTACCAACAATACATAATTAAAATGAATAAAGATAATTTAGATGTATACGATATGAGCAACTTACCAGATCAGCCATATTTACAACAGACTTGGCATAGTTGTTTGTTTGTCCAACGGAAAGGCGATGCTTCTTGTACTGGGGAAAATGAACATGAATGCATAATAATATGAATGCATTACAGCCATAAGAAAAAAAACAATGATAAATTGCATAAAACACTAGACTTGATCATAATAATTAGGTCAATAGTGGACTGTCACTCATCTTACCATAAAATGATCATTTATGACCATCAGCTCTATATATTTGGTCTCATCTTCAACACTCCGCGGATTCCGCGATATCTGTGTGAGAAATTTGACATTGTGCATTATTTTCCTGTAGTTTAGGGCTCTGATGAGTTCTGAGCTAGTGACGAGGGATGGGATCATAAAGAATTCCAGAATCTGGTTCCCTTATGATTCCATGAATGATTCTTTAAGTAGTTTTGAAGAAGAAATTAACAATTAAAAAGTGTGGAAAGTAATTCCTAATGCATTCAATACTATCAGCAGCCTATTATGAAATCTCAAAGCATAATAATTCAAAAATGACTTTTAATCCCAAAAAAACAATGTATAACACGCTCAGTTTTACATGCACCAACACTGTCATGACAACAGCAAAGTTTTAAGTGGCACTGATGCACATTTTTCATGCAATTTTATTCATATTTTGTTATAGCGTTCCATCAACATAATTAGAAGAATGCAGAATAAACATCAAGTCCTTCTATTCGAATATAATTTAAAAAAGGAACCTATTCTGAATTAGAACTGTTCTCGACTCGCACACCTAGTGACAAACATGTTTCATATCATCACCCTGCAGAGCGCAAAACATGCTTACTGCAGAGGAAACGCTTATCTAGCCCTGCTCTAAATATAACATGAGAGGAGGAGAGATGGTGAGGAAAAGATAGACACAGAAGAAACAGAGAGAGAGAGCTGAAATCACATCAGATAGTCAAACTGTAATGAATACTCAGACATGCACAATGTACCACAAGTGTTTTGAACACAGTATACACACCTGTCTCTTTTTCCTCCTGTGGGCGGCACTGAACAGTGGAGGGTTCTGGAATGGTGACTCTGCCAGATGAACTTAAACAAACATTAAATATCAGTATGGACAGTTGAACACAGAGTGTGTGCTAACAAAACTATCTAATTCTTCTTTATCGATTGTCCCCCATGGACTCTGATTTATAGTATATACATGCTATATATATAATGGTTTAAACCTGAACAGGATAATGGTACATACCTGCAGAAATGAAGTCCTCTGGGCTGTCCAAACCATGAGACTGATAAATCATGTGCACATGATCCTCCTCCTACAGAGAGGAAATTATATGGTTATGTGTCAAATACTCCCACATAACACTTGATGAGACACAGTGCTCAATCTGTACAAGAGATAGACAGCACATTTAATAAAGCAACAGTCACATTTTCATTGGGACAAGTTGTCACACGTTTTCTAAATGTATTAATTACATTGTTTGTTGGCCTAAACAAATGTTTAATATGTATAATATGTTGCATGTTAAATTTTTGCTGTTTAATTAATTATTTTACCCAAAATATCTTTTGTAGCCAAGACTTTGTTTATACAGAAATTTATATAGAAATATAACCAGGCATATAACCACCCTGAGAAGTATTCACAAGTGTGACAGCTAGTTTATTGCACAGAAATGTCTAAAATAAGGTGCAGTAAATAAAAGTGGAAGATAAACCTTTTGGCTATACCGTTTTTTGGAGGCGCCAAAATAAAATTTTATTTACGCGAGAAGAAACTCCAGGCTGCGTCATTGAAAATACCAACAAAATTGTCTTTAAAAAAAAAAAAAAAAGCCACCGTATGATTTGCACACAGTTAATTGGCAATATTTATCCACCTTTAGTGGTTTATGTACGCAACACTAGTTTATGAACGATGTACGCATGTGAGCGCGCACGTGACGTCATGCCGCACCCGCACAGTGCGTTCTGCGCGCTCCTGGAGAGTCCTCAAATAAACACAACACGACGGTACCGGGCAGAGGATCACCGATTGTGTGAGAAAATGACCGTTATACTACCAAAAAAGTCATTTAAAATTCACTGTTAATCAGGTACGTGTGTGATATACTGGTCCTGACAGCCTCACTAGGATGAAATTAAAGCGCAACAGGTTGTATCGTAAAATTAGCAGTTAGCTGAAATTAGCTTGTTAGCGCTCGAATATACTCTTGAATAAATCATAACCAAACCACATATGGAATCAAAACAACCCGTAAACCAAAACGCCAAATGCTGAGCCCGCGAAATACATAAAAAATAGCTTTAATACAAGAAATATCGCTTGTTATAAAGACTGTTAGAAACTCCTGACAGAGATGCGATTGTCTTGACATCTATTGTTGTAATGACTCTGTATACGCAATACACGTCTATTGTACATAAACACAGACACATTTATTGTAGTCTACATAAACACTTATATACACACTCATACTTAACACAGCATATTTAAGCAATGCAATCATCACTTAACCCCTTTTTTTACTCATCTTTACTGTATGCCTGTGAGGGAGGGGATATTACCAAGATTTCCAGTACACTTTAATATTTCCACGCACTGGTAGCCAATACAAACTTTCAATTTGTAAGCAAACTTTTGCATATGACTCAAAACATGTAACTTTTTCTCTTCGTTCTTCTTGATCAAACATTTCCTTTCTTATCTCTTCCCCACAAGGATTCCAGTTTTCCCTGACTTCAGCCATGTCTTGTCGTGACATTCACGCCACCAATGCCTTCGCCTTCATTGTCGCGATACTGTCGGTGGGCGGGTTGACCGTCGCTACGCTCATTCCTCAGTGGAGAACCACACGCCTGCTTACCTTCAACCGCAATGCCAAAAATGTGACTGTGTACGACGGCCTGTGGACCAAGTGTGTGCAGCGAGATGGTTCTTCGGGTTGCTATTACTTTGATGCGGACTGGTACTCTAAAGTAGATCAGTTGGACCTCAGACTGCTACAGTTCTGTTTACCTGCTGGTAGGTGCTCAGGATGTGTTCGGTGACCTTGCTTGTCAGGTTATGTGATATGTGTTATCCATTTTAATGGTTTAATTAATTTGTAAAAATCAAGAAGAATGTCTAATCATTTTAATTCCTACAACGATATAAATATATAAAATTATATTTTATTAGCATTTTAAAGGGTTAGTTAACCCAAAAATGTCATTAATTACTCACCCTCATGTTGTTCTAAACCCGTAAGACCTTCGTTCATCTACGGAACATAAATTAAGATATTTTTGATAAAATTCTTTCTGATCCCTCCATAGACAGCAATTTAATTACCATTTTCAAGGCCCAGAAAGGTAGGAAAGACATTGTTAAAATAGCCCAAAAATAACAACTTTATTTGACAATTTTTTTCTCATCTGTGTCAGCACTTCTGAGTTCTACGTCAGAACAGCGACTCACCATTGGCTGACTCGGTTCACGTGAGCACCACTGCGCATGCGTGTGTGGTGCCGCAGGAGCTAGCCAATGGTGAGCCTCCATTGTTCCGTAGAACTCGTAAGCGCTATTTACACTGCTTCAATAGCGGAAGAGTCTGACACAGACAGGAAGAAATTGTTGAATAAAGTCGTTTTTTAAAGTCGTTTTTTTTTTTTGGTTCAACCAAAAATTAAGGTTGAACCACTGGAGTCACATGGACTATTTTAATGATGTCTTTGCTATCTCTCTGGGCCTTGAAAGTGGTAATTAAATTGCTGCTATGGAGAGGTCAGAGAATTCTTGGATTTAATCAAAAATATCTTAATTTTTTGTGTTCCGAAGATGAACGAAGGTCTTACGGGTTTGGAACGACCAGAAATAAAATTTTTGGGTGCACTAACCCTTTAACAATAATAGTTCCCTATGAAATGTTTTATTTTTTATAATTTTGTTTTATGATTTTATACACATTTATTATAAAAAAAATGGTGGCCATCACATGTAGGGCTGGGTATCGTTCAAAAAATTTCAATACCGATACCTTGACTTCGATACCGGTTCCTGAACGATACTTTTTCCGATACCAAATTTATTTTTCTGTTTTAACAAGATTACATTACCTTAAAAAAAACCTTTGGTAATTTTTAAAGACTCGCTCAAGCGCACACATAAAGCTTGCTGCAAAGCACTGGCAAAAGTAGCCTTATAAATGTAGAAATAATTGTTTATTAATAATCAAGTGTTTTTGGACTCCGTGTTGGGCTGCATAGATTAAGTTGACGATGCTGACTGGTCATCTCCGCAGCAGTGAACGTGCACGCGCGCGCCCCCATAGAGGGAAATGCACCTTTCATTTGGATTACATAAAGTATTTGTTTTCGATTTGAATTGGTTTGTTTAAACATAGATATTTCAAGCTTTTTTTTGTATAGGCCTATTTCTCATGTCTGTGAGGAAAGTAGCCTATATGCTGAGTTTCGTTTCATTTGTGACGCAGTTCTTCTTGCAGTCGAATACGGAGAAACTTTCTGCTCTTTAGTTTATTATCCGTGCTTCAGATTTGTTGTGTTGTCGGTCTTAGTAGCAATTATCTTGTCGTGAATATTGCTAGGGATGCTCCGATCCGATACTCAGATCAGGTATCGGCTCCGATACTGCCATTTTTGCCGGATCGGGTATCGGTCAGAGGAGACCAATCCAAATATGATATTGTGCTATACTATACTGTGATATTGTTAAGCCCCACAAAAGGCACAAAAAACATTAAAAAGCACCATAAAGTTTTCATGCACTATATTTCAAGATTTCTGAAGCTTTTCCATAGTTTAATGTGAGGTGCAGATGAATATTTAAGTCATTAAATTCTTTAAATTTACATGAATGCTTCCCTCGGCTGCGGCTGAGTTTCAACACAATGAAACTCTCTCCAAGATGATTCAATGTTCCTATTATTATACTTGATCTGTAGATAAAAGGTATATAGTTTCGCATAAAAGGACTTGCTGAAGTTTATTGCTGTTTCTAATTCATGTTAATTCTCCTGGGTGTCTGTTAGATCACACACAACACTGGAGTAGAGAGGGCGCTATAATTGTTCTTCACGCGCAAAGTAACTGAAATGTAAAACTGCTAAAAGAAAAGTCTCAATAAACTATTTCATAGATACAGTATTACATTAAACATCAATATCTCTCCCTTTGTGCTTTTAAATTTTCAATGCGGATGGAGCGCTGCACGCTGTGACTCCATGTTGCTTCATGCGCATCATTCTCATCGGGATGCGCATATAAGCGCTTTGTGCCGCTCTTTATTCGAGCCTTTTATATTATAATACTTTTGCACAATGAAAGATTGTTAATAGCCTTTCTTGTTCTGTCCTATCTATCATATGTTGATAAAAAAGCTGCACTATGAATTGAAAAGAAATATCTTTTGGCAAGGCAAGTTTATTTATATAGCGCATTTCATACACTTCGGTAATTCAAAGTGCTTTACATAGAAAAGGAAATTAAAATAATCACAAAATAAAGAAATTAAAAAAAGTATAAAAGAATTTAAAAGAAATACAAAGATGATACATTTATAAAAGGAATTAAGAGTAAAAAGATGATACATAGACTTATCATCTGGTAAAACATTTCAGCTTATATTTAATTAATTTCCCTACTTGCTCTGGGACTTCCCCATACTGGTTGTCTCTTTCTCTGTAGATTTTTAAATTTTATAGATATATTTATCTATACATATATTTACTTGCTTTTCATGAATACATGACATAAAGTCATGAGTCATGGATGGAGTTAGCTTGACTCCTGTTTATTTTGAATGTCTACTAGTAAAGCTATTAATTCTGCTGCACAATTATTTAATAAATAATTCACTACATTTGTGTCTGTTTGTAATTATATTTTACAAAGTTAAGAAAGTAATGTTTTGTGTTATCCTGCAAATTCCATGACTGGATTTATGACTGGATTCCACACATCCTTCCAAATTTTCTGTATTGCGGAAATCATAGGGCCCTAAGTTTATTCTTAAATATTGATGTCAACCTCTTCTCTGTACAGGTCTGCTGTTTTCCAGCTTGGCTCTTCTGCTCTGTCTCACTGGCATGTGTAAAACAGCTTGCTGCTCCAAAACTCCTGATGACATCAAGAACTCGCGCTGCTTGGTCAACAGCTCAGGATGCCATCTAGTAGCTGGGATGCTTCTGTTTATAGGTGGGGCTATCGCCATGCCACCCTCCGTCTGGTTCCTGTTCCACACACGTGACCTTAACGAGCGTTACGAAAATCTATTTGCCGTTGAGTTTGGGGTGTATGTGGCCATCGGCAGTGCTGGTGGTCTGATCTTAGCTGCTCTGCTGATGTTCATGTGGTATTGTATGTGTAAAAAACTGCCTTCACCCTTCTGGTTACCTCTCCCTGAAGTGCCCTTAATGGCCAACAGTCCCTCCGCGCAGCCCCTCATGACCAACGGCTTGCCTTCTCCAATGGCATATGCCCCCCAGAACTTCCCTCCAGCTGTTCTGGATGCCCCCGCTTTTGTCCCAGCACAGGGGTACCATCAACCTGCACAGCCTATGCCGCCCCACATCTATATGCCACAGATGTCTATGCCTGACGGTTATGGCTCAGAAATCGGAGCCTCACAAGCATATAGTTACGCCCCCTCTCAAAGCTATGCACCTTCTCAGGGATATGCCCCCTCGCAAAGCTACGCCCCCTCACAGAGGTATGCTGGGCACCGCTATTCCACACGCTCCCGTATGTCAGGCATTGAGATAGACATCCCTGTCCTTACAGACTGACACTGAGTTGGGGTGTTCGCAGTTGTTTTAAATCAAAGGTCAATCTGTTATTGTTTTTATATTAATTAGAAATGAGAAAATAGCTGTGATGCTCAGTTTGAAGTGAACAAAATGGTAAAATTGAAAGAAACACCTTTATTCAGTTCGTGTAGCAGGTGCCTCTTAGTTATAGCACTGAAAATGGCCAAAAAAGTGAAAAATGGTCATAAAAAAGCAATAAAACAAGTGGAATAAGGAAGTTGTGCATCGCTTTCTTAATATGCTTTATTCATAAAACATAAGCAAAACAAATTTCTGTGTAAACTGTTCATAATTATGTTAAGTATGTTGTATTCAATTTAGTATGATAGGTTTACGTATGAATTTCCCAGAAATTAATTTTGCTCATGTTTAATGACCCTAATGTCTTTATTATGCTTTTAAACCTCAATACTAACACTGAACTTATTGTTGATGTTAAGCACTGTATTAACCTGTTAGTGAATACGTCTACTAATATCTAAATGTGATTATTAATTATTAGAAAGAGATGCAACCTACATTGACTTACACTCATCTCTGTGGCTTGTATTAATGTGTCATTGCCATGAAGTTCCACATTTGCTGTTTAGGGAAGACGACATTGCTTTATTGTTCTAAGTTCTAATACCTGAACATCATGTTTTGTTTTTTGTTTTTTTACTTTGTGGATATAATATGTGAAGGATAAATCATTTTTACCTGACGTGTTTATTATAATTGTTTGAAATTGATAGAAATTTGTCTTTTAATTTCTGTGCTGTTTTCAGTTTAAAAATGGTCAAAATGCTAAATGACCGCTTACATTATAGGATCTCTTTTTGTATTTTTTCATACATTGAAGAAGAGTTCTGGTGCAGGTTTTAGAAAATGAACTTGTAGTTTAAATTAGGTTAAATATAACCTTTAATGAAACACTGCATTACATTCCAGTCTCTTGATTTTAGTGCAGATGTTTTTGTTTGTTTTTTGTTTTTGCTTTTTAAAGGTGCCACACCAGAGAAGTCATCGCAATGTAACGCAGAGCATTTGAATATTAAATGCTCTATAGTAATGTTCGTTTACTGTTACAGTCACATATTCCATTGCTTAAATGAGAGAAAAACACTAATGTCTTAAAAACAAATAGTTTCTTACATTGCCTATGGAATATTGCACAGATCTATTTCAAGTTTGCCTTTTTCTGCAAAGCTCTGTTGCAAAAATTTTTTTTTTTTTACCTAGTGAATGGACTACTAATGTCTTGAATGCTCTTTTTTATTAAAGTGCAATTTATTGAATGAAATGTTCTCCTGTGATTTGCTGAGACGCATGACACAATTGCTTTGCTAGGGTAAACATACTTGTAGACAGTGCTGGGCAGATTACTTGCAAAATGTAGTCCGTTACTGATTACAAATTACATCATGAAAATTGTAGTTAGTAATGTAATCTAGATTACTAATTTTATGTAATGTATTCTGACTACTTTTAGATTACTTTTGACCTAACTTGTTTAAAATGTTTATTTTGAGCACTATTACTATAATCTACATACAGCACTGCTGCCTATGTAGAGTGTTTTAACCCTTGAGCAACCTTATGGACATTTGTCTTTTTCAGTTTTTCAGTTAATGCCAACTGCATACATTTTGCCACAGGTGTGTATTTTTATTGGAATTTTACTATTTTACCCCATTTCCTTTAAAAAAATCAATTTTGCACTAGGTACACACAATAGTTCCTCTCAGGACCTTCTGGACAAAAATGTACCCATTAAAACAGCATTTTTTAATCCCAGGGCCATTTAACTATAAAACGATACAATCTTTGTTAATAGACTTTCATTCTGTTGGCAAGGCATCAAAATTTTAATTTTTACTATTTTTTTAACCATATGGCGTCATTTTCTTGGGTTTGGTCTATAAAGCAAATACTAATTTTCTGCTTCTGCATATTATAAAGCCATTTGGATAAATTATGCAGCTATAATTGTGGGGGTGTGTTGGTATGGATGTTACAGTGTGGTTTTTATGTGTGTAATAAAAAAAAAGTGTGTGTGCTTGTAATATTTGAGAAAAACTACTGAAAATCACACATCCAACCACTGTGTGCACCAGTGCAGTTTCTAATGGGGAAAATGTGGTACTGTGCCCAAACAAAATCTTACTAAAAAAGCTTATTTTTTTAGATATCAACCTCAAATTTAGAACGCAACTTGTTTAGATTTATGGCTTTGCCGTTTTCTAGCAGTTTTAGACTTCAATACATTTCATAAAATATATATTTTATATAAAATAATCTGTTCATAAATCATTTTCATAAACTTAAACCTCTAACTTTTTTGGGGGGGGTTTCACTTTTTTACTTAAACAATAATCTGCAACAGTAGTCTTCTTTAAAATGAGACCAAACTTAAGTCTGTACTTTTTGACATTTGACATTTTTGTCCTCTATGGACCTATGTGTTATTTTTTTTAATTGACGCACAAGGTGCAGTCACATTAACTGTTGTTTGGTGAGTTTTTGTAGGAAAAATCCAGTAATTTCAACAGAAATCCATTCAATAGGGATTTTCACAGGAGGGAGGAAAATGTACCCACGCAGAATTTGAATTTGCAACGACCAACAGAAAGCTGCTCTTCTTTGAAAGTGACTTCTGTGTGAGCTGTACATTGCCTGTGAAAATTCACTAATGTGACCGCACCTTATATCAGTCACTTATGAGGATTAATTTCCTTCAGGATGCTGCCTTGGAAAGTTAGCAAGAGCCAGTCAAGACATTAAACAAAAGCTGACGTGAAATATCAGACAACTCCAATATTTAACAATTATATAACTCTGCATTTGGCAGACACGTCTATCCATAGTGACTTGCAGTGCATTCGAGGTACATATTATCAAGCATGTGTTACCTGGGAAACAAGTCCCTGACCTTGTCGTTGCTAACGCCATGCTCTACCAGCTGAGCTACAGGAACACTACAAATCCTGCCACCACACTCTTAAATGCTTCCACTTGCTGCCAATGGGGAATATCAGTGCGCTAGATAAGAAAGACGAGGGAGACACAGACCTCGTTTCTATAGAGGCTATTCCCCTCCACCCCCGTATACTCACATATGAGAGGCGGCACTTTGTGAAGGATTAGCTGTATAACGCAGATGGCCTATCAGATATATTGGCTTAAAATAAGATGGGGTTTTCTGTATTGGAGCAGAGGAGGGTGTGTGTGTGTTCTCTTGGGGACTAGATCATGAATAGAAAGCAGGTTGGGGGATGGCACACTTTCTTTTTTTTGGAAAGTGTGTTAAGGATGTTGAGGGGGTGGGGTGGCTGCCGCCCTGTTCCAGAGACGATCTCCCACCCCCAACACTATCATCCTGACTGTTCGGCAAGCATAAGATAGAGAAAACGAGAGACATGGGGAGAGAAATAAGAGATGTCTCTCTAACACACACTGACACATAATCAGATGTGAACCATGAATTAGTCACTGATTCTATTACTAACCTTGCTGAATAAAAAGAAAGTTTTAATTTCTTTCCAAAAAAAAATCTTGCTGATCAAAAACTTTTGAACAGTAGTGTAAAATATCATTATTAATCAATATACATTTATTATTATATAATTTATCAAATAAATTACTTTTTTTTTTACTGTGAAATATTTTAGAAAAGCTATATAAGCTATCTGTAATAATAGCTATATTCTTAGCTATTTGGCTTAGGGTTAAAATTATTTCCAGCTAAGCTGACATCAATCGAAAAGTATTGTTACTACATTTTGATGAATGATTGCAAGGATTAAAAACTTTTCTTTGGAAACGTATGAATTGTCCATACGAACATAAATTAAGAAAGCAAACAGCATCCACTTTGATTTCATGTTGACTCTAGGTGGGCTGAGAGGCAGAGACCCTGGATGTACTGTGAGCTTTGTGCAGCATCCAGCAGTGAGAGACGCTACAGAGGCCAAAGAGGGACACGTTTTCATGTCCCCTGCTGCAGTGTAAGGCGGATGACAGATGCATGTGCCATATGGTGAACAGGACGATACTGTCCCTCTGGTTTGTAACTGTGTCTAAATGAATCAGATCAGAGGACTGCCCTGTTGCTGAGGTCACCAACACGCAAGGTCACGGGGTTGATATGAAACATGACAAAGCCATCAGCATAAAGACGATAAAGAAACTGAGTCATTTCTCAGGGTGAGATGCTCATGGGACAAGCTGACGAAGCATTACACAACAACAAGGAGAAGAAGATAACCATTCCACACATTACCATAGAAGTGAAGGCAGTTGTGGAGTGGAAAAAACGTCTTAAACCTACTTGTTAACTAGGAGGTAAACTAGGAATCAGTAACATCAGATACAAAGGTCTTTACTCAAATAAAAAAAAAAACTATGAAAAAATATTGCTCCCATTATAATCAACTAATCTGTCTACACTTCAAACGGCGATGTCATATAAATATCATATATCAAATTATATATATCAAATATATACTGTGTGTGTTTGTGTAAATTATGCTGAACTGAATGTATTATATATTTAAATAACTTAAGACTATTACATTATCTGATGGCATAAATAAAGATTTATAATACGACTGTGACATAAAACAAGCACTGACAGATAAAAGCAAACTGTGGATGATCGTAAACTCCCTTCTGTGTCACTAAACAGGTTTCATTCTCCTATTAATAAGTCAGCTTTAACATTTCAGCCTTTCATCACTGCTCTAAATGACACAAATCACTTCATTAGCATGTTCCTCTGTGAATCACTTAATGAATCAGATCACCATTCAGAGGTTAAGAAATTATATTTTCCTCTTTAAAACCTTAGTGTCTCCGTGACACAGCTTTAGCTCGTCTTTCACAGATATGCCCTCCTGGTTCTCTGGGAGTGTTCACGTGGGATTCTGCCATTAGCAGATAATAGCTGTGCTTTTGCAGAGTCAGGTGTCTCTATCGACTGTGTGATGGGCTTATCGGTCAACTTATGCCCTGTCTGCACAGGAAAAACCCTGCTAAACTGCTCTAGGTCATTTCCTTGCCTCAAACAATCACTATCAAGTTCACTGTTTCATCCAGGGGCGTAGTTTGTGGCAAAACTCGCAAGTTTGCTTGCCAAAACTAGCAAGAACTAGCAACTACTGAGAACAACCCCCCCAAATATGTATACCATGATTAAAGGATATAGAATTATTAATTATATACATCCCACGTTCAGAGCTTTTATAAGCGCTAAGTTCCCGTCTGAACTGAACTAGGACCAATTATCTGCATGCGCAATATGACTTAAGCCCAGTTTGTCTAATTTTACATTTTCACATGAATCACTGTATACAGAGCACTCACAAAGTGTGATGAGATTTGTGCGAGCCGTTCCTATCGCGACACGGATTATAAAATGTGCGACCATTTGAATTTCTATTGAGAATTTACTACTACAAACATGACCTAAAACAGCCACATAATCTAAAAAGACTGATGAAAAGAAGAGAAAACATCATCTTGCACCAATATAAATTAGAAGGCTTTTTAAACTACTCATGATAACCCTTTTTTTACCCCAAGTAAATTTTGACTAAATTGTTGTAGTATTTATAATAGATAATCTGTTAAAGGGTTAGTTCATCCTAAATCATCATTTACTTACCCTGGTGTTGTTCTAATCTTTTTCAAGATTAATAAAATCCATGTACTTTCTTCTCTGACATGAAAATATCCATTGTGTTCATCATGATAAAACGGTTCACACTTCAACCCCCCCACAATGTACAAACCAAATCTAAGCTCTTAGTTTCATCGATACATCTTAAAACTAGATATGGAGTAGTGTAGAAATTGTGGTGTAATGTAGAAATGATTATTTTTACTTTATAGCTGATAAAGATATGATGACAGACATTATAAATCTTTAAAAAAATACAAATACTGTATGATGATGGTGACATAACTGGGCCATAATATATGGAAGAATATTCTGTTTGTTTGATGCAAGAATATACTATACTTACACTTGTAGTATTCTCTCCTCCTGGTTCAATCATGTATGTGTGATTCCCATCAAAAAACATCCCACTAGAGAGAGAGGAAAAGAGAGAGATGGTTAACTGGTGAGTTATACAGTTTAATGGTTATTATACAAAAACATTTGATGCCAAATAGAAAAGAGAGCACATGCTAAGCATCAGATTTATGAGCTGAATTGAGCTTGAATTGATTTTAATTTATACGTTTGAGTTAGTTCGCAGAATTGCAATTTAAATCTGAATGCAAGTAAAAGTAGAAGTAGAAGTAGAATTAAAATGAACTGAAATTCAAAGAAAGTAATGTAAAAGTAATTTTTAACTAAGTGAATGCTGGCTTGACAAAATATTGAGAACGTTTAAAAAGCCTTGAAGTTTGGAGTTTTATGTGCCTTATGGGCAGAAAATATGAAAGTTTTTCTATTCAGAATTTTCCACAACGCTTGCTCAATACTGCACAGTGTATATTGTAAACTGCATACTAATATAAAAAAAATTCTCAGGGTGAGATGCTCAAAAGACAAGCTGACGAAGCATTACACAACAACAGGGAGAAGAAGATCTCCCCATATTCCACATATTACCACAGAAGAAAAGGCATTTGTGGAGGGCAAAATAATTGTGAACCTCATCATGTTGCCTGATTAATTCAATGAATAATTTGGTTATCACCTTGGATATTAAAGTGGTGCACAAATGTTTAGCATATGGTAATGAGATTCATTCATCTAGATGCTTCAGTGCTGACTCTCCAATGACCTGATGCAGGTCATTCTTACACTTGTGTACCTGAGGATTAATGAAGCATATGGAGACTGCGTGTGTGTGTTTGTTTATGTATGTATCCAGACGTCTCTTTTAGCCTTGAGACATGCAGAAAGGATATCATTCTCTGCTCTGATGAAGTCTATCTCTTGGATCAATCAGTCGGTGACTCTCAGAGAGCCTCCAGACAGTGCAGAGACAGTCAAGGTGACTTCTAAAAGCCCTGCGTGCATTAGGAGGACGGTACAATGCCCTTTAGCCCGACTACACACATAAATACTGAGGGATCTCTGGTACCTACTGCACAAATAAATGAATCATGAAAGAATTTTCAATGGATAACTAAAAACGAAAGTTTATCAAGAGAAACACTAGTCTCACATTGTTTTTTTAAGGGATCATTTACGGAACCTACTAGATAGTTTCAACAGCTGACAGCTGATTGGTTGATTGTAATCCATTACATACCTTTCTATCAAAGTTATCTGACATTATCAAGATGAATTTGTTCTGACACAGTTTAACTCTGAGTTCTTGTCATATTTTATTACCATTTTCTAAACTATAGCGAATAAACTGTGATAATGTGAGAAATGTTGAAGGTGTTTGTGGTTTGACTGTATATAGATACATGACAGAACATTGTATATAAGCTTTGTGTGTATGTATGTGTAGGATAGATAGATAGATAGATAGATAGATAGATAGATAGATAGATAGATACACACTGTTCTCACAACACACTAGAGATAGTTAGATTTTCTCTCTGATGCATACTCATATTTACACTACGGTTCAAAAGTTTATTGAATAAATGCTGTTCTTTTGAACTGTCTATTCATTAAAGAATGGTGAGCATAAGAGATTTCTTTAAAAAAAAAATTAAATCTTACTGACCCCAGAACCTTTGATCGATAGAGAACTTTGCTTATGAATGAGTAATTTCTCTTTTAAAGGCTATTTCTGAGAAATGCTGTTGATATTTTAAAACTGACACAAACAAACACACCCCTACCCAAAAGAAACACACCCCTACCTTCATTGCTCCACACCCAAAATAACACACTTTGCAACACAGGCAACAACTAACAGCTGGCACATCAGACAGCTCGGGCAAGTATGGATGAATCAGCTGTGATTCAACAACAACAACAGCATAAAACAGCATATCTTGGTTCTGTGAAACACAGCTAAACCACATTACTCATTGAAGGGTCATATTCTGAAATCCACTGCCGCTTCAATGTATATCTAATGAGTGATTATAATCAAAGTATTAATCAATAATCAATATTTATCCTTCTACATATTAAATAATTTTAATGACTGCTTAAAGCTTATGAGATTTTACTTAATCATAGAATTACCTGTTTGTTTACTGGAATGTGCTCTCTCCATGTTTTTGAGAGAGGCACCCAACATGTGTTAAAACATACATTTAATCTTCTAGCTGACCAAGACATCCGAGGTCACTGAGGTCACTTCAGCCTGTCACTTACATGATCAATTCTTAGTTAAAGAATTAACTTTACATTTCTATATTCAAACTCTAGAGAATAATGATGAATATTGTCTGAACCGCACACTGAGATAAAGAACATGTTGTCAGTATGTTTTGGGAAACTTTCCTGTTTAGAACAGAGCTCGACCAACTTCAACCTTGAAGAGGCTGTGTATCCTGTGTATCTGTGTGTGCTAGTATTCTTTGTTACAGGTCAGTATTGATGAAATGAACAACTGGCACCCTAGGGAGATGGAATAACTTGTTTTCCTCAACAAGATGGCGGCTAAAAACGCATTCTGCGACCTGGAAGGTCACTTCGTGCCTAAACCAGAGGCCTTGGTGTCAGCTGTATAATCAATTGAGATATGCTCCTGCATATCACTCCATATGTGAAAATGTTCTAAGTTTATCTATTTCTTAGCCAATCTGAATCATTCAACCTGAAGTAATGACATAGCTGAGTGACTTGTGTAACGTATAATTGCTGTTGAAATGTGAATGTATGGCTTGAGCGGCCTACAAATTCTTTGTGAGTGTTGAAGCTGACTTCTACTGATGAAACTGCAAACTATCTTCAGTAAAATTTTTCTTCAATTAATTTAACCTCTGACTTCGGGTCTTCATTCATCGTATCTGGTCCTTGGGTCTTTAACTGTAAATTCCCCTACATCATACACTATATTGCCAAAAGTTTTGGGACGTCTGCCTTTACATGCACATGAACTTTAATGTTCATTCTAATGACATTTCATTCTTAATCCATAGAGTTTAATATAAAGTTGGCCCACGGTTTGCAGTTATAACAGCTTCAACTCTTCTGGGAAGGCTTTCCACAAGGTTTAGGAGTGTGTTTATTGAATTTTTGACCATTCTTCTAGAAGTGCATTTCTGAGGTCAGGCACTGATGTTGGAGGAGAAGGCCTGGCTCGCAGTCTCTGCTCTAATTCATCCCAAAGGTGTTCTATTGGGTTGAGGTCAGGACTCTGTACAGGCCAGTCAAGTTCCTCCACACCAAACTCGCTCATCCATGTCTTTATGGACCTTACTTTGTGCACTGGTGTGCAGTCATGTTGGAACAGGAAGGGGCCATCCCCAAACTGTTTCCACAAAGTTGGGAGCATGAAATTGTCCAAAATGTCTTGGTATGCTGAAGCATTAAGAGTTCCTTTCACTGGAACTAAGGGGCCAAGCCCAACCCCTGAAAAACAAACCCTCTACCAAACTTTACACTTGGCACAATGCAGTCAGGCGAGTACCATTCTCCTGGCAACCGCCAAACTCAGACTCGTCCATCGGATTGCCAGACAGAGAAGCGTGATTCGTCACTCCAGAGAACACGTCTCCACGCTTTGCATTGCACTTGGTCCTCGGCCATAGAAACCCATTCCATTCCATGAAGCTCTCTACGTACTGTTCTTGAGGTAATCTGAAGGCCACACAAAGTTTGGAGATCTGTAGCTATTGACTCCGCAGAAAGTTGGTGACTTCTGCGCACTGTGCGCCTCAGCATGCGCTGACCCCGCTCTGTGTTTTTACGGGCCTACCACTTCGTGGCTGAGTTGCTGTAGTTCCCAATTGCTTCCACTTTGTTATAATACCACTAACAGTTAACCATGGAATATTTAGTAGTGAGGAAATTTCACGAATAAGAACGACTTATTGCACAGGTGGAATTTGAATTCACTGAGCTCCTGAGAGCGACCCATTCTTTCACAAATATTCGTAGAAGCAGTCTGCATGCCTAGGTGCAGTTTTTTATATACCTGTGGCCATGAAAGTGATTTGAACACCTGAATTCAATGATTTGGAGGGTTGTCCCAATACTTTTGGCAATATAGTGTATATAGAGCAGAAACTAAGCAACCTTTGTGTCTGTTTTCAGGACTTCTTGCTGTCTCTCCAGCGCTGGAAAGCTTTTCCATTAATGCGGGTCATAGCTCTTGCCTAATCATAACCCTTCTACTTTTAATTATATTTCTCTGACCTTTTCCACTTTTGTAACATCTCAGCCATCTCTCTTTCTACAGTATTTCTACAAATGCCCTGCTTGCTCACTCTCTCTCCTCCCACAGCATATATGCCCCCTTATGCTGAGTGCTGTGGTGCTCGGTCTGATCGGCCCGATTTCTCCTATTTACACAGCCAGAACTATGTACTACAAACACTATTTATTTTCAGCATGCACACACACTGAACAAAAATCTAGCAAATATGCACAAAATTGTTTGTTTGGGTGTTTTCAACAGCGTTTCTCAGTCTGCAGTAAGCGTTACTTACTGATTTGCAGGCATTTTAAACACAGCAATGTCAATTTTGACTGTTTTTGCTCTATTTCATGAATGAAAATAGTTCTGAACAAAACAAAACAGTTGCGTCTCCCTGCAACACACAGTGGTGTTTTGTTCATGAATGAATCAGCCAGTTTGAATGAATCAGTAAATGAATGATTCTTTGACACACATATGACTTGCCACCACCTACTGGCAGTTTGAGTTTCATATGCCAACAAAGGACATATTTATTTATTTAAATAAAGAAATAAGTATGAAAGTAATTTAAAGGTGTTCTACAGTATGTAACTAACTTCCTTTTTATGTATTTTTATAGTTATTACATAATTATGAGAGGGATGTCCTTTTTTCTTACTTGAGCACCTTCCCTCGCAAAATGTCTGTCCACGGCCATGCTGATTTGCATAATTCCTTTAGTAAACCAGGTACTAAATCAGGTATCACACTCAGTGTGATGAGTGTGAATGTAAAGAGTGCTGCCGCTCTATTTCTGAGCTACATCTGACCTGACTCTGTGCATTCACATACAGAGAGAGAGAGAGATGGATCTGACCTGACTCCTTCTTACACTAAAAATACAGACGGAAGGGACTGAGATATCCCAGAGGGCCACACAGAGAGGCAGCGTGTGTGAGTGTGTGTGTGTGTGTGTGTGTGTGTGAGGCTCTACAGAGACTAACTCAACTCTCCTTAGGCACACGGGCAGCTCAGGAACACAGCTAGGTTTACTTCAGCTATGCAGAGAACACAGCAGGTTGCCAATAATACAAACATAAATCTTACAAACACAAGAAATATTAAATTTTAACAGTGTAAGAGTGAAGCACAAGGCCAGATGTAATGCAACAAGCATTAAAGCATCAATACAGGAGATAACGACAAAAACACACACACACAGAGACACAAAGAGTGCTGAGAGCATCAGTGTGTGATATGAGAGGAGGATAATAGCATGCTGTAATTGTACAGCTCTAATTGTTGAATGGGATAATCATAGCTTTGGCCTGCTAACGTGTTTATTTATGAATGCGTCTTAGACAGACAGACAGTTCTGTGGGCAACTGTAAGTAAACAGTGTGCAGTCAAAACGAAACACCTTCACGCTGCTATTGTAATCCTGTGTGTGTTTGCGTGTTCATTCAGACATGAAGCACAACGACTGCGGGACTTACTGTAATCCATGGCAAGTTGAAAGCGCCACATATGACTTCAGAATATCACGTACTTTCCCATGGTAGTAACAGTGTTCTCCACCCTGCCGGGAGAAACAAACAATAATCAAAGACAGCACATACTGTTAATATGAGCTTTGAATGTGGCTCATCCAATTAGAATTTAGTGACTCAAAAGAACCATACCCTTTATAATACTAGATTTATTGTTGTGTTTTTAACTGAAGCGCTGCATAATGTGATGCAGCTGTTGAATAATCATATTTTGAATATACAGTGCATCAGGAAAGTATTCACAGCGCTTCACTTTTTGCACATTTTGTTATGTTACAGCCTTATTCCAAAATGGATTAAATTCATTATATTCCTCAAAATTCTACAAACAATACCCCATAATGACAACATAAAAGAAGTTTGTTTGAAATCTTTGCACATTTATTAAAATGAAAAAATGAAAAAAAAATCACATGTACATAAGTATTCACAGCCTTTGCTCAATACTTTGTTGAAGCACCTTTGGCACCAATTACAGCCTCAAGTTTTTTTTAAATTATGATGCTACAAGCTTCTTTACAGGACCTCTCAAGCTCCATCAGGTTGGATGGGGAGCGTCGGTGCACACCCATTTTCAGATCTCTCCAGAGATGTTCAATCGGGTTCAAGTCTGGGCTCTGGCTGGGCCACTCAAGGACATTCACAGAGTTGTCCCGTAGCCACTCCTTTGTTATCTTGGCTGTGTGCTTAGGGTCGTTGTCCTGTTGGAAGATGAACCTTCACCCCAGTCTGAGGTCCAGCGTGTTTTGGAACAGGTTTTCATCAATGATGTCTCTGTACATTGCTGCATTCATCTTTCCCTCAATCCTGAGTAGTCTCCCAGTTCCTGCCAGTGAAAAACATCCCCACAGCATGATGCTGCCACCACCATGCTTTACTGTAGGGATGGTATTGTCTAGGTGATGAGCTGTGCCTGGTTTCCTCCAGATATGACGCTTGCCATTCAGCCCAAAGAGTTCAATCTTTGTTTGATCAGCCCAGAGAATTTTGTTTCTCATGGTCTGAGAGTCCTTCAGGTGTCTTTTGGCAAACTCCAGACGGGCTGTCATGTGCCTTTTACTGAGGAGGGGTTTCCGTCTGGCCACTCTACCATACATACCTGATTGGTGGAGTACTGCAGAGATGGTTGTTCTTCTTCGTTTTTGCGTCTTTGGTTCACTGAACTTTTAAGGAGAAAATACTCAACAATGGTGTTTACTTATGAATTTGCACATGGTTTGTCTGAAAGCATATTAAAAACACCACATAGACATATAAACAACATTAAAAACCTGATTTTCACCACGGGGGGTCTTTACATTTTGAATGTGTGGGTCATCATTTATACTGGCTACTTTTGTTTGTACTGAAGCGATCAGAAGATTCGTAAGAGTATTCCTGAGTGTGTGTGTGTTTTTTTTATGTTTTTAGCGTAAGTGCTCAACTGCCATTAGGGCTGCAGGTTTTCTCTTCCTGCTTTTTCTCAGAGGAATAAAGCTGCAGCATTTACCAGCAGATCAATTTAATTTCATCCCTTTCTCTTTATTTCTCTGTACACTGGACAAGAAGCTTCATACATTGACGTTTATCCATTCCTCTGCTTCTCTCTTTCCTCCAGCTTAGAGCATTTCTGCTTCTTTTTTCCACATGTAGCACTTTCTGTCCTCAAGAGTTCTCAGCTAATCAAGAGCCGAGGGCAGTCTCTACCACACACACACACACAAACACAGAGTGAGACATTCCTGAAGAGTGCATGTTGTTGTTGAGACAGCCCTTTTCAGACTAATGACCCAGCATGCATCAGTGCCTAGAAGCACAGAGAGACAGGCTGTGTCCAAAATCTGAAAAATACTGCCTTCTCATGCAGGATACAGAGGTAAGAATGTATCAAGGGATCGGGATCTTCTTTAACATGAGAAGAAGCCTGAAATTGATTTTTTTAATATACACTGCTGTTCAAGTTCAAGTTTGGGGTCAGTAAGATTTTCTTGGAAAGAAATGAATACTTCTATTCAGCAAGGACACATTAAATCGATCCAAAGTCACAGTAAAGACTTTATATTCATGAACTTTATATTCATCAAAAAATCCTGGAAAAAATGTATTACAGTTTCCACATAAGTATTAAGAAGCAAACTGCTCAGCATATTAGAATGATTTCTGAAGGATCATGTGACACTGAAGACTGGAGTAATGAAGCTGAAAGTTCAACTTTAGCAGGAATAAATTACATTTTTAAAATGTAAAATAGAAAAATTTAAATTGCAATGATATTTCACAATATTACAGTTTTTACTGTATTTTTTATCAAATAAATGCAGCCATGCTGAGCATAGGAGACTTCTTTCAAAAACATTTAAAAAGTCTTAGCAACTCCAAACTTTTCAATGGTGTGTTTATTACGTGTATCTTTATGCACACTAGTATATATCAAAATTGTTAAAAGTGCTTTTTCAGTCCAAAGCAATTTTCTCAAGATTGTTGTTTTTCATCTCAGCTTCCACAAAACATACAGTAAATAAACTTTGCACAGTTTCTCAGCTTATTTTATAGACTAATTCCTAATTTATCTACTTCCTAATTATATTACCAAAATGTGTTTCCTCAAACCTATACATAAAGTGTTTTACATAAATTCATAAAGACAAAACTATTGCAATAGTAAGAGTATTAATGTTCAAGTTTCATAAGAATATCTTATATTTAAAAAATAAATAAACAAATAAATAAATACTGTATATTAAATGTTGTGTTTCTTCAGCTGTGAAGCTGAATGTTCTTCAATGTATAACAGAGAATATATAAGTAATTAATTTTGGAATGGGAAATTCCAAAAAACAATTAATGTCTGGGTCCCAATAAATAAATATATAATATATAAATATATCATAATAAATATAAATATATCATAAATATAAATATATCATATATATATATATATATATATATGTGTGATAGCGTTTAGTATGATTCGTATAATGCTAGATATGTAGTTAAACTAATAGGTTGCTCACTATTGCAGTGGGGAGATGAAGCTAAATATATCTGTGCTTTTGCTCTAGAATTCGTTCAGTGGCTCTCTTTCTCTCTCTTCATCCTCTGCTTCTTCATCCATCCCTCTGTTTTTCCCTCCTTCCTCACAGAACCCTCAGCTCTATTTTTTCATTAATTCTAGAAACAACACAGGCTCTAAAAAGCCCTTGTACCCTTACATGCACACTGTTTCCTCTGGCTCTACAGCTGGGGTGTGAGCTATGCGGATTTGAATCTCTTCACTGAAGGCTTCTAAACTCAGATCATTAACTAAAAAAAATGCATAAAACATGTTAAATGGGCCATATTAAATTTCAATAAAAGAATATGGTCCTTTTAAGAGTTTCTAAAAAATAACTGAGAAGCCAGAAACGTCCACTATGCATAATGTATATAAAACACACCTTGAGACGATGGTGTCAAACATGCAGCACACAAACAGGACGGTGAACGTGATTTCACCAAGTACAACATGTTCCTGGAACAACATTCCAATCAACCAATCAGATTTGCGGGACAAATTTACAGTTTATGCCAAGTTTAGGCTTACAATCAGGGTTAGGTGCTTCTACATCAGTGTTATTCAGCTGTCATTTCCCTCTTTATACGAAAAAGTTATGGGTAGGGTTAGGACAACATTTTCAGACAGGAATGTTGTTCCAGAATCAACAAAAAATATTGACCCAGGAACATGTCTTACTTGGCAAAATCATGGTGATCCAAATGGGACACAGTATCCCTGCCCCTGTGTGAGTGTGTGACAGGAACAATCTGCCACTGGGCTAAAACAGGCAAACACCTTCTGCTCTGGGTGTGATGTGTCCCATCTGAACACGCACATCTCAGTAAGCTGACAGAATGAAGCTGAGAGTCCCAGTGTGGCACAAAGACAGATCTGATAAGACTATATTCACTGTCCCAAAGCGAAACACACAGCCATAGAGGGGAAAAAAGAGGGTCAAGGCATTTTCATGATTTTTTTTAGTTGAATAAGTTGAATAAACTGAGACTACTTTTCTAAGTGGAAGAACCTCTTGTTTTGTTTTATGAACATATTTCTGTGGGAATTTTTAAGCTCCAGAAAACAACATCCAACAATCAGGCCTTAATTTTTTTTCCTTGTATCCAGCTTTTTCCTGCACCCCATGACGCTTTGTTAAACTTCTGTTAAAATGTACACAATCAGTGAAATATTCACCCTATTTTTTTAATCCGGGCACAATGACATTATTCTACTCACCGTTCAACCATCCAACATTAAAAGGAAATTTTATTTAAAGCTGTAAAAGCATCAACAAAGTAGCTACACTCAACAGACCATGAATAACTCCAAAAGTGCGATTCTTTCAGCAGCAATATTATGGACGGGTCACTGTGGTAATATAGCCTATATCTGTATTATGTAACATGCGTGGCCGTGATAATATTTCAAAGTTCTTTCCGTCATTTTGACAGATAATACATTGTATTTACCTGCTTTAGAAACATTCCAGTAAACACATTTAAGACCATTACATTTTAAAGCATCTGTGTGAACTCAAACCTGGAAAGAAATGTGAGGATTTGGGGAAAGCAGCGACTGAAAAGAGCTCTTACCACAGATATTTTTGTGATACAACGTCACATTTATGGCTCGTTTTCACAGAGTGGTACAGTTCGGTACAGTACGCAAATTTAGCTGTTTTCATTGTCAGAAGTTGTGAATGGTACCCTAATTCCGAACCATACCGTACCACTTTTTTGGCACCCTTTCGTTGAGGTACCTAGCACAGTAGTCTGGTTCTAAAGGGTGGAGCTAGACCCACTGCAGTACGTTGATTGGTTGACAGAGAATTGTCAGTTGCACATGCTTTTTCAGCGGTGTTTTTTTGCAGCCTGCAGCCTTGGCTTAAACAAAGCGCGTCTTCTTCTTGTGACAACAGCCACATCCCGAGAAGCAAGAACAAGGTCTGCTGTATGTCGTCCACTGTTGTTTACTGTGTCGCTTTCTTCTTTGCGCGCGAATGACGTTGAGCGATACACCACGCGAACTGTGCCGTTCGGTGGAAACAAGCCATAAAATACCAAGCGTTACATTATTCTCTGAAAAAAAATATGAAGGAAAATGTACAGCTTATTAAATTCAAAACTGATGGATAATGATTACTGACGGATAATGATGGATAATGATTACTGACGGCACACGCTTATATTTGGAAAAATGGAAGTTCCCCAAACCAGAAGTGTCACCCAATTCAAAACGCAGTAGGCTCGTAAGCAAAAAGGTGGATAAACAAACCCTTTCAAATACATGCTTGCCTAGCTTGAGCATGCTTTTTCAAACAAAATAGAGTTTATACTCACTTTGTTGACAAATGACGTCCCCTCCTCTGATATGTGCCTCTCAATGTAATTTGATGATAGAAGATCACTGCAAAAAAGAGCAGAAGTACACAGTTGGCAAAAAGTTAAATGTTCTCTGTTATTAGTGGATTCACTGAATTCTATTCCAATAATTTGAGATAGATAGATAGATAGATAGATAGATAGATAGATAGATAGATAGATAGATAGATAGATAGAAATTTGTGGAGAAGAAAAATAGACTGTTTGAGGAATATCTGCACTGTATGATTCATCATCATTCTCCCAAACACATCCCTCCTGCTGATCCTGGCATCACACATTTAATGATCAGATCAAATCAACACTCATGTCACTCATGTATGCTGCTTATCTAACAGAGGACAGAAATGGAACAGAATCTGGAATGGGATCTGCGTTCCAACACAGAGAGTCATGAACACAACTAACCCGAGGAGAGATCCACGGCTGATTTCATACATCACAACTCACACTAAGTTGTGTTCAAGGACATTTCAGTGTGTGTGGCAAAGCCATTCTCAATAAGGAGTTCACAAACAATTCATTGGGAGTGCACATTTTAGTTTTTTGTTAGCCAAATGCAATTGCAATTATCAAAAAACGGCAATGTAGCAAAAAAAACAAAAAACAGACCGAGCGCAGGAGGAGAGAAGGGTGAAAGTGTCTCCCAGCAGGATCTCTGACTGTGAGATCAGTTACCATGAGCTCATCACCACAACAATCACAGCATGACATCAAACCAGTTTTTAAAGACAGAAACATACATCTTCAACAGCTGTTCACTAAACCAGGTGATTAGCAGGATATTTATGGAGCTGCAGTGCTGTAACGTGCAAAAAAAAAAAACGATACGTTTGTGTTTACAGACTCATTCTGTGGTAAATGCAGAGAGGGGCAAGGCAGAAATCAAAACATTGATCCAAGGACTAATAGAGGACAGGACAAAACCAGGGGCTAGAGAGAGAAAGACTGAGCATTGAGAGAGGATCAGAATAGGAGAAGATAAAGAGAGAGTCATAAAGTGGGATGTCAGAGCAAAGAAACCTTGTGATTGATGATAAGAGCTGCCGTTGCACACACACCATCATATACACATGCACCATCTCAGCCTTCAGTTGCTACATTCTTCCATCCGTCACCTCTCCTCCTCTTTTTTGACAATAGTGGGTGAAAATTTGCTGACACAAAATTTTTCTTATTGGCCATGAAACTGCATTTTGCATTTCAATTAAATTAAATGATATAAATATATATATTTTTTTTAAAAATCCCTATTTCAATGTCATTATTTCGCTTTATTTAGTCTGTTATTTAGTCTCTTTGCTAAACTGCATTTGTCACTATGATTTTGTTCCTTATATTTTCATTTTGTTAGCTTAATGCAATTAATATGTCACATTTGTCATCACACTAAGTTCAAGATAATAAATCATAGAAAAATTATTATACAAAAAATGTATTTAACATCCTAAAATGTTTGATAATAAATGTAATACAGTAAATTATATATTGAGTTAAGGACCTATCAGCCTGCGCCATCTATAGTTTCATGACAGAACGTTGTATATAAGCTTTGTATATATATATATATATATATATATATATATATATATATATATATATATATGCTGATAGGTGCTTGCAATCACATTGTTCTCTATAGGGCACAAGCTTTCTATAATAATATTCATTATTTATTATTTTTTCCTTGTAATATGAAATAGACAAAAATGACCAAAGAAAATAATAACAGTTTTTCTTCAGTATTGTCTGAGCATGCAGGGGACCTTTTGTCTCCAACAAAATCAAAAACCTGTCATGTGTCTGTACTGTAGATGTACAGATGTAGATGCAGTGGAAAGCTACAGTATATAGTGCTTTGTGAAATGTGAAGGTAAAGGCTGATAACAGATTTCAGCTTTAATTGCTTTGGGATTTGAATAATTTATAAGGAAAGCCCCACAATTCCTCATCCCATACCAATCCATTCCTCTTCACACACACCCTGCCTTACAAACATTTCAATATGGCACTGTGCACTGTCACATGACTAGAAAATGGCTCTCATTTCTCATGTAAAGCTTAATGGACTGATCCATTGTATGAGACAGACACAGAGAGAGCGAGACATGCTAATTAAAGAGGGAAACCAGAGGACTAGAAATGAAAGGGTTTATAGAAGAAAGAACAGATTGTGTGTCAAGTAGCGCTGTATTATCTGCGTGTAAGGTGAAAAGGTTCTGTTGCAGACATTTGCTCTGTTCCAAAACCGAACGAGTTGCTTACCTGAACTGCATTTTAAGACATCATGCCATAATTATGCTGTCATATGATACCTTTAGCCAAATTTTAAGGTTGCATTGCATGTAAAACTACAGTATTCCAGGATGCAGGAGTCCCATATAAATCTGATATTTCAGTGAAAGGCATTATTTTAGGTTTCTTCCTCGGTTAGGAAACATTAAATTGATCAGAAGTGACAGTAAAGATATTTATAATGTTACAAAAAAATGTATTTCAAATAAATGCAGTTCTTTTGAAATTTCTATTCATCAGAGAATGCAGGAAAAAAAGTAATCTAGGTTCCCATAATATTAAGCAGCTGTTTTCAACACTGATAATAAAAATAAATGTTTTTGGGCAGAAATGTACGAAAATAGAAAACAGTTATTTTAAGTTGTAATAATATTTTACTGGTTTTACTGTATGAAATAAATGCAGCCTTGGTAAACATCTTTTTTCCAAAACATTAAAGAAAAAATGTAGGGCGGGACTTAATTTTGTCCATTGGTAATTTATTGAATGGTTGGATGGGTTGTGGTTTGCTATTGGTGGATCTCATGTGAGTGACAGGTTGTCCTGCCCTCACTCCAGTAAACACGACATCAGAGAAGAGGAGATGTCGCTGCAAGAAGTAATTTTGATTAAAGATTAAAAAATAAAAAATAATGCTGACCTCAAACTTGTGAACGGTTTTATATAAATATATATATTTGCACATAATAACATATGCAAATTTGTAAGACGTGTTTTTTCTTCTGTCTCATGTATATTCACATAGCATCTTTAGAGATTATGGAGCGTGTAAGTCTGGTTCTAGACCCTGGAGACCAGCAGAAGAACATCTCCCCTGAGGACAGGACACCATCTAGCACAGCAAACCCTAATCTCTGATCTAATTAGCACTCAAATGCATACCAGTTCACTTTTTATATGGCACACTTAAAATGAGTGTAAACAAACGTTTTTTAGTAGACAGTGTGCTGTTTCCACCATTTAGATTCCATTGAAATTTGAAGACTTGATCTAAATCCTGCTGTGATTTATGTGTGTTTAAGATTAAGATAATGACTCAAAATCCCTTTGAGAAAACACAATGTTCATTAGAGATTCATGTTCACATTCAAAAACAACTACATCATACAGAAGTGAATGCTATATAAGCCATCTAGAGTTCAATGAGCTATTAAAACATAAACATCATGGTAAAGTATTGTGTAAGAGCATTTGTGAATGTGTGTGTGTGTGTGTTTAGAAAAGCTGAAGTCAGTAGGCCTATTGTAAAGTGTGTGCTGAGCTCTTCAGCTCTTTTAAACCTGCAGCACTGCTCATGTTCCCAAAGAGACAAAACTGCAGCCTCAGCAAACAAGAGACCTGCACACATCCAGCCTTTATCCACACACATTTACAGTACTAACAAATAATCACAACAATTCTGCTCACAATAGGAAGAATCAGACAAATGTAACCATAAAACATGGATGAACTCACAGACACAGGAAAGGTCTTTGCAATGTAAGATTTGGTGTATTTCAAAGAGAAACCCTTCCCCCATAACAAGACATATTCTGAGGGGAGCAGGTGCAGTCGTTCTCATTGTTAACATGTGTGTTTCACCAGCCCCTCCCACTGAGCTTGTTAATATCAAATATGCTCATCATTTACACTGCATGGTTTTTCTTCACAATCAAATAAAAAAGAGATTTCTAGCAGCTGAAATATGTTAGCATAAACAGAATGTTACACTGACCCCAAACTTTTTAACAGTATATATTTATATTTAGAACAGTATATATATATATATATACACTCACCTAAAGGATTATTAGGAACACCATACTAATACTGTGTTTGACCCCCTTTCGCCTTCAGAACTGCCTTAATTCTACGTGGCATTGATTCAACAAGGTGCTGAAAGCATTCTTTAGAAATGTTGGCCCATATTGATAGGATAGCATCTTGCAGTTGATGGAGATTTGTGGGATGCACATCCAGGGCACGAAGCTCCCGTTCCACCACATCCCAAAGATGCTCTATTGGGTTGAGATCTGGTGACTGTGGGGGCCATTTTAGTACAGTGAACTCATTGTCATGTTCAAGAAACCAATTTGAAATGATTCAAGCTTTGTGACATGGTGCATTATCCTGCTGGAAGTAGCCATCAGAGGATGGGTACATGGTGGTCATAAAGGGATGGACATGGTCAGAAACAATGCTCAGGTAGGCCGTGGCATTTAAACGATGCCCAATTGGCACTAAGGGGCCTAAAGTGTGCCACGAAAACATCCCCCACACCATTACACCACCACCACCAGCCTGCACAGTGGTAACAAGGCATGATGGATCCATGTTCTCATTCTGTTTACGCCAAATTCTGACTCTACCATCTGAATGTCTCAACAGAAATTGAGACTCATCAGACCAGGCAAAATTTTTCCAGTCTTCAACTGTCCAATTTTGGTGAGCTCGTGCAAATTGTAGCCTCTTTTTCCTATTTGTAGTGGAGATGAGTGGTACCCGGTGGGGTCTTCTGCTGTTGTAGCCCATCCGCCTCAAGGTTGTGCGTGTTGTGGCTTCACAAATGCTTTGCTGCATACCTCGGTTGTAACGAGTCAAAGTTGCTCTTCTATCAGTCAGCCCATTCTCCTCTGACCTCTAGCATCAACAAGGCATTTTCGCCCACAGGACTGCCGCATACTGGATGTTTTTCCCTTTTCACACCATTCTTTGTAAACTATAGAAATGGTTGTGCGTGAAAATCCCAGTAACTGAGCAGATTGTGAAATACTCAGACCGGCCCGTCTGGCACCAACAACCATGCCACGCTCAAAATTGCTTAAATCACCTTTCTTTCCCATTCTGACATTCAGTTTGGAGTTCAGGAGATTGTCTTGACCAGGACCAGACCCCTAAATGCATTGAAGCAACTGCCATGTGATTGGTTGATTAGATAATTGCATTAATGAGAAATTGAACAGGTGTTCCTAATAATCCTTTAGGTGAGTGTATATCCTAATATTGTGTTGGTCCCCCTTTTGCTGCCAAAACAGCCCTGACCCGTCGAGGCATGGACTCCACTAGACCCCTGAAGGTGTGCTGTGGTATCTGGCACCAATATGTTAGCAGCAGATCCTTTAAGTCCTGTAAGTTGCAAGGTGGGGCCTCCATGGATCGGACTTGTTTGTTCAGCACATCCCACAGATGCTCGATTGGATTGAGATCTGGGGAATTTGAAGGCCAAGTCAACACCTCAAACTCTACAAGTCTACTCTACACCTCCAAGTCAAAACCTCAAACACCCTGACTGGTCTGTGGCTATGCAACCCCATATGCAATAAACTGCGATGCACTGTGTATTCTGACACCTTTCTATCAGAACCAGCATTAACTTCTTGAGCAATTTGAGCTACAGTAGCTCGTCTGTTTGATCGGACCTCACGGGCCAGCCTTCGCTCCCCACGTGCATCAATGAGCCTTGGCCACCCATGACCCATGATTATTTTCACACAAAAAAATGGTTTTAAGCCAGTTATTTATATATTTTGCTGTAGTGTCAGTAGAAAATATCAGTGTACATTTCCAAATAATTATTTTGCCATTATTGTACTAATATAGTGAGATTTTTGTATGCACAAGGAGTCTGACAACAGCCGGTATGCTCCACACAGATATCTGATCTCACCATCATCAAGTCTGTCTGTGATTGCATAAAGAAACAGCAACGTCTCCAAGACTCTTGAAGAAACCTGCCCGCAAATCTACCTGAAAAACTGTGCGCAAATCTGTTTTAAACGCAAAGATTGATTTGGTTTAGTTAATTGAAGTTAATTGATATATAAAATCTATTTATCACATTAGTTTTGAAAGCATCCTCACTTTGCAGCAAGTGCCTAAAACATTTTACAGTACTGTAGCTTTGCAGGTAGGTTTCTTCAAGCATCTTGCAGACGTTGCTGCAGTTCTTCTGGATTTAGTTTGTCTCAGTTTTTTCAGTTTCTTCATGTAATCACAGACAGACTCGATGATGGTGAGATTGGATACTGGCTGTTATCAGACTCCTCCTACATACAGGTATATATATATATATATATATATATATATATATATATATACATTCACTAGCCACCTGTTCAACTGCTAGTTAATACTGAAATGGCAGAAACTGCTGATCTACTGGGATTTCCATGCACAACCATCTCTAGGGTTTACAGAGAATGGTCTGAAAAAGAGAAAATATCCAGTGAGTGGCAGTTCTGTGAGCAAAATTGCCTTGTTGATGTCAGAGGAGACTGGCCAGACTAGTTCGAGCTGATAGAAAGGCAACAGTAACTCAAATAAGCACTGGCTACAACCGAGGTCTGCAGAAGAGCATCTCTGAACAACACGTCAAACCTTGAAGCAGACGAGCTACAGCAACAGAAGACACAGCGGGTGACACTCCTGTCAGCTAAGAATAGGAAACTGAGGCTACAATTCACACAGGCTCACCAAAATTAGACAATAGAAGATTGAAAAAAAGCTTCCTGCATCTGATTAGTCTTGATTTCTGTTGCAGCATTCAGATGGTAGGGTCAGAATTTGGCGTAAACAAAAAAAAAGCATGGATCCATCCTGCCTTGTATCAACAGTTCAGGCTGGTGCTGGTGGTGTAATGGTGTGGGAAATATTTTCTTGGCACACTTTGGACCCCTTAGTACCAATTGAGCATTGTTTCAACACCACAGCTTACATGAGTATTATTGCTGACCATGTCCATCCCTTTATGACCACAGTGGACTCATCTTCTGATGTCTACTTTCAGCAGGATAACACTCTATGTCACAAAGCTCAAATCATCTCAAACTGGTTTCCTGAACATGACAATGAGTTCACTACTCAAATGGCCTCCACAGTCACCAGATCTCAATTCAATAGAGCCTTTGGGAAGTGGTGGAATGGAAGATTCGCATCATGGATGTGCAGCCGACAAATCTGATATTTCCTGGTTGTTCATGACTACGGATACTAGATATTCAAAATCAAATAGTGGTGGTTTAGTGTGGTGAATTACAGACATAACTTTAAATAGATACTGTTAGTAACTTAGCACACTAAAGCACAGCAAGCTGTCAGCACCTTAAAAACCCATTCTGAGAAGTTGCATTTCTAAATTCATCCCCTTTACTTTTTAATTATGAAAAATACTGAAGTTAGAACACTGACTAATCAGTTAAAAAGCATGTTTTACATTACAAAGCATAATTTAAATATCACAAAAGGCAGAGAAGCCTTGAAGTAAAGGCAGAATTTGGCAGACTTTTAATGAGAAGTACTTCTCAACCCTGGCAGTTGTGGGTTTTTCCCCCACACTTTCATTACACCATTATTAAACACAAAATGAAACGGCAACAAAAAGATAACTAAAAACAAACGTGCCACATCAGCATGTTAAACAGAGCAAACCAGTTTAGCCTCATTAAATTATCAAATGATACATCTCCACCATTCAGAGAAGGAGAGAAAAGGGGAAAGAGAGATGCACTATATTTTAATAGTTACTAATGATCTATGTAAAGTGAGTTCATGTTTATGATGGAACATACCAAACCTGCTTCTGAAAATGCCTTATTATTTGTTAATGTATTTGTGTGAAATATATAAGCCAGAGCCCTGAGACTCTGACGCCAGCTGTTTCTCTCTCGGATCTCTCTCCTCCATCACACACCCACACAGACTCAAGGGTGCATGAAAAATGCTGGTTGGTCAGACTTTCACTCTCCCTCCATCTAACAACTTATTCACTTTATCTCTCTCTCTGCCTCTTTCTCATGTTCTGTCTATCTTTCCTCTACTATACAGTTTCCTGAAAGGATGGTAAAATGCAGCTATATGAATTATACAATATAAAATTTAGCAATATAAATGATGACACACAATAGATCAGGACAGCGCAAGCATTTGCGAGTGAACACCAGATGAGGATAATTCAAATATATTACATCATGGCAGAAGATATTAGAATAAGTGGCTTTACATGTCAATATATTGTTTGTTTTATTTACATCTGATTTCTGTTGTAACTCTAATTCAGCTTTCAGTGCTTGCATGTGCATTTATTATACTGTGACACATTAACATTACAGTTCTTTAAGGGTCCAAGTGCTCCTAAACAGAAATATAAATGTAGAGCCCTGTCATCAATGTCTATTTTTGTTATATGAAGCTAATTATGCTGGATACAAAATAACCCAACCCTGAGGTTGGGAAACCTTAGAACCGGTTCTATTTTGGATAATGTGTAAAAGACTGAGCACCCCAAAATAAAACAAAGACAATAAAAAGATACCTCACACATGCACACACACACCCTCAGGTGCAACTGCCATCTGAAACCAATGATGGTGTCTGGAGATGTGTATTTGGACTCTTTTTATGCATGCTGGACACAGTTGACATGATGATGAATGTAAATGGCAATGCATGAAGTGTTCAGCCGAGGTGTGTGTGTATCTCTAAAAAAAACCACTGTGTTTGAACTTGATATATATATGCAAGCACATGGAAATATACTGCCCGGCCAAAAAAAAAGTAAGTTGCTGTTTGGATTTAAATAGGCAAATGCTTAAGAGTCTATGATTGGATCATTACTGCAGTGATTATTATGTTTCTAGCATGTTACATGTTTGGCAACAGTTCTTCTAATCTTAATTGATCGAGTGTGTAGCATTTAATTTCTTAAACACATCATGGCCATATTCCAGGATGACAATGTCAAGATTCATCAGGCTGTGAAAAGAATGGTTGGGAGGGAGCATGAAGAATTATTTTCACACATGAATTGGCATCTCTGAGTCCAGACCTTAAATTCATTGAAAGTCTTTGGGATGTGCTGGAGGAGACTTTACAGAGTGCTTGACTCTTGCATTGTCAATACAAGATCTTGACAAAAAATGTATGCACCTCTTGATGGAAATTAATGTTGTAATGTTATTCATACAATTTTGGTCAAGATCTTTGCATTTACCTATTTAAATCCAGCAGTGTATATTCACACAAAACAACAGTGAGCTTACTATAAACTGCACAACAAAAACAATAGGTTTAACACACACCAGTGTCTCAGCAGACGTGTCCTGTGACAGGTTTAATCTGATGAGACGTCACGTGTGTTCTGACTGGGTCAAACAGAGGCTCATAGATGGCAGATGACACTGGGATTCTTTCTCGAACCCAAAGTACTAATCAATTCTGTTTTAGGGACTGCATGCATTGCATATGGGGCTGTCACGGCCCAGATCAGACACTGATGACGGAACTAACGACTCGAACCTGAAGACAGGAAAGGTGTAATAATCTTTTCAGGGAACAGACGTGATTAAATGTGAACTGACAAAATAAGAGCGATTCGGATTCGGAGGTGAGGTTAACTTACAGACTGCATAGCCTGAAGATCCAGCTAAGCAATTAATTAATAATTTCTTTCTTAAAGTTTGGCCTTGGCTGCATTAGCTTATAATTATTTTTTTATTCTAAATGTGATCAACGTTTGCATAAGTAGCTACTAGATGTGTTGGCGAATTTAACATTTTAATTATATTCTGCTGAAATGAACGAAATGACTTGAAAAAAGATTTGTTAATTTTGCTGAACTAGATTCAAAGATCTGAGTCAGTAAAATGATCCAAGCTTCCCACTACTACTATGCGTCGCTCAACATACGTCACTTACTCCAATGCTCTGATTGAGTGCAGAGGCATTTTCTTTCCTGGTTCGGTTGAAACACGCCCCATAATCCCAGCCCAATGGGGCAGTATCAGACTCATATTCTGACTAGAATTGAGTATGACGACGTCAGACTAGTAACTATCAGGAAAATTAACAAATGTATTTTTTAATTAAGGGGTAATTATCCGTGTAGTTACAGGGTAAGTATGTATCTACGGGCTGTAAATTAAAGTGGTGCTTTTCCCCCTCTTGTTTCATGTAGTTACAGGGTAAGTACAATAAACAGCACATACAAAATCTGATATCACTCTGAAACATTTATTTGAAAAACAACTTATTTCAAAACAGATTTATGACACTTCTTATTCATTTTTTAAAATAAACTTTTCATTTCAAATAATAACATCCTGACAGAAAGAGGCACGTTTTGTCCCTTTTTTGTTTCTCTTGCTTGGCTTCTCCTCCTCTTGTTCCTCTTCTTCTTTTTCATTATTTCCACTGATGGATCTTAAGAGGAATCCCATGTCTTTTGATATTTTGTATTATTATTTATTAAAAGAAAAAGTACACCAAGAAATGCTCTCATAATTTACTAATCTTTTTTGCATCCATCCAACTGTTACCAGCGCGTGCATGAGTAAAGAAGCTTCAAGCTTTCATGACGTTCACACGGGTTTCATCTGAAACACACGCGAGAACTGGCGTCTCTGTCTTCTAGTCTTGTAAGTTTCTCATTGCTATTATCATATATTATGTTATTGTTTGTATACTGTTGTGAGCATTAATTAAAAAAATAAAAACTGACAGCATCCGACATCCGCATTCTTGGCGCGCTCACGTCACGCTTCAAGTTACGTCAAGTATGAAACTTAACCCTCTCATGCACGCGCAGGTGACTGCTGGACGGAAGCGATAGCCTACAGTTTAAAAAATGTAAAATATTGTTATTTTTCTTACAAATATTTATCGTTTAACTTCAGAAGACATTGATTTGTCCATTGGGATCCTATGGATTACTGTCGTTATTGCTGTATGTGCTGTTTGATGCTTCAACTTTTAGGAACCCAAATGAGTTTTCATTAGCAGAGATTATGTATTTTTCTGTGTTCATCTGAAGAAATAAAGTCGTATACATCTCAGATGGCATGAGGGTAAAAGACGAGTAAATGGTGAGGACATTTCTGCGTGCACTGTATTTTCAGTGTAACAGTTATATATACATAATACAGAATACCTAGAGACATGATTCCTTCTTAAGATTCATCTGTGGCAAGGACAAAAAAGAAGAGGAACAAGAGGAGGATGAAGCCAAGCAAGAGAAATGAATAAGTGTTGTAAATCTGTTTTAAAAAACTTGTTTTTTAAATAAAGGTTTCCGAGTGATATCAGATTGTGTATGTGCTGTTTATTGTACTTACTCTGTAACTACATGAAAAAAGAGGGGAACAAGCACCACTTTAATTTACAGCCCGTAGATTCATACTTACCCTTTAACTACATGAAACAAGAGGGGAACAAACACCACTTACCCTGTAACTACACAGATAATTACCCCTTAATTAAAAAATACTTTGTATATAATTTGTTAATATAATTTGTTAATTTTCCTGATAGTTACCCCTTTATTCCCCCAATATTACATATTGTTCCCTTATACCTACACGTACTTACTTTATAGATACACTATAATTACCGAAAGTTATGCTGTAAATTCGCTTTACTTACGTAGTACTTTCCTGTGATGGCAAAGCTGAATTTTAAGCATCAGCATTCAGCATAATTTTTAAAAAGTAGAAAGTTCCAATAAAGTTCAAAAGAACATTACTTTTTATAACATTATAAATGTATTTACTGTCACTTTAGAATAATTTTATGCATTCAAATTTTAAAATATCAAATAAACACGAGTAAAAAAAAAACTTTCATTCTTACAAAAAAATACTTTTAAGGTTAATACCATTAAAATGTGAAAAAATTTGAAAATGTAATACATTTAATTAATAATACTGTCACAGGGTGTTTTGGTTATGTTTCATGTGTTTAAGTTTGCCATGTTCACTGTCATGTCTTGCCATGCACTTCCTGGTCTTGTCATGTGATCCTGCCATGTGCTCCTTTGTCTTGTGTTTGGTTGTCATGTTCTCATTGGTTTATTGGTTTATCATTGTTCACAGGTGTGTCTCGTCTTGTCTTTAGTCATTGTGTATTTAGCCCTCATGTTTGCCATGTCTCCTTGTCTTGTATTGAATGTGTTGGTGAGTCTTTGGTTTGGTTTGGTTTGGTTTGGTCTGGTCAAGTCAAGTCAAGTCAAGTCAAGTCAAGTCAAGTCAAGTCAAGTCAAGTCAAGTCAAGTCAAGTCAAGTCATTGTTTTATGTTTTGGATTTTTGCTAAATAAACTGCACTTGGGTTCAGCAAACTTGCCTTTCAGTGGATTTAATGTTACAGAATACAAGACCGCCCATAATGAACCCAGCAGTTGCCATCCTTCGCCCCTTCGTCAAGGCCAGCGTCCCATTGAGGAGTACGTACAAGAGTTCTGGGAACTTTCCAGCAAGTTAGATTTTAACAATGTGGCTCTTAAGGACATTTTTAGATTTGGACTGAATGAGCCCATTTGCTCAGAGCTGCCTGGGGGAAAGAATCATCTTTCCCTGGCCCAGTACATAGACCATGCCCTTCTTGTGAGTGGCTCATCTTTTACTGTGGGATTGGTGGAGGAGGAGCCCCGCAGTCCCACAGCACCTGTCCACTTCCACGTCCAGAGCCAAGCCACGTCTTCTGTCTACGTCCAGAGCCAAGCCACGTCTTCTGTCCCTGTCCACGTCCATAGCCAAGCCATGTCTCCTATCCACGTCCAGAGCCAAGCCACGTCTCCTGTCCACGTCCAGAGCCAGGCCATGTCTCCTGTCCATGCCCAGAGTCATGCTCCAGACCAGCGTCCTGAGGTGGCTTCAGCCCCAGACCAGCGTCCTGCAAGGGCTCCAGCCCCAGACCAGCGTCCTGAGGTGGGGGGGTGGGGGGTCAGTGGATACCCTGAGAAGGCCTGGAAGGCCGTGCTCCAGGATCCAGGTCCGCCCACGCTTGACGATCCAGGTCCGCCCACGCTTGACGATCCAGGTCCGCCCACGCCTCACGGTCCAGGTCCGCCCACGCCTCACGATGCAGGTCCGCCCACGCCTCACGATGCAGGTCCGCCCACGCCTCCAGGTCCAGGTCCACTTATCCCCACGGTCCAGGTCCACCCACGCTCCCGTCCAAGCCATGCTGGGGTCTGTGTCCGGTGCCTCTGCACGGGCCTGGCCCGCCGTCCCTCTCCCATGACCGGGAGTCTTTGTCTTTGTTTATGTCAAGTCTTTGTTTTATGTTTTGGATTTTTGTTAAATAAACTGCACTTGGGTTCAGCAAACTGGCCTTTCAGTGGATTTAATGTTACAAATACACATTCAAGACAAGACATTCTTTGACAACAAGGCCTAATGTTTCATGGAAATTTTGCTTTGGTATATTGATTTTGCTCTAAGGAGGTTTAGATCAAGGTACTGGAAAACTAGACAAATATGGGATTTATCATGCATAGGGATCTGATATAATATGCATGATTTGTCTGCAGTGATTTCTGTTTGATTCAAGGTGAGCTTGTGATTTGCTTATTATCTGTTCAGAGTTGCAGCTGTCTGTCCCCCCCCCACCCCCACCAGCATCAGCCATATCTGACTGATTTTAATGCTTCCTTTCTGTCACATGGTCTGTCGTCACGGCGACACAGCGTGATTGAAAAGCAGAAAACCCATTTGCTCCAACTGCTTTAATCAAACACACTCATTCATTATTCAGAGTGCATGAGAGGGTGCAGGGGGCAGGCCAGTGTGTGTGTGTGTGTGTGGGGTGGTATTGGAGTTTGAGTAAGTGCACAATAAAATAATACAAGCAAAACAAGACGTTTTGTTGTCAAACATGATACAAATATGTCAAATATACAATCAGATGCGTTGAGATTGCTAACTAAAGTTGAGGAACAATGATCACATAGCAAAGACAAATGTTTTGGAAAGTAGGTCTCAGCTGGTGGCCGGAGAAAAGCCAAATGCACACAAACAAGTTAAGAAAATCCCAAACCTTTAGAAATTCACAGAGAGGTGAGAGAATGAGAATGAAAGTGAAATGGTTTCCTAGGTGGAAACTGGGAAAGTAATCTGGACGCAGGTCAGTCAGGACGGATCCAACTGCCAGCTCTCCATGGGTGTAGAAGAACAAACTGAACAACACAACAAACACTTTTGTGTTTCTCTCTGCTATAACCACACACAGCACTATTTCAGAGGGACAGAAGCAATCAAATCCATCCAGTCAGAAACCATTAAAGCAGAACATATACTGGTCTGAACAAGACCAGCCACATGCTGACAGAGAGAGAGAACATTGATTGAATAACTTGTATCAATGGCTCTAATCCAAAACCTAGTGAGAAGCCTACACAGACATTATTTTAAGGAATCAGGGGTGCACTCCTGACGCGACGGCTGTTCAGAAAGGTAGGCAGCACGATTATGCTGCCTTATAAAAAAACTTCTGGCCAAATTTCTAAGCTTTGTGGAGAATGCAATCCCATAATGCACTGCAAGCACTTGTGAAAAGATGGAGGACGAAGTTTCAATTATTCTTGTTTACATAGTCGATCAAACTAAAAACTTAGTAGTTAACTACTAAGCGTAGCGTTAACTTGGCAATATGCTCTACTGAAATCAACAGTGAAGAGCACTATGCGTGACACAAAGAGTTGCTGCCCATGTAGAGCGGTCCAAATGAGTTTGTTTGGTTTTTGGAGTACACCCCAAGCAACAACCTCCCCCAGTTTCTCTTAAAGCCAATACGGAAGTGACTTAAACTGCAATTCATCGACTGGCCACTAGGGACAGGCTCCAGAAGGGAGCAGAATCTCATTGAGCCCCATGTTAAAATGCCCAACTTTACAGCAGAAAAAAACATGTTTACAGCCTGGTACAAATTGTGGTTTTGGTCTATACGACAAATTTTGCCCTTCATTAAAACTGTGAGGGGGGTGATTTTTTTTTTATAACTCATTCGTTTACATTATATAAAGCCTTAAAGTTCTGCATAATTAAGGGCGTGGCCACTTTGAGTGACAGGTGAACAGCCATTTATCTGCTGTCTGTTAGTCATCACGTCACCTCAGCTCCGCCCACGTGCCGCCTCTTTGCCCATTTTCTGTTATCCGGGAGTGATGCGCGATGACGCGCTGCCAAGATGGCAACGGCCAGCTCGTCCCTACTTTACGCTTTAAAACTGCTCTTCAGAATCCTATGGGTGATGTCACGGACACTACGTCCATATTTTTTTTTAAAGTCTATGGCACACCTATCATCAGTCATCAGTGTTAGATTTGGGTGACTGAGGAGGTAGAAACGTGTAGAATAATCTGCACATAATATAAATGGGAAAGACTGCCCTAAAGGACTAAACGTCCTTTAATATTTACAGCAGTTTTGCATGTCATACTTAAATACAGTGACTCTTTGCAGAGGTAGAAATAGTGTTATTTTAGTATCATTGATAAACAATTAATTTTTTTTTTTTATAAATTAGATTTTATTTTTATATATTTTCTATTTTCATTGTAGTTAAGTTTTTAGTAATTTTGTTGTGTGTTTTTGTTTTTATATATTTTTTAAGTCACCATGAAATCAAAATTGACAGTTCTTTTTTTTCTGGAATATTGCATTTATTATAAATGATTTATCCATGCACATGATTTTTTTTTTATTCATGTGCCCTCATACATTTTTTATCAAAATAACTTCCCCTCCTACTTGTAGCGTCTTCTCTGATGTCGTGTTTACTGGAGCGAGGGCGGGAAAACCTGTCACTCAAATGAGATCACAGCAATAGCAAACCACAACAATCCAACCATTCAATCAATTCCTGATTGACAAAATCAAGTCCCGCCCTACATTTTTTCTTGTTCGAAAAGCAGTTTTACCCAGATATCCGTCACAATATGGAAGACAAGACTATCGCAGCTTCCATCTCATGCCGACTTTAAACATGTCTATATAGTTTTTTATTAAGTTTTAGTTTATTTGAGTTATTATTGTACTTCATCACTAAGCGAAAATGAGAAATGATGCCTTGGCAATTAGCTAAAATATATGTATGGAGCCCCTAAAGGGACATGGTGAAGGAAAGAAATTATGAGATTGAGGAAAAAATATTTGTCAATGCTTTTGCATTCTTTAGTCAAACATTTTGAGCTCTTTTTTCGAGCGAACGCAAAGTTTCACGGGGAACGCAAAACATTTGCGAGAGAACGCAAAAGCATTGACTTCTGATTTATTTTTCCTTACATCTCATATTTTTTTCCACCACCATGTCCCTTAAGGGGCTCCGTAAATGTTTTTTTTGTGCTGTCAAAATTACTGTTACACATGACATTATTTCTATCATCCTTTGGCTAGCTCTTAAATTAGTTAAATAACGTCTTAAATTAACTTAAAGGTGCACTGTGTAAATTTTAGCGGCATCTAGCAGTAAGGTTTTGAATTGCAACCACCCACCGCTTACCCCTCCCTTTCGAAGCACATAAAGAAGCTACGGTGGCCAACACAGGACAAAGATGTTGTCATCTGAGACAGCAGAGAGTAGCTCTGTAGTTTGTCCGTTTAGGGCTACTGTAGAAACATGACGCCGCCAAATGGTGACCTCACTGTAAGGGGACCCGCGGTGTATGTAGATAGAAATGGCTCATTCTAAAGTAATAAAAACATAACGGTTCATTATGTAAGATCTTTATACACCACTGAAAACATAGTTATGTATATTATATTGAATTTCTGTCAATAGATTCTCATAAATATTACACACTGCACCTTTAAAGAGTTCAGAAAATGAGAGTGCGTGTGACAGCATGTCAGATCCGTGTCGTCAGCAGCCCAACCAGTTGCTGTGATTTCTGTTATTAATGTTAGTCAAAGAACAAAGGTAACAGAGAAAATTGTAGCTTTAATAAGGATAATATACACTCACCTAAAGGATTATTAGGAACACCATACTAATACTGTGTTTGACCCCCTTTCGCCTTCAGAACTGCCTTAATTCTACGTGGCATTGATTCAACAAGGTGCTGAAAGCATTCTTTAGAAATGTTGGCTCATATTGATAGGATAGCATCTTGCAGTTGATGGAGATTTGTGGGATGCACATCCAGGGCACGAAGCTCCCGTTCCACCACATCCCAAAGATGCTCTATTGGGTTGAGATCTGGTGACTGTGGGGGCCATTTTAGTACAGTGAACTCATTGTCATGTTCAAGAAACCAATTTGAAATGATTCGAGCTTTGTGACATGGTGCATTATCCTGCTGGAAGTAGCCATCAGAGGATCGGTACATGGTGGTCATAAAGGGATGGACATGGTCAGAAACAATGCTCAGGTAGGGCGTGGCATTTAAACGATGCCCAATTGGCACTAAGGGGCCTAAAGTGTGCCAAGAAAACATCCCCCACACCATTACACCACCACCACCAGCCTGCACAGTGGTAACAAGGCATGATGGATCCATGTTCTCATTCTGTTTACGCCAAATTCTGACTCTACCATCTGAATGTCTCAACAGAAATCGAGACTCATCAGACCAGGCAACATTTGTCCAGTCTTCAACTGTCCAATTTTGGTGAGCTCGTGCAAATTGTAGCCTCTTTTTCCTATTTGTAGTGGAGATGAGTGGTACCCGGTGGGGTCTTCTGCTGTTGTAGCCCATCCGCCTCAAGGTTGTGCGTGTTGTGGCTTCACAAGTGCTTTGCTGCATACCTCGGTTGTAACGAGTGGTTATTTCAGTCAAAGTTGCTCTTCTATCAGCTTGAATCAGTCGGCCCATTCTCCTCTGACCTCTAGCATCAACAAGGCATTTTCGCCCACAGGACTGCCGCATACTGGATGTTTTTCGCTTTTCACACCATTCTTTGTAAACTCTAGAAATGGTTGTGCGTGAAAATCACAGTAACTGAGCAGATTGTGAAATACTCAGACCGGCCCGTCTGGCACCAACAACCATGCCATGCTCAAAATTGCTTAAATCACCTTTCTTTCCCATTCTGACATTCAGTTTGGAGTTCAGGAGATTGTCTTGACCAGGACCACACCCCTAAATGCATTGAAGCAACTGCCATGTGATTGGTTGATTAGATAATTGCATTAATGAGAAATTGAACAGGTGTTCCTAATAATCCTTTAGGTGAGTGTATATCTACTTCATAATTTATGCAGTTAAGAAAGGTGTTTGATAACTTTATTCAATTTCTGATTATGTCTAACAGGTAGGAAGGCCACAGGTAAATATGACATTTATTATAATGGGTTTATGTGAAGATTGTTTTAAGTTCACTTAAAGGTGCACTATGTAACATTTTTTCAGTAAAATATCCAAACCACTAGGCCAGTGTTATATATTTTGTTCAGTTGAGTACTTACAATATCCCAAATGTTTCCAACTATTTATAAATCGTGAGAAAATTGCTATTTTAACCAAGGAACCGGGACGTGTGAGGGAGTCGCCTGTCAGTGGCGTCATATCTGCGTTACCCTCGGTTTCCGGTTTTATTTTGCAGGAACGCTTTACTCTTACTGCAGTGTGCAACAAGTGTCATAGCAGTAACGTCATAACATCATTTTCAACACACTCAAATGTATCTAATATGATAAACAGAGCTGTGTTACCTCATACTCATGACCAGAAAAGCGGAAATGGTGCCAGCGACTGTGGCATAATAAAAGTCCCGCCGCTCGCGAGGCGTGTGTTGCGCAATCGCTCCAGCGGCCTTGCTCAGCTCCCACAACACTCGGTCCTGCTCTGCTTCATACTACAGTAACGTTAATAATCGTATCCATGAACATGATTTCTGAGTCCTATCCCGATTCTTTTCCACCGGCTGTGAGGTGAAGACCACGTCCCAAAATTCTGCGCTCAAACCTGGCGTCATCAAACTACGCCTTTGTTTTGAATAGGCGACCTCTAGCGGACGGAAAAGTTAAATAGTGCACCTTTAAATTAAAAGTTTATCTATTTCATAGAGACAACAGTAGCAGTATTAGCATCAGTGATACTGGCCTTCATTCATCAAAAGATGCAGTTGTTTTTTTTACATTAATTTGGAGAGTAACTCTGAAATTATTACAATATAAAAATGCAATGTTTTAATCATGATTAATTACAGATAAAAAGCCAGATTAATTAGTTAATATTTTTAATTGATTGACAGCATTATATTTTAAATACTTTATTTTCAGTTAATGTTTTATTTTAAGTAATGAAAATTAATTTTTATTGTTTTAGTATTAGTTAACGATAATAACCCTGGGTAGAACTATATTAGAATGCCAACAGCACAACACAAACACACTCCATTCACAGAGGGCCTGACAAAAACACAGGGAGTCGAACATTAAAGCCAGATTTTCTCTTCACCAAGATGTTTTAGGGGAAACAGACACTGAGGGAGAACACTGAAATATTCATGATGCATTATTATTATAATGAGATCAAATCTGCTGACTCTGACTCTGACTCTGTCTGGCACCAGTACAGAGGCAGTTGTGGTTGTAACAGTAAGAGTTAATGGATTCAATTTATATGATGAATATGGTTATGACTGTGAGTTTTGTTGCAGACTCACATGAGTTATTTACACAATGAGCATCTGTACATGACAATAAACTTAAAAATAAAGTAACTGAAGGTCAGTTTTGTAAATGAGCGCTCCACAGTAAAATCAGCCTTAATAAATCATCTTCTAAAGATAAAATACTGATTACAGCAACAGGGTTAATCTCACAAAATCTGTTAAAGGGTTAGTTCACCCAAAAATTAAAATTCTGTCATTAATTACTCACCCTCATGTCGTTCCAAACCTGTAAGACTTTTGTTCATCTTTGGAACACAAGTAAAGATATTTTTGATGAAATCCGAGAGCTCTCTGACCCCTACATCGACAGCAGTTTAATTAAAACTTTCAAGGCCCAGAAAGGTAGTAAAGAGATCGTTAAAATAGTCCATGTGACTCCAGTGGTTCAACCTTAATTTTATGAAGCGATGAGAATACTTTTTGTGCACAAAAACACAAAAAAATAACAACTTTATTCAACAATTTCGTTCAAGCCTGTGTCAGTCTCCTACGCTGTTTATGTTGTAAACAGTTCAACGCTATCGAGTTCTACGGCAGCCGATGCTGTTCACGTGAGCACCGCGATGCATACGTGTGATGATGACGCAGGAGATGTACTGTATTTACAACGTAAACGTAAAAAAAGAAGACTAAATAAAGTCGAATAAAGTCGTTATTTTGTTAGTTTTTTTGCGCACAAAAAGTATTCTCGTCACCTCCTAAAATTAAGGTTGAACCACTGTAGTCATTTTAACGATGTCTTTACTACCTTTCTGGACCTTGAAAATGTTAATTAAATAGCTGTCTATGGAGGGGTCAAAGAGCTCTCAGATTTCATCAAAAATATCTTAATCTGTGTTCCGAACGAAGGTCTTACGGGTTTGGAATGTCATGAGGGTGAGTAATTAATGACAGAATTTTCATTTTTGGGTGAACTAACCCTTTAAGAACATGCCAGGTCATATTTCAGCCCAAAATCAGCAGAAAGAAATAAGAAATAGTTTTAGGACCATAAATATTTTTTGCACTGTGACATTTTTATAACTAAGATTTCATAATTCAAAATTAATTATTTATGATTTAATGAATTCCCAACTAATTCTGATAACCATAAAAAATTGGTTAGTATAATGCAAAAAAATGATTGATTATTCAAATTATAGTATTTATTCATCATGGCAATACTGCCATTTAAATACAAAAATCATTGTTATTACATTAATGGGTAAACTACTGTGAATCACAAATTAGAATATTGGGAATCGCAAAAAAAGTATTATGGTAATGAGGATTTGGGCGAAATGGCTCAATTGTACACTATAAATAATGTAAAAATGCAACAACAACAAGAAGATAATGGCTTAATTATGGCTTATGGCCTCCTAAAAAAGGCTTAATTTTATTTACATAAAATATTTGTTCTTGTTTATTTTGAAGGTGGAATGTGACCTGGGCATATTTTCATGAGATAGCATATAGTTTAATGTATATAGTCTAATAGGGTATTACGGCTTCAAATCCGAAACAATCACAAAATGCCAAAACAGCCTATACATGGCCAGTCAAATGAGAACAAGGACCTGTGCAAATAGTGATGTTTATCAGTATTAAGACAACATATAGGGAATCCTGGCAGAGAAAGAGAGAGAGACAGCGGCAGATGCCATGATCGATAGAGTGCTCAGGTCTTTCCCATTCCTTCAGCATAAATCAACAGCCATTATGATCATGCAGTCCATCAGCAGCAACATAAAACCCTTTGCAAATAGATCTGATGGACATTAGTCATACCTCACACACTTCAGTAACACACACACACTGCATTTTTCCAGTGCATTTATGAACTCAACACCCTGGAAGCAGATACTCACTGGTTCAGTTCCACGTCTAAAACGAAGGTCCGTCCGAAAGCCTCAACCTGGAAGCTAGCCTGAGCCACATGGTTCTGTAAAAGAGTCATTTTCATATATCAGAAAGCCACACATATGCTGAGATAATAAAAACCACAAAATTAGAACATATTTACGACCCGTGCTGGCAAAATGAGTCGCAATGAGCAAATAAAAAAAAAAATTGTATTTGTTATTTTCACAAAATTATGTGTGATTTGTTTGAATCGGACAAAAAATTACATTCATTTAAGACATAACAGGTAATGGTTGCGTGAATACTCGCCAAGACAGATATTTTGAAATACTGTAATTCTGTGTATATGTGTATATCAGTATGTGTATGTCTGTGCGCACGTGTTGGATCTGTCAGTCAGTGCGAGTGAAAAAGTTGTCATTCCTCTCAGAAAACGTACAAATAAAGATACTTTTAGATGTTTAATTGCTATTTGGAGCATTTGGGATCGCTAGACGAGGGCTTAATGAAATGAAAACCTCAAAATCGAAAATTTTCACTGCCTGTAGCTCAAAATTATCCTGTGAGCATCCTTTTGCCAGCACAGGTCACATTTGGTGTTTTGTAAGCGATAAGTAAAATTAGATACGCTAACTGTTTTTTCATTTTTTTTTATTCTTTACTTCAGTCTTCAGTGTCACGATTCTTGAGAAATTATTCTAATATGATGATTTGCTGCTCAAAAAACAATTTGAATTTGAAACAGAAATCTTTTGTAACATTACAAATGTCTTTACAGTCACTTTTTGATCAATTTAATGCATCCTTGCTGAATAAATGTATGATTTTTATATTTAAAAAAATCTCAAGGTGCCACACATGAGCTGAGACAATAAAAACTGTAAAATTAGAAAATATTAGGTGTTTTGGGTGAGAGAATAAAATTAGATATTCTCATTTTTGAAAATGTTTTCATTACTCCAGTCACATGATCCTTCAGAAATCATTCTAATATGCTGATTTGCTGCTCAACAAACATTTCTTATTATTATCAGTTGAAAACAGTTGTCCTGATTAATATTTTTTTCAGGATTCTTTGAATAGAAAGTTTAAAGGAAGTCTTAAAAGTCATAAATGTCTTGTAACATTATAAATGTCTTTTTGATCAATGTAATATATTCTTATCAAATAAAAGTATAAATCAAGGTGCCACACAAAAGCTGAGACAATAAAAACTGTAAAATTAGAACATATTTGGTGTTCAGGGGGAGAGAAGTAAAATTAGATGCACTAATTGGTTTTTTATTCATCACGGGTACACTTTGATGTGCAGGACTGGTGGGTGTGTGGGTGTGTGTGTGTGTTCGCTGATGGTTAATTCACTGCCTGCTTGGGGCCCATATGGCTAGGGCCGTATAACACCCCCTCAGGGGAAAGAGAAGCTTTTTGGTTGCAGCGCATTGTTCTCGTATCTCATGAGTGTGTGTGTGTGCGTGTGTGTAAGAGAGAGAGAGAGAGAGAGAGAGAGAAGGAGGGCAGAGGGGGCAAAAATAGAAGCATATGAGGGAGGTGAGGGGAGTCTAACACCCCCAATGGAACACACCTCTCCCTAAACCAGCAAAGCATAGTTATCAATAAAAATGGAAGGAGAACGAAGGGGTGGAAGAAATACGGAGGGGGGAGGTGGGGGGGTGGGGGGTGGGGGGGGTCCTCTACACTTCACCCATCAGTGACCCTCTGAATGAAGCGACCCTCCCCGAGACACACCCACATACTGCCCCTTGATGGAGTGTGGATTTGTGTGTATCACGTCTAAACAAAATGCACAATAACACTCTCAACCATTGTTTCTTTAAAACACAAATCTAATAAAGAAATTCAGAGTGTTTTCTAGAAACTGTGTAAGATGAGAGGGCTGCAGCTTTCTGTCCATTATGTCTGTGGCATCATCGATCGCTGTTTCATCATATTATCGCTCTAAAACTGCTTGACTTTACTTTTTTCTGATCCGCATTTTGTTAAATAAAGAAGATCTAAAATTAGCAAGCTAAAAGATTCAGGCATCAGGTTTTGATTTCAGGCATCAGTAAATATCTATGAATAAAACTGTCAATCTTCAGAAAGATCCAGTTGTAAGCCAAGTGTGGAGCTAAAAACAGACCTATCTGTAGCATCATATATAACACCACACTGATAAAAATCAATACTATGCATTGGCATGATGAAAAAGCTTTCACTTGAATTATACAGAGCTCAGCTGCACATGTCAGACAAAGGGTTAAGCCCCACACGTGCACACACAGCCCGAAGCACAAACCACATCGGGACACATGTACAGATATTCTAACCGGTCAAAGAGACTCGTTACTGTAACGAGGCCACGAGCGATTGCGTGTCTGTGCCTCTGAGAATTATTCAGTCACGCAAAGTATGAACAACAAAGTACCTGAGCAGTCAGGATGGACAAAAATGCTAAGATATTTTACAGAGGTTTCACTCACAAATACATACATATATACATACATTTCTAAATGTGTAGCTTTACTGTCAAACATTAAATACAGCTAATTTATATGACTTAATGTGATATCAGTTCACTCAGAGAGTTATCTTTCAAGTCAGGCAAAGCAAGAACAAAAGAAATGGCATGTCCATAAACCTCTAATAGCATTACACGCTTAACTGAGAAAACAAATACAAAGTACATTTGCCAGTTTATTGTTTTCCTTTTATCATCATTGTCCAGGTTTTGAGTCCCTGATCCAGTGTTTTGCTGAATAATAAATGGAGTTATATCAGTAATCAGTTTCTGACATTTCTGTGCTATATAATAATGTAAAAAAAGAATAATGCAATTTATTTAGACTGATAATGCTCCAACACAGGAGCAGCTCATTTGTTCTTTCTGTGTCCTTTGTGTTTCTGAAGCTGTGATGCCATGAGATGCCTCAGGAGGCCTAATCATCAGCATCTTCCAGAGATATGTGTTGTTTTGGTTCATTAGATCACCCTTAAATGAATGGAATTAACTACATGGTGCTCTCAGATCACTCAGAGTCAGGCTACAAGACTCAGAAAGAGAGTAAAAGAGAAAAACATAAACATAATTTAAAGAGCAGCGCGTCTCCAATGGCAACGGGAGGAGAGCGCATCCCTATGACACACAGATAACATGCTAACATGAGATGAAACAATACACACCTGTTTACTGTCAGAGCTCATTCGGACCCGTGTGTTCAGAACATCATGAGCCGTTTGAGTGTCTTCGTCCATTCGGTACATCAACCGGACCGGGACCGTGTTCTCCTTCCCGAGGAACCTGGCGTCATCACGCCGAGCCCTTGTCTTTACTAAGGCGTCTCCTAGAATAATAAACATACGGTAGCCTATTTTTAAGAATGACATATTTTCCTTCTGAGTTATAAGTATGAAACTTGACATAATAGTTTCTTAAATAAGATGAATAATGATAAATCACGGCTCAGGGTCGTATATTTACCGTTACTTACATCTGTTTACATCACCTGAACGGATTATTAGGCTACTATGATTAAAATACGGCACTGATATGATAAAAATACGCCAAAATAATTTTGCTTCGTGATGAAAATATAAATATATAAACTAAACACATAAAAAATATAAAAATACACACTCACCGTAATGGGGCAGGGAGATGCTGGCATGTACCACAGAGCTCATCACCGCTACAAAGAGACACAGAAAGGAATTCCCGACACGGAGAGACATCATTCCCGCATCCATTCGCTTCAGAAAATCGCGGCTAATCATATCCCAAATTATTCGATATACGAGTTAAATCCAAGTTATACGCGATTTTCTGTTTCCCTCAAGAAGGCACACACATCCTCTCTCGCGCTGGTTGCCATTAGTGACGCGCGAGCAGCTACTGCATCGAGACGCTGGTTGCGCGAGCAGCGGGCGGATGACTGGTCGAAGGCGGGTGCGTTCTGGAAAACTAAATCAGGCCCCTTTTTTCCTTCACCGAGCAGAAACCGCCACCTCCTCAGCAAGACATCAATAATGTCCAGGCGCTCACTGCAGAAATGCCTCATAAATATACATGAGCGAGCAGCACGCGGGATGACGGGTAGTGTAGTGCGCGCTCCACCTGCTGTCACTTTCTGCGCCAAACAGAAATGATCCCGTATGGAGCACAAGAACAGCGAAACACAGGGGTTGATTTGAAAATATATTACCACGTAGTAGAAAATTAATAATAACGCATACTAATAATAACGCATAACAATCAGTCATCATAACCACCCCAGAAATTTGGTTAAATCATTGATCATGCATATCGGTAGTATGCAATAATGCTATCATTTACACGAGGAAATAATAATACACTTACATTTTTATGTTCACATTAAACATAGCGTTATAGCAAATAAATGTATTCAAAACAAATCCAAAGGTTTTCTAATTTGTTTACAACCAAGGTTTTGGGATTAAACACAATTTATATATATATATATATATATATTCTTTATGCCATATACAGAATTTGTTAATTGGACTACATAGACTACCATTCAAAATTTGGGGTTGGTAAATGTATTGTCTATTCTGCTCATCATGCTACATTTATCTGTTTATTTATTTAAAATAAATGTTCTATTGTATTATTTTTCAAAATGTCATTTGTTCTTGTGACGCAAAGCTGAATTTTCAGCATCATTACTCCAGTCTTCAGTGTCACATGATCCTTCAGAAATCTTTCTAATATGCTGATTTGGTGATCAAGAAACTTTGCTTATTAGTATTAATGTTGAAAACAGTTGTGCTGCTTAATATTTTTGCAGAAACCATGATTTAAGGATTCTTTGATTAATAGTTAGATGAGCAATGATGTAAATGCAAAAGACCAGGATTTATTCTAAATATTTCTTCAATATTTTTGAAATAAGTCTTTTCTATCACTTTTGATCAATTTACTGCATCCTTGATAAATAAATGTATGAATTATATACAATTCTTACTGACCCTAGACATTTGAACAGTACTGTACACTGAATGTTAATTAGATTGAAACACTGACAGGGTTTCTGCAGGTTTTATGAAGGTAAATTTAAGACCAATTAAAGAAAATTAAGGAATAAATTGAAGGAAACATAACATATCAATATGTTCTCTAAATGTAAATGTCTAAGCACACAATGAGTTGATCACAATTAGTGACACTTCAAAGTTTGAGAATAATATTTTCCAACAGATTTTCCAAAATAGCTTAAAGTTTGAAATAAGAAATCTTGTGAAAGTGATTTTATGATTAAAACAAGAACAAATATCTGCCGATGGGCTTATAAAAAAAAAATCATACCCAATGACAGATATTTGTTCTTGTTTTAAGCATTAACTCACTTAATTTTGTTACATTTCTCAGAAAACAAGACTTAATTTTGCATGTCAAGTAAATGTATTTTGATTTAAGGATGTTTTGCATTTGTACTCGAAAACAAAAATCCTGAGGAAGAGCATAATTTTTTGCAGTGCATGCAATTTAATTTTGCAATTAAATGTAGGGCCCTATGAAATTTGTTCCATTTATTTTTTGTTTTATAGTTTATTCTGTTTTAATTTTTCTGGACTCCGCTTTAATGGTTAAATTAAATTTTACTGACTTTCATTCATCTTCGGAACACAAATGAAGATATTTTTAATGAAATCAGAAAGATTTCTGTCCCTCCATTGACAGTCTAAGCAACAACCACTTTGATGCTTCAAAAAGTTCATAAAGAGGTAGCAAAATGAATCCATATGAATCAAGTGGTTTATTCCATTTTCTGAAGAGACTTGATTGCTTTATATGATGAACGAAAGTCTTACGGTTTTGGAACGACTTGATTTATTCATCCAAAATTTGACAAATTCCATGACATTGTGCATTATACAGTAAATTCAATTTTTATAAATGGATTCTGCAATTCTGTCGATGTTCTTTGCATTGCAGAAATCATAGGGCCCTAACTTAATGCTATGATACTGAATTTAAGACTTTCTGATCCAATTTAAGATATTTTAAGGCCTTAAATTGTGGAAGGTCAAATTAAGACTTTTAAAGACTTGCACTGAGGTTGGAATCTGGAAAGCGGTTAAATTAAGAAAATTAGAAACCCATGCCCAATCAGAGGCTTTCTAAACAATATTGTGTGCAAAAACTGGTGCTTATAGCCATGATACGTGACAGACACAAAAAGAAAGAAAAAGAACAATGTAAAAAATATTTTCAACTTTAATCATTGAAATTTCAAGACGGTTATATCCTTCAATTACATACACACATTACAAATGTACATACTTACTGTGTAGCTCCACTCATTTTTCCCTATGTATAGTCAGTAGGTATTTTTTGTCTATAATCAGTTTTCTTTTAAAGCCTGTATGGTGAGAATGCAGTTTTTTTCATTCTACTGATGAAAGAAAACAGATCTATTAATATATATTATTTGGCATAGTAATAAAAAGTTTATAACACATATGTGTTCTCCACTCCACTTCAATTTTTTCTACACAGCATTAATCTAAAAAGCCCTTAAAGTCTTCATCCATGTTGTCACTGGACTGAAAGAGCTCCCACAGGTCCAGGATAGAAGCTGGTGGGTTCTCACACTGTACAGGTTTAATAGGTGAAAGAGAGCTCAATGATTCTTTCTCTTTACTAGATTCAATGTGCAAGGCTGGTACTTGCTTTCTTCTTCTGGGTCTGACGTTCCGAACCTTACGCTGCAGGGAATTAGAGGGGCTGTCACGGTCCGGTTCGGGTTCTGTGCTGGCTAAAGGCCAAAGAGCTGAATTTTCAACTTGATTTTCAGGCATACTTTGCGTATAAATTTCACTGCAGTTAGTCCTAAAGCATTCATTTCCAGTAATTGTTTGAGCTGGGTGCGTGTCAGGGTTTGTCCTGGTTTGTTGGTCTGTCCTGCATTCAAGTGCATTAGAGTCACAGTTCTGCTCTCTGCTGAGAAAAGATGCGTCTTCAGATTTCCGCACAGCAGATCGCGAGTGGAATTCCCACTCAAAGGATCCACGCTTGGACTGGGACTTCTCCGGAATGTCGGATTGGTCAAACAAGCTTTCCCTGTTGCTGCAAGGGAATTCACACTGGCCCCTGCTGCGTTTGCGAACCAGCAGAGATTTCCCTATGGTCTGTTCTGAGAGGGAGTGCTTTGCTGTAGAATCCCAAAGCAAAGACCCCTCGCTTTCCTGTTTCCAATCACCAGTCACAGATCCCACATCTTCCTTTCCCAGCAACATCACTCCAGCACACAGAAGAGGGGTTGATGTACTGCATTTCACCCTATGGCAGAGAGACATTGACATGGTGCTATCATAAGGCCAGTAAATAACAATAAGCAAATAAAATAGGGCTAGGTAGTGATTGATTTCACAAATCAATTCATTTCCATTTCTCAAGCTCTTGATTCAATATCGATTTATTTGGAGATGAAACAGCAGCCAACTTTTACAGTTTTTTATCTTTTGCACATAAATAACTTTTTCTTTTAAGTAACAATTATGTTTCTACTCCAAGTTGTTGTTAAAATATTGACATTTTTCATGACAGATTTATTCAAACGTACACTAAATAATTAAGACATCACCAACTCTAGAGTTATTATTTCTAGTTATGGAAACTGAACAGCTTTCCTAAAGGTTACTGTAACGTTACCATATTGTTTGATTGACATCTTTCCATGGTTGAACCCACTGATTCAGAAATTACATGATACATTTCTTTCAACATATCTTCTGATGTTTGTTTAATGCTTTAACTATTAGTAAAGAAGAAGAGGTGATTGGTTCTTATTGTGATTATTGGATGGGAGGTGGGTTAAATATGGTACAATTTTGTTGACATCAAAAAACAACATAGGCTAAAAGGTTGATTTTGGAATTTCAGAATCAATATCATTTAAATCAAAATGAAAATCAATTAATCAATGTTGTCAACCTAGCCCTAAAGAAATATATAATGTTAAATTACATGTTTCTACCTTCTGCAGTGTGTGCTAATGTTCATGAGGTCGCAGGTCAGTCCCGCAGTGACTCGATCCACGACTCTGTACACGTCACTCTTTGAGAAAGCCTGATGCTGCTCATTCTCCAAGTGCTGGTGGTCAGAAGGTCATAGTACAATAATCAACATGTAGAATGAGTTTTAAAATTGTGAGTGGCTTTCTATTTTTTCCTAACACGTACCATTTTTAGGTTGTCGAATTTGACCTCACAGCACTCACAGTAACCTCCTTTTCTCTTTTCTCTGCCTTCGTGACCTCTACGCCTCTCTTTCTTCCCTCGAGTCCCTCGTTCCCCTCCAGACCTAAAGCAAAACACAGATTCTCATTCACACAAACACACAAAAAAACTTGACAATAACATTACAGCATGTGAGTGATGCTCGTTCTACCTTTGCTCTTTCGGTTTCTTCTTCGAATCATCTTTTCCATGTTCCTCCATCAGGAAGGGACTGCAGGGTGGAAGAGCGCGGAGGTTGCACACAGGCATGTTGGACAGGGGAAGGTAGATGGGACGATAATGCCTGCAAAAACCATTATAGATTGTTGGACAAATAACATGAAAGGTAAAACACAACAAGATAAACTAAGAAAACAAACCTGCTTGAGTCTTCCACTTTCACAAACGGTCGACGAATTCTTCCAGCTGGAAATAAAAAACTAAATAATTAATTAAAGCATTGCTATAATATATTCAATTGACATTTTTTAAATGGAAGATGCAAAAAAATTAAACAGATTGGTTCTTTTGTACTTACCATTGTGTCTTTTCTCTGTGTGCTGAATGTTAGCCTAAAAATGAAGAGTGAGAAACTGAATATACACAGAAATAATTTATATGCAGCCCTGGACAGAATCTGCAGCTCCACAGATTTCTCTTCAGGCAGCCATATTTACATTCCACAACACATGATTTCCCAACAAAATTAGGACAGAAAATGTGAAAACGTGTGTAGATTCTGCATGGGCCTTGTAATATGTATTAAAGTGAATTTATCTAGTGAACGTTCAAATGTCTTAGCTTAGTCTTTACAGGGCAGTAAACTACCACAAACTTTGAGGGGGACAAGTCCCACAAGGGGTGTGAATCATTGCTTGTCTCATGATTCAATTCAATTATCATGTCAATTATTCGATTCAATATCCTCGATTTTCAATAGTTACTGCACATGGCTACATTTTTGTCAATGAATACAGATATATGAACTCCCTTTTTTTATCTGCTCCAAGAAAGTACACTTTCTGAATCAAACAACTTAAGTCTGAACACGGAAGACAACTAACCAACACCAGTAGAAATACTAAAAGCGCAAGAAACTGTCAAGTAGTGTACTTAAGTTACAATAACGCGCACACACACACGCTGTAAATGTTATAATTGTGGGAAAGGCAATTGTGGACGCTAGCGTGAGAAGTGCGCATGTGAAGAAAGATGTCAGAATATAATCGATTATGGTCTATTACTGCTTTGATGCAGAATCGTCCACGTCCACATCGCGATGCATAGATTAATTTCAACATCACTACGTCCCATCCAATATTTAAAAAAATTGGTCGAACAATAAAAATTTTTCAATGGCTTCAATTTTACATTTTTCAATTTTAAACTTGTTCATTTGGTTCTTTATATAAAAAGAAGAATAGAAAAATAAAAATACTCACAGCTCCTTTAACCACTGGATTAGCTGCATTCACTGCAATGACTTTTGCTTTCTTCTTGTCAACGTATGAAATAACATCTGTTTGGACGTCAAGCATGAAACACCATGAAATACTGAAACCACGTCTCACTTGTCTAACAACATAAGTATTAATGATGATAATGATTATGATGATACCGTCAACATGCAGGACTTTGACCCCCCATTCCACAGCATTGGCCAGGATCCCATTCATCTGAACACGTTCCTATAACAGAACAGAAAACCCTAAATCACTCATTCAGACCACTGATAAACTACTCAGGACTGATGCACAGAGTTCATTCACAAACAAACAAGGCTTGATAAAGATTGACTCACTTGCTCCTTAACGACTCTTTCCACAAGAGATTTGCCTCGACTTACAGCAGCCTGTGAAATTCCAGCATAACAAAACGGCAAATGTTTAAGGTTGGTAAGATTTGTGATATTTTTTTTTTAAAAACAATTTAATACTTTTATTCAGCAAGGATGCATTAAATTGACCAAGTGACAGTACAGTATATTACATCGTTTAAAAAAAAATCTCTCAAATAAATACTGTTCAAAAAATAATCATGGTTTCCATTAACTCTGATAATATTTGCATTGCAGAATATCACAAATCAATATATAGTATAATAATAATGTTCAAATAAACCTCTAAACTCATTTGAAACTTAACATTGCTTCTTCACTACAATGTTCTACTTTATAAATTTGCGGTTGACATGATGAATATTTCCCTTTCAGAGGGTGAAAAATCAGTAAATAATTGTAAGCCGAAGAAGAGACACATTATGCTAATAATTATGTTACTCTGCAGAGACAACATCTGCGTTTAAACAATATTCAACCATAAAAAGTTTATACAACAGGTTTCCCACACCTTTTGAACATTTGCAGTCATTCACAATTACTGGATAAGGATTTTATAGCACACGAAAAGCTATTTATTTATGTACACATTTACAATGACATTTTAAAGACTTTAGGAATGTAAATCACAGCAATGCATTTGGTTTTCTTTGATTTAAGAAACCCTGAAAAAAAAAAAAAACACTTTCACAGTGCAACAAAAAGGCACCCTGACTAACCGTATCTGTGGCTCCCTGAGAGCTGCCCCTGTGCCCGTGGCTTTCCCTCCTGCTGCCGGGATGAGGAGAGCTGACCCCCGAATCCGGACTGGGCGCTGGGGAGTCCGGCAGGAGTCGCTGGGCATAACGAGCCTCCGGCTTACTTGACACTAGATACTTGATCTCCTTACTGAAGAATTTTTCCACTGTCTGATGAGCAGAACATATAATTAAAAAGTTACTTAATCTGTGATGAAATGTACATGGTCAACATCATCATGAGTTAAGTTCCAGTATTAAGTTATCATCACTTTATTCTTACCCAGAAACAGAGATAAAGCATAATACACGGTTTAAATGAAGCAGATGAAATTGCAGTCTGATTTAAATTAAGATAAGTGAAAAAATACATTGTACACTTCCAAAAGCTTATCAAAATAGTTTTGCTGATAAACTCTCAGTTTCAAAAGAGACAGCTGTCGAATTGTACTCTTTTAAATGTCATTATCTTCCTGTATGTGAAATTACTAACATCATGTGCAGAATAGCTTCAAATATGTAAAATTAAGACAATAAACAATGAACTGCACTTACACCACCAAGTGTTTTGATGTCATTTTCCAAGAGTTGTGTTTTCATATTCCCTGGCAGATCCAAGTAAAATATTCTCCCTTTAAAGGGTTTGTTCTGGAGAGCATCACATGCTGGTTTAAGTTTGTTTTTAGATGATGCACTATTATGTCCCTCTAGTTTTGAATCTGTGAAGATCAATATAGCACAACTAGACAGTTATAAACAACATACATATATATATATTCAGACATACATATTCTAATATATACTGAACAACGAAAGCATGCACATTTCATAAAGCATTATTATCAGATGCTACTTTTAAACGTCAAAAGAAAGTTAATTAAAAGATATTCACAGCACCTCGGTCTTTACACCTGGAGAAAGATTCGTGCTTCATCGTGGAGCTTTCGGTTCTAACGGTTACAGCCCTAAACCAGGCTAAACCAGCTAGTTATACCGCACACATATAACGTTAGCAGCATAACTCAAAAGTGTTGGTTGATTAAAACACTAAGCTAAACATACAAGACTGCGTTAAATGGCTCCACTGTTTGTAAATATCTTCATAACAAACACTCGACGCAGCCCGTTTCCATTTTCCCGCTCGAGGGGTCTCTCCACTCCCACAAAACCCACTGCAATCTTGGAATTCATGAAAGGAATTTCGACGTATACTTTTTGACGTTTCAAAAAACGACGCCACAAAAAGTGTATATTTTAATGTAAATTACACTAATATAAACAGCCTGAATTTTATGTAGAATACAAATTAGAAAACTACGGTTAAATATATAAAATAAACGGTTACGTCCATGAGCGTTCTATTGTGTTCAATGGCGAAATTTAAATAGCCGGAAGTAACGAATCTGCTGGTACTGAACACACCGCTGAATAAACACATGTCATGTTGAGGGGACGCAATGACGCACACTAGTGTAGTAGCGTGAAATTAATTATGAATCATGTGAATCATTAAAGTGTCTTTAATATTTTTAGATTGCACTGATGACATTGCTTTTTTCTTTCGGGGTTACATAGTTTTCGCTATTTACGTAATTTGGAAACTCAGCAGTAGGCAATTGTAATGATAAATGGATAAAGGTCAGTGCAATAAGAGCGGTTAATGTGTTCAGATCTATTAGGAGTAAGTTAAGGTAAGTCTGAGCTTGTTCAACAAGGTTCATTATTGGCACATGGCTGTCAGTCACCACTCACTAAAGACTGAAGTTAACCAAGTTTGTGAATCCAGATTCATATGAGCTTTCTCTACATCGCAGGCTTTGAGATGAGTTCTCAGAAAAGTTCTTCAGGACCCAAGGGGGACATTACTCCCTTCCAGCAGATGATGGCGTCTTGCTCTGGGGCAATTATTACGTCGTTGTTTGGTAAGCGAGAGACTGGATTTTGTCCAGATTCTAATAAATAAATGTTATATAGATAAATATATTAACTTGTCCCACCTTATGCAACGTGGGCCAGAATAATATAAGATTTTTTTGTAACAGTACTTATTTTGCCATTGACATAAAATTTAGTTTAAAAGACAGAATCCTGAAATTTTTTTTATCACATTTTCCACAAAAAATTCTCTGCTGACATTAAGGGCTACGTTGTGGTCGTGTCTAGGTGCAGGTCGACCATCTGATCTGGATACGGTAACCTCGGAATAAACTGAGAGGCTAATATTAGCGTAGAGGCCATTCTTCTTACAACGTAACAAGTACATCTGTGGTGTTATAGGATGTGTTCCTGGTTCCGGTGTTGTGCCGAATTTCGACCCCCTGCCAAATTATTACCCTCTCTCATTTAAGTCGCTACCTGATTGCCTAATCCTAACCCCACCCTTAATCCTAACCCCTCCCCCACACCTACTCCTAAACCTACCAATACTAGGGGGGTAATAATCTAGCAGGGGGTAAGAATTTGGCACAACACCGTGACCACGAATTTGAATTTATAGAAATGTGATAGTGTGTTATGTGTATGCCAGGTTAAAGAGATGTGTTTTTAGTCTAGATTTAAACAGTGTCTCTGAACAGCGCTAGGAAGACTGTTCCAGAGTTTGGGTGCTAAATAGGAAAAGGATCTACCGCCTGCAGTTGATTTTGATATTCTAGGTATTATCAACTGGCCAGAATTTTAAGTTCACAATATACATAAAAGACTATAATGCGTTAAGAGCTCGCTCAAGTAGCCAGTTAGAGCATTGTAAGTAATTAGCCAGGTTATCGAATGCAGTGTTGACCGAACTGAGCTAATATGGGCATACTTACTGGTTCTAGTAAGAACTGCTGCATTTTGGAACAGCTGGAGTTTGTTTATTAAGCGTGCAGGGAAACCACCCAGTAGAGCATTATAATCATCTAGCCTTGAGGTCATGAACACATTAACTAACTTTTCCGCGCTTGACATTGAGAGCATATGTCGTAATTTAGATATATTTTTAAGATGGAAAAAGGCAGTTTTACAGATGCTAGCAATGAGGCTTTCAAATGAAAGACTGGTATCAAAGAGCACACCCAGGTTCCTAACTGACGACGAAGACAGAGCAGTGCAGCCAGAGCAGCCTTCAATGGTTAAGATAGTATTCTAGGTTACTACGTGCAGAGTTTTTGGTCCAATAATTAAAACCTCTGTTGTTGTTTTTTCAGAATTAAGTAGTAGGAAATTACTAGTCATCCAATTTTCTTTATACCAACTATGCATTCCGTTAATTTTGTAAATTGGTATGTTTCGCCAGGGCACAAAGAAAATAGAGCTGAGTATCAGCGTAACAGTGAGAACTAATGCCATGCTTCCTAATTATATCTCCCAAGGGTAGCATGTACAAGATGAAAAGCAACGGTGCTAGTACTGAGCTTGCGGTACTCCATAGTGAACTTGTGATTGATATGACACCTCTTTATTTACTGCTTCAAATTGATACCGGTTAGATAAGTATAAGTGCAAATCCTTTTTAAACTCTAATGAGAGTGGTCTCAATCCTGACTGGAAATCCTCGCAGATACCATTTCTTTCTAAGAAGAGACTTAGTTGTGAGGATACTGCATTTTCTTGTATTTTTGACAGAAAAGGTAGATTCAAGATCGGTCTTTAATTAACTAGTTCTCTAGGATCAAGTTGCGTTTTATAGGTTTAATAACAGCCAGCTTAAAGGTTTTTGGTAAGTATCCTAATGACAATGATGAATTAATATTAAGAAGAGGATCTATGACTTCTGGAAGCATCTCTTTCAGAGCATAAGAGAATCTTAGTGACCCCAAACCTTTGAACAATATAAAATATTAATTTAATTTAATTATTAATTAATAATTAATTTAACAGACACTTTTATTTTACTATTAAAATATAACCATATAATAATGATTTATGCTTTTTTCTTCATGTTCACAGTAACACCTCTGGATGTGGTGAAGATCAGACTGCAAGTACAAAAGATTCCTTTTCCCAAAGGTACGCTTGAGCTGCTTTCTGTTCAAATGAAGTTAAATGTTGATGTGGTTGAAACCTTTTATTCATTTTATTTTTATGCCTGGCAGGAAAATGTTTTGTGTACTGTAATGGCCTGATGGATCATATATGCGTCTGTGAGAATGGCAATTCAAAGGCATGGTACAAAGCACCTGGTCATTTCAGCGGCACTTTGGTAAGCTAAACCATATAAAATCCAGTTTCTCTTCACCAAATGATACTTTTTAAATGCATATTCAAATGCTCTGTTTGTTCTTCTGTTCCAGGATGCCTTTATTAAGATTATACGTATGGAAGGAATCAGATCACTATGGAGTGGCCTTCCTCCAACACTGTGAGTTTTCTATTACATTTCTGAAGATGTTTGCGGCTGTCTGAACCCAACTGACCTTTGCTGGAACACATTTAATGAAATGGTTTTCCTTTGCAGAATGATGGCGGTGCCCGCGACCGTGATCTATTTCACATGTTACGATCAGCTGTGTGCTGTTCTCAAGGTCAGGATGGGAGACCGATCGGATCTGGCACCACTGTTTGCTGGCGCTATTGCGAGAGGTAATGTTTAACCCCACCAATTAAGTGTTTGACCTTTTCTCCACATGCTGACCTTCTATATCAAAGTGCATCTGGCTTCACATGAGTTTTCTGCATATGTCAGTGGGCTCGGCCACAGTAATCAGCCCCCTGGAGCTGATCCGCACAAAGATGCAGGCTGAGAAACAGTCGTACCGGGAGCTGAGCGCCGTGATCCGGTCAGCGCTGCACAGCGAGGGCTGGCGGTCTCTGTGGAGGGGCTGGGGAGCCACATTGCTCCGAGACGTCCCCTTCTCAGGTGAAACACACACAGCCTTCACTTACAGACTTCACATTTTGAAGCATGTGATTTGCAATCACAAGACTCAAAATATTAAAACTAATATGATACTGATAGTTCTGACTGTTAATGACCTTTTCTGTTTCTCCTCAGCTATGTACTGGTTTAACTATGAGAAGGGTAAAGCCTGGCTCTGTGAATACTACAGTTGTACAGATCCAACCTTTACCATCACATTCACAGCTGGAGCACTGTCTGGATCGGTGAGTCTGTGATTTACACCTCCATCATCAGCACTCATCAGAGCTCTAACACTCCTTGAATACAAGTATAAATGGAGTCCAATGTGAACCCATCACGCAAAACATATTTTGATGTATCCAGGATGTGTTTGGCCACATCGCATTTGTATTGTATTGTATTTGTATTGTAAATGAAAATGTGTCAATGTATCAAGTACCAGACCTGTATTTTCTTGTTTTAGATTGCGTCGATCATCACACTGCCATTTGATGTGGTCAAGACAAAACGACAGGTAGAACTGGGTGAACTGCAGACAATGAAATGTAAGTATCAAAATTCAAGTAATTTTCCATCATTGGGATTATCAGCTTTCTGTTTACATGTATAATCAGATCAAAATATGGCATTAACCCCTTAAACCCCCCGCAAAAAAAATCATAATCAATTTACTAAGAAACCACATAATGTAATAACACAAAATAGGTATCATTTTAAAGCTTAGAATCTCAGCATCTATACATTTCGATCAACTCTTAACAAGCGCTGAGTTATTCCTCTAAAATGGAGTGTACCGCTGGCGGGCATCACCTAGCTGCGAAGAAATGAATTGTCATATTTTTCAAAACTACTGCATTGATCAACACAAAATAGGTGTCATTTGAATGCTTAGAGTCTAAACTTTACAATTAATGTAGCCATTATGAGTATCTCCAAAGTAGTGAGGAATTATTTGCTGGGGGCAGGGGGGGTTATTATGTACTGCAATGTGTCAAACATATCATACAGCTCAGATAGTCATGTGTCATACGTCATTTGAAAGGTCTCACGGAGTAGAATACAACGCCTCTTTGCCCATTTTCTGTTATCCGGGAGTGACGCGCGGTGATGCGCTGCTAAGATGGCAACAGCCAGTTCGACCCTACTTTTTGCTTCAAAACTGCTCTTCAGAATTCTATGGGTGACGTCACGGACACTACGTCCATATTTTTTTACAGTCTATGGGAATAACTCAGTGCTCGTTAAGAGTTGATGGGAAGTATAGATAGATGTATTGAAAAGCTGAGATTATAAGCTTTAAAATGATACCTATTTTGTGTTATTATATATATATATATATATTTCTTTTCTTTTATCAGCAATTTCTCAGCATTAGATTGTCCAAATATAAAACAAATTTATATTTTCTAAAAGTATAAAAAGTGTTCTAACAATTGATACATACTTTTTGACTCTCCTTGCTATAGCTTGATTTATGAGTCTTTAAATTTGTGTATGTCACTCAGAAAACAACAGTTTTAAAAATGTCTTCTGGGTGTCAAGGACTGAACAAAAAGGCTACCTTTGTTCCAAATGCTGTAACTTTTGATTACTTTATGCTATCAACACAAAATTTTATCCAGATGCAGACCACATATAGGGGAACATCACCAAAAAAGAATTTCTGCTGCCCTTTTCCTTCCTGAGTTATTGAATGTCAAATAAGAAAGATTTGTAAAATTATAAAAAAAATTAAATAAAAAAAATGTGTCTTTTATCAGCAGTTTCTCAGCATTGGATTGTCCAAATACCAATTTTGGAGTTATGAGTCTTTACTTTTGTGTATGTCACTCAGACAAAACAACTCTAAAAATGCCTTCAGGGCTTAAGGGGTTAATGTGTAGTATTCTCTGTGTAGTGTCCACACAAGTCTCATCCAGCACATATAATGTGATGAAAAGAATAGTTGCAGAAAATGGAGTATCAGGACTATTTGCAGGTAAATATATTTATATAATATATATCCACTAGCGTTTAAACATTTGGGGTCAGTACGATTTAAAAAAAAAAAAAAATTGAAAGTCCCTTACGCTCATCAAGGGTGCATTTATTATAGATAAAAAATACAGTACAATAGTAATATTGTGAAATATTATTACAATTTTAAAAAACTGTTTTCTATTTTAATACATTTAAACATTTCATTTATTCCTGTGATGCAAAGCTAAATTTTCAGCATCATTACGCCAGTCTTCAGTGTCACATGATACACTCTATTGGCAAATGTATTGGGACACCCCTCCAAATCATTGAATGCAGGTATTCCAATCACCTCCATAGCCACAGGTGTATAAAATCAAGCAAGACTGCTTCTACAAACATTTGTGAAAGAATGGGTCGCTCTCAGGAGCTCAGTGAATTCAAGAGTGGTACCGTGATAGGGTGCCACCTGTGCAATAAGTCCATTCGTAAAAATGTCCTCACTACTAAATATTCCACGGTCAACTGATAGTGGTATTATAACAAATTGGAAGCAATTGGGAAAAACAGCAACTCACGAAAAATCAGAGCAGAGTCAGCGCATGCTGAGGCGCACAATGCGCAGAAGTCGCCAACTTTCTGCAGAGTCAATAGCTACAGACCTCCAAACTTTGTGTGGCCTTCAGATTAGCTCAAGAACAGTGCATAGAGAGCTTCATAGCCAAGCAGCTGCATCCAAGCCTTACATCACCAAGTGCAATGCAAAGTGTCGGATGCAGTGGTGTAAAGTACCCCGCCACTGAACTCTAGAGCAGTGGAGACGTGTTTTCTGAAGTGACGAATCACAATTCTCTGTCTGGCAATCCGATGGACGAGTCTGAGTTTGGCGGTTGCCAGGAGAATGGTACTTGCCTGACTGCATTGTGCCAAGTGTAAAGTTTGGTGTAGGGGGGATTATGGTGTGGGGTTGTTTTTCAGGGGTTGGGCATGGCCCCTTAGTTCCAGTGAAAGTAACTCTTAATGCTTCAGCATACCAAGACATTTTGGACAATTTCATGCTCCCAACTTTGTGGGAACAGTTTGGGGATGGCCCCTTTCCTGTTTCAACATGACTGCACACCAGTGTACAAAGCAAGGTCCATAAAGACATGGATGAGCGAGTTTGGTGTGGAGGAACTTGACTGGCCTGCACAGAGTCCTGACCTCAACCCGACAGAACACCTTTGGGATGAATTAGAGCGGACACTGCGAGCCAGGCCTTCTCATCCAACATCAGTGCCTGACCTCACAAATGCGCTTCTAGAAGAATGGTCAAAAATTCCCATAAACGCACTCCTAAACCTTGTGGAAAGCCTTCCCAGAAGAGTTGAAGCTGTTATAGCTGCAAAGGGTGGGCCAACTCCATATTAAACCCTACGGATAAAGAATGGGATGTCATTAAAATTTATGTGCATGTAAAGCAGGCGTCCCAATACTTTTGGCAATATAGTGTATATCATGTCACATAAAATAACTTAAATATGCTGATTTGGTGCTCAAGAAACAGTTTTTATTATTGAAAACAGTCATGCTGCTTAATATTTTTGCAGAAACCATGTTTTTTTTTTCAGGATTATTTGATGAATAGGAAGCATTTATTTGAAATATATTTTTTTTTTTTTACATTAATGTCTTTACTGGCACTTTTGATCTATTATCTGTTATATGCGTCCCTGCTGAATAAAAGTATTATTTTGTTTAAAAAAGAAAGAAAAAAACATACTGACCTCAAACTCTTGAACATTATACTACTTTACATGTATGTATTTTAGTTTTACTATATACGGTTCTTGATTGTGTTCAGTTTTTTTGGTACCTTGATTTTCAAATCACCACTAGATGTCTCAGCAGTACACTCTGTTTCTCATTCTCAGGTTTCATGCCAAGGCTGATTAAAGTGGCTCCGGCATGTGCCATTATGATCAGCTCATATGAGTTCGGAAAAGCTTTCTTCCGCAGATACAACCAGCAGAAACGGGGTGACCCAACTGCAGCCCAGCGCATGATCCACACAGAAAACCACTGAATAAGAACAACACTCAATCACAGGCCTTTAAGATGCAGATAAATTTACTACAGATTACTGCATATTTTTCCCATCATGTATTAGTTCTTGCTGTCTGTCTAAAGCAGAGGTGTCCAATCCTGCTCCTGGAGGACCACTGTCCTGCAGAGTTCATCTTCAATCCCAATTAAACACCTCTGAACCAGCTAATCAAGGACTTATTAGGCATACTAAACTTCTAGGCAGGTGTGTTGAGGCAAGCTAGAGATAAACTGCAGGACTGTGGCCTTCCAGGACCGAGTTTGTCAATACTCAAATTGATGCTTCCTCATTTTCTCTATCCTCCAGCCTGTGGCACCTATAAATTCTCCTCCCCTCACATTTGTCACAATAATTTTAATTTATGCTTTACTTTTGCTGTTTTAAAAAAAAAAGCATGTATCTCACATATTTCAACAGGACATCATGCTTTATTATTACTATTTATGAATTTCTAAAATAACCAAACTTCAACAACATAAGGGCAGATCCTTTGAACGCAGCTGATGACACTTTGCAGTGATGCTCAAGTGATCAAGAATATTCCAATAAACTAATAAGCTTTCCTTGGATTCCGCCATCCTCATTTTCTTTCCTTGCGTCATTCCCTTGCATCTTAAGCAGGGTGGAGCTGAAACATGAGGAAAAGAAGTGCGGATGAACAAATTAAAAATGTGAAGCACCTCTAGAGAAAAATCTAGTTCATAGATTTGCTCTGATATACATTTTTATTTTCCCATCAGTCATGTTTATCATTGTGTTATTCTACCTGTACAGTCTTGTCAACTTTTAAGTTGTTTAAAAAGTCTTAGTAGTGTTTCAGCAATTTCTGTGTGAATTGTGCCAAAAAACCCTGATGCTGTAAGTTTGTGTAAAGGCCATATTGTTTTGACACTTAAATAAATGATTTTTAATTGTTAAATAATATATTTACCAACCCTATGCCTAAATAGTGACTATTAACAGTTTTTTAAACAATTACACTTTATGTAAATTAACTGTAAGTGCTTCAATAATGAATGATTTAAAATCTCATTGTCTTGACTCTTGATTTCTTTATTCAGTCAGATTCATAATGTTAAGTCATGTTGCTTAAACTTGGAGCATGTAAGATCTCGTGCAAAAATGTAGTTTATGTAATGTAAGTATGCTCATTTCCTATTAGCACAAATGACATTACATTTTCCAAAGGTTCCAGACCTTACATTTCCGGTGCAATGAAAGTCAGAATTTCAGCCATGTTTTACACAATTTGTATTGATAACAGGATTAAACACAGAATTAAAAATGCAATGTGATGAGGTTGTGTGACAATGTTAATAGCCAATGAGACAAAAATCAACATTCAGCCAAGCTTGTATTTACATTTGAATTTATTGAAAAACATGATTGTAGATGAGGACATCAAGTGAAATTTGACTGAACACATTGAGGCTAAATTATAATGAATATATGATATTCATCTCTGCGCCCTCATTATCTTCGCCCCATTTATTTCTGTCACAGTGCAACAAAATTAAAGAGAAAAACAAAAGCTCAATCACAAAAACAGATTTAAAAGTACTGAGAGGGAAAAAATACATCCAAAGATGTCTGTAAAGGCAACAATACTGCAGTGTTTCAAACAAGTGTTAACTTTTATATGTAAGGCTAAAACTCTTAACGAAAACGAAAAGTAACACTTAAGTACTGAAATGCATTTCCTTCATTCTGCTCTACATGTAAAATAACTTTTCACATTTTAGATCAAACTGTGCTGTAAGAATCTAAAAAATAAAAAAAAATTGATACGCACATTAAGGGTACGTTTACACAACAACAATGTACTAAAAACGGAAAAGTTTTTCCTTTGCGTTTTTCACGTACAGACGACAACGTTGTCAAAATGATTCCCGTTCATACGGATCAGCGAAAAAGACTAAAAATGCTGTTTTAGTAGTTAGTGAGATCAATTTGTAACATGTAATACACATGAGCAGGAAGTCACCGTTTTCACAAAAAATCTTGTTTTTGTAGTTTACATGGAGACAAAAACTTGCGCTGTGAAACACGTTTTCAAAAGGTTGCGTCAAAAACGTCAACTAAAAACAGAAAACTTGGCGTTTTTGCCGTTCATTTACATAACAACTCAACATTTTGGTGGCCTGAAAACACTAACTTCTGAAAACAGGTTTCAAAGTGTACGTTTTCGAAAACGATACCGTTATCGTCTCTGTGTAAACTACAAAAACACGAATCTGTGAAAACGGTGACGTCATGCACATATTGGGCCCTATTTTAACTTTCTGAGCGCATGGTCTGAAGCGCATGTCGCAGGTGCACTTAGAGCGTTTTCGAATCCACTTTTGCTAGTTTAACGTCGGAAAAAACTTTCAATGCACCAGGCGCGTGGTCCAAAAGGGTTGTACCTATTCTCTTAATGAGTCATGGGTGTTTTGGGCGTAACGTGCAATAAACCAATCAGTCTCATCTCCCATTCCCTTTAAACGCCAGTTGCGCTTGCACCATGGCAGATTCGCTATTTACATGGTGGAATTTGCAAGCGGAAAGGCTGAACGCTTCTCCAGAGAGAAATCCTTTTATTTTTAATATTTGGCATGTTTGTGTGCTGCTGCGCGTCCCTGTGTGTGTAATAAGCAGAATGTACGCATGTTGTGCACCCACCTATAGGCGCATATTACTAAAGCGCCCTTTAAATAACACAAAAAATACTGCGCTATTGTCTTTAGACCAGGTTTTTGTTGGTCAATGGCGCAGTTGTTTTCAGTTGCCTCAAAATAGCAAATGGGCCAACAATGCGCCTGAACACACCTCGCTTTCAGACCAGCACACCCATGGGTGAACAGATGGGCGCAAATGCATTTGCTATTTAAACAATGTGGTGCTGGACGTGAAAATGATAACCGCGTTGGGCTGAAACTTGCAAAAAACACTTGGCCCATTGTTTCTTTTCAAAGTAACATCGCCAACTACTAGCAATTTTAATAGTTTTAGCGGATCCGTGTGAACGGGGATCGTTTTGACAATATTGTCATCTGTATGCAAAAAACTCAAAGAAAAAGCATTTCTGTTTTTAGCACATGGTTGTCATGTAAATGTACCCTAAGATGTATGGGCTTCTGAAAAGACTAGCTCTGAACAGTGTAAAACATGCATTTCACATGTAAAACGGTACAGAAATGAAGTCACACACAGGCAGACGAGACATTTTTAAACACAATGAACATGGATGTTCAGCAAGGCAACATACGAGCCAACAGTCCGCTGATGATGAGTAATCAACACATTTCTTTATATGTTCAATTCTTTTCATATACAACTCATGGCTTAGCATGCCTCTTAACCTGATTTATAAACTCTTTTTATGATCAAATCACACTAGTAACATTAAATATGAATCATTTTTGTAATTATCAGCAGCAGTATTAGGAGTGGTCAATTTAATTTGAACTTCATACACAATTAGGTCTAAAATTAAACCATTTCAGGGTTCAGACTGGAGCTGACATCGTTAATTAAAACATGCTGATTTAGTAATCAAACCACATATGAAAAGCCTCCTTATGAAAATGATTGAAAACATTACATTTTTGTGGCAGATGGGTAAAGCATTGAGACTTTAGAAGTCAATATATTATATATGTCCATCTTATTGAAAATAACTGGCCTATAGTCCACAACTTCATTATACAGTTGACGTTTGCAAAAACAAAGTGGCACTTTAAGCTTGAATTAATGGAGGTAGGAAAATTACAGCATTTAAAAAACAAATTCGAGGAAATTTTTAACCAGATTATTTTTTTGTCTTCCTTTTTTCCCATTAAATTTACAACCCTAGTTCTGATAATTACAAATTAAGTTACAAGATCTTTGCTTTAGGTTCTGGATACATTTTTGTTCCAGTCTAATGTACATCATATTATTTATCATCCACATTATTCTTATTTATTATAAAAATGCATGGCAATGCTTTACACCAGTGCACATTAGCCACTATCTATGAGTGATGTCGGGAAAAATGCAAAACCGATGTTTGAGTGTTGTATGAATATGTAAATCACAGAACTCATGAATATGTAAGACCTCTCCATGTAAGAGGACAGAGTGAATCCAGAGACAGAAAAAAAAATGTATTAAAATCATATCCCTCTTTGCACCCTAAAAAGACAAAAGATGGAAAGTGAACAAAGCAATATTTGCTGTTCACACTTCTCTGTCATAATCGGACAATTTGATATTAGGGCTCCATCATCCAATTTTCCCCATTCTAATACAGAACACCCACTTCTCACAATCTCAACAATTTCTAATGGATAAAATGGTCACATTCTAAATGTTTTTCTTATTGAATATCACAACTATACATGTATGTTAACATTCTGAAAGCTGTTTAAAGTTTAAGCTGATTGGTTTAGTTGGCAATGCAATAAAAAATAAAATAAAATAGTGAAACATCATCATAAATTGGCCGTTGGCACAGACAACCAATATCCTATATATCGGTGCTATTATAGCTGTGATGTGCTATGATGTGTATCTTTTTCCAGGGGTCAATGACTCTGGCTTAAGGACATATTTTAAGAACAGGAGCACAAAATAAAACAGCAGGAAAAGCTTTATCTATGGCCTTTGCAAAAACAGCAGTCATATGAACTGGGTAGGTAGTTATTCCACAAATAGCTGAAATTCACTGATGTCCTGAGTCAAGATTGTCGTTCATCGTGATTCACTACGCTCAACATTCACTAATGCTATTGCTTACACTACCTATGGACTTCAACAACCAAATGTTCAGATTTGAAAATTAAACTGCACTTCAAATTAAACTAAAACCAGTCAGGACAGCACTGGGGTGTCATCTTGTCCAATGTCTCTTAGAATCTCTGCGGATGGTACTGTTGGGTAGGTTTTCATTTCTTCTCCTCAATTTGAAGCCCACACCATCTCAAGCAGGACGGTGTTTGTGTAAGCCTGTGTGCATGTATATGTCCATACTTGTCTCTGTGTTCAGGATGGGGTCAGTCCTGGGCTGGTCATGTCTGTTGTTGGACTGGCCAGATACTCACTAGACTTTAGACTGGCCAGAGATTTGTAACTGGCCACTGAGGTTAACGAACCACACAAACCCCTCAGAGACGGAGTATCCTCTTTCCCTGTGAAAACACAACCACATATACACACAGTAGTAGACATTACTAATATCATTTCACAAGGCTAATGTTATTAAAGACGCAAAAGGCAGAGCAGTAGACAACATCTGAGCAACAGAGAGGAACATTTGTAGAGAATGTTTTTATTTCTGCTGTGCACTTTTCTGTAGGCATGGAATATGCAATGACCTACTACAATTGCTACTGTAAAATGTGCAGTATACCAACAGAGACACGCAAGTTGTTATTGTTAACTAACTGAAAACTATTAAAAATCATTCTGGGTATGTGAAATAAATAAATAAAATAAAATAAAAGTAGAATTTTTTTTGAAAATAAGAACAAGATATTGGAAAATAAGAAATGCATGTTCGTTAAAGTACTAAAATGTATAAATAAATAGAAATAAAAAAAATAAATAAAAGCATATAATAAAATAAAACTTGCATTGAAAATATAAAAAAAGCCAATTTACAATATTAAAAAATACTATAATAGTATATAAATAACACTGGAAACTCTATCCCACAATGCCTTGCTGTCAACCGGACATTCATTGATGAACATTGACTAGTGAATTTTTAAGCAAAATACAATGTAAACATATTTTGCATATTTTAGGACCATTAACTTTTTTTTCTATTTTTTTATTATTTATACTTTGTCCCATCAATTCTCATTACTATAATGCAAAAATCTTGTAATTGTAATTTAAAAAAGCTTTATGTACTTATACATTATTATTTGTACTACCTGCTTAACTGTCACCGTTCCACCAGTGGGACATTTGCCATTATACATTTAAAACAATAATATCTTAGTCTAAACCTAAAGTAATATTGACAAATCATTTGAAAGCTTACAATCTCTGTTTTTTTTATTTATATTTGGTGTCTGGTCTGACAGGAACAGTAATTTATTAATTTATTATTTATAATTATTATTATGTATATTTTCAGACTTGTAAGATTTGTTCAGATCTTTATTTTGAAATAGTGAAGAACGTGAAAAACCATAAAATAGAAATCGATAGGTAGAAGTTTGTTTTCATGGCAGGAGTTCAAAAGACAACATTTATTCTATTTTTTGAGGAAAAAAAGGTCTGAAAATGTTTTAAATATAAAGAAAAAAGGAAACATTCCATATATGGTTTGCGTATTCTGAACCCAAATGGAAGAGTCCTATGGTCAAAGTCTGGATGTCATCTAGTGAAAACGTTTAGTACTGCGCCCAAACAAACTTGTCCTGAAAGCTCATTTTTTGAGATATCAACCTAAAATTTGGAACAGAACTTGTTCAGATTTATGGATTTGATTTTCTTGCAGTTTTAGAGTAAAACAAAAAAATAAAATAAAATAAAAATACAAATAAATTATAAAAATAAAAGTATAATTATAAATAAAAATAATAATTTTTTTACATTTAAAATTTTCATAAACTTACATTTCTAAAAAAAACTTTATTTCACTTTTATAATTTCACTTTTACAATAATCTGCCAAGTGTCTACCAAACTTAAGTCTGTACTCCAAAGTATTCAAGATTTATAACAATTTAAAGTGGAAATTTCATTTCAGGGGCCAATTCCCCCAAAAATGCGATTGACAGTTAAGAGGTTAAAAATGCTCATTTTAATTTAATTAAAAAAATTATTTACATTAATGAGAATCACCATTCAGAATATTAAAAAAGAAACTCAAATCTACATTAATCATTACAGTAAAGAAAATTTGGTTAAATGTTTTAAATGGTTCTGAAAATAGTCACATCACAATCCAAAAAATCTTAATTGTCCTCAAATAGGTTTTATTTTCTTTGATCAGAATATCATTTCCCCTTCCCATTTTTTTCATGAGATTTTGACAAATATTAAGGAAAGAGTGCTGTTATCTTCCCTCAGGTGGTGTATGGACCCGTCCATTGAAAAATGACATCATCTATAATAGAGCTCGTTATCAGAGAATAATGTCACCATAAGCTGACTCATAACACACATCACAAACCTTCTCTGTGCCAGTGTGTAAGTCCTGTCTTGCCGTCCAGACTGTGAGTGTTCAGTTGTGCTGGATCGAGAGACATCTGAGAGAGACTCATATCCGCAGAAAGCTGCTCCAAACTCTGGAAGCTTTTCCTGTAGACACACACATGGGTTATAAATTATTAAAAATTATATTTTGGTTAAAAAAAACTATTTTAAAACCATCAAGATTTCTTACAACGTGATGTTATATTCAAATTATGTTAATGTTTATTATAAAAATATAAAACATTTTAATTAAAAATAATTAAGAAGATTATATTTTTATATGCATATTTTAAGATTTTTTACAATGTGACTGCATAACATTTTTTTAGAATATTCTATTAAAAATACTTTAATATTATAAAATATAAACAATTATTTAATATATAAATTAAAAAATGCTAATTTATTACAATTATTACTTTTTTAATACATTTAAAAAAATGTGTTTAGAATGTTATAGTAAAATATTTTTTAAATATACAATATAAACAATTGTATAAAACAGTTGTGTATATAAATTGTATACAATTGTGTATAAATTATATTAGTAGTTTTTATGCCGATTGATTTAAATAAAACAAATGTAATGCATTAAAAATAATACATTTCAGTGATGAACATTCAACAAGAATCATCACTGAAAATAATGGGAAAAGGTCTATACACATGACAGTAATGAACATTTTGGGGAGAAAATGTGCTTAATTGTCATGAAAATAATTAAATAGAAGAACTATAAATTACATATTTTTTCGTAAAAAATACCACTGAAGTTTGGGTTACAATTAGATCAACCCATTTAATAACCTCTGTAGGTTATCAATACATGAGAGTGATGGCTGTAGGAAGTATGCCAATACTGTAATGTGATTTGAGAGCTGCAGACGTGAGCTAAAACTAGAGCCTGAGAGCTGCTGCTTCCTGAATCATTCACTGACCATGAGGAACTTGACTGGAATGCAATATTAGATGAGTTGTGGTGTGAAGCTGCATGTAGCTCATAAGAACGTGTGTAATCTGAGACGATACATTTATGAAGTACAAAAACAGGAAGCACATACTCCTCCCATGGTCCTGTGCGTTTCCTGTACAGGAGCGTATCCAACGCAACAGCATTGGTATCCAAGGTGCCAGGTGAGGGCCATTGGTTTGTCAGGTGCGAGGTAAGCTCCTGTCTGGAGCGTAGGTCATGGTTCTTCAGCACCGTCCTGGAGGAATAAACATTAACATTTAAAGTGGTACACCTGTTCAACTGCTTGTTAATGCGAATATCTCATTAGCCAATCACATGGCAGCAACTCAATGCATTTAGGCATGAAGACATGGGGTGCGTCTCAGTCAGCTCCCTAGTTCAGTAGTCAGGGCACTGATCAGGGCGTCAGCCCATTGACTGATTCCCTGATCAGTGACCTGACTACTGAACTTGGGAGCTGATTGAGACGCACCCATGGTCAAGACAATCTGCTGAAGTTCAAAGCGTTAGAATTAAAAAAAATTATTGAGGAAGAATGAGGAAGAAAGGTGATTTAAATGACTTTGAACGTGGCATGGTTGTTGCTGCCAGACGGGCTGGTCTAAGTATTTCAGAAACTGCTGATCTACTGGGATTTTCACGCAAAACCATCTCTAGGTTTTATATTAGAGAATGGTCCGAAAAGGAGAAAATATCCAGTGAGCGGCAGTTCTGTGGTCGAAATTGCCTTGTTGATGCCAGAGGTCAGAGGAGAATGGCCAGACTGGTTTGAGCTGATAGAAAGGCAACAGTAACTCAAATAAGCATTCGCTACAACCGAGGTCTGCAGAAGAGCATCTCTGAACAACACGTCAAACCTTGAAGCAGACGAGCTACAGCAACAGAAGACACAGCGGGTGACACTTCTGTCAGCTAAGAACAGGAAACTGAGGCTACAATTCACACAGGCTCACCAAAATTAGACAATAGAAGATTGAAAAAACGTTGCCTGATCTGATAATTCTCGATTTCTGCTGCAACATTCAGATGGTACGATCAGAATTTGACATAAACAACATGAAAGAATGGATCCATTCTGCCTTGTATCAACAGTTCATGCTGGTGCTGGTGGTGTAATGGTGTGAGGGATTATATCTTGGCACATTTTGGCCCTCTTACCAATTGAGCATTGTTTAAACACCACAGCTTACATGAGTATTGTTGCTGACCATGTCCATCCCTTTATAACCACAGTGGACTCATCTTCTGATGTCTACTTCCAGCAGGATAACACTCTATGTCACAAAGCTCAAATCATCTCAAACTGGTTTCCTGAACATGACAATGAGTTCACTACTCAAATGGCTTCCACAGTCACCAGATCTCAATCCAATAGAGCCTTTGGCATGTGGTAAAACGGGAGATTCGCATCATGGATTTGCAGCCGACAAATCTGCAGCAACTGCATGATGCTATCATGTCAATATGGACCGAAATCTCTGAGGAATGTTTCCAGCACCTTTTTGAATCTATGCCACGAAGAATTAAGACAGTTCTGAAGGCAAAAGGGAATCCAATGCGGTACTAGCTGGGTGTACCTAATAAAGTGGCTGGTGAGTGTAAACCATCTTCATCAACAAGTCACTGATCAAAACTAATCATCTGGAACATGGTATTCAATGTCAAATATTCTCATCCATAAAAAGTGTCTTTAACCTCAGCAATTGGATTTCCAAACTGACCACTGAAAAATCACTGATGGCGGTCGGTGAACACTCGCGGCTCTCTGTATTGATTCGGCCAGATGGTCCTCTGCAGCTGATGTAGTGAAAAACAAACAGCTTCACATGGACTGAGACAGACTTCGATAAACATCATATAAAATGCTTAAAAAGTTATTTTAGTATATCCAAGCAGCTATTGCCACAGCACAGTATAAGCTTATTCATATAAGTTTGTTTTGTAACAATGAGTGCCAAGAAAAAAAGTACATGCAAACAAATACATTCTTTCTCTTCTCTTATAGTCTTTCATTCATTCACCCTGTCCATCGATCAAATCCTCTCCCCGCTTACATGCTGAAATAATCTATTAACTTATTTGCGTCTGTCTCCATAGCAACCCTGCTCTGGTCTAGCTTCTGATGTGTCCTCAAGCAGACGGCTCTCCAGGGCTCAGTTGAACCGTGAACTCCAGCTGTCTGACAGAATGAGAGGAGAAACGAATCGGAGGACTCAGGAGGCAGGAAACAGTCAGAGATCATCTGTACTGACACTCTGCAACCATGGAAAATGCTAAAGATTAAGTGTTCTTCTGCTACAGCATCTTGTACAACTAAAATAAATGAACAGCATAATATCGGCATGATAGATGAGAGGGAGACCAACTTTCCCCTCCTGCAACTATATATTTCCATGAACATGAATCACACATAGAAAGGCAAATTTACTAAACAGCTGCACCACTTTTGAATGCGGCATTGAAATTAAATCTGGAAATATAAAGATAAAAGTATAAAGAATATAAAGAAATATACTGTGTATATATATATAGATATAGATATAGATATACACCGATCAGGCATAACATTATGGCCCATGTGGTCCGATCAAACAGACGAGCTACTGTAGCTCAAATTGCTCAAGAAGTTAATGCTGGTTCTGATAGAAAGGCATCAGAATACACAGTGCATCACAGTTTGTTGCGTATGGGGCTGCATAGCTGCAGACCAGTCAGGGTGCCCATGCTGACCCCTGTCCACCACTGAAAGTGCCAACAGTGGGCACGTGACCATCAGAACTGGACCACAGAGCAATGGAAGAAGGTGGCCTGGTCTGATGAATCACATTTTCTTTTAAATCACATGGATGGCTGGGTGCGTACGGTCGCTTACCTGGGGAACACATGGCAGCAGGATGCACTATGGGAAGAAGGCAAGCCGGCGGATGCAATGTGATGCTTTGGGCAATGTTCTGTTGGGAAACCTTAGGTCCTGCCATCCATGTGGATGTTACTTTGACAAGTACCACCTACCTAGGCATTGTTGCAGACCATGTACACCCTTTCATGGAAACGGTATTCCCTGGTGGTTGTGGCCACTTTCAGCAGAATAATGCGCCCTGCCACAAAGCAAAAATGGTTCAGGAATGGTTTGAGGAGCACAACAACAAGTTTGAGGTGTCAAGTTGTCCTCCAAATTCCCCAGATCTCAATCCAATCGAGCATCTGTGGGATGTGCTGAACAAACAAGTCTGATCCATAGAGGCCCCACCTCACAACGGACAGGACTTAAAGGATCTGCTGCTAACATCTTGGTGCCAGATACCACAGCACACCTTCAGGGGTCTAGTGGAGTCCATGCCTCGATGGGTCAGGGCTGTTTTGACAGCAAAAGGGGGACCAACACAATATTAGGGATGTGGTCATAATGTTATGCCTGATCGGTGTATATATGTATAATATATATATATATATATATATATATATATATATATATATATATATATATATATATATATATATATATATATGTATATATATATATATATATATATATATATATATATATATATATATATATATATACATATATACACTCACCTAAAGGATTATTAGGAACACCTGTTCAATTTCTCATTAATGCAATTATCTAATCAACCAATCACATGGCAGTTGCTTCAATGCATTTAGGGGTGTGGTCCTGGTCAAGACAATCTCCTGAACTCCAAACTGAATGTCAGAATGGGAAAGAAAGGTGATTTAAGCAATTTTGAGCGTGGCATGGTTGTTGGTGCCAGACGGGCCAGTCTGAGTATTTCACAATCTGCTCAGTTACTGGGATTTTCACTCACAACCATTTCTAGAGTTTACAAAGAATGGTGTGAAAAGGGAAAACCATCCAGTATGCGGCAGTCCTGTGGGCGAAAATGCCTTGTTGATGCTAGAGGTCAGAGGAGAATGGGCCGACTGATTCAAGCTGATAGAAGAGCAACTTTGACTGAAATAACCACTCGTTACAACCGAGGTATGCAGCAAAGCATTTGTGAAGCCACAACACGCACAACCTTGAGGCGGATGGGCTACAACAGCAAAAGACCCCACCGGGTACCACTCATCTCCACTACAAATAGGAAAAAGAGGCTACAATTTGCACAAGCTCACCAAAATTGGACAGTTGAAGACTGGATGTTGCCTGGTCTGATGAGTCTCGATTTCTGTTGAGACATTCAGATGGTAGAGTCAGAATTTGGCGTAAACAGAATGAGAACATGGATCCATCATGCCTTATTACCACTGTGCAGGCTGGTGGTGGTGGTGTAATGGTGTCGGGGATGTTTTCTTGGCACACTTTAGGCCCCTTAGTGCCAATTGGGCATCGTTTAAATGCCACGGCCTACCTGAGCATTGTTTCTGACCATGTCCATCCCTTTATGACCACCATGTACCCATCCTCTGATGGCTACTTCCAGCAGGATAATGCACCATGTCACAAAGTTCGAATCATTTCAAATTGGTTTCTTGAACATGACAATGAGTTCACTGTACTAAAATGGCCCCCACAGTCACCAGATCTCAACCCAATAGAGCATCTTTGGGATGTGGTGGAACGGGAGCTTCGTGCCCTGGATGTGCATCCCACAAATCTCCATCAACTGCAAGATGCTATCCTATCAATATGGGCAACATTTCTAAAGAATGCTTTCAGCACCTTGTTGAATCAATGCCACGTAGAATTAAGGCAGTTCTGAAGGCGAAAGGGGGTCAAACACAGTATTAGTATGGTGTTCCTAATAATCCTTTAGGTGAGTGTATATATATACATATATATATTATACATATATACACCGATCAGGCATAACATTATGACCACATCCCTAATATTGTGTTGGTCCCCCTTTTGCTGCCAAAACAGCTCTGACCCATCGAGGCATGGACTCCACTAGACCCCTGAAGGTGTGCTGTGGTTCGCCCCCCCGCGAACGCGATTTCTACCGAGGGGGACCCCGCCCGGAACGCGATTCTTACCAACACAAGAAACTCCCCTCAACAACCAAACAACCCAATCCCTTAATTTTATTTTGGCCTTTATCAAACTCTTTCAAATCCTTACGCCATTTTTCCTGCTTCTAACACATCAACTTTGAGGACAAACAAAAACCCACTAACGGGTGCTGTGATGAAGAGATAATCAGTGTTACTCACTTCACCTGTCATAATGTTATGCCTGATCGGTGTACATGCATACAGTATAAAATAGTAAAATACTATTTATAAAATACTAAAATAACACCAGTTCAAACTTACAGCTGATCCTGCAGCTCCAGTATGATGATCTCCAGCTGCTCTTTCTCCAGTTTGTGGCTGATTTCTGTGTCTGTGAGTTGCTGCAGTAGAGATTTATTCTGAGAGACAGACTCGGAGAGCTGAGCTTCTCTCAGACGCACCAGCTCCTCCAGATAACCCTAAACAATTAGAGGCAAGGCGAGTTTATTTATATAGCATATTTCATGCACAATGGTAATTTAAAGTGCTTTACACAGAAGAAGGAATTATAATAGTTATTGCAATCTGTGTCATTGTTTTATGGTCTTGCACCTGGGCCCCTCCAGGATGTCTCTCTTATCTAACACATCTGACTGAACTCATCAGCTCATCAGTACAGATCCCATGACCTGATTTGAGGGTGTCAGACTAGATACTTAAAAATCAGGAGCACTGAAAACCACTGATCTAGAAACAGCACTCAGTTTAACATTCAAAGTTCAGCACACAGGATATGGAAAAAGAGCTTACTTCTTTCTGCATATTCTATATGACATACTTAAAAAAAAAAACAGTATGTAAACAGCATGCAAAATCTTTTGCTTTTTTGCCGTCCAATCCGAATATCTGTCAAAAAAAGAATACTTGAGGGAATGAAATGTAACTTTTTACTTTTTATGCCAATTTAATAAAGAATTTAAGAATTGTATAACATGAAAAGTAAAAAAAACTGATTTAAATGATTAAATAATGAACAACACATACATATGCTCAGTATGAATGTGTTTAGGGCTGAGTGATGAAGATAAAAAGGAATACATTTTTGCCTTTTGTTGATTTTGTTCAATAATCTATAACAACTTAAAAGGATGTTTTTTTCTGTTCAACAGCATTTAGCATAACTTTTTTATCAGTATGAAAAATAAACACTTCAAAGGCAGTATCTGAATCAGTGTATAAACTACCATTCAAAAGTTTGGGGTCTGTAAGAGTTTAAAAAATATATATTAATACTTTTATTCAGCAAGGATTCATTAAATTGATCCAAAATAACAGTAAATACTTTTATTATATTTCAAATGTTTTATTATATTTCAAATAAATATTATTAAGTTCCTTTGAACTTTGTATTCATCAAAAAATTCTGAAAAAATACAGCACTGTTTCCACAAAAATATTAAGCAGCACATTTATAATAATAAGAAATGTTTCTTGAGCAGAAAATCTGCATATTAGTATGATTTCTAAAGGATCATGTGACACTGAAGACTGGAGTAATTTTGCTGAAAATTCACAGGAATAAATTATATTTTATAACATATTACAATAGCAAAAGTTATTTTACATTTTAATAATATTTCTGAATTTTTTATCAAATAAATGTAGCTTAGGTGAGCATAAGAGACTTTTCAAAAAATCTTACCAACCCCAAACTTTTGAACGGTAGCATATGTCCCACAAAATGGTGAATTTATACACTTTTTTAATGCAGCATGCAGATTTTCATGCACAGACAGAAATAACCAAGACAAATGAAAAGGGAAGCTCACAGCTGAATTTTGGCAAATGTAGTAGATCAAGTGCATACTGCGCACAGTAGACTATACATACTGCATACTGCAAAAGCATTATGATTAGTAACCTTCCTCACCTTCTGTTCCAGCACGACTCTGTATTTCTGCTCTAGTCTTTTGCTCTTGCTGTACCAGGTGCTCTGATCGGCCATCAGACTGGCGGCCATGTGTGATTCAGGAGTGCCTGCTTCACTGCCGCTGCTGCCCAGCGTTCTCATTTCCTCTTCGTCGCTGCTGATGCTGTCAGAACTACAGCACACACCCACAATGTATATTAAATATATAATATTCAATCACATGCATTAAGAATGCCTAAAGCATGTGGACAATGCCAGCATGTTTATATGTGTGTTGTTGTGTAGCACTCTTACGTTTGTGTGAATTTAAGGTATGGTGTGTAGTCAATGACGACGGGACAGCTCTCATCAAGGCCCTCCCCTTTCAGACAGAAACTATTTGAAGATGAGAATTTCAGCATAAGCCAACAAATGCACTTTATTAGATTAGAACGGTGGGAAAATATTACAGGATGTGATGATCCTACAAAACAATACAGAGGTTGTTCTCGGCATCTATATTTGTGTGTGTGTATGTAAAGGAACCTGTATGGCTTGTGTCAGCAGGTGTTTATGGAGTGCCACCCATTTAATGAATGATCAACATCCTGTCCTGCTGCGGCACAGCTGAATGTCACTGCCACCCACAGAAAGGAAGTGAATGAACATGAATGTACCTGAAGTCAATGGCATTCAGTCCAATCAGTGTATCTGCCAGAAGCCCCGCCTCCTCCCCCAGAACTACAGCTCCCTCTTCATAAAACCTCCTGACAAACAAACACAAGACAGATCTTCAACATAACACTTAGCAGCACTTTTAAATTTCCACGATTTTGTAGTTGTTTGTTATTTTTGCTTATTATTAGTTTGTTATTTAAAATAATTTTAGAGAGATACACTACCATTCAAAAGTTTGGGGTCAGTAAGACTATTTAAAATAAAAGAATAATTTTAAATAGTTTGAAAGGTGACAACATAGACATTTACATTGTTATTTCATTTCGTATGTTATTTCAAATACACCAAAGAATCCTAAAAACTGTTTCACAGTTTCCACCAAAAATATTAAGCAGCACAACTGTTTTCAACATTTCATTATAATAATAAATGTTTCTTAAGCAGCAAATCAGCATATTGAATGATTTCTGAAGGATCAGGTGACACTGAAGACTGGAGTAATGATGCTGAAAATTCAGCTTTGCATCACAGGAATAAATTACATTTTAAAATATATTAACATAGAAAACAGTTATTTTAAATAGTAAAAATATTTCACAATATTACTGTTTTTACTGTGATCAGATAAATGGAGCCTTTGTGAGCATGAGATAATTATTTCTAAAACATTAAAAAATGTTGTGTATTTTTTCTATTTAAAAAAATAATACATAAAAAAATGTATTGTATGTATTCACAAAGAACAATATCACAAGCAAAAAAATATTTCAAAAACAGACATTTATATTCACAATAGAAATATCATATATTGTAATATTTTATTCATTTCTATGACTATTCATTTCTATAATTTCTTGTAAATGTGATTTTTTTAGGTTTTCTAAGATCATGTGAACCCTGTTGTTTTTTCCCTATAATATGAAGTGTGTAATTTCAGCACCGCAAACAAAAACCAAAGAATTTCCAAAATATTGACTGTTTTCTCAGATCTTCAGGCAAACAGATTTTCCATTGTTCCCGGCCACAAACTCCCATCAAACTCAGCAAAGAAAGAACCGCAGAGCCTTCAGGAAGTAAACCTATAAATGGCTGACTTTTAGATGTCTCTGCATATTAAACTGGTATACAATGAAGAATTATTGATGACACAATGCATTTTTGTTGACTCAATATTCTGTCTTACGTTTTTTGCCATATGGTTCTGCTTTTATTTTAAGTCGCCATGTTTAAACAGTCAGTGTTGTGGAGAGGCTGACAACAGAGACTCATAAAAATATTTTATCACAGTCAGCCTGCAATCAAATATGAGAGTCTCAGTGCGTGTGTCCGTGAGTGCTGCGTAAAGTTACAGTACCTTGTAGTTTTGAAGTCTCTCAGAGCTGCAGAGATGTATTCAGACAAACGCTTCTCCATTAACGCCACTCTAATCCAGGCACGACCCTGAGAGAGAGAACGAGAGAGAGAGAGAGAGAGAGAGAGTTGCTCTTACCTGTCAACCACAAAAGCCTTTAAAGCTAAAGTAGTAATTCAACCGAGTGAGAATACAGACCCCATTTATCCCTGATAGTTTGGAAACACATTTGAGCCGACTATCTGTCATAGCTGAACGCTGATCGGATCACACAAGACAGATGATAATACCAGATTTAAACAGGACAGGTCTGCTCTGGGACGTCTTGTTTCCTCTGTTTTTTGTTTGTGTATCATATGAGTGTGTTACTAAAACTATTAAAAATCATTTTTGTTAAATAAAATGAAATACAATAAAATATAAATATCAGATGAAAAACTTAAATTTAAATACTAAAATGAAAAATTGTAATAGTTGCATTGGTAACTAACTAAAATATTGAAATAAATATAAATTAAAAATAAACAGAAATATTAAAAAACTAATAAAAATGACAAAAGCGCATAACAAAATTACTAAAACTGAAAATAATTTTCATTCGAGTATTTAATAGTAATAATAATAATAATATTACATTATAATACAATATATGTTATAATAAAACAATTAACAATTGACAAAATGCTCTACAGAGTGCTAGCTACTGTTGTCTCAGACGACGACATCTTTGTCCGTAGCTTCTCTATGAGCTTCAAAAGGGTGGGGTGAGCGGTGGACGGTTGCAATTCAAAACCTCACCACTAGATGCCGCTAAAATTTAAACAGTGCACTTTTAATTTCTTTGCTTTCAAGTGTTAAACCATTGAGCTTTCATTTAGGCAGAAAATAAATTTGATGATCGCACTAAGCCATAACACATTCTCACAACCATGCATTGTTAAAATTCATAAAAAATTTACCGGGCAACTGGCGAGTAACACTGTTTCAACACCGATTTTTACTTGCATTTAATGCTTTGAACCCTGGCTAACATGCTACGGGTGTCCCGCAGATAGCGCCGCGAGCTCATGCAGCTCTGTCAGAAGAAATCCGTTTTTTCCTAAAATTTTTCCTCAGATTAACACAATTCATGTGGGTCATACTTTTAAAGCAGAGTAGGCAATTTGTTCCAGAAACATTTTTTGTTATGCTGGTTGAAAGTCTCTTCACATCCTGATAGTAATTACTCAGTTAAGTGGTCTAAATGTATTTATATGTACACTCACCTAAAGGATTATTAGGAACACCACACTAATACTGTGTTTGACCCCCTTTCGCCTTCAGAACTGCCTTAATTCTACGTGGCATTGATTCAACAAGGTGCTGAAAGCATTCTTTAGAAATGTTGGCTCATATTGATAGGATAGCATCTTGCAGTTGATGGAGATTTGTGGGATGCACATCCAGGGCACGAAGCTCCCGTTCCACCACATCCCAAAGATGCTCTATTGGGTTGAGATCTGGTGACTGTGGGGGCCATTTTAGTACAGTGAACTCACTGTCATGTTCAAGAAACCAATTTGAAATGATTCAAGCTTTGTGACATGGTGCATTATCCTGCTGGAAGTAGCCATCAGAGGATGGGTACATGGTGGTCATAAAGGGATGGACATGGTCAGAAACAATGCTCAGGTTGGCCGTGGCATTTAAACGATGCCCAATTGGCACTAAGGGGCCTAAAGTGTGCCAAGAAAACATCCCCCACACCATTACACCACCACCACCAGCCTGCACAGTGGTAACAAGGCATGATGGATCCATGTTCTCATTCTGTTTACGCCAAATTCTGACTCTACCATCTGAATGTCTCAACAGAAATCGAGACTCATCAGACCAGGCAACATTTTTCCAGTCTTCAACTGTCCAATTTTGGTGAGCTTGTGCAAATTGTAGCCTCTTTTTCCTATTTGTAGTGGAGATGAGTGGTACCCGGTGGGGTCTTCTGCTGTTGTAGCCCATCTGCATCAAGGTTGTGCGTGTTGTGGCTTCACAAATGCTTTGCTGCATACCTCGGTTGTAACGAGTGGTTATTTCAGTCAAAGTTGCTCTTCTATCAGCTTGAATCAGTCGGCCCATTCTCCTCTGACCTCTAGCATCAACAAGGCATTTTCGCCCACAGGACTGCCGCATACTGGATGTTTTTCCCTTTTCACACCATTCTTTGTAAACTCTAGAAATGGTTGTGCGTGAAAATCAAATGAGCAGATTGTGAAATACTCAGACCGGCCCGTCTGGCACCAACAACCATGCCACGCTCAAAATTGCTTAAATCACCTTCCTTTCCCATTCTGACATTCAGTTTGGAGTTCAGGAGATTGTCTTGACCAGGACCACACCCCTAAATGCATTGAAGCAACTGCCATGTGATTGGTTGATTAGATAATTGCATTAATGAAAAATTGAACAGGTGTTCCTAAAAATCCTTTAGGTGAGTGTATATAAAGTCATTGGAAGGCGTAAGACCATACAAATGTTCGTCCAATCATTGCATTCGGTCCGATTAATCAGATTATAAAATGCCACCTTTTACAGTTCCTCCTGAACCAAAACAAACAGATTATACTGTGTTCACGCCATAACTACTGTAATTTGGAAGAGATGGAAACCTGTGATGTTATACTCAGAGCGGTTCGTGCAACACTGTCAGCGGCGAAATTAATCTGCTGCAGTCAGGTGGTACAGGTCAGTGCTCTTTAAATTGTTTATGTTCATTATTATTGTAATGTTATGTTTTTGAGACATAAGGTAGTTTAACGGCATCTCTTGTGATGCTTTTGTTTGCTCCCTGCTGTACGCATTCATGTGTTTTGAAGGAGGCGTGGCTTTGGAGACGCTCTGAATGGAGGGATGGGATCTCATGCTTTCAAAGCTAGATCGCTATTGCTAGTCTCTCCGAAAATTGCCTACCCTACCTTTAAGGTTGAAAATACGGAAAAATCACATCCCTGTCTAGTATATACACTATTGTATATACAAAATTGTAATAATATTTCACAATATTACTGTTTTTACTGTATTTTTCATCAAATAAATGCAGCCTTCAAAATATAAAAAAATATATTTTTTAATATTATATGTGGGTCCTGACCTTTGCTTTAGAGCTGCGGACGTTCTCCATGTTCTCTATGCTGTGGATGCAGCTGTGTGGGACTTTAATACACGCCACACGTATGTAATCCCAAAAACTGCGCGGGCTCTCATAGCCAAACCAGCTGACCTGACCTACACAGAGAAAACACACACAATACAGTGTAAAAGCAGTTTGATTATACAAGAACAATTGTGCATTAATTCAGATGCAAACCTTCTAGAAAAACAAACAGTTTTTCTTTTGTTTACATCCAGGGTTGGCATTAAGGGTAAATGTCTGAGCTAGAATCGAAAGGAGTTAATCCGACAAGTGACGAGCTCCACTTTAGCCTTTTAAGATGTTTCCGAGAACATACATAAACATCAAATAAAATCAAACAGATCAAATATTGCTGAAAGGCTGAAAATCAGCGATATGTAAGTGAGAGCTGTTTTGTCATGCAGTGAGAGTCGTCTGGGCTTTTCTAACCCAAAATGAGACACTCAGTGCTGTATTTATACCTCATTACATCAGCTGTATGTGTGTGAGTCTTTTAGCAGCATGTATCACAGCATCACTAATGGTGTGTGAAGCTTCTGGCATAACTCACTTCAACAGTTATTCTGAGTATGTGTGTGTTGGGATATTACTATGTTTATCACACAACTGAGGAGTTGTGCAAAATCGGCTTTGACTTCGTTAAAAGAGAAAAAACATTATTAAAAAAACCTTATTCACAGTAGCTTTGATTTTTAACGTAAATGAAAGCGAGACTGTGAGGGTTTTTGGATTGTTCTGCTGACATAACACTGCAAAAGAATCTTTCTAAGAAGTGTCAGTAGACAAAAAACTCCAGACAACATGATCTAGGAGCTTTATACAGCTTTTTATAGTGGATGGATGCCATTGAAAACACGTTAAGTCTATCCCTCACAGCCTTGCTCATACCTATCATGGCACTGTTCTGAATAAGGTCTATTTTGCTTTATGCAATATACAAGCAATAGCAAAAAAAACAACACAACACAAACTTTATATTACTATAGTTATCTATAACTAGAATTGACAAAGCCTTAGAGAACAAATGAAGAAAATATAGTTGAGGGTCTTTATATCAGCCCTAGTTCAGTTTGCTAAAAATGTGCCGATCATATCAAGATGAAATGCCGTTCATAATTTTAGTGTGAAACAGGACAGTGTGTGTGTGTTTCTGCCTCACCTTTCAGTCTATGGCTCAGAATATGTTCTAGAATGGAGACAAAGTTGATGAACTCAGCAGATGTGTCGTCTATCGTCTCAAAACATGAGCGATCAATGAGGGTCTTCACTGAGAACCTGCATACTCAAACACACACACACACAAATACACAATCATGAGCATGACAGAAATCTACACAATACAGTTTACACTCACACAAACATGTCTAACAACTTGTACAATAAAACAGACAAACTTTAATTATATAAATAATTGTTCCAAGTTTATGTTTTCCATCTAATATTTATATTTTATTTTACTTCAGCTTTATTTCAGTTAACAAAATAAAGTTAAAAATAACATCACTGCTATTGGTCATGCTGACACAGATAAAAAAAGAAAACTCAGAGTTTAGCAGTGAGAAAAAAATACCTCTAATTCAGAGCTAATACGAAAGAGCACTCCAGTAAAACTCTAAATAAAGCTTTTTAAAACCCCTAAAAGAGCATTTAAGAGTCAAAGGAGATATCTTGTGTTTTGTGGAGCACCATTAGAGCCGTTTATTACAGTCTCATCAGATGTAATTATGGCATAAATGACTGTCCTTTTCATTATCGGCAGCTCCTGTGCTTTTATGCGTCTCCTCATGACTTCCAAATAGCCAGCAGCCTTCATACAAATGTCATTTCAGAGATAATTTCACTTCTGACATTTCCTTTCTAAAACACAGAGCAAATGTGAAGAAAAAAATTAACAAGTCTGAACCAGAGACAATTAACTATCATCTTACGTAACTCAAAAACCTAAACTAATTTGAAATGCACAGCGGTAACACTTGCAAACACTTTAAAGCTTATGTGTGTATTTTTTGGGAAGTCTTATAATAAAGGTTAATTCAAATTTTGAATAAATACTATTATGGTATTTAAATAATACAAAAATAACACTGACAGTAAGTGTAATTATGGAAATACTTATGGAAATATGACCAATTAAAATGAACCTTTTTTGTGTTTGAGCAAAGAGAGGTATTATGTTCGGAACAGCATGCAAAGTTTCAGCAGCAACACTTAGAAAATTGTACCCCACAATGCACTGTGCTCAAGTGTTGACGAATGAACCGTAACTAATATCAACCTTGATTTTTTCCTGAGTCTTATTTGATCAGACTACCAAAAGTTATGTTTAAAAAACTTTAAAAATGCAAAATAACTATATTTCTGAGACAATACCTGGCTCAAATTAAATATGCAATGTAATGAGGTCCTGTGACACCAATGTATCACATTACTGCTTAAAATCTTTATTGATAAACAATAGCACATAGAGAGATTACCTCAATGAGCTGATGAAAGGTAGAATATTATAGAATACATTGAGAATATTACATTTGATATTCATAACACCCTCTCCAAAAATTTAATTTCTAGAGAAGCCTTCCTGTGAGATCTGACGTAGATTAAACCAGCCTGACATTTCACTTGAGAAGGTCCCAAAATCTCTGGACTTTGTTTCATGATCTTTTTAAGAGCATTCAAGACTTCACATTATCACTCCAAAAAGACCAGCAGTGATTTATTTCAGTCCTGAATGAACTCTGGATCAGATGTCACAGGATAAACATGAGAGGAAATTGATTTTGCTTATCTGTTTCTCTGTTCTTTCTTCCTCAGACACAAGCAGTAAAATGGCTTTATTTGTCTGAGTCGTGAGCTTAGGTCTCACTGTGATTGTGTGGACACGTCACACTCCAAGCCTTTCGATTGGCCGATTCCTGCTGTGCCCCCTCATGGGTATGACATTAATTTGTGTTCAGACTGATGCTTTTCCTGCTTTCAAATGTGCCCTGTTCACCCCTGCCTTATTAGACATATTAACGTAATTAATCTTATTCAGCTATATACAAATGTTCTGATTCTAACGTGTTATCTATTCTAGACTTAAGGAAAGTCCAACTTGCTGTACCACTGACAAACACAACATGTAACATAAAAAAAACTTAAAAAGAGAAAGGCTATGTTCAGAACGGAACACTGGCTTACTCCTCAGTACATAATGTTTATTATACTTAATTACGCTTTCAAAGTGAAATCTCTACTGAGTGGCTCCAAAAGCATGTTCAGTTTTATCCAGAACAGATGAACGTGAATCTGGCAATGTTTATTGGTTGTTGTACGTATTGGAGCAGTTTGGAGCTGAAATGTCCAGCAAGTGACGTTAAAAGCTTGATGCCCTATCGTATTTGAAAATAACGTACCACCTACATTAAACCTATAGTGTTAACAAAATCAAATGTGAAATAAAAGCATTTTTTAAAGCAACCATGAGATTTTAGCTTGTTTCTACAAGTGCGAAGCTGTACCATTTGAGCTCCTGAGCAAGTTTACCATGTCAGAAAAGCCATACATATGATGTGAATAGGGGTGTAACGATATGTCACGATTCGATACATATCACGATACTGAACTCACAATACGATATTATTGCGATACTCCAAGACATATGGTAAAAGATTAAAAAATGTTTTACAGTTGATTAAAATGCTTATTTGGTATCACAATGGGGGTGGAAATGAATAGGCTTGGACTTGATGCTGGTAACCCAATGCTCAGGACAATGGTGACACCAAAATAAAAATATTCATGATTCTGAAGCTTAAAAAAAAATACAGAATTATTTTAGATGAATATGCTTGCACTCTGTCACTGACTATATACATTTAAAATAATGTAGGCCACTTTTTACTGGTAACATAAGATAAGACATTTGGCATTATCAGGACCCACAAATATTCCCCCATTGCATTATTATACATTATATTCAATATTACATATAATGTAGTACTGACACTAAGGGCCAGATTTACTAACAGATTGCGCCAGCGCAAACCCTGTTTTGGCGTTAAATAACTACTGTCAGGATTTACTAAAGAAACGCAGTGATAAATTAGCGCTGAAAAGGTGTGGACAGGGTTATTTTTGCAGCTGACCTTATTGCATATGTATTTGTAGGAGTTTTCCTTTCAGGTGCAAAATTTATAGGAGAGTATTTAAATGGATCATGCATGGTGATTTACAAAGGTTTGCGCTCGTCAATTTACTGGTGTTTGCGCCATTATTTACAGCCCAAAAAAGCACGTCTTAAACCAGATGCTAATTGGTAGATTGTGCTGGTCATTATGGAAATGATCCAGCTGTGTAATTTGCGGTTAGTTTAGTAAATCTGGCCCTAAAAGTTTGTAAACTTGATTTTTTTTCCTCACACAGTTTAAACACAATACAGATTGTCACTATCCACAATACATATTGCACGATATATTGTTACATCCCTAGATGTGAACATCAAAGTTTATTAGTTTACAAATCATGCACTATGGTAAAATGGTCATAACATAGTATTGCACAAGGAACCACACGAAAATAAGTCTTTATTAATTGATAATCTGCCATATAATCATAATTTATCTGGAAAGTAATACAAGTTGTTGGTGTTTTACTGCCACTCGTGTTCATTTCAGCTGGAAATTGCATTGAATGGAATGTATGTATGTTTTTGTAGTTTTGCTCAAATTTAGGTAGAGGCATGCTTTTTGCCAAGGCAACATTTAAAAAAAAAAAAACTTATATGAAAAATATCACTAATAAAGTTCTCATACTTTATTAGTAGTGCATACATCGACCCTTTATTGTTAAAATCTTTGTTAAAGGGATAGTTCACCCAAAAATGTGTAATTCTGTCATCATTTACTCACCATCATGTCGTTCCAAACCCGTAAGACTTTCATTCATCTTCGAAACACAAATTAAAATCTTTTTGATGAAATCTGAGAGCTTTCTGTCCCTCCATTGACAGCTGCACGCAACTACCAATTTGATGCTTCAAATAGTTCACAAGCAGATTGCAAAACTAATGCATATGAACTGAGTGCTTTAGGCCAAATTTCACGATCGCTTTATATGATGAACCGATTTAATTTAGGCTTTTATTCACATATAAACATTGATCAGCAAACATAAACAGAAGCTCAACCGAACTTGTTTGACATGCGAGAACAAACCTCATTGGTTCTTGTGAAAGATCAAATGTGCTGCGGAACACATGAGAATGAATCTCATTGGTTCTCACACGTCAAGCGAACATGCTTGAACTTACGTTTACTACAACTGATGTGTGAGTTGGTGAATGTTTATATGTGAATAAAAGCCTAAATTCAATCTGTTCATCATATAATGCGGCCATGTTTCTTCAGAAACTTGGACTAAACCGCTTCATTCGTTTTACGATCTCTGTGAACTTTTTGAAGCTTCAAAGTGGTATTTGCACTGAGGGACAGAAAGCTCTCAGATTTCATCAAAAAGGTCTTCATTTATGTTCCAAACTAAAGTCTTACAGATTTGGAACGACATGAGGGTGAGTAATTAATGACAGATTTTTTTTTTTTGGGTGAACTATCCCTTTAATAATAAATCATCACAGGCTATAAGACTTGAGTAGGTGTCAATCATTTTGTAATATAAAAACAAATGGTGTCATTTTTTTTTTTTTTTGGACATATACTATTGCAATACTATGTATTTTTGACATGGCTCCACTGTAGAAAATTATTTTTACCACGTCCAAACGTTTGTGGTTTTTAAACATACCCTTGTAAATCGTTTTCACACGCCTTCTTGGAGTATCTTGTAGCACAGTGTAAATTCAATGTTGCACGAGTACCACTGTATATCAGCATTCACCACAGTACTTTTTCTATAGACTCCATCTATATGACGTGATGCTCTGATGACAGATCTCAGATCGGCGCTTCTGTGCGCAGTACACGTACATCATCTCATCTCCCCTGATCCAGCATCAGCAATTAGCAAAAACAAACTTGCACAAAAAAAAAATAACAATGACATCACCACACATGTTCTGTGCCGCCGGTGTGCTGCAGTGTGTCAGATTGATGAATGCATGTGTAATCAGATTTTACCTGCACACGGTGATCAGATTCCTCCTCTCTACGGCTCTGATCCGGGCTGCTGCTTTTTTACGAGCCCCGTTAAACCCGAGATTTATCGATGCCATGATTGTGTCTTTCTGATGCACAGCAGTTTATTTCCTCACGTCTTTCTCTCTCTCTCTTCTGATGCTTTGGGTCAGTCTCCAGCTGACTGACTCTCACTCGAGCCATAGAAATTGAAAAAGCGGGTGGAATGGCAATTCCCATGCAATGGGTGTCAAAGATAGGCGTGGTTTAATGGGTTTAAAAATTAATTCTCTTATTTTAACTGTTCGTCTGAGGGTTTTTAATCTTTAATTAAATGTCAAATTCTTTAGTATTTTTTTCTAGGTTGAATTAAGCGTCCAGATTGCGTCTAAAGCGGACGGCTTTGTCACGTGTTCCCTGTTCCTTTATTCAGCGCTGTTGTGATTAACCAATCATAGACTACTATAACCAGATGCATATCTATGACCACAACGGTTCGTATAATCCGTTTTATAGACACTGATGAGGTAGATATCCATTTGCATGTTAGAAACCAATCCTTGTACGTAACATATTTAAATGTTTACATGTATTGTGTACACGTGTTTCCAAAGAGACAAAAACGCCGTGAAAGTTGAAGTCGCTTCAGTGGAGGATTGTCTTTCTGAGCCACCATTCGCCCCCTGCAGGATGACTATTCAGTTAAAGACCGACAACTGGCCGCCCAGTGACTGATCATAACTCAGGCTTTTATTACGGAGCGTTTATGGAGGTTTATAAAGCGCCGTTGACATAACCAGTCAAAAAAACAAAAATCTAATTATAACGCTGTCATGAGAAATACCAATGATTTAATGGTAAAAGTATTATTAAGGATTTTGTCAGATTCGTGATAGATGTAATTTACTACAGCTCACTAGGTGGCCCCAAAATTCTAGTTCAGTTTGAGAACAGTAAACAAAAGAAATAAAAAATAATAATATTTCGCACTATCACATAAATAAATTGAAAAAAAAATATGTTTTCTTCTATTATTAATTTTGTTTGTTTATTTATAAATTTTGTTAATTTACACTTCTATTATTCATTTATATAGGCCATATACACAGATCAGGCATAACATTATGACCAATGACAGGTGAAGTGAATAAAACTGATTATCTCTTCATCACGGCACCTGTTAGTAGGTGGGATATATTAGGCAAGTGAACATTTTGTCCTTAAAGTTGATGTGTTAGAAGCAAGAAAAATGGGCGGATTTGAGCGAGTTTGACAAGGGCCAAATTGTGATCAGACTGGATCAGAGCATCTCCAAAACTGCAGCTCTTGTGGGGTGTTCCCGGTCTGCAGTGGTCAGTATCTATCAAAAGTGGACCAAGGAAGGAACAGTGGTGAACCGGCGACAGGGTCATGGGCAGCCAAGGCTCATTGATGCACGTGGGGAGCCGAAGGCTGGACCGTGTGGTCCGATCAAACAGATGAGCTACTGTAGCTCAAATTGCTCAAGTTAATGCTGGTTCTGATAGAAAGGCATCAGAATACACAGTGCATCGCAGTTTGTTGCGTATGGGGCTGTATAGCCGCAGACCAGTCAGGGTGCCCATGCTGACCCCTGTTCACTACCGAAAGCGGCAACAGTGGGCACGTGAGCATCAGAACTGCACCACGGAGCAATGGAAGAAGGTGGCCTGGTCTGATGAATCACGTTTTCTTTTACATCACGTGGATGGCCGTGTGCGTCGCTTACCTGGGGAACACATGGCACTAGGATGCACTATAGGAAAAAGGCAAGCCGGCGGAGGAAGTGTGATGCTTTGGGCAATGTTCTGCTGGGAAACCTTGGGTCCTGCCATCCATTTGGATGTTACTTTGACATGTACCACCTACCTAAGCATTGTTGCAGACCACGTACACCCTTTCATGGAAACGGTATTTCCTGGTGGCTGTGGCCTCTTTCAGCAGAATAATGTGACCTGCCACAAAGCAAAAATGGTTCAGGAATGGTTTGAGGAGCACAACAACAAGTCCAATCCAATCGAGCATCTGTGGTATGTGCTGAACAAACAAGTCTGATCCATGGAGGCCCCACCTTGCAATTTACAGTACTTAAAGAATCTGCTGCTAACATCTTGGTGCCAGATACCACAGCACACCTTCAGGGGTCTAGTGGATACCATGCCTCGACGGGTCAGGGCTGTTTTGGCAGCAAAAGCAGGACCATCACAATATTAGGTCATAATGTCTGATCGGTGATATATACATGAATAAAAAACAAATGCAAATGTACAGATTATTACACATTTACACATTTTTTACACATTTACAGAAATTAATCATTTTTTATTTAACAAAATATAGTAAGAACTTGCTAAAATAAACTAATAATTGTTGTGTTATCATCAGCAGTTGTAAGGTTTTGTGTAAGAGCAATTTCAGCTCAAATGGTAGTAGATTACTGTTTCTCAATCCAGCTCCCGGGGGGCCCTTAGCCTTGCACATTTTCTGAGTCTCACCAGTCCTACACACAATTCAGGTCATGGAGCCTCTAATAATGAGATGATGAGTTAAATCAGGTGTCTTAGAGGAGGAAGATATCTCAATGTGCAGTGCCTCAGGGCCCCCAGAAGCAGGATTTGAGAATCACTGTGGTAGAGTAAAAAAAGGAAACTTGCTCAACACACATCAAGGATGTCAGCAGTGAGTCATTATGCTTTCCCAGTAATTTTACGTGTTTAAATCCAAAGATTCAAAGTGTGTGCGTGCAGAGACACAAACCAGTGGTAAACAATCAATTTTTGCAGTGCACTCAGCAAAACCCAATATAAGCAAACAAGATTATATAAACAGAGTTGGGTAACGCATTACAAGTAACGCAAATTATGTAATCAGATTACAAGTAACTAGTAAAGTAACACATTACTTTTAAATTTACAAGATCTCTGAGTTATTTTTTCCAAAAAATTAATGCAAGTTGTTTTCCAATTTATTGTCTGACAGCTTTCCTGTCCTCGTATTGAGAGAAATCAGGAGTAAGGTAAAGTAGCGTTGTGTGTGCTAGACTACAATAATGTGAGCATGCATTTACTCATCACAAAAACAGATTTAGTATTCCTCAAAAGAAATAAAAACTGTGAAATGCAAGCTCTGAATATTACACAAACCTGCATTAATTAAATATGTTAAATGACACAAATATACTTTATGTATTAAATCTCACTTTATTAACCAATGTCTTTGCTGCTGACCTTTGATTATCCAATTTAACCGTACGAAAAAGAAAAAATGACTTTAGTTAAACATCACATTTGTGTTTCTTTTTTGTTGTTTTTATTGCTCAAGTAAGAGTGTTGTGTCCTGTTCTTCTGCAATCCAGAATGGCAGCACAGCTGAAAGGTTTATACAGGTGTATATTTGCATTTCCTTCAGCCTGAGGCTTATTCATTTCACTCTTGGGCCTTTGAACTTGTTGTTGTTGTTAAGGTGAGAAAAAGTAACACAAGAGTAAAGGTAATGCACTACTTTACTTTTCTTAAAAGTAACTACGAAATGCAATTAGTTACTTTTTTAGGGAGTAATGCAATATTGTAATGCATTACTTTAAAATAAACTGATAACACTGTTAACGATATCAGACTAGCAGCTAACAGTATAGTATCCACTTAGAATTGCAGTGTTTAAGGTAAGACTTTAGAAAAGTCTTATTTAAATGATTAGTTAACTTTTACCCCAAGATTTACTCACAGGTGTATATGACTTTCTTCTTTCTGATGAACACAAGAAGAAAGACTGTAAGACTGTAAATACACAAATAATTAAGACTGTAAATACACAAATAATCATAATTATGCTTCCCCCAGTGGTGATTAGGATGATCTGCAGGTGTTTTAATGCAAGTAACAAAACTATTTTTAACACATTTTAAATAGTGAGAAAAAGACTACAACCATCTACTACAGTATCACAGTGAATTGTAGTGTCACTGAGAAAAAAAATCCAATCATTCACTGTTATAGGAGAGGAAGAATTGGCTAAACTCGTTAAATCATCTAAATCAACAACATGCTAGACCCAATACCGAATAAGCTACTTGTCATTAGGATATGTACCGAAAACCTTTAAGCTGGCTATTATTAAACCTCTTATTAATAAAAAGCAGCTTGATCCTACAGAATTAGTCAATCACCTACAATAATTAAAAAACTTAATTCTGAAAAAACAGAATTTTTAATTATTGGACCAAAAACCTATGCACATAGTAACCTAGAATACTGTCTAACACTTGATGGCTGCTCTGTCAAGTCCTTGTCGTCAGTTAGTAACCTGGGTGTGCTCTTTGATACCAATCTTTCATTTGAAAGCCACGTTTCTAGCATCTGTAAAACTGCATTCTTCCATCTTAAAAAAAAAAAAAAACCTCTATCTAAATTACAGCACATGCTTTCAATGCAAAATGCTGAACAGTTAGTTCACGCATTCATGACCTCAAGGCTAGATTATTGTAATGCTCTACTGGGTGGTTGCCCTGCCTGCTTAATAAAATAAACTCCAGCTGGTCCAAAACGCAGCAGCTCAAGTTCTTACTAGAACCAGGAAGTATGACCATATTAGCCCAGTTCTGTCAGGATCTCTGAGAGAGGACTCAAATGCAGAAAGAGTGTTAACGGGTTTATTGACAAAACAGCAGACACGACAAGAGATTGAGGGAGAGGAGGTGATAACAGTCCAAACGATAGGCAGGGACAAGGCACAATCACAGGCAAGCTGAGGGAATGTGAGGGTGTGAACAGGCTGGTGTGCTGTTGTAGAAGTGAAGCACCAGGCCGATGGATGCAGTGAAAGTCAGACAGGATCACACAGCACACGTGGATAGACTCACAGGGCACGATCAGGCATAGCTCCGGTCTTGCTGCTTGGCAGAGAAAGGAAGCAGGCAGAGAAAGGAAGCAGGCAGAGAAAGGAAGCAGCCAGAGATGCTCAGCTTGCAGGGCAGGACTGGAACAAACAGGAGACCCAACAAACACAAGGAAGATAGCAGAAACAAATGCTTGGCAGTAACTACAGAAACAACTACTACTAGCAAACAAACTGGCAAAATATGAGGGCGAGAGTGCACATTAAAAAGGGAGCAGAAAATATGCGGAACAGGTGAACACACTCAGACAAACGAGGAGCAGAGAACATGAGGAAAGGTTGAGCACACTCAGACAAGGAACAGGTGAGCACACTCAGACAAATGAGGACTAAACAATGACTTAACAAGAGGGTGTGGTAATTGGAAACAAGAAGGCAAGAACAGAGGAACACATGGCCAACACAAACCAAGACAGAGCCATATGTTCAAGCACAACACAAAGAAAGACACATTAAACAAAGACAAGACTGACAGAACTGTCAGAGGAGAACCCTGACAGGTTCTGTCAACACTGCATTGGCTCCCTATTAAACATCATATACATTTTAAAATCTTGCTAATTACTTACAAAGCACTAAATGGTTTAGCTCCCCAGTACTTGAGCGAGCTCTTAACGCATTATACTCCATCACGTCTATTGCGGTCTCAAAATTCTGGCCAGATACCTAGAATATCAAAATCAACTGCAGGCGGTCAATCCTTTTCCTATTTAGCACCTAAACTTTGGAACAGTCTTCCTAGCATTGTTCGGGAAGCACACACTCTGTCAGTTTAAATCTAGACTAAAAACACATCTCTTTACTATAGCATACACATAGAACATTATCAATTTATATTATTCAAATCAGTTAAATGATTGTTTTAGGCTGCATTAACTAGGTCTGCCGGAACTGAGAACACTTCCCAGATCAGATGGTGGACCTGTGCCTAGACACGACCAACGTGTCCCTGAAGTGTCTGCAGAGACCGTGTCAACTAGACTCTCCTCTGTGAAGGCCTCATCGCTACGACATCCAGTGGCACTGATCCTCAACAAACCTGTCTCCTGCGTGATGACTCCGATCTTCAACCAGATGGAACTGGACAACTATTCTGAATGTTCTAATCTAATCTGACTTCTGACCTGTAATGTTTGCCTGAATCATAATCATACACTGTTTGTTCGTTGGCCAGAGGAGAAATGGCACCCTTGACTGAGCCTGGTTTCTCCCAAGGTTTTTTTCTCCATTCTGTCACCTGGCAGAGTTTTGGTTCCTTGCCACCATCGCCTCTTTTGCCTTTGGCTTTGGCTTGCTTAGTTGGGGACACTAAATATTCACCTATATTACTGATCCGCCCGCACTGACACTATATGAGAATTGAAGCTGGACGATGACATTACTGTTTTCTCCAGTGCGGCTGTACAGCCGAATCAAATTCTGTTGCATTATTTTCCTGTTAACACTGTAAAGCTGCTTTGAAGCAATCTGCATTGTAAAAAGCACTATATAAATAAAGGTGATTGACTTGACTATGAATTTTGCTGTGTGTGAGCTGAGCTGCTTGATTCATTATTATAGCAGAAAGAACATTTAAAGTTATGTGTCCCTTTTGAAAAGTCAAGACTGAATGGTCAAAGGTCGATTTAGTCACCTTTGTGTAATTCAGAGCTAACCTACAACTGGAACTGAATGACTGCTAAATGTCTAGTTTAGCAGTCTAATGACTGCAGAATAGTTTGAATTGACTTTCTGAATTCCTTAAACTGTTCTTTACCTCACCAAGTTTGCTCGCTTGCCCAATTTATGCAATTTCCTTTCCAGCTAAGCACAAACAGTTATGTCATACTGAAAGTCCATTTGAAAATATGTGACTTTCAGTCCAAGTGCATTAGTCCAAGTGTTTAGGGAAACATGTTTTTTTTAATTCACTTTCATGCATAAAAATAGCTACCTGGCCTTTTCTCATTGCAATCAGCTTGTAGCCACATCCCCTCTTAGCATCACATTTGTATCAGTTGTGCTTCTAAAAAACAACATCTGTTCCAAAAGGTAGGTTGCATGATTTCACTGCCTTCTAAAGCATCTTATTTTTATTATAATATACTGTATTATACAGAAGCACTGCAAGAATCGTTTACTGTAAATTATTGACAAACATAAATTAATTAAAACAGACTAGTACCCAGTATTTGTGTGTATGTATTTTTATACATATTAGTATCACATAGCTAAGCAACATGCTTAAACCAGGTTTGCTGGTATCTCAACTTGGCCAATTGGTGAACAGTCTGACCAGATAAACCTCTCTCAGTTTTAGGGTTAAATTTGTCAGCTAAAAACATGGTTCAGAGCTTTCTCATCCAACAGAGAAATAAGATGCACAAGGAAATGCACTAATTAAATATAAAAAGATATCATGATAATATCATTATAATTCAGTTGTTGTGGCTCATTCCATTCTGCTGTCAGAAGAAGTGCCATTAGCAGAATGCTGGGTAAGAGAGGAGTGAAGTCGGAGTAGTTTGAGGTTTTTAATCTTCCTTCCTGCGCTCAAGGCAGTCTCATCAGAGGAAGTGAGATCCAGTCACTCACTGCTTCACTAGACGATCAGAACAGGTTATGTGCCCAAATACATCTGTTAGGATGGCAGGATTTTTCAGGATCTGGATGTTTGAGGTCCTCTTCTTGGGATTGATAGACCCATCTCAGGCCTCCCTGCATCCTCGCGTGTCATTCTCTCATGGTAAGTGAAGCTCACATTGTTTGATGATTGCGAGGCATACTTTACTGGTGGAAAACTCACCTTTATAGTTATATTCAAATGTGAATGTTGAGTTTTCAAAGATATTTGAAGTATGTTTTACAGGAAAATAGTTTTCTACTTCAAATTTTCATGCTTAAATGTGTTACTTGCTATTTCTAGTAATGTCTGAGTGAAAATTGTTTCTACAGCCTTTTTTTTTATTGTAAAGCCTCTGTTATTGAAATATTGCATAATGTTCTTAGACATCCTTGAGCTCAAGAAACCAGAACAGGATTTTAATCAGTCAGACTGTTGCTGATAACAGTTATTTGGAACCACATTTCTGACATGATGTGTTTCCAGTACGAATCTAAAAATCAGAATAGCTGCGTACAAGAAAATAATGGTCACACTTTAGATTAGGGTCCAATTCTCACTATTACCTAACTATTAACAATGACTTTTGCCTCAATAAATCCTAATTACTGCATATTAATAGTTAGTAAGGTGGTTAATTTTAGGTATGAAGGATGTAGAATAAGGTTACGCAGAATAAGGCATTAATATGTGCTTTATAAGTATAAATAAACAGCCAGTATCCTAGTAATATGCATGCTAATAAGCAACTAGTTAATAGTGAGAACTGGACCCTAAACTAAAGTGTTACCAAAATAATTTAATGGGCTTTATTCATGAATCACAAGCAAAACATTTTCTTATATAAATTGTGGCATTTGATTCACAGTAAATGGCAATGGATGGATTTATAAATGATTTACTCAACTAATTTCATGAATATGACCCAGTGTTTAGCATCAAAGCATGTTCAAATGACCAAAAAAATGTAAGTCATGTTGAGCAAACAGATTTTGTGCAAGTTTTGCAATCTGAACTTGTGAGTTGTGGTTTTGTTTGTTATTACCCATTGCTGTTGTTCTGCAAATGCTTGATGGTCTAAATGTTGCATACTTGTGTACTGATGGTGGAAACCACCACTGGCCGATTATTTCCACCACACAACACACTCAATACCTGTTGCTGCTGCCGTCTTAAGTCTTAAGACTACAGTTAGTTTCTGCTTTAGAGTTTATCAGGCATAAATAAAAACAATTAGGGTGTAAACCCCTTTCTAGACCAATAGATTTTTCATTAAATGTTTTTTGTACACTGTCTGGGGTATTACTTATAATTTATATATACGTACATGTTTGAAGTATTTGGAAAAGAAACCTGTTTGAAAGTAAATGCTTGCTTTAATATTCACTACTGTTTAAAAGTTAGTCAGTATTTTTGTTTGTTTATTTTTTATTTTTGAAAGATATTAGGATGCATTAAAGGGGTCCTATTATGCCCTTCTACAAAGTCTTGATTTAATTTTGGGGTGTACTAGAATATGCTTTCATGCTTGATTGTTCAAAAACCACATTATTTTTCACATATTTTACATTTTTTCTGTTTCAATGAAGCCCCTCCTTCCGAAATACTAAATGTGCTGTGATTGGTTAGCTGGCCCATTGTGTTCTGATTGGCAGCGCTTAGCGCATATTCGGTTTCATCTGCTGAGGTGTAAATATTAATAATGGCAATTTCAAACCAATTGAAGCCTGATTCAGACTTAAGAATGTTAACAAACAAGAGGATCGTCCAGAACGGATTTCATGCACAAATTTTACAAGCAAGTAGCCTGCATTGGTCTCTCATAGGTTCTGGAAGCTGTTCGCTGCAAAATGTGCAGCACACAGATAAACGTTTGGGTTATAATGTTCAGGAACAGTGTTTAAAATAAAACTAATTTCATCAGTCTTAGGAAGGTCAAACAAATTCATTTTGGAAAAGCGGTGGAAAAAAACAGTGTCTCCTTGACATAGCAGCAGCTCAACTAGGCCCTGTCCCCTTTTTTGCATATTCCGTGGGTGGGAATTATTTAAATGAGTAACATTTATTGAGTAATGAGTAACACTCATTAACACTCTTAACAAGACTGGAAAAAAACGCATTGTAGTCCAAACGAGTCAATCGTTGTAGTTCTTGGAAAGTGGATTCTGTTAAATAAAATATCTCCCTTAAGAGTGCAGATCTTTTTATGCTCAAACAGCAACAATACACAAGTTGAAAAAGTGAAAAAGCATAATAGGACCCCTTAAATTAATCTAAAGTGACAGTAAAGACATTTATAATGTTACAAAAATAACATTACTTTTTTTTAGATTTGTATTTAAAATAAATTCTGCTCTTTTGAACTTCATATTCATCAAAGAATCAAAAAATGACAGTTACCACAAAAATATTAAGCGGCGCAACTGTTTTTCACATTGATAATAATAAGAAATGTTTCATGATCAGCAAAACATCATATTAGAATGATTTCTGAAGGATCAAGTGACACTGAAGGATCATGTGATGGAGTAGAATTCTTTCAAAAGCTAAAAAAAAAAACTTTTGAACGGCAGTGTGTATACAGTATATATAGCTTGCACATTTACATTCTCAGAATCAAGAAGCTTGCATATTAAAATTATGCTTGGTATACCACACTGTTTCTCAGTGCTAGAGTTTAGAAACAGACAATGGAAAGTTATTTATGAAAGTGTTATGGAATCCAACCTCAATTATTAGCATTTAAAACATTCAGGTTTGTCTTTTCCTGTGATGAAAATGTCTCAAACTGCAGGAAACATTACAATGAAGAAAAAAAAGTATGACAAAAGTATATGAGTGTTAGAAAAGGAAGTTGCGATAGACTTTTCTTCACTATTATGACGTATATCCGAGTGAAACGGCTTCTCAAAGAAGAAAAAATGTAGTGCGGGACTTGTTTTGGTCCATCGGTAATTGATCATTGATGGTTGTGGTCTGATTATATATCTGTGATCTCATGTGAGTGACAGGTTGTCCTGCCCTCGGTCCAGTAAACACGACATCAGAGAAGAGAAGAGATGGGGAAGTTATTTTAATTAAAGTTGTTTAAAAATGCATGGGCAAATCATTTCTAATAAATTCTTCAATATTCCATTAAAATATTGTCAATTTTGATTTCATAGTGTGTAGTGACTTTAACATGGGTCACAAGACAGCACAACAAAAATATATGGTCACATCTGTGTGTGCAGTATTGCTAATCCTTAGCTCACGGGCCTTTCCTATTTCCTCAGAACAAAAAGAGGAAGAATCACAATGTTGTGGTTTCATATCTAAAATGTGAATAAACAATGTCAATAGCAAAAGATGTTGTTTGATGTTGTGCCAAATTCTCAGAGAATCTTTTTAGAAAAATCTTTACAAAATATTTCCTTACACCTTGACAACACTTAAGTGTACAAATTAGCTTCATAGCTTCCTGCATGTTATTGGCTACTCAAGGTTTGTCTGGTTGGTCTGACACCATTAGCCCCTGTTGAATGCAAAAACATTATCACTGTTGGTTGTTTTTCTTCCACAGGAAGTTCAGAGCGTCTCTTGGGCATCTACAACAGCTCTACTGTGAAGAACACCACCACTCTGCTGCTCAGCACTGATGCTGACACACTGTTTGTTGGAGCTCAGGATGCTTTGCTCTCCCTAGATGTCAGTCAACCAGATAGTATTTCACTCAAAGACAAGGTGAGAAAGATTTTGTAGCTAGGTATTTTGTGCTATATATTTCAGTTTACAAAATTATTTAATAATTAATTAAAGATGAAAATTGTGTCATCATTTACTCACCCTCATGTCGTTCCAAACCTGTAAGACTTTCATTCATCTTTAAAACACAAATGAAAATATTTTTTAATGAAATCTGAGAGATTTCTTTTCCTCCATTGACAGCTACGCAACTACATTTGACACTTCAAAAAGTTCATAAAGATCATTAGTTCATATTTTCTGAAGAGACACGATCGCTTTATATGCTGAACAGATTTAATTTAGGCTTTTATTCACTTATAAACGTTCATCAGCTTTCCAAAAGTCCCTCAACATTCTCGTGTTTTACGCTTACGCAGCACGTTTCAGCTTCCGCAAGAACCAGTGAGGTTTGTTCTCGCAAGCTCAACCAAGCAGGTTCGGCTGAGCTTTTGTTTATGTTCACTGATCAATGTTTATATGTGAATAAAAGCCTAAATTCAATCTGTTCATTTTATAAAGTAATCATGTCTCTTCAGAATTTGGACTAAATCGCTCGATTTATATGGATTAGTTTTACAATCTCTTTATGAACTTTTTGAAGCGTCAAAGTGGTAGTTGCGTAGCCGTAGCTGTCAATGGAGGGAGAGAAAGCTCTCGGATTTCATCAAAAAGATCTTCATTTGTGTTCCAAAGATGAACGAAAGTCTTCCTGGTTTGGAACAACAGTGTGAGTAATTACTGAACAGACAGAATTTTCATTTTTGGGTGAACTATCCCTTTAATGATTATGTTCCCCCTCTCTGAACTTCTGTCATGAAGATCTCCCTAGATTTGGATGGAATATTACAATATAATATTTTCAGTTAAAAATGTTGCATTTGCATTTACAGTTGGAATGGAAAGCATCTACAGAAAACATGTTAACCTGTACAAGAGCCTCAAAGACGGTATGTGCCATTGCTAATGTGGAACTTCAAATTTGCTTTACAATATGTGTCAATGATAAATATATACAGACACATTTTTATTTATTTTAGCCTAGGTACAGATCTTGACTGTCTATGACAACAAAATGACCTCCTCTATGTTGGTTGCATCACAGATTTTAACTTAACAGACAAAATGTTTTTAAATATTAATGACATTGACAAGAAATTCTTTCCTTTTTCAATATCTACAGTTACTACAACTAGACATTTTTCATGTTTTCCGTGCCCTACAAAACTAAATCAAAATGACTTTTAATACAAAAATGTAAAACATTTTAATATATATAATAAGTATAATTCATAGAAAAAGTGCATTCAAGTCATGCTTACTCTGTTTTTAACTTACATTTTAAATCCAGACAAATGATCATCATACGATTGACCCTTATTGTCATTAATGCGATTTTTTTTTTTTTTAATTTACAAGCTTGATATTTATTATAACATGCCTCTTACTTTTGAATTGTATGCTTGTCCATAACAGGATTGTGGCAACTTCATCAGTATTTTACAGTTTTTCAACTCTACACACCTTTATGTCTGCGGGACAAATGCATATAGACCACAAGACAGCATCATTGTAAGTTCAAATAAATTGCACAGATCAATTTATGAGGAAGAATAAAGTATTATTTAGAGAATGGATTGATCGTCCTTGATGGCTTTAACAGACTGAACATCTCTGTTTTAGCCAGCAAGTTCTCTGAACGCCAGCATAGACACAAAGGATGCCAAAAACTGCTGTCCCTACAGCTCCACCCAGAGGAACGCAGCCACCATTGTTGGTGAGAGTGCAGAAACACAGTTTAAGATGACCTCAAAGAGTCTTAACTAATCTAGTGCACACACACTTAACTGTGACCTCTTTGCTTACAGATGAAGAGCTCTATACAGCAACTAAAGTCGGCTTCTTTGGGAAGAAAGTAATTTCTCGCTGTCACAGCAGAGGAACGCGCAACAACTTGGAGCTTGAGAATGTACCAAAATTGCTACAGGGTTTGTATTTTTTGTCCCAAGAATAATGGTACCATGATGCTTTGAGTACCTGCTCTAAAATATACAAAGTAATAATTTGATCTTGATGACCTAGTGGGGATATTTTTCAAATAAATATCCAAATAAATTTAATTACTAAACTAAATTAACTATGTCAACTACATTACTTGAATATATATGATAATTAAAATGAGCTAGATGACATCACCATTTTCTCCAGAGCGGCTGTACAGCCGAATCAAATTCTGTTGCATTATTTTCCTGTTTAACACTGTGAAGCTGCTTTGAAACAATCGGCATTGTAAAAAGCGCTATATAAATAAAGTTGACTTGACTTGACTAGTGCTTATTAATATGGGCTGGTAACACAGAGGTTGCTGATTTCATGAAAGGGTCCTAAAGGAGAAACTGGGCCATTCTGTGTCAAATCAACCAAATTTTTTTAAACTTCCCCGGTTCAAATTTTCATTTTGACAAACATAAATAGTAATGAAAGTCAAAATATTAAATGTCATGGATGTATATTTACTGAGTAATCCACTATTTTGTAGATTGGGGTTAAAATTTTCACCTGATTTGGAGCCAAATTACAGGGGGTAAAATAACATTAGAAAGATGGCAGCATCATTTTTTTTTTTTTTTTACTCAGAGATTGGTAGGCTATTAGTAAAATCTGCTGACTTCTGCAGTCTTTATTGCATCTAACGGTGACAATGGGGAAAAAGCACTTCTTGTGTTTTTTGCCCAAAGTTTGCATGCCTGTAACTCAAGAAGTATTAAAGATCTCTTAATATCCTTTTAGGATCTGGTTCTTAACAAACTTTTCTTTTAGTATCTTAATTTTTAAGGCCCAACATGGTTCATTTCCAAAGAAATGGGCCTATTAATGTGGCTCCATGAGTAAATTGGTAAATTGTACACATTCTCAGTGGTCAAAAACCAAATGTGGGAAACTAATAATGTTGAAATTCGAAATGTATCTTTTTCTTTCTTCTACAACACAGTTGAGTAGTACATACCTGTCTGAGTGCCATCATTTTCCCCCCTGAAGTTTGCATGCCTGTAACTTTAAAAGAATTAAAGATATCTTAAAATCCTTTTTCATTCTTAAAGGTGCACTATGTAACATTTTTTCAGTAAAATATCCAAACCACTAGGCCAGTGTTATATATTTTGTTCAGATGAGTACTTACAACATCCCAAATGTTTCCAACTATTTGTAAATCGTGAGAAAATTGCTATTTTAACCAAGGAACCGGGACGTGTGAGGGAGTCGCCTGTCAATTGCGTCATATCTGCGAATTCCGGTTTTATTTTGCAGGAACGCTTTACTCTTACTGCAGTGTGCAACAAGTGTCATAGCAGCCGCCGAGTGAACGCACAGTACTGTCATAACATCATTTTCAACACACTCAAATGTATCTAATATGATAAACAGAGCTGCGTTACCTCATACTCATGACCGGAAGGCGACTGTGGCATAATAAAAGTCCGGCTGCTTGCGAGGTGTGTGTTGCGTTCATCTTATTAACAATCGCTCCAGCGGCCTTGCTCAGCTCCCACACCACTCGGTCCTGCTCTGCTTCATACTATAGTAACGTTAATAATCGCATCCATGAACATGATTTCTGCCCGAGTCCCATCCCGATTCTTTTCCACTGGCTGTGAGGTGAAGACCACGTCCCAAGATTCTGCGCTCAAACATGGCGTCATCAATCTACGCCTTTGTTTTGAATAGGCGACCTCTAGCGGATGGAAAAGTTACATAGTGCACCTTTTAAAATCTTTTCTTTTGGAAAAAAAAATCTTCATTTTTAAGGTCCCATGAGATTCCATGTTCAAATTGTTGAATTTTACCCAATTTAAATGGTCGAAAACCAAATGTGGGTAACTTTTCAATCTGTTGATACTTATGATTATGATTGTGTTTAAAGAAGAATGTCTGAAGAACAAATAATACTGAAACTAGAAATGCATCTTGTTCCTCTCTATCAAATCAACTGTCACTGTTGGCATATAATGCAACAAAGACTGCAAAATTAAACAGATTTTTCTAATAGGCCTACCAATCTCTCTACCAATCCCCCCCCCCCATGTAATTTGGCTCCCCCTATACAAAACAGTGGCATGCTCAGCAAATATACATCCATGACAATTAATATTTTGGCTTTCTTCTTCATAAAAATTCTAGTCATGGACCTTGGGTTGACACGGAATGACCCTACTGTATAACCTTGAGCGAAACACTGAGAGCCTTTCCACACTGTCCATGTAAAGTTTTTTTAGGAGTGAATTATTAGGTTTTTTTCTCTCTCTCTCTTAGACCCTGTATTCATCAGTTCAACACATGTCGCCAGTGAAGGAAAGATCCTGCTGTTCTTTACTGAGGCTGGGGAATTGACCGGAGACTCATTTGTGAACTCTTTTATTGTGTCTCGTGTGGCCCAGGTCTGCACGGTGAGACTTCATTTTTTCTCCTATTCTAAAACATAATTCCATTAACATAAGTTAGAAGGGTTGGATTTTTTTGTCAGCAAAAACTACAAACATTCAAGTAACCCTAATGTTCCCTCAATACACTACACGACTTTTGCCCTGATTTTCAGTCTTGACTTGTCAACACTAGTTGCCGGAATTCAGAGCCAGTCTGCAGATTTTTGGTAGTAGGAGTTGACAGATTTAGCAAACATAGTCGCGTAGTGTATGATACGCTTCAGACTATATGATTCCATCCAGTCAGAGGATATCAAAATGTTTGATATTTTTAGCCGCTTTTAGAGCACATTTTCAATTGTCATGCATCTCCTAGCAATGCAACACATTTTTCTGTATGAGTCTGGTAGTGTGTGATCCTCAGTCGTTTAGTGTATGATGCCTAGTTTTTCTCTAACTATTCACAAAGTCAGCAAGTGTATGATACCTAGTTAAGATATTAAAAGTCGGGTGCTGTATTCCAACCTTTAGATGTTTTCACAATAGTCATAGTAGAAGCCTTTTACTTGGAAACTTTATGAATAACTGCATTTCAATAGCAGGGATAAGCATAAGTAACTGAAACAGAGAATATTTACAAATGTTAGGCATTTGAAATAAATCATGACTGTTTTTAAATTGTGAAAGATTTTCTTAATAGAAACATTGCAAAAATAACAACAGATATTGTTAAAGAAACTCAAGAATCTCCACTGACCCCCAGCAAAATTACCTGAGTATAAAAAAATGTTATATAATGTTATATATAAACAAATATTATAAAATCTAAAAATCTTTTTTGTACTTTATTTTTGCAGTGTTGTTCAGAATCTAAAGGTAATTTGAACAAACTTAAGGTTAAAGGGATAGTTCACTGAAAAATGACAATTTTGTCATGATTTACTCACACTCAAGTTTTTCCGAGCCTGTATGAATTTCTTTCTTCTGCTGAACACAAAAGTAGATATTTTGAAGATTGTCTTCCAAAGTATGGGGAAAAAATTACTATGGAGGTCCATGGTTACCGTCAGCAGTTTGGTTATTCTTCAAATTATCTTCTTTTTTGTTCAGCAGAAGAAAGAAATTCATACAAGTTTGGAACAACATAAGGGTGAGTAAATGATGACAGAATTTTCATTTTTGTGTGAACTATCCCTTTAAGTATATTTTTACTGTTCCTAACTCTAATCTGGTTCAAAAAGACCCAAAGAGCATACATATAAAGCATATGAATCTGTCTAGTTTTAAAAGGCCCATCAAAACTTTAATGAAATTATTTTTTATAGGATGACAATGGAGGAAGCCGTGTCTTACAGAAACGCTGGACATCCTTTGCTAAGGCTCAGCTGGTTTGCCAACAAGGGGAAGAGCTTCAGTTCAACAAGCTGCAGGATGTTGTCAAGTTGTCCTCACCGGACGATGAGTCTCCTGACAGCACCCTGTTCTACGGGATCTTTACTTCACAATGGTGCCAATCATTTCGATCAAATCCACCATCATGACATACACTCACCTAAAGGATTATTAGGAACACCATACTAATACTGTGTTTGACCCCCTTTCGCCTTCAGAACTGCCTTAATTCTACGTGGCATTGATTCAACAAGGTGCTGAAAGCATTCTTTAGAAATGTTGGCCCATATTGATAGGATAGCATCTTGCAGTTGATGGAGATTTGTGGGATGCACATCCAGGGCACGAAGCTCCCGTTCCACCACATCCCAAAGATGCTCTATTGGGTTGAGATCTGGTGACTGTGGGGGCCATTTTAGTACAGTGAACTCATTGTCATGTTCAAGAAACCAATTTGAAATGATTCGAGCTTTGTGACATGGTGCATTATCCTGCTGGAAGTAGCCATCAGAGGATGGGTACATGGTGGTCATAAAGGGATGGACATGGTCAGAAACAATGCTCAGGTAGGCCGTGGCATTTAAACGATGCCCAATTGGCACTAAGGGGCCTAAAGTGTGCCAAGAAAACATCCCCCACACCATTACACCACCACCACCAGCCTGCACAGTGGTAACAAGGCATGATGGATCCATGTTCTCATTCTGTTTACGCCAAATTCTGACTCTACCATCTGAATGTCTCAACAGAAATCGAGACTCATCAGACCAGGCAACATTTTCCCAGTCTTCAACTGTCCAATTTTGGTGAGCTCGTGCAAATTGTAGCCTCTTTTTCCTATTTGTAGTGGAGATGAGTGGTACCCGGTGGGGTCTTCTGCTGTTGTAGCCCATCCGCCTCAAGGTTGTGCGTGTTGTGGCTTCACAAATGCTTTGCTGCATACCTCGGTTGTAATGAGTGGTTATTTCAGTCAAAGTTGCTCTTCTATCAGCTTGAATCAGTCGGCCCATTCTCCTCTGACCTCTAGCATCAACAAGGCATTTTCGCCCACAGGACTGCCGCATACTGGATGTTTTTCCTATTTCACACCATTCTTTGTAAACTCTAGAAATGGTTGTGCGTGAAAATCCCAGTAACTGAGCAGATTGTGAAATACTCAGACCGGCCCGTCTGGCACCAACAACCATGCCACGCTCAAAATTGCTTAAATCACCTTTCTTTCCCATTCTGACATTCAGTTTGGAGTTCAGGAGATTGTCTTGACCAGGACCACACCCCTAAATGCATTGAAGCAACTGCCATGTGATTGGTTGATTAGATAATTGCATTAATGAGAAATTGAACAGTTGTTCCTAATAATCCTTTAGGTGAGTGTATATTCACTGTTCTGAATGGTCATGTGATTTAAGTTTAAACGTTTTCTTTGCATCTTTCTCTGTTTCACAGGTCAGTTTCGTCTGGTCTGTCAGCAGTGTGTTCTTTCAGATTAGCAGATATTAAAGCAGCTTTTTCAGGGGATTACAAGACCTTCGATTTGGGAGGAAACCACTGGTCACGTCAGCCAAATACAGATGGCAAACTCGGCAAGGTAGCACAGACTAAGAGAGCTGGGGTTAGGGTTAGTTTTAGGGCTGTTTGTTGGGGAGATTTATTATAAATATTATAAATTAAGATTGAGAACTTATTTATTAAAATTGTTTTATTTGAACATTTTAATTCAATTATATTAAAATATTTAAATTTATATTACATTATTTAAATGATAATATTATTACAATTATTTCCACAATTCCGTTTGGTGCCACTTGTGGCGCAGATTATACACTACACCTGTAAAGGGATAGCTCACCAAAAAATGAATTACTCACCCTCATGTTGTTCTAAACCCATAAGACTTTTATTCATCTTCAAAACACAAATGAAGATATTTTAAATGAAGTCTGAGAGATCATAGAAAAACTTCGAAAAACTTCAAAAAGTTCATAAAGAGATCGTGAAACTAATTCATATGAATTTAGCGGTTTAGTCCAAATTTTCTGAAGAGACACAATCGCTTTATATGATGAACAGATTGAATTTGAATTTAGCCTTTTAATGTTCACATATTGATCAGCAAATATAAACAGAAGCTCAACCGAACCTGCTTGATGCATGAAAAAGAACCTTGTTGGTTCTTGCCAAAGCTCAAACATGATGTGTAACACACAACAATGAACCTCATTGGTTCTCACACGTCAAGCAAGCATGCTTGGGCTTCTGTTTACCACAACTGATGTGTGAGTTAATGAATGTTTATATGTGAATAAAAGCCTAAATTCAATCTGTCTTTGGATCTAACCGTTCAATTCATATGGATTTGTTTTACAATCTCTTTATTAACTTTTTGTTGCGTCGAAGTGGTAGTTGCGTAGCTGTAAGTGGAGCGACAGAAATCTCTCAGATTTCATTTAAAATGTCATAATTTGTGTTTTAAAGATGAACGAAAGTCTTACGGGTTTGGAACAATATAAACTAACCCTTTAAGGTCAACATGAAATTATAACCCATATTACTCCCATAATGTCACACTGTAATTTTGAATTGACCAAGTAAAGGTGATGTGTTGGGCCACTAAACCAAACAGCAATGTTTGCAAAGCACCACAGTGATTACACTCAGCAGGAAGTCCACAATCAATGATTTACTTATAATATCACATTAAACTGGGGCAGGAGAATGTATTTTAACATGCAAACAATGACTCACAGCTGCTTTAACCATTGTGTAACCAGACTTCTCTCATCTATTTGCAGTGTGGACTGTTTAACGACACTGACCGTGTGTTAAACATTGTAAAAAAGAGCTTCCTGGCTGAAAAAGCTGTGCGTTCTGTGGGGAAGAAACTGCTTCTGTCCTCCACAGAAGAGCATTATAGCCGATTAGCTGTTCAGAGAACTCAAGCTGCAAATGGACAAAGTTACACCATCCTGTACCTGCTCACCGGTAAACATAATGAATGGTGATTTTACTGACTTACTACTTTCTACTTTCAAATTTTTTCCTGTTGCCAATATCTGTCCATTTCTATTCTATTCAGAGTCTGGCTTTCTTCATAAAGTTGTCCTGCTGGCTAAAGGTCCCCATATCATCGAGGAGATTCAGACTTTTAAGCAACCACAGACTGTGAAAAACATCCTCCTCTCCAAAAGCAAGGTTATAAAGCATTACTTTTTTCCTCTTTCCTTGTTTGTCTTTTTGCTCTCTTGATCATCGGTACATTTTTATACACTGTCTGTTGGCTTTGTTCCAAACATAGTGAGCTATTTCACTCCCTTAATTTAAAGCAGTGGTTTAGCAATTTTTTAACTATAAATATACACAGATCAGGCATAACATTATGACCACTGACTGGTGAAGTGAATAACACTGATTATATCTTCATCATGGCACCTGTTATTAGGTGGGATATATTAGGCAGCAAGTGAACATTTTGTCCTCAAAGTTGATGTGTTAGAAGTAGGAAAAATGGGCAAGTGTAAGGATTGAAGCGAGTTTGAAAAGGGCCAAATTGTGATGACTAGACCATTGGGTCAGAGCATCTCCAAAACTGCAGCTCTTGTGGGATGTTCCCGGTCTGCAGTGGTCAGTATCTATCAAAAGTGGTCCAAGGAAGGAACAGTGGTGAACTGGCGATAGGGTCATGGGCAGCCAAGGCTCATTGATGCACGTGGGGAGCGAAGGCTGGACCATGTGGTCCGATCAAACAGACGAGCTACTGTAGCTCAAATTGCTCAAGAAGTTAATACTTGTTCTGATAGAAAGGCATCAGAATACACAGTGCATCGCAGTTTGTTGCGTATGGGGCTGCATAGCTGCAGACTAGTCAGGGTGCCCATGCTGACCCCTGTCCACCGCCGAAAGCACCAACAGTGAGCATCAGAACTGGACCACGGAGCAATGGAAGAAGGTGGCCTGGTCTGATGAATCACGTTTTCTTTTACATCACGTGGATGGCCGGGTGCGTGTGCGTCGCTTACCTGGGGAACACATGGCACCAGGATGCGCTATGGGAAGAAGGCAAGCCGGTCAGAGGCCGTGTTATGCTTTGGAAAATGTTCTGCTGGGAAACATTGGGTCCTGCCAACCATGTGGATGTTACTTTGACACGTACCACCTACCTAAGCATTGTTGCAGACCATGTACACTCTTTCATGGAAACGGTATTCCCTGGTGGCTGTGGCCTCTTTCAGCAGAATAATGCCCCCTGCCACAAAGCAAAAATGGTTCAGGAATGGTTTGAGGAGCACAACAACGAGTTTGAGGTGTTGACTTGGCCTCCAAATTCCCCAAAACTCAATCCAATCGAGCATCTGTGGGATGTGCTGAACAAACAAGTCCGATCCATGGAGGCCCCACCTCGCAACTTACAGGATCTGCTGCTAACATCTTGGTACCAGATACCATTGCATGAGATACCATTTGGCAGCAAAACAGGGACCAACACAATATTAGGTCATAGTGTTATGCCTGATCGGTGTGTATATATAATGTTATTTAATTTTAAATAAAATGTACAATTATGTCAAATATAAATCATCCGTCATCTTGGCCATCATTTATTATATGTACAATGTGATCAGGTTTCATTTAATGGTTTACCATAGGGTGTGCTGTTCATCGGCTCTTCTGAGGGTGTCTTCAGAGTGCCTGTGTCCAACTGCTCAGCTTACCTAAATTGTGCAGAATGTGTGTTAGCACGTGACCCGTTCTGTGGCTGGGACTCAGAGACCAGAGTGTGTGCTACTGTGTCTGGAATGGGTTCTAACCTGTGAGTTGTCTGTTCTATACCAATATCTGATCTATTAGATGAAATGATCTCTGTTATAGTGACTAAATGGGCCAAGAACCACCCACTTAAACCACAAAAGTCAGTCTGACCCAGAGTTTATATATTCTATTATAGTATTTATTAATATTTTTGAATTAGCTTTTATTTTTATATTTTAAATTAAGTAATTAAGTAAATTAATTCATATTTGTTTAATATGGGCATTTTAATATCTGTCATTTGTATTAGTTTTTTTTTATATTTTTTTATTTAGCTTTTATTTATTTTTAATCATTTTAATTTTAGTACTCCAGCTTATTTAATCTACTATATTTTTAATGTAAGAGCAGCACTTATATTTATTTTGGAAATGAGTAAGGTGAATATGGATTATTGCATTTTTAATAATTATTAAAATTGTGTGTGAAATGTTTTCATTTGGAATATTCACAACTTAAATATACAACTGTGTTAAATTTCAGCCCCCAAAAAATTAAAGCCCTGAAAATACAATGCATTAAAATGCAAGCACTGTTAATGCAATGCAATTTTTTCAATTAGTGCAGTTTAACATGCCTTTTGGTTTCAAAGACATTTGTCATTAATTTACTTTCATATTTATTTTAATTTTAGACAAAACAGCTTGTTATGCTGCTTGATACCGAAAGTTGGTATTTCTTATCATATTATTTTAATGTATTGTCATAATTATAAACACACTGTAGCACAAATAGTTTCACTGTTTACTGCGCTTTGTTATTTTTCTAGTTATTTACCTATAGCACATTCACAGAAAATAATTGCAAAATAAGGATAGTTAGTTGCTAAATATAAATGCAATCTTTATATTGTTTATTTAAGTTTAACTATTGTTTTTGTGTATGTGTGTGTGTGTTTCACAGGCGGCAGGACGTGGAAAACGGAAATGTCAACGAACAGTGCAAAGAGTTCAAAGATACTGCTGCTACAGGTGAACACATCTTCTGTGCGACCTACAAGACTTGCTTTGTCTCATGTCATAACAAACCTCAGATTTTTATTTGCAACTACATGTTGTTTATTTTTAACTGCTGACACATTTAATTGTATCACACTTTAGGTGAAGATGCCAGATCTTCAACTCATAACACACGTACACTATGCTTATTACACACATAGGGATGCGCAGCAGCAAACAAACATTTTTAAATATAAAAAATTAAAGGATTAAAATGTAAAAGATTATTATTTTGTAAATATAAAAATGCCTACATGTCATAATGGATAGTCATTGCATGTATCAGAATTATCCTACCCAATTTTTCCTCCGTTTCCAGTTTTTCCGCTTGCAAATTCCGCCATGTAAATAGAGAATCCATTATGTTGCGAGCGCAACTGGCTTTTAAAGGGAATGGGAGATGAGACTCTGATTGGTTTATTGCACGTTATGCCCAAAACACACCCATTACTCATTAAGAGAACAGGGACAACCCTTTTAGACCATGCGTCGGGCGCGCCGACCATTTTTCCTGTCGTTAAACTAGCAAAAGAGGATTCCGACACGCCCTACGTGCAATTGCACCATGCAGATCGTTAAAATAGGGCCCATAAAAAGATTGACATGCAGATGTGACACAGAAGTTGTGATAACCTTTTCTTTCCTATTGTGATATTATCTGTGTGAAACAGCTTCTTGAACAAGAAAACATAGAAGGTGAGACTTGATTTTGTCCATAAGGAATTGATTGGATGTATGTGGTTTGCTATTGGTGGATCTCATGTCAGTGACGGGTTGTCCCGCCCTCACGCCAGTAAACATGTCATCAGAGAAAAGAAGAGATGTCGTTGCAAGATTGAGGGAAGGTTATTTTGATTAAAGATTATGAGGGCATATAATGAGGAAAATAATGATTTGCACGGGTAAATCATTTATAATAAATACTGCAGTATTCCATAAAATAATTAAATTGCCCATTTTGATTTCATAGTGACATTAAATTGAGAAAGGCAGTGTTATGCTAGTTTAGTATCATTAAGGTACTATTAAAATTTGTATAAAGTTTTAATAACTTCTAATAGCCTTTTTTGTTTTCAAGTTAAACATCAAGTTAAACTAAATAAAAAATGAGAAATGTGGAAAGTAGCTGAATTAAAATAAGTTTAAGATTTGTATATTCTATTTCAAGTAACATTTTTATGGTTTTAATTTAAAAAACCCTGATGTGAAATTGTAATATTTGGTTGAACTGTCTTTCTGACAGAAAGCAAACTGACAATATTTGGTGTCTTTCTCCAGTGACACGGATTGCACAGTTGAATGAGATTGTGGTTCTACCATGTCAGTCGAGATCCAGACTTGCGGAGGTGACCTGGAGGTTTTCAAACAACAGCGCTGTTCCCCGGTTTCTGTACCTGCAGCGGGCCGACAGCAGCCTGGTCTTCCGCATCACTCCAGAGACTGTGAACACCTACCGCTGTGTGTCGAAGGAACTGGGCTTCGAGCAAACCATTGCCGCCTTCGCTGTAATTCTCCCGGTCATCCCTCGTTCTCGTCCTCCCCCATCACACCAGCAACCTGACGTCACCCTGGACTCCAGCAAGGGCACGGAAAAAGAGCCCATCCCTGACACTACACTTGAGTTTGATGAAAATGATTATGAACCTACAACAAATGAAAAGACGAATGCATTTATGACACCAGACAGGAGCGGTGAAAAACGAGCCAGGAATAATCTTGAATCTACTGTTAACATGAACACCGCTGGAAAAGACGCTGTTTGCATCTCACAGAAGAGTTACTACTCTGAAATGGTTGCTTTTTGCCTCTTGTTTGTAATTTGTCTCTTTATATTCGTTGCTTTTGTGATCCTGTGGAGACAAAGCATGAAGTGCAACAAAACCACCCTTCAGAAACAACCTAAAGACACTGAGTCAGACAATATCTGGCAAACAGAACTGGAAGAAAAGCAAAGCTGAGCCCTAAAACCAGCAGTATCTGTTCTCTAAGATTACGAAAAACTAAGGAGTGATTCTTGACCCATAATTAGTTTGGAAAATATCAACATTTCCATTTTGAAATTAATCAGATTTAATCACTAGAATGTCAGCAATACATTTCATGATATTTATAATCATTTGATTTTATTTATATTTAATGATTTCTGATAGTCATACTTATTTTATTTGTAATAAACGTAAATGTCAGGATGTGATCTAGAACCATTATATAGCGTGTGCTATTGTAAAGACTGTAAGACTGTCCGTCACAGCCTCATCTTAATCCACGTAAAATTCAATATGGCATCTACTTTAACTAAGTTCTAGTGTAACTAATAACACAAGAAAAAGTGAATTGGCTTTTGCATTTAATGTGTGATATTCAAAATATGGTTGTCATATTTTCCTACATTTTCAATTTATTTTTCGTTGAAGTTTAAGGCTATAGATTTGTCAACACAATACCGTCCAAAAAATAAATAAATAAAAAGAAAACTGGTACGAAGTGTTTTTTGTTGTTAGTTTGAAGTACATCAGTGTGTTACAAATGTTGTTTTAAGATAAAATCTAATCTATCGAAAACTCCTAGTCCTTAAGCAACAAGTCACAATAAAAAAAGGTCATAAAACATAAGATTAAAATGGGAAAAGCTATCTCCTTGTTGCTGGACCAATGGAATGAAATATGTACTATCCCCCATAACTCACCAAGCTCAAGCATGTGGTTCAGTTGGAAGAATCGGAATCAATTTTTTATTACACAGGCACTACAAACGAGAACCTCCCACTCATTTTGGAGGACCTGTGGGGCAGAAGAAACACAATGCCCAAAATTTAATATTTTTTGGGAGGTCATACGGTCAACTATTAATATTTTCACTCTCCATATGCCGAAGCCATTTCATGTTTTATATTTGGGGGATATTCCAGATGAAGTTGAAAAAGTTGACATGTTTATTTAAGATATTACTGGTAAAAAGGCAATAACCTTTGAATGGTACAAGGAAGTCCCACCTACGAGAGAAGAGATAAGGATAATGAACTAGTGAATTGATTATATGTCAAAATGATATGTTTATGTTTATATGTAACATGTTTATATGACAATAAACATCTTATCATTTTTCAAATATGATTGTCCATGTTTTCTTTATCTGTATTTAAACATTTCATTATTTTACTTTTTTTTACATGCATACAAAATAGATGGAAACCCCAGGCAAAACAAAACCAAAACTCAACTAGATAACTGTAGCTGACAGAAATGATATCTCTGTGCCTGAAGGGGTTAAATGAATTCGGTGGGAGGAGAAGGGAGTTTAATTTCCCGTTAAGGTTTTACTGTGGTTCTGTCAGTAAATGAGGTCGCACGTCAACTGATCCTCAGTAGAATCGGTAAGTAAACAGCAGCGTTCTTTCTTTTGTATATATAACGTTACTACAAGCGTTTTTCCCAGCGTTGATAAGTTCGTACTGCGTAGTGAACAATTATTAAATTACTTACATAAGTATGACGGCTGTGCCTCAAAATCTGGCTTTCTATGCAACGTTTGTAGTATCGTCGTCTTTGAACCTAGTAAGCTGCCTGCCTAGACGGCATTGTTTAGATGTCATATCGCAAAAATATATTTTGGAATACTTCCACGACTCTCAGGCCTACTGTTTTGTAATCAAGCTGTTTATGTATACATCCGGGACATTGACTTATGTTAAGGTCAGTCTAGTAACATTTCTATGCACAGAATATTCATACGACCTATATTTTCCAATACAACGTTGAGCATATTGCATATAATATCCCAAAATGCAGAGTGATTGACTTCCATTTCCATCAATGCCATATATAGCCACTGACTGAAGGTGTGTGATAAAACACCTGTTGTATCCCAGATAGAATAAAATAATAAATAACTTAATAATTCAGTTTCAATTGTATAGTTTTAAACTTACATTGTTTTAAGCAAGCATTCTTAAGGAAAAAAAAAAGTGCACATTTTTATCAGGAAATGAAAAACAGGTTTGGCGAGTCGTCATGTTTCATGTGTTTTTTGCTTCCTTGTTGTTACAGCATAAAAGTGAGCCTCGAATTTCTGTGCGATATGGCCTCTTCAATGACTACTGAGGCGAATGGAGTGAGGGTAGTGACTCATGTTATCCCATTAGAGAAAGAAACAGAGTCTCTGGACCTAAAGGCGAGCTCGGTCAAAGGGGAAAAGTCCAACCTGCCACCAAGAACAAGGATGTTCCTGAAGGGGAAGCCTCTGTCACTGGGGGTGAGAGCTGGGCACATGTATTCAGATGCAGTTTCAAATCAATATTAAATATAAGTTAAGCTTTATTGACAGCATGTTGACAACAGAAAACAATTTAGACTCTCAGAGGCTAAATTATTTCAGCCTAGAGCATTTTAGCAGTTTGCAAAAGATGTTGCCCATAATTTGTTGATTTTAAATCAATCTTCCTTTGAATATTCTCTCTCTGTTTAGATGATTAGGAAAGTTTGTTTAATGCATTTGATGTATATTTTCCTGAAGTGTGTTTGTGTTTGTGCAGTTGGTGCAGGTTTTTACTGGTTTGGTGATCTTGACTCTGTGTACCATCACACTACTTGTCGACATGCTGCGTGCTGAGTATGTAATCTGCCTTGGACTTCCTGTGAGTGTACATTCATAGCCCTAATAATACTCCAACATAAGAAATATTAACATTTATATAAGCTTTATAATTAATAATGCACAATAAATGTCACTGAAATATACACCGATCAGGCATAACATTATGACCAATATTATTGCTAATATTGTTTTGGTCCCCCTTTTGCTGCCAAAACAGCCCTGGCCTGTCGAGGCATGGACTCCACTAGGTGTGCTGTGATATCTGGCACCAAGATGTTAACAGCAGATCCTTTAAGTCCTGTAAGTTGTGAGGTGGGGCCTCCATGGATCGGAATTGTTTGTTCAGCACATCCCACAGATGATCGATTGGATTGAGATTTGGGGAATTTGGAGGCCAAGTCAACACCTCAAACTTGTTGTTGTGCTCCTCAAACCACCCATTTTTGCTTTGTGGCAGGGGGCATTATCCTGCTGAAAGAGGCCACAGCCACCAGGGAATACCGTTTCCATAAAAGGGTGTACATGGTCTGCAACAATGCTTAGGTAGGTGGTACGTGTCAAAGTAACATCCTCATTGATGGCAGGACCCAAGGTTTCCTAGTGCATCCTAGTGCCATGTGTTCCCCAGGTAAGCGACGCACACGCACCCGGCCATCTACGTGATGTAAAAGACAATGTGATTCATCAGACCAGGCCACCTTCTTCCATTGCTCTGTGGTCCAGTTCTGACGCTTTCGGCCGGGGACAGGGATCAGCATGGGCACCCTGACTGGTCTGCAGCTATGCAGCCCCATACGCAACAAACTGCGATGCACTGTGTATTCTGACACCTTTCTATCAGAACCAGCATTAACTTCTTAAACAATTTGAGCTACAGTAGCTTGTCTGTTTGATCGGACCACACGGGTCAGCCTTCGCTCCCCACGTGCATCAATGAGCCTTGGCTGTCCATGACCCTGTCGCCGGTTCACCACTGTTCCTTCCTTGGACCACTTTTGATAGATACTGACCACTGCAGACCGGGAACACCCCACAAGAGCTGCAGTTTTGGAGATGCTCTGACCCAGTCGTCTAGCCATCAATTTGGCCCTTGTCAAACTCACTCAAATCCTTACACTTGCCTATTTTTCCTGCTTCTAACACATCAACTTTGAGGACAAAATGTTCACTTGCTGTCTAATATATCCCACCTACTAACCGTGATGAATAGATAATCAGTGTTATTCACTTCACCTAATGTCATAATGTTACGCCTGATCGGTGTAATTCAATAAATCTGATTATTTATTGTTCATGTCTGAAAATATGATAGTGTTTGTATCAGTTTTTTGTTTTGTTTTGTTTTGTTTTCTTTTTTTTTTAACAATTTCTCATATAAAGAGCCTCTGTAGTTTGGTTCAGGTTAATGAACCAAATAAATTGTACATTCAAATGTAAATGTTGTTTTTTAGTTTGTCCTCTCTGGATCCGTGGCAATTGCTGCACACAAGAGATCCAGTCCTTCTTTGGTGAGCAAATTCTCATATTTACTGTATATTTTTACATCTCTTTTTTTTTTTTTTTAAACACTGCATTCAGTGCATACCTGGTGTGTTCACATATCTACAGCATTTGGTACATTTGGTCGTCTACAGGATTTAATGAAGTCTTCAGATGTTTATTGAAAACCTGAAAACACTTTCTTTCTGTAAGAAATCCAATTTCTTATGCTTTGTGTTTGTGCAGATCAAAGCCACACTGACAATGAGTGTGATCTGTGCTCTGCTGGCTGCTACAGCAGCTGGATACTTCAGTTGGGAGCTCAGCATCAGACCGGGGGAAGACCCTTGTTACAGCGAAAATTATTGGTCATGTTCAAACATGTTTTGGAGATTTAATGTACGTCTGTAACTAGTGATGATCTCAAGTTTACATTTAATGAATGCTGGTGCATATGTCTTCTTGTAGCATATTCATATGACAGATCCTGACTGTCTGTTTGCTATGTGCAATATTTTTTATTTAGAATTTGATGGATGGAGTGAAGGGTCTTCTGTTGGTGCTGTCTGTTCTTCAAATGTGCGTGTGCATCTCTCTGTCCATCTTTTCCAGCCGAGCCATCAACCAGGTAATCAGTTAATTGAAATGTATCAACCACATGACAAATTAGTGAATTATTAGTAAATGATATTCTGACAACTTGAGTTCTCAGTTGCTATGTTTCCATCTAAAGTTGTGCAAATAAAGCACTGTTTCCATCACATGTGTTCAAGAAAACAAAATTGTCTCTTCCTGTAATAAAAATGGAAGTTGTTGCAATCAGGGAAGCCACTGTTGCTCTTTTTTCGTAAATCGTAAATGATTTGCGCCTCAGAGCACGCAGACGAAACACAATAAACACTCATGTTATCTTGCGTTCTGAGGCGGATGCCTGGTGTTTGGGAAAGCAATCATGTGAGACACTTCTGGGAGGTAATTATGCCCAACCATTGTGATGACAGTCTTTGGCTCAGACATTTCAGAACGATCAAACCAACATTTGAGATGCTGTGCAAAAAGATTAATCCACTGGCTGGTTCAGTTATCCAATCACATCCACTACTAGTTTTTTTGGGTTTTTTGTAGCACATCGAAGAATTTATTCAGTAAATGTGTTTCCATTGTAGTTTGCGCAAGTCTTCTTATTGGATAAAAAAAATTGTTGTCCTCAATTGAGCGCATATGTTTTTTATTTTATGCATCTTGCCGTTTCCATTCAGTGTTTTTTTTTTTTATTACTTCGATTTGCATAAAAATGGGTGGATGGAAGCATAGCTAGTGTATCCTATACACCACAAATCACACTGTAAAATATCAGAAGTTAAGAACTCAGTTAAGGCAACCAGCTTCAGGACTTTTTTTGAGTTTACTCAGCTTAACAATTAAAGTTGATCTGTGCTTTCATCAAACACAACACAAGTTCTACGAACTCAAAATTAATAATGTTTTTACTTGTAGATCCATATTCAAATAGGATTGCATTTTAAGTTAATATGAACATTGATATTAGAACATAATAGTAATAGTTGAGCAAACTAAAAAGGTGATATAGAATTCTATACACCAAAGCAATTTGTGTATATGTTCTGAAATGGAAGAAATCTCACCAAAGAGAACCCTATTCACTCTAATTGGGACTTGAAACATACAGCTTTTACAACAAAATACAATCAAAAACACTACATGGAGCTAAAACCTGTTATTTATTAATAACAAATATTCATAACTCCCCATGCTTTGACCAAATTATTCAAGTGCACCAACAGTGATCAAACTGAGCATGCTCAGCACCCTGCTAGTTGAACCCTCACAAACAAACTTTTTTCTTGCTGTTTGATTTTTAAAGTGCTCAGACTAAATGGCTGACAAATTGATAAATATTTTATACATTTTTTACATGCAATAAATCAAGTTGTTTTTTTGTTTTGTTTTTACAGTGTGTTTTGCTGATTGTGACATACAGATGTGATCTAACAAATTCACTTTTTTTTTATTCCAGGATGATGAAACTGATGTTGATTTCTACGGCAGTGACACCAGTCTCCTGAAGGTTGGGGTGGATTGCGCCTCCAACCCCTGAACGGCCACACACTTATGGCCAAGGTTTAGCCAAAAGTTTAATCATCACATAACCTAAACTTTATAACATTTGCTTTCTTTTTGATGGAAATGTTTGATATAATACAGTATAACCGTTTCCCATTAGATCGTTTGTCATTTTTGCGGTATCATCTACACTTCTGTACGGGAATGTTCTGTGGGATCTATAGCACACTTCTTGCTGATTTTATGAATAAAATGCACTTTGTATTTCATTATTACTCTTGCATTGTTTTGAGAATGATAACTATATTAGCGTTCACAGCAACAGATGATAATGTTCTGTTTATTATTAGCGTTTGCTGCAGTTATGTCGTCTGCCACTTTAAATGCTTGCACTCTTTAAAGTACACGGGTTCTGATTGGCTGTTTGATATTCTCAGAATTAGAACAATTATTAAAACGTATTATAGTTAACGTTGTTAGTGTAAACGGGCCATTATTAATTATTTTTCATTACTTTTTTTCATAATGCTTGCATAAAATACATAAATTGTAACATTTCATACAATAAAAAGCATTCAATACATATTTTTTTTTAATTTGCAGTGGAGTCAAAGTTTATGTAGCTAGTACAATCTGTCTTCTCTACTATTTATTTTTTGTTTGTTCGAACAGCCTATTTAAAGTGGATGTGATGCCGCTGCCCTTCGGAGGCTGGGCTCATGAATATTTATTATCTCATGCTGACATTGTCAGGTAATCGACTGTTCAGTCACGTATCCCAGTAATATTCATAGGGCCTTACCTTGATACTATTCATAAATATCCTGTGTGCTTTAGTTTTTGTAGGTTACTAAAGGTTTTCTAAATGTTGCAGGTTACTGGTTATTTCCATGGTCTGACATTTGTACTTTTTACTTCTTGGTGCTGGGGGGGAAAGGGCACATTTATTTCTAGCTTGCAATCCAATATGGATCCTAAGTAAAGCACTCAAGTGACATGCTTTTGCTATGATTACTTCCTCAGTCAAAAAACGACTTTGATGTTGTATGAAAAAATTATATGTATTTTTGAGACTCTTCCCCCAACCTTGCTGTTCTGATTTCTTTGAGGCATTTAAACATTAATTTATGGAAGGCATATTATGCCACATAAGGTAAAAATCATGCTTGTAATTATGAGATGATGCTCATAATTATGCCATAAAAACTCATTATGACAAAATTATTATTATGACTTTTTATGTTATTAAAATATATACTTTTTATTTTGATTTACAAGGTATTTTTTTTCTTATGTGGCAGAAATGTGCTTCTTTATTTGAGGTCACCATGATTTTGCCATGAAAGACATGTTCCTGAATCAACATTTTTTTTTTTATCCTAAACCTATCCCTACCCCTAAACCTAACCATACCCATAACTTGCCCCTAAAATTAGGGAAATTAAGCACCTGACCCCTGGTTGTAAGCCTAAATTTGACATAAACTGTAAACTGTGACTCAAATCTGATTGGTTGATTGGAACGTTGTTCCAAAATCAACAAAGATGTTGATCCAGGAACATATTAACTTTTAATTATAGTCAGACTCGGAAGCCCCAAACCTCCATTTTCACACTCTGTTCAAGTCATGTAAAAAAATAATGTAAATACGAAACCCCCGATCTTTACGAGTGAGGGACATGTCAATTAGAAACTTGCCGGTATACTACAATATTTATAGGTATTTAGTAGTGACATTGTCAGGCTTTTTTATTTACAACTAAATAAGCTAATTCCCTTCATTAAATATAATAGCATTGTAATATAAAAATATAACATGTAACAATAAAGTTTACAGTGGCTTCATAAATTGATTAAAAAAAAATTAAAAAAGCAAAACATACCTGATGTACATTCTTTGTTCTTCGTTTTTTTAGAAGTAGAGTTTAAAAACCTTGTGTAGTTAAATAAGAGAAGGTAGACTGCCATCTTGCTATGATGAAAGTGACTTGAACTCATCTGACGTCATAAACACGACTTCTCAACTCAAAAAAGACATGAACGCACCATTAGCCAATAAAACACTAGAGTTGGGTCTATTCTTTATTCTGGTTGTTCTCAATCTTTTTGACTCCAAGGTTCTCCACTGTCAAAAAATTTTTTATGAAGCCCTTGCCCCATTTTTTAATTTACAGAAATTAGTAGTGTCGTTTAGGAGTGTTGTTTTCTTATTTTAAATCATTTTAAAGGGTTAGTTCACCCAAAAATTCTGTCATTAATTACTCACCCTCATGTCGTTCCAGACCCGTAAAACTTTTGTTCATCTTCGGAACACAAATTAAGATATTTTTGATGAAATCCGAGAGCTCTCTGACCCCTCCATAGACATCAATTTAATTACCTCTTTCAAGGCCCAGTAAAGTAGCAAAGAGATCGTTAAAATAGTCCATGTGACTCCAGTGGTTCAACCTTAATTTTATGAAGCGTCGAGAATACTTTGTATGCGCAAAAAACAAACAAAAATAACGACTTTATTCAACAATTTCTTCACGTCTGTGTTCTCCTACGCTGTTGACGTAGTAAATACAGTGCAGCGCTTCCGAGTTACGTCAGAGCTACTAGATACTAGCTACTAGATCGCCGGCTTACCATTGGCCGTTGCTGTTCACGTGAGCACCACAACGCATGCGTGTGATGCTGACGCAGGAGCTGACCAACGTAAACTGCGTAGGAGACTGACACAGGCGTGAAGAAATATTTGAATAAAATCTTTATTTTTGTTTGTTTTTTGCGCACAAAAAGTACTCATCGCTTCATAAAATTAAAGTTGAACCACTTGAGTCACATGGACTATTTAAAGATGTCTTTCCTACCTTTCTGGGCCTTTGAAAGTGTTAATTACATTGCTGTCTACGGAGGGGTCAGAGAGCTCTCCGATTTCATCAAAAATATCTTAATTTGTTTTCGGAAGATGAACCAAGGTCTCACGGGTTTGGAACGACATGAGGGTGAGTAATTAATGACAGAATTTTCATTTTTGGGTGAACTAACCCTTTAAGCCTTCTTGAGGTTTCCTTGTAAGTTTGCTGAGGCCCCCTAGTGGGCCCCGGACCCCTTTTTGAAAACCACTGCTTTACTAAGACATACTCGCCCATATATTTAAGACATTATTTAGGAAGAGGATAATAAACACGTGTTTATTAGTCTGCAGTTTCTCAGAGCACACTCAGCGCTTATCCTCTACATAATTCATAACCGGGTTAAAAATACCCCGCTTTTGGGCGCTTGCAAGGATGTTTTCTAGAATAAAGGCCGGTGGCACGAGTGAGTATTCTGCTCGGGACCGAGCCAACCTGGATTTCTCCTTGTATAGCCGCCGCCTCCCCTCATGACATCAACACTGCGGAGAGTCTCCGCGCGATCAGACTCTGCTGCAGAACGCCAGTGCGCAAAGGTAAGCGAGCGCTCCTCTTCACACACGAGCATGTTAGTACACATAAAGAGTGTGTGGATTGAAAATATAATTCTTAATATGCATGGAGAATGCATTAACTCGTATCCACGCCATACCAGCATGTTCTGTTGATGCTTGCTGTTGTGATTGTGTTTGCAGCGGATCGTGTGGTATTGATGAGTGATTGGTGAATCTATCAGGATGTCGCTGTACGCGTCTCAGATTAAAGCTTTTAAGAGCGCAGAGCCCAAGACACTTGGCGTGAGTTTCACTACAGCACGCTATCACATTATTATATCGATAATCGCCGCTGTTTTATCTCTATCGTTACAGATGTTTGATCCACTAGCCTGCATCATGCTGGATGTTATAGACTGAGCAGATTGTTTACATATTGTTGGAATGCTGCATATGAGATTTTAGTCATTCAATCAGTGGTGTCAGAAGATAATAAGTTTACTATAAATGCACTTGTGCACACGTAGTTTATTTATTAAAAGACATCTGGCCAACATCCAAGGACACACCCATATCTGAGATGAAACATACTGACAGACTGTACTCAATAAAATAAAATGTAAAAACAACTATAAATTCAATTAAACTTTGTTTGTGTGGCAGTAAAGTATTTATACTTGATTTATTTGTTTTTTAATTGCATGCCGGTGGCTTTAACAAACACAGTCTTATTTTAATCAAGAACATTATTTATATATATATATATATATATTATTCAAATATTTTCTTTACTTTGTTTTAGGCTATTGAGATCGTAATTGGTGTGTTGAGTGTCATTTTGAGCTCAATTGTGTATAAGCTTCACTATCATATCCAGCGTGAAATCATCATCCTTATCATCAACGGTGCTCAGGTACAAATACACATACATGCAAATAGATTTGGAATGTTTAAAATCAGTAATGTGACGTATGGCATTGTTTCCTACAGCTTGTCATAACTGGTGTTGTCCTGGTGCACACTGGGAGGAAGCCAACTAAATGCCTGGTATGAACACACAATTAAGTGTAAGAAAAAGAAGCTTGAACAGGTTACAGTTAGCTTATACACTTAGTACACTCTTAGAAAAAAAGATTCTATATAGAACCTTGGCTTAAAGGGTTCTGTCAGGCGCTTCATATAGAACATTTTAGGGGTGTAAAATTCTCATGGGATAATTTAATGGTTTAGTTTTAATAATTAATTTTGTTTTAATTAATTTTAAATTTTAATTAAATGTTATGAATTAAACAGCTTATGAACATACTTTATCGCTAGAAAAAAATGAAATAACCATTAAACTTCAAAGTATTATGAAATCATTCAAGACATTTCTCCTTATATAGAGCCATTTTGGCATTGAGTCAAAAACCTTAGGATTCTATATAAAACCCCATTGAACCTTTTTTCTAACAGTGTTAGTACAGTTATGGTATATTTACACCATTTTCAACTGAAATTGGAATTTTTTTAATGTGTTTTTGGCCATTCATTTACACGACAACTGCGTTTGGGGGCCTAAAAACGGGATTCAAAGTGCAAGGTTTTGAAAACGATGCCTTTACCGTTTCCATGTAAAAAACAAATGTGACAAAACAGAACAAAAACTTGAATTTATATTTGGAGTCTCAGAGGCATTTACACGACACTGTTTTCCATTAAAAAAAAAATTTTGTCGTTGTGTAAACACCCTTAGCTAGAATTATTTGGCTCTGAGTGTACGTTTACACAACAACAATGTACTAAAAATGGAAACAATTTTCTTTTGCGTTGTCATAATGATCCCTATTCAGACAGATCTGCGAAAACGACTAAAAACACTGTATTATGCATACCAGGCCAGTAGTTTAACTGGGTATTTTAGACTTAAACTGCAATTCATCAACTGGTCGCTAGAGACAGGCTCCAAAAGGGAGTCAAGTCTGTATCTCCCCCATGTTAAAATGCCCAACTTTACAGCAGATAAAAATATGTTTACAGCCTGGTACAAAAAGTGGTTTTGGTCTATACAGCTAATTTTGCCCTTCATGACAACTGTGAGGGGGCTGAATTTTTTATAACTCATCCGTTTAAATTATATTAAGCCTTAAAGTTCTGCATAATTAAGGGCGTGGCCACTTGAGTGACAGGTGGATTGTCACTATGGTCGAGCTAGGCGGGCGTGGTTTCAGCAGCCAGACACCTCAGCTCCACCCACGTCCCGTCTGTTTGTCCGTTTTCAGTTATCTGGGAGTGACACGCTGCCAAGATGGCAATGGCCGGCTTTTAGGCTTCAAAAATGCTCTTCGGAAACCTACGGGTGATTTATTTATGGTCTATGGGGACGTCACCATTTTTACAAATTCACGTTTTTGTAGTTTACACAGTTCTCAGGCCCTCAAAACAATGTTGTCATGTACATGAACATCCAAAATGCATACATTTTTTTAGCTGAAAACAGTGTAGTTTAAACACCCCCTGAGACTCCAAATATAAAGATTTAAATTAACATCTATTCTCGAATGCATACCGGACCTTTTAAACAACTGCAGTCAGTTAATGTAAGTCTTTCCTCATTTAAAACCCTTTAAGGTCCCTCTGTCTGAAAGGACCTTGCACCCTGTCCTGTATTGACCAAATTTAGTGCAGGCTCAGCAACAGTGGTCTCATGTATAGTCAAACTTCTAATGACAAAGGGCTTCTTTACATATTATTTTGGCCAAGAATCGGCCACTCAGATTGCAAGACATTATTTGACTGACATGTGAAGTGACCAATCGCTAATGTCCTTTAGAGGCAGTGGATTTTCCATATATTTTTGAGCATTCATCATCAGAAATTAGATTATCAGAATAAGATTGGAAATGAGATTATTATTTATTGTTAAATACAATAAATGTCCATTCGTTTGTTGCAGGTGCTGACAACCATTGCTCTGCAGTTACTAACAGCAGCATTTGATATTGTTGGATTTGGGCTCATGGCCAGACACATCCCATTCAGAGGAGAGTCGTACTACTACAGGGACACAGAGGTAAACAAACAGAGACGCCCATCCTGCTCATCCTCGAGCCAAGACACCTGCATTCCCACAAGTGACCGAAGATTACTATACTATAAACAAAACTGATCATATAATCGGGTATTTGAAATAACGTCTCGGTTACGTATGTAACCCTCGTTCCCTGAAGGAGGGAACGGAGACGTACGTCGGAACTGACTGACGAATTGGAATCTATTTTCAGAGACCAATCTACTTCGAGTGTTTAAAAACGAGCCAATGAGGATTGGCATGCGTTAGACGCGTCCCACGCTCCGCCCCGCAGCGCGGGTATAAATACGGAAGTGGAAGTACCGCATATCGCTTTACAACTGAGGAGCCGGCTAAGTGGCTCGGCCTACAGCTGAAGCACAGCACCTGGCGACGGGACGTACGTCTCCGTTCCCTCCCTCGTTCGACGTACGTCGGAACTGACCGACGAATTGGGATCCCTACTAACACGCCAGAGATGCTGGCCCTTCCAGCGCCCTGACCGAGCTCGCTGGACCACACCTAGGTTGGTGCGGAAGTCAGGGCTCCGGGCAGGGAGGCCAGTCACTGCTGTTCCTGCAAGACCCACTCAGCGTAACTATTGGATAACGCTGGGAAAGCGTGCCCGTCTGGGGAAGATGGTACGCTGCGGAGCCACGTCCTTCAGTGGAAGGAGAGGTGGAAATACTCATAAGGACTAACCTAGCAGGGTAGTGCTACCTATGGCAGTCTCTGGGGTGGATCCAACCTGGTCCCAGGGGGGAAAGAACACCACCAGAGACGACAGAGCGGGCTCTGTCAAGGGAAAGACACGGGGCTAGCCGAGTAGGGTAGCTGGTACCGTGGAAATACACATATGGGGTTGCCGTTAGGGAACTGCTACATATGGAACCCAGCCTAACACACACATTCCACAAGCATACGGGTGTAGGCCTGGTGTCAACGGCCGCAACGTCTGACACCGAAGGGGTGACGGAGGAGCTCGACAGGGTTAGCCGTTTCCGGGGAACACAACTGGAGACAATAGACGCACATATCCAGTGGCGTATGCAAGCCGACACTAGAACGGGTACTTAGCGCTACTGGCCACTGGGGGCGAGGATGCGGGAAGATACCGGCTCTACACGGAAGGCTATAAAATCTAGCGAACGTGTTAGGTGTCGCCCAGCCCGCAGCTCTACATATATCTGTCAGCGAGGCGCCTTGAGCCAGCGCCCAGGAGGAGGCTACACTCCTAGTGGAGTGAGCTCGCACCCCGAGCGGGCAAGGCACGTCTTGGGACTGGTAAGCCAAGACGATAGCATCCACTATCCAGTGGGCTAACCTCTGCTTGGAGACAGCCTTTCCCTTCTGCTGGCCTCCGTAACAGACGAAGAGCTGTTCTGAGGTTCTAAAGCTTTGAGTTCGGTCCACGTAGGCGCGAAGAGCGCGGACGGGACAGAGCAAAGCTAGGGCTGGGTCTGCCTCCTCCTAAGGCAGCGCTTGCAGGTTCACCACCTGGTCCCGGAAGGGAGTGGTGGGAACCTTGGGCACGTATCCAGGCCGGGGTCTCAGGACAACGTGAGAGTTGGCCGGCCCGAATTCTAGGCACGATTCGTTGACCGAAAGGACCAGAACGTGTTTTCCCTGTAGCGGCTTTTTGAAGCGGCCCAGGGCGAGACGTACTGCCAGAAGCTCTAGGCAATTGATATGCCAACGCAGTTGGGGCCCCGTCCACAGACCCGCAACTGAGTGCCCGTTGTACGTGGCCCCCCAACCCGTGGAAGAGGCATCCGTGAAGACCACAGCATGCCTGGACACCTGTTCTAGGGACACTCCGGCCCGTAGAAAGGCAGGGTCCGCCCACGGATTGAAGGTTTGGCGACAGTAAGGAGTAACTGAGACCCGGTACTGGCCGCGCTGCCACGCCCATCTCGGGACTCGGTCGTGAAGCCAGCGTTGAAGCGGTCTCATATGAAGCAATCCGAGCGGCGTTACAGCGGCTGCAGATGCCATATGCCCCAGGAGCCTCTGAAAGAATTTCAGTGGGACCGCTGTCCTGCCTTTGAACGTATTCAAGCAGTTCAACACTGACCGGACTCGCTCCTCTGTGAGGCGCGCAGTCCGGTTGACCGAGTCCAGCTCCATACCGAGATAAGAGATCCTCTGTTTGCTCTTCTCTCGGTTGACCCGAAGGCCCAACAGGCTGAGGTGATGTAGCACCAGGTCCCTGTGTTCGCACAACTGCTCCCGGGACTGGGCCAGTATGAGCCAGTCGTCGAGATAGTTGAGAATACGAACGCCGCGTTCTCTGAGCGGAACAATGGCTGCCTCTGCGACTTTCGTGAAGACGCGAGGCGACAGGGACAGCCCGAAGGGTAGGACTTTGTACTGAAATGCCCTCCCCTCGAACGCAAAGCGAAGGAACGGTCTGTGTCGAGGGAGAATGGAGACATGAAAGTACGCGTCCTTCAGGTCGATCGCTGCGAACCAATCCTGGGGACGGATGCATTCGAAAATGCGTTTCTGCGTTAGCATTCTGAACGGGAGCTTTCTGTGCAGGGCCCGATTCAAGACACGCAGGTCCAGGATTGGTCTTAGCCCACCCCCTTTCTTCACCCCCTTCGTGCCCGGGGTGAGGCAGCGTGATGGAGTACCCAGGCCCGACTCAGGAGGCCCGGAGGCGGCCCGGAGTGTTGCTTGAGTACTCCAGGGTGGGGCAGAGTGTGGGTGAGAAGGCCCGGGGGCGTCCTCTGTGCCCACACTGCTGCCCCCTGGCGAGGGGGAGAGGGAAGGAAAGGAGTGGCAAGGCCCGGGGGCGTCGCGCACTGCCAACCTGACCCTCTTGGGGCCCAGGGAGGGAGGAAACTGCTCTTTTATTGAACATCTGCCAGGATGTTGACACCAGTGTGATGGACATTCTCCCCCCGGTCCTCCTCCGGGGGGAGAAGGGTTGCGGACACCACCTCCCCGAGAACAGCTCTTCTTCTCCCTGGGCTGCCCGTCTCAGGGCCGCTTACCCTTGCGCTTGCCTGCAGAGACAGCGGGGCACTGGACGGGTTGGGCGGCCCTCTTGCGCCTGGCGCCCTGCTTTGCCGGTGGAGGCTGCTGCTTTGGCTTGGCAGGGGCGGAGGCAGACGCCAGGGGATGCCCTCGGCGACGAGAAGGCGGGGGCGCTGCAGCCGGCGACTGGGTGGAGGCAGCAGCAGGTCGCCGGGGCAGGATATTTTTAATCGCCTCCGTCTGCTTCTGGGCAACCGAGAACTGCTGGGCGAAGTTCTCGATTGCGTCCCCGAAGAGGCCGGCCTGACAGACAGGGGCGTTGAGGAACCGCACTTTGTCGGCCTCACGCATATCTGCCAGGTTCAGCCACAGGTGGTGTTCCTGGACCACAAGTGTGGACATCGAGCGTGCGGTGACTTTCGTCGCCCTGAGGGCGAGGTCCGTCGCGGTACGCAGTTCCTGCATAACCCCTGGGTCGGAACTACCCTCGTGCAATTCCATGAGCGCTTTGGCCTGGTAGACTTGCAGGAGCGCCATGGCATGCAGAGATGACGCGGCTTCTCCACAGGCCGTGTAAGCCTTGCCGGTTAGCCCGGACGAGAACTTACATGCCCGGGAGGGGAGACGTGGATTTCCCCGCCAGTCGGTAGCGGTCTTAGGACACAGTTGCATTGCAACCGACCGCTCCACTGGGGGGATCTCCACGTAACCCTTCGCCGCGCCACCGTCGAGGGTAGTGAGGACGGAGGAGTCAGTCGATCGGTTTCTAGCGCTATAGGGCGCTGTCCACGACTTTGTGAGCTCCTGATGCACTTCCGGAAAGAAAGGCACTGGGGCGGGGCGCTGAGAACCAGCACAGGCCGTCCCGAGATACCAATCGTCCAGCCGTGAGGGTTCGGGACGCGGTGGAGGGTTCCACTCGAAGGGGGCAGCGCAGCCGAATCTTCATCTCCAGAGTCCATTAGCTCGTCCCCCGATGCGGCGATCGAAACCATATCCTCAACCGGAGCCCCGAAAGTAACAGCTGGCCCCCCCTGCGGGAAGGAGCAGCATGCTCTTCCGGAAGCTTAACCGGCGCAGCGGAGGGGGGAGGGGCCCGAGGAGCCTGTTGGCCCGGCGGGAGTGCCCTCACAGTAACCCTCAGGTCCCCACCAAAGGCATCAGCCAAAGTAGCAGCCCTCTGCTTCGGGGCAGGAGGACCACTAGATCGGGGGTTGCGCAATGGGACTCCACCTTTTTTAAGGTAGTCGAGCCTGGACCGTAATACTGCGATGGTCATATTCCCGCAATGGGAACATGAGTCATCCACGAAAGCCGCCTCAGCGTGCTGAACGCCCAAACACGTGAGACAGCGATCGTGTCCGTCAGCTGGGGACAGGTAACGTCGGCATCCAAGAAACACAATGACATCTTGAAAAAGACGCAGGGTCAAACCGTGTCGCTCTTTTAGAGGAAAATGCTCTGATCAGTGCCGAGGCACGCAGGGGAAATGGCCGCGGCTCGCAGCGGTTCAGGGGTGCAAGCCCGCTGAGAGCACTCAAAATGCCCAAAGCTGTGAAAACAGCTGTTTGTTTGTTCTTTTTTCTTTCAGAAAAGACTCTATTTGCGACCACCGCTGCAGGCACCGTCACACCGACACTGGCAGAGCTCCAACTCTCTTTGTCCTCACAGGAAACACTCTTCGTAGGAACAAACAAGCACATGAATGTTCGGCTCCGAAGTTGAAAGCGATATGCGGTACTTCCACTTCCGTATTTATACCCGCACTGCGGGGCGGAGCGTGGGACGCGTCTACCGCATGCCAATCCTCATTGGCTCGTTTTTAAACACTCGAAGTAGATTGGTCTCTGAAAATAGATCCCAATTCGTCGGTCAGTTCCGACGTACGTCGAACGTGACCGACTGAAAGGGAACACAATGCTATTAAAAAATGGGAAAATGTTATACTTCAACCAGCCCGCTTGCTTTGTTCAAAAAATTATTTCAGGCAAATTTTGAGAACTGACAGTTTTAGTTTTGTCTATCCTATACATGGATCAGAAAAGCAGATGACTTTGAGAGTAGGAATCAGGAAGCTGTACATCGATCTGAACATCAGTCTCTGTCAGACGGCAGACTGTGGTTGAGTGTGTGTGAGCAGAAAGAGAGATGTGACTCCAGGCTTTGTCCTGCTTGTTTCAGTGGTGTTGTGACCCACTTCACTCTGTTTGGGCTTGCTGTGGAGAAGGAGAGAAAGGGGGACATAAAGAGGTGAGTCACATTACAAGCTTTACGATGCAGCAGGAATAACCGCAAACACATCCTGAATTCGGTTCAAAATGAATCTAATCTGAGTTTCCCTTCAGTTATAGACGAATACAGATTTAATGCACATTTCTCAGTGTTTAGGAGAGAACTCACAAGCATTTATTTATTTGCTAGACTAGTGGTCGACTAAAGAGCGGCATTGCCATATAATGTAGGTGAAATAAAATATATATTTATTAATATTTATTTATATATTTATAAGTTATAATATATATTTAAAATGATTTAAATTAAAATAAAAAAAATTATAGTTACATTAAGTTTTTTATTTATTATTATTACTGTTATTAAGTTACATTATAAAAGTTGAAGTTGAAGTACTAAAACTACTAAAACTGAAATAAAGCTAAATTGAACTAAAATTAATACAAATAAAATGACTAAAATTAAAATTTAAACAAAGTATAAAAAAAGCTAATATACTATAACAGTATATAAATAATACTAAAATAACACTGTAATTTACAGTATATAGGCTAATGTGAAAATAGAAATGATGCATAGTACTTAATTGATTGATTAATTGAAGTATAACATTTTCCATTTCCCTCTCTGTTCATATTCATATAGTTTTTGTGCCATTATTTGCATATGATTATGATTTACAATGTAAATACAAGGGTGTTGAACTGTTGGAATATATTATCGTATTTGTGGCTTGTATTACAGTTCTTAGTGAATGGGATCTTGGGAACACTGATCGGTTTCCTGGTGCTAGCGTGTATCATTGGTTTGGTTGTGTCTCTTTTTGGGGTCTACGCTCTTTCTGTTAGTGCCATTAAGGTACGTAGTTCAGCACTGCTATTAAGGATAATTATGTTCTGTTCCAGATATCTATTAATGTTTTCACGGCTAATTTATAATGAAACTGACTGTCCACTTTACTGTTTTCTCTTAGGAAATGACGCCCATCCCTCACTCTACAGCAAACCAACATTATGGTGCTGGGGTTCAGGCCCAAAATGCAATACATGCTGGAAACTGACAAAATAAGAGATGTTCAGTGCAGAAGGGCACAGTTTTAGCACAGTTTTACACCAACAGCAAAAGAGGACTGTTTAACCTACAAACCACTCACAGGTAAACAACCACAACTACAGAAAAAAAAAAGAAAAAAAAACTTTTGTGAAGTTGTAAATAATTTTTTTGAAAATAAAATTTAAAAAATCTTGTTTTTTGCTTGGCTGTTGCTCTCGCAAGCTGTAGGACTGCTGTAATTTCGAATGCTCAACTTAATAGTTATTCGTACCTCATTCATTTTTGCTCTACAAACTGAAGCTTATTAGCATGTAATTCTAATCAAATGTCTACCCAGAAATCTTGACAAATCTTGTATGTTAGAGGGGTAAGTGTGTTCATCATTCTTAGGATATGTGAAATTCAGCATTAGGTACATAAAAAAAACGGAAAAGGAATTATGGTGTATGGGAACGGTAAGAAGGTTCTGTGATTCAGACTTGTTTTGTAGAATTTTGTACCACCTTTTGCATGAATCTTTATATCGGTCAACATGTTTGTTTTAGCCACATGAGGACATATGGACAACATTTATCAAGTTGATATTTGATATATTGAATTGCAATTTGAAAACATAAAAATCTAACAAGATTGTAAGCAGGCCAAATGATTATATATATATATATATGTATATGCTTACAAAAAATTCTGGCTTGATAAATTTGACCCATGTTCAGTGAAACTCCTCTAAAGCAGAGTAATGTGAATTTAAACACTAGTGAATAACCAAACCGCATCGCTTGGCTTTTTTGTCATCTCGTTTTATCCGTACTGATTCTTCAGGAAAGCTATGATGACTGCCAACTCTGTAAGTGCCACCACTTGTGACCAAAATCATGGACACCCTAATGACTAAAGGTCAGAGGTTGAACCCTCAGTCAAGGGCTCGACTTTGGTGATGTAAAATCCTCTTGTGGAAGCATGTGTCATTCGTTCTGTGTCTGTAGATCTTTGTCTTTATGACAGCATGTGAGATTTACATTGTGCCTGTTCTCAGTGACTTCTTGACGTGTAGTAAAATGAAACCATGTAGTATGTAGTAATATGGCTGTGTTTGTGTTTGTATTTGACTGAATGACATTTCAAATAAACTTGATTTAATACACAATCGGATGCTCTCACTTTATCGCTTTATTTTCCACAGTGCACAAACACAATCAAATCAGTAGATATGAATATAAACTCTCAGCAAAATATTGAGAGTACAATTTAATCCAGAAAACGGGTTTCAAAATCTAGATGAATTGAATTTTTTATAGAATTTTTTTCCACCATGGAATAAAAAAATAAAAATGATGATGACTACTTTTATCTCACAATTCTGACTATTCTGAGTTTATATCTCTCAGTTATGACTTTAGCAGAATTGCGAGTTCAAGTTTATATCCCACATTTCTGAGAAAAAAGTTTATAAACTCCCAATTCTGAGGGGAAAAAATCAGAATTGTCAGATATAAACTTGCAATTGTGAAATAAGTCAAAATCAAGCTTCCCGCCCTGCAGCCGATTCTTAAAGTCCCCCTTTAGTCAATACATTTTATCACTTAAAAGTCATCTTTGATCACCAAAATAAAAAAAGTCTTCATGCCTTAAAATAGCTTAAATGGAACTGTACACCCTTGTTAGCTTCATTTAGTATATGTGGAGCCATGTATATGCAAATGATCCCCGCCTCCACTCACTCACATTAGCTCACTCAGAGACTCACTTGCTCAACTTTTACTCAAGTTACTGTAGTAAACGCTGCATGAAGGTATCGCTCTTTACAGCGTCGGACACATAACAGTAATTAATATGATTAGCCTTTTGCTTGACTACGTTATCAAACAGCTAATAATGTGTTGCATTACACAAACCATGTTCCTTCTTAAATTCAGTATCCTTGAACATCATAGAACGTCAGTGGGGAAAGGCATATAGTTAATCATAACATCATAATATACATTATGTACATAATTCACCTGCTATATTGCTAAATGTATGCGATTTTTCATATCAACAGAAAATAGCTACTTATGGCTTCTCTTGAGACTCCCCTGCTTCAGAGAATAGTAAATGATATGCTAATGCCCGCCCACACGTTGACGTGATTGGTTACAAGGTAGTTTGTGACGTCAGAAACACCAGCGATTTCAAACCACGTTTTCGAGACTTTTCAGCTCTGGAAAGATGTTAGTTTGTTTATCTCAAGTACTAGCCTATCTTACAAGGTTTTTCAATGAATCCCAAATCTGTTATTTTGGGGGCTTTGTAAAGCGGATTCCTGCTTTATAATAAACCTTCTCTTTCTGTTTTATATTTTATATTCATAAATGTAATTTTTTTTAAATTGTAAACCTATTTTTGTAGTATTCTTACAAGAGGTAAAACAATTTACTTACAATTTCACTTTCGCTCAACAAAAAAGCTCTCAGAACATTTTTTTACTGTATTCAATGTGTAATCTTTATTAATTTGTGTAATGTCCCTTTCCTTTTTTCTTTTTTTTTTTCTTCCTTTTTTTAGTTACTATCTGTAGCTGCTTTGAGCTATGGTATTGGTTGCTCATGTTTTCTTAATTATTATTTTCTAATTTTGTTGTGCCATAGTGTAAATTGAATGTTCAAATAACGCATTAAAAAAACGTTTTTGATTCACTGGACTTTTAAAGAGAAAATACTCAGCAATGGTGTTTACTTTTAAATGTCTACATGGTTTATCTGAGAGCATATTAAAAACACCACATAGACATATAAACAACATTAAAAACTTTATTTTTTTATTAAAAATATATATTTCTGGTCTTGGAGCTATGGATGGAGAAATTAATCTCTTGAATCTTTGAAGCTTTTCTCTGATTGTTTTGGGAAAAGATTAGTATCATCATAAGTGTCGGAAACAGTGCCATCTTGTGGCAGGTCAAATGTATAGCAGCCATAAACCGGAGAATACCGGAGGCTGCACTTTTAGGACCGCCGCAGTTTCAGAACTGCATTTCTAGGACCCTAGTGTTGTTTTATCCATTAAGCAAAAATAGCACAAACCTGACCGTGGCAACGCTAAATGTTCAGTTTTCTGATAATATAATTCACTTAAAGTGTGGCACTAAATTAAATGTAAGAATTATAATAATACTAATTATAATAATACCAACAGTATATAATACAAACAGAGCTGTTTGATGCACGTAAATGGTGCTCTAATTATTTTTATGTTTTTTATATGGCAGAATATATGATCATGTAATACAGGCTACAGGCTTCCAGGAACAGGGTTAGGAAACCCTATAGACTACCTGAAAATAAATGCAATAAAAAACACGTTAGTAAAATTTTTTTTTTTTTTAAATAGACTTTTATTCTAAAACATCAGGAGACGTCTTTCGAGTTGACCCATTTACGAAGCTCATGAATATTTATTATGTTCGCTCAGTATTTCTTCCTGATTTGCCGCAAGGTTTCTGAACGACTTAATATAACACTGCGTAACACTGAGTTAATATTCATAGATGAGCCGTTCAGCAATGTAAATAGACTTTTATTTTAAAACATCAGAAGCCATTTTCCGGAGGATCAGTTCAGGGATAGTGTTTGTTATGGTCTGGGGTCTGGGTTCAGAGTCTTAACTGTTTGTGTTTCTGTCTAAACACTCATTCATGCGCTCTGACAATCTCCTGGATAGTTGAGTGGTTCACTCTGATTACTAGTATTGTATGCAATATTAGTGTAGTGAAATGACAAATCATGAATAAAAAAAGTTAATTATCATATTCTGTGATGATGGCATACAGTACTATGGAGAAGGTCCGAAAGGTTCTAGTTCATCTGTCGAAGGAAAACGCCGCTCCGCAGCGCGCACGCTTCGTGCAGGTCAGATGGACTCATATTCCACATCACTTTACAATAACGTTAGTCATTGCATTGACTAATAATACGTGTGTTGCAGTATTTATCAAAGTTAGTTAATAAAAATAGAATTGTTCATTGTTAGTTCATGTTAGCTCAATTAAATACTAACAAGTACAACTTTTGATTTTAATAATGTATTTAGTAATGTTGAAATTAACATTGATTAATAAATGCTTTAGAAGTATTTTTCATTGTTAGTTCATGTTAACTTATGTAGTTAATTAATGTTGACAAATGGAATCTTATTATATAGTGTTAACAAATATGCATATAATTTCAAAATATCCAATTATGCATATAACGATGTGCTTAAAACAATCATATATGTGACCCTGGACCACAAAACCAGTCATAAGGGTACATTTTTTGAAATTAAGATTTATACATCATCTGAAAGCTGAAAATCTGAGGATGCAAAAAATCTAAATATTGAGAAAATCGCCTTTAAAGTTGTCCAATTGAAGTCCTTAGCAATGCATATTACTACCACTAATACATTTTTTATATAAATTTACAAAATATCTTCATGGAACATGACCTTTACTTAATATCCTAATGATTTTTGGCATAAAAGAAAAATCGATAATTTTGACCCATACGATGTATTGTTGGCTATTGCCATAAATATACCCGTGCGACTTATGACCGGTTTTGTGGTGCAGGGTCACATATGACAGCACCAGAGCATATGTGGGCAGCTAGAGTTGGAAAAACGTATATTAAATTTAGTTTTATTTTATTATATATATTTTTATTATTATTTTTCTTTTAGCAGCCAGATTATGGTGTTAGATACAATCAAGCTGTAATAATTATAATTGGCCCTATATCAGTATGTCTCATTTAGATGGGTAAACATATGTCATTTTTTTTTCAGAGCATAACTGGACACTTTGTTGGGCGTGAGGATGAGGCAAATGTGAGCTGTTCTTTGGAGAATAACATATTTATTTTATGTGACCGGTTGTATGATGGAGGAGTTCCTCTGAAGGTGAGATCACACTGAATTTATATTATGGCCATTTCAGTTTTGTTAATTGAATCCAGTTATTACAGGAAATTTGTTTGTGGATTAAACTCATTGTCTGACCCTAGAGGGCCTCGTTTTGCCCCATCAAATACCTGTCTGACTCAGAGGCAGTCTCCCTGCCTCCAGATACCCTCAGCCGTGGAGTAGAAGTGGCCGTGGCTGTGCTGCTGCAGTCCTCCAATCAGAGACTGTTGCTAACACGTCGTACTTCCAACCTCAGGATCTTCCCCAATATTTGGGTTCCACCTGGTGAGTGTGTTATTCCGTACCGACCCAAATGATTCCTGAGATTATCACTCAAATGTGACCCTGGACCACAAAACTGGTCAAAAGTCGCACGGGTGTATTTGTGGCAATAGCCAACAATACATTGTATAGGTCAAAATTATCAAAATTATGGGTCAAAATCATTAGGATATTAGGTAAAAATCATGTTCCATGAAGATATTTTGTAAATTTCCTACCGTAAATATATAAAAAAAATATTATTAGTAATAATATGCATTGCTAAGGACTTCATTTGGACAACTTTAAAGGCGATTTTCTCAATATTTAGATTTTTTTGCACCCTCAGATTCCAGATTTTCAAATAGTTGTATCTCGGCCAAATATTGTTGACCTATCCTAACAAACCATACATCAATGGAAGCTTATTTATTCATCTCTGCCCTTATGACTGGTTTTGTGGTCCAGGGTCACAAATAAGTGTGTGCACATGTTTATGATTTACAGATGAGTAAGGTCATTTCGGTCAGTTCTATCTGGTTCTGAGAAACACAATTTTAAACGGTTCTGTCGAATATCTGTCAAATCTCAGATCTGACATATCTATCAGAGACTGCGATGTTGTCAGCTGAAATTAGCTACAGCATATCTGTGTGAGAATACTGTGGTGTTCAGGACTAATGGATGTAATTTGTTTGTTCAGGAGGCCATGTGGAGCTGGATGAAAAGGTACATTCTGTATTGCATAAACAATGAGCTGTCAGTCAATCAATCAATCAGTCAGTCAGGCATTAAAGGTGCAGTAAGGGATTCTAGAGAAACGCTGTTGATATTTGAAATTAACCCGAAATTAACCCAAAATGCACCAACACAAAAATATGAAAGAGGATGTCTGTTGTTGATCATAGTTAAAGTGAAGCAAAATAATGCTTTGTGAAAAATAAAGTAAAGATTATGAACGACCAACAAGGAAGAACAAAAAATTATCATACAGTACACGATGATATACAAGCAAGGGTTCATTGTTAGTCACAAGCAGCACACCATTGTAAGAACTGGAAGAGATGGTGACTTTCTAAGAAAACAAAGGAAATTAACATTTGAACATTTGAGTCGGTCGCACCTCTTAATGTACATCTCATTCCCTTTACCCCCTCTTCCCACACCTCTCCTCTCCACATGTTGAGATGACCTGAAATTCACCCAAAATCTATATGGGGTAATGTTATCAAGTACTATACAGTATTATATCCCCACAGATCTCCCCCACAGGTCTCATTCCCACAGAAGTAGACCAAAAGGTAATAAAGGTTTTAAGAGTTTAGAGATATTTTGCATTCAGTGGAGGGCGGATACTCTGCCTATTGGTCTTTCGTGCATATTGCCCTCGTCCCCAAAAGGTGTAAACTACCAATAGGACCCTAGTCAATGCAAATTCCTATTGTAAGTTCCTGTCTCACTTTGGGGGATGCTTTGTCTTGGTCTGGTATTTAAAGAAATGCTGCAAAGTGTCTTCTAGACACAGTGTTATGTAATTTTCAGATGTCAGGTATACATCTTTTACTCTTTACTTCAGAGCATTTGATGTTATGTATTGATTATCTTGGAATTGATTATGTAATTGGCACGATACCTTTACCTGACTAATAATAAATAGTTACATTTGAATTTATACTGACTCTGAAATGATTGATTCTAGTAGATTACATTGTGTCCATTGCTACCGCAAATCTGCGTCAGGTTAGTAACGGACTAAAGTCCAGTTTTGGGTGGAGCATAGGGCACGCCAACTGAGATTTTAGAGCTCCGCCTAACACTTGGCATTAAGTTCCAGTGTACTTAGTCTGTGAAGGCTAATAAAGGGAATTTCCGTTTAGGGCAACAGAATGTGGACCGATCAACCTAAATAGGGTGAGCCTTGTTTAATGTAAAGTTACTCTAGCTAAGTGTACATGGGAAACCATGGCATGACCATACCAAAATTACTATTAGATAAAGTATTGGTCAGCTTTAATCTGAAGTAGTGGTCATGACCTTTATAATGTCACTACATTTTTAAGCAATTTCATAGAAACATCAGTACCAGTTTTAGTATGGGTGATACTGGCCTTCATTTATAAAAAAGAGCCATTACAAAAAATATTTAAAATATAATGTATTTAAGTTGCTTCTACATTAATTTGGAGAGTAACTGTGAAATCATTACAATATTAAATATTAAAAATAATGTTTTTAATCGCGATAAAATAGAGCAAATAATTACTCTTTAAATAAAGCTGCATTCCATAAGTTTTACCTCTTTTTCGCCATCTCTGTTTGAACCCTGAAACTGCAGTTATTTGCAGAGTTATCTTCTTTACGAGAAATAATATAATGTTTTGAGGTGTATGTGAGAGATAGATAGATAGATAGATAGATAGTGGCTACAAGTGTGTTGTGCTGCTCAGTCCAATCAACTTTCAACAGTGTTTCTCAGAAATCTCTTACTGCACCTTTGACAAATATTGTTAAGTAATTTTGAATTGCTTTAGAGAATTATTTTGTGATTGATTGATTGATTGCCCAAAGTCTGAGACTACTTTTTGCATTCTTTTTCAATTTAATACAATATTTTTCATTACCAATTATATTATCCGCATAGCAAACTGAGTGATAAAATTGTTTGTTGACAGCAGCACTTGAACTGTATGAACTTTTGTGATAACATTTGTACAAAGTCACAAATGTGCTTATTTGATTATTGACCTAGAAATAGTGCAGAATTGTAAATATTTGTGACCCTGGACCACAAAACCAGTTTTAAGTCGCACGGGTATATTTGTGGCAATAGCCAACAATATATTGTATGGGTCAAAATGATTTGCTACTGTAAATATATCAAAAATGTATTATTAGTAGTAATATGCATTGCTAAGGACTTAATTTGGACAGCTTTAAAGGCGATTTTCTCCATATTTAGATTTTTTTACACCCTCAGATTCCAGATTTTCAAATAGTTGTATCTCGGCCAAACATTGTCCTATCCTAACAAACCATACATCAATGGAAAGCTTATTTCAGCTTTCAGGTGATGTATAAATCTCAATTAAAAAAAAAATTTGACCCTTATGACTGGTTTTGTGGTCCAGGTTTACATTTGTTGTTCATTTTATGTCATGAGTTTCTATTTGTTTTAAATTCCTTAAAGTTTAAAAAGTTCAAAAGTTTGTGGTTGGTATGATTTTTTTAAAATTGTTTTTGAAAAAATGTCTTATGTTCATCAATGTGGCATTTATTTGATCAAAAACATGGTAAAAACAGTAATATTGTGAAATATTGTTACAATACTGTGATGACAAAGCTGAATTTTTACTTCAGTCTTCATTGTCACATGATTTTTCATATTCTTTGATGAACAGAAAATTCAAAAGAACAGCATTTATTTGAAATAGAAATCTTTTGTAACATTAATGCCTTCACTGTCACTTTTGATCAATTTAATGCATCCTTGCTGAATAAAAGTATTAATTTTAAATTTTCTGACCCCAAAGTTTGGAATGGTAGTGTATATATTTAATTCCAAGTAATTCTATCTAATGTAATGTCTTTGTATATTAATATAATAATGTCAACAAGTGAATTAGAGTGAGTTAATGAACAACTAAGATTTTATTCTGAATGAATCAATGGCTCCATGGCTCAGTGATTTCTCTCTGTGTGTATAAAGTAGCTGTTGGATGCAGGACTCCGGGAGCTGCGGGAAGAGACTGGTCTGAAACTGAGCCCTAATGAGATCTCCTCTCAGCTGCTCGGCCTGTGGGAGGTGTGTGTTTATAGCACAATGTTTTTTGTGAGACCTGCCGCCAAAGTCCAAAAGGGCCACTGCACAGGGATGCTGAATTTGACAGACGGAGGCAGATTGTTTGCAAACCGTAATTGCGTAACCTGGAACAGTCAGGCGCTGCAGACATCTGTTGTCTATCTCAAAATTTTAATCATTGACATTAAGCTATTGGCTCAAGATGTAAACCTAATCAAGCTGATCCAGAGGGTTTACTTTAATTGTCACAAAACAAACATATGAGATGGTAAAGGAATAGTTCATCCAGTGATGTTGTCGTCATGTCCTCATCTCTGTTGTATGATTTTATTTTTTCCATGAACATATAGGCTGATATCTAAGCTGTTCTTTTCCATCCTTCGTGGAAGTGAATGAAAAAGGACATTAAATGTTGAGTACATGGCTAGTGTGCTTTATTCCAATACTTTTGAAGACAAATTTATGTGAGGAACAGACTGAAAATTTTAACATCCTTGTTCTTTGATCATCTTCATCTCAAATGTTATCAGTTGCGGTTGCATATAATTAAACTTTTTGGCAGTATAAACTTTCCACTTTCATTGTATTGAGAAGAGAGGCTCGAACATTGTTCCTAACACATCTCATTTTGTGGAAACCATGATACTTTTTTTCAGGATTCATTGAATAGAAAGTTTAAAAGAACAGCATTTATTTGAAATACTATAAAAATCATGCGTCACTTTTGATCAATTTCATGCACCCTTGCTGAATAAAAGTATTAATTTTCTTTTAAAAAAAGACCCCCTACTTCATTCAAAAATATTTTTTTTGAATGGTAGTGTACTTGATTTTATGAATTACACTATAATTCTCTGTCCAGTCAGTGTATCCACCCATGTTGTCCAGAGGACCGCCTCAGAGACATCACGTCGTGGTGTACATGCTTCTGAAGAGCACTCAATCACACCTGCAGCTTCAGGTACACCTTTGGGTTATCAACAGATAGGAACATGTTTACACCCGCTGCTGATTTGAGGTGCATGTGCTCCATAAGGTGTCTCTTCTTCTTTCTCAGGCTTGTTTGCGCCCACAACCTGCTGAAGTCAGTGCGTGCGTGTGGGTCGATGCAGATCTGGTGAAATTTGTGGTATCTGCTGTAGATGGTGAGAAGGATTCTGTTCGAATACCAGCTGACCTGCCACAGACCATCAGGTATGGAGTCTCTATTAACCCTGACATATGAAATAATAGTCAGAAAAATATATATATATTTAAATGGAACAGTTTATTGAACCGTAGGACAAAAAAATAAAAATTAGTTTATCATATTTGATACATCAGGCTTTTATGACTCATATGGTATGATATAGGAGAATATTATGGAAGCTTGTTTCCGCTTCTGAATAAAAAATAAAAACAGTAATTGCGACTTTTTTTCTGAGAGAAGTCAGAATTGCAAGATATAAACTGACAATGGTGAGAAAGTTGCAATTATCTCTTAAATGTTTTATTCCATGGCGGAAACAAGCTTCCTTAGAATATAGAGCTCATACTTGAGAAGTAAAAACACCTCTTTTCATTTAGAGGCCCAAACTGAGCAAAAATATGCAATTTGGTGCAAAGATTGTAATGTAAATCAATAAGATCATTATAAAAGTATAGCTGACTACTTGCATAAAATGCTTATAATTATCAGTTGTCACTTTATATATCCTATATTATGTCTTATTAAGATGATATTTGAATACACTCACCTAAAGGATTATTAGGAACACCATACTAATACTGTGTTTGACCCCCTTTCGCCTTCAGAACTGCCTTAATTCTACGTGGCATTGATTCAACAAGGTGCTGAAAGCATTCTTTAGAAATGTTGGCTCATATTGATAGGATAGCATCTTGCAGTTGATGGAGATTTGTGGGATGCACAAAGCTCCCGTTCCACCACATCCCAATGATGCTCTATTGGGTTGAGATCTGGTGACTGTGGGGGCCATTTTAGTACAGTGAACTCATTGTCATGTTCAAGAAACCAATTTGAAATGATTGGAGCTTTGTGACATGGTGCATTATCCTGCTGGAAGTAGCCATCAGAGGATGGGTACATGGTGGTCATAAAGGGATGGACATGGTCAGAAACAATGCTCAGGTAGGCCGTGGCATTTAAACGATGCCCAATTGGCACTAAGGGGCCTAAAGTGTGCCAAGAAAACATCCCCCACACCATTACACCACCACCACCAGCCTGCACAGTGGTAACAAGGCATGATGGATCCATGTTCTCATTCTGTTTACGCCAAATTCTGACTCTACCATCTGAATGTCTCAACAGAAATCGAGACTCATCAGACCAGGCAACATTTTTCCAGTCTTCAACTGTCCAATTTTGGTGAGCTCGTGCAAATTGTAGCCTCTTTTTCCTATTTGTAGTGGAGATGAGTGGTACCCGGTGGGGTCTTCTGCTGTTGTAGCCCATCCGCCTCAAGGTTGTGCGTGTTGTGGCTTCACAAATGCTTTGCTGCATACCTCGGTTGTAACGAGTGGTTATTTCAGTCAAAGTTGCTCTTCTATCAGCTTGAATCAGTCGGCCCATTCTCCTCTGACCTCTAGCATCAACAAGGCATTTTCGCCCAAAGGACGGCCGCATACTGGATGTTTTTCCCTTTTCACACCATTCTTTGTAAACTCTAGAAATGGTTGTGCGTGAAAATCCCAGTAACTGAGCAGATTGTGAAATACTCAGACCGGCCCGTCTGGCACCAACAACCATGCCACGCTCAAAATTGCTTAAATCACCTTTCTTTCCCATTCTGACATTCAGTTTGGAGTTCAGGAGATTGTCTTGACCAGGACCACACCCCTAAATGCATTGAAGCAACTGCCATGTGATTGGTTGATTAGATAATTGCATTAATGAGAAATTGAACAGGTGTTCCTAATAATCCTTTAGGTGAGTGTATAATGAAAGATGTACAAATAAACGTTCCTCAAAAGCCTGATGTATCATATTTGATACTCATATTTTATTCCCAAGTCTTTTTATGAACTTTTCTGCAGACATATAAAAGGTGTTACAACAGCTGCAAAATGAGACAAGGTGTTTGAAAAAAAAAAAAAAGATTAAAAAGCAACAGAACAGGTCAACACAGCCACATAGATTATGTATTAACTAGTAATACAATAGTTAAGGGCCTTTGAGAGAGTTCTGAAAATATCAGACCAGTAGTCCGTTAGTATCGGGCAAGACCAGAACATGTGAAGAGGATCAGCTGGGGATTGTCTGCATCTGTTACAGGCATCACTTCTGTTAGGAAACATTTTAGCCAATTTGGCATTAGTGAAATAGGCTCTGTGAAGCACTTTACATTGTATTAGGGCGTGTCTAGCACAAATAGACGAAGAATGAACTAATTTAAGTAGGTTTTTCCACTGGTCCTCAAAAATGTCAATGCCCAAATCCTGCTTCCAGGTTTGCTTAAGGGAATCAATCGGAGATGAGGTCAAGTTCTGATTCGGTGGACGATTGGGGTAATGGGGAAACAACTTTTGAATAAAGTGCCTCACTTGGAAAAAAACTAAACAGATGGCTATTAGGAAGGTTGTATTTAGCTGATAAGGAAGAAAAAGAGGAGAACACATGGTTTTCATACATAAAGGCCCTTAGCTGCCCATATATCGAAGACGCTGTCTGAGAGGGACAGGGGAAATAAATGATTATTTGAATGATATTGAATTGAGGCTTTGTGTAGACCGAATTGTTTTCTGAATTGAAGATAACTATTAGATTGCTTAAAATTTTGAGTACCCCAAGGGGAAGCTGGGAACAGATATTAGAAAGTGAAGACCGAGAGGAAGATATCTCTATATGCACCTAAGGCAGGCTAGAGGCACACCTTTTAAGGTGTGACTTTTTAATGAAAATTTGGAAGCGCTAAACCCCCTTCAGATTTGGGAAGCTTGAGAACTGATTTCCTGATGCGAGCTGGCTTATTATTCCAAAGGAATCCGTTCAATTGCTGATTTAAATTAGTGAAAAAAGATTTACTAATGCAGACTGGAACATGCTGAAAAAGATACAAGAACTTTGGCAGGATAACCATTTTAATAAGGTTTGCATGACCTATTACAGAAAAGGAAAGGGAACTCCACCTAGCAAAATCCGACTTGCATTTGTCCAAAAGTGCCATCAAATTCTTAAAAAACAAGTCTTTACGCGAACTAGTGATAAATATCCCCAGATATTTAAACCCATCCAAGACCAACTTAAAGGGGAATGAGGAGGAGATTTAGCTAATTGGTTAACAAAAAATAACTTGCTTTTTGGAAATTTAACTTGTACCCTGGTAGGCAGCCAAACTGATTCAGAATGGATAGTATAGGGGGGAGAGAGACTATGGGGTCAGAGATATACAATACCAAATCGTCTGTGTAAAGAGAAAGTTTATGTACCCGACCATGGCGTGTGATGCCTTTAAATGCATCGTGGCTACGAATGGTTACCAAGGGTTTAATAGCTATATTGAATAAAAAGGGTGAGACGTGCAACCTTGACATGTCCCCCGTTGGAGCAAATAGGGTGGCGAACGGACACCGTTGGTATACACTAGAGTCGAATCCAAGAAATTAATTTGGGGTCAAATCCGAATTTTCCTAACGCAAAGAACAAGTATTCCCACTGAACCTTCTCTGCATCCAATGAAACTATGACTTCAGGGGTACTGGATGAGGAAGAGAAAATAATGTTGAGTAATCTCTGAGTATTAAAGAAAGAATGCCTATCCAATGTAACGCCTGTTTGATCTAACGTAATTTTGAATGGCATTACATTTTGGAGGCGGAGAGAAAGAATTTTGGCTAGTATCTTACAGTCTATGTTTAGCAGATAAATCAGTCTATAGTTACCGCAGGAAGTGGGATTCCCTGTCTTTCTTCAACAGCAAGGATATAGAAGCCATATACATTTGCTGGGATTTGGCCTTCTTGAAAGGAATCATTGAACATCCTTGCTAAAGATTTTATAGAAAAAATAAACATGTACCACAACCTGAAGGGGGACGTTTTTAGAATTGTACAAAAAGGCCTTCTACTTGCTAAAAAAGTATAAACTCTCAAATACAAGAAGACATGTAGTAGATTGTGTACAACAGGTTTTTCAGAAATTTTTGGTCTTGTTGATGATATGATACATTAGGCTTTATAGGTTTAAGTATTAATTCCATTGTTTTGAATGTTTGTTTCCTGTATGTTGTTTGTTGTCAGTGTTACGGGGGTGTCTCCACATGGTGAGCTGAGCGAGACCTCACTGGCTGCGTCTTTGTTCTGTAACCGAGCCCCGGATCATGGCGAGGACATTGAACGAGTCAGCACCGGAACCAAATTTGCATTAGAACTGTGGTTGAAAACACTGGGGTCTCATCCTGAGACACATTGACTCCCTACTGAATACCAACCTACTCTGCACTGAGCCAACGCAGAGCCCAGCAAACAAAAACAAAACATTTTAAATCCTGCGTTAACTTTTCATATTGTATTTTCATACAAGGTTATATATTCATTTAGAAAATGTAACCTGCAATATGCCCTTTAACCAGTGCCTTGAGGAAGACAGCACCACCTGCTGGACTGGAGCTATTTCAGTACGCCATGCTATTCAGGCATTAAAATAAAATAAGCATTAAAATATTTTTTTTTCTAAAAAGTTTCAACAGCCTTAGAATAACTGTTATATTTAACCCATGTCAATGTGCAACATTTGTCAACATTAATCTTTAATTACAACAGAAACAATTTTGTCCCCTCTTCAAAAGTTGGCACATTAAAGTTGGTTTAAATGTAATTTAATTGTTTTTTTCTACATAAAGTTATCACATCTGAATATTCACTCTTTCTCTTTTTAACTCCACAATAATAATAAATTAATCATGACAAATACACTTATCAATAGGATATAATCAAGTGTTTGTGCGTGTGTGTGTGTGTGCATTTACTTGTACAACTGTCTTTGTGAGGGCCGGTTTGAGTTAGACCATCAGAGTAAGGGCAAAGAGAGTAAAGTGAGGACATTTTGGACATTTTCATCCTCACTTTCTAAGACCTGTTTGAGGGTCAAGACTTGGTTTAGGGATAAGGTTATAATTAGGTTAAGAGTAGGTTTAGTGTAAGGGTTTGGGTTAGGCACTTTGAGGTTAGGATAAGGAGCTAGAGATTGCATTGTGTCAATGAATGTCCTCACAAAGATAGTACAAGTGTGTATGTGGTCTTGGTATTCCCTATGTTATGGGACCAAATATCCCCACAAGTATTATACCAGTAAATTTTGACCTTGTGGGGACATTTTTGGTCCCCATGAGGAAACAACAAATCATCCAGAGTGATCTTTTTTGAAAATATAAAAAAAACTACGTTTTCTGTGACGTGTAGGTTTAGGGGTAGGGGTAGAATATATAGTTTGTACAGTATAAAAACCATTACATCTATGGAAGGTCCCCATAAAACATGGAAACCCCACACTCTGTGTATGTGTGTGTGTGGAGATTCAGGGTCAGTGTGACTAGAAGCTACGAGACTAAAATATGAGAAAAATGAAATTTCATCACAGATTACATTTGACCACAAAGATAATCTGCAGCATTTCACTTGTATGTTCTTGCTGTTCAAATACTCCATATCTTGATTTCTTCATCAGGACACTGCCTGGGACATTTTTCTCCTCTTTGCTTTTAAGCAGAATTTGACCTGAAGTGACACTCTTACCATCTAGTTCAGTTTATTCCATACTGAGTTTATCACCTGATGCGCATCAATCATGAGCCACATGTTTGTGTTCTTTAAAAATTATGTAACACTTACAATGGGTTACACTATCGTTCTACATTGCTATTTAAACATATGTATTGCATTATGTGACTCATTTCAGATCTCATTCTTGACCTCAATCCTCCAGAGAACAAACTAGTCATGCCACGGCCATTTTCAGAAACTCTTTTTAATTTCACTAAATCACTGACAATACATCACATCATTCAATCCATGTTTAAAAGTTACAAAGTACTTTGTGCAAAGGTATATTGTAGGAAAATAAATTCTAAATAGATAGTAATGGCATGTAAAATCATTTCCCTGTCTGTTCAGCTTCCTGCAGTGCAGTGCCGGTTGTATGACAGTTATTCTTCCAACATAAGTTTTCCTCAGGCCTTGTTCTTCACACCCGGAGGGAGTGACAATGTTGGGGAGTCAGAGAACCTGAATGATGGAATCAAAGTGTAGATTGAGCTCTGTTGGGTTTGTTAAGTGTGTCATAGGTACTGCTGCATGTGTATTTTACTGTACCTGTGTCCATCATTTGTTCACCACGTACATTCCTGTTCGGTTTTTCGGAGGTTTTTCTCTGACGTCCTGTTATTAACAGAGTCAGTTATCATTACATGTATGCACATCATATCGCCAATTCTGAAGACATACAACTACAGTGTCAAAAGTAACCCCCTTTATATATTTTTTTATGTTTGAACTCTTTATTTAATTATATTATATTAATATATTAAATAATAATATTTTGTTTATTTTATAAAATGTTGTTGGTTTTATTTTTTATGTGATTTTTTAAATTAAATTATTTGTAATTTATATTTTATATTTACTTTTATATTTTTGTGTGTTTGCATATTTTTCTTTTAATTTTTTACTATTGTTTATCATAATATATTTTTTTATTATTGCTGTCAAATCGATTAATCGTGATTAATCGCATTGAACATAAAAGTTTGTTTATATAATGTGTCTAAACGTGTATTATATAAACACAAACTTTTATGTTAGATGCGATTAATCGCGTTTAATCGGTTTGACATTGATTTCAAATTATTTTTTATTTTTTATTTTTGTTTGTTTATTTATTCGTTCTTTTTGTATGCTAGTTAAAATACACTTTTTTTTATCCCTTTCACCTTGATAAAGTCTTGCATAACCTGGCAGTACAGGAACAACAAACAAATGTTCGATAAAAGATTGATAAAGAAAAGATTGATTCTTTTTTCTGTTTCGTTTAATAGTTACGCCCTTGTTTCTTCCATTTTAGTTTGCCATTTTGTGTTTGGGGTCCATTAGGAAAATAAGTTGGGGAATTTAGGGGGGTTTATATTATCACTGTGAATCATCCCAGCTTGTTATTAATATAAATGCCAGTGCCCTAACAAACGCCTCCGTTCAGCTCAGCTCAGTTAATCACCCTTTCCTCTGATCAGCTGTCGACCGAAAACTGCTGCTCAGATGCATTCAGCCCTGGAGGCCTCAATGCGGGTTAGATTCAGAGTTTAAGTCTTTCTCTCCTGGCTCCTGTCATTGTTCAAATGTAGGCAGGGCATTGTGAGCGGTGACGCCGTGGCTACTGGACGATGGAGGAGACGCAGATGGAGGCCTCACAGTCTCTGAACAAGAGTCGAGTTTCCCACGCTTCAGGTTTCTTAGTCAGAGCCGCACAAAGAGGGGCCTGTGCAGGCGACGGGGACGCTGGAACGCCAGGTAACAGTAGCCAATTTTCCCTAGTTCTGATCTGTGATTGTGGGGTCAGTGTTTTACATGGACAGAGATGGTGATGGAGAACCCTTCTGAAAACCCCTTTGTTTCCCTCCACAATAAAGATGCACATTTAGTTAAAAGTTTTGTGTTTGTATACAGTCTTAACATTGGTTTTATGTTGTATTGTTAGTTGTGTGAAGAGGTTAAAATGCTGCATGCTTTTCAATAAGTTCGCATTAAATTACAGGTTTCTTGATGTTTTCTGACCTTAAAGAGCTGCATAAGGCTGCATTCACATAGTGTTTTCACTAATAGGTGTGACTCTCAAATTCTCCCATTCATCCAGCAGCAGACAGGAGGAGATCTATTATGTCTGTACGAGCAGGTAACCAAAGTTAACCCCACTTTTTAACTTGAGATTAAGTCCTGCGGTTGTAGATAACTATTGTAAATATCAAGATATGTGTATTGTGCCTTTAAGGATTTAATACTTAAATAAATATACTTATAATAAATAAAATCTCCTGCTGCTTTCATCCTCTCAAAAAATGCTGTGGTTCTGTTTTTGTCTAATTCAGGGGTTGCTTACTCTATTGCTGTGTTATTTAATGTTTATATACTTTTATAGCTTTTTTTTCTTATGTTGAAATAGCTTTTATTTTTATATTTTCAGTTTTCATTTTAATAAAGTATTTTTGTTATGAGTCGTTTTTATTTTTAACCTTTTTATCAGTTTATTTTGATATCAGATTCATAATTTTAATACTTCAACTTAAACGTGTTTTATTTCAGTTAGTTGCCAAAACAACATTTTCTATTTTTTGTGTAAGTTTTTCATCTAATATTTATATTTTATTCAGCTTTTACAATTAACAATAAGTAATAGTTTTGTATTGTTTTAGATAACAATAACAACACTGTCTTGAGCATACAATTTCGACAGCCCTACATGAGTTACTGACAGCAACTAAAAATAAGCATTTGTCAGAGTTTGTATATGTCATGTATGTACATTATGAACAAACTCTGACAAATGCTTATTTTTAGTTGTTGTCAATAACTCATGTAGGGCATCTGAAATCACTGCAGTCCTAAAAATTTAAGGTAGTCACTTTTGTTATAGAATCTAGTTTCATAAACGAACTGTATAGGAACAAAATGCAATCTAGGTTGCGTCAGAATAAATTATGGATAGTATCGCACCGCTTGTTTGCCATTGGTTGTATCAAATGTGCTTTGCGTTGAGTACATGGGGATGTCTGGATTGAAGTACATGGGAGGATTCATCTCTTCAGGTTCATTCACGAAAACTCTTCGTTTCGGACAACAGCACCAGAGCACCACCTGAGAGGAGGAACACTTTTGTCCTTTAACAGTACAGTCACTAACAAAAAACTACCACATTACATTGGCTTTTTAGATATAGTATCATGGTTTTATGTACATGAACCATGATATTATTTTGAGTGTTTTACCATAAATACATTGCTTTATACACTGCCTGGCCAAAAAAGTCTCTGTTTGGATTTAAATAGGATGCTAACATGCTATATGTTTGGCAACAGTTCTTCTAACCCTAATTGACGGAGTGTGTAGATTTAAATTTCTTAAACAACCATGTAGGAAGACACATCATGGCCATATTCCAGGATGACAATGTCAAGGTGCATCAAGCTCAAAAGAATGGTGAAAGAATGGTTGGGAGGGAGCATGAAGAATCATTTTCCACACATGAATTTACACCTCTCAATCCTTAAATTCATTGAAAGTCTTTGGGATGTGCTGGAGGAGACTTTACAGAGTGCTTGACTTGTCAATACAAGATCTTGACCAAAAAATGATGCACCTCTTGATGGAAATAACATCACAACATTTATTTTCATCAAGAGGTGCATACATTTTCTCAAAGATCTTGTATTGACAATGCAAGAGGCGACATCATAATCAGAGCAATAATGTTCCAGCCACAGACTTAAGTATTTGCCTTTTTAAATCCAAACAGCAACTTTTTTTGAGGCCTAGCATTGTATATGAATATGGTAATCATTTAGTGAATGGTATAAGGGAGAGCGAGGCACAACCTAACGGTTTTTGACTGTCTCAGTTTGTGTATGTCCACTTGGGGTTCAGAGTATCTATTTTTTCCCACATTATTTTCACACGTATCTAGTACAATTATGTGGTTTTGTTTCATTATTACAGTGTATACTTTTTTTCTTAATTTACCCAGAAAGAACGAAAGTGAAATGTGACAACATGCCCCATAAGTGGGATACATTGTAACATGACCATATGACAGCTTAAAATGTTATCTGATCTAATAAAAAAAATATCCAAGACAAACTAAAATATTTTGTCAATAAAAAACAATTATTAACTTGTTCAAATAAAATAATGAAAATTTGTAATCATTGATAAATAAACTCATTTTTGAGTTTGACAACAAACACATCACAAAACACAGCTACAGCACAGTTAAAAACATAATAATAATTAATAACATCTGAACATCTGACTCAGTCATTATTCACCTTTTGCTCATGGATTCTCAAAAGAATTCATAAAAGTATAGAATATAATAACAGTTCTAATAGGGGCACATTGTAACACAGTGTGACAACATGCCCCACCTGCACAACTGGGATTTAAACCCGGCTTGTGTCTTCTGCTGGTTAGATCAGCATTAAAGAACTATCTCAACTCTTAAATAACAGATATAAGATTAAAATAATATCAGATTTGTTTTATTTTAAATAAACACAAAAAACAGACATGAAAGATAAACTTAAGACATTTACTTTTGCTATGGTTAAATAAATGTTCAGTGATATCTTCCATAGATTTTTTAAATTTTGGTGCATTTTTTCTCTCTAAATAATGTTGATATGGCAACTAGTAAATACACAACGTTTTTTCATCCTAGCGTGTGTGGAAAGTTTTAAACCATGTGTGTTACAACTAACCCCACGTTAGGTTGTGCCCCGCGCTCCCCTATATCAAAGATTAAATTGCCTATAATTTGGTATGTACCACCACTATACTTATGGATAGTAATATATAGATGTTGGTCAATTTTATTATTTATTCACATGAATATACAATCAATACAATTTTAAAAGTTGCTACCATGTTCTCCTATAAAACCAAAGGTTCATACAATATTGATCCTACACCCTCGATCACTCACCAGAATGATGAGGATGATGAGGAGGAAGAGACTGACAGCTGCCAGCGCTAAGAGGGCGATGCCCCATCCAGGCACCAGAGCAGAGGCAGTGGTAGGTGAATAATTCACAGGCGTGGTCTTCGAGGGCTGTGCTGTTGGAAATGGAGTGGAGCTAAACATCGGGTTCACAACAGTGGTGGTGGTGGTGTTATTGGGGGCTGTGGTGGTGGTGCCATTTGGGGTTGCAGTGATGGTGGCATTTGGGACTGTAGTGATGATGTCAGTGGTGGTGGTGCTTTTGGAAGGTAAAGTGATGGTATCATTGGGTGCTGCTGTAGTGGTCCCATTAGGGACTTCTGTGGTGGTCCCATTAGTTACTCCATTGGTGGTGCTGTTGGGTGCTGCAGAAATACTTGCATTATTCATTGGTGAGTTGGTTGTGGTGTTTGGATGCATTGTGGTGGTGTTAAAGGGTGTGGAGGTGGTGGAGTGGATGAAGTGTGTGATGTTTCCTACAACAGCAGAGGTGGACATGTTGGTTGTGTGTGTGGATGGAAGGCGGCTGCTAAGGGATTCGGCGTCCGTTATGATGTCAGAAGTGGAAGTGAGGGGCGTGGCCATAGAGGGTGTGGTCATAAAGGTTGTTCCTTTGTGTGTTGTCATTGGTGGGCTGTTGAAGGTCTTCTCTTCTTCAAAAGGTTCTTCAGTTGATAGTTTATCTGCGGGTGGAATGGAATGTACTTTTCAGTAGTTGTTGATGAATTTGTCAACACAATCTCATGGCAATTCATATCTATTTTACATTTTGTTGGCTAATTGGTGTGAATGTGTACAATCTCATTTGTGCATTTTCATACTTTCAGCTTACGCCCTAGTGATGGTTATGTTTAGGGATAGACCTTCATACTTACTTTTTCTACAAATTGAACATTTTCATATGATTCACATTGCATGGATTCATACAAAATCTTGTAAAATAGTTTTGTTTTCCTGTGAGATGGGGTTGTGTTTCTAAACTTTAAATCCTACAAGTAAAACCCCAGTTAATGTGAAAACTATGTGAAATCAACCGTTGTTGACAGTTATTTTACTTTCAATGTAGTTGAGGTCGATCTCTAGTGCCGGCGATGGAATTTGTTTGTACGCAGGCAAAAAGACGTCTCTCACAATCTCTGGGTTGACTTGGGTCGGCCCAAACAGCAGTCGAGAAGTGGCGATCACAGACCCATTACTGCAAGAGAAGCACTCAAAAGATCAGATATTCTCTGTCACTTGGTTATATTGGATGTAAATCTAAGATTATGAGTTGATCAAACCTGAAGATAATCTTGTCTGTCCCCAAATATATCAGGTGAGTGGTGTTAAATGGTTGAGCATAAATATCTTCAAACTGGAAAAAGGAAAGAACAACAGTGAAAAAGACAAACCAATTTAGGGGCTGTTTACGCGACACCATTTTCAACTAAAAACTGAACATTTGTATGCATTTCGGCTGTTTATTTACACAACAATGGCATTTCGGGGGCCTGAAATCGAAAATTTTGTAAACGGGTTTCAAAGTGCAAGTTTTTGAAAACGATACCGTTATCGTCTTCGTGTAAAATGCAAAAAATGTTTCTTTACAAAGTGACATCGCCACTAGCCTGGCATTCATAATACATCGATTTTATGTAAACAGGGGTTTATTTTGACAATGCTGTCTTCCATATGCGAAAAACGCAACTGCTTTTTTTAATGTTTTTAGTGCATCGTTGTCATGTAAACGTGCCCTCAGTCGTCTGAACTGACCCTTTAAAATGCTCGCTAATTTTGATTTAGTTTTATTGATAATTATGCTTTAAAAGTACCATGAAATCACTGTGTTTTTGGACTTGGTACCATGGTAATGCTATGTTTTCCATTAAATTTATGCATTTTATCCAAACAACTTACATTGCATTAAAGATATACAGTACATTTAATTTTATTGGTACCATGGTAATACCATGGTTTCTTACACGTGCCAAGGTATGGCATACATTATAATATCTTGTAAATACTATGGTAAATTAATCTGGTAACCTTACAAAAAATTACTGTACCATGGCAGTACCGTAATATCATGGCATTATCATGGTACTTTAATATAAACTGTGGTATTAACATGGTGTTCTAAGGTAAATAGTACTTTTCTGTATAAGTGTAATCATTCAATTCCATAATATATCAAAATACCATGGTATTTCCATCTGAGACCATCACTGTGCTATTCACTTTAACCTACTGCATACTGTATATCTATTGGATGTATGTAATATTTCCCAGAATACTGTAAATACTCCATGAATGTTTTACATATACAAGCATGATTAAAAAGAGACCCTCACCAGTTGTTCCACCTCTTGCTTGAGTGTTGTATACTCTGCTGATTGCTGGTCAGCCAGTGAGACATTATAAACACGGTTAGTGATTCTGAGATCCATGATAACTGAAGTTAAAGCATGTGGAGTCAAGGCATCTGCGCTTTCAGTTGGGGAATCCCACGCAGAGATATTGACAGAGTTTACACCTGAATCAGATTTTGATATATTCATCACAAAATGTTTTTTTTGTGTGTGTGTGTGTGTGTGTGTGACTTTTTCCTTTTTGCATATTATTTAAAATGTAAAACTGAATTATTTCACCCAAAACTGAAAAATTTGTCATCAGTTATTCACCCTCGTGTCGTGAGACAAAAGAAGACATTTTGTACAGTGAAAGTCAATGGTGTCCAAACCAACACATACAATTCATTCTTTGTATGAACAAAAAAAAAACTTCTAAATATTTTTATTTGTGCATCACAAAAGAAAGAACGTCACACAGGCTTGGAACAACATGAGGGTGAGTAAATAATGACAGAATTTTCATTTTTGGGAAACCTATCCAATGATTCAATGTTACAATGATTTATAAAAGGTAATTTTAAAATATTTGTATTGGTTATATTTTGTGATTCACATTTTTAAAACATAGCTGCTACTTACCCATGAAAAGTGCAATCCAACCAACAGCTAAGATGGTGGAGGCTCTTAGTATAATCTTCATCATCTTTGAAGACGAGTAATCCTTCAGCGTGTGATCTGTGCCAGCGGATTGAGTCAACATCAACTAATGTTCTGGACTCTGGAGAAAGTGCCTCTTTATCAGAGTGAACAGTCCTTTTATTGTTTGAGCACCTGAGCAGGTACCACACACAGGAGGGTGGAGCTCCTGCACCACATTTTCTCTAATGTTTGTGTTTAAATGAGTAAAAGATGATGCATTCATACAGGTGAATTGTGCATTCCCCACAAATGAGATCTCAATCATTTCTCCTTGACAGCAATTCAATTAAATGTTGACTTTTTCTCTTGTCTCGTGCTTTTCAGATGGTTCTCCTGAGGAGAAAAAAAAATCCTGTGATCCCACATAACTCCATAGCGTTTCAGAAGAGGTCTCACACTGTGCTCAAATATGCAAATACGTTTTTGTTTTTTCTCCAAGACTATGATCTGAGCTCTGTTATCCACATTGATTTTATAGCTCTATATTCTTGTTGTCAAATTTGTCTACTTTGAGTGTATTTTTATTTCCTCCAAGAAATTTAAGGTAAATCATCTGAGACAAAGTTCCCAGCTAACAAAAATATGTTCTAAGAACGTTTTGCGAACGTTGCCATTAAGTTCAAAATTACCAGTTTTTAAATGTTTTTTTAAATGTTTAAAAAAAAAAATTCTTTGGTTATGCAAACATTTAGGGAACATTCTATTTTATAATTTTGCAAACAGTATGGAAACATAACTTTTGTATGTTCACTAAACGTTCTGAAACAAGTAATAACATTTAAAGAAATATTAGACAAATGTCCAGAAAAAAAAGTTCCACGAATGATGTATGAATAATATGTTTGTGCTTACTTTTTGAGAACATTATTAAAGACCAAACAACTTTGAACAAACATTCTATTAATAATTTTAAAGAATGTTTTTGTTTATAACTATAACGTTAGACAAAGTCTGTTTGCTGTGTTTGGTACTTAAATGAACACATGAGCAATGAAAGAGCAACATCTGAGCAATAGATTTTTCCTTGGAAGTGCTTTTAAAAGCATTGATCTGAATCAGTTCTGTAGATTTGCACAAGTGTCTGTGGAATATAAATCTGATTTTAAATTGTGAGAGAATAAGAATAGCATAAACAGAATGGACATATAGATATTTACATGAGGTTTGGTCTAAATGCATTTCAGGAATTCAATTTCTCTTCACGAGACATTTGGCTTTCAGCTTCTCACCATAAATAGCACATCTCACCTTTGCTGAACTGTATGTGATGACATCACCTGTGACATCAGCAGTGACATTATCCAGCAGGGTATGTGTGTGTGTGTGTGTGTGTGTGTGTGTGTATGTGTGTGTTTGTGTGTGTGTGCGTGTGTGTTTGTGTTTCTTCTGGCTTTAGCAGGAGACATCTCTCTCCTTCTGACCATTTTAACAGCTGTAAAGCACATCTGTCTGCCTTTTTTTTAAGATTTTCGTTCAGATAAATAAGATAATAACCGGGTCTCTTACTGTGTTCCCTGCTAACAAAAATGTCTTCTAAGGACGTTTTTGCTAACCTTCCACATTAAGTTATGAAAATGTAATTTCACAACAACCCATTTTTTTAATGTTTTAAAACCCCTTTTCCCCCTTGGTTATGTGTCGTTAAGGAAACAGTCCATTTTATCATTCTTCAAATATTATGAAATTCTTAACTTTGAATGTTCTGTGAACATTCTGAAACAAGTAACATATAAAAAATGTTTCAGAACATTTCAGAAAAAAACATTCAATGAGTGCTAATGTGTTGAGAACATTACTGAAGACCAGATATGGACAAACGTTCTATTAACGTTACTTGAAGAACATTTGTTCATAACTTTGAGAACCTTGCCAGAATGTTAGCTAGAGATCAGAGAACGTTCCCTGTTAGCTGGATTACCAGTTTGCATTAGAGTTAAATCATTGTGGCATGTTTGTATCAGATGGTTCAACAAAATCATCTGCATTCGCATAAATATTTTAAACCCCTTGATGTTTTTTTTCCCCTCTAGGTCAGAGACACTGTGGTAAGAACTCTTCCCCACGGGTCAGTGATGTTTTTAGTCACTTGAGGTTTGAGTTTTTGTCTGTGTCTGAAATTTAAGTTGTTAAACGGGTCATTTGGTTTTTCCACAGGGCTTCAGTGAAGTGCTTTATGCCACCCTGATGTTTGCTTGTGGGAGGAAGGACGTCATCTTACCACACACAGTCTGAAATGTTTAGTGACACTCAGTTTAGTGACTGCATTTACACTCTTCAGTGTCTTATTTTCCCATCTTGTGTTTTTGAATATTTAAAAAAGCACACAATGTAGTAAAATTTGGAGAACATTATTCGTCAACATTTCCATTCATGGCAGTTGCTTGGCTGGTGCAGGTATGCATATTTTTTAAGTACTATTCATTTCTTTAAAACTTATTTCAATGTCAGAAAAGTTATTGCATGTCAATAATTTTATTATTGCATTATTGCAAATAAGTTGTTCTAATACACTGTGAAAATGTGCAAGGTTCCTTTAGCTGTTCTTGGAACAATTTCAAAGAATTCCAGAATGTCCCAATGATGCCCAAAGCCCTTTTCCAGACATTTTCACAATGTGTTGAACTTTTCTTGTCATTACCCTTGATGAAACTTAATTATCTGAATGGGAACGGTTACATTAAGTGGTTACATATGTGATTTTTCTTCAGGCCATAGATTAAGTGAATGTGGTCTAAAGAAAGAGAAGAGGATTGCTGAAACTCAGAGTTCACACAAACGAACGGGATGGGTGCTCATGGCCTGAACAGGAATGTACTGGACTCTATCAGTCCCTTGGGTATCTGGAGATGATGTCATCATGTGTACATGTGGTTTTTGCTCATGAATTATTGGCAGATTCCTGGGATGGAGAGTTGCAACATATGTGGCTGATTGTCCATTTGGCCAAGGGATGAAGTCTCCACTCTTTCCTACAGGCCTACTTTAAGCAATGATACAATGACACAGTTCAATTACCTAACAAATCACACCATGGTAACCAAATTGTGTTTTGTATACATATATAAATTAATACTTAATAATTCAGCATGTTGTAATTTGATCAAAAGTGACATTAAAGAAAAAGGAAAAAAATAAACAGCACAACTGTTTCCAACACTGATGTTAATAATTTGAACTGTTTCTTGTGCACTGAATCAGCATCATGTGACACTGAAGACTGGACTAATGATGCTGAAAATACAGCTTTTTATCACAGGAATAAATGGCATTTTATAATATATCAAAATAGAAAATAGTTAATTTATAAATTATAATAATATTTCAGAATATTACTTTTTATACTTTTTTATCAATTAAATGCAGTTTCAAAAACATAAAAACAAAAAAATTTATGTTTATATATAAATTTTGTATACTTTTGAAGCCTTTAGACAGAATAAGGGCATGATCACCTGTGAGTGGAAAGCATCCACAAAGTTATTGGGACTTTTATTTACAACGCAGCAGCTCCGGGTCAGAGGTGTTTGGTCTGTGAAGATGGCGGCTCCCTGTGAGCTGTTTTGCTGGAAGTCTGGTTTGGGTTTACCGTCAGTAAATACGGACTGTCTCATCGTGCTGGTGAGTTTTCATCACAGGCTCAGGTAGACTGGATATTTATATTGGTTGGGTTCTGCTCCATGTTTGTACAGCGATCCGTCTTGGTACCGCCCTTACTACAGTGTAGGTACCCATGGTACAGTGATACCACATAGTAATGCCTATATACTGTATATTCAAATTCATTAAAATGTTACGTTATTGTTGGAATCTCTTCCAAAAGTTGTCTCGCATCTCACAGCGTTTACTGTCTCACATCAATACACATACACAACAACTAATAAAACACAATACAACATAACAGTTATATCATATAGCCTATACAAGTGCATGTTTGCGTGTTCTTTAACAAGGCACTTTGAGTTTGAGTTGTCGCAGCTGTTGTTTATGATTTTATTTATATATATATATATATGTATGTATATATATAGTGTGTATATATAATTTTTACGTAAAATAATTAATAATCCATGCATCCATTCTTCAAACTGCTTATCCTATCTCCTATGTAGGGTGCTGGAAAATAATTATACTTTTTATAGAATATATTGTATTTAATATTTACTATTATTATTTGTGTAATGATACTTTTTATAGAATGTATTATATTTAATATTTACTATTATTATTTGTGTTATAATATTTTTTATTATTATAAATACAATTATGCATTTCATTTGTTTAATTTCTCTGTTCTGTGAAACAACATTTTCCAGAATGAAAGTCTGGAGATTATCAAGATGATCACTAATGCCCCAGATACTATTTTTATCCATTTTATTCATAGCATAGCAAATTATGTATATACTCATTGTTTTGTTAGATTTTTAGTCAAAGGGGTAAGAAAGGGGGTCTGCCACTACGGTTGCCCGGGGCACATGACCACGATCTGACCCTGTCTAAATACCAGTCAAATCTTGCTGCCCTTTGAAACTGCAAATCTCCATTGTTTACTCTTCATGATTTAAAGCTCAAATTCATATCTCAGTTTTATTCCAAAGCCAAGGTGCTTATCAACAGATATTTTTATTGCATGAATCATCATGTGGGAAGTTTCCTCCACTTTTCTTATTTTTCCACTTCAGTTTGGTCACACCAGGGCGCCACCTGTCTGTGCTACTGTAAACCACAAACCCACTTCTGTCATCTGGAGTTAGCATCAATCTCATCTCCCATCGGCAGCTTTGGAGACTGAATTCAGATCCATATTATTCCTAATCAACAAAGGTTGTGTGTAGGCAAAGAACCAGGTTACTATTGCTGAAATCACATGTTAAAATGATTAGGTTACATCAGTGCTGTGTGTTTTGGACTCTCTGAGTGTTGTGGGATTTTTCCAGCTCGCCAGCGGTCGGGTTGATGTCTGTGCATGACAGTCTGTCTGCACCTACTGAGGGAGCTTTGAAAACCGCAGGCATGTTTAGCTCCCTCTGTGTGATGGTTTGGTAATGTGAAGTTCATTCAGAATTTTCCAGATTATCTCAGTGCACCAGAAAGGATATAGTTGCATTAAATTGTGACTGCATGTGAAGATTGGAGATTTGCCTGTCAGCTGCCAACTTGAATTTAGGCCTGTCATAACATTATAATATCATACCATATTTTTGACAGTGATACATTTTTGAGCACTTAATTGTGATTAATGATTTAATTATTATTTTTTCATTAGTCTTGCAGTTTATGCTTATGACATACATATTTTGAGTAGATGTCCATTAGTCACGTTAAGTTACATTTTTATCCCTGAGTAAATGACATACAAATGAAAAACTGTATTAAAATATTTAACTGCTTTGGAATGCTCCCATATCCCATTACTGCACCTAAAAATTAAATAAAAACACAATTTCATAATATTCAGTTCAGTATTCGTTTAAAATTTATTTTTTGCAATATATGAATGAAATGTAACATTATTTGAATATAATATAATAATATTATTATAAATAAATAGAAAAAATAAATAGTATAAATAGTAATATAAGAAATACATCAAATAATCTGACCAAGCATTTCTGTAATAATTATGACAGGCCTACTTTTAGTTAAAGGTGCTGTATATAAATTTTTTTGACTGTGCTAAAGCATAAAAATTCCATATTCAGGAATTATGCAGATATTTAGGAAGCATGCTATGTTCACGTACTTGTTTCTCTGGGAAAAAAAATGCTACACCAAAGTTATTCTACTTTGAAATGTGCATTCCGTGTCTGAATGTCTGTTTTTGTTTTGGACTATGTGATCCCACCCACTGCTAATTTACCCAATAGTATTTCGACACCCTGGGTTGCCAGTTGCCGGAAAACAAAGCGTATTGCAGCCATGGAAGCCAGCAAACAAACTAGGTTAGAGATTTCAGATTCTACCCGACCTAAGAAGTCTCAGCATTAATCTAAAAAGCTCTATGACCAGAGTCATTTTAAAATGCAGATACATTAGCTGACTTACAGTCTAAAGCTTGTCGCTTTCCATTGTCAATTGCGCTCGTTCCTGTTGCGTGTTCTCAAACTGGCAAACCACGAGGGGGGCGGGGGAAACAACTCTCTCCAATATTCAGATTTTGGACTGCAGTACCCATTTCAAACGCTAGCTGTCAATATTACATACTGCACCAATAAAGTGCCCCTATTATGCTATTTTAAAGACTCCTAATTTTGTTTTGGAGGTCTCCTACAAAAGATTTACATGCATCAAAGGTCAAAAAACACTTTCATTTTCTCGTTGGATGAATCAGTCTCTCTAAATCCCTCCTTTCCGTGAGCTACTCTGCTCTGATTGGCCAGATGGCCCAGATCTGTTATGCACGTGTCAGAAGCTAAACAGCCATTACCATACTGTTTCATTAAGACAGTAATAACGTAAGTTAGCCGGAAACTTACACAATATAAAACACAAAACTACGTATTTTGAACACCCGGTAGAAAATATATACATCAATAATTATTCATACTTACAGGTTGTGATTCTGAGGAGCAAGCTGGTCCAAATAAACTGAGTACTGACCCATCTTTTCAGAGCGTTTCCCGCGTTGAACTCCGAGATTTGAGAAGCAGTCGTCAGTAAAATGACGTTAATGGCGGGTCAAGTTGTTCGCTGGGACACAACATACAATATAGGCGGGCATTATGCAAATGTATTTTCTAGTGATTTAGAACAGTCACGCAGTGGGATTTGAATTACAAACGTCTCGTATAGGCGTTCAGAGTCTATTCTTTTTTTGGGGAACTTTGCAGAACGTTTACATTCAAAAACAGCTATATTACACACTGCATGAAAGGGAATATTTTAGAGATTTCTAGTGATGTTATGTGCTTGTTTTATTCTACAAGCTTCAGTCTTGATCTTAAAATATAGTGTGCTTATTTGACATTTAGGAAGTCATTTTTCTTTGTTATGCTTGATGTTTTGCAGTGGTCTATTCATTTATATTAACACCTAATGTGGATCCAGTGTAATCTATGTAATCCTATGTAGTACTATGCTTTTCTTTTCATGGTAAACTTACTACTTAGTTACTTGGTGAACCTTAAAATGAATGAAAAAGTGCTCTAATGTGGAAAAACAATGAAATGTTACTGTTCAGCAAAATTATGAATTAACCCCTGATGTGGCTGCTTTATGATGGTGTATTAGAACACTCCCTTAACGACAGAGCAGTGATTGGATGCACAGCAAGACATGGGCAGGGCTTAAAATTAGGACAGCCCAATCATAAGCTTCGCCACTCTATTTAAGGATCTTATGAAAGGTTCAAACTAATTATTACCATCTGCACTTTCAAGAGAAGCTGTTCTGTCATCCATGGCCTAATTTCAGTGTGTTTATGTGTACAGCAGGAGTCTGATGAACTGCTTTACTGTGGGCTAAGTGGACTTCAGCCAGCTGTAGTTTTCCTCTTCGTGTTTGTTTTGGACTGTGCCGGTTGTTCACGTAGGGATGATTTATTTCCAAACTTGATCCTCTCTACTTTACGAGCCACAATTTAGGATTCTGTAGGAATCAATCTAGTAATAAATCTGAGGTTATGATGTCAGCCTTTGATGGAGTTAACTGCGCTTTTCCAGCTCACCGCACGAATGCAACCGGGAAAAGGAGAAATTAATCTCAGAACTCAATACTCAGCTCTTTCCACAAATCTGGTTCCCTCTCCCCCTTTTACAGTCACAGTGAGTTTTAGAGTCTGAGTGCTGGCAGCCTAATGTTAAAGAAGTCACCCAAAAATTTTAATTCTGCTGGTATTCTGTTTTTGAAGTAATTTGAAGCATCTTTATGCTGTTCTTTTGCATTTCCAAGGAACAGTTCATAGTGACCAAAGCTCCAAAAGTAACATAAAAAGTCTGTATTTATGCACTATTTTCCATGTCTCTTACATGATAAATTAATTTTATAGCATAATTATTTCTATCCATTTTCTATACCGACTTATCCTATGTAGGGTCACTGGAGAGTGCTAGAAAGAAATGCAATTCCTAGAAAGAAAAAATTATTTACTTGCTGCAGCCCATAACTTTTTTTGGTTAAAAATGATTCAAAATAAATTTTTGAGCAAGTACATAACCAGCCAGTGTTCAAAACGATCTCCTTACCTTAGCCCAATTCACAACGGTAAGTTTGTAATATGTTATAATTTGAGTGGTACTGGTGTGTTTCCGCTGGATCTTTGCGTCATTACATCACATCTGTATACATAAAGAAGGAATCCGGCTAGTAGTAGTATCGCATGTGAGGATGTTGCAGGTGGCGGATCATTTATAGCCTTTTCTCACAGCAGCTGGAATAATTAAACTTATCATTTTAATGGCGAATTGTAATCCAGAAAGGTCCAAACGACAATCATCAGTGACAACTGGAGATTCACCCATAGTCAAAAGCAAAAGATTAGACTGTACAGAAATTGAAATCTAGAGATAATGCTAATACACACTAAATGCACATAGTCACGCAATGCTGATGTTGTTAACATTAACAATTTGAGAACAAAGTATAACAATAATAATAATTTGCACAGTTTGATGTGATGTGTGCTAAGTGGCAGACATGTTACTTGTTCAGATGACATTTAGTGGGGAAAATTCTTATTTTTGTCATACTCCTAAGAAGTAGAATCTGTGATTCCGAAGTACAGTATCCCCACCGGTGCGGTGATTGACAGCAAGCCGCACATTCGCGCTGAGGAGCCGATGCACAACCCACATAAAGATAATAATTCCACAAATAACTGTAGTTGCAGGTTTCAAACAGAGATGGCGACAAAGAGGCAAAACTTACAGACTGCAGCTTTAAGTTAACATTTTCTGTTATTTGTAATGAATACATAATTTATAGTATTGTATGACATTTGGACACAACATGTTCAGTTGTTTAAGAGCTGCATGAAGATTCTTCAAAAATCAAACAAGGATGTCCGAATGTAATTTTTTTTATTGAATTGTCCCTTTAGAAATCGAGGCTGATCATTCATGAGTCATTCTTGGCTTCAGCCTGAAGCGTAAAGGAATCACTCCAGGGAATTTAACTCCGGTGATCAGTAGTATACAATGCTTTCAATGGAAAGAATCTGCTAAACGACGTGCTGACGTTCTGAGCCAGGTGTGAAGCGCTGGATCTGTCAGCTCTCAGCTGCGTGTGCTGGAATGTGAAATTACATCCTACTTTATCGGATGTTGTCGTAAAACGAGGCATCCCATCCAAGAGCTAACCCTGTCCAAGAGCTAAACAAAACTGTTTTGTGTTGTTGCTTTTAGTGTAGTTGACTAGCTATTGTTGTTTATTCAGGTTGTGTTCTTGCTTTTGTTTCATCTTGTTATTATGTTGTTGTCATTTATATTTTGTAAGGTTGTTGTAAGAATTGTGTACTCTTGATTTGTCCGTTTGTGCTAGAACATAAATGATACTCAAATTGCTTCTAGCACATCAGATTTATTATTCTAGCTTGGCGGCAATAATAATAATAATAATAATAATAATAATAATGTCTTTTTTATATCATTTTCCAGGCATATGCTCGCTTCGCTGGAGCTCCGCTCAAAATTCACAAGATTTCTAACCCCTGGAGAAGCCCCACAGGTAAGCAGGCCCAGTTTTAACAATCTGTTTCTTGGCAGACACTCCACATTCATTAACACATGTTTTAACTGAAACACACAGGCCTCTTCCTCTTTCCTGCCGAGCTGCTGATAACTTGCATCTGTATGTTTCTCTTTACACATTCTTGTCTATCTCATTATTATTTTTTTTGGCTCCTAAATTCTTCCAAAGTTCCATATTATGCCCTATCAAATACATAAATAAAAATTAAAGACCCATCAAAAGCATAACAGTTAATTAGCCTGTTTACATTTTAGCAGATCCCCTCTTTGGGTGCGTGATCATTTAATTTTCAATCATTTAAACTTATTTATAAGGTTTTTTTGGACATAAATTAATACTTTTATTCAGCTAGTATGCATAAAATGTATCAAAAGTGACAGTAAAGACATTTGTAATGTTACAGAAGATCTCCATTTCAAATACATGCTGTTCTTTAAACTTTCTATTCATGGAAGAATCCTGAAAAAAAAAAAAAAATCACATTTCCAAAAAGAAAAAAAAAGAAAAGAAAAAAATGTAGGCACCACAACTGTTTTCAACATTGATAATAATAATAAATGTTCCTTGAGCACCAAATCAGCATCTTAGAATGATTTCTGAAGGATCATGTGACACTGAAGACTAAAATGATGCTGAAAATTCAGCTTTGCATCACATGAATAAATTACATTTTAAAATGTTCAAATAGAAAACAAGTTTTTAAAATTGTGATAATATTTCACAATATTACTGCTATTGCTGTGTTTTTTGATCATATAAATGCAGCCTGGTGAGCATAAGAGACTTCTTATAGACTTCGGCTCTTATAATAATTAACTACATGTACTTGCTATATGGTTGGTTATGGTTTAGTTTAGGGTTAGTTGCATGTAATTATGCACAGTTTATAGTAATTACTATAGTAACTATATGCAACGTGTAACAAGGACACTGTAAAATAAAGTGTTACCAAAAAATCTTACCAAGCCCAAATTTTTGAATGGTGGTGTATGTTGTGGCAGAATGATAGTGTTATCATTTTTGGTACGTTATGTAGAGGTCATGCATTTCCATTATTGATATCCAGAGTGATAGCTAGCTTAAATGGATTGTCGTTGGTCATCTTTTTGTAGGCATTTAGAAAAATCCCAAAACTTTGGCAGTAAACTCAACCAGGCAAAAAAAAAAAAAGGTGCTTTACTGATGCTAATGTCTTCACTGAAGGTTCACTACCTGCTCTCAGGACCAAAGAGGAAGGCAGCTGCTCTCAACCCAGTCAGATCATCATTCAGTTGAGGAAACAGGTGATTATCTCTCGCCCGCAAAAAACTCCCCTGCTTCACTGCTGCCATGATACAGTGTCCCTGTATATTTCACTCTTCATGGGCTCATTTTGTTCTAAACAAAGCTTAGTTTAGTTGTTTTGGGTTCATTGATTTGAGGACTGCAGAGTTTCCAATGATGCATGCTGCCATCATAAAGGCCCTTATTTTCTCATTAATCATGTTTGATTGCACAATGAAAGTATCCATTAAATTGGTTTGGAATGAGACACAATAAGCATGTGTTTTCAAGACACATAATTAAAACCCTTTCTAGAAATGTTTCTTGCTGATCAAGTCAATGCTTGCAGCTTCATTCACAAAAACTATGGATGCTAGAAGACCTTCTCCTTTTCTTCTCCTTTTGGTTAAGTGCCTGAATTATGAATTACATTTTTTTATATATATATATATATATATATATATATATACGCTTTTACGTAAAGGCGGTTGCTAACAAGTGGCTAAATGGGACTACAGATGTTGCAGGGGCCATTAAAGGTCATCACACCAACAGTAAAACTTCACAGCCTCGTTGTTAGTACTCCGCTTTTGCAAACAATTATAACTCAAACTTTCCAGCTTGTAGAATTTAAATTAAGATTTAATCTTGATGGTGGTGACGTTGAAGTCGTGCGACAGTGGTGTAGTTCATTTATAGCCTAACTTTAGCTTTTTACTGCTTATATTTAGGCCTCAAAATTCTTAAGAGTTGTTTATTTGTGAAGAATATCTTGATGAAGAAAATGTGTGAGAATCATTCACTTTTGTTGGTCACAGAGCTTATTTTCTGCAATAATCAAAAATCCTTCTTGCCTTTTGTCGAGTGAACTAGGTGATGCTTACTCCTGGGATGGCCTACAAAAATACAGGGGTTGAACAATGAAACTAAAACACTGGCCAATATAGTGTTGGAGGTTTCACACCTATAAATGCGTGGCCTGTTGGCCAATCTTCACTGATTTTACATTCCATTAGTAAGAGCAGAGTGTGAAGGTTGAATTAGCAGAGCAATAGCACAGCTGTACATAATATATTGCAATCCACACAACATAATGGGAGACATATCAGAGTTCAAAAGGGGACAAATTGTTTGTGCGTGTCTCGCTTGGCTCATTTGTGAACAGGACAGCAAGTCTTTGTGGTGTATCGAGAGCTATGGTATCCAGGGTAATGTCAGCGTACAACCACGTAGGATGAACCACATCCAACTGGAGTAACTGTCGACACAAGAGGAAGCTGTCTGAAAGGGATGTCCAGGTACTAACCCGGATTGTATCCAAAAAACATAAATCTACAGCTGCCCAAATCACTGCAGAATTAAATGCGCACCTCAACTCTCCTGTTTCTACCAAAACTGTTTGTCAGGACCTCCACCGAGTCAATATTCATGGTCAGGCTGCTATAGCCAAACCTTTGGTCACTCGAGCCAATGCCAAATGTCGGTTTCATTGGTGCCAACAGTGCAAATCTTGGGCTGTGGACAATGTGAAACAAGTATAGTTTTTTACAAATGAGTCCATCTTCACTGTCTTTTCCACATCCGTGAGAGTTACAGCCCGAAAGAGGCTTAACACCCAGACTGTTGCGCACCCAGAGTAAAGCTGGGCGGAGGATCAGTGATGGTTTGGGCTGCATTATCATGGCATTCCCTACTGAGCTTGATGGGACGTCACTGCCAAGGACTACTGAACCATTCTGGAGGACCATGCGCACCTAATGGTTCAAACATTGCACCCTGAACGGGGTGCCATGTATCAGCATGATAATGCACCAGTACACACAGTGAGACTTAATCTCCTATGACCTGCACACTCACCAGATCTAAATATTTTTGAGCAAGTCAGAAAACATCGTCCTTCAACAACATCACATAGTGACCTGGCCACTGTGGAGGTTTTGTATCTGTCATTCCCAAGACGACTTGATGCTGTAATGGCCGCAAAAGGAGGCCCTACACTATACTAATAAATATTGTGGTCTAAAACCAGGTGTTTCAGTTTCTTTGTCCATCCCCTGTACATCATCACTACAGTGCTCAATAAATAAGCCATTCGTAGGTTGTAATCACTGACCCTGCTTAAATGGTCTGACATGTCATGACTTTGTAAAGGGACTACCTGTTTGTCTGAACAATAGAAGTAGTAGTAGTAATGCTGTAACTTTGTCTTTCAGAAATACAATGCAGACTATGATCTCTCGGCCAAAGAGGGTGCAGACACGATGGCCTTTATCTCGCTGTTGGAGGAGCGACTGTTGCCTGCGCTGGTGAGATTTGAACCCTGAAACTTGATGATAGTTTTGGTGGGTGCATGCTTAAACTCTCTCCTCATGTTCCGCCAGATCTACGCTTTATGGATCGATCCTAAGAACTATGCGGAGGTGACGCGCCGCTGGTATGGAGAGAATATGTGCTTCCCGCTCAATTTCTTCCTGCCTGGCCGCATGCAGAACAGGCAGCTGGAGCGACTCCGTCTGATCCGAGGAAACAGCGCGTTGGAGGCGGGAGAAGGGGCAGAGAAGGAGGTAAGATAGGAGGAGTTGGCTGTGTGTTCTCTGGTTGGGATTCTGAATATTGTGCTTGATAGTATTTGTGTTTATGTGCCGTGCAATGTAATGTAATGTGCATTAAATGATGGATTGGGCTATTGTGACACTAACTTCCTCCTTCAGAGAACAGGGGGGCTGTTAGACTCCAGCCAGAGGCAACAATGTTCTGGTCCTTGTCCCTGAAGAGGACACTGATAAATCATCAGATGTGAGGAATCTGGGCTACGATAGAGCAGAATAGAGAGGATAGGTTGAGAGAGAGCAGAAGTTCCGTTCTGGCAGAGAACTAGTTGCTAGAGTTAGGAAACAACTCTGCGTATGATACTTTGAGTCACAGTTGGCATGCTTGTGATCTGCTCACTGAGCAAAATGTTATGTTTTGCAATGTTTAGGCCCAGTCACTCCTATAATAAACTATATTAGCATCCACACCAATGCACAATATTCTGTTTATAATAAGCACACCCTGCAGTTATGCCATCTGCCGCTTTAAATGCTCAAGCTCTTTAAAGTTGGGTTGAATCTGCATTGGCTGTCAATGTTTGTATCGTTCATCAGCTGGAAAAAATAGTTCTGAAATTGATTCTTCTGTCGTTATCATTATAGACTGCCCTATTCTCATAGACTTCTCATAGAACAATTATTAAAACTTTATAGTTACAGTTATTGTTCTTGTTGTGAACAGGCCTTTGTTTTTATATATATATAAAAACATAAATGCCCATTACATAGTAAAATATAACACTTTCTCGCTGAACATAATGGCTGACATGAATAAACATGGACATAGGAATATGTAATCTAGCTGTTTCTCCTATGTTCGTTTTGTCTCTATTGTCTGTGACTCTTCATATTTCCCTCCAGCTTTACCATGATGCTCTGGAGTGCCTGAATCTTCTCTCTCAGCGCCTGGGATCGAACAAATTCTTCTTTGGAGATTCGTAAGTCCTATAGTTAGAAAACAGCAGTGTGTTTTACACATCAAGGTTGATCTTTGAGCTTCAAGACTCTTGGTTGATTATGGGTTAGGTGTAATACACATTTTGATATACATTTGATGTCTTTGTGTGTGTGTGTGTGTTAAAGGCCCTCTTCTCTGGATGCATATATGTTTGGTCATCTAGCACCACTTATTAAGATCCGACTGCCTAACTGCCGACTGCAGCAGAACTTGAAGAATCTGGACAACTTGAACACATATTGCTCTAACATCCTGAGCCTGTACTTCCCCAGTGAAAGTAAAGGTGGGCAACCAACAACTACAATAAAGTGTTTGCAAAGAACAAAATGTGCATCATGTTGTTGTTCTGTCTGTATGAGATTTGTTTCATATTGGGTCCTGTTCGTGTCTGTTCTGTGTGCAGAGGGCGTCAGTCGTCCGGTGTCCAGCACACAGCAGGGGAGCGACTTTGACAACGAGCCATACAAGAGACGCAAGCAGCTGCTGTCAGTGTTGGTTGCTGTGGCAGCAATGTTGAGCTACGCTCTCTTCACCGGCATAGTAGCTATTGAGCATATGCAGGAGGAGGAGCCTGTAGGCCCCGCCTCACTCAGAGGCCCCTCCCAGGAGGATGAAGAGGAGGAGTGAATGAGAATGAATGAAAGTAGGGCTTTCTGTTAGTTGCGCTAGGATGGTCACTTCTACATGGTGGATGAATATATAAAGAACCATATATTGTTAGGGATTTATGTATTATTTATTCCTTGACTTGAGCTTTAATTGCATAAGTTTAATTTTATATTTTTGTTAGATAATTTTCTGTTTTTCCATAGAGCTGCATTGTTGCGTTAATCTCTTAACTTGGTGTGTTTTTTTGTTTTTTTACCAAAAATAAAAAGCGTAACTATTTATAGCTACTAAAGTTAAGCTAAGTTCAGGTAAGAGAACACTTAAAACTTGTTACCAACTGAGGGATTCCCTCAACTTTAATTGTGTGGACCCGAAACGGCACTTTTTAAACCCTTTTGATAGCTTTATGATAATGACAATTAGAGACTCAACTGCATAAATCATCCTTTCTGCTCCACTGTCAGCAGTACTTGTCTGCTGTTACACTTCAGACAGATTAATGCTCATGTTAATGTAATAGATCCTATTGATGGAAATAGGAAATGACCAATATTTAGTCCCGTTTGAGTCATAAAGAATTAGATCACAAAAAAAAAAGAAATATTTTTTTTTCTCCTTCGTCTTGTTCCAAACCTTTGTGTCTTGGTTTCTTCTGTGAAACACAAAAAGATGTTGCCAGAATGTCAATGATGCTGATTTTCACACAGTGAAATGGCTGTTTTTTTTTTTTTGCCAATCTCCAAAACAACATAGTAACTTGCATTAAAGTAGTCCAAACAACTTATGTGCTATTTTCAAAGTATTCTGCAGCTGTATGATAGTTTATGTGAGAAACTTTCCATAATTTATATAATTATTTGCTAAAATATTCCTCTTGACTCTTTTATCTTATTTGCACTAAATCAGATATTCTATGCATATTCAAATTTGGTACAGCATGCTTGGCCACTTGGCATGTAAGAACCAATGGCATTCATCATTACTAATTTGTGCATTGCACATTTGCATATTGGGGCAAAATGATCCAAAACAGCATTGCTCATTAAATAAAAAACATACAGGTTTACAACAAAACAAGGGGGAGAAAATTATGACACAATTTACATTTTTGGGCACACAAACCTTTAAAACATGACATTCACCTTACTGCAAATGATAAAGATAGAAACTGTGGCTTATGTTATTGAGGATTACAAATTGCTGTCAGATGGAGATTTTTTTTAGGAGGCAGTAACAATTAATAAAGCCAAAAGATACTGTCCAAAGGAATCTCGCTGACAGACCGCAAAACTGGCTAAGATGTTTTAGTTTCTGTAACTTTCCATGAGGTCCATGAGGTTTTCTGTAAGGCAGTTAAACTACATAAGAGTGAATTTTTCTCTCTAGTTAAACTATGTTTGAAAGAGAAACAATGGATTTTTGAAGATTGCTGATTCGGGTATTATGAATTGTGTAGTCACTTTTCCTCTTAACATTATTAAATCTTCAAATCAGTTCACCTTTTACATTGATGTGTTGATTTGTTCATATTAATTCATAAACAAGTCATCTGTCATGGTTAAGAGTGGGATTCTACAGAAATGGAAAGGAAATTTGAACTCTTCAAACTGAACAGCCAGTTTATCTCTTTTCACTAGGTGTTATGTGCTGTAAATATTGCTTATGGATTTCTATTTTCATAATTTGAAAGGCAAATAAACAATAATCCTGATTCTGAATGATGTTTCTTTATTTTCTTCAGATGCAATGTTGCATTGACACTGAGGGAGTTGTGCCAACAAAAAACTGATTGTATCTGTTGCATTGTTGTAACAAAAGGCCCTGAGGACTGTGTGTAAAGTGGAGGTTGTAAGAGAGAAAGATATTCTCTTTAAGATACAATTTACCTGCCGGCAGTGTTTCCGAGCATCGGCTGAGCGAGGTGCTTTGTGAATTTGTGCCTTGGGGAGACACAGCTGCGTGTTACAGCACCAGACTGGAATCTCTCTCTGGCTCCTGTTCATTCCTGGGTTTGTTTCCTTGTATTTGTGCGTTGAAACATAGTGAACCCCCTCCCCACCGCTAGATCCAGAGCAATCAGGAGCTCCCCGAAGCCACACGACAGCGTTTAATGACCTCAACAAAAATCATCTGGGAAAGAATTTCTGTTTGAGAAGGAAAAATGCATTTGGATTGTGCTCATTTTCCACACAGGGATTGAGACGGGGGAAGCGGTGGGTGGGGTTATGCTCTGAACTATGTGTCATGGACCAAACTGGTTCTGGTTTTGTTCAGGGTGTAAAAGTTAGATTCATGACTCCATTGTGAAAATTTTACTCAACTCATATTTTCCTTTCTGGGAAGAGGGCTGTTTAACAAGTCCCCTCATTTAAAGCACTTTCGGATGGTGCATAGAACAAAAAGCTGAACAATTTTTTCTGCTTGCAGGGTCCAGTAAAGCTCAAGTATGACAGAACTGTTCCCCTGACACCTGCTGTTAAAAGCTGTTTCTAAGGAAACTCAGAGGTAATGAAAAATAAACATCACCCCAGGACAGACTGTCGAGACTGGACGCTAAAACTGAACAGCCCTCATACTGCTCTGCTTAAAATGTCAACAGCTTTTTCTTTCTTTATGCCAATAAATTGTGTTTGCTTGCAGATTGGTGCAAAATCAAAAGCTGACACTGGAATTATGAGTTTGAGCATAGACGGCCAAAGCAAGTGTTTGCATTTGTTCTTATCATTTAAAATAATTGATATATTAGCACTAACAAAAATTGTAATGGTAGTCTACCAATGTACTCATCCTCAAGCTGTTCCAAACCTCTACGAGTTTCTTTCTTCTGCTGAACACAAAATATATTTTGAAGAATTTTGGTAACCAGAAAGTTGACGGCACCCTTTGACTTCTATAGTATTTTATTTTTTATTTTTTTTGCCGTCAACTGTCTGATTACCAAAATTCTTCAAAATATATTTTTTGTGTTCAGCAGAAGAAACTCATACAGGTTTGGAACAACTTAAAAGGATGGGTAAATGATTTAAAAAAATTTGGGTGAACTATCCCTTTAAGGGAAAGCTTTTGTCTCTCTTTGCCAACTGTCTTTTTAGTTTTTATCGCAGAATTGTTTTCTTGCATTTGAGGGATATGTGATGTCAGGGTACGAATTGAGTAGCTACTGGCTTCTGGAAAAAAAAATATTAAAGCCAAAAGGTGGCAGTGGGTAGCCTACATCAACACGTTTTCAGTTAACGTTACTAAAAAAGTCTACATGTGACCGTGAGTGAGTGACCGCTTATCTTCACTTGACGTTAAACAGGCGCTCACGAACGGAAGCCACGTACGTACGTCAAGAACATTATTATTTTTGTAGATTCTACATTTTTATTTCTTATTATTTATTCATTTTAAATCTTTAGGAGATTTTGCCTTTCGCGAGAAATTACCTATACCGACTTGTGAAACTTTTTTATGGTTTTCCTGTTCTCCAGAATCAACCATGTGTGTCAATTTAAAAATAGTAAGGCTAAACTAACGCTGAACGCAACCTGTGTGAACAACGACCCCTGAGTCTACTCGTGCAATCAATCATGCGTGTGTGTGTTTTACAGGAAAATAATGTGTTGTATGATGATGAAGAGGGCGGATTCAGTTCTCAGATCAGCTCATTCTCTCTGTCTGTGAACGCAGCTCACTCTCTCACTCTCTCCTGCACAGCGCAGGTTTGTTCCAGTGGAAATATTTCGTATTTCAATGCGTCGCTGACGGACCTGTTCTGAATATTTTTCCTTCATAATTTTTGCGTGTATTTTTTGTAAACATGAAAGTTTGGGTCAGTCTCTTCGTGTTGATGTTCGTCCGGTCCGCAGAGAGCGCACAGAAACAAGACGTGCCGGGTAATTATTCAGACTTTTTTTCAGTTATATCTACTAATAGATATATATATATAAAACTTTCTACTTGGTCCGGTTAAAAGAACTGTGAAAAGAAATAGAGCTCTGACAGAAAAAAAAGTCAGTGGGCATGAGGAGATTTAGAGGAGGCCGAGTGCAATTTCTCTCAGATAATATTGTAGGAAATTCATCATTTACTCACTCTCATATTCTGCCAAACCTGTATGACTTACTTCCCTATGTGGAGCACAAAAGAAAATAATTAGAATAATATGCAATGTATAATGAATAGGAGCTAGAACTTTCAAAAATGACGCAAAAGCATTATAAATGTGATGATGCACATGACTCGTTCATATTAGGATTCGATTCAAAACTTTTTAAATCAGATTTTTTTTTCAGTGAATCAGCTGACCCATTTCACAAACCCATTCTGAATGATTCATTCACAAATAGGTCTGCTCAGTTCTCGAGTTCAACTCGCTGACTTTTGACTGACCGATTTTTACCTTTATTTAACCAGCCAAATAACTTGGGAACAGTTACGATGACAGATTCATTGGCGGGAGGTGAATGGGAACAATTAAACATAATAAAAAATAAATACCATGGATTACATCATATGGTAAATAGAAAAATTATATATATATTGCTTTTTACTTGACTTTATTTACATATGTGACCTTGAAGGAATCCAAAAGTATTGAGATTACATTACTTTCATATTGTGGTGCTTTATGTTACGGAATACTTTTTTAGGAACTAATTTGTAACGGAATAAATTATTTAAGTAACCCTGCCAACTCTGTATAATATAAATTATGGAGAGAAAAGTTCCCTTGCGATACTACACGAGTACTGTGTCGTTCGTCTTATTAATATAAATAAGACAAGACGCTACGGGGAAAACTCCTTTCCCACACAGTGAAACTGCACGTCGATTGGTTAGTACAGTTAAAGAAAACGACGCCCACTCGAGCCCGCCGAAAGGGGCGGAGATTCGGGCTATAAAAGCGGCCATTTCACCATGGCAAATTGATTAATTCTCCTTCGGTGACGCAGATTACATCTCTTCGTTGAAACTCGGATTGAAGCCGCCTTCACCTGCAAGCAGCTGGATTCGCCGCTGATCTTCTCGCCTTCGTGCAGTTGATCGGCCCGCCTCCCTGCTCGCCGCTCTCTATCCCGCTCGCCGCTCTCAAGCAGCTCGCCGCCCGCGCAGCCGGCGCTTCAAGCAGTGCTGTTTCCACGCTGCTGTGTTGCAGCCTGGTCAGCGCTTCTCGTACGAGCCGCCTGCAGCTGAGCAAGTGCACTTCGGTGTATCCTTTTAAGAGCTTTAAAGAGAAAGAGCAAATTTCTGTGACGTTGTTGCAAATGTCGCGCCACCAGCGTGGCACGTGCAGAGCCCTTCTGCACATTGATGACGGGCACAGCAAGTGCGTGCAATGTCTGGGCGTGTCCCACACAGAAGCCGCACTCGCTGACTTGACCTGCTCTCGCGAGAGTTTGAATCTCGCCTCTCTGCGCTCGCGGATAGCGTTCTTTTCAGAACGCAACCCCGCCCCTTGCGCCCTCCCGTTTTCTTTCTCCCTGGAACCCGCAAGGAAAAAACAGCGGGGCAGAGGATCTCAGCGCTTGGATGAGGGCGATCTCACATTGGCTCAGTCCCCACGTGACTCGTTCTCCCCACAGGAAGAGTTTCCCCCCATCCATTTCTCCCATCCAGACCAACATCCCTCTGCGGCCGCGAGTGACTTGGTCTCGTTCGGAGGATCTGATGACGAACCGCAGGACGACAGCACGTCTCTAGCAGCGTCGGAGGCCGAGAAGTGGTCGGGCTCGCAACATGACTCTGACTCAGAGCTCTATCGCGTGCTGTCAAAAGCGGCCGAACAGCTCGGGTTAGAGTGGTCTGCGCCTGAAGAGCCCACGCGCAGCCACTTGAACGAGTGGTTCCTGCCTGGACGTCGTCAAGCTCCCTCTCAGCGAACGGCGCCCTTCTTTCCTGAAGTGCACAACGAGCTGACAAAGTCATGGCGCGCTCCCTACTCAGCCTGCCTCCACTCTTCTGCCTCTCACGCTCTCACTTCCGTTGACGGCGCCGGGCAGAAGGGCTATGAAAAGCTACCTCCACTGGACGAAGCTGTGGCCGCACATCTGTGTCCGCCCGCCGCCATTGGATGGAAAACCAAGGCCGCTCATCCATCCAAGTCGTCGCACCACTTCGGCCATCGCTGGACGTGCGTACACCTCGGCTGGTCAAGCAGCGTCCGCTTTACACTCTATGGCGGTTCTCCAAGCGAAGCTGCTCAAGAATTTGGATGAGGCCGGACACGACTCTGCCACCTTCAGAGAGCTGCGCAGCGCCACGGATGTGGCTCTGTGCGCCACGAAGACCACGGCTCAGGCCATTGGACGCTCGATGGCCAGTTTGGTGGTGTTGAAGCGGCACTGGGGTGCGACAGGGCCCCCGACCCAAAATAGTGTTGGACCCTGCAGCCATAGACTGTAAAAAAATATGGACGTAGTGTCCGTGACGTCACCCATAGGATTCTGAAGAGCAGTTTTGAAGCGGTTTTTCTGCCGCTCGGAACGTTTCAGAAAATGATAGGCCTAATGAGCTCAGCATCTCCAGCTCTGCAGATGGGGCTGCTTCATATGCGCCATCTGCAGTTCTGGCTGAAGCCGCGGGTCACGCCCTCAGCCTGGCATCATGGCCATTACTCACTCAAGGTGTACCAGGCATGTGTCACAGCCCTGGCCCCTTGGACAAACCCTTGCTGGTTCAAACAAGGCGTGGCGATAGGTGCTATGGACAAGAAGTAAGTTGTCTTCACAGACGCCTCCAAGACAGGTTGGGGAGCTCTGTGCGACAACCGCCCAGCCTTCGGAGCTTGGAGCAACCTGGAAAGCGAGCTACATATCAACCGCCTAGAAATGATGGCGGTATATCAAGCTCTCCAGGTCTTTCTTCCTCTTCTGGTGGGATAAATCCTTCATAAATCACCAGGGCAGCCTCTCTTCGAAACCCCTCTTCACTCTGGCGAAAACCATCCTAGAGTGGACTCAGTGCAATCTACTCTGTCTGAGAGCATACTGAACGTAGGGGCGGACATGCTGTCCCGGAGCAACCTTCCGCTCCTCCCCCGCTCGGTTCAGGAGATTTGGGATGTTTTCGGGAAGCCAGAGGTCGATCTCTTTGCCTCAGAAGACAATCATCACTGCCCAATATTTTTCTCAAAAGCCAGGGATGCTCTGGTCCACGATTGGCCCAGCTCCTCCTTTATACTTTCCCCCCGATCGCTCTGATTCCCCAGGTAATCAAGCGAACCAGGGAGGGCAGCCACAAGGTTCTCCTGGTGGCTCCTCTTTGGAGGACCCAACCATGGTTCTCGGAGCTGTGTCAGTTATCGCCCCAGAGGCTATGGCCGATTCCTCTGAGACGGGACCTTCTCTCCCAAGCAAGAGGGACAATTTTGCACCCCAGACCCGAGCTGTGGGACCTCCATGTGTGGTTTCTCAACGGGAGCTCCTAAACCTTCCTGAGAATATCCTAAACACTATTTCTCAGGCCAGAGCTCCGTCTACAAGATGTCTCTATGCCTCAAAGTGGGCCGTCTTCTCCTCCTGGGGCAAAACCCGGGGCTGGGACCCTCTTGTGACATATCTCAGATATTGTCATTTCTTCAAGACTTAATGGATAGAGGCCATTCCCCCTCTACTCTTTAAGTCTATGTTGCGGCTTTAGCAGCATCACACGCTCCTATAGCATGGCAGTCTATACGAAGAAACGCCCTTGTTGTTCGCTTTCTTAAGGGCTCCAGGAGGCGAAACCCTCCTCGTCCCCTCACGGTCCCTACTTGGGACATGTCTGTGGTTCTTAGGGGCCTTAAAAGTCCCCCATTTGAACCAATCCAGACTATTGACCTTCGACCCCTGTCGCTAAAAACCGGTTAAGCGTGTGGGAGATTTGCAGGCGCTCTCTTTGAGCCCCTCGTGTCTTGAGTTTGGGCCTAACGACTCTAAGGTCGTCCTGAAATCTAGACATGGATACGTCCTGAAAGTTCTATCCACCCCCTTTAGGGCGCAGATGGTAGTTCTCTCCGCCCTTCCTCCTTCTCAGGACGAACAGGAGTTGAACCTTCTCTGTCCTGTCAGAGCCCTGAGGACGTACATTGATTGCTCCGCCTTTTCGTCAGTTTCGTCTCTTTGTCTGCTTTGGTGGCCGCATGAAAGGTCTTCCGGTCACAAAGCCTAGACTATCTAGATGGATAGTAGACGCCATAGCTCTTGCGTACTCCTCCTTGGGCCTTCAATGTCCCTTAGGAGTCAGAGCACACTCCACGAGAGGCATGGCCTCCTTGTGGGCATGGTCCTCTGGTGTTTCCATTGATGACATCTATGCAGCGGCTGGACCTCACCATCCACATTTGTTAGATTTTATAATCTGGAGGTCCCTGCGCTTCAATCACAGGTCCTTTCTGCATAAACGTACTGCACTCGCGTGCTTTCTTGTTATATCCCCGACTTAGTCTGGGAGTAACTACTGTCTGCCCCATATATACATAAACTAGGCCCCTGGAGGCCCTAGTAATGGTGTTTTGGTGGATGACTTAAATTTGAGTGTCTTGGAGCCCTTTGTCAAGCACTTCTCACTTTATTTAGTCGTCATCTTGCCTAGAACAGCGTGATTGTATTATCCCCGTAGCGTCTTGTCTTATTTATATACTTGGTTACTAACTTAACCTCGGTTCCCTTAGATACGGAACGAGTACTGCGTAATTTGCTGTGCTATGTGCGAAGACGCCTCATGCGTGGCTTCAGTCGAAACCAATCGATTTGCTATGGTGAAACGGCCGCTTTTATAGCCAGAGTCTCTGTCCCTTTCGGCGGGCTCGCTCACCATTGGCTCGCGCGTACCGCACAGTCATTGGTTCGTTTTCTTTAACTTTACGAACCAATCGACGTGCAGTTTCACTGTGTGATTGTATAAAGGCTTCAGAATGGGAGAGAAAGGAGTTTTCCCCGTAGCGTCTTTTCTTATTTATATTAATAAGACGAACAACGCAGTACTCGTTTCGTATCTAAGGGAACCAAGGTTACGTTAGTAACCGAGTACAATTTATTATTTTACAATATGAAAAGCTTGCTAAGATAAAATAATGGAAATTGTATTGGTCTTTTATTAGATTGACAGCTGTGGTCACTATGATTTGTCATTGTATGACAAAATAGAGTTGCCTGAAGATTCTGCAAAAGTTCTTCTGTTTAATGGGGAGAAACAGTATACTGGGATGGAACAACTTGATGTTATTCATTGACTGTTCCTTTATTTCTCCCTGTCTTTGTTTCTCTCTCTCAGTGATAGACGTGTTGAGTTTGGAGGATGTGAAGCAGACCGTGGCCGCAGTGGAGAAGGTCTCATTAGCTCTAAAGACTCTCAGTGATGTGTATGTGATGTCTACGTTCCGTCTGCCTCCTAAACTGGGTGGAGTTTTGCTGGGTCTCTACAACAAGCAGGATAACAAGAAATACCTGGAGGTTGCCATCATGAGCAAGATTAACAAAGGTAATGCAGATATGACCCTTTTTTTTTTATTATTGTATCATATTCAACTTGCTTTTGCTCTGAAACAGCTTTCCTTTTCCACTGCATAGGCTGTTGCATAATGTTGACTAACAGCCAAATAGCAAGTTGCTTGTTTTTTCAACAAACTTACATTCAGATTTAGCTCCATTTTAGTATGGAATGCCCACTTTTTACCATCCAATCAATTTTTCAAGGATAAAAGTTTAAAGGATAAAACTTTTAACTACATAAAAGTAAAAGTCATATGGGAAATAAAAGTCCCACACTACATTTTTTTCATCTAATATCCTGTTTCACTCGTATGAAATACTGTTTCACTCATATGCATTACAGAAACAAAATGGATTGCGAATGTGGTATCTGCTCAGAACATCTCTAAAAAAAGTTTGTTCGTTTTAGTTCTGGTCCGGTATGTTCGTGAAGATGGGAAGCTGCACACAGTAAACCTGCAGACCCCCAATGTGGCAGACGGACGGCCTCAGTCTGTTATTCTACGAGTCGGTGGCCTGCGCAGAGAGTACCTGAACCTCGAGCTCTATGTGAACTGCCGTCTGGCTGACTCCGCCCAGCGGCTGCCCCCATTGGTTGCTTTGCCCAGAGACACCGAGCTGGTGGAGATTCGTAATGGCCACAAGGCATACGCTCGGATGCAGGTGAGATCCAACACAATATGACCTTGATCATGTGATGTCTTGATAATGTCTTTACACAACAGCTGAATATACACTTGCGTTCGAAAGTTTGTGGTTGTATGATATTAGAAAGTTTTTGAAAGAAGTCTCTTATGCTTACCAAGGCTGCTTGGTTTTGGGGGAAAAAACTGTAAAATTTAAAAAAATATTATAATTTAAAATAAATGTTTTCTATTTTAATATATTTTATTCCTGTAATGGCAAAGTGGAATTTTCAGCATCATTACTCCAGTCACATGATCCTTACGAAATCATTCAAATATACTGATTCAATGCTCAGGGAACATTTCTTAATATTATCAATGTTAACTAAAATACTTTTTTCTTCTTTTTTAAACGAATAAACCCCCATTTTTGAATGGTAGTGTGTATATTTCTACTGTAAAACTTTAAATTAATAATTAATCCAAAAAATTATGTTACTAGTGCTGTCAATTTGATATATGTATATGTGTGTGTGTGTGTGTGTGTGTGTGTGTGTGTGTAAGAATGGGTCGCTCTCAGGAGCTCAGTGAATTCAAGCATGGTACCGTGATAGGTTGCCACCTGTGCAATAAGTCCTTTCGTGAAATGTCCTCACTACTAAATATTCCACGCTCAACTGTTAGTGGTACAAAGTGGAAGCAATTGGGAACAACAACAACTTAGCCACGAAGTGGTAGGCCACGTAAAATCACAGAGCGGGGACAGTGCATGCTGAATTCCCATAAACACACTCCTAAACCTTGTGCCTTCCCAGAAGAGTTGAAGCTGTTATAGCTGCAAGGGGTGGGCCAACTCCATATTAAACTCTATGGATTAAGAATGGGATGTCATTAAAGTTCTTGTGCATGTAAAGGCAGGCTTCCCAAAATGTTTGGCAATATAGTGTATATATATATATATATATATATATATATATATATATATATGGCTGTCAATTGATTACATTTATTTATCGTGATTAATCACACTTTTTTTGTGTGATTAATCGTATTTAATCGCACACTTAACGTGAAATTAAGCATACGCCATTTATCTCATTAAACACATTTATTTTGTCATCATTTGCTATATCCAGCAAAGTAAACAATCAGATTGAAGGGTGATTCTCACAAAGCTGTATTTTCTGCAAGCTTCAAGGATCATTGGAGACTCCAAAAGGACACCAAATAATACATAAATTGATACATAATACATTTTTTATTTTTTATTTTTATTTATATTATTTATAAATAATAAATTTATACACACCTAAGCACCCAAGAAAAAAACTTTACACACACATTCAACTTCAACTACATTCACAGTGTATAGTATGTGTACAGAGCAACAACAACGAGATTGTTTTAATTTTAGCCGAGTTAAGCTGTGATACCGAACAGGACCACACGGAGACGCCAAATCAACCGCTTTGACTTGACTGCATAAACCTATGATTACTAAACACAACGTACACATGACAAATCAAACATTATCGGGTTCAGAATCGGGGAAATTTCCTCCTATCAGTGTTACAGGTGCTTGTAGATGCTCAGTGTGATTTTAATAAACTGAAAGATTGTGTAATTTATTTGCGCAAAATAATTCTAATGCGTTAAGCCCAATTTATACTTCTGCGTCGAGAGTACGCCGTAGCTACGTCGTACCCTGACGTGCACCTCTCCAAAAATTTAACAACGCGTCAATTCTACGCGGACCGCAAGCGCTGTGATTGGTCTGCCAAAACCCCTCCCTCAGGAGTTATCATGCTCCCTCTGCATGTGTAACTGCATGTTGCCGCGGACAAGGACACAGATGTATAAATGAAAATCGACGCGTAGCCGACGGCGTAGAAGCTTAGGCGCAGGTCCGATGCAGATGTATAAATCAGCTTTTAAGGACTGTAAATTAATCACATACGTTAACGGTGACAGACCTAATATATATGCTTACCCTTACAGAAAAAACACATGAATTTCACATGTGGAAAACATGTGTCCACATGTGGAAAACATGTGTCCACATGTGGAAAACATGTGTCCACATGTGGAAAACATGTGTCCACATGTGGTCACATGTGGGAAACATGTCACCACATGTGAAATTCATGTGGTTTTTCTGTAAGGGTAAGCATATACACTCACCTAAAGGATTATTAGGAACACCATACTAATACTGTGTTTGACCCCCTTTCGCCTTCAGAACTGCCTTAATTCTACATGGCATTGATTCAACAAGGTGCTGAAAGCATTCTTTAGAAATGTTGGCCCATATTGATAGGATAGCATCTTGCAGTTGATGGAGATTTGTGGGATGCACATCCAGGGCACGAAGCTCCCGTTCCACCACATCCCAAAGATGCTCTATTGGGTTGAGATCTGGTGACTGTGGGGGCCATTTAGTACAGTGAACTCATTGTCATGTTCAAGAAACCAATTTGAAATGATTCGAGCTTTGTGACATGGTGCATTATCCTGCTGGAAGTAGCCATCAGAGGATGGGTACATGGTGGTCATAAAGGGATGGACATGGTCAGAAACAATGCTCAGGTAGGCCGTGGCATTTAAACGATGCCCAATTGGCACTAAGGGGCCTAAAGTGTGCCAAGAAAACATCCCCCACACCATTACACCATTACACCATTACACCACCACCACCAGCCTGCACAGTGGTAACAAGTCATGATGGATCCATGTTCTCATTCTGTTTACGCCGAATTCTGACTCTACCATCTGAATGTCTCAACAGAAATCGAGACTCATCAGACCAGGCAACATTTTTCCAGTCTTCAACTGTCCAATTTTGGTGATCTTGTGCAAATTGTAGCCTCTTTTTCCTATTTGTAGTGGAGATGAGTGGTACCCGGTGGGGTCTTCTGCTGTTGTAGCCCATCCGCCTCAAGGTTGTGCGTGTTGTGGCTTCACAAATGCTTTGCTGCATACCTCGGTTGTAACGAGTGGTTATTTCAGTCAAAGTTGCTCTTCTATCAGCTTGAATCAGTCGGCCCATTCTCCTCTGACCTCTAGCATCAACAAGGCATTTTCGCCCACAGGACTGCCGCATACTGGATGTTTTTCCCTTTTCACACCATTCTTTGTAAACTCTAGAAATGGTTGTGCGTGAAAATCCCAGTAACTGAGCAGATTGTGAAATACTCAGACCGGCCCGTCTGGCACCAACAACCATGCCACGCTCAAAATTGCTTAAATCACCTTTCTTTCCCATTCTGACATTCAGTTTGGAGTTCAGGAGATTGTCTTGACCAGGACCACACCCCTAAATGCATTGAAGCAACTGCCATGTGATTGGTTGATTAGATAATTGCATTAATGAGAAATTGAACAGGTGTTCCTAATAATCCTTTAGGTGAGTGTATATTAGGGCTGTCACCGTTAACGCATGCGATTAATTTAAAGTCATTAAAAGCTGATTTATACATCTGCATCGGACCTGTGCCTAAGCTTGCAACGAAATGTAGCACATGTGGAAACATTTTCGTTTTGTAATGGCTTTTAAACACGTGGATCACGTTACCACGTCACAAATACAACTGTTGTTACGTGTACCCTGTTGTTTTGTATGTGGACTCATATTGTTCTTGTTTCCTGTCCAGTGGTTGTAGTACCTTGTAGTTTTCCTTGTTAATTAGTTATTTGACATGTAGTTACAACGTTAGTTAGTAGAATGTCTAAAGTGTATAAAAGACTATTTTTTAAGCTTACTAAGTTTTAAAAGTTAATAACGTACTTCACATTTATTTGAATGACATATAAATGTACTTGGTTACTTACGTAACCTCGGTTCCCTGAGATAAGGGAATGAGTACTGCGTCTACTAGACGCCATGGGAAATAATCTATTTCTCGAAATACTGAAGCATTTGTAAAATCACACAGTGCTACTGCCCAGTCAACATCTCGCACACTATTGGCTGGCCAGTGGGAACTGCATGAACCAATGGCAGAACAGTGTAACTGAGCGAACCAATGGGCACAAAGCCCGCGCAGCGGAGCACAAAAGCCTGTGGCATCTGCCCATAAGGTACGCTGTAATGCTCTAAAACGTCAGGTTATATCGACTGAAGCAACGATCACCCGTTGTTTAGCATCATTGCACGGCCGTCTATAAGCAGTACTCGTTCCCTTATCTCAGGGAAACGAGGTTATGTAAGTAACCGAGTACGTTCCCTTTCGAACGGTCAGTCGTACTGTGTGTACTAGACGCCATGGGAACCTGTTTAATCCCGCCGTGCTATAATAAGCGCAATGACATGTACTCCCTCAGGTTGAACACTTATTAAAAGGGGCCCAAGACTAGAGTTATTGACATGTCATAACATATATATATATATATATATATATATATACACACACACACACACACACACACACACACACATATATATATATATAGTTTTTTTTTTTTTTTCTTTTTTCTTTTTTCTTTTTTCTATGCGTACTGGGCTCATAAAGGCCACAAGGAAAAAACTGTTGTAAAGCATTGAAGCATATGAAGGCCCCAGATGCCAGCATATGAAGGCCCCAGATGCCAACTTATTAAGGGGATGGGCTTCACAGAGGCCATCTTAGTATTCATTATACAGCGAGGACTTGTGGGGGACTTCCAGGCTGTAGAATCTGGTAAAAGTAGACGGTGAGGACCAGCCTGCCGATCTACAGATGTCACCAATAGAAACTCCACTAGACCACGCCAGGAGGAGGCCATGCCTCTGGAGGAGTGAGCTTTGACACCTATGGGGCATTGGAGGCCCATAGTATCATAGGCTAATGCTGTCGTGTCCACTAGCCATCTGGCTAGGCTTTGTTTGGTGACTGGAAGTCCTTTAGTGCAGCCACCAAAGCTTACAAAGAGCTGCTCCGACTGTCTGTCAGAGCAGGTGTAACTGTCTCTCATCCTCAGAGGGGGGGAGAGCAGAGAGAGTGATTACCTGTCTTTTGAACGGTGTTGAAAGCACTTTGGGTACATAGCCATGTCTCTGTGACTTTAGGATAACTTTAGAATCACCTGGGCCAAATTCTAGGCATGACGCGTTCACAGAGAGCGCTTGAATGTCAGCAACGCGTTTAACTGATGCCAGTGCTAATAGCAGGGCAGTTTTCAGTGAAAGCGGTTTAAATTCGGCTGTCTGCAACGGATCGAAGGGAGGTTTTTTTAGTGCTCATAGGACTAATGAGAACAGGCTGGCACCGTAGGAGGGCGAGGAGGGTTAAGCCTCCTGGCTCCTTTTAAGAATTTTACGACCATGTCGTGTCTGCCTACTGATTGGCCAGCTATCGATGCATGAGATGTGGCGATAGCTGCCGTGTAAACTTTGAGTGTGGATGGAGTGCGTCCTGTATCCAACATCTCTTGTAGAAAAACAAGTATCTGTGATATCTTGCCTGACACTGGGTTATGGTTCCTGGCTGAACACCAGTCAGAGAACACTGACCATTTAAGGGCATAGAGACGCCTAGTAGACGGAGCTCTAGCTTCACTGATAGTGCTCAGGACACTCACTGGGAGGTTCTCGAGCTCCCCTTGAGTGGCCAAACTTGTAGCGCCTACAGTTCGGTGGGTGCTAGATTGTCTCGTTCGCCTGAGAAAGGAGATCTTTCCACAGGGGAACTGGCCATGGGGCTGCTGATAGTAGCTGAATCAACTCGGGAAACCAGTGGTGGGTTTGCCAAAGTGGAGCCACTAGCAGGACTGTGTGCTCGCATTCCCTGATTCTTTTTAAGACCTGAGGAAGGAGCGGGACTGGAAGAAAAGCTTAAAGCAGGCAGCTGGGTCATTCGTGGGCCAGCGCATCCTTGCACTTTGAAAAATAAATCGGGCAGTGACAGTTGTCTTCGTCATCGAGGTAGTTCAAAATGTGCATTCCCGCTTGTCTCAAGGGTGAGAGAGCTGCATCCATACACTTCGTGAAAGTGTGGGGGGCCAGAGACAGGCCGAATGGCAGGACTGTGTACTGATAGGCCTTCCCGTCGAACGCGAATCTCAAAAACGGTCTGTGACGGGGGATAATTTGGATATGAAAATAAGCATCTTTCAGATCCACTGAGAAAAACCAATCCATCGGGCGGATTTGCGCAATGATCTGTTTTAATGTCAGCATTCTGAAAGGCCGTTTGATAAGAGCCTTGTTCAGATGTCTGAGGTCTAAGATGGGCCTGAGGCTGCCATCTTTTTTGGGGACGAGGAAGTAGCGGCTATAAAACCCTGACTCGCTCTGTGCTGGAGGCACCGCTTCTATAGCTTTTTTCATCAATAGGCTCTCTACTTTGGTTTTGAGAATGTGAGTTACGTTGCTTTCCACCAAAGTGTGTGTTATGCCAGCGAAATGGGGTGGTTTGCGAGCAAATTGGAGCAAGTAACCTCGTTGAATTGTTTATATAACCCACTGTGACACAGCGGGGATGGCTTTCCAAGCCTCTGCCCGGTTGTACAGGGGTTTTATAGTGTCGGAAGGCGGCGCGCTGTGCAGGGGGGGCAGGACCGAGCCCGACCATTCCTCGGCATCCGAAGCGACGAGAGACATGGAGTCATTGTGCGGATGCTTGTCATCCTCATTGCCGCCGAATGAGACCAGGCCCTTGGCGTTGAGCGGAGGGAGCAGGTCCGATCGAGAGAATGTCACGGGAGAAACGTCTCTCTGAGGCGAAGTCGAGGCACGCAGGCACTGGGCCGACGTGAGCTCGCTAGCCTTGGTGTACTCAGCCCTCTGGCTCCGCCGTTTTTTCCGCCAAGGTTCGGAAGGGAAAGGGAACGGGAGAGCGCTATCTGCGAGCGAAGAGAGGAGATGGGCATACTCTCGCAGTGAGAGCAGCCGGACCCGACAAGAGCAGCGTCCATGTGGGCTTTGCCCAGACAGATCACGCACTCATTGTGGCCGTCCTCTTCATGCAGGTGAGTGCTGCATGTACCACACATTTTGCGCGACATGACGTATGTCGTTTATATGATAGTAAAAAAGGATACACCGTAGTGTTCACCGGAGAGAGCGCAGGGGAAAGGCGCGACAGCTCGCAGGATCGCTGGCGATTGAGTGCGTTGAAACAGGCTACTGACTCGTTCGCAGGAAGTCCAGGCTGGCTAGCTCGCTCGTCTTTTCTCGGCGAAGGTGGTGTAGCTTCGAGAGTTTATCAGCAAGGACCGAGATCGGTGCTGAAGGAGATTAATCTGACGTTTTAGAGCATTACAGCGTACCTTATGGGCAGATGCCACGCCCATTTGGCGGGCTTTTGTGCTCCGCTTCGCGGGCTTCGTGCCCATTGGTTCGCTCAGTTACGCTGTTCTGCCATTGGTTCATGCAGTTCCCACTGTCCAGCCAATAGCGTGCGAGATGTCTCGACACTGTTTTGACTGGGCAGTAGCACTGCGTGATTTTACAAATGCTTCAGTATTTCGAGAAATAGATTATTTCCCATGGCGTCTAGTAGGAATGTGGAAAACGTGAAATTCATGTATAATTTATATATAGGTATATATTTATATATATATAAAACACACACAGCAAATATATATTTAGTATTTATATATGCATATATGTAAACACATATAAATCGTAGAAAGCTGAAAAACCTTAACGAGTTCATTTAAGAGAGGTCTATGTTTTCAAGTGTATGAATATTTTGACATACAGTCACGATGCTCTCATCTCCAACGGCTGCTGACTGCGACTCTGCGAGAGACATGTAACGTTACGCCGGGGAAAAATGATAAAAATAAAAAAAAAACATCTATTCAAAATTGAAATGAGGTTTATCGTTTACTCATCAACATGTACCGCCGATCCATTTCTTCATCCATCATATATCATAACGCTTGTTCTATTTTAAAAATTGGCTGGAAAGTCGAAGTTCTGCACACGAGCATCATTTGAACCTTAACGGCCCAGTCACTGTACGCTGAGGAAAGGTAAGCAACAATGTCTTTTTATTAGTAGTTTTTACACATTTGATGGCAAATGTCAGTATTATTGTTGTAATGTTTTATATTTTAAGCATTTAAAACTCTTCTGCTTCATCAGTTTGTAACGTATCGTCCTGTTTTGCGCTCCCGTCGATGACAGGAAAATTCTGAGGTAAATGTTGTAACTGTTTTAGTTGTTTAAAATGGCAAATTCAACACAATTAACTTATCATTTTATAGCTGTAATATTTTCTAAACTATTGGACAGTTAGATGTTCAGTTATTTCTACTGGAAATGAGCCAGTTAACGCGCGGCTACATTCACTGTTGTTCTGCGAATTGGTTTGAAAGTGACGTGACCGACGTCCGTGTTTCATGCTTGGCATACATTGGCAATGTATGACAAAATGATCACAATATACATTTAACCAAATTGTGCAGCCATGTTACTGTAAATGCATACTTTTTATATTTAAAACTAAATTAAACGCCTACAAAAAATATTTTATTTGTTTACCTGCATGTCATGCTACTATTAACCGACATCAGATAATCGTACATGCAAATAGGGTGTTAAATCCTAAAAATCTTAGGGGCTACTACAAATATTTTATGTCAAAGGGGGTTTGGCTGACAAAAAAGGCTAAACTACTGAAAGTGGGCCTTTTTTACTAGCAGAATTTCGTAAATGTGACCGCACCTTTACTGTCTTTCTTTTCGGCTGCTTGCTCGAGGTGGATGGCTAAATTTATAATTAGCAATTACTTTTATAATTATTTTGAAGCGATATTGACGAGATCTTTATAAAAAGTAATATAGGCCTAATAACTTGATGAAATGACCCACTGTGGAAATAAAGTTTCATTGTGTTCTTGATGTTATTGTTATAGGAATTACACAGCATCCACACCGGGCCAATCCGCAGCTCTTCATGCCCTTCCTTTGTGTCTTGGTTTTTTGGTGAGTGTCCTTGAATAATTGACAGTACCACTGTATGTATTTCCTAAAAATACAAACGTGTTTTCATTTTCAGTTAATTAAACCATGTAGTGTGTGGTTTGAAAAGGTTTGATTAGTTTTTCTTGACCTTCAGACCCTCTGGCAGCTAACACTGAACTTGTTTTCAAATTTTAATATAATTATTTTCATTTCTTACAGACTATGTCAAGTTTACACAGCCGTTGAAGACATTGAGATTAAGGTCTGCATGGCACAAAAATCAAAAGATCTCAGAAGATGAACAGAAAGGTGAACATCGTAACCTATTTATATTGTACAGCATGAGAGGATAATATGTGTCCGCAGGTTTCCCGCTTACATGTTGGAATACGCTTTGGTTTTTAATACTTTATTATTTACATCACAAAAGACATAATAAATAGAATACTCTGAGTCAGATACGAATGATTATAGGCTATATTTTTACCTCACTAGAACTCCTTAGAGTCATTAGAGGGCTTCTAGAGGGCATGCTGTAGTTGTGCACAGGATCTGCTTGTTTATATATTTGGGTACTGCCAATATACATAGACCAGTCATCACTTGTTTTTCTATCCCAAAACAGGAAGCCTGCTGAAGGAGACATGGAGGACTGAGACAACACACATTCACAAACACACAATACACACACACATCCTATACATCTGCGTTTTCATGTATAATTTTAATATTTGGTTTTGCTTTGTTTGTTTTAAACATTCAATTTGTATTGCATATTTTGAAAATAAATAAAAGCTCGATTTGAATTATTTGTTTTCATGTTGTGAAACATGGCTATAGGCCCTACAGAAGAACATGGTACCGTTTTCTGTGGATTTACTTTAGAAATGATCGTTGGGTTTCAAATGTTATTCCATGGGTCTCACATGGGAATGTACATGTTTCACAGGTTTCCTCAGGGAAGTTGCGATTTTCTAGACCGATATGGCTAGGAACTATACTCTCATTCCTGCGTAATAATCAAGAAATGTTGCTGCCGTACCATGGGTGCAGCAGGCGCAATGATATTATGCAGCGCCTGAAAATAGGCTAACTTCTGTCAACATAACCAACGTGACAACCTGCTTGCACAGGGAGCGTGCTGGGGACTATTTTCAGGCGCTGCGTAATATCATTGCGCCTTCACATTCATAATTTCACGTGTGAAGTGTTTCACATGTGTAAATGTTCCAAAAGCACACATTTCCCATGTGCAAAACATGTTTCACATGTGATCCACATATTTCACATGTGCTTTTAACAGGTTTAATTTCACATGTGCATGTGACCACGTGTTTTTGCACATGTGATGTGTTTTTTCTGTAATATGGGTGTGTACACAAAACACACATATGTTATATAAACAAAAACTTTTATGTTGCATAAGATTAATCACAATTAATCAATTTGACAGCACTAGTTCTGACATTTTTTTATGTGTCATTCCAAATTTGAACTATGCAGATTCGCAGAGTTCTCCTTTTGTGTATCACAGAATAAATAACAGCTTTCAGGCTACACAAGAATGAGTAAATAATGACTGATTTAACTTGTTTTTTAATAATGAGTTTTCATTGTTTTCATCCAAACTGATATTATATCAAATACTATGATCAAATGATGATCGTACAGAAATCCGAGCTCTTGTAACTAACAGGTTTGTCTTCCAGGGCTCAGTGGAGTCCCTTAAACTGGCACTAGGTGGCACTGTTGCCCAGGCTGGAGCTCTCACCGACTGCCCTTTTCAGGGAGACGCCTCTTCATATAACATAGGTTAGCCAACATCAACACAAGACTGTACATGGGTCTTAAATATGTAGCTTTTTGATTGCTTGCGAAATCTTTGTCTAAAAGTTTTTTGTTTAAACTTTGTTTTTCAGTGAACGGTGAGGTTAATTCTATTCTAGGTGAGTTGACATCTCAGGACATTGGTGAAGTCATAATATGCAATTTGTTGGGTTTTATTTAATTTTTATTTTTGCACAGGTGACCACACTAAGGCTCTGATTGGCCAGCTGATCATCTTTAATCAGATTTTGGGAGAGCTTAGAGAGGACATCAGAGAACAGGTGTGTGAGTGAGTGTGTATATATGTGAGTGAATTTGTTCTGAACATGTTTGATTAACGTTGAAGTGTTTTCATACTGTTTAGGTGAAAGAAATGTCTCTTGTCAGGAATGCTATTCTGGAGTGCCAGATGTGTGGTGAGTAGCAAACCAACCTGACAGAGCTTATGAGCTGCGTTCAGACCAGAGCATACGGTCTTCAGTCCTGTTAGAAGCGCTACCTGTACATACAGTTCATGCACAGTTGAGTTAAGAAAGAGTGATCATTCTAATATGCTGATTTGCTGCTCAAGAAACATTTCTTATTAATATCAATGTTGAAAACAATTGTGCTGCTTAATATTTTTTTGGAAACAGTGATACATTTTTTTTAGGATTCTTTGATAAATAGAAAGTTGAAAAGAACAGCATTTAAAAAAAAAAAAAAGAAATCTTTTGTAAATCTTTTGACTTTACTGTCACTTTTGTTTACTTTAATGTGTCCTTTCCTGAATAAATGTATTATTATAAAAAAAAATCTTACACCAAACTTTTGAACAGTAGTATATAATATTTTTTTCCTGACACTAAAGATTTTATTTAAAAAAACATTTATTGGTGTTTTGTGTGAAAATACATAATGGTAAATCAGTGAAAAGGTAAATATAATTATTTTTTTGTCCACAAATTTGAGAGGATGACAGCAGAAAAAAAAGGCAAATAGTTTAGAATAAAAGTGAGAAGTGCAAGTATCAGCGCTAACAAAATTATTGGAACTTATCTGCCATTTTTTAGGCAAATTGATAGTCCCTCCCAAAACCTGCCAGTACATAATGCAGAACACTCATAGACTGTATACCATAATGCAATGCAATGCAGTTGACTGCACCTTTCATTTCATTATTGAACTGGTAGTAATGTCAGCTGTGATTTTATTATTTTTTACTCATCAGCCAAAAGACACCTTTACACAAAATTAGATTAAAAATACAATAATGAGGTCATGTGACACCAATGTTTGAAAAGTTTATCACTGCAAAATGCATACTGTTTCACATACTACAACTTTATAATAGTAGGCAGCAAGCAGTATGCTAGTATTCCATTATGAATTTATCCTAAAACTCCGCTGACAGGCAGGGTCATGCTCTTTCATTTGTGCATGTAGTTTTTGCATGATATTAGATTTCTTAAGCTCATTTTCAACTACACTTAAGATATATGGTTTTGATAATTTGTCTCTTTGGTTTGAAGGATTTCATGAGCCGCGTTCGCGCTGTCAGCCCAATCCTTGCTTTAAGGGTGCGGCCTGCATGGAGACGTTCGATTTCCCAGGATACAGCTGTGGCCCTTGTCCAGAGGGAATGACAGGGAACGGCACACACTGTAAGGATATAGATGAGGTGGGTGAAGGCATTTAGCGCTGGTTTTATCCTAGAGTAATGATAAGTCTTGGTCCAGAACTCACTGTGACTGTTTATGTTTATGTTCCAAGCGTCTCAATTAAACATTTGTTTATTCGAAAACCTTCATTTTTTAATCATAAAGCTGATTCATATCTAGCTCATTTGAATTATTAACATGTCTCTCTCCACCAGTGTGCAGAGGCTCAGCCATGTTATACACCAAGCGCATGTGTCAACACAGCAAAAGGTTTTACCTGTGAGCCATGCCCACCCGGGCTATGGGGTCCACCTCTCTCTGGAGTCGGTGTGGAATATGCTAAGATTCACCGCCAGGTACAGTGCATTTATTTGATAAAAGATACAGTAAAAACAGTAACAGGGTGATGCACATTTAAAAAAATAAATCAAATTTAAGAATTTTTAAGACCTGAAGACCTGAAGAAATTAAAAGTAATACTGTACGCACATAAAGAAAAAACTTTGTATTATATGTATTTGTATTATTTGTAATATGAAAACAGTACTCAACTCAGTGTACTATAAAAATAGTAAACACATGACCACACATAACACTTAAAATGTAACTGTGATTAGTAAAGATTCAAACATGCGTAATGTGACTGATCAAATCACATGTCAAATGACTGAATTGCTGTGTAAAAAAGTAAAAAAAAAAGACGTACATAACAGTCAAGTTGCAAACTCAAGTTCAGACTTTTAAGACCTTTTTAATGCTCCGTGGGAAAACTGTATTACATTTATTTAAAATAAATGTTTTCTATTTGAATATATTTTAAAATGTAAATTATTCCTGTGATGCAAAGCTGAATTTTCAGCAGCCATTACTCCAGTCTCCACGTGATCCTTGAAAAAAATCTTTCTAATATTCTAATAAACTCTGATAATTTTTTGGGGCATTTTTTGTTCAATAGAAAGTTCAGCAGTTCAGAAGAGCATTTATTTGAAATAGAAATATTTTGTAACATTAGAAATGTCTTTACTGTCACATTTGATATACATCCTTGCTGAAATTTCTATTGACCTCAAACTTTCTGTATAATTGATTATTTCGGCTACATATTTAAGAGGATGAAAGTAGCTGAAGTGTCAAAAATGGCAAACTGTTTAGAATAAAGGGGAAATAATTTGGCTGTAATTTTGGCTCATTTGAATGTCAGTATGGAATATGCTAAGAGTCACCTGCAGGTACAGTGACCTTAAAAAGTATTTACACTTAAAAATGCCCTAATGTCATTGCATCAGATATCAAATATCACAATATCAAAGCAAGTGGCAACAAATATCTTTTTGCAATGAATTTGTTTCAGGAATGCTCTGACATCGATGAATGTCTTGATTTGAACGCCTGCACACCCAACTCCATCTGCGTCAACACCATAGTGAGTATGAGACATAAAAACTGCCAGATTTCTCTGAAATCACACACAGTGTATGTTAATGTATTTTAAACTTCTTTCCCTTCTCTCAGGGATCTTATAGATGCGGTCAATGCAAAGTTGGATATGTTGGGAATCAGACAGCTGGATGTTTCCCTCGGAAATCGTGCGCTTCGCTCAGTTTCAACCCTTGTGACACTAATGCTCACTGCATCATTCAGCGGAACGGCGACGTCACCTGTGCTGTATGTGTAGACTCCAGTTACCACTTCCTAACCGGGTGCAATGCAGTATGATTTGAAAGACAAGCAATTCACATCCAATCAGAAAATATTTTAAACTTTAAGTCGGCATGAAATGGAAATGTACTATTTTTTGATCCAATACTATTTATTTTATGATCTTATTGTAAATGGCATTTTTCTGTTGATCTCATCATTTTTAATCAAAATGTAATTTTAATCAATACCTTGTCTCTCATCACTTGTTTAGGACAAAAACTCAGATTTACATGTATCATATTGTATCTTTATTGCATTATAAGTTTCTAAGTATTGTCTATGTTTAAGTTTTCTGATAAACTTCTCTATGATTCTCTTAGTGTAATGTTGGATGGGCTGGTAATGGTCACACTTGTGGGATGGACACAGATATTGACGGTTATCCGGACCGCTCCTTGCCCTGCATGGACAACAACAAGCATTGCAAACAGGTCTGAATCTCACAATATTTTACCCACAATCCTTCTTCCTGCACACACTGATGCTGTATCAACATTCACTGAATTGATGTGATTCTTTATAAGTATTAGGAAATAATATTGTTCTATTTATTCTGATGCTTTATAGACCTGATTCTTTCCAGTTCAAGTGCAATTGTTCACATGTCTTGTACCTTTCATGTAAATTAACCCCTTTATTGTCAAGGATTGGTTATGTGTCTATTCAGAATGACTTGTGAGCAGCAGCCTTTTTATTTTGGGTATGTCAAAATGCCCCACTTGCCAAAATGGGGGGTGACAGGCAAGGGGTTAAGCTATTCATCCTAGATGAGGTAATGGTTTTGCATAAACCAAGTTTGTTTTTGGGTTTGTTTGGACTTTTATATGATTCACCGTAGCTTGCAGTTGCGGAACTTTTCCCATGAACGCTCTTCATGTCTTAGTATGTCTGAAAGCAGGATTTTAAGTGTTATGCTAGGGTTTTTGATTTTCACATTCTGTGTTTTTCAGGACAACTGCGTCTTCACACCCAACTCCGGTCAGGAGGATGCAGATAACGATGGGATCGGAGATCAGTGTGATGAGGATGCCGATGGAGATGGAATAAAGAACGTAGAGGTGCGTTTGTGTCCCATCCGACCAGTGTTGTTATTAACTAAAACTTACTAAAATAATTAGTATGCTATTTTTAAAAGTTCCTCATTTTGTTTTTGAGATCTTCTACAATAGGTTTACATGCATCCAAAGAAAAAAACAAACACATTTTCTCATAATAGAGTGGTGCAGGTAAGATGTCACTTTGTAGGCCAAACGGCATCACAATGGTTCCCTCGAGAAAAATCCAATAGGATTTTCCCATAGGCTTTTGGATTATGGCAAAAAACAAGCTCTGTGATCATCAAAAGTTTATGATATTTTATGAAAGTTTATGAATGCTAACTCACATCTGCGTTTGGCCTACAAAGTGATGTCATACCTGCACCACTCTATATATAGATTGCACTTCACTTCATTTCTCAAAGAGTCTGAAAGCGTTTGTTTGAAGATTCAGTCTCTATAAATCCCTCGTTTCCTTCCTTTTTGTCTACCGCTTGCAGCACATGTGGGAAGTGAAAAGCCTATTACCATATCTGAATTTCTGCGTCAGAGGCTTCCTCAGCATCGGCGTCAGTTTTTCCGTATCAATTCCACCGCGAGTCCTCTTCCTTTTGAAATGCATGCGAAGTAGATTCGCAACACTGAAAACAGCATCTTCTCAACAGGTCGACAACACAAACCAAACTCTTCCAGGCCTCAGCTACAACTACAGTACAGTGTTTGAGAGTGGGTCAAAGAAGACGTTGTTCACAGGCAGCCAACGAAGACCATAGGCTGGCATTATGCAAATTTGTTACATTGTTACGTTGGTATGTAACAGGAAGTGAGACTGGAATTGCTGTCGAATCATTTTGACAGTTCATAATCGATTTCTTTTAGGAGACAATCACTTTTATTTGTCATATATTCTTTAAAACTTTTCAGACCTTTTACATTCACAAACAGCTATGTTACACACAGCCACAAAAGTAATGTTTGAAAAAGCATAATACTTAACTTGAAATAAAATAAAATGAAATGTAAATATTAGATGAAAATTATATTAAAAGTCTTTTTATTATTTTTTTTATAAATGTTAGAAACTAACTGAAATAAAATAAGTAGTACTAAAATGACTAAAACTGAAACTGAAAAAAAGAAGCTAAATAGAAATATAAAAAACTAATAAAAATGACAAAAGCACATAACAAAATTAATTAAACGTATAATATTGCAAGTTATATGCAAATATTCAAATAAAATCTAATGTTTAGGTTTAGGGGTAGGGTTAGTGTAGGGGAATAGAATATTTTCACCGGTGTGTGCAGGCAGGAAGACGAATAGTATAAAAAATATTATCTATGGAAAGTTCTCATAAAACATGGAAACCAGTATGTGTGTGTGTGTTTTAGGATAACTGTCGGTTGGTGTCCAATAAAGATCAGCAGAACTCTGACACCGATTCATTCGGTGACGCGTGCGATAACTGTCCCACCGTTCCCAACATCGACCAGAAAGATACTGACAATAACGGAGAGGGAGACGCTTGCGATGAAGACATCGATGGAGATGGTAAATGCTGTTCAGGTTGATGAATTGCTCCACTTTGTGTCCCTACAACATCATCCTTTGTGTATGTGATGTGTGTGGATGTTTTGCAGGAATCCAGAATGTGCTGGATAACTGTCCCAAAGTGCCAAACCCAATGCAAACAGACCGGGACAGAGATGGAGTGGGTGATGCATGTGACAGCTGTCCTGAGATCAGCAACCCCATGCAGGTACTGCATCACATCTTACTTTATATCAAACTTTAAATCAAACTTTCATTATATGTTGATAGTGTCAAAAAGAAGTTCATCCAAAAATTAAAGTTTTAAAGTTTTCACCCTCAACTTGTGTGACTTTCTTCTGTGGAAAATAAAAAAGGACATATTTAAAGCCCATATTTGATTTGAGAGCTACAAAGCTGTCGTATATTCTCAGAAGACTTTTATGATACTTTATGGTGCTTTTTTTTTGGTGTTATTTTGAAGCTTGAAGGCTTTGACCAGTGCAAATTTCTCTATTTGTTTTCCACAAAAGAAAGTCATACAGGTTTGGAACCATGGCTATTTTAGTATTATTTATATACTATGATAGTTTTTATGAATATTTTGAATCAACTTTTATTTGATATTTTCAGTTAATTTTAATTAAATTTTTCATATTACTATTTAGGTTTAATAAAAAAAAATGTCCTTTTTAATTCTAGCGCAATTTTAATCAATTAATCCATTTTAATTTGAGTAATTTTAGTACTTTGTTGCTAAATTTTAATTTAGTTTTCCATTTAATATGTATATTTTATTTTGTTTCAGCTTGATTTCAATTAACATAGATTTTTTAAATAATTTTGGTTTTGGTTAACGCTAATAATCCTATTTGGAATGACGTAAGTAAATGATGACAGAATTTTTATTTTTGGGTGAACTATCCCTTTAACAAATTATTTGCTAAATAACAGCTTGTTTTTGCTTTTGCAGTGAATGGTCTATTTTATATACTTTTTCTCTCAAATTAAATGAATAAATAATAAACTCAGTTAATACTATTGCAGACAGATGTAGACAATGACTTAGTCGGGGATGTCTGTGACACCAATCAAGACACGTGAGTACGCGCACAACTCTGGTAAATTTAAATATATAAATCCCCCAAAAATTCACTCATTAACCTGTATATGGGAAGATTGCTGCCATCTAAGCTTTGTTCAGACTGTTAGTCCAAATTTGATTGTTGTGCATATCCATAATGTTGAATGTTGTGTGTTTTCAGTGATGGAGATGGACACCAGGACACTCGAGATAACTGCCCCAACATTCCAAACAGCTCTCAACTTGACTCGGATAATGATGGCATCGGAGACGACTGTGATGAAGACGACGATAACGACGGGATCCCAGACAATTACGCCATCAACGGCATGGGACCCGATAACTGCAGACTTATTTCCAACCCCAACCAGAAAGACTCGGACAGTAAGAGTGTTCATATCCACTGATGGTGAATAATCTTCCTGATTAATGACTCGCCTAATTCTTTTCTTTCTTGTCGTTTAGGTAACGGAGTCGGTGACGTATGCGAGAATGACTTTGACAATGATGCGGTACTGGATACGATTGACGTATGCCCAGAAAGTGCTGAAGTCACACTCACAGATTTCAGAGCCTATCAGACGGTCATTCTAGACCCGGAGGGCGACGCTCAGATCGACCCGAACTGGGTGGTGCTTAATCAGGTAAAGCATCATGAGAATCCTGTTGATCTCATTGACACAAGTTTATCATGTTGCTGTACTTTTCTTTTTCCAGATTACTTTTTTTACTCTTTTTTTTTTCTATGATGTCATAGATATAATTTAAAGATGAAGTGTGTCTTTTTCTGTGCTTTGTTAAGTGCTTGTATTAATACAGATGAATTTGGTTTTCAGGGTATGGAGATTGTTCAAACCATGAACAGCGACCCGGGCTTGGCAGTGGGTGAGTCCGGTTTCAGATTTCAAGAGCTAAATGCCCAGCAGACACTCAAACTTAAATTGTAAATCACTTCTCCGCAGGTTACACAGCGTTCAATGGTGTGGACTTCGAGGGAACTTTTCATGTTAACACGGTGACTGACGACGACTATGCCGGCTTCATCTTCGGCTATCAGGATTCGTCTAGTTTCTATGTGGTGATGTGGAAGCAGACCGAACAGACCTACTGGCAGTCAATCCCATTCAGGGCCATGGCTGAACCGGGTCTGCAGCTCAAGGTGCGAATGTTGCTTAATTGCGTAATTTCATTTAAAGTCCCTGTAAAGTCAAAATTAAACATGTGTTCTGAGTTTGTCACACCACAGACAAATGTGTTATTAACCACCCAGCGAAATTTGAATCATAAAAAAATCTGCCAAGTAAATAAAATAGCTTATCAAAATCTTGAAAAATTATGCAGCATTCTCTACTCTCAAACGCTGGGGGCGTGTCTGCTGTCGGCGCCGAAACCAAGCCCACTCGCGGGAAAGCTGCCGTAAGCACACAAGACAACACTCACGTAGCTACAGCTCACGACGGCACCAGATGTCGGCGGGACGGGAGGATGAAGGCCGGGGCGTGAGATAGTCGGTTCGGCCCCATTCTGCAGCGGATTATCAGTGAATCCCAGTTGTCTCCAATGAAAGTTTGTAAAACTATCCGGTGTAAAGTCACTGCAGAGGCAGGTGTTGGTGGTGATTCTCAGCTCTCCATCAAGGTAGCCGTTCACAAAATTAATCCACCTCTTCTTGATATCATTGTTTTTGTTTTGTAAGCTGTTTTGTAAATTGTAGGCTGTAGTAACTAACGGTACTGACAGTAACACGCGATCGAGCGGGTGAACTGATGCGAATGTGCTCTAGTTATGATAGTGTTTGGGGAGGAGCCAGGCTCAGTGGCTCCAGTGCGTCATCGAGCCACCGTTTTAGCCCCACCTAAAAAATCCTGAACACAGCAATGGTGAAAAACTCAGTACTACACAGTTCACAGTCTTTGTAACATGTTTCAGCAATACATTTCTAACATTTATAATGTGTTTAGAAACAAATCTCAGAATTGCCTTTACAGGGACTTTAAATATATTGGCTTGCTAATGTCCATATGATCTCTTGAGCAGTAAGACCTCTTGTGTTTGTGTAGGCAGTGAAGTCTCGTACAGGCCCCGGTGAATTTCTTCGTAACGCTCTGTGGCACACGGGGGATACGAATGGAGAGGTGAAACTGCTGTGGAAAGACCCACGTAATGTCGGCTGGCAAGATAAAACCTCGTACCGGTGGCAGCTCAGCCACCGGCCACAGGTCGGCTACATCAGGTGAGATCTGTTACAATTGTGCAGCAGCACAATATACACTACTATTCAAAAGCTGTCAGATTTATTTATTTATTTTTAAGAAATTAATACTTTTATTTAGCATGGATGTATTAAATTGATCAAAAGTTGCAATAAAGACACGTTACAAAAGACTTCTATTTCAAATTAATTCTTTTTAAATAAACGTTCTATTTATCAAAGAATTCTGCAAAAATGCGTCACAGTTTCCACAAAATTAGGCAGCACAACCGTTTTCAACATGGGTAATAATAAGAAATGTTTCTTGATCAGCAAATCAGCATATTAGAATGATCATGTGACACTGAAGACTGGAGTAATGATGCTGAAAATTTAGGAATAAATGACATTTTAAAACATATTCAAATAAAAAAGTTTTTTTTAAAGTTGTTATCAGGGTAATTATAGTTAACTAAACATAAAACCATAAAAAAATCTTGTTTCTTGAAATTAAATAAACATTAACTGAAATAAAATGTAATATAAAAAACTTAAACCTCATTTTGTTTCAGCTTGTTGTCAGGGAAACATTTTTCATTTTCATTTAGTTTAACTTTATGTACAAAAATAATTCAAACTAAAAGTGAAATAAAAACGTAATATATTCAAGAAATAAAAAATAAAACTATAAAGACAGTAATAAAAATAAAAGTAATAAAAATGACAAAAACACAAAAAAATTACTAAAACTAACTAAAATTAAAATGATAATGGAAGATATAAAAATAAAAACCAACTCAAAATATTAATCAAAACTATGTTAGTGTCTCAATGTTACTAAAATAACACTGGTTGTAATAATATTTCACAATATCACTCTTTTACTGTATTTTTGATCAAATAAATGCAGCTTTCGTGAGCATATCAGCATAAGAGACTTCTTTCAAAAACTCAAAAATCGACCCTAAACTTTTGAATGGTAATATACATTACTGTAAACATGTTTTTTTTTCAAAGTCAGTACCGAATTGAAAATTGACTGCATGCCAAAAATGTTATTGTTAAATTTTAAATATATATTTGTATATTCCTTGTATATTCCTGTATTAAGAGTAATAATAGAAGACATATGTCCCTGCTGAAACAACTTTTTTGTCTGTCCGATTGTGGGCCACATTTGTTGTCACAAGAGGGCGCAATACCAAATTGGGTCATTGACGGCACTGGTGAGAGCGGCAGCTGATAAAAGCTTGTGCTGGTATACTGGAGGGGGGGTGCTATGACTAGTTATCCTTAAAATTTCTTCACAATTGCCCCCTCCTCTTGCCCCGCTCACACCCCTGAGACTCTGCTGAGTGGTTGGGCCCCCTGGCCGCCCATTGTTGTGGTTGCCATGCCAATGAAATCCTTGGCAAGAATTTTCTTGGTGCCTGTTCATATGCAGATCCAACGGAAACTACTGTAGTGGACGGGCCGTTAAAAGAAAGCGAGAGAACGGGCCGCAGAGGACAGTTAAACATGTATTGTGTATGATTTCCTATACTGAGTAATTTCTTTTGTGTTGTGTTGTAAATCATATGCTCTTTGCCAAAGAAACAACGCATAAACTCCAGCAAATGCTCCAAAAAAAAAAGTTTAATAATGTCATAACAGAAATTGCCTAAAATAAATTCTCATTTCATAGTTAAACAGTTCTGAAGCTTTTAAACTTTGAGTCTACATGATTATTGAACTCTTCAGAACATTCCCAAGATTCTAGTATGCATAAATCCCTACAGGAAGGGAGAGAACCGTGCGGAGCTTAGTGTGTGTGTGTGTACATACACGTGTATGCACATTTGTGTGAGACAATGTGTAGCCGAGGCTTTGTAAGGGCCTTTTCAAACACACACACATAAACACACCTGCTTTGTATTCAGTGAGAGGAGTGAATAGAGTACTTGGACTTCAGTACGCACACACACTCACGCTGGATTGTGCTGCAACCGCGCTCTCCTCATACATAATGCAATTTAAGTCCGGCCTGCTGCTAAATCAAATCAGATCTCATTTATTATCAGGTAATTAGAGGTCGAGCAGGTGGAGTTTAGTAGCAGCCTGTAGCATAAAACAGCTCTCGGCTTCATTCAGAACAAATATTCTAGAACAGCGGTTCTCAAAATTAGGTAAGCAATGCTAAATGCAAATAATAAAATGCAACTGACCGTATAAGTTAAGATTGCAAAATAAATGGGGTTTTAATTGGGAGGGCAAAATGTTTCTTTTGTTGTTGATGGAAAAGTTTGCACATCCAATAAGACTACAGACCCACCTAACCCTAAGACTAAAGTACTTTGGTGCAAATTAAAGGCACTAATTACTTAGAAGAATACTTAGAAAATCAAAATATTTTGTAATATTTTATCAATTTTAATAATTACATTTATATTTAATATATATTTTGAATACATTAGATATAATAATGTTATTAATAAATATAATATCTAATGTATTCAATATGTAATGCTATTTTATCTAATATATATATATGTATATTATGTCATTTAATTTTGAAAACATAATATGGTATATTATCTATATATATTAGATATAGTAATAGTATTATATATTGTATTATATTTATAAATTATTATATTAAATATTATATCAAATGTATTAACAAATGTATATTTATATAGCTGGTGACAGGTGAAGTGAATAACACTGATTATATCTTCATCACAGCACCTGTTAGTGGGTGGGATATATTAGGCAGCAAGTGAACATTTTGTCCTCAAAGTTGATGTTAGAAGCAGGAAAAATGGGCAAGTGTAAGGATTTGAGCGAGTTTGACAAGGGCCAAATTGTGATGGCTAGACGACTGGGCCAGAGCATCTCCAAAACGGCAGCTCTTGTGGGATGTTCTCGGTCTGCAGTGGTCAGTATCTATCAAAAGTGGTCCAAAGAAGAAACAGTGGTGAACCGGCGACAGGGTCATGGGCAGCCAAGGCTCATTGATACACGTGGGGAGAGAAGGCTGGCCCGTGTGGTCTGATCAAACAGACAAGCTACAAATTGCTCAAGAAGTTAATTCTGGTTCTGATAGAAAGGCATCAGAATACACAGTGCACAAGCACCAACATGCTTGTGAGCATCAGAACTGGACCAGAGCAATGGAAGAAGATGGCCTGGTCTGATGGATCACGTTTTCTTTTACATCACGTGGATGGCCGGGTGCGTGTGCGTCATTTACCTGGGGAACACATGGCACCAGGATGCACTATGGGAGAAGGCAAGCCGGCAGAGGCAGTGTGATGCTTTGGGCAATGTTCTGCTGGGAAACCTTGGATACCACAGCACACCTTCAGGGGTCTAGTGGAGTCCATGCCTCGACGGGTCAGTTGCTGCAGTTTTGGCAGCAAAAGGGGAACCAACACAGTGTTAGAACATAATGGTCATAATGTTATGCCTGATCGGTGTATATATATATATTTTTTTATTTTTTTATTTGTGGTGATATTAATGAATTTCAGTGTTTGAGCTTAAGGACATTTTTGCTCATGTTTGTATGATAAAAATTTTGCTGTCATTTATTAAATCTGGATCCAGTAGTTGAGTCCCGCACAGTAGTATTTTACAGTCACGTGTAAGAGGACTTTAATGCGTGTGTGTTGCAGGGTGAAGCTGTATGAAGGCACAGAGATGGTGGCTGACTCAAATGTTGTGATTGACACCTCCATGAGAGGGGGCCGCCTGGGCGTGTTCTGCTTCTCTCAAGAGAACATCATTTGGTCCAATCTGCGCTACCGCTGTAACGGTAAAGATTAATCCACTTTTTGATATTTAAATCATGATCCCCAGACCCTCAAATCCTACGCTCAAAGTCTTCAAGAAATCTGCAAATTCTTTGTAAAAGTTGTTTATTGACAAAACCCAGCATTACAACAGAAGAATAAAACAATAAGCAGATTAAACATATCTTTTCCAGATACTGTTCCAGAGGACTTCAGTTCACACCGTAAAAAGGTTCTAATGCACATAAAGGTGTGAGAGGAGTGCGAAGCCCTCCGTCTCTCTCTAGACCCCCTGAAACCCAGTGTGGGGCCACTGAGCTCCTGTGTACGAGGGGCCAAACAACCAGGACAGATGAGAGATTTACCCAGCGTCTGTGTCACCCCGGTTGAGGAGACTGAATGAAAGGAGAGAAAAGACTTTTATTTTACCTTTTGCGTGTTGCGGAGCCGTGTAATGTGAGTACGAGAGTGTGTATGTTTGAAAGGGTCCATTAGAGTGTGTATGCATTAACAATATGTCTTGAAATAAAGGGAAATTATGTATTTTCTAGAACACAATAAATACCCGGCAGTTATTTTGTTCTATGATGACAACAGTCAATTTAAAAAATTGCAAAAGTGACAGTTTAATGTGTCAATCCCATTTCTCCTGTTCTGTATTTCCTTAATGATGAATAAGAGTTCAGCTCGCTTTTTACACTCAAGCATATTTAACATTAGTTAAAATAAAACCATCTCAGCCACTGTGGGGGACATTTTTATATTATCTTTGAATGCTTCTTTGAGGAAAACACACATATATATATATATATATATATATATATATATATATATATATATATATATATATATATATATATATTAAACATTACATTTATTGGAAATTAAATCATATATATTTTAATATATTTATGTATTATTTTATATATATTTAATGTATTTTCTATTAAAAAATATTTTATATAAACTCAAAAGAAATCTAAATGCATTATGTTCATAATATAATGCTAGTATACTCTTACTTTTTGTGCAGTATATAGTATGTATAATACATGAATTTAATGTATGCATAAACACCGGAATTATCTAAAAGCACTTGTTTTATTGTGCAGTATACATCAGAGCATCCTGTGTAGAAAACTGTATCCCACAATGCAATGCAAAATGAGTACACGGTATACAATGCATGCTGCACAACAGTCAGTAAGCAGTAAGCTAGTATTCCATTGAGAACATAGCCACTTATGGCAAATTCCAATCGGAAGTGAGCATCCCTATGCCCTACTCACAAGGCAGAACATGACCTTAAATATTAAATTACTTCCTTAAAGTGACCATTGCATGTTCCCTTTGCTAACAGACATGTGGAAGGGCCCTTAGTGAAGGGATTCAGTTGTTCATTTTCAATTGGAACGCTTCTACAAATGGCGTCGCCTTCCCGAAGTGCCCTTCAAGGGTGCAAAATGCCGTTTGGAATTCGCCATGTGTCATATACTCACACTGGTGCTGAAGATACACCTGCAGTCTGACGCCGCCCTAGTGGACGAGGAGTTCATAAGCTGTTGTTGTGGCGGGAGATTCCAGTGGGGTGTCGCGTGTTCCTCGTGGTCAGGGAGGCCGGGACGAGTGCAATATTGGCGGGAGATTGAACAACAATGCACAGCATCCCACACCTGCCAGACCACAGGACTTCAAACACACTCTTGAAAGCTTCAGACTTCTCTGCAGAACTACACAAATACATATTTATTTACAATGTCTTGTATTGTAAATTGTTTTTTGCTTGTTTGAAAAACATGGTAAAAGTTTTTTTTTTTCATTTAGTAGGGAAGGACAACGGCGTGTGGGTTTTGGAGCACCTGAGGCCAAACTTTATTATTATCGTAAAGGTTTTACATGTTGATATAAGTTAATAAGAACATTACTGGTGGGGGTGTGTGGGGATAAGACGAAAAACTTTGGTGGGAAACATAACGCTCAGTTTATATTCAGAAGTTTCACAAGATATTAAAGATCATACAAAATGATCACGTGATGATAATTGTTGCAGATTTGGAATAAGTTTGATGTTCCAATTGAGTGCATTATTCGCGGTGAGTTATTTTAATACAATGGCAGCCCAAATATTTAAGTATTATAAGTAAGTTTAATATACATTTCAGTTGTTTTCTTTTGCTTTTTAGGTTAAACAGCGCGACATCGTTCCAAGTATCCCTGGCGTGCGCGTGCTGCTGGTTGAGAATCACTGTTGCTTAGTAACGGGGTAATCTGTTGACCAGCGAATAGTCCAGTAGACCAAAATGTACAACACAAAAGATCATCTATATGTTTGTAAAGAAAATAAAGTTGTCCAAGTTAAAAAGTTGGATTACGCACTTTACTAAATGTACTCAACAAATCATAATCATGAAATGGAAAGTTTTCTCCTGACCCCACAAGGAGTTTATTACTCACCTAAAAATTCACAACCCTCCTCAAACGCTGTATTAAAATCACATCTCCGTAGTGGACGTCGCTGTTTGTGAAGTTTTTCTTCACAAAATATTTGTGTATTGCCAGGTTTCATGCTTTTGGCGCGTCTGCAGCTCGGTGGTTCTGGTTTTGCCCAAAATGTGAGGGGCACAAAAGGACCTGCGGCCCCGCAGCGCCCCGCCTCCATCCATCCAGCCAACAAAGAGCCTGAGACTCACTGATGCATGCATGCATACTGCAGATCACACACACAGTCCCAGATCACACTCTAATGAATGCAGCCAACCCAGTATAGGCTTCATGCATCAGTGTGTGTAGTAGGCTATACACTGACAATTTTTTAAAAAAAAGTTGAACTTTTAAGTGTTGAATAGCTGGTGACCGCCTTGTATTTCAGTGTTTGCAGTATTCCAAGCACAATTCCGTGTGATCTGCATCAAACTCGCTCTATTTGAGCACGGTCATTTCTCGCTGGTCAACACCGCCACCTGCCGGATGCGCCCTGAACTGCAGCTCTGAACTTTCACGTAAACACCAGCAAATATATCTGTAGCAGCTCATAATGTAATAACTGCACATAATGTAATAAGTATTACATTATTACTTTAATAAAATGCTCATAATGTAATAGTTTTCTTAAAACGTAATAACATCTTGAGCTCATAATGTAATAACAATTTTTACATTATGAGAAATGTATTACATTATAGTACATTTTTTAAAAATCTAAATCCAGTCATTAAATGCAGCAGATTTAAATATTCATGCTATTATTATTATTATTATTATTATTATTATTATTAAACAAAGCATTGGTATTCCTTTTCCAGTACATTTAAAAAATCTAAATCCAGTCTCTTAACCTCCCTAGAAAATCCACCAGATTACTACTACTAGTAGTAGTAGGCTAGTAATAGTTTAAAGGTGCAAAAGTTCTGGTTTTATTTATTCATCTGGATTTAGGATTTACTACTAATAATAATTGCATGAATATTGAAATGTTGCATTTCGCAGATAGTTTAAGACTGGATTTAGATTTTTAAAAATGTACTGTAAGGGAATATTTTTTTATGTTTTTGGTGAGTTTATAATGTAATAATTTTCTCATAATGTAAAAATTGTTATTACATTATGAGCTCAAGATTGTATTACATTTTGAGAAAATTGTTACATTATGAACATTTTATAATAATAATAATGTATTACTTATTACATTATGTGCCGTTTTTACATATGTGCAGTTATTATATTATGAGTTGCTACAATATCTAATACGTGCAAATTGAGCGACTTAAATCAGTAAAAGAGTGACTCTTTGAGACGCCCTGGAGTTAAAATGCCCGCTAAATGAGTTCAAAGATGGGCAAACACATCCTCAAACACACGCATTTAACATCAAACAGAGAAATCTCACAAACACACGCACTTCCGTTACACACCTTGTCTTTTAGATGTTCATCAAGCCACAATTTTGTATCTTTTTAACATTTTTTAAAAACATCTTTTAAGACTGCTGGTGGCAGCTTCCCACCTGAGATTTTAGGACATTCGTTCATTTATGTTTATCATAATAACCTTAACGCATTTTAATCAAATGCTTATGGTTTAGATTCCTTAAAATACAGCAGATAAATTTATTGTATTATTTTTGTTAATTCAAGTAATTTATATAGCATAAAATTGTTAGTCACTAAAACATTTACCAGTTTTGTTAACTTTACTATTATACTAAATTGTAGTCGAAACGTAATAGAAGTGTAACCTATAGAAAGATAAATATTTGTGTGTTGACGAACAGCTCAGAGAGAGATTGGAGCAGTTTTCCGTCAGCTGGTGCGCGTGTGGCAGGTGCGCGCCGCGGGTGAGACTTGTGCGGGACGGTGACGCGGGGGTCACGCAGCACATGAGTCCGTCACATGAGCGCGTCGGTGTCAGAAGTCACGGGGAAAGATCACAGCGTCGGTCCTCAGGAGAGAGTCCTCTGATTCTGTGAGTTTATCTCTGTTATATTCTATATGCATGGATAGTTAATAATTAACAATACAAGTCATGTACATAAAAGTAAAACTTAAAAGAATGTCTTTGTTTATGCATTTAACCAAACTATTAATCAGCACAATTAGTGCTAAAAGTACTGTTTTTTGGGGGAAAGAAAAAAAATGCAATTCTTAGAAGTATACTCTTGAAAATAAAAGGTCCCAAAGGGGAGTTTACGCAGTGATGCCATAGAAGAACCATTTTTGGTTCCCCAAAGAACCTTTCAGTGAACAGTTCATAAAAAGAACCATATTTTCCACATCCTTTTGTGGAATGGAAAATTTCCATGGATGTTAAAGGTTCTTAATGGAACCAATGCCAATAAAGAACCTTTACTTAAGACTTTGGAGTATGTAAATTATATCAAAATACCATAGTATTACTATCTGATACATCACTGTATCATGGTATTGCTACAGCACTTTTTATGTCCACAATAAAGTATAGCAGAACCATACAGTAAGTGTATTGTGTTTATATATTTAGGCCTATTAAATCATTTATCTTAGCAATTTATTCCTTTGTTCCAAAGTTTGGATTAAGTTCACCTATTTTGTATGTTTTTTTAATAATAAGCAGTAAAATTATTTATTGCACACAAACAGAGTAATGCACATGTGCACGCCGTGCCACAGACAGTCAAACCTCCAGTCATGTCTAACAGGAGCTGATTCACAGGACACAGGATTCTGTGTCTGAGACCGAAAGAGAAGCAGCTGTTTAGAGGAGGATCCTGTGTCCTGAAATGCTTGGTACCCGGTGAACATTTAGACACGTTTGGAGTGGAAATGAGTTCTTTTTAAAAGTGCTGGCACATCAGATTCTGGCATTTTCCACATGCAATGGCACTATAGGGAAAGAGGGAATGATTCTGAAGTGTTCGGCTGAAATTAGACTGCAGAAGGAAACGGAGAGCTGTTGAGTTTCTGCTGTCTGTCTCACACCTGCTTCTGTGCTGCAGAGCTTTCAGCCCTGTCTATTTCCACTGGGGCAGGTGCTGGAGGGGCAGGTCGGTGTGGTGGGGTATATTTAGACCCCCCTATTTCTGCCCTGCAACTCCCGTAACTGCCCCTCCCGCCACCAGCCGTCCTAACAGCTAGAATAAATATCAGCTGTCAGTGTCAGGGAAAAAGCTCTGCTGGCATGAAGGTGGAAATGTGTCAGAATTGCATGCATTACAAATGAGATTTTAACGAGATTTGAGATATTTGTTATCTGCTGAAAATGGTCACCAGGTTTGTTCAGATTAAACTTAAATGATTCAACTCTGTTTTGACAGATTGCTCATATCAGAGCTGTTGGTCAAGTGCAAATACACAGATAGGACTGGAGTTTACTCCCGCATTCCCCCACTGTTTGTTTTTGAGTCTTAGTAAATAACACATCAGTGGTAAGAGTCCAAACTGCGAAATTTCCCTCAGTACTGAGAGCAATGCTGATACACATGCACTGTAAACCCGAATAAGTTGGCAAAACTCAAAAAAAATTGAGGCAATCAGTTTTTTTTTTATTAAGAAATTTACAGTTTAAGTAAGCAGAATTCGCAGATTTTTATTTTGTAATCATACATTTTAATTGCGCTGAACTTGAAATATTTTAGTAAGCTAATTCATATATTTAACTTAAAAATATAATGTAATCTCAAATTTTAGTAGTGGAAACTAGCTTAAACTAGCTGATTCAATAAATGCCACCTTGCTAATTGGTTACACAATGCTTTGGTAGCATTAGCATAGCATAGCACTTGCTGAATGAGGACAGCAATATAATACATTTAATATATATCTGTTCTCAAGCTAAACTCATGCTCCACTCGTCACCATGATGGTAACACTACAAAAACCCCAACATAACAGAAACTCTTATAAACTAGCATAGCAAAACATTAAACATTTCTAATTCTCCCACTTATGCCAGGTGCACACTATGCAATTTATAATAGTCCTTTACGATTGTTCCTTGTCAGACTGTACGAACATGATCCCCGCTGTAAGCCATGTCACACTATATGATCTAAGTTGTGATTAATGTCAGACTCTACGATAGTCAAGGTGCGTTAAAAATGCATGGACGCAAGAAAACTGGTCCAGAGTTTTATATCCTCGATCAATGGCGCGTTCGGTGACAGTGAGCGGCATTACACGTGGGATTGAAATTGTGGCTACAAAGAAATCTCTAGCGCTCATTTTGATCATGGTTTGTCTTGAAAAACGAAGACAATATAACGGTCGTCTTAGGAGAAGTCACACTGCAGGACTGTGCACCAAATCTTCTGACACTGCCAGAATTTCGTTGGAGGTAAAATTTTATCATAACGGTCATTAATCGGCTGTCGGTGAACATGTCAAACTAACGATCAAAGACTTCAGATTTTAGCCTAGGATCAGAGGATTCCTTTAAGGATTTGCAAAATTTTTCTCGGACGGCCAAATTGTGGCCAAAATCACACAGTGTGCACCCGGCTTTAACGTTAATCTTGCTAATCCAAAAACCACTAGGCCAGTGTTATATATTTTGTTGAGAAAATTGGGACGTGTGAGGGAGTCGCCTGTCAATTGCGTCATATCTGCGTTACCCTCGGTTTCCGGTTTTATTTTGCAGAAATGCTTTACTCTTACTGCAGTGTGCAACAAGTGTCATAGCAGCCGCCGAGTAAACGCACAGAGTACTGTCATAACATCATTTGAAAACACACTCAAATGTATCTAATATGATAAACAGAGCTGTGTTACCTCATACTCATGACCGGAAAAGCGGAAATGGTGCAGGCGACTGTGGCATAATAAAAGTCCCGCTGCTCGCGAGGCATGTGTTGCGTTCATCTTATTAACAATCGCTCCAGCGGCCTTGCTCAGCTCCCACAACACTCGGTCCTGCTCTGCTTCATACTACAGTAACGTTAATAATCGCATCCATGAACATGATTTCTGCCCGAGTCCTATCCCGATTCTTTTCCACTGGCTGTGAGGTGAAGACCACGTCCCAAGATTCTGCGCTCAAACTTGGCGTCATCAAGCTACGCCTTTGTTTTTGAATAGACGACCTCTAGCGGATGGAAAAGTTACATAGTGCACCTTTAATTTTGGCATTTACTGTCCCTTTTGAGTGTCATGGCAAAGCATGCTGGGAAATATAAATCCCAGCCCAGTTTCATTTAAATTTAAGTTAGTCTAAATGAAAAGAAACAAGTTCAGATTACTTAAAATGTGTCAGTTTTGTGAACTCAAAAGAAAAAGGAAGTTCTAAATACTCATAAAAGTTCATTAGTTTGAACTAATTTGTTTAATTTGATTGTTTAATTTAATTGCTCTACTCAAACCAATTAATTATTTTGAGCAGTACAGTTTACAGTGTTTGAAACTCTTTGTATGACACAGTTAATTTCAACTGATCTGACCTATTATCTACACTCTTATTGAAATGGTGCTAAATAGCGCAAAAAGTGGTTTATTGGCTTGTAATCATAGGGAAACCACTTTAAGTGCTATATAGCACCTATAGCAAGAAGCTATAACCTTTGTCAAATGATTCTATGTAGAACCGTAAGAGGTACATTCATTCAAAGACTACAGCCAATCACCATCTTTCTCTCCTCCTCCAATTGTATTCCTCTTTCCACATAATTGAAACTGCAACTGACAGCTCTCGGTATCCAAACTGTCTTGTTGCACCCCACCACCACCCCATTGTCCTCTTTAGATTTTAGATATGTTACTCCACTTTCATATGTTTGCTATGAATGAGAATTTACAACAATGGCAAAAGCTGCTTTGTATCACTTTTATGCTTTTATGAGGTCAAAAAGTCTCATGTGGGGGCCCTGGAATATTTCCTTATAGGGCAGCCACGGGGGCAAAAAGGTTGAGAACCATGTTATCTTCAGGAAATTCACTGGATTTTAATGTTGTTTCAATTCTTTCCCCAACTAAATTAAGAGACTAAGAGAGAGTTAGAGAACCTTTAAAGAACTATACAGGGGCTTAACGGGTTCTTTGTATGGCCGTGGTGCTATATAGCACCTCAACCACCCCAAAGAACCGCTGAAGAAACAATTTTTTTCTGTGTGTATGTAGTTGCAGTATGCAAACTTCATTACTTTATTTAGTTCAGAATGTCAAGTTTCATGGGTGAGCTGGTCTTGTCTCACTCCGTGATTCAGTGACCGCATGAAAGAGTTTACAACATGTACACAACAGTTTGAATGCACTTACTGGCAGTTATCATATTCTTCATACTTCTTTCTCTTCCAAGGCTGTATAACATAATCATGACATTATCTCTTGATGGGTCTCAGGAACTCATAATTGATCAGAACTTTTGAGGTAAGACAAGGTTTCTAGACACTATAGAACATGTCATTTTATTATGTATGATGCATATTAGATGAATGGTATTGTATTTAGAACACAGATTAAACCCATATCAGTAAGCGTACAAATAAAATAAAATAAAAACTTTTATTCTGCAAAGATGCATTGAGTTGATCAAAATTAACAGTAAAGACATTTATAATGTTACAAAAGATTTATCTTTTAAATAAATGCTGTTCTTTTGAACTTTCTGTTCATCACCCCGTGTGGTTGTTTCATATAGTGCGCTTCAGCACCTGTGCAGACACCTGTGAGCAGGCCGTCCTGCCTGTGTCTGTATGGATGGGAATGGCAGCATCAGCTGTCCGTGGGAATCATTCACACACAACATGGAAACACATTGTGATCATGGTTACAACGGTCCTGCTCTTTAGTACTCCGTCAGGTACAAGTATTCCAGTTCTATTTCAATTTAAAAAAAAGTTGAGTTAACAATAACAAGTCTGCAAAACATTTATTTACATGCCACATATTTTAGTTAATAAATATGATAGCATAAATGCCCCTAAACATAACTGTACTCTTAGTTAGTAAAACCTGTTAACTGTGTCTTCATTTGGAGTCTGAATCTCATATCGAGTGAATTCTGCAAATGTAGCCACTTTTATCATCGAGATGAAATAATGCATTTGTTGTTTTTTCCCTACAGTGTGTGCACAGTGTCGAATCTTACGATGCAACTCAGATTTTGTGGCTGCGACTCTAGAGATGGGCGTCATTGGAGGTGGGGGTAAGGAGGGTGCTAATGCCGGCTACTGCAGTGCCCTGCGATCCTACGCGTTCTGCACTCAGCGGACGGCCCGAGCGTGCCGTGGAGACTTGGCGTACCACTCTGCCGTGCAGGGCATCGAGGACCTACTCATCCAACACCGCTGCCCCAAAACAGGCCCCACGGCTCAGCCACGGCCCTTGCCCCAGGCCCCTCTCTCAGGGGACGGATGCTTCTATGAGAAGGGGTTTATGCAGAGGGAGGGCCGGGCCCCTGAGTACCTGCACTGTGGGGTGTTTGGGGACCCTCATATCCGCACCTTTAATGACGAGTTCCAGACGTGTACAGTACAGGGCGCCTGGCCTCTCATAGACAACCAGTACCTGTACATCCAGGCCACCAGCACGCCCACTAGAGGGAGCTCTTACACCACCATACTTACAAAGGTGTGGGAAAAAATATTTACATTTAGCCTCTTCTATAACTCTCATATAATAATATAAAGTAACCATAGAATTATTAATGTAATAAAATATATTTGTATTGTAATTGTAATTACTATTTCTCAGGAATGAGTTGTATGTAGGCTAACTCATTATTTTAAATTGAAAACCTGTTGTTTTCTCTAGACTAGAGGGCGAATTAGGCTACATTGCTGCTATTTGCAAAAATGCCTGGACTAATCAGCAGCTCATATTAACAAATAACTGCTCATATAAAGGCTGGAATACACTACTTTTGCTTAGATTTTATCTTAAAGGGTTAGTTCACCCAAAAATGAAAATTCTATCATTAATTACTCACCCTCATGTCATTCCAAACCCATAAGACCTTCGTTCATCTTCGTAACACAAATATAGATGTTTTTGATGAAATCCGAGAGCTCTCTGACCCCTACATCGACAGCAGTTTAATTAAAACTTTCAAGGCCCAGAAAGGTAGTAAAGAGATCGTTAAAATAGTCCATGTGACTCCAGTGGTTCAACCTTAATTTTATGAAGCGATGAGAATACTTTTTGTGCGCAAAAACAAACAAAATAACGACTTTATGCAACAATTTCATTCTAGCCTGTGTCAGTCTCCTACGCAGTTTACGTTGTAAACAGTGCAGTTTTCGAGCTCTACGGCAGCCGATGCTGTTCACGTGAGCGACGCATGCGTGCGATGAAGACACATGCGATACACTGTATTTACAACATAAACTGCGTAGACTTCACAGTGAATGACAAGGTGAACATGGTTTATATAGGCTGAGGTAATGAGACACAGGTGTAAACAATGAGTGAGATGAGTCTGGGCAAAGGATTATGGGTAATGTAGTCTTTGATGGCATGACAGTCCGGGGTGGAGTGCCCTCTGGTGGTAACCATGGGGCACTCTCACTGGTGATCATGACAGTTGGCCTTTTACATGCTGGTCACACATTCTGTTGGTGTTTATGTTAGGGGTTCCCAAACTGGGGTTTGTGAGTTGATGAAAAGCTAATAATCATAAAAATTTTAATGAAATTAAATAATTTTAAATTAAACTAAAATCTAAATTAAACAATTTTTAAATGTTTACCTGTATGAATTGTGAACATGCAAATGTGCTGTTAAATTATTAAAATATTAACTTAAAATATCTTACAGTAAAAAAATTACGTCAAAAGGGGTTCCGCTGGAAAAAAGTCAGGGAATCCCTTGTCCAAGTGGGTGATTCCTAGCCAGAATAAGCTGCAATGTAAAGGTTTCAAGAGGGGCATTTTATGGCGACGCCATAAAAGAACCATTTTGTGTTCCCAAAAGAACACTTAAAAGTGGAAAGGTTCCATGAATGTTAAAGGCTCTTCATGGAATCATAGATACCAATATAGAACCTTATTTTTAAGAGTGTAGGCTACATGAGGTTATCTGTTAAAAGACTCTACATTTTCAGTTACTTCTTAAACACACTTTTTACTGCCATATAGAAGGATCCAGCATTACTTTTTTAACATCCTTTACATCCTTTAATATAGTCTGTTCTTATTCCCTTACATGAGCCTGTCCAGCTGAGAGGGAGATAACAGATTTGTCTTCTTTCAGCACTGCTGTTCAGTGCTCTATACTGGATTGCGTTAATGATATTCTGCAGCCTGACATCTATTCATTGCTATGAATAATTAATAGGACATGCATAATAGGATATGTGCATGGGTTTAGAATCACCCCTGTTTTAATGTCCTGCAGCTGACATTTCTCGGGTCCGTTTCCTCATCAGATCACGGTTATCTTGAAGAACTGGCGTGAATGTGCAGAGCTGCAGATATATCAAGCAGAGCTGGATAACGTTCCCCCGGCGTTTGTGGATGGTTCCGTGACCAGCGGCGATCGCAGAGGGCACCAGAGCCTGCGCATTCACTCTCATGACCCTGGCCGACACGCTGAGATCTGGGCTACTCACATAGGGACGACGCTAGTGGTGCGTCAGGTCGGTCAGTCGCTAAGTCTGTCCGTCCGCTCCCCTCGTGCGATCGTGGAGTCCTATACACCTGAGCAGGACCTGCAGTTGTGTGTATGGGGGTGTCCGTTCTCACAGCGCCTGGAGATGCCACACGCGCATCTGTCCACGCCTGCGTACTCACACTGCTCCACACTGCTTCCGGTGCGGGATGTGTATTTCCAGGCTTGCTTGTTTGACTTACAGGTCACTGGGGACGTGAACTCCAGTGCATCAGCTGTGGCTGCTTTAGAGGACGCTCGTGCGATGATCTCTGACCCTGATAGGGTTCACCTGCTGACGGACAGGGCAGGTACAAACTCTCCGTCACTGCCGGTGGTGCTGGCCTTGAGCGTCCTCACAGAGACCCTCAGACACACTATCTCTGGCCCAGTGTGACATCAAAAACACTGCACTAAAGCAGGCCTTATGTGATATTTATAGGATATTTATACTATTGTTCAATGTTTACATCTCATTGGTCTGGAGGTTTGTGTATAGATGCTGTCTGGAACGGCCTTGTTAAAAATGATTTGATTGTGTTTGTTTCAGTGTTAAATGCACATGTGTGTGAATTATAAATGTAACATATTTGTGAACATTTTTAGCAGGATAAACTTGAATAACCTTTGCAAAAATGTAAATATAAATGATATTTGCTCATGCAGCTTGTGTATTTTTCTCAAAGGTGGTTTAACTTTATGCAGGAATGTATTTATAATAAAGAAAAAATGTAAAATATTTCCGCAGAGCATTAGGTTATTGTGATATGCTGGCCCACACAGCATTAATTAATGAAGTTTTAGAAATTAATTTTTATTTTGAATTTAGTTTAATTTTCAGTTTTGTTTACAGGTTTTTTTAGTAGTATTTTAGGGCTGCCAAAGTTAATGCATTACCAGAAATGATTTAAATATATTTTTAGTAGTGTTAAATGTATTTTTAATGAAGGCGGATTATTATTATTTTTGTTATTATTATTATTCGTCTGGAGTATGGAGACAAAAACTGAAAATAATAAAATAATACAAATAATAAATAAAGGAAAATTTTATTTGTTTTATCAAGTCATTTTATTACTTTATTTATTTTCCTGTTATTGTCATATATTTATTTATTTTTAATTTCTGCAAGTTTGGGCCTCCGTATTAGAGACATGAAAATATTTTTCAGTTTGTTAACAATAACAACACTGGACACATACTGTAGGATAATGCAGTTCATGGCAAATTGCAATAATCACTTTCTCAAAGCTAAAATAAAGAATATTGAATCATTTTCCTGTCCAACTAGTTCTTGAACTTTATGAATATTACTAGAACTTTATGAATATTATATGTGTCTGGGAAATTTACCATGAGAACCAATGATTCTTTTCAGTAATTTTTCTCCCATACACCTTCTTTGCCCAAAGACTCCTACCGAAAGCCTGTGGAAGACCATAATGATGAATCTGTGGTATTCTCTATTCGCATCTGTGCATCATTTATGTTGGTAAACCATAGTTTGCAGCAAGTGGGAGATGGAGGCTGTAGATTTATCTGTTTGAGAATCACAGGTGATGGAGGTTTCACTCGTGAATTATCAAAAATTGCTGGCTGATTCTGAGTCTTTCACACTTGGGCGACACTGAATGGTGTTTGTTTGCATGATCTTGAATGTTTATATTATATTGGTCTGGGTTATGTAATTAAAAGCTGTCTTTTCACTGCACTCTAACCTTAAAAGTATCATTCACTATAGTTTTTTTATGTTAGTTTAATGTTCATATGATATATAGGACAGAACAACGGGTGTTAAAAAGTACTGTATAGACAGCCATCTATAACAGAGGGAGTTGATCAATATCCCACCCCCTTTGGACAGGACTGTAACAGATAGATGGACGACAATGAATGAGGTAAGCAGCTGTTTGTTTATATAGGCTATACTTATCAATGTGATGACGAATGGACGGGGTTATATAATAAGACTCCTTTTAAACTTTTTGTAGGGGCTCATGCAGTGAAGTGTTTTGGATCAGTCAACAGATGGCAGTGCTCATCCAATCAGAACAGTCCATGTGAACACAGTCTCTGTCACACGTTTCAGAGCATGTGGACTGTTCATGGTTGCATTTGTTTGGTCATCTCTGATGACCACTGGACTTAACTGTACATGTCTATTCTGTCAGATATCTCTTGCATATTTAGTTGGGTTTTCTCAAAATACCACAAATACAATGTAATCTTTGGACATGTATCAAGGCAATAATATGCATTTCGGACATGTACTAGAGTAATGGTTTTATGACGTACCAGGGTACCATATTTTTTGGTCATGTAGCAGGGCAATACCATGGTATTTTGACATGTACCAGGGTAACACCATGGAATTTCTACATGTACCAAGGTAATACCATGGTTTTTGGTCATGTACCAGGGCAATACCATGGAATTTTGACATGTACCAGGGTATTACCATGGTTTTTGGTCATGTGCCAGGGCAATACCATGTTATTTTGAATGTATCAGAGTAATACCATGTTTTTTGCTCATGTACCAGGTCAAAACCATGGAATTTTGACATGTACCAGGGTAATATACCATGTAATTTTGACATGTACCAGGCTAATACCGTGGTTTTTGGATATGCACCAGTGCAATAACATTGGTATTTTGGACATGTGCAAAGGTAACATTATGGTTTTTGGCCATGTACCAGGTTAATAGATTACCTGAGGTACCTAGGTGGAGTGCGATTTAAATACCATGGCGAATGCATTTGGTAATGATTCGGTAGTGTGGCATATCCTCACATAAACCTACTGTGACAGTACCATAGTACAGTAAAAGGAATGATAATATGGTATATGCATTTACATGGTACTGCAAAGGTAGCCTACCACATTACTACTGTGGTATATGTCTGAAATCATGAAGATTTTGGGAGGGAAAAAAATCAAAATAACATGGTTTTACCATCCAATACCATTACTTTACCATAGTACAGCCACAGTCATTTTTGTTAGGATAAACTGGGCTGTGTAGAAACACTTCATCCTTTGGTGTCATTCAGTTTGTTATGGTTATGTAGAAAGAAATCCCCACTGTTATGAATGTGTCCATATAACTTGTTTTGGAGCATGGCACAATGCGCCCTCATGCTCCACCCTTGCTCCATATAATTACTCCACCTCCTCAACGACTCCTGCCCCTTACCCACGAGCTGTCCACGCGCTCTGGCCAGATTGTCATTGGCCCGAGTGGACGCAAACAGCCTGTGTGTCCTATGAGAGAGACGTGGCTGGGGCGATCCACGGGGCGCATGTGGGTGTCCAGAACTGATGCCCATGTGTGTCCAGCTCGCATCATCATCAGAGCGGCTGTGTGAACTATATAACCACCCACTCCCACTCAGTGTTTACTGACAGAACAGAGTCACCAACATCTAATCGAAAATAATTTTACAACAGGAAATAACACCAGCACGTACTGGTGAGCTTGTTGCTGAACTGAATTATTCAGTTACTTTGTGTTAATAAAACTGTTAGTGGTACTCTTGGAATTCTTATTCGCAAAATTAATAAAATAGCAAAATGGGCGTACTTACAAAGAAACCCAAGACCTTCGAGGTTCAGCTGAGTGACCCGAACAAGAGCGCGTATTACGGCGGAGATAAAGTGGCCGGGCGGGTGATCTTAGAGGTGGCGGAGGTGGTGCAGATTTCCGCCGTTAAACTGTTCGGAATCGGATGCGCCAAAGTCGATTATAATAAAGGAAAGCTGCGATGCAGGGAGGAGATTGAGTACCTGAAATATGAAGACATTCTTCACCTGGATCATCAGCCAACAGGTGAGACACACACAAACTTTTGAGCGAATTCAGGAGGGTCTACTTTTCCTGTCAGTAATTTCCGGGCGCAATCTAAAGTTGTTTTAAAGCGACCCTTGCAACGCTATCTAACCGTCAACTATCTTAAAGATATTTTAATCAAAATATATACGGTGATATATTTGTGAAATCTATAATAAAGTGATAAATAATGGCAGTATCCTACATTTTGTCGATGTACCGTCCAGCGGAAAGCTACATACTGTTGCTATAGTAACCTCCTCAAAAGCGACTGCTCTACTCAGCGCGCTCTGACTAACCTGTAAATCTTACTGGAGTTGTCACTTAAACGTTTTAAACCGTAAATGTAAAACATAATGCATCATTTTAAGACCTCTAACCTCTGTTTTAACTTTGTGATGGTTTCAAGCCTTAGTTGTGCTCCTATGAAACCAACTATTGTAGTTTAAACAAGGATAGACAGATATTTTTCTCCCATATACTTCTACTCTAATTTTGGTGTGGCTTGAATTTAGTTATTTGTGCATAGAATGGCGGTAACTCAAGGAATGGGGGGTTGGGGAGGGGAGATGTAAGTTTAAGAATTGTTTATTGAAAAACCCTTGAAGGTGAGTAAATGATGACTTTTGAGTGTTTCATAAAGCACAATCTCGTCTCCACAGATGCAGATGGCTCCATCACTCTCAGGCCTGGAAACAAATACGAGTTCATGTTTGGTTTCGAACTTCCTCAGGCAGGGTGGGTTTCTTTTTGAAATGTCCTATTACAAATATTGCATTAAGTTATTAGTATTTTAACCGAAGAACTTTAAAAACAGGTGCCTAGCTTCCTCGTATATGGGAAAGTTTGGCTCAGTCCAGTACTACGTGAAGGCCGTCATAGAGAAATCAGGCCACCCGTATGCAGAATGCAAGCGATATTTCGAGGTGGAGGAACCCATTGATGTCAACACCCAAGAGCTCATGGTAAGTAAGTCTTTAAGTTCTGTTAAAAATGTACATGGTTACAACAGGAGCAAGTACTTTAGTAGCCTGCTTTCTGCTTCCTCTCAGGCCCCAGTTACAGGAGCAAAACAGAAGAAAGTCACCTGCATGTTTATTCCCGATGGCAGCGTTTCCGTGGCTGCTCGCATAGGCCGGAAGGGTTACAGCGAAGGAGAAGACATTTGCATTGACGCTCAGTTCGAGAACACCTGCTCTCGGATCATCGTTCCTAAAGCCTCCATCATAGCCAAGCACATTTACCTGGCGAACGGCCGCACCAAAGTATTTCACAAGAAACTAATTTCTGTCAGGGGCAACCACATCATATCTGGCATGCGTGACATGTGGTTGGGGAGAGTCCTCCGTGTGCCCAAGCTGAAGCCCACCATCCTGGGCTGTGACATTATCCACGTTGACTACTCTCTGAGGGTAAGTTATATTCTTGATAATCAATGCAGATGCTTCAGACTCCTGTGGATCAGAGGTTAACCTCTATGGTGTCTCTCTGTCCGGGATTAGATCTCTGTGCACATCCCAGGAAGCGAGAAGCTGATCCTTGAACTGCCTCTGATCATCGGGACGATTCCCTACAGTGGCATGAACAGTCGCACCAGCAGCATAAGCAGCCAGGATGGCAGTGCCACCTCCAGCACCTGCGTGTCACTCCCATCTTCTCCGCCCAGCTACAGCGAGATTTCACGGGACAACCATAGTTCCTTCATTCCTCTCCTGGATGATTACGACGAGGATGACAGTCCTATCTTCATGAATATTAGAGAGTATCAGCTTCCCCCTCCTCCAGCATACACTGAGGTACACACACACTAACAGATATATTTAAACACAGCCTTTACCCTAGTTGAGATTGCACTAAGGATTGTGTCTATCTTTTCTCTGATTAAACAGCAGAATTGAGACTGCTTTGGCAATGGAGTTCCACTTGCTGCCATAAAAACTCCAGTAGACGATCAAACGCAGGAAGATTTAGATCTCAGAACGCAGAATGAAACTGCTAAAGGACCATGCATGCTTTACTCCAGACTTGTGGACTATGGAACGCTGCGTCACATCAAGAACCGATTGATTGCAAGTCGTCTGAAGCTGTTTTACTGAATCACAGGACATTTTTGCTGATGTAAGAATTCTCCTTTTAAAATGACCATTGACAACTTCATGTTTAATTCTGACGAACCCTCAGCATCTGAGACAGTTTGTACATTTATGATTTTGCCATATTGGTATAATATTCTGTCTACTCTTATTCCAAATTGGAAAGCATAGTGTATGTTGCAGAAAAACAGACAGTATTTTTGTGATGCACAAAAATGTGATAAAGTTTTGTGTGGAAACAATTGTATATCATATTGAGCTATTTGTTTGCGGTCTAGTATCAAAATCCTAGCAGCATGTGTATTTCTAATTTAATAGATAAAATAGAATATGCAATAGAGTATTAGGGTCAAATTAAATTGATTGTGTGCTTTTTGTACTCTTGATTTTTTTTTATTTGAACTTCTTGAGTTCTACATATAATAACAATTTCAGAATACAATAAAAGTTGAAATTATCAAATGCAATCAAGTGTCATTAATATGAGACCCCCAACTTTTAAGAGACTTTTTATCTATCTATCTATCTATCTATCTATCTATCTATCTATCTATCTATCTATTTACAGTCACTGTACTAAGCATGCAGTTTTGTTTTATGAAACATCTGGTGTGCAAAGTGCATTAGCGTATCTTGTCCACACTCTTGGCATGAGGATGAATGGAGAGCAAAGGCTGATAGCAGGAAACAAAACAAATAGCAATGTTATGAGCACCTGTTTTGTGTATCTGTAGGGGAATATTTTCTGGCTGGAAAATATTCAAGAGCTATTTACTCATGGCCAATGCACTTCCATCCATGGGCCTGTGTTCAGAATAGCATTTAAGTTACGTAATTCTAATCCAAATGGGCAAAGTGAATGTGCTGGTAACTATGAGCACTCTCTCACTAGGCAGATCAGACCATCTATTCTACAGTACCATACCTACAGTTTACTGCAATTATTATGTGTTGTATCATATTTTTGGTTGTGCACTGTGGTCCACGAGTGAAAATGCTTCTGTTTAGTATATTTTTCAGATTTCTTATTGTTTGGTCAACTAAAATGATTGCTAAATGAATATATGCAATATATAAACAAAGTGCATGCATAAATTCATATGTGAAGATATTCAGAAAGGAGCAGCCCTGTCCACGGACATCCATGCAGGACTGCATGCGTGCAGGGGTGGAACCGAGTCAAGGCCAAGATCAGCAATCCTGGAACCATTAAATCAGACATCTGATGCGGCTGTTTACTCACCGTGCAGCTGTTCCTCTTTATAGAGATCTCTCAAAAAGGATTTGTATCTCTCCTGACCCCCCTCTGTCTCACTCACGTACTCACTCCATTTCCAGCTCTTGAACTTGAACCTGTTGAGCTCAAATCCAGATTTTAGACTACTTGTTTTCTCTTGATTTTTCTGTATGCTTCTGTAAGAGTGGAGTAAATTGTGTAATGCCATTGCATGATATTGTGTGAGACATATAAACCAGTGGTTGAAGCCCACTGCATAGGTCAGATATGGAGGTGTCTCTGAACCTGTGCTGGCATTTATAACTCACTGCATTTGCTGAGGAGTTTAAAGTGAAAATGTCAGACAGTCACACTAAACAGAGATGCAAGGCTGCAGATTTATTCACATACAATTTCGATTCCAATAAGGTAAAAAATACAACAACTTAGATATCATTTACATTTATTCTAAGTCTTATTGCAAAATATTTCAATGTAGCTAAATACCAAGAACAAAAATCAACAGGCTAAAGAACACTTAGAACAAAGAACAAATTAACAAATAAATACAACTGAACGAAGATGCGATTGAAATTAAACAGTGTTTTAAGATTTTCAGGGAGGCCTATTCAGGTATGTAGTTACAAAAGTTATCCAGTCAAGAACAGCGAGTGAATTTGTCTCTTTGTCTTTTGTTGTTTGATTAACATTATTATAGAGACGGCAGCAGGAATATTAGGCTGCTGTCACTTTAAGAGCTGCACAGATCCAATATAGCATTTTCTTTGGCAAATGTTTATGTTCACTTAAGACATAACCGACTGTTTATACAAGGACATTTTTACATGTTTTATGTATTTGTCCATTCAAGTGCAAAAAGACGAGGAAGAGAAGGTGGCTTTCTGTGTGCACGTCTTGGATTTGATAACAGCGCACAAGTCTTCTTGCACTTGAATGGTTTAAAATCACATTAAAATAACTTTTTCTCTGCGTGCTTTGGATATGCGTGTAGCACAGAAAACAGTGTGAGTCTTCATGGGCTTTAATGTTTTAAAGTCATATTAAAATGCACACAAAAGAATCAACAAGAGGAATCAAATTTTTTTTTTTTTTTAATTATCCGATTCCTGACCTTAAGTATCCGATTCCAGAATTGGAATAAATTTTCGATTCCCAACCATACATACAGTATACAGTATTTGTGATAATATATATATATATATACACTCACCTAAAGGATTATTAGGAACACCTGTTCAATTTCTCATTAATGCAATTATCTAATCAACCAATCACATGGCAGTTGCTTCAATGCATTTAGGGGTGTGGTCCTGGTCAAGACAATCTCCTGAACTCCAAACTGAATGTCAGAATGGGAAAGAAAGGTGATTTAAGCAATTTTGAGCGTGGCATGGTTGTTGGTGCCAGACGGGCCGGTCTGAGTATTTCACAATCTGCTCAGTTACTGGGATTTTCACGCACAACCATTTCTAGAGTTTACAAAGAATGGTGTGAAAAGGGAAAAACATCCAGTATGCGGCAGTCCTGTGGGCGAAAATGCCTTGTTGATGCTAGAGGTCAGAGGAGAATGGGCCGACTGATTCAAGCTGATAGAAGAGCAACTTTGACTGAAATAACCACTCGTTACAACCGAGGTATGCAGCAAAGCATTTGTGAAGCCACAACACGCACAACCTTGAGGCGGATGGGCTACAACAAATGTTGCCTGGTCTGATGAGTCTCGATTTCTGTTGAGACATTCAGATGGTAGAGTCAGAATTTGGCGTAAACAGAATGAGAACATGGATCCATCATGCCTTGTTACCACTGTGCAGGCTGGTGGTGGTGGTGTAATGGTGTGGGGGATGTTTTCTTGGCACACTTTAGGCCCCTTAGTGCCAATTGGGCATCGTTTAAATGCCACGGCCTACCTGAGCATTATTTCTGACCATGTCCATCCCTTTATGACCACCATGTACCCATCCTCTGATGGCTACTTCCATCAAGATAATGCACCATGTCACAAAGCTCGAATCATTTCAAATTGGTTTCTTGAACATGACAATGAGTTCACTGTACTAAAATGGCCCCCACAGTCACCAGATCTCAACCCAATAGAGCATCTTTGGGATGTGGTGGAACGGGAGCTTTGTGCATCCCACAAATCTCCATCAACTGCAAGATGCTATCCTATCAATATGGGCCAAAATTTCTAAAGAATGCTTTCAGCACCCAGTTGTCTTTGGTTTCTCCATTGTAATGTGAGTGCTCTACAGGTCATCCTGCTGACTAATGCTGCCTACCACCAAGGTACTCTATGCTATTATTGACAGGTATGATATGAACCGTAATGCTTTCAGTCAAAGCAGTTTATTGTTTTGGTTTCCAGTTTATGGACAAAAATATATAATGGAAGTCAATGGGAACGGAAACATTTACCAACATTCCACAGAAAAAGAAATGCATACGAGTTTGGAAAGACATGATCGAGGGTAAGTAAATTATTTTGGGGTGGACTTTAAAAAGAAAAAACAAAAACATATTTCACCTTTAAAGGCACAGCAAGTTTTGCAGCTAGAGGTCACTTATTTAAAACAATAACAAAGGCGTAGCTTTGATGATGCTGTGAATGAACGTGGAATGGGAGGTGTCCTTTTTACCTCCACAGCCGAAGGAAAGCAATTCGATGGGACTCAGGCAGAAATCATGTAAATGTGTTAACGTTTTATCAACGTTATTGTGGTATGAAGCAGGGCGGGGCCGAGAGGGACATTTTATGTTGCTGTTTTTATTATGCTTACATGCCGCAGACGACCTCTGCCGCTCCTTTCGTTTTGTTGTTTATGGCTATTTTACTATTAAAGTTACGATTAAAGTTACATTTAAAGTTCACCTCTTACTTCCTTGAATTTTTTTACAGCTTGATCACTTAAATTCACATTATTTTATTTTATTCTAATGAAACAGCCGCAAGTGCTGAATTAGGCTACTGCTCATACAGGTCACTTTATTTGACTAAATTAAATTGTGGGGTAACACAGCGCTGTTTTGCTTATTCAAAACAATCAAACTAAAAATATATTTGAGTGTGTTGAAAATTGTTATAACGTTACTCGTGTGCGTTAGCTCGATGGCTGGTATGTTGCACATTGCAGTAAGCTAGATCAAAATTAGAATATCATATTAACAAAAGCCGGATGACTTGTGTTGCTAAACAGCATGCAATTCATTTAAAAATATAATGTATATTGTTTTCTGCCGATAAAAGTATCAAAACAGTTGCTCACCTGTCTAATAAAACACATCATATATTAAAGTGTCTTTGGTGTTTACATGGTTTCTATGGAAGTAAATCTGAAAATCGAGGGTAACGCTGGTATGATGTCACTGACAGGCGACGCATTGGCATGGGACGTTAAATCTCTGGATTTAAACATTGTTGAAAACATTTGGGATAATGTATGTAAGTACACAAGTACACAACATTGTTCTAGTGGTTCTTGGATATTTTAAATCTTACATATTGTGCCTTTAAAATGTTGTTTTGCAACAATAGTTAGTTTGTTTCCCTGAGGTTGGTTTCCCTGAAAAGTGTATGTTTGTATATTTGAGCATTGCAACATAGGCTGAACCAATGGAGGGATTTTGGGGTGGGGATATCTGTTTTGGTCAACTAATGGCGATTGGGGGGAGGGTTTGGGGAAATCTGTTTGGTGAAAGAAATGACACACTTTACCTCTAACATTTTAATACGGGGATGGGAGAGGAACGTCCCGCCAAGAATCACGTGTGCAGGACTGTATGCGTGCTGGGATGGAACTACATCAAGGAAAACATCAGCAATCCTGGATCCATCAAATGAGAGAATCGGATACCTGATATGGTTGTTTACTCACTATGCAGCTGTTCCTTTTCTTAGAAAAGGATCTGTATCTTTCCTGACCTACCTCACATACTCTTGTCTCTCTCCATGTCCGGCTCTTGAACTTTAGCCTAGTTTGGAAATCCACCCAAATAGAACTATTTTTCCTAGTCTCTTCTTTCTTTTTCTGTGAGCTTCGTTTGGTTGTAGTGACACTTGTGATTCCATTGCATGAGAGCACCGCACACTGTGCCTTTCATCATTCTTGCTTTTGTAAAGCATATTAAAATGAAAATGTCAAACAGTTAAAGGTGCCACAGTACTAATTATTCCAGCCATCAGCTAATCTTTGCTATAATCCAGTTGTTTTAGGTTTCTTCTGTGTTATGTGAGAGAAGCAGGTCGTCCTGCTGATTAATGCTGTCTACTCCCAACAGGGAAAAGGGACTCTCTGCTGTGATTGACAGGTGCAACATGGGTCTTGGTATTTGTTTGACATAGTGTGGCCTAGAATTTGAAGCATTTTATACATATGCAAAATAGAGATGATTTCAGTGAGATATGTTATTAGTAACCCTGAGCTAGAGTAATGCAGATAAACAATATTATTTAGCACACATAATAAGGATGGATAGCTTGCTTTATGAACTGGCCAAAATACTACAGCTAGCCTACTATACTGCTCATGATTTTGTTATTTGAACAAATCTCTAACCCAAAATTTTTTTCTTGGGCATATAAATTGTCTGGCAATTCAAATCATGCATATTATACATAATTGGGCTGAAATCACTTTGAAAATAAACATTTTAATAAACCGATTAAAGGACACTGAGGGAAGAGCCCAAGGGACCAGAATAGCATAGAGACCAGTGCTCTTATTTTGACTTATGACCACCTAGCAAAGTCTTACCAACTACCCATAAAAAAACTAGCCACTAAACAATTTTTAAACAACAATTTAGCCTAAAATTAGTTATTCAGAATGATATGAGTTATTCAATCTTTAACCGATTCTTTAAAAACACAGAAACAGGTTTTATTATACCTTATTCAAATTTACGTGCCTCCAGAAATCTAGATTTTGCAGTTCATGCAGTTTGTTCACAAGCAACATCATTAATTTCTGCCACGACTCACAAGTCTCATCAGATTAAAAAAAACACAGATTCATTCATACAACTATTTGTAGTGGTGTCCGAAACCATAGTGGATGTTATCGAGTGCACTCATTCAATCCCATAATGCACCGCAATAAAGAGTGTACAACCGATGTAGGCTGCATCCGAAAAAGAAAAAAAAAGTAAGTTCCAAGGATGCATTCTAAGGTAGGAAGGCATTAAGGCACGTCCGAATCCAATGTTAGTTTCACTTCCTGTCTCCTGAGATACCATCATCTGATTGATTTTTGAAGGCAGCATGGCAGCATCTGAAAACTATTGACCTGTTGCCTCGCTGCCCTATCATGCAATGACTTTGCAGGCAGCGTTTGTGCACGAAGGTACCTCACGAAACTGATCTCAGACAGACTTCTGAGGCAGCGTAACGGTTAAGTGATCTACAACAAAATAGAGAGAACTTTGGTGAAAACTAAGCAAATATTTAATTATTACAATAGCAATTTCTCGTTGGAAATGACATCAGAAGTGGAAAACATTGGTGAAAAATGTACATTTACACACAAACTGACCACCAACTGCAACTTTCAGACTTCATCTTTCTTTTTCTAGCTCAACTGTCACTGAATGGAACGCATAGGATTGTGGGATATCAAAGGTAGCGAAGGACACATCTATGCTGCCTTCAAATATCAGGTATCGCAGGACACAGGAAGTGAAGCTAATGCTGGATTCGGATATTGGAAGGCTGACTCCAGAGGCAGCATTTTTAAGTTTTCGGATGCAGCCATTGAAAGGGACTTCCCACAATCCTGTGCTTTTCTGTGACAGTTGAGCTAAACAAATAAAGATGGTGCCTGAAAGTAGCAAAATTGGGGGTAAATTTGTGTGTAAATGTATGTTTTTGACCAATGTTTTCCACTTCTGATGTCATTTCAAGTGAGTATATTGTAGTGATTAATTATTCACTTAGTTATCACCAAAGCTCTCTCTATTTTGCTGTAGATCCTTTGTGAGGTACCTTCATGCGCAAACACTGCCTACAAAGTTATTACCTGATATAAGGCAGCGAGGCAACAAGTCAACAGCCTAAAGTTTTCAGACACAGCTGCACAGTCAACGGCTAGAAAATACCCATAATGCACTGTGATGGTCACGCTGAATGAACTCCCACGTCTCGACAGAAAATGGCACTCGCAGCTGAATCATCCATTTTCCAAACCACTGGTCCAATGTGGGTACAGCCAAAGACTTTATATATAGGAAGACGGTGCACTCCGATTAGCCAACATATGAATGGGAGAAAGTGCAACGCCCAGTAGAGTGGTGCAGGTATGTCACTTTGTAGGCCAACCGGCAGTTAGCATTGCACTGGTTCCCTTGTCAAAAACCCAATAGGATTTTCCCATAGGCTTTATATTGCAAAAATCAAGCTCTGTGATCAATAAAGGTTTATGATACTTTTTGTCCATCAAGATAATTTTCACAGATGAACACAACTTTTATGAATTCTGAAGCCTAAATACAGTCGCCTGAAGTAAAAAGCTAAAGGTAAGCTATAAACGGGTTACACCACGCTCCCATGATTTCAACGTCACCATCACAAATCTTCCGACAACTCTTTCAGTTTTTATCTTAAAAACATTTCCCCAGAACGTTTGAGTTGTTGGGCTAGTTTATAAGAGCACAATTATGAGCATAATGAGGCTGTAAAAGCGGACTGTATTTACCTGTTCCCCGTGATGACGTTTAATCCCCACGACTTCTTTGTAGTCCCATTTAGCCAATTGGTGAGCAATCGCCTTTTTCAAGACACGTAACAGCTTCAAAAAACCACAAGTGGGGTAATAACTGTTTTATGTCGTAGAATAAAACGTGAAAGTGTCTTGAGCTTGTGTTCACCACAGACCTTATTTCAGCCTTCTAACCAAAACCCCATTCAAAAAACCCATTGACTTCGAGAAGAGGGAACCGGAAGTGCTAAAATGCTAACTCTCTTCCGTGTTTTGGCCTACAAATTGATGTCATACCTGCACCACTCTATATGGTGAATAAGCCCCGCCTTCTAAATGAAAGAGCCAGTCGTTGGTTAGTAAAGTCATCGTGTCCCTGCAGCTGCCCCGGTTGCTATAGAAACAGGCAGTGTTCTGAGACGCATTAGCTTTGTCCAGGCTGAATAATTCAGTTTTTTTGTCATGATTCGAGAGTTTAGAAACAATATTTATAAGAGCTGCACTTGCATGTCCGAGAGGCATTTTAAAGATGGCCACTGAGTGAAAATTAGCGTAATATCATACAGGTATAATTCCCTTTTTAATTGATTATTACATTGTTTTATTAAGGTTTATACATGCTTATTTCCATTACAGAGTTCAAGATTAATAATTTCATTACTACTGGAGCTGCCAGTTTGCTAAGTTTCAAATGATCATTAAACACCAAGTACAAACTATGCAAAAACGGCCGACCTTCTGGCACACTCAGTGTCCGAATTCACTCACTCACTCATTCACTTCTTCAAGTGGACTATGTTAGTCGACTAATTTAGGGAATAGTGAATGAGGGTATAGGGGGCGATTTCAAACACAGCTTTTGAATGCTTCAATGAACAGTCTGTGTTCGTTCAAGGATTCGTTCACCAACGGAATCACGCTAGCTACCTTGAATGTATTTGTAAGTGGCTTTGTAAGCGTATTCTAAATGCATAAATGACTATGTAGATTTACACCAGACTGGACTTACAACGTTTGGATAGAGGCAGTCTATTAAAGGGAAGTGGCGGAACAGGAAGAATGCCATAACCAGCTACACACACCGACACACACACAAAAAACCTGTCACCAAAATATTAGTTAGTTTTGCCTTGTTCTACAACTATTAAACTATATAGCAAACTATATATATATATATATATATATGCCTCACAGGTTAGCTGTCAATTCAGATACATTCTGTTCTAATTAACTTGTTGAACTAGGCTACATCAAAACAGTCCAGGATCTGTGAGCAAGACTCAACATAAGATTGTCAAATGCATTTAAATTCAAAACCTCCCTGTTTGGGAGGATATCTGGGTGCTAATAGCAGTGGCTGTCTAACTGTCCAGGCAGAGTTGGTCTGATTTTTATCTCAGAATCAGGTTTCTGTGACCTTTACATCAGTAACAGGCTCACCCAGGGCTGCCTGTCATCTTCAGCTGATATTGTGTTGAATGCTGACTCACTTTTCTGTTTGCTGCTCACTGCATAAGTTTGACAATCTCCTCTAGAAAGTTTTCTTTAGCCAACATATATTTGGGAACCTAACACAAGAGATGTTCTATTTAATAAACAATGAATTGCCTGAATCATGTTAGCATTATATTTTTAGCTCTGAACTGATCCTCATGCTCTCAGGCTCATTCAAATAGGAAGAGTGATGGGAACGCTGATGAAGCTTTTATCATGCAGTGTCCTACAATCTCAGACCTCAAGTGTCAAAAAGAATCGTGTGCCTGGAATGTGTGTGGACTGAGTGTTCTTTGTATAAAACTCAATTAATCGCCCCTCTATGGAGGGCAACACAGGTTGAATATTATTATGTAGGGTGCTTACTTTGCTTTTGTTTTCCGTACATGGCAATCAAGACGGAGAGCTGCATCCCAATTAAATGAGCTGAAGGACAGAGGCCATCTCCTCGCCTCCTTTCTCGGTAAGTGTGTGTGTTTGCGTTTCTTTACTTAAAATGATTTTCTGGGTAGCCTATTCATCAGGAATGGTTTAAACATAATAAAATATGTTAAACAGTATACTGTATACTCATTGGTAGCTGAAAGCATGATCAAATTAGTCATTTAGTCACAAAGTATTTAATTAACATGTTCACCGGGCGACGTGTGACCACTGACAGGTGAAGTGAATAACACTGATTATCTCTTCATCACAGCACCTGTTAGTGGGTGGGATATATTAGGCAGCAAGTGAACATTTTATCCTCAAAGTTGATGTGTTAGAATCAGGAAAAATGGGCAAGCATAAGGATTTGAGCGAGTTTGACAAGGTCCAAATTGTGATGGCTAGATGACTGGGTAAGAGCATCTCCAAAACTGCAGCTCTTGTGGGGTGTTCCCGGTCTGCAGTGGTCAGTATCTATCAAAAAAGTGGTCCAAGGAAGGAACAGTGGTGAACCGGCGACAGGGTCATGGGCAGCCAAGGCTCATTGATGCACGTGTGGAGTGAAGGTTGGCCTGTGTGGTCCGATCAAACAGACGAGCTACTGTAGCTCAAATTGCTCAAGAAGTTAATGCTGGTTCTGATAGTAAGGCATCAGAATACACAGTGCATCACAGTTTGTTGCGTATGGGGCTGTATATCCGCAGACCAGTCAGGGTGCCCATGCTGACCCCTTTCCACCACCGAAAGCACCAACAGTGGGCACGTGAGCATCAGAACTGGACCACGGAGCAATGGAATAAGGTGGCCTGGTCTGATGAATCACATTGTCTTTTACATCACGTGGATGGCCGGGTGCGTGTGCGTCGCTTACCTAGGGAACACATGGCACCAGGATGCACTATGGCAAACGGGGACCAACACAATATTAGGAATGTTATGCCTGATCGGTGTACATAGGCAATGGGAGCTTCTGGTATTGGGAGTTTAGGGTCTGGCTGCAGATGTGGGCAGATGTGGGCTACATCTGAAATCGCTGAGAAGGTATTTATTTAGAATAAGTATGAGCGCTAAAAGAGTATGTTCTGTATAGTGTGAGTGTGTGAATGTAATCCGAACGTACTACATTCGCCATGTTGTCTTTTAATCTGTAAGGTGCAAGAAACAAAGTAAATATTTGTGCAATTGGTTTGTCATGTGTTTGCAAGTATAGGGTGCTTAACTTAGTCACATTATTTGATTGATGTAATGCAAAAGGAATTTTATAATAAAACAAGATTTAAACATTTTTGTTTATCATCTGATCATCAGCCAATCTGCAATTCCCTATTTACCACCATTACATTTTAATATTTCATTATTTAATTAAAACATTTGAACTAAAAGGTTGCTTTTTTTAAATTAACACATTTTGTCATTTTTCTCTGAACAGTTCTCTGCAGTGAATATTTCAATAAAAAAAATTAAACTAAATTAAAAATTACAATATAAACACTAATAGTCAACCCTCAAAATTCAGTTAAAAGGGTTGACAAAACATGTTAGAAAATAAATATTCTAATTTAATATATAATAATATTTAATATATTAAACTGTTCATACATTGCAAGGCTGCAATCATATATTAAGGATTGCGGGAAAATAGATTAAGAATTTGCATTATTTGACCACTGAATATTGGGATATGACCTCGTATGGTGGTCCACCAAAGTTTATGGTCATCGTCTGAAATGTTCTGCTACATATGGCACTATTTCCTGAGCATAACCATGCTTTACATTATTATTGACATTTTGCATTAACCCTGAACTCAACAGTGTAGCTGTGGATTGTGGTTTATTGTATGCCAGTTAACTGAGCATTCCGGATTTGTAATGTCTGATTGGTGTTCGGGGTGTCTAGTGAATATATCACTGCAGCGGCTTCACTTGACTGCTCTTATGTCAGTCGTCTCCAGCTGCTGTAATCTTCCACTGGAGAAGAACTGCTCTCCGCTTTCTTGAACAAAAGCCCAGACTTATTCCTGGAAGAATTCCGCTGTCTGTTCTCTGTTAAAGCACGCCTGAGTCAGCCACTAAATTCATCTTCAGCAAATTTGCCCAACCAGCAGAGTGTTCTCGAGCTGAAGGGTCACGTCAAGAACGATTCTTTCTCCTCTGCTGATCATTTGCTCAACAAAATATGATTTTTTTTTTTACAGGTGTATCCGGTGAAATGAGATCTATTTATCGATTTATTAATGAGACGTAGTCTTGACACAGTGTGACTTTATCACATAAAATGGCAATACCATGTATATATACATCCACTTATAAAACATTACTTATCATTCAATCTACATTTACTGGTGTGTATCCCAAATCTAAGACGTATAAAAGCTATTCAGACAAATACAACTGTCTAAAACATACATATTTATAGGCAAGATTCTAAAAAATTATTTAAGTTATGCAAGAATAACATTTACAAAGCTCTAAGAATGTATAGCTGCATTAAGAGAGAAGTTTTTGTCTCTGTGTCTCTCTCTGTGTCCTCCAATCGTGGCCCTCGGTTTCAGACGCTCTTCGTAAGCAGTCAAACACCCTGCCAAACGATTGGATGAGAGGAAATCCACTACATACTTACAGATTTCAACATTAGCTGCCAAACATAATGATCCACCCCAGAACAGTCCCCAGGGACAGAGCAGTTCCAGAGACACTCACTGCCCAGAGGAGGGTGCAATGGAGCTGCCGTCACCTGCTTCAGTAAATGGCTTCATCCATATTATCATCACTGTCCCCTCCAAACTCCTCCTCATTGTCAAAGTAGGACATGACGTAATCTGTTTCCTGTTACACACACAGGATTAATTGGCTAAAACTTATATTGAACATTGGTTTAATACTAGTTGACCTCAATCAAAAGCATTTAAAGCATAATGTTGATTACCACACAAAATAATTTTGATTCATCCCACACAATTTAAAAGCAGAAATGTTAAGCATATAATTTTATAAAAGCACTTACATTAATTTTTCTATTAATTCTTGTTTATTATTTGAGCTGTAAAGTTATTCTCATCATTTTTACTGTTTTAGGATTTTAGGCTTTTATGTTTTCATGGCAACAAAGTTGTAAAACCGCATATACAGGTTAGTAAATGATTTATATAAATGCATATTGTTTACATCTGGTTGCTATTCTATAAAAACAATGAGTATTTTAATGTTTATGGAGTCATTGTAAGAACCTCACTGTAACCCAGATTTTCCCCTTTTTTGTAAATAAATGGAAGGAAAAGTCAAAATACATTTTGTGGAAATCAATATTATGCCACAAGTACTGCCAATCAGTTATTGTTAACTAAAAATAAAACTGAAATGAAATATAATATAATATAAAAATGAGATTTTTAAAGTTTTTAATTAGCTTTGGCAACTTACTGAAAATAAGTTGAAGTACTAAAATGACTAAAACTGAAATAAAAATATATTAATGCTAGAAATATAAAACAAACTAATAAAAATGCCAAAATTACTAGAACTATAATTATGAATGAAAACTGAAAGTGAAAAACACTTCTGTCAATTGAGCTTATCTTGTATTAAACCCAAAATATTCCTTTAAATTAGAATCAACTGAACTTATAACATTAAATTTACATTACATTTATGCATTTGGCAGATGCTTTTATCCAAAGCGATTTAAAATGCATTCAAGGTAGACATTTTCATAAATTGCAGGTCAGTTTTTTCCTCTCAATTCAGAAACTTTTTTAGATCAAACAAGTTGGCTTAATATCACAAGAGAAAGGAATTACTTACGCCCTCAAATTCCTCTTCATCATACTCCTCCTCCCCTTCAGCTTCTTCCTCTTCTGGCTTCTTTTTCTCTCCCTCCTCTTCATCAGAACTGCCCTCTTCCTCTTTCTGCTCTAGAGTCTGTACAGAAACACAGTTTGTTCACTTGCTGCATTTTTTGATGGGGAAAGTGTAATAAAGTAGATTCAAACTGCTTATTTTTGAGTGCATTACACATTAATGGCACCCTAAACAGGTATTTGTACACCTCCAGTTTGCGAATGATCTCCTCTTTGTCCACTCGTGGCTGTTTGGGTTGTTTGGGAACAGCTGGGCTTTCTGCAAGCACATAAGCAAAGCATGTTTGTGACAGTGGAAATGACATCAGCAACATCTTCCCATAATAACATCTACTCAATGATCACAGCTTCTCTGACAAAAGACACAGAAAGACTAAAAATAAACTTGTTTCTCCTCTTTTAGTGACAGAAGCTCTTCAAGCCTAAACCTTCATCCCTCTCTCATCGTTCTCTTTCTCTCCATCCTTTCATTTTGGAGATGTGTGTGCAGCGCGGCTGAGAGCCTTCTCTCTGATTTCCCCAGAGACGCCGATGAGTCAGAGAGCGAAGCGCAGACCTGCCGGAGCGGCTCGTCTTTACACACTCATTCATGAGCACATCAGCCTCACCTGCTCCCTTATCTCGGCTTTAAAAATGAGCACATTTACAAACTCATGCTTCCTGTGCTGGGCATCTTTGCTCGACTGCAGCAGAACACAGTGTCCAGTATTAGAGCATTACAGCCAGTTAAGAGCATCAAACACACTCACTGTCTCTCTGCGGTCTCTTCTCCCTCACGCGCAGCTCCTTCGGAAAACACCTCCAGTCTGAAAACACAAATGGATGTAGAGTATCAAACAAGCATGCAGAGACGTAAGTAAATCAGTGTTATTATTGTTAACTAAAACTATTAAAAAACAAAACACTTTTGTTCATTGAAATAAAGCTGAAATAAAATAAATTACAAGTATTAGATGAAAAACTTATTTTGAACATTGGTTTAAAACAACCTCAGTCAAAAGCATTTGCAGCATAATGTTGATTACCACACAAAATAATATTGATTCCCTCATATTCTTTAAAAAATGAGAGGCTATGGTGAGGCACTTGGGGCCAATTTTCAGAAATGTGAAGCATATAATTTCATAAAAGCACTTACATTTACTTTCTGTTAATACTTGTGTATTATTTGAGCTGTAAAGTTGTTCTCGTTATTTTTTAGGCCTTAATTTTGAAATGAAATATGCCTTGTCTAAAAAGTACTAAAATGACTAACTGAATTAAAACTTAAACGGAAATAAAAAATAAATTAAAACTATTTAGAAATATAAAAAAAAATAAAAGAACATAATAAAAGAACATAAGAATAAAAAAAAATAACTTAATTTGAAAACTGAAAATATTAAAATAATATTAAAATAACACTGAAGTGAATCACTGGCATAAATCACGCACCTGGCTTCCATTCCAAATTGTTGTCAGTGGTTTCCGTTTTTTGGTATTTGTCAGAATAACGCTCCACATCTGTCAAGAGGAAAAATAATTAATCACTATAGAACTATTCATATAAAAAAGGAAAAAATCATCTGGCAAAAATAAAAAGTTTTTAGATCTTTGATCTTAGATCTTTTTGTTAATAAATGATGCAGTCTCAGTCTGAAAATGTTCTTCAAACAATCTGCAGTCTGCAAAAGTCTTAAAGTCGACATGAAATGGAAGTCTTTTCTTACCTATTGTGACATACACAATTGGCAAAAGTTTTGGGATGCCTGCCTTTACATGAACTTTAATGACATCCCATTCTTAATCCGTATGGAGTTGGCCCACCCTTTGCAGCTATAACAGCTTCAACTCTTCTGGGAAGGCTTTCCACGTGGTTTAGGAGTGTGTTTATGGGAATTTTTTACCATTCTTCTAGAAGCGCATTTGTGAGGTCAGGCAGTGATGTTGGACGAGAAGGCCTGACTCGCAGTCTCCGCTCTAATTCATCCCAAAGGTGTTCTATCGGGTTGAGGTCAGGACTCAGTCAAGTTCCTCCACACCAAATTCGCTCATCCATGTCTTTATGGACCTTGCTTTGTGCACTGGTGCGCAGTCATGTTGGAACAGGAAGGGGCCATCCCCAAACTGTTCCCACAAAGTTGGGAGCATGAAATTGTCCAAAATGTCTTGGTATGCTGAAGCATTAAGAGTTCCTTTCACTGGAACTAAGGGGCCAAGCCTAACCCCTGAAAAACAACCCCACACCATAATCCCCCCTCCACCAAACATTACACTTGGCAAAATGCAGTCAGGCAAGTACTGTTCTCCTGGCAACCACCAAAACCAGACTTGTCCAGCAGATTGCCAGACAGAAAAGCGTCATTCGTCACTTCAGAGAACACGTCTCCACTGCTCTTGAGTCCAGTGGTGGCGTGCTTTACACCACTGCATCTGACGCTTTGCATTGCACTTGGTGATGTAAGGTTTGGATGCAGCTGCTCGGCCATGGAAACCCAATCCATGAAGCTCTCTACGCACCGTTCTTGAGCTAATCTGAAGGCCACACGAAGTTTGGAGGTTTGTAGCTATTGACTGCAGAAATTTGGTGACTTCTGCGCACTGCGCCTCAGCATGCACTGACCCCGCTCTGTGATTTTACGTGGCCTACCACTTCATGGCTGAGTTGCTGTAGTTCCCAATTGCTTCCACTTTGTTATAATACCACTAACAGTTAACCATTGAATATTTAGTAGTGAGGAAATTTCCCGAATGGTACCACGCTTGAATTCACTGAGCTCCTGAGAGCGATCCATTCTTTCACAAATGTTTGTAGAAGCAGTCTGCATGCCTAGGTGCTTGATTTTATAACCTGTGGCCATGGAAGTGATTGGAACACCTGAATTATATGATTTGGAGGGGTGTCCCAATACTTTTGGCAATATAGTGTATATCCAAGCTTCTGGATTAAGAAAAATTTATTGATTTCGTCCTTTGAGAATTTATTGGATCATGGGATCTTGGGCGTTGCTAACTGGAGGCAGAAAGGCTGCTCACCAATGGGTGGAGCTTGACGGCGGCTGCCCTTTGCATAACATAATGGGTGGAGCTATAAGGTCCAATACACCCTCACCCTACCCATAAGTCTACCATAACACAAGCTCCACCCATTAGGTCCAGAGAGGGGGAGCCGCACTAGGTCAATCCATCCATTAGGTCCAGAGAGAGGGAGCCGGACTAGGTCAAGCTCCACCCATTAGGTCCAGAGAGGGGGAGCTGGACCTCAGCCAAAACGATTTGCCAGGGAACAAATGATAGATTCATGAGACCAAAGATCGCCTGTTAGATCTACACAAGACAAATTATATCTCATGTTTAACCACTACAGAGACATCAGAGCCAGCGGCAAACATCAGGAGGACTAGCCGAGGTAAGGCTGCTCTCGGCGGGATTAATGAGCGCTGAACACCTGGTGATCGACTGGATCTCACAACTCCGAAAACATCAGATCAAATTTACAAAAACCACAGATTTGAGCTTTAAACATCTACATTCTTGCTTGAAAAAATGTTGAAACATTTTGTGACACAGTAACAGTACTATTTTTTAAATTACGCGGGTTTTCTCATTCGCTATTGGTGCTTGCTGGTTGGTGCGAGATGCATTCTGGGATACCTGTCTGTCTCAAGTCCGCACAAGTCACCTCTTGATGCATCCTCAAAAAAAAGGGGTGGATCAAGAACACATCCGAGGATTTGAAGTGTACTTGGCTAGATGTGAACTTTGAATTGGAACAGTACTTGGGCAGTGACAGTGACTGATGACGAGTCCACAAGAACACAAGTACAGACAAGAACGCATTGAAAAACTGCTTAGGTCAAGCTCCACCCATTAGGTCCACAGAGGGGGAGCTGGACGTCAATTGGCTCTGAAGGCAGCACCACTTGGACCTGAATGCCAGTTTGCAGACAGTTGTGGAGGATATTTAGCCTTGTCCTCCACTGAGACATACATCATGAAGAGAACAGACTTGTTTCAAGGGGGGAGGGGAGATGAACATTTTTGATAAAAGATTATGAGGTGATGTGCACAAATAAATAATTCATAATTAGCACCGCAGAAAAAAGAAAAGAATTGTCAATATCGATTTCATGGTGACTATAAAGATGCCAGAAAAGAGCTCATCCTCCACCCGGAACTGACCTTTCTTGGGTGCAGCTGGACGGATGTAAAATGGAAGTGTCTTCATGGCTCCTCTGAACTCCTGTTTTAGTGCCAGCATGTACTCGGCCTCCTCACTCGCCTGCAGGGGCACCGGCTTCTGATCCAAAGGCTGAAACATCAAACAGAATTGAGCTGATACACATCTGTCTTGTATAAGGGGTCAAACAAACCCCTGCTTTGACAGTAAACTGTCCACTGAGTTAAACATTCCTATACATAAATGAGCTTTTAATAAGGGATATCTTATGCTAGAGCTTTTCTCAGAACTAACTTCACTATGCTTAATTTTTTCACAGTGACTTTTTAACGTTTCAACAGTGTCTAACAACCACTTTTTGTCTTGATTATGAACAGTATTTTTTTTAATAGTAATTTGAAACTTGCACTCATGTTTGTAAAAAAAAGTTTTGCTTGTGCTATCTTTAAAATAAATGCCACTTTAACATTTACATTTTTGGTTTGTTTTACAGTTTTTGGGGCTACTCTATATGTGACAGTTGAACTGGAGAAGATGTTATTACTTATATTATAAAGATGTTATTATTAGTTGTGTGAATTCTGCAGCTCATCCAGTAGCGCATGACGCCAGGAAGTCGTGGGTTCGACTCTCAGAGAGTGCAAGAACTGGTGTGTATCTCGAATACAATGTAAGTAGCTGCCAAATACATAAGAGGGATAATTATTATTAGTCGGATGAGGATTTAACCTGTCTTGAAACACTCACAGGGAATAGAGGGGTCGGCTGGACGGAAGACGGAGGGAGATTTTCTCCTTTACCGATTCCAACAATCTCCACAGAGAAAGTGAGCTGCCCTCTGCCCCTTCCTGCCATTATCTGAGACACAATCACCACATATCACAATTATACATCAGCTTTATTTATTATATATGATTGATATTAATATCAATTCACCTATTTGTCTGAGCACTTACATTCGGCTAGAAATAGACATTTGGACCAAATATTTTACATAATATATTTTACTACATTTATGTTATATATAAATAATATACTTTTATTAGTTTAGACCGAAATGTAATATTTAAACACGGCTCGTTCACTCACAGACAAAATTGCGACGAAATCCCACTTTATTTATAACTTCACTTCATTGTGCAAAGCATTTATTGTATAATCCGTAAATATTAAACGCAGTTGGTTGTCAGGAAAATTCATGGATTATATTCATTGTAGAGCAGTAAAATCACCCGCCAAACATCTGCATATTTGTTTTCGCCCGCTGTTGAAAATGTTCCTGCCAGAAACGTGTGCGCGTTCACTTATGGTTCCGCGTCTGTCTGTCTGTAATGTACGTGAGTCTTGCAAAACAAACAACTATAAATAAATTAATAAAAACGATTATTTCAACAGCTCTGATGGAGAATCAAATGCAAAAAAAAATTCAACTACATGCAGCCAAGGGCTGTATTTGTATTAAAACTTTTCTTTGAAGGTAACATTAAAACTGTAATGGAACCGGTTTACCATTATTACATTTTATTTAGGCTATTTTATTGTTTTACCCTGTTCCCAGGCGTATTTCCCCATCATAATATATGGGGAAAAAAACATTAATATAGGGTTTATTACTGAATTAATTATTATGAAACTTGATGAAAGTTTTTATTTTATTTTCTATTATACACATTCTCAAAAAAAAGTTTGTGTACTTAGTTACAAATGACACAAAAGTGTCAGGAAAGAGCATGCGGTGAGACATGTGATGTGTAAAGAAAAACAAATAAAGAGGGTAAATATCACCTGTGAACCAAATATTTTATTGTGTACAATTTTCCAGTCACGCTGTAAAAAAAATAAAATTAATTATTGTAAAAAAAAAAATTATTTAAAGGATACTTAATTTGTTAGCTATAGCAGGATTCCAAAAATTATCATTCCCATTAAAAAGTCATTCCTGAAAACTGTTAAGCACATCATTTTAAATGTGTTGGAAATGTTGAGGACCTTTCAGAAAAATCATAGAAATAATCTAAAAAGAGTACAAAGTGTCTGTTCTGTTCTGTTCTGATGAAGCTGCTCACAGCACTGAACTGAAATGATTTTCTAGTAAACCTGAAAACAGTTGAAATTCAGCTAAATCTGCATTTGTAAAAAAAATATATATATATATAATAATAATATATATATATATTTAATAATGAAAAAAAACTAACCGTGATATTGCTGACTCACAGCCTCCCCCGTCAAAATCAGAAAATGTGTGTGTATTAGTATGAGAGACAGAAATTAGGGAGGTGCTCGTTTCAATAAGGTAACCTCATTTTAACAAAACATAACATAAAACTATAAACATTAATTGAAATATTAGGACGTAATATCCAAGCCATGTTATTTTAAATCTAAACATGGAGAGTAAAGAGCACATTCACTACTATAACCTCTCTCTCTCTCCCTCTCTCCCTCTCTCCTGCAGCATGTGCATGTCACCGTGGGAACGCTTCTGTTGGAATCCACTGAATCAGTTGCCATAGAAACTGTGTTCAATAATAGCTATAGTCACTGAATTAGTATTTATGCAGTCTGAGAATTGTTTCACACCCCCTTTTTTCATGCAGAGAGGGCCTTGATATATATATATATATATATATATATATATATATATATACACACACACACACACATATATTGCAGGGTTTTGCAGTGTAAAGATGGTATATTTCAGGTCAATCAAACTCTTTAGCTAAAATGCATTAAACATTTGCAGAGGTGTATATTGGCCACACACACACACACACACACACACACACATATATATATATATATATATATATATATATATATATATATATATATATATATATATATATATATATATATATATATATACACCTACACTCACCTAAAGGATTTCTCATTAATGCAATTATCTAATCAACCAATCACATGGCAGTTGCTTCAATGCATTTAGGGGTGTGGTCCTGGTCAAGACAATCTCCTGAACTTCAAACTGAATGTCAGAATGGGAAAGAAAGGTGATTTAAGCAATTTTGAGCGTGGCATGATTGTTGGTGCCAGACGGGCCGGTCTGAGTATTTTACAATCTGCTCAGTTACTGGGATTTTCACGCACAACCATTTCTAGAGTTTACAAAGAATGGTGTGAAAAGGGAAAAACATCCAGTATGCGGCAGTCCTGTGGGCGATGAGTCTCGATTTCTGCTGAGACATTCAGATGGTAGAGTCAGAATTTGGCGTAAACAGAATGAGAACATGGATCCATCATGCCTTGTTACCACTGTGCAGGCTGGTGGTGGTGGTGTAATGGAGTGGGGGATGTTTTCTTGGCACACTTTAGGCCCCTTAGTGCCAATTAGGCATCGTTTAAATGCCACAGCCTACCTGAGCATTGTTTCTGACCATGTCCATCCCTTTATGACCACCATGTACCCATCCTCTGATGGCTACTTCCAGCATGATAATGCACCATGTCACAAAGCTCGAATCATTTCAAATTGGTTTCTTGAACATGACAATGAGTTCACTGTACTAAAATGGCCCCCACAGTCACCAGATCTCAACCCAATAGAGCATCTTTGGGATGTGGTGGAATGGGAGCTTCGTGCCCTGGATGTGCATCCCACAAATCTCCATCAACTGCAAGATGCTATCCTATCAATATGGGCCAACATTTCTAAAGAATGCTTTCAGCACCTTGTTGAATCAATGCCACGTAGAATTAAGGCAGTTCTGAAGGCGAAAGGGGGTCAAACACAGTATTAGTATGGTGTTCCTAATAATCCTTTAGGTGAGTGTATATCATGTGTGCAAATTGGGGGCCTATACACACACACACACACACACATACACGTGTGTGTGTGTGTGCGTGTGTGTTTATAGCCCCCCCAATATGCACCTCTGCAAATGTTTAATGCATTTTAGCTAAAGAGTTTGATTGACCTGAAATACGCCATCTTTACACTGCAAAACCATCACAGATGCTGCACAGAGCATGTATTTACACAGAGTATACTCTAATGTCATTTTTTTGTGTGCAATCATACTTGGTTTTGAATATAGAATGATAAATCTAGAAAATGCAAAATTAGAAGAAAAAAAAATGCTCTGTCATGACAATAACAGTGTTTAAGGCTGGGGGATTAAGTGGGTCAGGGCTAGCATATTTCATATTTTGCATGGGTTTAATGCTCCATTGCATCTTTACACAGAATTTAGAGCATGCAAAGAGCCTGCTCAGAGCAGCCTTAACTTGGCTGTGTAAAGCACACACACAATGCTTAAAATCACGCATGCATCAAATCACATCAAGGTCTATTTCTTAGACAAGCCTATTATTATTATTATTATTATGGTATCAAATTGTATTCTACCTGTAAAACACAGCACACCATGACACACACATGCAGGGGTGCATAAAAAAAGAGAGCATAATTAAATTATAAAATTTAAAAGAATAAAATAATTACAATAATTGAAATAAAGTTTCCCCCTAGTGGAAAGCAGAGATGGTGATGTGCATGCGAGCAGTCAGACAGTCAGTGAAGCTGGACCTCAGTGAGTCTGTGCGTGATCGTGGGAGACTCGCATCAGCTCACTGCCCACTCCACGCCCCCGCAGAGTCTCCCAAACTCTCGGTCGCAGGAGGAGAGATGATGTGGGGGATGTAAGACGGGGATCAGCAGACAGCAGCTGGAATCTCGGGCGAAAATCAGCCGCTCTGATGGAGTGAAGACAGCAGATACACGGTGAGATACTCTCCTGCAAAGGTTTACGTTTAGGTTAACAAATATTCTTATTCTTATTTTTATTTTGTATTATTCTCAGCTGAGCATGGTCATAATTAAGCAGATTTCATTCCTTTATATTGCAGCGGTATCTTAACATTTCCTTACTCCGTCTTCCTTAATATTTACATTTCAAACCACTTTTCTAGAGCAATTTTCCATGTTGAGAAGCATGCAAACGACTATGAAATAATTTTCTACTGGAATGCATGTGCGCTGTTCAGAAATGGTTGCTGGCTGCTGATTTTAGGTGTGAGTGGTTGAAGGTAAAAGCAAATGTTTTATTGGAGGAATGATGTGCATGTGGCTGCAGCTGTTCATAAGGCTTTATGAACGTTTATTGCAGTGTGAACAGCTGACGAATTCATGCAGCGCAATTCGGATTCTCGGCTACACTGATTGTGTGCTGGCATTTCCTTAAGAAGCTTTTTAAAATGATCCCTGAAGATTTAATGCATGCCTAGGAGAAGGTTTAAGATTGATATTTATGCTGCTATAATGTTCATTCTCTCACTTTACTTCACAAAAACTTAAAATAGAGCCTTTATGTGGCGATTGGTGCACGTTTTCTCTTACAGAGGCTTGAAGTGTGTGTCTGCTGTTTGGAAGTTCATTTGTGGACACTGAAGCTTTGCGTCAGGCAGAGAGCTGACGTGAATAGACACCAAATTTGATGCTTCGAGACTAAAAATAGTCCTGAGCCGAAGATATTTGCAGCTGGCGTGTAAAACGAGTCTGTAACACATCAAATTATGAAACTGCTCCGTTTTTGCGAATGACGTTCAGCACCGCGGACAGCGACACATAATCAGCAGTAATATTTCCAATTACAGAATCAAGTCATGAGAAATGTTGCTGCTTGCTTTCTTACCTTATTATGTTAGAAGGAAATAATACCATTGTACTGCAATGAGCAAGTATGGTATTGCCAAGTTTTTTTTAGCAATACTATGTTTTTGGACATGTACTATGGTGAATTGGTGATTGTGGAGTTCATTTGAAGCGTTATGTAAATATGATGGCACAAGTATTCATTTGGTATATAAGGCATATAGGCAAAACTCACTAAGGATATCAAAAAGATGCCACAGTCATATTTCACTCCAAAATCAAGAAAACAAAAGAATTTGTATTTTGCACATAGAAAATGAAGCCTATTTGTGACCCTGGACCACAAAACCAGTCATAAGTCGCATGAGTATATATTTATGGAAATAGCCAACAATACATTGTATGGGTCAAAATTATCCATTTTTCTTTTATGCCAAAAATCATTAGATATTAATCGAAGATCATGTTGCATGAAGATATTTTGTAAATTCCTATATATATAAAATATATATATAAAAATTATAAAATATATAATATATAAAAATTGTATTATTATTAGTAATATGGCTTGCTAAGGACTTCATTTGGACAACTTAAAAGGCGATTTTCTCAATATTTCGATTTATTTGCACCCTCAGATTCCATATTTTTAAATAGTTGTATCTCGGACAAATATTGTCCTATCCTAACATCTAACTATACATCAATGGAAAGCTTATTTATTTATACACCCCAGTTCTCATTACCCATTTGAAAAAAAAATCATTCTTTTTTGATCATGCTATAGAGATTTAGGCTTCTTCAAAAAAAAAACTTGCGTCAGTCAGAGAGCTGATGTGAATAGACACCAAATTTGATGCTTTGAGACTAAAAATAGTTCTGAGCTGAAGATATTTGGAGCTGGCGTGCAAATCGAGTCTGAAACGCATCACATTCTGTAACTGCTCCGACTGACTACAAAATACAGTGTAATTTCAATTACTATCAAGCGAAAAAATTCATTTATTGTGAATAATTTATTAATCATGGCAGTAGGTTATTTACTTATTTATTTAATTAAAATAATTGTAGCTTTTAAAAAAAAAAACATTGTACAAAACAGTAAGACTGTAAAAATACTACTTTACAGTAATAAGAAATATCACAGAAAAGTAATTGGAATAGTAAAAGAGACATGATCAGATGCACTGCAGTAGCAATAAGGATAAGCTTGTCTTAAAAACAATGTCAGAATGCAAACATGCAAATGTAATGATCTTAAACGCAAGACATATCCCAATATGATGGATCTACATTGATCACATGACCACTTTCCTGTCTGCAGAAAACAGTATTTTGTTTCTGACGTCTGCAGTTCGAGGGCAGAGAAAAATGTTTTGGTATGCGGTTGTGTGAAAGGAGACACACAGATTGCTTTAGAATTGGAAGAGAATTCATTCTCAGCTCTGTAAATCACTGAACACTCAGTCTAGCCGAGTCAAGTGGTTTTGTTGTCATTCATCTCATTACAGACCAAGTGTAGGAGAAAAACGGACTCAGCACAACATGTACAGCAATGAAAATGACACCAAGATCTAAACATGCCACAATAAACAATAAAGAAGAAACACAAACGGCAGTAAAGGTAGTTTAGAGGACGTGTCAGGAACGTTTAGGACATTTAGTATGAAGGAGATAATCGAATTGCTCCTCTGCAGGATGGTTTTCTTTGAAGCTGCCAATATGAGTGATGAATTGCCTCAGCAGTTCTGATGCGACTGGGTCACAGGGTCAGCGGTACACCGCTGATGGATGCTGTTCTCTCAGCTGCTGTAAAAGTGATTGCACCTGCCTCGATCCGTGTGATCTAATGAGGCAAACAGCCGCTCAAAGGCACCATGGAGCTCTTGGTTGGGGCGAAAACGCTTGACTGCGCAGCCCCTTCTGGTCACGGGCCCCCATGCGCAACCTCAGATGCAGCCTTAAGTCTCACACACTGCTGTTACGCAAAAAAGAAAGCCAGGGGTGGGGTCTCTCAGAGGCGTGAGAATGAAGACATGATATTCATTTCCATCATCTGTTGGGAGACCAGAGAGAATTGGATACGATTTGTCCCGACAAGACAGCGTGGTATGTCGCCTCACTCCTATGGCACAGCACTGATACGCAGACCCTCTGCAAGTGCTTCTCCACATGCTGCACAATTGGCAAGTTTATTTTGGTCACGTCAAAGAGCTCTCCACTACACTGATGTGTGCACACTCGAAGATCCATAGGGAATGCTGGGAAAAGCGAAGGCTTTGTTTGGGTGGCACATAATCCGATTTATCTATCAAATTTAATCTTTGGGACTGTCTGCACTGTCATTTTGCAAGTGACAGTGAAGTCAATATCTGATATCTACACATATACAGAATATTGACTGACAATCCTGATATCTTTCCTGAATCCTAATACACAACAAATGCAAGAGAAAAGTGAATTCAGACAGCTATTAGAAAAAAACTACTTAAAATCCATTTAGATAATACAGTGGTGGTCAAAATTATTAGAACACTTGACATCTGGGAGTCATCTTATTGGGCCTGGATTTATTTTCCAAGAGGACAATGACCCGAAACATTCTTCTAACTATTGCCGGAACTGCCTGCGACAGAAGAAATCAGCTGGAACATTGAAAATGATGGACTGGCCCCCTCAAAGTCCAGGCCATTTGGACATACCAAATATTAAAGTTAAAAGTGGATAAAAACAGCACGACTCGCTTCATCTGATATTTGATGGTCAGAGCAACCATCTGCATGTTTCATGAACATTATGAAATGAAATCATGTTTTGGAGGCTAAAAACTGTCAATATTTTCAGATCTGTCAGGTGTTCTAATAATTTTGGCCACCACTTTATGTACTTTCATAAATACAATATTCTGCCTTTAGTCATATTTATGTGGTTTGGAGTAGGTCTGTGAAAATAATGTTTTTTTTGTTTTGTTGTGGCTATAAAAGTGCTACAAGAGATTTGAGTCGGAAATGCTGTCTGTCTGAACAAAGACAGAAATGTTGACAGAGTGAATGATTGAAAGATGATGACGGTTGTTTGTCCACCTGTATGAACTAAAAGAGAGTGGAAAAACTAAGTACAGCATTTTCAATATGTCATGTGTGACATAATGTCCATTTTGGAGTTACAAAAGTGAGTGAAGAATCAGACATCTGTTATATTTACAAGTCTTTCCCAGTCTTTTGGAGGGGCCAAACACAAAACTGATAAAACAAATCAAATTTATACATTGAATGCAACGTAAATCACTTTGGAAAAAAGCATCTGGCAAATACATAACTGTAATGTTCACAATCCCTCCCTGAATTGTTCCAGGTGTTTCTTGTTTAATTAGTCTGTGTATAAATAACCCTCATGTTTCTTGAGATCTCTAAATTATGCAAATTAGAAAACAATCTATTATTAGAAAACACAGATGTTGGTGCAGAATTGCAATAGCTGCATGTACTTACATAACTTTAAGCATCTTTTGTGCATATATCCCTACATATTATTAACTCTGACAGCTTCTAAACCAAGCAAGCAGTCTGTAGTCTACATAGGAAACTGTTCCAAAGCAGCATCTTAAATGAAATCATGAAATAAACTGAATACTTGACCAAAGAGAAGGGAAACTTGAGAAGTGTTTTTACACAGACTTATGATTAAGCGAAGAAGACCTGTGAATTGTGATCACAGACAATAGCAATAGAATTAAACTTCAAAATATAGCTCTTGATAGAACAAAAGCCCTGGCTGATGTCCTTAAAGGGATAGTGAAAAATTAAGATTCTGTCATCATTTACTCACCCTTATGTCGTTCCAAACCTGTATGACCTTCTTTCTGTAGGATGAACACAAAAGAAGATCTCTAAAGAATATTGGACCTCACTGACTTTCAACATATGAAAAAACAAAAACAGACATTTTTCAAAATATGTTCCACATTTTAATGAAATCTGAGATTTCTGTCCCTCCATTGAAAGGCTATACTGTACACTTCAAAATATTCATTAGAGAGATTGTAAAATAAATCCATATGAATCAAGTGGTTTAATCCAAGTCTTTTGAAGAGACATGATTGCTCTATATGATGAACAGATTTAATTTAGGCTTTTATTCACATATAAACATTGATCAGCTAATATACATAGAGCACTCAAATATGGTAAATGGAAGCTCAACCATACTTGCTTGACACGCAAAACAAACCTCATTGGTTCTTGCGGAAGCTCAATTTAATTGATGACAATTTTTATTTTCTGGTTAACTAATCCTTTAAAATAGGCTGGTCAAAATACACGTCAGGTCAGGATACATACAAGAAGGCCCGTGGATTTCGGCAGGCTGATCTCCTGAGAAACGATGTCTTTGTGCCACATCTCTCCAGTGAGTCTATCATGGAGATGAGTCATCCATGCTGCCTGTGTGAGACAGGAGATTAACCTCACTGTCTTGAATCCATGAGAACCTGGTCTCTTAAAGATGGATTTTTTTTTTTTTTGCGATTACACTTTCAAAGAACAGAGTTATTTTCCCTGTTCCTCTCCACCTTCCATAATCAGTATGCAAAAACAGCATTCCTTTAGCTTTCCCTGGCTGAGCTGGCTCGGAAATCACAGAGAATTACTTAAGAAGGCAGGCAGGAGGAGCAGCAGCTCGGGGTCTGTGGGTGTATTGGTGTGATGCAGGATGGTTGTGAATTCTGCACAGCTACACATTCTTGACGTTCCCAGTGTTCTTCTCATATTGCCAGAAATAGACTGGGCTTTAGGAGCACCGGGACCTCTTCTGGTGGGCCAGTCGACTTTAGGGACGGCTGTAAAATGTAAATATACAAAGGTATATATGTAGTATATATAAGTAAAGCAGTACTGGGTGAAGCAGAGATGGATATTTTGTTAGGAAATCATAATATACAAGTAAAATAAAATAAAAATAACACATTTTTGTTGTTTTTATATAACAGCCATTTAATGTTTATCAAAGTAGTGAACATTCAGTATATAACAGAGTGTATATTAGGCAATCATTATACTGTTCATAAAATTTGTGTTCAGTAAGATTTTTAAATGTTTTCTTATGCTAACAAGGCTGCATTTATTTAATCAAAAATACAGTAATATAATTAAATATTATTAAAATTTAAAATGATCATTTTCTATTTTAATATGTTTTAAAATGTAATTTATTCCTGTGATGGCAAAGCATTATTACTCCAGTCTTCAGTGTCACATGATCCTTCAGAAATCATTCTAATATACTGATTTGCTACTCAAGAAACATTTCTTATTGTTATTATCAATGTTGAAAACAGTTATGCTGCTTGATATTTTTTTCAGAATAAATATTGCAACGTCTTTAATTTTTGATACATTTAACGCTAAATAAAAGTATATTTCTTTAAAAAAAAACAAATTATATATAGAAGAGTAGAGCAGGACTCTCACTGTGTTCAACAAATCAGACTGTAAACGAACATCTCAGATTTGACCTTGCGCAGTTAGTTTCTCATTCCCGCCACTGATCTCAAATAAGTCACTTAATGTCACCATCTTCCATAGCTTCTGTGACAATACATGATCGACTGCCAGCTTATAGTCAAACCAATTTCATCCTCCTCTCCATTCATGTAGCTCATTGTTTCAGTTTGAAAAGAGGATGCCTTCATCCTCAGTGACTGTATCAATATGCTATGTGACTTTGGGCTCACTGAATTTCATATAAGATTGAACTGATTTCGAGGGCTGTGGTATGTTAATAATGCTGTAATTAGACTGGATGCCCTCCTGCCCCAACCCCTGTCACTTGCTCTAATCATCTTACCAAGATAGTTAGCTCATACATTGCATGATGGGAAGGTTTCTGATTGAGGGTGAACACCCACCCCTAAGCATGGGGTATTTTTTTGTGTAATAATTATAATCATCTTTCATGCTAATCATTTTCAGCTCAAAAAAATCCTATACTGTCAAGAACAACTTAAATATTATAAATATGGTTTATTTGCCTTACCTTGCAATTGCAGTACTTCAGATATTAAATGAAACTATTTTGAACAACAATTTTTGTTTTAGTAAATCTCTGGTATCTATGTGTGTAAGATAAATTTATATCATAAATCATTTGTATGTGTGCAGTGCTGACTGAGCTTGTCACATGTCTTGATGCTCTCTGCACCACTCAGGAATTCAATTTTCTTTTCTTTACTGGACTGCCATTATCATCTCCTCTCCTGCCTTCATTACAGAGAAGATGGAGAGAAGACTGTGTTAAAGAGTACAGGGCTGTGCAGAGTGTCAGCGCAGGACACAGTGTTCAGAACACAACTGATTAAGGCAACACTTTTATAAGGTTGTATACATAAACTTTAGTTAATGCATTGGGTTACATGGTTAATTAACAATTAACAATAATTTTAAAGTGTTAATAGTAAGACAATGTAATAGAGTAATTAGAGAGTTTGTGGATTATGTGGTTTTGAGTCTGATCAAAATAATGTGCTTTAAGATTTCAGATAATGTGCAGTTGTGTTCCATTCAGAACTAAATCGAGAATGCCTAATCAATTCCAATTAAATTCTTGAATTTTATTTGAGTTTAGTGTATTTGAATGTAAGGAAGTACAATTAAAATAAATTGAAATTAAAAGTAAAAAGCAAAATTTGTCAAATGTACCTCATGACAAAGCACTTTTATTTGTTTTTCGTTCCAGGTTGAACAGAATCTGAGCCAGGATGTGCCAACAGTGCTGAGGCCGGAGGAGGAGAGGGGTGGGGGATTGTGGGATTCTAGAGGTGGAGAGCGAGACATCATGGGTGATGGAGGGGCCTTGCGTACGGAGGGAAATGCCCTTCTGAAGGCGGTGTTCCAGGGCAAACTCCGCCTCACACGCCTCCTCCTGGAGGGTGGAGCCTATATCAACGAAGGAAATGAGCGAGGGGAGACGCCAATCATAGCAGCCTGTCTGGCAGGATACGATGATCCGCAGACCCGGCAGAGAATGGTGCGGTACCTGCTGGAGAAGGGAGCAGACCCAAACATCCCCGACAAATCGGGTCGGACCGCCCTGATGCATGCATGTGCAGAAAAGGCAGGCAAAGAGGTGGTGTCGCTGCTTCTGGAAAACGCTGCCGATCCCAGCTTGAAAGACTACTCCGGGTCCTCTGCACTTGTACACGCCATCAATAAGGGTGACAGGGACACTCTCCAGGTCCTGTTGGATGCCTGTAAAGCCAAAGGCAAAGAGGTAATCATCATTACCACCGATACATCTCCCTCTGGCACTAAAAAGACCAAACAATACCTGAACTCTCCACCATCTCCGGGTATAGTGGACAATCTCTCCCCTGCTTGTATGTCTCCATCCGAAGTGGAAATCCATACCACTGGCTCTGCCCCTGGTAAGGAGGAGGAAGGTATCTTCAGCTTCGCTGTGACTTCAGCACTCCCACTACCCTCCAGCAGACCACAGGGGGAGAGAAGACCACCGCCCCGCAAGCTTCTGAAAAGACTGAACTCTGAGCCCTGGGGTCTGGTGGCTCCTTCTGTACTTGCTGAGAGAGCAGAGCGGATAGAGGGCGATTTAGCAGAGGAGGACAAGTTGGTCTCAGAGGTGAATGGGATGACAGTTTCTGGTCCAGGCAGACCTCATCTGTCCCGAAGGCACAGTATAGAGACCCATGACCCATCCTCTCCGAAGCTAATGGACCGGTCCTGTTCGGAAGACTGTGCAGCACTGTGTGGCTCGTCCTGGGCGGATAAAGTCCATCAGCACCAGTCACTGTATCGCAGAAACACAGCCCCTGAGACTCAGGACAATGTGGCTCAGGCATCGACGGGAATCCGTGGCTTACCACACCCCAAACTCACCCGCATGGAACACTACGAGTCGGACACCCACCTGTGTCCTACCTCCATCCCTGGATCTCCAGATTCTGGACGTGTCTCAGTGGAGCGCCGCAAGTACAATGCCTCTCCCTTGTCGCTGCTCACTAGCTCTTCTCGAGAGTCTCTGGAGAGCATTCCCAACTCTGTGTCTCCTATCACAATGCGACGGCGTCCAACAGGACTGTTGGAACGGCGGGGATCAGGGACTCTCCTCCTGGACCATATCTCCCACACACGACCTGGGTTCCTTCCTCCTCTCAACGTCAACCCCCAGCGACCCATTCCTGATATCCGTGCCAACGGAAAGCCCACTTCTCCCGTTCACTCAGGGAGCAAGATCCTGCTGCCAGTTGCACCATCATCTCCAAAACGTGGGCCAGACTTCAAGATGAAGAAGAAACTGATGAGGAGACATTCGATGCAGACAGAGCAGATGAAGCAGCTTTCCACCTTCCGGGAAATCCTCACAGAAAAGGTCATGGAGATGAATGGAGATTGAGAGCAAGAGAGAAGGAGAATGCAAGAGAGTCAGTGCTGGCCGAGAGGCTCCTCACCGGGTTCATATATATCTTCTTTGAGGCACACCTGCTCTGGTCCAGTTCAGCTAATTTAAAACAAAATACATACATGGAAAATATGCATTGTGAAAACAAATTCAGATTATGAAAGAAAATGAGTCATGGTCACTCAAGATTATAAAGGGATCAGTTATTACAAATGATCTGTTCCATGTCTTTCCATGGAGACCATTCTAATGTTATTTGGGATTATTCCTTGACCATTGAGAATGTGTGACGATGAAACCATTAGTGTCTGTGGAAGTGCTTTTGGTGTTTGAATTTGCTGCAATCCCCAGATGAGACCTCATGAATTTGGTGTTCTACAGGTTTCTCTATGTATTTGCGCTGTTATGGCTACCAGCTTCCTTCCTGTCATGCACTGTCAGAAAAATTTCAAAAAGTGTATTTTAGGGGTACAACATATTGTCAATGGGGCAGTACCAGTACCAAATTTGGATATATATTAAGGGACAATATTTGTATATACTTAAATACCCCTAAAAGGTGAATATTAGTACTTTAGAGTAGTCTTAAGTACCCTTTTAACGACTTTGTTTGCCCATATAATCTTAAGATATTAGGTTAAACTTATTTGGCCTCCTGTCCACTGATGAGGGGCTTGATGAAGCAGCTTCAACTCAAGCTCTGATATACCCCCACAGTGACTAAATATAGGATATGATTATGTAGGGCAAGGTACCAAAGATGAAGGTGGAGTTTGGGGAGGTGGTGGAATGCTGGAACAGCTGAGACTGAGGAGAGGTAAGCAGCTGCTTATATACTCTGGCTGTTGGCTGTTGATTGGAAGATTAGATGGGCTTGCTCCTCCCTAAATTACATTTAGGAACTTCACTAAGTACTTTAGGGGTAAATAAGGTGCAAATATGACCCATTAAGGGTTCTGCCCCAGTGACAAGCTGCTGTACCCCTAAAGGTACACTTTTTGCACATTTGTTTTTCTGAGAGTGTGGCTTTGTGATGATCCTGTGGAATAATTGGGTTAATGTTCATGTGTTTTCCATTGATAACAGCATCAAGTGAAGTTCAAAACTCAAAGACTAATTTCTTCAGCATTGCAATACAGATATACATTCAAATAATTTAATTCAAATGTGAATTAAATTTAAAGGTGATTATTTACTTATAAATAATATAATGCTACATTTGTTTTACTGCTGCTTTTTTGTTTTTGACTGAGTTTTAGTAGTTGTAGTCCTTGAAGGTCTTTTAATTTGGCAATGGCAACCTTCCTGATTTTTCCACAGGATGTACCCTAAAGAGGACTGGAGATGGCTGACTGTTGAATATTCCTGTAACAAATGATAGTCTTAGATGAACATGTTTCTGAAGAACATTTGAAAGTGCAAAAAATGTTTAAACTAGATGAGTATTTTACTATAGGCCTATAACAAAAAAAAACAACAACAAAACAAAACAAAAACATAATTGTACCAGTTAAACATACTGCATGCTTCAGGGCTTTTGGATGGGTTGTTTATCTTTCTTAACTCTTATAAGTGATACAAAACAAGTGAAGTGCAATTCTTGAAACTCAAAATCCCAAAGAAACTCTACAAACCCCATCCAAAACAACACAGATCCACCCTGACCCCACTCAGATGAGGGGAGAAAGAAAGCCCTCGCCTAACGCACACTCCCATCTGGAGACACAGAGCACAGATATTGTGTACATACTGTACAGAGTACAATTGTGTCTCAAGCGTTTGAACATGCAATATTCCGTGCTGCCTCAGCACTGATTTCATATTATTATCGTGAATGTGAACAATCACTCGTCTGTGGTAACATGCTGCGGTAAATAGTTCAAGACGAGCTGGGAGCTCAGTTTACATTCAGAGGAGGAATTTCTGCACAAAATACATGAGAATGAGTTTCCCTAACGAGCTGCAGTGCACAGTGTGTCCGTGTCAAACACATAGTTCAACTCAAGCTTATGATGTGAGTGAATTTAGTGCTTCTGCTTTGAGATGTTCTACACTTGATGTGAATTAACCTTAGTGTACTTGAAATATATCACGAAAACAAAAAGGAATATTTTTTTATGCCTGTAGGGTTTTATTCTTGTTGTTTTTTTATTTTTATTGAAATGAATTTTAATGTTTAAAACCGAATTGTTGGTGGTGCAATTTCACTTTGAAGGTAGCTTTTGTGTTCCAGGAAATAATGTATGAGCAATCGGAGCTCAGTGGCTACAGCAATCTTCCTGAAAATGGCGCGATAAAACCCATCCGTCTCCTGTTAAACAGACAGACTGAAATCCAGATCTCTGATTACCTAGCTCTTTGTTATCCTGATGTGATTAGGAGAATCTCAACACTTTGCTGTGTATTCATTGATTTTAGCGATTCTCCTCCTTTCATTTAACTCACAAGCGAGATAACCGAGTCACGGGAGTTTGATTTGTTTCTAAATATGTTTGTATCTAAATATATCTAATTTTTCTGACCTGCTATACAAAACATCAATTTAAATGGGTTGAAATGTGTTCAAGTGTACCTGAAAAGATGTTAATAGTGTAAAGGGTGTTTTAGGTGCTGTACACAATAGACCTCTGTCTGTGCTACACTGTCGTTGGGTAGTTTGAGCTGTACTCCAGTGTTCTGCTCTCCATTCACATAGAAGGGTCACAGTTACACTATCAATGCATTATTTAATGGATTATGGATTAACTATTTCTTGTTATTTTATATGTTTAGTGTGATACACAGGTCAAATGTAGTAAGCCAAATAATTTTAAAAAATAATAAATTATTTAAAAGTAAAAACTCCTCTGAATAAGAGGGAGGGATTATTCCTTTCATGAGCTTCAGTTTGCTTTGAATAAATGCTTGACTGAATCAACACTTCATTTTATACCAGTGGTTCTCAACTGCATCAGCAGGTTTGTACTTATAGGGTCACAGACAGGAATGCAAAATATATAATTGTTCATAATTAAGATTGCAAAATAAACAAATCAACTTTTTAAATAGAAGGAAAAAAAACACTTCCCGCACCGGTACTAACATGGACAGGTTGTATAACATGTCCTCATTCTCGAAAAGCATTACAAAGAAAGTTTAAAAATAAGTAATGGAATATTAACGTGTTTCGTGAAATCCACTGAAATTCAATAGACGTTAAGTAAACAGACAAGTTAATAATTGTGTGCCTCTATGCGTTTCCTTGTAATATTAACATATTTGAATGTTTTGCCAAACAAATACGGTTTTGGTACTGTGTGTTGGATTGCATTATGATGCAAAACCTGTTGAGAACCACTGTCTTATTCAATGAATGAATGCTTCTAGTTTAAGAATGGTTAGTTAAAGAGACAAAGCTAGATGTCTGCATGCTGCTGCTTTACCGTATCCAATGAAACCAAGCAGATCATTCCGGACTCTGGGCATGTTCCATAAACAGTCAGAGGAGAAGTGACCTTCATCCTGGAGGAATTGCTCTTCTCATCCAATCCAAACCTCTGGCAGTCTCATCTCTTCTATGTTTGTTAGACACACAGCAGTGTGATAGCACCTGATAGCATGTGTCCTGTAAAAACACTGCCTGTCAGTCTGACACACACACACACACACACTCCCAGCTGTGAGACACCATGATAAGATCAGATCACAGTACAGATCACAGAGCCACTGAACCCAGACATCAAAACATCAGCTAACATGAAAATCTCTCCTACGTAAAGCTACATAGGGTAAGGCTCAAAAGTGAAGCTTAAAAAAAACATGTTTTTTCATAACACTGGGACACACAGTAATTTACAGGCACAGACAGACTATTTTGTAGTGTTCATATTTGGCTTATTTCATTAATTTAATCCTTGAGTGATTTGAAGGCAAATATAGGTGGCTTGCTGTTGATGGCTCGAACCCGAAACACTATTCAAGCTCTAAATGGCACTTCACACAAATAGAGTACCAAACAAAACATGTTTTTTTTCCTTCAACAGTCAGTGAACCGAGGTGTGTAACCTTTAAAACATTTTCATCATTAACTGAACGGGTTCAAACTAAATTCTGAATTTTACCTAAGCTTTTTGCTATTAATTTATTTAATAATATAATTAGTAATTAACACACACACACACACAGTATATGTATATATATATGTATGTATACACGTATACATATTTTAGTTCTGTCAAATCGATTAATCGCGATTAATCGCATCTAACATAAAAGTTTTTGTTTGTATATATATATATATATATGTGTGTGTGTGTGTGTGTGTGTGTGTGCTTATAGTATACCTATAGCATTAATCGATTAGACAGCACTATATTGGGTAAGAGGGTTGGACTTGACAAATGCACGAATGCAGTCATCCCAGAAATAAGGAGGGGCTATTTCTTACATTTTCAGTGGGGTGCAGACAGACACTTGATGTTTAAAACGTGCTACGTTTCATGCTTGTTAGTTTACCAAAAAGATATATATATAATAACAGCTAAATTCTTGCTACTCTAATGTTCAAAAAGTATTGTAGCGTATGTAGTGACATATAGTCCTACACCCCGGACTATTTTTAATAGCCTACTGAAGCAACACTATATGTTAATATAAACAACGGTTGCGTTGGAGTGGTAGAAGAATGATTACAGAAGTGAGGTAAGCAGCTTTTTAAATTCCCTTACGTTGTGAATGTCAGGATTAGATGTACATGTTCCATCCGAACTTGAGTTTATAAGTCCTTTATAAATTCGAAAACACTTCAGAACAAACAAGTGAAGGCCATACAGACGTTCATACACACCAGTGATGTATTCTTGTTTATTTGTCCACTGTCCGCCCTCTGCTGGAGTATATGGATACTGCACACACCTGCACATTCTTATTGTATGAAATATTTTGCTTTTAAACATGAGTAACAGTAGTTTTACTAACCCTAACCCTTAGATTTAGAGCTCAGAGATTGTGAACCAAAGTTAAGATCGTAGCAAAATGTGAGTGTGTGGTTTAATATAAATATTGTAATCAAGATTAACAAAAGACACGTATACCTTTTAAAATACCCTTTCAAGAAGATCAAAACATATTAAGATCTACATATACATCAGTGATTTATGATAGAAGAAGAAGAAGAATGACTGGCAGTAAATTTTAACTTTGTTCATTCTCCCAGACTGGTTATTTGAGAATATGGTTTCATAGAGATTTTAGAAATATATATTTGCTGGTAGGTCACTAACACAGTAGCAGAAGTCTGGAGTTGCTCTAACCTCACTGAGCCTTTGTGAAACAAAATAAAACCAAGGCTACATACAGTGGTGGTCAGAATTATTGGCACCCCTGGTAAATATGATCAAATATGGCTGTAAAAAATAAATCTGCATTGTTTATCCTTTTGATCTTTTATTTAAAAAAATCACAAAAATCTAACCTTTCATTGAAGTAAAAGAATTGAAAGTGGGGGCTAAATCACATTATGAAATAAATGCTTTTCTCCCAAACACGTTGGCCACAATTATTGGCACCCCTAGAATTTTTTATGAGTAAAATATCTCTGAAGTATATTCCCATTAATATTTACATTGTTCTGCCTGAAAGAGGACATGTGTCTATATTGTCTTAATGCACGGCGAGGAGGAAAGTTTGAGTGGCCAAAGACTCTCCAAGGATCACAGAAAATTAGTTGAGTCTTGGGGTCAGAAAGCCTAAAAAAACTAAATCAAACAACCCCTACATCACCACATGTTGTTTGGGAGGGATTCAAGAAAAATCCTTCTTGCTCATCCAGAAACAAACTCCAGCATATTCAGTTGTCAGACAAGACTGGAAATTCAAAAGGGACCTGGTTCTATGGTCAGATGAAACTATAAAAAGAGTTTTTTTGGCAGCAAATCCACCAGATGTGTTTGGTGCAAACAGTGATAAAAAGTACCCCATGCCCACGGTTAAAAACACCGCTGGATCTTTAATGTTTTGCTGGAGGTCCTGGATATGTTGTTCAGATATATGGCATAATGGATTCTAGCAAATACCAACAGATAAAAGATCAAAACCTGACGGCCTCTGCTAGAAATCTTATAATGGGCCTTGGTTGGATCTTCCATCAGGACAACGATCCAAAACAAACATCAAAATCAACACACAAATGTGTCACTAAACACAAAATGAAGCTTCTGCCATGACCATCCCAGTCCCCTGACCTGAACCCTATAGAAAATGAGTGGGGTGAACTGAAGAGAAGAAGCACCAACATGGATCTGGGAATCTGAAGGATCTGGAGAGATTCTGTATGGAGGAATGGTCTCTGATCTCTTGTCAGGTGTTCACTAAACTTATCAGGCATTATAGGAGAAGACTCAGAGCTGTTATCTTGGCAAAAGGAGGTTGCAAAAAGTATTTAATAAAATCAATTCTTTTACTTCAATGAAAGGTTAGATTTTTGTGAATTTTTTGAATAAAAGATCAAAAGGATAAACAATGAAGATTTATTTTTTACAGCCATATTTGATCATATTTACCAGGGGTGGCAATAATTCTGACCACCACTGTATGTAATAGTGTAAAAGCATGGATAAAAAGCATTTGTCAAAATGTGCTGTAGTCCAGTAGATAAAGATCTAAGCTGAAAACAAAATCCCTGTAGGTTCAACCCCACCAAGAGCTTGTATCAGAACTTTGGCTAAAATGTACAATATTTAATAGTGTCTTCCTCCCAACTTCCAGTCCATTTAGATTAGCAGTATCTAACAGACCTGTACAATCTGAGGAAAATAATCACTAGGCTATATTAATAGATTGCTTTACCTTGATGCTGCTCATGTCTTGAGTATTGGCATTTTCATTTTCTCTTTCATCAAGTTGTAATTAAGGTAAAAGGCAGTTCATTCATGAGACTCCACGTCCTAAGGTTAGTTTTAAAAAACTTTTAAAAAAAGAACATCATTATTGTGTTGCATTCATTATTGGATGTATCTAAATGGAATGTAGTGACTCCTAGTGGCAGCTGTTAATCTAACGTCTAATGCAATAATTAACCAATCAGAATGGATATGAAAATGAGGTCACTTGTTTCTGTCAAAAATGCAGCTAAATACTCATAATGATGAGAAATAAAATGTGGCGATTTCTGTCTCCATGAAAGTACTAATATCCAACATAAATTTATTTAAAAATGTTGTCAATGAAATAAACAACCTTTTATATAATTGTTGGCTGATTCTGTTGCATAGAACCATCATTAAACAAATAAAACTCTTTCTGTCAGGCTGCTTTTGTGAACTGCTTCAACTGATTCACTGAAAGAAGAGCTAACACTTTTCAGTGTAAAGTTTCATTCCCCACACAAAGCTATCCTTATCAAATATCTTTAGAAGGCTTGTAATATATAGCTGGCATGGACATAAGGATTACTTTTATGTTGCTTTTTTTTGTTATTTTGTAGAATTAATGTCCCAGTCCTCATTCATCTTCATTATATTGCATTCTATATCATTTTAGTACTGTAATAGGGCTATAGAACACATGCATGAGGGTGAGTAAATATTGTCAGAATTAAATTTTGTTTTCAATTAAATTTAAAAAAAAAGTTTATATAAAGGCACAATATGTAATTTTCGCTGCTAGAGGTCGCTTAATCAATGATGACGCCTTGATTTTGCGGTATCCTGGGCGATGTTGTCTTCACCTCAAAATAATCTGACAGGACTCGGGCAGAAATCATATTCATGGATGAGCTACTGTATTAAAGACTTATTAAAGTTACTGTAGTATGAAGCAGGGTGCGGCTGAAAACTGTTGGAGCGGAACGAGGCCGCTGGAGCGATTGCTAATGAGAGACAAGCGTGAAACACGGCTCGAGAGCAGTGGAGCTTTTATTATGCCACAGACGAGCGCTTCCACTTCCTTCGCTCATGTGTATGTGGGGTAACGCAGCGCTATTTTATCATATTAGATACATTTGAGTTTGATGAAAGTTATATTATAATGCTACTCTGTGCGTTTGCTCAGCAGCTACTATGAGACACTTGTTGCACACTGCAGTAAGCTAGATTGATATTAGGCATGGTAAAACATGCTACTCGCGGTGAATTAAGAAAACGAGATTTAAACAATAAGACTAACTGTGTTGAGCTATATAAGAATGATTAGTTTTCTGTCGATGAGTGTATCCAAACAGTTACTCGCCTGTCTAATAAAACACATAATACATTAAAGCGTCTTTGGTGTTTCCATGGTTTCTACAAAATAAAACCGAAAATCGAGGGTAACGCATGTATGGTGTAATTGATAGGTGTACGTGCGATAGACACGGTCCGTGTCTTGGTTAAAATTGCTTATTTCTCTGGATTTAAACACATTCTTGGAAACATTTGGGATAATGTAAGTACACAAGTCAACAAAAAATAAATAAGATTGTTCTAGTGGTTGTTGGATATTTTAATCCAAAAATCTTACATATCGTGCCTTTAAGTTAATAATCTTTGATCTTCATCTTAAAGAGTTTTACCTTCGTCCTGCAGCAATCACAAGAAGATGAGGCAACAATAACAGAGATGATGAAGACCAGGACATCACAGCCAACCAAGAGAATTAGAGTCACACCCTGAGTGAGTATAGAGACGAGAAGATTTTAAACTTAAACACATTTCTATCATGACATCTCTCTGAAGATTTTTAGCATGGTAATGGATATGACAATATTAATGTATTTGGTCTTTGCGGAATAGATCTGCTACGTTGCTGCTGAATTGCTGCTGTTGATTATTTCTGTTGCAGAGCAAGTACAGGAACTTGCTACTGCCAATACATATGCCGATATGCTGCTGTGAGTATGTAAGACATGCTGCTGCGCAAATAACATGTAATTACCCATAGCAGATCTATACAGGTGGAGCTGGGGAAGGTGGAGTGTTTTAGACAAACTCTGAAAGCGCACTGCAAATTGTTATTGTGAATGGTAACCAGCTATTTAAATGTTGAGCAGCACGCTCATTGGCTCATCAGCTTGTGCCAAGTAGTTAATGCTGTAATTATTATCAGTTGCGTTTTATTATTATTATAATTATTATCATCAACCTGCGCCATCTAGAACTAGGGCTGAATCCGAAATCGCCCCTTATACCCTTAAATAGGGCACTATTTGAGGGGACAGCCATTTGTAGTGGTGCCCGAAACCATAGTGGACGTTATTGAGTGCACTCATTCTATCCCACATTGCACCGCAATAACGAGTGTACCGCCAATGTACACAAAGCAGCTGTCCGAATTCGCTCACTTGTTTTCATTCACTCCTTTAAGTGAACTGTATTAGTGGACTAACGTAGGGAATAGTAATTGAGGATTTAGGGGGCGATTTCGGATTCAGCCTAGGTTTCATGACAGAATTAGGCATTTTATTAGTCATAAATAGTAATTTGTCTTGAAGAAAAGGTCAGAAATGGCACATTGTGATTGATATAAACATTATGAAGTACAGATTAATGTAGTAAATGGGGTATAGTTAAAACTTCTTTTATAGATGATCACACTGATATTAGCACTTTTGATGTAAGTTTGGAAGATATTTTAGATTTTTGTGAGATTCAAAGCAGGTCGTCTACTTACATCACTGTCAAGACAGTGAAATGGGATGGAGATAGCAGCTGCTATAGCATTGAAACAGTTGCGAGATTCTGACCTGAAATGGAAAAAAGACCCTTTAGATATATCAGAATGTTTAAAACATAATGCATTGCACTCTTGTACCATACTGTCCTTTAAATATTTTCTATTACATTAGATATTCAGACTAACCTGACATGTGTTAAGCTTGCATGCAGCTGATACCGTCACAGATCCAGTTGAAACTGACTACAGTGAAGAAAATTAGTATTTGTTCGATGCACAATGTTGTCCTGGTGTTAATAAAAAACTTACAATTAGACATGACCAGAGGAGATACAAAAATCCTGTCCAGATTGTTAAGACAGTCATCCCCATACCCATTGATATTTCCAAAACCTGTAAGATATAAAACAAGAAGTATCTGTTTCCTCATTTCCCCCAAATCAAAATGTAGCAGAAAGAAACAGTTTGTTTTACCCCCAGGACCTTTGGCCTGATCGTCATGAATTTAGACACCACACGCTGGTCAAATAGTGACGCTGGCTGCTGCAAAAAGCTGGTCACATCATCATGTCTAGGCATCTTTAAACACACTGAGAGAGATATGAACGTTTAGAATCTGATGCATTTAACGATTTTGGTTACAAGCTAAAGGAACCAAATGTCACTGTGAACATTCTCAGAGCGGAAAATCTGGATTTACTGGAAGAGTTGCTCAGACGACACGAGAAGCTAATCACTGTTGGCGAATTTAGATTTAGCTTTGTTTTTTTTCACATGCGACTATTCTCTGGTGGTCCAAATACAAAGTTTGGAAGGAGCATGTTCACTTGATCCTGCATGTCACAACATAAAATCTGCACAAATTTACAAAACTGCCATCTGTGTACATGATATACTTGTGCAAAAACCACGTAAGAGCACAATGAGCAAATAAAGAGGATTGATATATGATAGCTTGCACTGTTATTCTATTCTAGCTGCCTAGTCCAGCTATTACATAACCCACAAACACAGAGAGACAGATGATAGAAGTGCAGAATACTCACAGAATCCCATTAACACTGTGAAGAAATGGTACTTAATACTTATGAAATGAGTAATTATTTATGTTGATGGTGTGTTTGTCTTGAGTCATTTTCCTTTTGTGTTTGTTTTAGTTTTCTTAGTAAGAAGTCTCAAGACTCCACCTCCACAAAATATGAAGAGAATGGGTCTTAAATGTCACACTGTTTCAAGATGTAAACATTGGGTGAATTCAGGCTATATACAGTAGATAGGATTTTATAGCATAGGAACAAATGTCCTAAATTTTGGAAGTTTTAGACTCAGTTTATGATTATGAGCGTTGAGCATTCTGTTCTCTGGATGGAGTCGTGGGTTCAAATCCCACTTCTGATACAAGGCTTTTGTGTGTTCAAATAAAATACAGTACAGGAAACCTAATGCCTTTATTTGTATTATGTTAATCATATATTTAAATAGTTAAATGCTGAAATAGAAACACAAAATAAAGTCATATGACATGTTTAGAGTCTATTTTAGATCTACTGTAGCCCAGATCAAAGGAGAATACATGCAGAGAAGTTATGAACCACAAGGGGGCATCCCTGCACAAAGATAGACATTTTAGAGCAAAAAGTATTGTAATCACAGGTTGGTACCAATTACCTGAAGTAACTGGTTAAAAAAAAGCAAAACAATAATTTAAATAAACAAATAAATAATCCAGCCAATATTGGTCATAATGTGAAACAAACGAACATTTATACTATTATATATAAAATGTAAAATGTTCTTGTTACTGATTCACTGATGAAGTAACACAAGTCTTTTTCATCATCAGTGGTATTAGTATTTATACATAGTCGTTCATGGTTGATTTTTTTGTTTATATTTAAATAAAAGAGATCTGAACACTGTTATTCTCCCTTTATTTAGAAAAAAAATTAAAAGCACAAAGTGTCCTTATTTGCCACAACACAGGACCAGTTACAGCTGTGATGTGCAATATGATGGACCTCCATCAGGCATTAAAATGTCTTCAAAACTGAAGGATGATAAAACAGAAAAATAATCAAGTACTGTACAAAACTACAATATATGATACATTTAGGGTCTGCAAACAGTTTGTGTAACAGATGGGTCCTTTGTTCAAAAACAGTCTGTGAAATCCTGAGATAGAAACTCTTAAATGTATTTAAATTAGGTCTGTCAAACGATTAATCGCATTCAAAATAAAAGTTTGTGTGTACATAAAATGTGTGTATACTGTGTATAATTATAATGTATATATAAATACACACACATGCATGTATATATTTAATATTTTTTAATTATTTTAAAATGTATTTATTTTATATATTTTTAAAAATATTTATATTTATATATAATATAAATGATATAAATATATATACATGCAAATATTTCTTAAATATATATGTGTAAATATATATGTGTATGTGTGTGTATTCAAATATACATAATATTTCATTACAATACATGTTATTTGTTTCATTACAATACACTCTGTCAAGCACGAGGACAACTACCAATGAAATTAAAATAATAGTTTGATTAGCATTATGCAATTATGTTTTCTTAATGAAAATTATTATAAACTTACTATAGTGGTTCTCTGGGTTGGCTGGTGTACCCCTGCTGTACAACCAACCCCTACTTAGGCTGTTAGAGGTTGGATAGTTTTACCTTGACATCCCTTTTTGTTTTTATCTCTCATTCTACAACACATTAGGCCTAATAATAACACCATAATACTTCTTTCAAATCATCATGCTCATCCTCACCGCGAGTTCTTTCTCTTCCCTAATGGACTTTGTAGGCCACCCAATAGCCAATCAACCCCTCCCCTTCTTATTAATATTCATATTCCAGCGTCGTTCGGACGATGTTATTGGCTAGGGAAAAAGCCGGTCGCCTGAGAGTGAACGGATGAGATAACCTGTCAATCTCAAAAAGGGCGGGATTTGCCAAGCCCAGATATATGTAAAAATACCATTCACACACTCTCAGTGGCTGTGACACGAGAGAAGGGGCATTTCGACATATCATATTCAAATCAGTCTCAGGCGAGGGACGGAAGAAGTGCCCAGTTTGAACAAATGGAGGAAGATAGCAATGAACAGATGAAACCCCTCTTAACCACAGTAAGCATAAAGTTATTTGTTGTTGTCTCTTTAGAGTTGAGAGTTTGGAAGCCTAGAGCGTTTCTGCGCGCGTTTATTTCAAAGAAAGAAAAGAGTCGGGGGGATGAGGGAAATGGATGTTGAGACTGGTTTAAAGCATCACTTTCTCTGGGTTGTTTAACGACTCATGATATCCACGCTGTCTTAGTGGACTTGAAAGGTGTTTGTTTTGAGATTGTATTGCTGTGGAAATGTACTTTCATTGTTTTGGGGTGATCACGCTTCTGCCAGGAAGTGTCGTTCAGACCATTGCGTCACAATAACGGTGAAAAAAGACGTTAGACTATGAATCTCTCTCTCTCTCTCTCTCTCTCTCTCTCTCTCTCTCTCTCTCTCTCTCTCTCTCTCTCTCTCTCTCTCTCGATAAAAAGGATGTGGAGTATTTATAAACATACGTAAACACATACACGTTATAGTTTTATTTTCTCTCCTCAAAATAATGTCCTCGTCTTTTTTGTGCCACATTTTGAATATATAGGAACATACAAGCAATAATGAGTCTTTATTATCTCTCTTAATATATATATATATGTATATGTGTGTGTTTTTATCTGAAATGATATGCCGTTTAAAAAAACAGACAGTTTCCTTTGGTTGTGTGTCACTGGCACATTTCCCTTATACAGCAATGTAATATTCCAGAAATTAAACCAAAAACCAAAAAGTCATAATCACATCATCCTTTCAGAATATGAACACTTAAAGGCACAATATGTAAGATTTTTGGATTAGAATATCCAAAAACCACTAGAACAATGTTATTTTGTTGACTTGTGTACTTGCATTATCCCAAATGTTTCCAAGAATGTTTAAATCCTGAGAAATAAGCAATTTTAGCCTGGACACTGACATCATACAGTCATTACCCTCGATTTTCTGTTCATCCTTGTTTTATTTTGTAGAAACCATGAAAACACCAAAGACACTTTAATATATTATGTGTTTTATTAGACAGTTGAGCAACTGTTTGGATACATTCATCGACAGAAAACGAATCATTGTTATTTAGCTACGTCTTATTTTTTAAATCTCGTTTTCTTGATTTACCATGCCTAATATCAATCTAGCTTACTGCAGTGTGCAACAAGTGTCTCATAGTAGCCGCCTAACAAATGCACAGAGTAGCATTATAACATAACTTTCAACAAGTCACCTTTATTTATTTATATAGCGCTTTTTACAATGCCGATTGTTTCAAAGCAGCTTCACAGTGTTAAACAGGAAAATAATGCAACAGAATGTGATTCGTAGGAACTAATTTTTATCACTTATGTTTGTCAGTAGAGGACTGTTATAAAATGTCAACCCAGTTAACATTAATTTGTATAGTAAACAATTGATTATTCTCTCTGTTTCTGCTTTTACTGTTTACATGTATGAGTAAGTGTGCACAACCATCCCCCCCATTCAAAATCAAGTGTAGCGTTAGTTCTGGCAGGTCATATAAGGCCCATCAGTATTATCAGCAGCTTATCTCAATTACCCTCCTCCATCCCCAGCTCCTCCTCTTGTCCAGTCAGGATTTGGCCTTCTGATTATCCTTAGAATCAGACTAATTCTCGAATTATGTTGTATATTAAAATATTGAACATTAATGATATCTCTGATACTTTTATCTAATTCCTCAAAAGCTTAATTCCCATGTAGTCATAAAGACTTCAGCTTATATTTCCATCACATGACGCGTCACAAAATATTTGTCGTCAATAGGTACTTACATCCTTGATGCACTTTAAATTCATGTGTATATTTAAATAGGGACAGTACTACGTCACTTACTCAAACAGTAACAACTATTAAGTAAAGATACAGTATGATTATTGCTCACTTACTATAAGTAGTTAAGTCTAAGTATATAAGCTCATATAAGTAAATACATACAATGCTTGTAAATTCAATAGAAACATCTTAAGTGGAACACTAAATTGCAGTAAGCAGTGGCTGAAAGTTTATTTATCTTTGATTGTTTTTAAATGGACATTTAAATTGGCAGTGGGAATATTGTTATTTTTTGTTTTATCTTTTCAAAGCGTGTAAAGCAGAACATATGGACTTATGTTTTCATATAAACAGTAACCAGTAGGCCCTCGCTACACTGATTTTTTTTTTCTGTTGACAGTGTTACACTTTTAAAATATTGGTAATACTCAAAGATAACAATCTCTGACTTGCTATCATCACTCTCTTGTGTTTTCCCCACAATTTTCATTATTATATTAGTGCAGGTATGTTGTCAGTATTATGTAATGTTGATTAAGGATTAAATGGCAAATCTGAGTTGGACTGGAATCCAGATGAGGAAATGCTTGTAAGTTATTGCATAAGTATGTATATTGTTTAGATGTCACTAAACAAAGTTAGCATTCTATGTATCGGAAAATGTTGCAATGGGCAGTTTCTGTTGTGTAACAAAGAGCCTTGTTTTAATGTCCTCCTGTTGCTTAGTTCACTGTTACTCATCACTCAGGTGTCTTCAGGACAATGATGCTCCTCCTCTGTTCTCTGCCGTGACTCTATCAGGATATTGTGCGACGAGGGAAGATTTCATGGTTCGTTGATTGTGCGATAACGTTACAGCTCTGGTTCAGAATGGAAGATTAGACAGGAAGTTTATCATTGTTCTCTGGCTGGAGGATCAGCAGCTCTCGGGGGTGCTGGGACCCAGCAGACAATGTGGTTGATAAAGCCACAGAGGGCACAGCCGTAAGCTCAGCAGCTTTAGAGTAGTTGGGGACAGTAGTATGAGACTCTGTGACCTGTCTCTGTGTGTGCAGTAGTCAACACAGTTGCTCTCTTATAGCTAATTCACAACGAGTATTTCCAGTCTCACTTGTTTACATATTTTGAGAGTGATAACTCAGTATTGATCAGACGTAATGTTGCCACAATGGTCTATATGCACGTTAACTAGGCCTAGCCCTAGAGGGATTCTGGAAGCATTTTATTTTATGGGAGAGTCTGCAGAATGGGTTTAAATGGAGCTTAGAATACTATAGTTTTATTTTGGATCACAAATATTTATTAAATGACCAAAATATTTAATAAATGAGCACAGAAGTGGTGGGATTTTTTTTTATATAGTTTATTTTAAATTACACAATCCCTAATCACATGTAAAAATAGTCAAAGCATTTCTTCAAAAGTAGGTTTTGTTGTTTCACATTTTTGACATAAAAGATTTTGTTAATCTTAGATGAGGGTTTAAGACTGTTCAGCAGTGAAAAGTCTGTTGTTTGCCAATGCCTAGTATTAGTTTAGTCTGTTTTATGTTTTTAAATGCGTATCTGAGAGAAGTATGGTAACACTTTAAAATAAGGTTCAATTTGTTAACATTAGTTAACTACACTCACCTAAAGGATTATTAGGAACACCTGTTCAATTTCTCATTAATGCAATTATCTAATCAACCAATCACATGGCAGTTGCTTCAATGCATTTAGGGGTGTGGTCCTGGTCAAGACAATCTCCTGAACTCCAAACTGAATGTCAGAATGGGAAAGAAAGGTGATTTAAGCAATTTTGAGCGTGGCATGGTTGTTGGTGCCAGACGGGCCGGTCTGAGTATTTCACAATCTGCTCAGTTACTGGGATTTTACAAAGAATGGTGTGAAAAGGGAAAAACATCCAGTATGCGGCAGTCCTGTGGGCGAAAATGCCTTGTTGATGCTAGAGGTCAGAGGAGAATGGGCCGACTGATTCAAGCTGATAGAAGAGCAACTTTGACTGAAATAACCACTCGTTACAACCGAGGTATGCAGCAAAGCATTTGTGAAGCCACAACACGCACAACCTTGAGGCGGATGGGCTACAACAGCAGAAGACCCCACCGGGTACCACTCATCTCCACTACAAATAGGAAAAAGAGGCTACAATTTGCACGAGCTCACCAAAATTGGACAGTTGAAGACTGGAAAAATGTTGCCTGGTCTGATGAGTCTCGATTTCTGTTGAGACATTCAGATGGTCAGAAGTCAGAGTCAGAATTTGGCGTAAACAGAATGAAAACATGGATCCATCATGCCTTGTTACCACTGTGCAGGCTGGTGGTGGTGGCGTAATGGTGTGGAGGATGTTTTCTTGGCACACTTTAGGCCCCTTAGTGCCAATTGGGCATCGTTTAAATGCCACGGCCTACCTGAGCATTGTTTCTGACCATGTCCATCCCTTTATGACCACCATGTACCCATCCTCTGATGGCTACTTCCAGCAGGATAATGCACCATGTCACAAAGCTCGAATCATTTCAAATTGGTTTCTTGAACATGACAATGAGTTCACTGTACTAAAATGGCCCCCACAGTCACCAGATCTCAACCCAATAGAGCATCTTCGGGATGTGGTGGAACGGGAGCTTCGTGCCCTGGATGTGCATCCCACAAATCTCCATCAACTGCAAGATGCTATCCTATCAATATGGGCCAACATTTCTAAAGAATGCTTTCAGCACCTTGTTGAATCAATGCCACGTAGAATTAAGGCAGTTCTGAAGGCGAAAGGGGGTCAAACACAGTATTAGTATGGTGTTCCTAATAATCCTTTAGGTGAGTGTATATTAGTTAACATGAACAATGAAAAATACCAGAGATGCACCGATTGCAATTTTCTTTCAAAGAACTATAATTGACAGCATATACAAATAAAAATATACTTTTCTGAAATGCAATTTTTATTTTCATAAAAAAAGTAAAAAAAACATTAATAAAATAAGAACAAATAAACAAATTTCAAGCAACAGGTGGATAGATTTTCTTTCCATTTAAATTTTTTCTGGATTAAATTAATGATTTAATCAAAAACATGTCTAATTAATAAAACACAACTTAATTTATTCATTTGTTTACAATAATAGGGCCCTATGGAATGTTTTTTCCCCCCTTGTATTTTAGTTTTTCTGGTAATCAAATGAAGACATAGAACATTAATTTATTTTTAATCAAATATTTAAATAAACTCTTTCTTTTTTTTTTTGGCAAACAAAGTGCTGCACAACAGAGATTTACTGTTAAAATTAAAACATGGAAGAAAAATTTTGATTATTCCTTTAAAAATAATGTTCTAATAATTATTGTATTGTTGTTATTATTAGTAGTCGTATTACATTAAAAGTGCAATATGTAAGATTTTTGCAGTAAAATATCCAAAAACCACTAGGCCAGTGTTATATTTTGTTCAGTTGAGTATTTACAGTATCCCAAATATTTCCAACTATTTGTAAATCGTGAGAAAATTGTGATTTTAACCAAGGAACCGGGACGTGTGAGGGAGTTGTCTGTCAATCACGTTATATCCGCGTTACCCTCGGTTTCTGCTTTTACTGCCATAGAAACCATGGCAACAGATGTGGACAACTGCATAACGTCTAGCGGCACGCTGTTGTAGTTTCTTTCAAACATGATCATGGCAAGCAGACTTTGGAACAAAATGTGAAATCAAAAGAGGACCAGTATCGGCGTGGCGTTTTCAAGATGGTGAGAGCTTCGCAACAAACTTCAACTTGACAGAGATGCCGTTCTTGCATGTGCTTTATTAGACACAGATGAGCAAATGTACATAAAACAATCTCTAACTGTCGTGCGAGCGTTCACGAGAGAATGGCGTTCCAGTGTATGACGTAGGACGCAGGCGTAGTGCAAGTTCTGGTGACGAACGCGGTAGCGCAGAGGATAGAGCAAAACAAAACTTGGTTCTCGTGAGAACTTGCAAATTCTCATCGGAGCATCCTACGTCATACGCTGGAACGCCAGTCTCTCGTGAATGCGCGTACGACAGTTAGAGATTACAGTTTGTAAAGTTTTAAATATGGACATTTTTCCCACACAAATGCATCGCTTCGCTTCAGAAGGCCTTTATTAACCCCCCGGAGCCGTGTGGAGCACTTTTATGATGGATAGATGCACTTTTATGGACTTCAAAAAAGAAACAGCCATTCACTGCCATTATAAAGCTTGGAAGAGCCAGAACATTTTTTAATATAACTCTGTGTTTGTCTGAAAGAAGAATGTCATATACACCTAGGATGACTTGAGGGTGAGTAAATCATAGGCTAATTTTAATTTGTGGGTGAACTATCCCTTTAAGACATACATTGTTTTACCTTTATAAAGGTATAATAAAAATAAATGAAATATAAAATATAAAAATATAATTAAAAAAGCTTAATTTTTAATTTAAAATTTTTTAATTTGATCAATAAATTAAATTAGACTAATAAGACACCATAGGGATGTTACCAGTTAAATTAAATAATTTACACTGAAAAATTACAACTGCATTAAAAAATTTTATGAGATTGTTTTTTTTAAAATATACAAATAAGAAATGTTTGAAAGAATGATACTTTTAAGCAAGAAACTGAACCGCCCTTAGGTGGCAGCAGGTGACCGTCTTAGTGAGTGAGTTATTCATTCAAACGATGAAATGAAATATCACATTTTAAATCGTTATGGTATTCAGCACTCTTGGTCGTGTGATGTTGCTTAACTGTAACATATGTTAAAAATATAAAAACTCCACATTGTGAACTTTTACGACAGTAAGTTATCTGAGTTTCTTTGTACGAGCTGCACTCATTTGTTGTGATTTCTCCTTATGAGGCTGCGCGAGCTTCAACAGCACAACCTTGTTACCGTCAGTACATTATATATTTTATTATAATTCACTATCAATCGCCACTTACACTAAATGAATGTAGAATCATTCTCCTGTTTTGGTGACTCCCTAGTTATTTTTTGTTATTGACATTTTAATCAGGCTACTTGTCCAGTCCTTGTCCTTCAAAAGCATTAATGTCGAGCCCTGAAAAGTACAAAATACTATACAATAGTAATATATTTCTGTCACAAGTTAAACCAAACTTTTTTGAAGGGTTGCCGTGAAGATCTTGAGTTTCTGTGTGTATATGATATGACTAGTTTTTCTTAAATTAAACTGTAAAATGCTCATAAAGTGACTCTCAGAGCAGCTCTGGAGATAAAGTTCATGTCATCATATAGTAACACCGTGAGCAGCACGCGTGCTTCAGTGTGTATGTGGGAAAGGAAACTGCACATCTGTGCCATTCATTATTTCACACACAGAAACACACAGAACATGTAGGATTCATATTCTTCTTATAGTCTTCTTGTGGTTTAATATTCACAGACACTAGTCCATATCGCAATGTGATTTAAGTGTACTGACCTACCAGTACTTTTGATTTATTCATCCAAAATGTGACATTCTGTGACATTCCGTTTTTATGACTGTATTCAGTCTGTTTTCCACTTATATATATATATATATATCAGTGGTGTGCTTTTGTTGTGAGCTCGAAAACCTGCGGGAATTAGTAAAATTATGCGCAATACAAGCACTATTTAATGGGAGCAAATGAGATGAGTGAGTGAAAGGAGGCGTATGTGTGTCATTTCGCTGTCGGAGAGAAGAGATGATGTTATTGCCTGTGCTGACAACAAAAACCGTCTCGGAATCAGTAAGACGTGAGACTGAGACACCGATCCGGGCTGATCATGCGGAAAATCGCCTGATTCCGATCCCTGGCCAGTCGATCGGTGCATCTCTAAAAAATACTTCTAAAGCATTAATGCTGCCTTCGGAGGATGCATTCCAAGGTAGGAAGGCATCAAGGCACGTCGGAATCCAATGTTAGCTTCACTTCTTGTCTCCTGAGATACCTTCATCTGATAGATTTTTGAAGGTAGCATAGTATCCTTCTCTGCCTCTGATATCCCACAATCCTGTGCGTTCCATTCTGTGACAGTCAAGGTAAAAATAAATATGGCATCTGTAAGACTCACACCCACCTCCTTTCACTCACTCGTCTTATTCCCTCCATTCGAATAGTGCTTGTATTGCTCATAGTTTTATTCATTCCTCATGTTTCGTGCTCATACCAAAGGAGCACCACTGATCTATATAAATAAAGCTCTCATAAACAAACAGCTTGAAATTGATCAAATTGATTTTGTAAAGTAAATAGTTGAGAGAAAATGCATGTTGGATCCGTGATTCTGTGCATAAGATCTTAAAGTAACAGCAGTCTAATAAACCTGCTGCTGTCTGTCATGTTAATCAAAGAACAAAAGACAAAGAAAATCACTCGCTGCGCTTTAATTGTAAGCATTAATCTGTATTTAATTTTTACAATGAAAACTATCCAGTGTTATTTTACATTTGATTACTTTAATTTCTGTAAGTATTTCTTACCTGAATACTACTGTTAGACCACCTGAAAAACTTAAATATGTTTATTTCATTTGTCTCTTTATTCTATTGTATTTATTTGTGCAATAATTATTTTTTATTTGTTCTTATTTTATTACTGACTGTTTATTTGTCTTTTTTTTTTTTTGTAAATTTATTTTAACGATTCTAGTCTAGTCTGTCTGCAGATCAGATTGTGTAAACCCACAATACAATTAAACAAGCACAGATAAGAAGTGTAAATTTCCCAAATTTGTATTCTCTAATTTCTTTAAACCCAAATCAGACCATCATTTCCATTAACATCTTTCTCATTGTCTTTCATTCTCCTCTCTTCATATTGTGTTTCACATCACCTTGCATGTAAGCTACATTTGTTTCACACATTATTAGTTTTAGCCATATCAGTCAGCTTTATCAAAAAAGGTGCCTGCAGGGTAGCACTATTTCAGTCTCATCTAAGTCAGAGAAGTTTACACAGTCAGGGGCTTTCTAAGTGTGATTGACGTCACGTGTCTGTGATGCTTTGACATGATTGATGCTTAGTCAACTGAAAATGACTTGGGCTACCTGTTTATGATTTGTTAACCTTTTTTTTGTGGCACATATCCACTTTTCCACATGAATATCTTAAAATTCAAATGTGGGAATGTAAATGGTTAACTTTTGCAAATGTTCAGCACATCAAAATACAATATTTGCTTATTAATCAGTGAATTCTTGAAGCATGCATTTACATTTGTTTCTAAGAATTTCCTATCAGACAAACCATGTAACAGTGGTTCCTCCTAGATTAGAATGGGGCGTTTTTATTTTATTCTTCTTCTATTAAGCCCCCATCATTCATACAGATTGACTTTAATTACAGGCATTAACAGCTTCACTGGCTGAATGGCACGACTTCCTACAACGGTTACTGTGTTGTCAGGGGCAACAGGTATGCAGTTCTCTTCACAAGCATTGTATCAAGCCTTGGCCACACCAATACGTTTTTGTTTTAAAATGCATCATTTTCTCTCTGTTTTGGCCTTCCATCCACACTGAGATGGCGTTTTTATTTAAAAAAAACTAAGCTTTTTGAAAACGCTTTCCAAAGTGGATACATTTAAAAATGCTGTTTTTGCGTTGTAGTGTGGATTGTGAAAACGGAGGTATTTGAAAACGATGACACGTTTAGTCATGTGACGTTGTACCGATTCATGTTTATACCGGTCATTTTTATAGCTTTATTTATTGATTTTAAAGCTTATTTGTAAGACCTTTTATATAGGCTATTTATATTAATTTTAACTAAGTGTCTATTAATGATTGATTAACTAAAATTATAAATGTGTAATTGATTGAGTATAATAATTACATAAATGATATCTAAATCAATAAAAATTATTATTATTATTATAAATAAGCATGACATTAAAAGTCAGACACTTTAGTCTTTAAAAACCATTTGCTATGTAGTGACCTTTAATTTGGATTAGAAACAGGGGGAGTAACTTTATTGCATCAGAGGTGTATCACTTTGCTCACAGCTGATTGGTCCAATTTCAGTTTGCGACGTCTTATCCAGAACATGACCTGCCCCAGAGCAGGTTAGCCGTGGAGCGTATGGAGATGAATACAGCTAAAATCCAAACCCCTTTAATGGTACCTAAAACCCAGGATTGGCACAAACTAAGCTTAAACATATCTGGTTTAGCCAGCTAAACCATGGTATATGGCCCTGGTCTTATAATATCTTGTTTGCTTAATTTGGGTTTTACATAAAAATAAAAATAAAACAGCAAGATGTGTCATTTAGGTACTTTAAAATTTGTTATTGACATGGCAAATTGTAACAAAAAATGACAGTGCTCTAACAACAGTTGTTCGCTGAATACATTAATAAATGACACTTGACATTGAACATGATATAGATCTAATGAACTGAGTACCAGTGAAATATCTTCACAATCCTCTATGATGTCTTTATGTCCTTCATTGTGTGTATTCTGAGTAGCAGTTTCTCTCTGCAGATGATGAGGTTATGGTATGTGATAGCATCTGAAATAAACAATTGAGTTTAGAGTTACAATGTGTCTCTTCCAGTTGATTGTTTATTAAGGCCAAAATGGGCAAAACATATACAGTATGTGAGCCCTTTACTGTGTTAAATGGAAAAAGTGATATAAAGTCATGGAATAGCTTTAATGTTTTTTTTTGGGGTATGTTTAGGCATAAAGTATTAAAGGGGGCATAACACACACATTTTCTGCCAATCTCATGTTAATCTTGAGTACCTATAGAGTAGTATTGCATCCTTCATATGTCCGAAGAGTCTTTAGTTTTATCATATTTATAAAAGACAGATACGTTGTACCGATTCTTTCCGAAAATAGCCCAACTCGTGAAGGCGTGCAGTGGGTGGAGCTAAAGAATCTCTCTCTCTCTCTCTCTCTCTCTCTCTCTCTCTCTCTCTCTCTCTCTCTCTCTCTCTCTCACACACTCACACACTCACACACTCACACACTCACACACTCACACACTCACACACTCACACACTCACACACTCACACACTCACACACTCACACACTCACACACACACACACACAATACATCATGGCATTATCCCTGGATAACTTTCAATTCACTACACATTCGTGTTGTTCACATTATATTACGCGGCAATTGCCAACAAAACACACACACATTTGATGCAGTTTTACTCACCGCCTGCGGTTTCGACTCATGACCGGGAACAAACAAACACACTTGCAGAACTCCGTTGCTGCTCCGCAAAAACAAACTGCATCCACTGTTTCCTAAACGCTGCGTTATTTGGGAAGCTGAACAAGGTTATCTTTCCCTCACAACCAAAAACACACTTCTTTAGTGACATTGTTGATTTCGTGGTCTAGAAACAAAATGCCAGCGCTAAGAAAGAAGCTCATTGTTGATGCTCTTGGTCTAGCTCTGGTTGATGTGCACATAAATTATGCCCTTTATGACATCATACAGGGCCATACTAAAAAAAAACTTTATGAAACTTGTTCTTTTGGCAGTGTAAATAAGTGCATGAAATGGCATCAGATCCCCCCCCTTTAATTAAAAAAAAATCTAACAGAATGGATCATAAATTCAATACCTCTGTTACTTACTTTGTGGAGAAGAGAAGATGAGTATCCTTAAAGATGAGTGTCCTATTATGGATTTTTGAAAATGACCTTTCATGTAGTGTGTAACAGTTCTAAGTGAATGAAAACATCCTGAAAAGTTTTAAATCTGAAAGTGCAGCATATATAAAGTTATTGTCTCTCAAAAGTAAGAGTCGACTCTGAGTCAATTGAACAAATCGGTTTTCAAACGAGTCGCAAGCCATTTCGTTGTGACGTCATGACGAAACATTAGCTTATTGCCCATCCACTTATTGCGTGTGCACGCCGTGCAGACCTTGAACACTGCAGCGGATACTGTATAGCATCATGTCGAGAAGACGCTGAGCTCTACAATGTGTTTATTGTGTTTCATATTGTGTAAGTATCTGGCTAACCGGCTAACTCATGTTATAACTGTCTTACTGAAATACTACTTTAAATCAGCTGTGGGCTGCAGTATTACCCAAAACTGTGTCTATTAATGCAGATTGTCATTCTTACTACTTTGAGTAAAGGTAAAGGATGGAGCAAGGTTTGTTTTGCAAACGTTAATGTTTACATCAGCTGGGCTAAGGTATGCACTGTTATTGATACAGTTCCCACATGTGCACCGCCATACATGACACACACATGCGTTAATGCTGATGGTGAAGAATTACAGTTGAAACACCTCATAATGTCACTGAGAAACGTCCTGCTTAAGGTTCGGGTTGAGTAACTATTTCTTCCATTGTTTCATCGCGTTTCGAACTCGTGCTGGGATTGATGTAAAATCACTGTCATCGTTACTGTCTTTACAGTGTGTACAGTCGCTGAGTTTTAGGAATAGGAAGCCTCCTGACGGAGCTGACAATCAGTTATGGTAATGGAAGTTGGCTTCCGAAATCTGCGCTGTACACGGTACGGTAGACCAATCACAACAGACTGAGCCATCTGACCAATCAGAGCAGAGCATGTTTGCAGAAAGGAGGGATTTAGAGAGACTGATTCATCCATCGAGATGTTTGATAATCATTGAACATTGTGGTGATGTGTAATGTATATTATGAGAAAATGAAGCTGTTTTTTGATCTTTGATGCATGTACCTGTTGAGAATGTGTTGACCGTATTAATAGCTGAGCTCCAGAAAATCAGTAATGAGGTGGCTTTGACAGTTACAGTTTTGAAAAACAAAAAGGTGGAAATAAAGAACCCTAAACTCTAACAAAGAACCATTTCAGCATATAAAGGGTTCTTCAAGATTATACGGTTCTAAATAGAACTGTTACTGCGTGTAAAGAACTTTTAAAGAACCATCTTTTTTTAGCGGGTGGACACAATGTAAATAAGAGGATAATTGTGCTACACACAGATTTGTTGATTTATATTGTGATTTGTATAGTAGCCTATATTGCTTCATGCCCTTAAACACCTTAGGGCAATGACATGGTGTCCTGGCTTCCCAGTGCTCAGGCCATGTATAGCTTCAGTGCTCGTGGAAAAACACATGCACGCTCACAACAACACCCCCCTCACACACTGAAACAGCTCTCGGATATAAATATCGCCTCTTGTTTAGGTCTTTGCAACCAGGAGTGAGACCCATCCGACGTCAGCATAAGAACTGTGCACTGGCACAGTCGTGCAGAATTCTCTCTCACTTCTGCTTCCTAGTTAGAGTGACAGATCTTGGTAGAAGCAGACTGACATTTTTAGGAAGTGCGTGGAGACTTCCTTTTTCACTGATCCTGATTGTAGCTTGTGATTTTCCTTTTTGCTTTTAACTAAATGTTTAATGCTTTGATCTTTGGTTTTAAGATCTTTATCTAGCGGACCATATTTATGAGCTAGCTGAATGATCAGTATCTCTGGACCTGAGCCATCATTGCAGCTTTTGTGGTCTTAAGTGCAGTTTGATTTTCTCCAAGTGACGAAGTTATAAAGTTCCTCCCCATGGTCTGTGAAAAATGCAGGACTTCTGGGGAGATGTTGTGAATTTAAGGACCACCAGAGGAGCTACAAAATTCTCGGTATGTTTTTTTTTTTTTTTTTTTTTTTTTTTTTTTTGTGTATCAGACCTAATGCATTTTTATTTTTGAGTTTGGTGCATTCAGATTCTGCGTAGCTCATCAGATATGCTTTGGCTTGGTGTTAGTGTTTGCTCTGCGGGTTCTGTTTCAAAATATTGCCTTAAGAACTCAGTACATTGTACAGTATGGTCTTTTTGACCACACATTATCATTATTTCTGTGTTACAAAGAAAGTGTCACAAAACTGGGGTAAAAGTTACGCCACCAGGTGGCGACAAGTGAATGTTAAAAACATATTTGTCATTGAATCATTTATTCAAGAGAATTGAAATCCATCCAGTAATGAAACAAGTGAAGTCTTTATGGCTACGTTCACACTGTCAGTCCAAATTCGATTATTTGTGTATCTGATTGGAATCTGATCTAAAATTATTGACATCCACACTGTGTATCGCAACTGTTCAGATCCGATTTGTGGGTCCATGTCTTTCGTTTTATGGAATATCTGCATTGGTTTCTATGGCGATACGTTCTATGGCGATACGTTGGTAGGCATAAGTCAGAAACAGCAATAACAACCGCAACATTGACGGATTTGCAATACAGATGTTGTCTTATGAGGCTGGTACGTGCTGCTTTATTCTGTGCTGTTGTCTCTGACGGTTTGTCTCCGTTATATTGTAATTTTTTGCTTGTTTCCTATAACAACGTCTGATGTTTTACGTGGTATGAAAAAGACATAAACGTGAAATCTGATCAGAGCGGTGAGGCTGAAGTGGATTTTTCTAGAAATGCCACATGTAGCTTAAAACTGATTTTTGGCCGTTCAGACTTGCTAAATTTTATCGGATTTCAATCGGATATGCACAAAAATCGGATTTGGACTGACAGTGTGAACGTAGCCTATGAGTGAGTCATTGAATCATTCATTCAAACCGATTTTTAAAAAATAATTAATTCAGATTCATCAAACAGTTTAAATAGACTGCAGCAATTAACATTTTGTCAGAACCTATATTAAATTACATGTTATTTTGTTTAGTTGTCTGTTCAGAATCATGTGAGGATCGTGATCTCTATTTGAAACAAAAAATAAATCGTGATTCTCAATTTATCCAGACTCGTGCAGTAGAGGTCTGCGCGGGACTGTTTTTTTTCTCGTCCTGCTCCTGCTAGGTTCTATTCCGCTTCTGCTTAAAATTCACTCTGTGTTCGCCTGCTTACTGCTTAGAATGATTTTCTTCCCGACCTGCCCGACCGATAAATTTAGACCTTGTTTCCAGATTAAAATTTCCCCTAAAGAAAGAGAGTGACTGGGATAACAAATATAAAATGTTGGCTATACAATCATTTTATTTGTTATTTTTGTCTTCTCATGGTACGGTCAACACAGTAAAAAATGTCATAGAGAAAAATAGGCTAAATCAAATACATCTGTCACCCAAAATTATATGCCAAAAATACAAATAAATGAAAACTGTCAGCTTACTAGCTATAGCTGATTAAAAAAATGTTTAACATCCATTCAAGAACAGAATGTCGCTGACTGAAATAGTTTCAGGGTAAGAATAGCTGTGAATGTGATCTGACCATGGTTACATCATCCTTGTCATGCAGCTGCCCAGAGGACGTAGTTGCGTCTATTGTTTATTCCATACTTCTAATATGCAATGATAGTCAACTAGTTGTCCAACAAGCAACTAGTTGATTTGTAAGTTTGATTCATTTATTCTTGGAGTTTTAGTTTAGAAATGTTTAGCGGCCATGCTTTAATTAACATGCGGACATTGTTCTGTCCCAAAGTTTTCTTTCTTGCAAAAATCATCAAATTAAAGCATCACCTCTACCATAACATTCAAATGGATGTCTTTGGCTGATGCATTGCATATCATGCCTAAAAAAAGGCATCACACCATGAAAGTGAAGTTCTTTAGGATTCCCATGACAAGTTAAAATAATCTAAAATTTTAAATGCAACTGCATTTTCTTTTTGTTGCACTTTGTATAGTTGTTTTTGAGTGCAAGAATGAAGACATCTTACACACCCCTTAAAGTCGGCATTAAATGAAAAAAGTTTTATTGTTAAGTAATGTTATTTATGTTATTGGAATGCTTTTTTTTTTTTATTCTTTGTAATTTATCAAAATTAACTAGGGGTGTGCGATTATATATCGTCTGCAATTTTAATATCGTAATTGTTGGTTTAACGATGTGCGATCTGACATTATCGAGTATATCCCTCACACGCAGAGAGAGTGCATGCATACACTAGGTGATGTAGTCTTATAGATTAGATTAGTGCGTGCGCGCATTTAGAGTACACACTTTCACTGCGTCATTTAATCTATATTTATATCATTCAATATAGTAAATAAATATCACACAAAGAGTACAGTTTTTCTCCAGATATCAGCATAACAAATGTGAAATTGGTTTTATACAAGTTTACTAAACAAGTTAATATTAAGTGATATTAAGTGACCATTTTAGACACCATATTGCCTGTTCTTGCTCTATTTCGCCAATGAAAATAGTTCAAAACAAAGCCACAGCACTGTAATTGTGTCTCTGAGCAACACATGCAGTGTTTCCTTACTGAATGAATCTGATTTTTGAATGAATCAGTTGAATGAAAGATTCAATTACTAAGATAGATTAAGATAGTCAAATGCTTCGTTCCTGAATTAATCAATGAATGAATTAATCCTGAATCTCAATGACTATAATTTCACATTTAAAGTATCTTTTCATGTTTTAAATAATTTCAAATATCAATATTCATCATTTTATGTTTAAAACATCACAACATTTTTTATGCATTTGTAACTGCAGGTTATTCATTTGTCACCTCTGAGCTGCATTAAACTGTCTAAATGCATCTAAATGCCACTTCAGATGCAGCTTCTGTACGGAGCCCTGCACATGACGTGCAAGAATTTTTTTTTAAATTGTGCGCACGATTTACTAATTTGTTCCCTCGATTTATAAATCATGCGCACGATTTGCTACTTTGTTACCTCGACTTGCTAAACCGTTCACACGATTAACTAATTTGTTCCCTCGATTTATAAATCGTGCGCACGATTTAGCAAATCGTGGGAACGAATTAGTAAATCGTGCGCACAATTTAGCCTACTATTTTTTCCTGCATGTCATGTGCGGGGCTCCGTAGCTTCTGTTTCCTCTTAATTGCAAAGATGAATTTTGTTGATACTTATTTAATTTGATTGGTAACAGCCCTATTGTGTCTTATTATAATTAAATTTGATTACATTTATGAAATTATATTGACATTGACATTGATGATGCATGCATATAATTAGGTTTAAAAATAAACGTATAAAATGCCCATAAGGTAAAGAAAGGTAAAAATCTATTTAAACTTTTTGGAAAAGATGATTTCTGTCACTGCTGTGAACTGACCACCACACAGAATATGAAGAATATTTAAAAAACTTTAGGAGTCAGCTGTTCACAGCAGTCCTAAACTTGCCAAGGTGCAGCACAATAATACACTCAGCAAAAAATCGTCTAATTATCGTTATCGAGAAAATCCCAGAAAATATAGAGATATAATTTGTTGTCAATATCACAAACCCCTAATATTAACTCCTATATATCCCCCCCCCCCCCATAATTAGTTTCACTCAGATGTACGTAACAATACGGAATAAAATATTTTTCATTAATTGCATTACATTGCAACTTTAAGCTGTTAGCAACTGACTTCAGGTGAACCCGTACCAATCTATTTCACTTGGCATCCTTAAAAAAGATTAGTCAACTAGTCCTTTAGACAATTCTGAAAAGTGTTTATATATATATATATATATATATATATATATATATATATATATATATATATATATATATATATATATATATATATATATATATATATATATATATATATAAATATATAAATATAAATATAAATAATATATTCTTTTTTTGTAGTTTTTTGAAGTAGTGTCACAGGAAAGAAAGAGGTTACTTTGTTTTCTCACAGACCTATGCAACGTTCTGTCTGGAGACTTGGCCTGTGCAGCAGCAAATTAGGGAATTGTGGGAATTGGGGTATTGTCTGGGGAATTTAAACAAATATGCAGTGGAGGGACTCGGGCATAGTCCTGAGAATACCCTGGGTCGCATCTGGAAAAATGTCACATAATCACAATCTCCAATACACCAACTCCTTCTACCAAAATGTTCTCACAGACATGTGGGGATCTCTTGGGAAATTCGGGATAATGTCAATGTAGTGCATTCTCTTGTGTCCCAAGCATACTTTAGGATCCCTTCTAGGCTGAAAGTGAACCATTTTGCTCATTTCATGATAATCATTCTGCCTGTAAATTGCGGCTTTGTCCCGATAATAGACAAAATGGAGTTAATGTGGTTTGGACCCAATTTAAGCTCATTGTCTTTGTATAAAAGTGAGTGGGCAGCATGTAACAATTATAATCACTCGTTTACATGGTCACCAAATGTGACTCAACCTATTAAACAGATGTGGTTGGAAAATATTGTGCAGTAGACGTATTATAGACTGGAAGTGGACATGTGAATCATGCATTTAAAGAAGTTTAGTCTAAGTCCTGACTTAGACAAAATTATACTTTATTGAAGTGTCCTGTGTCCTAGTCCCTCATGATGGAGCATTGATAAGCAAGGGCGGAGAAATCATTATCATTTGTGGGGGACATACCCCCCTCACTTTTTAGAAGATAGTCATTATTTTTCAAAGACTAATGCCTTAATGTGTCCCCACCACTTTTCAGATCTTTCCTGCTTCCCTGCACAAAAGACAGGTGCCAACTGACAGCAACTGTTAGTTGATAATACGGTCTTTAAGCACGTCTTATTTTAGAGACGTGTTATTATGGCCACGGGTTATTGTAAGTACTGCAAGTATTTTAAGGGGTGACTAATGCCAATACATATATTTTTATATTTAAGTGTTCAATAATCTATGAGCAGAATGTAATAAGTATTTTTGATTTTAATAAGTAAAATTTTTTGATGTAATAAGTACATGATCATTAGACTACAGCCATAAAATAAATCAAATGCATTAAAAATAATTTAATAAACGTAGTAGTAGTAGTAGTAGTAGTAGTAGTAGTAGTAGATAACTTTGATAGAAAGGTATGTAATGGATTACAATTAACCAATCAATTTAAGTACACAATTAGATGATACCAATTTAGGTCAACCAATGACCAAGCGATGCTTCATTTTGTTCAGTCTGTGGTGTAAAAGGTCGCATTAGCAATTAAAGAAAAAACACTTAAGCAAAACATCAGGTCAGGTCAAAGTGTCTGAATAATTTTGGTCCCAAATCTTTATCAATTTTACTGGTAGCCCACTGTATGAAGAATTTTTGGGTATAATATCTCACAATTTACCTTATTTATCCTCACTTAAATAAATGAACTATAGTGTCCTGCACTCACTAGTAAAAAATGATTATTTTTGGTTTGACTGTGTATATATGATGGCATAATAATAATAATAATAATAATAAAGTATTCTTCATTATTGTAATAGGCTGTCTAATAATCAAGCTACACATTAAAAAAATATATTAAATATATTTGGCTACAATTTATGTCGGTAGCTAAATAATGTGGGATGAGTTACAGTATATGCCAAAATGTATTATTTTAGGTTAGGAGTTTTTTCAGATCCCAAAATCTTAGTATGAGCAATAGTAATAGTGATAGTTGCCTTAGCCACTAATTAGCTTAATTTATGAGGACATGCTGTGTGTATTTCATTTTTTTAATTGCCATGTTCTTGTTGGCTGAGGTAGTAGTTCTGTCCACGTGCTTTGGTTCATTTGACGCAAAATGAACTCTAGTTGTTTATTTTGTGACTGGTTTCCTTCAGTTTTGTGCCAAGGAGTGTATTGTCAAAAACAATAGTCTTAAGCCTAATTACGTTATAAATTCTAAAAACTATTGCACAATTCTCAATTAGCTATATGAAAGCAGCAATGGCACCCTCTCGTGTTGCCATGGATTGTTTGTTTACTCTGTTGTGACATAAATTCATCCGTCTTTATCTCTCTCCATTCAGGGCAATGATGAGGAAGCTGTTGTTGATCAGGGGAAAACCAGCTCTACCATCCACACAAACTTTGAAAAAGAGGAGCTTGAAAGTAAGTCACTCCCTCCTTTCACATAACCCCTCCTTTATTTACCCCTCAAAATCATATGCTTTGTTTTTGTTTTTTTTGCGCGCCGTCTTATCCTCAAGCATACTATCTGGTCTTTTGGCACATGGATGTCTACAGTGAATATCTGAGTTTCTTTCACTCTTTACTTTTGGGAGTGCTTTAAAGCACAATGATTAAAACCATCCACCCCCTCTTTGGCTGAGTTCAATGAGGTTTTTGATCTTAAACGTGTCTTAAACCACCCCCTTCCCCTCTGAGGGCTTTCCCATGGGCCAACGGCATGTTTCCAGGTGAACTGATCTTGCTATCAGCCTTCTGCATGTGTTCTGGAAGCTTGTGTGTGTTGGAAAGGAGGCACTAGGTGCTTTGCCAGATGAGTAAGGCAAGGAATGTTTAGAACTCTGTGGAACTCAGTCTTAAAGTGACACGTGCATAGTGTGAGGGGACACATGACCTACATCTGGCTTTTACAATTATGGCATTCATAGGACCGATATGTACTGATTTATACAGAAACAATCCAATTCAAAGATTGAAATACACAATTTAATGTTGGCAATGTTTTGGTATTAAATTAAATGTTAGGTATTATTTATGTATTTCTATATATGGGGTGTGCGATATCACAATTTTAGATTGTGAACGATTAAAATGTCTCCATGATATGCTTTTAAAGAAATATCGTAGTATCGTGTTACAGTGCACATTCTGTCAGTTGCAGTTCTGGAATGACGACCACGTCCAAAACACTCTGTACACAGCGACGTGCATTAGCAACACAACGGTAGGGTTACGCTCACGTGACATTGCAGTTCTTCGCAATGACGGAAGTTTATTATTTGCATGCGTTTTAAAGCCTTGCCAGGTAAACTTTTTTTTTTTTTTGCATGCTGTTCTGACACACACTTTTCTGAGTGCGTACACCTGATGCTCACACACACTAAAAGCCTGTCACACAGCGCGTGAGTACTGAAGTTCTCTTTTGCGTCTTATTACACATAAACTGTCAAATACACACAAGGTTTACATAAACACAGTCTTAAAATCGGATGTGTCTGTATATTAGATCCGTGCATGAGGTCTTAAAGTGACAGCAGCCACTGCTGCCGTTTGTCATTAATGTTAAAGGTGCAGTGTGTAGAATTTATGGGGATCTATTGACAGAAATGCAATATAATATACATAACTATGTTTTCAGTGGAGTATAAAGACCTCATTATGTTTTTATTACCTTAGAATGCGCCATTTCTTTCTACATACACCGTGGGTCCCTTTACAGTGAAGTCACCATTTTGTGCTGCCAAATTTCTACAGTAACCCTAAACGGACAAACTTCTCTACAGAGCGCTAGTCACTCTCTGCTCTCTCCGACGACTACATTTTTGTCCTGTGTCGGCCCCCGTAGCTTCTCTATGTCCTTCGAAAGGGAGGGTTGAGCGTTTTGTGATTGCAATTCACAACCTCACCACTCGATGCCACTAAAATTCACACACTGCACCTTTAATCATAACAAAAGACAGAGAAAATCACTTATTGCTCTTCACTGAATAACTTTAGTAGCTTTAATAAGAATCGGCGTATGTTTATACAGTGAAGTCTATTTAGTGTTTTATTTTTTTATTTGTTTATACATTTTCTTACTTGAATGCTACTGTTAAATACTATAGCTGAAAAATTTAAAGCACTGTTTATTTCATTTGTATATTATATTGTATTTGTCCTATTATTTGTAATTTGCTTCTTTGTTCTTATGTTTAATAACAAAGATAAAGTAATGAAATAAAGATTAAAATTTTTGCCCTCCCCTAATTTGGTCTAAATGTTCTGTCATTTAGAGATGCACCGATTGATCGGCCAGCGATCAGTCTCACTTCTTACCGATTCCGAGCCGATCCGTTTTGTTACCAGCGGCACAGGTAATAACGTCAGCTGCGTGTTCTCGCTCTCTTCTCTGTCACGGTGAAGTGACACATCCGCGTGGGCGCCTCCTCCCTCTCACTCGTGTCATTCGCTCCGGTTAAATGGTGCTTGTATTGCGCATAATTTTAGTCATTCCCGCCGATTTCGCGCTCACACCAAAAGCACGACTGATCTATATAAGTGAAGCGAACAAGCCACACTCATTCTCAAACAGAGACAGAAGTCAAACAAGTACCAAAATGAGTGGCGCTTAAACTGTCAAATACATACAAAAGTATGTCAAAACCAGAGGCACAGGCAATCTTGGTGAGTATTCAGATAAACAGTCAGTTTTGAATTGTTAAATAGCTAAGAAAGTGAACCCATGTTGTGTGTAACAGTATTGGATCCGCTGAACACCGTTCATAAACTCTTAAAGGGACAGGAGTCCAATATGTCTGTCATGTTAATCAAAGAGCAAAAGACAAAAAAAATCACTTTCTGCTCTTGACTGAATACGTTTTATAACTTTAATGGTAAGAATTGATCTGTATTAATATTTACAATAAAGACTACAGAAATTAAGGTAACCAATGTATTAATTAAGGTACTTTAATTTCTGTAGTATTTCTTACCTGAATAGAAACCCAATTAACCTTAAAAAAATTTGTTTCATAGCTCTCTTTACTTTATTGCATTTATTTGAGCTGTTTATATTTTATTACTGACTTTTTACATGTGTTTTTTTATGAAAATAAAACATATCGGCCACCCCTATTCTATGTTCACTTACACTACTGTTCGAAAGTTTGGGTTCGTAAAAGTTTTTCATGTTTTTGATAGAAGTCTCTTATGCTCACCAAAGCTGCTTTTATTTGATAAAAAATACAGTACAAACAATACAATTTTGAAATATTAATTTGAAATAAATTGTTTCTATTTTAATACATTTTAAAATGTAATTTATTCCTGTTATGGTAAAGCTGAATAGTCAGCATCATTACTCCAGTCTCTAGTGTTGCATGATCCTTCAGAATTTATTCTAATATGCTGACTTAGTGATTAAGAAATATTTCTTATAACCTCAGTTGAAATATTTTATGATATTTTTGTGGAAACTATGATAATTTTTACAGATATATATATATATATATATATATATATATATATATATATATATATATATATACACACATATATACACACACACACACACACACACACACACACACACACACACACACGCACGCACAAAACATTAAAGTACATGTTCTTCTGTCCATCACAGCCTTATTTTCATTTGTGTTCTGCAGAAAAAATGGCATCTTCTCAGACTAAGGTCCATTTTAAAAACAACTTTCAGGACAGGTTTTAAGTTTCAGGCACTGTGCCATACAGGTTTAATGTAATTCTGATATGATTGTAATGAGTTAAAGAGGGAACCTGTAAAAAGTAGCATGTACGTGCTGTTCTGCGCTGGCCGCTCACTTTAATAGCATTTTGATGGATTAGACAACAGCTCAAGTTCTAATTAATTAAACTGGGCCTGCTCGGGTCGTGCATTAACTGCACTCTCTATAAACACCATCCTGCACTGAACATTCTTGTTTGTTCTCTTTCACTTTGTTTTTGACAGCCAATGTAGTTTTAAGGAAAGTAACAGGAACCCTTTGCATATTATTCAGTGTAATGATTATAAAAGCATATTTCTTGCATTTCTTATGTAGCCGATTCAAGTTCTTTAGCACAATGTTTAATCTGCTCTTTTCCATACAATGAAAGTAAATGGTGACCACAGCTGTCAGCAAGATTTTCAAGCCAACATTTTCAATATTTTATAAATATTTTCAATATTTCTGTTAAATGATTTAAATTTCAGTCTGTTCTCCACACAAAACTAATGTGAAGAATTGAAATATATTGCATGAATCATATAGACTACTTTCATTGTCCTTTTTGGGGCTTGATAGCCGCCGTTCCCATTTACTTTCATTGTATGGAAAAGAGCATGAGCCTTCTGCCTAACGTACTTTTGAATGATATGAGGATGAGTAAATGAATACTGACTTTTCCTTTTTTCTTTTTTTTCTTCTTTTTTTTATTGCTTTAAGTTCTATACCTTAGACAGGATTCTTTTGTTATCTTTGTTCATTGAGTTCTGCCAGACACATGTAATGATATAATCGTAACAGACGTAGGTCAATGAGTTGTCATTTTGGTGCCAATTTTAGCTCCTCCACTTCATGCACTTTGATATCTTTATCATTTTCTGTTTGTCCTGCCAACTGGGTGCCTTGGCTGATTATTGTAATTAGTGAGGACCAGGATGGGTTTTCACAGGCATGCAGCTCTGCATAGGGCTGTTGTTTTGTAGCTGGTGTTTAGGGAGTGTCGAGATAATGTGGGAGGAAGGTTTAGTATTGGTCGGGCCCACCTCCACCCCCCTTTCCATATTGCTTGCAGTTGAATGTGTTGCTTTATATCCACAGCACTGTTTTCTTCTAAACCTAAGTAAGGCTCTGTATTGCATATAATCTAAAACCATCTAATTGTCATTCATTAGAGACTTAATTTAGATTTAATGATGTGCTTTGGAGACCTTTGACCCCAGTGTGTATGGAAGTCAACAGTGACTCTGTTTACGTCAAGTTGGGGAATACATGCTTTGAAGGATTGATGCACATGAGATAAGTGATTTGCTGGTTTGGTGACACAATTGCATTGCCTCTATGTGTCTGAAAAATTTGCAAGATGGTTTCAAGAGCTGTTGTGGCTGACAAAGTGTGTACTCGAGTCTCAGCCTCCCATGCATTCTCTGCATAGACAAGCGTGTGAAATTGGTGTAGACACAGCAGGCGATTGAACAGACCACACATGTGTTCACACACTTCCCACCCTTACTCTATGAGCATTCCCTGCACAACGGCCGGCTGAATGAAGTTAGGTTCAAATTGCTTGGTTTTTTCTTTTCTTTTTGACATCATTCTTGTGACGCATGCAGCATCTGCTTCCCAGAAATCTGCCTTCAACACAAAAACTCAAGCATGGGTGGCAGACTTAACTTTTAAGCTCTTTAAAGCACGCCAGAGACAGTTAAGATGTTATTTATGCCTTTGTCAAAAGCACATCAGTTTTCTTGCACAGTTTGTTCACCATGTCATATTGAGTTTACGAGGGTTGCTCTGCAGAAGATTAGGATATGTGTATTGGAACATAAAAGCACATGTCACGTTTTACTCAAGGGGTTTGGTTTTAAAAATACCTGCCTCCATGATACTGGAGTGTTCTGGGTGTATATACATGTACCATGTTGGTTATCCACCGATAAAAGAGGGTTTTTTTCTCAGTTGAGATTGAAGATATTGGATATTTAATTGTGCATGTTTATTCCCCCTATATTTACATTTAGATTACTTTGGGCATCGTCTAACACTCACTAAACCTAACCCTAACTGTAACTCTATAGTAATTACATGTTGTTAACTACATTTTTTTTTTTTAATACAAAATACTATGCCTTTACACACACCAATAAGATATAAACCTGTGCTTAGTATTAGTGGATGGAGTCCATGTGTTTTGGGTAGATCTTGTGTACCATTGTGCATTTGTTTGCGGTTTGTTGACAACATTTTTGTTTTTGCGCATTGAAATGTGGTTCAGGAAGTGCTTACTTCTAAGATAGGCCTTTCAGACAATGAATAATTCAGCTTGTGTGTCTGGAACGCTGTTTGTATGTTGTATTTGATCTCTTCTTATTCTTGTCCATAATGGACCTTAAAAGAGCCACCTCTCACATGCAGTACCGGACAGGTGGATAAAGTCTTTCTCTTTATAGGTCACAGGGCAGTTTACGTGGGCGTACATGTACCTTTAGGAAGACAAAGCAGACGTAGACATCGCCACCGTGGGCACAAGCACCATCGGAAAAGGAAGGACAGAGGGTCTGAGCGAGAGGACGGGAGAGAATCACCATCATATGGTCAGAATAACAGTCTAGAATGTCTCTATGCAGCTTATTTTCATGAAAAAAATTTTAATTCCTGTTTATTCCTGTTTAATTATCTAAGTATCTTGACTCATTTGCCTCTCTCTCTTGACTCATGGCTGCAGACACTCCCTCACAGAGGGTCCAGTTTATCCTCGGCACTGAGGATGATGACGAGGAACATATTCCTCATGACCTCTTCACTGAGCTCGACGAGCTGTCCTTCCGTGATGGAAACGCTTACGAGTGGAAAGAGACAGCTAGGTGAGGACACAAAATGAAGCCTGAGAGTACATGTGTGTATTGGGTGTGCTTGTGTGTACTGGTTTATTGTAAACTGCTATACTATTTATATTGCCCAAAATTAATAATTAGCTGATAATTTTTGGAGTGATTTAACACTAAATTAAATAAATATATAATGAAGTTATTAAATACGTCATGGAATGTTGTACAATGAATAAAAGTACAATGAAATGCAAGCATAAATAAATAAGGCATGAAATACTTTTAGAATAATTTATTGATTGAAACATTTCATGTTTTCAGTTATTTTGTGATTATTTCGTATTTCATGAAGTTTTTCATTTTAAGGCATATTTCAGGTGGTTTCATCTCCTTTTTCATGTTACATGAAAAAATACATATTTTATGCCTTATTTATTTGTTTCTACATTTTATTTTATTTATTGTAACATATAATTTCATTATTTATTTATTTAATTAATTTAGTCACTCCATAATAAAGGGCCATTTTTACATTATTTGCATTGGCTGATTAATGGAACAAAAGTGTACCAGTTCCAAAAAGTTGTCAATGGATAATGTGCATTTCTTTTAAAGGAGTATGAATATGATCTAAAACGCATGTAATTTCAGAAATGTTGTATTCATTTTGTTTATTATTATTTGTTATATTATATTTTATATGCCCCATTATATTAACCAGTGTCCACCCTGTTCTCTAGACATGGACTTCAGCTTTGTTCCTAAAAAAGTATTTGGACAAATTTTAAAATGTCTGAAAGTCATTGTATTTAAACACAAAATATCAAACCAAGTGGCATCTGCTAACAATGCTAGACCTTTTATCAGAACGCCTTTCGTAGACATTTTTACAAAGACTTTAAAAGGACTTAAAAAGGTAGTATTGTATGATGTAATTTCCTCTCAAGTTCACCACAGGTGTAGATCATAACATAAACCGGTGGACAACCTGAACAAGTGTCCACTGGAAAGTGTCAAAATACTTGTCTTAATACTTGGTCAACATCAAATCTTATTTGTTGCAGGTGGTTGAAGTTTGAGGAGGACGTAGAGGATGGAGGAGAACGCTGGAGTAAGCCCTATGTCGCCACGCTTTCCCTGCACAGCCTGTTTGAGTTACGGAGCTGCATTCTCAATGGCACAGTCATGCTGGACATGAGAGCAAACACCATTGAGGAGATAGCAGGTAACATTTGGCTGTTAGATAAACCCTCATATCTCAGCATGAACACAATGAACGTCTAAAAAATTAAGGTCTCTTTCTGCTCCCAGACATGGTATTGGACAACATGGTGGCGTCCGAGCAGCTGGATGAGAGTTTGAGGGAGAAGGTGCGGGAAGCCATGATGAAGAGACATCACCACCAGAATGAGAAGAAGCTCAGCAATCGCATCCCGCTCGTACGCTCCTTCGCCGACATAGGCAAGAAACATTCAGACCCGCACTTGCTTGAGAGGAATGGTGAGACTTTTTGCTGTGCTTGACTTTCTTTCTAAAATTTACTCAAAAAAAAATGTATTCTCTTAAATCCACTACTTACTGATTCTTTGTTCCCACTCAAAAACAAGAAATGGAGGAAAGTAGGGGTGCATAGGGTCCTTGTGCCTGTGGACAGCAGTTGTTAAAGATGCCTGGCAGGGAGTGTATGTGACTAGATGGTCCGTTCCTTCAGTGCTAAAAGGATTGAATTGGACTGTGAAGTGCATGGCGCATTTAATTGACTGATTTCAGGCCATCACTGTGTGCTGTGTTGGTTGCATTTCCTGTCTTTAATCACACCAAAAGCTTTCTCAATGAAGAGCTAAAGCGATGGTGTTGTCATTGTCAAGGCCTGTTCCACAAGAAATGCTTGAACCAGCTGCGTGCCAGAACAGCAGCGTTATACAGGAAATAATTATGGGTTATATGTATATATATTTAATTATATTTCATAAAAATGTATTTATTTATATCGTCTTGACATCTAATTTCATGAGTAGTGACATCATATACCATTTAAAAGTTTGGGGTCGGTAGGATTTTAAAAAGAATTTTTTATAGAATTCTCATGCTCCACCAAGGCTTTCATTAAAAAATATCATAAAGTAATATAAAATTTTGTAAAAAAATTCAGATTAAAAATTCAAAAGTTCAAATTAAAAGAACAGCATTTATTGGAAATGGATCTCTGCTTTTACTTTTTATCAATTTAATGCATCCTTGCTAAATTAAAATATTAGTATTATTAATATAATATAAATATTATATTATTAAAATAATATAAAGTTACTGACCCCATAACGGTTTTGAACGGTAGTGTACTTGCATAGAAATGGTGATTTAATATACGTTTAGAAGAACTCAAACACCAAAATAAATTTTTTAAACTTCTTGGATCATATGGATGCTGCATGTTCGTGTCATGGCATATTCGGAACTAGCTTCAAACTCAGTGGACAATTTTAGCAGAAAAGAGTATTTTGCTCAATTATTTTGCTTCATCATTTTTATAGCAAAGATTGTGTTGATGAAATATATTTACAGAGCGTTTTCAAAAAATGTTCTGCTTAGTTGAGAGTGTTGCGTTGCAAAAATAGGCTCTGTTCTCTGCTGCTTCTGTGAAACAGGCCTAGCTCTGATTCGAGAGTTGAGTGTGGGTTCTGTGATGGTTTACAACAAAAAACAAGCTAGTCTGATTTATTAAAATGACGATCAGCGTGTGATGTTCATGTCTCTGGGTTTTTTTAATTGTGACTGATTTGCACTTTCCGTTCTTGCTACCATCTCACTTCCTCACTTCATTCTAACCTTCTCAACTCTCTCATCTCAACATTTTTGCTTTTATTTTATTCAACAATCTTATTTTATTCCATCTGCAGTCTGTTTACTTTGTTTTCCTCTCTTCATACTTTTCCTCATCCTTTGACCTCCTGCACCAGGGGAGGGTCTCTCTGCCTCCCGTCTGTCTCTCCTTAGACGTTCCTACTCCACCTCCACTCCCCCCAGCTCGCGCCGTCCCTCCAGAGAGTCCCGCGGTTCCCGTTCCTCCATCATTCTCAACCAACTTTTGCCCAGTGCCAACTCCACCCCTTCCACCACCCCCAACGGCTCCCCTTCCGCCACCCCTCAAAACACACCCCCTACCGCCCACCGCGCTTCATCATCTCTCCGTTCCCCAGGACCTTCTCAGCAGGGGCCCGAGCTGCTGGTGGCGCGGGGGGAGAGAGAGGACATTCCAGAGGTCGTGGTGTTCCCGCCCGAGGAGGAGGAGGAACCGCAGTCACTGTCTTTCACCACTCAGGATGAGAAGGTGGTTCATGACCCGGCCAGGCTGGCACAGCTATTGCCCCTACCGCAGTCAGGCAAATATCCAGCCCATCAGCATGATGTGTCTCCTGCATGATACATTTGCTCAGCCTCTCACTCTTTTTATATTTGTCATGAGTGTTTGAGTCCAGAAAATTAATTACATTAGATAAGAAATGAATGTGCTACACTGTGTCACCTAAGTAGCTCTAAGTAGCGATGGGCATTTTGAGTATTCTGTTTTCGATTGACACATACGCTACTATTACATTTTTTTTATTAATTTTAATTTATTCAGTAAATTCTGCCTTTTTTTAAAGAAATGAATTCTTGGATTCAGCATGGCTGCATTATATTGATCAAATTATGACATTTAAAGTATCCTACATTGTTACTAAAAAATACTATTTTAAATCAAAATCTTTCTATTCATCAAAGAATGATTTCTGAAGGATCATGTGACACTGTATTAATGACTCTAATTCAGCTTTGCCGTCACTTAAATTATATTTTAAACCATAATAAAATAGAAAAGTTTTTTTTTAATTGTAATAATATTTCAAAATATTACTGTTTATTCTGTATTTTTGATCAAATAAATGCAGACTTTGTGAGCTTAAGAGACTTCTTTTAAAAAGATTTTTAAAAAATTACTTACCCCAAACTTTTGAACAGTAATGTATGTTATTATTGTATATTTTAAAATCAATAATGTAAATGTAAACCTGAAATCTCTCACCAACAGCTTGCTAAACTCAAACTTTAGCAGGAAAATTGCACGTGTGTGTGTGTGTTTATACATAAAATAAGCTTACATTTTAACCATAAAATATTTATATATATTTTTCATTCAATATAAACCCAAATCTGGAGTCATGTATGAAAATCAATTGTATTTATCAGTAAATAAAATAAATAAATTTGAAAGAAAAGAAAAGAAAAAGCACATCCAAAACAATCTGATTATGTAATACACGCTATTTTCAACACATTACCTCCAACACTCTCTCATTCTCTCCTGTCCCTTTCTGACCTGTCTCAGTCACACTATTCCCTCTGTCACCCTGATTAGTATTTGAATGTCTTCGTGTGCCCACGTTTTTCGAGTTTCACCATGTCCAGTCAGATGTTTTAAGGAGAGTTTTATCTTTCCGAGAATACACGCATGCATACAGAACATCCAGTAACAGCACCTGCTTTTTTGGACTATTTAATCATTCTTCAATGTCAGGAAGTACAGTGGCCTTAAAAGCTATTTATATTTGCACCTTTAACATAGTGGCATTTAGAAAAGTTTTTGAGAAAATGTCTAGCGTAATTGGGGTGATCATCAAATATTTCTTATTTAATGATCACCCCAATTATGCTAGACATTTTCTCAAAAACTTTTCTAAATACCACTGTGACTTGCAATGCAAGCTTATGGGAACTTTATTTTTATTATTTAATACTACTGTCTGGGTTTGTTAAAGGTCTTCCACAATCGATGAGGGCACAGGTTTCTGCTCTAGCTATTGGGGCATATGCACACAAGAAACCAGATCAATAAAACGAATCACCACAAATTAAGCACACTATGAAGGGTGATAGTACCTCACAGTTGCTACTAAATGATGTCATGCTGAGGACCAGAATGTTTCCTGTCACACTTTAGGTCATTGGCCTCTTGGAATACAGTTAATTCCAGAAGTGTAAACTGAGCCTGTTGAAATGGGAGTGGGTGATGTCATGGAGTTGCTCCATGTTGTACATTGCTGTGTTCATGTTGGCAGTGTGCAGCTCGCGTGCTCGCAAACCTCCGTTCTGAGTGCCTGACCAGGCTGTAGCAAGGAGGCAGTGACATTAAACAATTGCGATGACTGATTTGTCCGTTCCATGTGTTTACAGAGAAGTCCATAGAAGGAGGGTCATTTTTACTCCCTTTATTTTTAAGTTTGCATGACGTCAAGCAGCAGGCTCAGATAGCAGGAGAGCTTGTTTCCATGAAATGTCATCCCAGGCCTACACAGTTTTACAGTGCCTCTTTATGGATATTGGGAGAGGGTTTTCGATCGCTCTGCTGTGTAAAGCTAAAATCCTCACACAGAAGCCAGGAACAGTTTGCTTAATGCTCTCCTCAAATGAACTTGTCCTGTCATTCCATTAAAAAAAGGTTTGATTTCTATCCAACAAAATCTGTGGGTTGGAAAATCTTAAAGACCACTTTCTAAATGTTTGAAATTCAGCCTTGCAGCATAGCATCCATGAGCGTACACACTGTTATGTGATGTTATCCAGAAAGCATGTGACCTGCTCTGCATGTTCACACTCTAGACCACACAATGAGTGTGCAGTTAACCTTTCCGGCATATTAAAGCTCTGAGTCATCTAACACTGTCCTCCTCGACCACTTTCCTCTTTTCTCATCCCAACAGGTCTCCTTGCATCCCCCCAGTCGGCCCCAGGGAGCCTGGAGAACAGTAAGCCCAGTGAGAGCCGAATGAACGGCGCTGGTGGCAGCCGGGAAAACAGCACTGTGGACTTTAGCAAGGTGAGCTTCCTCTGCAACACATCCTGCTGTAAACATTGTGGATAGGCATCACTTAAAGGAATAGTTCAACAAAAATGACATTTGTGTCATCATTTTCTCATCATGTTTTCTCTTGGCTTGGAATATAATAGAAGATCTTGGACAGGAATGTTAATGCTATTTTCCATGCAACTAAAGTGCACAGTGACCTGAGGCTGCCAAGCTTATTTATATTACACAATATTAAATCCATGCAATTAAAAAGAATTTCCAGATGATCATGAGACCCACTTTATTTCTAGTTCACCTACCTATTGTCATTTAACTCTTATAAAAGAAACTAGACCATGGCATGTATCATTTCTTTATTCCAGTGATTTATAGTAATCCCGTATGTTAAATAATTGTGGGATAAGAAAGATTGTTTTACCTGTTTTAATATTTAAAAGTACTGTGAAATGATGTTTTGTGTAATTTGAAGCACTTTTGAACTTTTAAGGTGAATGATTTCTTAGGGCTGAACAGTAATCAGAATAAAATTGTAATATGACTGCGATTTATGTAACTAAATATATGCGCTGTGCGTTTCAGAGTGAATCGCGGCACTGTGTTCATTTGGGATGCAACATGTGTCAACCATTTCTCCAGCTTCTCATTACAAATCTTTTTTGGGGGACCTGGTGGGATGAAACAAGAGGAAAATAGCTTTAAGGGTTCCCTGTGGTTTTCAGCCAAAATAAAAGCATTATGGTTTAACTTTTGAAACGAAATTAAAACTTAAACATTAGTATTGTAATTTTACAGTTGTACTTTTTATTTTAAAATACAATAGTATTATTACAGTAGTGATATATTTCTTTTGTTTATTTTTATTTAATAATAATAATAATAAATAATTATTAATCACAATATACTGTGCAACCATACAGCAAACTTGGAGCTCTTAAAAATGCATTTTAAATCACAATTTAAATCGATGTTTTTATCAGAATAATTTTTTTTTTATTATCAGTCTCAGAGAATGACTATTATCTGATCTGCTTTAAAATATAAATAATTATCAGTTACCCATATCATGCAAAATTCAATATCAGATCTTAACCGTTTCAGAGGGATTGTTTTCACCACTAACTCTTTTGTTTAAATGTCACAAAGTAATTCAGGCTTTTCACGGAGGTTATAAGTGAAAGACGGAGGTCAAATTTTTTTGGATGATGGTGATGGTGAAAAGATTTTTAAGTGGACCTCAGGGCAAAATCTTTATAGCATTTTTAAAATGCATCAAATTACCTGTTTAATTAAAGGTATGAGAAAGTTCTGAACATTAGTCTCATGGCAAGATGGCAGATATATTCAGAACACTGAACACTCTCCATGTCTGTCTGGTTGGTATCAGGACAGCCAAACCTCTTTTCACTGTAGTTGCAGCTCTCTGGGAAGGGGCAGCAAAAGGCCTACAGTAAGTCTCTACATCATTTTGAACTGTCTTCCAGTGTGTCGTCATCGAGTGCTTCATGAGGTTGTGTTTGTGCCTCTGGTCTTCTGTGATGTCTTCTTGAGTGGTTAACCATGTTTTGATTACTGTACTGTGTGTTGTGATTTATATGATGTTTGAAGTGTCTTGCGAAAAGCAACAATGTTTCTGTTTTGATGTTGCAGTACTTCACAATGGTTCTGCCTAAATCTGTGTCCTTAATATGGGACCTTCAGACAGGCTGTCATTTTATTTACAATATTCTAGTGGGATGTTAACACAGTCCAAAATAGTGGTCGACGAATAGTGTTTTTTTCAAAAACAATTTATGTTAATTTGAACTGTTGTTCATTGTTAATGTATGTTCTTCTTCATAATACATCTACAGTAGATTAATGCATGCTATAAACCTAGAATAATTAGAATAGAATTAACTAATGCATTAACTAATGTTTTTAGTTATTTTAAAGTATCTTCAATATTATTTTGTTGCAAATGAGTTGAAATTAGTTTTTTTTTTTTATGTTCATTATCATTGAGACAATGCTGTATTGTATTGTAGCCAGTATTGTGACATAAAGTGACAAAGAAAGTGAGCCAATATCTGTGGGCTCTACTTGAAGTTGCTATTGAAACTTAGTGAAGTACTTGTTTGAACATATTCTCACGGTCATTGTTTCATTATGACAGCTTTGTTTCAAAATAACACCGAAACCCTAAACTGAAATGTGATTGAAACCTGTTTTTCAACGAATGTCCACTTGTCTTGGAAGAAGTTAGACAATGTTCTTTGGGTGTTAAAAGCACCTGGGTTTATTTGATAGCTTATTTTGATTCTGCAATTGATCTTGAACTTCAGATGATGTCCTATTTTGTTAAGAGTTAGGTGACATCTTCCCGTGAATACTGATCCTGGTTAGAAAAACGTGACTCGCTAAGAGAAAAAACATTTCTCCAGACTGAACTGGTCTACATTCTGCTGTCCTGTGGATTGTGAAATATCACTTTTCTCTCATGTGTCAGTGGTTTGGTATATTATCTGGTTGTGTAATTGTTGCTTTTGTCCATTGTCAATTGTTTATCATAGAATTGTTTCTCAAGATTTATTTTTGTGTGTGTTTCATTCACATGTGAAGTGTCATTGATAACCATGTTAAACTGGCTTAACCAGAGTTTGGCAGAATTATTTTATTTACTTAAAACCTTTTAATTATTGCGTGATTACTGGAAAACCCCATCATTAGACTAGACTAGTGTGATTTACCGGCCGGTTTTTGTTATACTGTGGAATGTGGTTTAAAGCCCAAAGTATACTAAAGTATAGTAATACATTCAAAATGTAAACGCATACAATCTACTCGACTTAACTGCAAAAATATGCATTCTTTTAATTCAGCCAAGAGGTCACATCATGACATATAGATCTTCTACTGGTCACACGTCTTCATGTGATGCGAATGCGCAGGTCAAAGTTGTGGACTTAAAATGGCTGGCTCGTGTGTATTTCCGTGAGACCATAGGGTGTCCCATTTGTCATTTTAGGATTCAGTAGGGTGCCCCTTTGCGTTCGATATGCGCCCCAAAACTGTAGTATGACTGTGGTTTTAACAGGCGTTGCACTTTTCTTTTCTTTTTTTGCTAACTTTGCAGGCTTGCCTTTTAAGTGGTTTTGTTTTCGCATGAGCATGCCTTTCCGGTCTGACGCATTCACATGCGTATGAATGGAAGTCAGTGGAACAAAATGTGTAGTGTGACCGCCCCTGTATATTTGGGCTTTATGCTGCCTTCACGTGCTATCGGAAATTTCCCACTTCCCACTTCTGAAGTTGTGATTACGAGCACATCACATTCAAGAGCTTTGTTGTCATAAAGAACAGGAATCATGGAGGAGACCAGGTTTATTTTTGCCTGTTTATTGGGAAAATCATTCAAATTGAAAAATCATTCATTGAAACCATATAAACATTTATGCGCTATCTAGATAATCAGTCAGCTTGCTGACAATTCTGGAATTTCGTGTACATACTGTGTGCTTCAAATGATTATTCATATATGTTAATATACACTACTTTAACGACAAAACAAGGTGATGTAGAATACCAGTCACAGCAGTAATCGTTCTCCCCTCTGCCATGTTTAATGTTTGTCACGCCCAACTCGGGAACTTGGGCATCAAAATTATCCCCGAGCCTTCCAGTGGAAAATATGACTTGAGAGGTCGTTCATATCGTGTATTTACGATAATCCCGATAGCAGGTGAAGGCAACATTATTCCAACTGTACCATTCTTGAGGATCACAAAAAAACACATGAATGTCTAAGGTCAGCACTATGTAACTGATCATCTTCTTATCTGTACCTCTTAAGGTGGACATGAATTTTATGAAGAAAATTCCTCCAGGCGCTGAGGCTTCAAATGTTTTGGTGGGGGAAGTTGATTTCCTTGAGCGTCCAATCATTGCCTTCATCCGTCTCTCACCTGCTGTTCTTCTCACTGGACTGACCGAAGTTCCTGTTCCAACAAGGTAGCGCTCAAGAACCCCTGAACACATGACTTGCATATACATAAATGCAAATAACCCCCCTTGTACCCTAGGGAGACTTCAATAGGTCTCTTATTATGGTTGGCATAGTATGTGAAGCCTTTTGTGCAACCTTTTCCTGCAGTTTTATTTATTTCCTCAACTTATTTACAGATTTCTCTTTTTGCTGTTGGGACCTTTCGGTAAAGGGGGCCAATACCACGAGATTGGCAGGTCTATAGCTACTTTAATGACAGATGAGGTGAGGCATCTACCTTAAACAAGGCTGTATTTCTTAGTCTGCGTTCCTGTAGCTCAAACAGTAGAGCATGTCCCTAGCAACGCCAAGGTCGTGGGTTCAATTCCCAGAGAATGCATGCACTGAAAAATGTATACCTTGATTACAATACAAGCATCTGTCAAATGCATGAATGTAAATATAATTTTATTTGAATGAATGCAATGCTGTGAGAGATAAAGTACTGTCCATTCAATAATAAGTTGTACTGTCTTAAGGTTATAGGGCATGTCTAATATTTACAACCTTTGCATCTTGTTTCATGGAAATTTTTGGAAAGATAAGGTGCGTTCACGCCATGTCATAATTACCCTAACAATTCTGAACTGAAAGGCCTTCACATGCTTGTAGAACTTGTAATTACAACATGTAAACTTGTAATTTTCGGAGAGCTATGACTTGTACCACATGGTCGCTTTACCACCTGACCACTGCAGATTTGAGGTGTGTTCGACTTGAAGTGGCGCTGTGCAGACTGATCAGTTGTATGACATCAAAGTACCGTGAGAGCGATACAGAGCTTTATTTACGGTAATTATGACATGGCGTGAATGCAGCATAAATAAAAAAAATTTTGTTTGGTTAAACCTTTTTAAGCTAAAAGTTTTTTTTTTTTTTTAAATTAACCACGAGCCGGGACTCTGTGGCACTTATATGTCGTAGCGCTGCCCACAAGGATATGGCTCCGACCTTAGTTGAACAATTGATGACCAGTTACACAACAGTTCAGCTTATTGGACAGACTTTTGAACCTCACAACCTCGTTTTCATTAAATAACGTCATATTAAATATTGCATCTACCCTGACAAAGGTCCATAAAGATAAGGATAAAGTAACCCTGCTTTAATTTTAATAGTGTTGTTTAGAATTTACACTTCTGTTCAAAATTTTGGGATCAGTATGTTTTAAAAAAAATAGTAATAATACTTTTATTCAGCAAGGATGCATTAAATTGTTCCAAAGTGACCCCAAAGACATAATGTTACAAAAGATTTCTATTTCAAATAAATGATGGTTCTTTGAACTTTCTATACATCAAAGAATTTATCATGGTTTCTTCAAATATATTAAGCATCACAACTGTTTTCAACATTGACAATAATAAGAAATGCTTCTTGATCACCAAATCAGCATATTAGAATGATTTCTGAAGGATCATGTGACACTGAAGACTGGAGTAATGATGCTAAAAATTCAGCTTTGCATCACAGGAATAAATTACACTTAAATTGTAATAAGATTTCGTAATATCACTGTTTTCTACTGTATTTTTGATCAAATTAATGAAGCCTTGGTGAGCAAAAGAAACATTAAAACCCAAACTTTTGATCTGTATTGTAAGAGATGACATTGATGGAAGCTCAGACTGTCTTTACTCATAATCATAAATTTAAGATTGCAGCAGTTCCATTACGTCTGCATAATAGCATGTTCATGTCTTCTCTACCACCATGACAGATCTTTCATGATGTAGCGTACAAAGCCAAAGACAGGAATGACCTTCTGTCCGGCATAGATGAGTTCTTGGACCAGGTGACAGTGCTGCCTCCAGGAGAATGGGACCCCACAATACGAATCGAGCCGCCAAAGAGCGTCCCATCTCAGGTAATCATCGCCTGAGAGATGTGGAGTTGGGGCTGTTTTAGAGTAGTGGTTATGGCTCTGAAGTGGTAACTAGAAGGTTGTTGGTTTAATCTCTGCAAGAAGCCAGCCATGAGCCACAGGGTGCTGCTGTTGCTCCTTTTGGCCTCTTACATTTTTGTTGTTTTAATTTCATGGCTGTAGGAGAAGAGAAAGATGCCTTCCATGCCAAATGGCTCTGCTCCACTATCAGAGATTATCAATGAAGAGGAACACCACACTGGACCTGAACTCCAGAGGACAGGACGGTCAGAGCTAGTCCAATCTCCACCATTTACATACTACATATACTTTTACATACATCACCCATATTATTTTTGAGTTGGTCAATAAAAGTATTCAAAAGTATTTTTGGTTCATATGAGGCTCAACAAATATATATATATATATATGATGCCCTAGATATGGCTGATGGGTTTATATAAATGACATACCTAGACGTGTTGTGCTCTTGCATTAACTCTTTCCCCGCCAAACACGGAATTTTCCGTTATTTGTGTGAAAACGCTTCCCAGCCAAACAGAATTTTCTGGGTTTCCGTCTTTTCACTGTTATACGATAGGGGGTGCTATTGCGCATCTTCTGAATGAGTACAGAATCTCCTGATCAAAACAAGCGATCGTATGTAAGCAGATGCATATGTAAAATAACGTGATCATCAACATTAAACATCATATAAATCAAAACTGCCTAATGTTACTGAATGAAATGTCGACCCAGAACGAGTTATAGGACTGTGCAAGCATTAGGGGTGTTGATGGACTCGATCATATTTAAGTGTTAATAAAAAAGGAATGCATGAAGCTAGAATAAAACGTTTTTTGTTTTGTTTAAAAGCAGAGGGTCCGCTCTCTCTTTTGATATATTTCATGCTCAGATATTCATACAACAAAATATTCTATGGGCCATTACATTTTTGTGAAAATAATCAAAAACCCAGGCGGTGGCTGGCAACTTTTTTTTTTTTAAAACGCTGGCAGGGAAAGAGTTAAGCCATTAAGGTATCTGGACTTTAAGGACATGCGGATGAATGCGTGTCAAAGCTGAATGCTGCTGAAAACAGTGAGAGAGAGAGAGAGAGAGAGAGAGAGGGAGAGAGGTAATGTTGGATTTACTTAAGTCTCTTTTGATGAAGGAGGATCTTATTAAACGCGCATTAGGTGAAGGGGGTAAAAATGTTTTTATGGTGCAAATTTTCTAAGCCTTTCATGTCTGAGGTATTGAAGGCTATTAAAAAGTATATTTAACAGTGGCGCCACTCCTTTGATGTGCAGCTTGAGTGGCCGGCCAGAGACGGTTGTGTAAGAGAGCCGTACATTAAGATGCGTTTTAAGAGCCCCAAAGCGTTCTGAAAATACGGCACACCCAAACAGCCCTTAGAACAAAATGAGAAGCCCTTATATAATTTTCAAATGCATTTCCTAATTTTATTTTCATTGATGTAGTGACTTTACATGGTTAACCCCACTGTCATAACCAACAGTGATGTTTTTTTTCTTCTATTTATTTATAATTGAGTGTATGCATACATATAAATAACAACTACTACTACTACTACTATTACTATTATTATTATTATTATTATTATTATTATTGTTATTGTTTGTTAACATATTCAAATTATTGTTTATTTAACTCACTGCTTTTGTAAATATGACCTGGTTGAATTTTTTTTGTTATTCCTTAAATTTTTTTTGTTCCCTTTTCACACAGGATATTCGGTGGTCTGGTGCTAGATGTGAGGCGGAAAGCTCCGTTTTACTGGAGCGATGTGAAGGATGCTTTCAGCCTGCAGTGTTTAGCTTCCATCCTTTTCCTCTATTGCGCCTGCATGTCCCCCGTCATCACCTTCGGAGGCCTTCTGGGGGAAGCCACCAAAAACAACATAGTGAGTCAGACTTGTAGACTTGGAAAGATCAATGGAGGATTAAAGCTCTGAGTGTAGCCCTTCCCTGTGCCTTAAATATGTAATTTCTACCTCCACAGAATGCTGTTTTCTTTGCTTAAAACTCTCCCACAGTTTGATGACAGTCCTTTTGTCTGTGTTTGTTTCAGAGTGCCATTGAGTCTCTGTTTGGAGCTTCACTGACTGGTGTGGCCTTCTCTCTGTTTTCTGGTCAGCCTCTCACTATCCTGGGCAGCACTGGGCCAGTTCTAGTTTTTGAGAAAATTCTTTTTAAGTTCTGCAGGTGAGAGAGACTCACTTTCAATAGAGTGTCACAATGGTCCTTATTCTGTACTTATTCTATACTGGCATTATTCTCATATTTCAGAATTTGTGCTGAGAAACTGGGGCAGTTAGTGACTATATTTTAACTATTTATAAAATAGATTTGAATAAATATAGACAGAAACACTGTCCAAATTATTGGCTTGTAACAAATTATTGTATACAGTTTTAAATAAGTATGGCATGATAGTGCACTCATTGCTTGACATTTCATCAGCTACCCATTTAAAAAGTTACAGTAAATACAACTTTGTTCAGATGTCAGATATTGTTTCCTCTTAGGATAGGCTGACTTTTAAACCATATTACATACCATGGCGCCATCTATTGGTGCAGAAAAGAGTTGGCGCAGCACTCTGGAGATAAAAGACATTTAAATTCTGCATAGCCTTATTTTAATCCTACTTTTAATTCTACCATTTGAAGTGTTTTTTGTGCAGCAATGCAAATATAAAAATGCATAATTTGCTTGGCTTGCTTCTTGGTTCTGTAATGTATTTAAAAAAAACACATTGCTGATTATATGAATAATCCAGTAGATTATATTTATATTTCTTCATTTAGCAGATGTCTTTATCTAGAGCAATATATAACATGTCTGTTTGACTCTCTTCAGTGACTACGGTCTGTCCTACCTCCCTCTGCGCACTAGCATTGGCCTGTGGACGGCCTTCTTGTGTCTTGTGCTGGTTGCCACAGATGCCAGCTCTCTGGTGTGTTATATAACGAGATTCACAGAGGAAGCCTTCGCTGCTCTCATCTGCATCATTTTCATCTATGAGGCCTTGGAGAAACTCTTCCAACTGGGGGATATGTACCCTTTCAACATGCATGACAATTTGGACAACCTCACATTTTACACGTAAGGAAGTATTTAACTTGGTGTTTAAATGGACCATATATTCAGAGGATAGATTAAAAATAAACTTGTCCCGTTAATTCTTTTTTTTCCCTCCCAGATGTCAGTGTTCACCTCCATCCAATACCACAGAGGAGATGGTACAGGCATGGAATCAGTCAGGGTTTACTCCTGAGACCATTAACTGGAGTGAGCTTAATGTGAAAGTATGCATTTCATTATTCAGACTACAGTTGAAGTGTCTTTTAACATGTTAACTTATGAGTAGAAATAATATTAACAGCGTTAACACATTTACTTAACAATTAAAATGTTTCATTGTTTTCTGTCCAATTTCAAAAGACATCAGAATAGATGTCCAGTTGCCATATGGAATCCATATGGAACTTTTAATAAAAGTACAATTCTTTTCATTTTTTGTTCTATAGAATTTCTTGGTCAACAAAGCTTGACAAGTTTAAAATATCACCTGCATATTCAACACTATATACACCGATCAGGCATAACATAATGATTTCCTAACATTGTGTTGGTCCCCCTTTTGGTGCCAAAACAGCCCTGACCCGTCGAGGCATGGACTCCACTAGACCCCTGGAGGTGTGCTGTGGTATCTGGCACCAAGATGTTAGCAGCAGATCCTTTAAGTCCTGTAAGTTGCGAGGTGGGGCCTCCATGGATTGGACTTGTTTGTTTAGCACATACCACAGATGCTCGACTGGATTGAGATCTGGGGAATTTGGAGGTCAAGTCAACATCTAAAACTCGTTGTGCTCCTTAAACCATTCCTGAACCATTTTTTGCTTTGTGGCAGGTCACATTATTCTGCTGAAAGAGGCCACAGCCACCAGGGAATACTGTTTCCATGAAAGGGTGTACGTGGTCTGCAACAATGCTTAGGTAGGTGGTATGTGTCAAAGTAACATCCACATGGATGGCAGGACCCAAGGTTTCCCAGCAGAACATTGCCCAAAGCATCACACTGCCTCTGCCGGCTTGTCTTCTTTCCATAGTGCATCCTGGTGCCATGTGTTCCCCAGGTAAACGACGCACACGCACCCGGCCATTCACGTGACGTAAAAGACAATGTGATTCATCAGACCAGGCCACCTTCTTCCATTGCTCTGTGGTCCAGTTCTGATGCTCACGTGCCCACTGTTGCCGCTTTCGGTGGTGGAAAGGGGTCAGCATGGGCACCCTGACTGGTATGCGGATATACAGCCCCATACGCAACAAACTGTGATGCACTGTGTATTCTGATGCCTTTCTATCCAAACCAGCATTAACTTCTTGAGCAATTTGAGCTACAGTAGCTCGTCTGTTTGATCGGACCACACAGGTCAACCTTCACTCCACACGTGCATCAATGAGCCATGACCCTGTTGCTGGTTCACCACTGTTCCTTCCTTGGACCACTTTTGATAGATACTGACCACTGCAGACCGGGAACACCCCACAAGAGCTGCAGTTTTGGAGATGCTCTGGCCCAGTCGTCTAGCCATCACAATTTGGACCTTGTCAAACTCGCTTAAATCCTTACACTTGCCCATTTTTCCTGCTTCTAACACATCAACTTTGAGGACAAAATGTTCACTTGCTGCCTAATATATCCCACCCACTAACAGGTGCCGTGATGAAGAAATAATCAGTGTTATTCACTTCACCTGTCAGTGGTGTTATGCCTAGTCGGTATATATATATGTATATATGCATTAATATTTGATTCAACTAAACTATTTTTTTTTAAAGATTTAAATTTTTTGACAACCATAATTTTACGTTGCATTTGTATACATATCTAGATAAATAAAATGTAAATTATTATTTGTTGTTGTAATTGTTATTTTCTCTCTCTCTTTAAAGGATTGCAAGGTACTCCATGGCAAGTTTGTGGGTCCTGCTTGTGGACATAATGGCCCGTACATCCCTGATGTATTGTTCTGGTCTGTCATTCTCTTCTTCACCACTTTCTTCCTGTCATCTTTCCTCAAGCAATTCAAGACCAAGCGATATTTCCCCACTAAGGTTAGTAGAGTTATTCCTCTGCTTGGTCATGTGCTGATACAGTGTCATTTACTCTAACATTTCGTTTTCCGTCCTCTACAGGTCCGCTCTTCCATCAGTGACTTTGCAGTTTTTCTAACCATCTTGATTATGGTCTTGGTTGATTACTTGGTGGGCATCCCCTCTCCTAAACTACATGTCCCAGATACCTTTGAGGTACTGAAATGTCATTTTCTACTATTAATTTGTTTTTGTTCATTGTAATCTGATGAGTTGTTAAACTCAATGCAAGAAAACCTGTTTGGCTGGTTGGTTTTTGGACTTTTGACCCTTTTTTTTCACTCCTCCAAATTTGATCCATGTTTAACTAGTTGGAATCAATATTTTTCAGAGCAGATACTTTATGCAGCTTTATGTCTCCAAAAAGAATTGCAATGAGTGTATTATCATCTGAATGGAGGCAAAATTGTCAAATTTGTTGTAAGCAGCCCAAAATAAACAGAAAACTCCCTAAGAAGGGTGTAGTTGCCTCTAAACCACTCCAGCTGTTTCTGTTGTCTGTTATCATGCTGGGCTTTGACTATTGATTTTAACCTCTATTGTCCAACTATGTTTTTTTTATAAAGCCTAAGAACCAGACGCGGTACTTTTATGCAAGTAAAAGTCCATACTTGCACTGTAGCAGCAGCATAGCAGATCTAGTCTCCCAAGACAAAATACATTGCCATATTCAATAACATGCTAAAACTCTTCTGAGTTGTCATGATTGAAATGCTGTTCTTTTGAACTTTCTATTCATCAAAGAATCCTGAAAAAAATGTTTAATGATTTTCACAGAAATAATAACCAGCACAAATTGATATAAAATGTTTTTTGAGCACCAAATCAGCATATTAGAATTATTTCTGTTTTTACTGTATTCAAATAAATGCACCTTTGGTGAGCATAAGAGACTTTTTTTAGAAACATTTTAAGAAATCTTACCAACCCCAAACTTTAGAACGGTAGTGTACAGTATCACTAAGTGCTTCTTGGATACTGTTTATTTTGGCCTTGGTGACTCTTAAAATATGAATTTCCATTATAAATAGGGATGATGATTTTGTCTAAATAAATAAAAAATGAAAGCACTTCAAACTAAAATCAGTCATTTTAAATATTACAAGTGAATTTAGGCATCACAACATAATGTACTGTATGAAAAACGGATATTATTATTTTTTTTTTATTTATTTAAAAAAATTTTTTTTTTAAATATTTAACCGTGATATTACATTTTTAGTGCTTTTAATAATGTACTGTATTTGAGCATTAAAACACTGCAACCGTAATCTAAATGTAAAAAATAGGAGAAAGGAGCATATACTAAAATATCCAATACCAATAAGTAAAGCCGTTTCTAATGTAGGCTGATAACCGATATGTTATCAACAATTGTGCATCTCTAATAAATTACATTTTATGTTTATCATAAAAAGAACATGAATGTAAAGTGTTATTCTTCTGTCTCGTAGCCCACCTCTAAGAGTCGAGGCTGGCTGATCTCACCTCTGGGTGATAACCCCTCATGGACGCTGATAGCAGCAGCCATCCCTGCCCTCCTGTGCACCATCCTCATCTTCATGGATCAGCAGATCACCGCTGTCATCATCAACCGTAAAGAACACAAGCTCAAGGTCAGTTAAACACCTAATCCAGCCTATCAGAGCCCTGCTGCGGTGCTGGTGCTCATGGTTCTGTTCTGCTGCAGAAAGGCTGTGGGTATCATCTTGACCTTTTGGTGGTGGCTGTGATGCTCGGCGTGTGTTCTGTGATGGGCTTGCCCTGGTTCGTCGCTGCCACTGTCCTCTCCATCTCTCACGTCAACAGCCTGAAGGTGGAGTCGGAGTGTTCGGCCCCGGGAGAGCAGCCCAAGTTCCTGGGTATCCGTGAGCAGAGGGTTACTGGGCTCATGATTTTTGTGCTTATGGGTCTCTCTGTCTTTATGACATCTATTTTAAAGGTAAGCTCAGTTTAATGTGCAGAAAAATTATTAATCATATAAAGTCTACTGTAATATATTTGATAAAATTAAATGTGAATTAAAATTGAAGGTTTTTTTCCCTCCTCGAGTATAAGCTCCACATCCTCCTATATCGTACTATGAGCTGTAAAAGCCTTATATATCAAATATAATACTCAGTATTTGCTAATTGTATTTATTTATTTTTTAATAATATTTTGTCTAAAGGTTCAAAAAACTTTAAACAAAAAAAATCAGACTATTATTTATTTATTTCTGGCTTTACAGGGTTTATTGTATTTTTTTCCTCCTTTTGTGTTATTTTTTTCTATAGTTTATACCAATGCCCGTGTTGTATGGAGTGTTCCTATACATGGGTGTGTCCTCACTCAGAGGCATACAGGTTAGTGCACTTTCATATTCACAATAGTTTATTTCACTACAAGATTGATGGTCTTTTTCATGAAGGCAGCTCAGTCTAATACTATGATAAATTTGTGGTCATGTTGTTTGTGTATTCATTGCACTGCAGTTCTTTGACCGTATTAAGCTGTTTGGGATGCCTGCAAAGCACCAGCCTGACCTGATCTACCTGAGATATGTGCCGCTGTGGAAGGTTCACATATTCACAATAGTTCAGCTCACCTGCCTGGTGCTGCTGTGGGTCATCAAAGCGTCTGCTGCTGCTGTGGTCTTCCCTATGATGGTAAATATAAAATGCACCATAAAATCTCACTGACTCGTAGGACCCTATAAACCTGGCATTAACATGCCTTTTGTGTATTTGATCTTTTTTAGCCAAATTGTATTTACTGTTCAGAAACAGAAAGCAGAGCAGCCTGCTTTGTTTACGGGGTAACGGCTGCATTTCTGCTGATCAATAAGCGCCGTCTACTGTCAGATAGTGAATGTGCGTTCACATTCACTCGTTCTGCTCATCCGTGTTATTTAATTAAATCATCGCTTTTCGAAGTTTAATAATCAGGCTGTATCACTGATTTTCTATCCTCAATTTTTTTTTCTTGCAATGTGAAAAAGGCACAAGAACACAGCGCTTTCAAAGTGACATGAATATATGCAGCATAACCTCAATATTGCATATTACTTGCATATCTTTCCGAATTTAAATGTTTATTAAAAATGTAAGCAAATGTATTACATACTCGGCTACAGGGTCTAATACACAGTACACTCCGTTTAACTCTGTTTTACCAAGTTTATTGCAGATTTTCCCCAAAAATTTGGATTCTGTCTTGAATGCTGTGGATTACATTCTGAAATGTGGATTTTTTTTGTGTTAATCTTCATTCAGATTGCACTGCTCATCATCCATTGTTGCATGTATTCATCTTCTGTAGGTTCTTGCTCTGGTATTTGTGCGGAAGCTTCTAGATTTCTGCTTTACGAAGAGGGAGCTTAGCTGGTTGGATGACCTAATGCCAGAAAGCAAGAAAAAAAAGGAAGATGACAAAAAGAAAAAAGAAAAAGAGGTACTTGATCAGTATTTACACTGAAATTGTATTAAGATGGCTCTCCTGTACCTCTTCATATAGTTTGTTTTACTTCTCCTGGTGATAGGCAGGTTTAGAATATTTCTGAAGCTCCACCATCTTAATAGATTTTTATAATAAGCTCCTTTCTTGTTAAAATCTGTCTACCCAGGAAGCACAGCGCATGATGGAAGTAGGAGGAAGAATAGAGATCCCCTATGATGGTAGTGATCACCTGGAAATCCCTGTGAAGACCCTTAAAGTCAGGTTGGTGACAGGGGCAGCATAAAAAGAGATCACATTACATTTTTAAGTATGTGACTTAAGAACTAAGGCATTTATTTATGTGGGTTTCTTTTAAACAACCTGTGTTGGCCTTATTCAAGGGCTCATTCAGTAAGTTTTCACATGTTTCTTTTGAGACAGATCTGACAGTGTAGCCTCCAGCACCTCATACGAGGAAGACACGAGCGGAGTGGTTGGTCTTTTGTCTACTTGCAGGCCTGCTTGTGTTCTGGTTCCTGCATACTCCCTCTTTACAGGGGTGAATTCCAATCTGTGTTTTTGCACCCTTGAAGGGCACTTCAGGAAGGGGACGGCATTTGTAGGGGTGTTACAAACTAAATCCCTTCATGAAGGGCCCTTCCACAAGTCTGTTAGCGAAGGGTACATGCAATGGTCACCTAAAGCAAGTAATTTATACGTTTATGGTCATGTGACCCAGGGTGTGACCTCGCAGTTCATTTTGAAGGTAGATGGTGGTGGGAGAGTTCGAGTTAACATGTATAAATAATAAAAACTACTAGTAATTCAAGTAGTTTTGTATGTGATGTATTACACACATTTTTCTCATACATTTCATATGAAGTTTAAATAAGTTTCACAGGTAAGAAATGTGACTACATGCAGGGTCCGAAGAAGAGAAGTGCCCTGTTCCCTCCAAAGTCCTTACTTTGCATAGTGATGCTCCCTTCCGATTGGAATTTGCCCCAGCTCACGGTGTTAATCATCACTTACATTTGATTAACACAGAGTATTTTGCACATCACCGTGTGAGTGCATGGTTACGAGTCTAAATCTTCTGACAGCTTTGCATTGGTTAACAGTGGTGAGAAACTACAGATGCTTATACAGAACTTATTCAACTCAACCTTTCACAATGCACAACAGCTTCAGATGATGATTGTTGCTTATGATTTACCTTGAATGCTCAGTAATCAACATTTCAAAGTGTAAGACCACTGACAGGCTCATTGACATTTGACACTGGCCAATACACTTGTTAAGCTTCACTAACAGGTTTTAAGAGCATTTTATTCCTTGTCTTAGGGCTAACTCTCATTACATTATTATTATTATTATAGGCATTAATATTAGAGCAGTGACTTTCATTTAACATTCAAATGACAGTTGAACTAGTTGCGTTTTAGGTTGCCCTGTGAATGTGATTTTGCTTTGAAAGTCTAAGGATTGATTTTTTTTTTTTTTTTGGTAGTAATAATAGTAGCATGGAAAGGTCATCCATTTTGTCTCAGATCTGCTTAGTGTCCCTTTTCATAGTTACTTTATCTAATCTAGATCCGATAGACAGGCCTTACAGATGAAAACCAATTCCAGAGGTTGATGTTTAGCTTTCAGCAAGGGAGCAAGTAATTTTTTGTCTTATCTGCGGGTAGAGATGACTCAGTCAAATATGCTTTGATTACTAACATGACATATTGCTTAAGAACATCATCACGACAACATTAAATGCTGACCTCTGAAATAACATGCAGGGTCTGTGCTGGGAAGGTTTGTCTTTGGTACAATGTTTTGTTTTCATGCTTTATTAATCAAATGGCCATCAAGCACAGTGCTGGTGAACAGAAAAAGATAAGAGTGTGTTCAAGTGTGGCCAACCAGCCGTAAGTGCTCTGATGTGTCTTCTCTGCAGCACTGACCCCTCTGTGGTTAACATATCTGATGAGATGGCCAAAACTGCTGTGTGGAAATCTGTTGCCATGAGCTCTGACAGTGCCAAAGTATTGAAACCTAGTGCCAGGTAGCCATTGTTCCTCTAACCTCATCCCTGTTTTTAAAAGACTTCTCACATCATAATACTCTGCTTTCTGTCATTGCTTCAATGCACAGCCTGTTTCCTTGTATATATTTTAAACAGTAAAGGCCTGTTGGTTCAAATGTTGGATTTGATTCAGTGCAACTACTTGGGTAATGCTGGGTTTACGAATAATTTTAAGTATATGTTTAACAAATGGCTCAATGTACAGTATTAAGTCCTTCATGCCAAAATAGATTATATATAATTGAATATAAATGATATAAAAAATTGTGTGTGAAGGAATAAAAAAAACCTTAAATTTTTTAATAAATGATATTATATTTATATTCAATTATATATATTTATTTAATTTAGTTCAGCATGACAGACTTAAAGTAATATATTGGGCCTTGTTTGTAAAATAATGATAGTAATCATAATAATATATATACACACACACAAAAAATTGTTTGTGAATTGTACACTTGTATATGTTCCGTTTAGACGCGTTTGTTTTCATGTGACCAGGCCTTTATCCATTGTTTAAAAAGAATGCCTGTGAAAAGTTTGTGTGCTGGATATGCTTTTGCAGATTTCTGATGTGATCATCTAATGTGATACTGTATATTGCTAGTATGGTCGTGATAACATTTAGGAAAATTGTGCTAGGCGACTTTTACTGAGTTAATTTTCCCTTCATCTTTTCTCTTTATGTTACAGTGAAGAGAAGACAGCTAGCGTTAAGATCAATGTGGAAGACGAGCAGGGGGATAAATGTGTGGATGCAGAGACGTCAATATGAGAGAGCTCACTGTGGACACGCCTGCAGGGCCCTTCCCAGAGTCCTCTGCTTTGTAACGGTGTTGCTCTGATCTGTGTGCCCTACCAACCTGCCTAAGTCAAGCCAAAGGTAGACGTGCCCGATAGAGGGCTGAGAAATTAGTTCCAGGTATATTTATCTAAGTTTCTATTTTTAACCACACCAACAAGCCCTTTTGTTTATTTTGTACAGTTTTTAATATGAATAAAGCACCAAGTTTTCAGACATATAGGGTGTTATGAAGAACATTAGGTTTCATATTTGATTTTTATTTTAATTTACTTATTTTATTTTTCTCAAGATATAAAGACAAAGTCTTTTAGAATTAGTTTTACACGCAAAAAAATCCTGTCTTTCACGGTACCACAGTTTAAGTCATCGCTTTAGATGATTTTCTTTTCCGTACATTAAAATGCTGTTTTGTTGCAGAGTGCTGCTTTTTAAAAGAAATAAATGCACATATGAGAAAATGTCTCATTGAGACCAAAGGTAGTGACATTCAGCTGCATGACTGACCTTTCAAACTGTTTTTGGAAAAAGAACGTGCAAAGCAAAAACTTTAAAATGTCACATGAAGGACATAATAAAGCTGAATGCAAAATAAATAATTATTATTATTGTACTTTAATTGTAAAAATGTCATTCCCACTGACGGTTTGACAGAATGCTTGATGATTTATGTACACGTACTATATGAAAGTCGATAGCACAGAAGGAGAACAAACTAAGATTGGTTACATTCATTCTTGCAGTCACTCTGAAAATAAATAGCAGGTCAGGAAGATTAAAACTAGAGCGATGTAAATTGTTCCAGATTGTGTTATAAAGCTAAACAATATCAGTTGTGCCCCCATTTTTTCATGTTTACATTGTTTCTTTTTTAGTGTTATGAAATAGAATTTTGTATTGTTAGTACTTTTGATTTGTACAATGTGTTAATCAACTAATTTATTAACGGTCATTTAATGGTCAAGTATGCAGAGGCGATGGGGCAGAAGGATTGCTGCAGTGTTGTTGGCCTGTCATTTCTTTCCTCTTCTGTTACTGGTGTTAATGTGCACTTTAAGGTAGGCTTGCCATCACGACTGTAGGCCTGACAACAACTTATTTAATCTAGAGCAGTCTCAGGAAACTCCATTTTTGCACTCTTTCCCCATACTACTTAATCGCTTCAGTGTTTCAAGGTCACATGTCCTCCTTTTTTCTTTTTCTTTTATGAGAAATATCTTAATTTTACACTGGACAAAAAGTGCAGCCCCCCCTCTGTTTATGCCATTGGTTTCATGCTAAAAACATTTTTAATAGCTACAGATGTTGAAGCTCTGTTGGAGTATCATAAATATTGCAAAAAAGTGTCAATTGCCATTTATTTTATTGTGTGTGTGTTTTATATATTTATATATATATATATATATATATATATATATATATATATATATATATATATATATATATATATTATTCTTCTTCTTTCAAGTTACCAAGTGTAGTTAATTTGAAATGAGTAGTTTTACTTGCAGTAGTGAACACAGCACTTCATAAATCACATAAATCTCAATGAAAATGAAATACCTCTGACTACTATATGTGAAGGCACTCAGATTTTTAAATCAGTAGGTTGTACACTTTTACTCTTGCAGCAAGTTGCTTGTTAAATTTGATCAATTAATGTTGGAGTCTGTGGCTGGGAGTAATGTTGAATATCTGGAAGATGGTTTTCTGTCATACACCATTAGTATCTTCCTGTATACGCCTCACAGTAGGACTCTGAAGAAGTATTGCTGCCGTGGTGTTCTGAGCTTCTGTCTGCACAATGTACATGTACTATTTCAGAATTCTACGCAGTTCAGACAGATGGTTCCTTTGTAAACTGGCCAAATCAAGATTTAAGATATTGTAGGAGATATGTTGCATTTGTACAATATACAAACAAGGGGAGAGAGTTGTCTTTTGTAATGTTGAAGTTGTTTATTAAAGCAATAAATGTAATAACTGTTTCTGTTGTCTAAACCATGTGTTTATTCATTATTTCAATATTTTCCTGAATAGTCTTAATGCTACTCTTTCACTATGGAACTTTTTTAATAAAAAAATGTTATTCAAATGGGAAAGTGCAAAAAAAAAAAAAACATTTCAAATGGGAAAGTGCAAAAAAATCAGATCTATTTTACAATTTCATAAAACTATAATGATGTATAGCAGGGGTTTTCAAACTGGGGTCCGGGGTCCTCCAGAAGGTCCTAAGGGGTCCTCAGAAAATTTCAGAGAATAAAAAGACAAAGCAAATATGGATAAAGTCTACCAGATTTTCTGTTTAATTTCTAAATGTTTCTCTCCTTTCTTGCCGTATACATAGGCTACTTTCCAGAACTGTATGTTTGCTTTGTATCTTTCTATTGAGTCCCTTTATCGTGCTCACTAGGGTTGTAAGGCAGTATTCTTAACGCAGTACGTAAGCTGCTTACATACATTTATTGTGAAAGTTAAATCATTTTTCATTGAAACATTTTTCTGGTTTATACATACAACATTAAGTATAGCCAATTTATTAAGTTTGGAATAAATATTTTGTATTCATAATGTCACAATTTATCTAACAGTTTAAATGTTTTTTTCATAAAAATATATTGAATTTAGGATGGGGGTCCCTTATAAAAGATGCATCGCATTTGGGGGTCCTTGGCATCATAAAGTTTGAAAACCCCTGATTTATAGGATAGAGTGGTGAAGGTAAGACATCACTTTGTAGGCCAAAACGCGGAAACGAGTTAGCATTTTAGCACTTCCGGTCCCATCGTCGATGTTTTTTTTTAATGGGAGTTGTAACGGCTGAAATAAGGTCTGTGGAGAACACAAGCTCAGCACACTTTCACGTTTTATTCTACGATATAAAATACATCAGTTTTTTTGTATAGCTGTGTCTTGGAAAAGGCGGTTGCTAACAAGTGGCTAAATGCACAGAGCCTCGTGGAGATTAAACGTCATCACGCCGAAAAGGTAAGCTCAGTCCGCTTTTACAGCCTCATGCTCATAATTGTGCTCTTATTAACTATTCTAACTCAAACGTTCTGGGAAAATGTTTTTAGATAAAAACTGAAAGAGTTGTCAGAAGCTACCGTGATGGTGACGCTGAAGTCGAGCGACTGTGGTGTAAATTAGTCAGTTTATAGCCTACCGTTAGCTTTTTACTTCAGTTGTGTTCATCTATATCTTGATGGACAAAACGTGCAAGTATCGTAAACTTCTGTTGCTGCCGGTTGGCCTACAAAGTTTCGCGGGAAATTGCATACATACCTCGGCCTCATTTATAAAAACGTGTGTACGCAAAAATGTGAGTAAGCCAACGTTTATATTTATGAAACTTTCTACCGTGGAAAAGTGCTTTGCGCGATTTTCTGTATGCATGTTCACAGGTGCCTCAAACCATATCCATGTGTGTAGATTGGAGCAGAGCCGAAGCAAACCCCAAACAATGATCTTCCACCAGACCAGGGGCCTCGTTGATAACCGTTGCGTACGCACAAAACAGGCCCTGAAAGCGGCGCACGCCACTTCCGACGCACAAGTTATGATTTAAAAAAACAAACTTGACGGGAAAATTTGCGCACCTGCACGCAAACTCTGACCTATGTGTACGAGCTATTTTACTAGAGTGAGAAAAGTAATGAACTCTGTTTTTATTTTGATATACACATTTACATTAATGTTCCAGTTTCATTAATGGCGATATGCACTGGAATTACATAGTCATTATGAATTTAGATGTGGATGTGCTACTTTTGATCAATTTTCTCTGTGACACGCTGTTTTAATGACAGCAAGGATTAAATATAGGCTAATTCCAATAATTCCTCTTTAAACTAAACTCATGTTATGACAAAATATGTTTTAGCGAGAACGATGATTGGTGATGCACACTTACTTCGGTATCACAGACACTGCAGGATTCGGTGGTCGAACGGTCCATTATCCGGTTTGAATAGGTCCAGTGATAATAGCTTACTGTACACCCACAGATGCATGGACACGGAGTGTAAAGACATCTTCACAAAATTATGAAAAATACCACCGTATTTGGAGGATCCAACTTGAAGAAAAAGTTAAGATTTGCACGTTTCCTTTTTAAAATACTTTGTCAGTGACGCGCTGAGCCAGGCAATTGTATTACACTGCCATAAATAAGTAGGCCTGTCTGTTTCCATTAAAATAGCCTAAACATCTTATATGTTATATGCTTATATGCTCATTTGCACTATCGACTGTTACTACAGTAACACCTGTTCATATATGCATCTTGCACTACTACCTAACTAGAATATGCTCATTTGCACTATATCGTTCATTGCTATACTGCCCATCTTAGCTAACATATCATTATATACATCTATCTGTAAATTCTGCTTATAGTAATAGCCATCTGTATATATATTCAGTACATATCTACCCTGTAAATTCTGTTTATAGTAATATCCATCCGTATATTACATTCAGTATATATCTATCTATCTGTAAATTCTGTTTACAATAATAGCCATCTGTATATATATATTCAGTACATATCTATCTGTAAATTCTGTTCAGTATATATCTATCTGCAAACTGTTTATAGCAACATCCATCTGTATATTATATTCTATACATATCTATCTGTAAATTCTATTTATAGTAATAGCCATCTTTATATTTATTCAGTACATATTCATGTCCTGCACTTGCTGCTATTGCACTTCTGGTTAGACCCAAACTGCATTTCGTTGCCTCGTACCTGTACTTGTGTAATGACAATAAAGTTGAATCTAATCTAATCTAATCTAATGTTCACATTACTAGCAAAACTGCATGGATTTGATTTGGTTTTAATTGTTAAAAATGAACTAAATATTTTGAATTAAAATACCATTTGGCCCGTGGAAATGAATGAATCCACTTTATTCTGAAAAATATATCTGAGAAGTATTTTATACAATTTAGTTTTTATGGATATTTTGATATATTTATTCTAAAACATAAAAGGGATATTGGATGATTTTCAGCAATGTACTGTGTAAGGCACGAATGGCATTTATAGTCCGTATCTAATATTTTTCCATGTCTTGTACTTTTGACAGTGTTAAACATGGTATCACGTGCATCGTAATATGCATGGGAATGATATGCAGATGAGGTTATGCATAGTAAAATTAGGCGCTGTAAGCTCCATATATGGTGATTTCAGGGAGGAGACAGGGTGGAGATGCACGTACGCACAATCTTATGCTGGCTGTGATTTATAAAGGGTTTTTGCGCAGGTTCTGGCGTACACATGGTTTTATAAATCAGATTTTTTTGTGCGTACACAAAATCTAGCTTTTGTGCGTACGTACACTTTTATGATGAAATCTACGGAAAGTTTTATAAATGAGGCCCCAGAGCCGGTGTTGTGCCAAATTCTTACCCCCTGTTAGATTATTACCCCCTAGTATTGGTAGGTTTAGGAGTAGGTGTGGGGGAGGGGTTAGGATTAAGGGTGGGGTTAGGATTAGGCAATCATGTAGCGACTTCAATGAGGGAGGGTAATAATTTGGCAGGGGGTCGAAATTCGGCACAACCCCGGCCCAAGGCATAAGCGAACTAAGCGGCTGCTTAGAGCACCCTTGGCCACCAGGGGGCCACCAAGAGCACATGAAATGACTTGCATGAATGTGCAGCGATTTGTACAAATAGAGACATTTTTGTGAATACAAATGTTTTTTTTTTTTTGCATTAGTGTATCAATTTGCGCATGCAACAAAGAAGATGTGCATTTGTGGATCGTGTGACGCGTGCATTTATTGCCGTCTTTTCTGCGTCAATTTCATTTGATTCATTTGAATTTTGAGACTTTCTTTTCGCATTTTCAAGCATTTCACGACCCACACATAAACAACTACCAGTGAATACGCCTGGTGCTAATTATTAATGTATGCACAACTACCAAATGTGCATTTCCACATTTAAACTAATACTTTACGACTTGTGTGTGCAAAATCCAGATTGACATGCATGTGCAGCATTTTGTATAAATAGAGACATAGTTGTTAATACAAAACTTCAATTTTGTATTAATGTTGGTCAGAATTTGTGCGTACAATGAGTAAGATGTGCATTTGTGGATTTGGTGACGCGCATGCATTCATTGACTCGTTTGTGAGTCGATCCTATTTGATTCATTTGATTTCCGGTTTGGCCTTGCACGATCCACACACACAGCTGTCTAAGAAAACTTGCTACCACTAGATGGCAGTATCCTGCCAAAACAGACAACAGCACCGTAAGCATTCTTCTGCCTATAAGACGCTTAATGTTTCCTCGTTATAAAGACGAGGAAAACGTTTAACAGTAGGCTAACATTAAAAATGTATTAATAACGCATACTTTGTATAGGCAAGCAGAATAAATCAGGTTATGAACACAACATTGTCCATCACAACATTTTTCTCCGATAGAAAACCATTATAAAATGCTTAATATGCTATATATCGCATGTTCAATAAAGTGTAAAGCCTACTCAGTTTTAATATCACCGTCTTACTACATTAAGCCAGGTTAAGTGTTTTCTTTTCGGGTTTCTACTAGGAAAAGGCTTAACGTAAAACTCTATTCTGGGCTCATCTGTTTTTATCTATAGTATGCCTACTACTAGCCTATTCTTTATTAGCGAGGTATGTACAGAAATTGTTCTTTTAATATCACTGTCTAATTAAGCCACATTAAGCGTGCAGGAAAATGCTTAACGTGTGATTATAAACGCGTTGCCTTCATATTCTGGGCTCATCTACCTTTTTTTTTTTTGCACATATACTTAGCTACCTACCCCGCTATACATTTTACGTTCTCAGAACGTCCCTGCTGGTGTCAACCTGGCTTAATGTAGTAAGACATTAAAAGACCAAACTCCGTAGGCCTACATACCTTATTAATATAGCAGATAAAAAGAAGCCTAGAAATATGAGCGCAACTGGTGAGTTTCACGTTAAGTGTTTTCTTTCTATGGGAGGAAATGCGTGAAATGCGCATCGTGTTCATATTCTAGCTGTCTGTACACAGGAGGCTAAGCGTTTTCTCCCATAGAGCCTATTATAAAAGAAAACGCTTAATGTGGCTTAATGCAGTAAGACGATGATATTAAAACTGAGTAGGCTTTACACTTTATTGAACATGCGATATATAGCATATTAAACATTTTATAATGGATTTCTATGGGAGAAAAATTTCGTAATGGACAATGTTGTGTTCATAACCTGATTTATTCTGCTTGCCTATACAAAGTATGCGTTATTAATACCTTTTTAATGTTAGCCTACTGTTAAGCGTTTTCCTCGTCTTGGAAACATTAAGCGTCAAGTCAAGTCAACTTTATTTATATAGCGCTTTTTACAATGCCGATTGTTTCAAAGCAGCTTCACAGTGTTAAACAGGAAAATGATGAACAGAATTTGATTCGGCTGTACAGCCGCTCTGGAGAAAACGGTGATGTCATCTAGCTCATTTCAATTATCATATATATTCAAGTAATGTAGTTGATATAGTTAATTTAGTTTAGTAATTACATTTATTTGGATATTTATTTGAAAATGTAGTGTCCCCAACTGAGCAAGCCAAAGGCGACAGTGGCAAGGAACCAAAACTCCATCAGGTGGCATAATGGAGAAAAATAAACCTTGGGAGAAACCAGGCTCAGTCGGGGTGCCAGTTCTCCTCTGGCCAATTAACAAACAGTGTATGATTATTATTTTGGCAGCCTTACAGGTCAGAAGTCATATTAGATCGGAATATTCGAAATATCGGAGGCATCACGCCGGAGATGGATCCATTGAGGATGCCATGTCGATGAGCAATAATAATAATGAGCGTCTTATAGGCAGAAGTGCTGTTGTCTGTTTCGGCAGGATACTGCCATCTAGTGGTAGCAAGTTTTCTTAGACAGCTGTGTGTGTGGATCGTGCAAGGCCAAACCGGCGAAACGAAAGTCTCAAAATCCAAATGAATCAAATAGGATCGACTCACAATGAATGCATGCGCGTCACCGGATCCACAAATGCACATCTTACTCGTTGCACGCACAAATTCTGACCAACATTAATACAAAATCGATTTTTTGTATTCACAATTATATCTCTATTTGTACAAAATGCTGCACATTCATGTCAATCTGGATTTTGCACACACAAGTCGTAAAGTATTAGTTTAAATGTGGAAATGCACATTTGGTAGTTGTGCATACATTAATAATTAGCACCAGGCGTATTCACTGGTAGTTGTTTATGTGTGGGTCGTGAAATGCTTGAAAATGCGAAAAGAAAGTCTCAAAATTCAAATGAATCAAATGAAATTGACGCAGAAAAGACGGCAATAAATGCACGCGTCACACGATCCACAAATGCACATCTTCTTTGTTGCATGCGCAAATTGATACACTAATGCAAAAAAAAAAAAAACATTTGTATTCACAATTTCTCTATTTGTACAAATCGCTGCACATTCATGCAATTCTGTATTTTGCACACACAAGTTGAAAGGCATTTGTTTGTGGATAGTAAAACATAGCTGCAACATTTGTCAAGTTCATGGATAATTGTGCGTGCATTTATTAATCATTTTGAGACTAAAATCATCCCATAGGAGTACAGCATAGCTTTCAGTTTCTGTTCACAGTAAATGCTTTGCAGTTGCTGTATGCTTGAGTCGCTCAAAAGTATCATTTGGGAACGCAACATGCAGCAAACATCTTCCAAAATTTTTATTGAGAATCATTTAGAAATCTGATTTAGAAATCAACAAAAAGAATCACTGTTTAACGTTTAAAAGAAATCCATCAACATTTCTTGTTTTTAAAAGATGTCTCTTCTGCTCACCAAGGCTACATTCAAAAATACAGTAAAAACAGTTATAGTGAAATATTATTGCAATTTAAAATAAATTGAGAATATCAATTAAAGTGTAATTTATTCATGTGATTCAAAGCTGAATTTTCAGCATCATTACTCCAGTCTTCATGTCACATGATTCTAATATGATGATTTGATGTTTAAGAAACATTTATGATGATTATTATTATCAGTGTTAAAAACAGTTGTGTGTAAAAAAAATTTTAGGATTCTTTGAAAGCTTTCTATTTTGAGATAAATGCTTTTCTTTTGAACCTTCTATTCATCAAAGAATCCTGTGGGGAAAAATTGTGAGCATATTCAGCATAAGAGACTTCTTTTAAAAACCTTTTAAAGTAAAATATTAAAGTGCAAATTAACACCTAACCACTCTTGTAGGTTTGCTACTGTTACAATTAAAAACCGTTTAAGGGTAAAAACATGACAGGTGGACGGGACGTAACCAACACAGCTACAGCTAATAACATTTATAATGGGTGTGCGAATTTTCAAGAATTGACAGTAGTCAATCGTATTGGTGGCACCGAGGGGCCCCCAAATAAAATTCTGCTTAGGGTCCCATAAAGGCTTGGGCCGGCCCTGCACGAGACACATGCAGTTTTATTTTAAGTTAATGTAGCTTTAAAGATCTGGTTTCATATAATTTTAATAAAGTAAAAGGGAGATATGTCTGCTCTTGATAGCAATTTACAAACAAAAAGGAGGACTACTTTAACTAAATAAACTGGCCACATTATCCAATCCAGTCGATTAAAACAATATTTGTCAAAGAAAGACCCAAATGAATGATTAAAATAACAAAACATTTAATTAGTGAAATACAAAATGTTCAGTACCTCACATTAGATTAAAAAACAGTTCACATGCATGTCAAATGAAATGTAAAGGACACTTGAATTACAACAGAAAATATGCTACAAAATGTTACCTTTAATAACTCTATGGCAGTTATTACAGTCCCTCAGCTTGAGTTTAAAGGACTATTATTATTCAATGAGGAAAGGAAAGACAATTGGGAGAAAAACTATTGCCATTTCCTGACAATTGCATTCCACTGGCAGATGGAAAATGAGCACAACACTGGCAGAACACTGGTGAACCTCAGTACAGAAAGAGAAAATGACACTGACATGATCCAAATGAAACTACAGCGAGGCTTGACAACATTTTTAAAACATAAGATAAAAATACTATTTCACAAGATAGCTTCTCTAATACATAACACTGACCATGATTTTCACACACAACCTAAAAGTAAAGCAGTTTATTTACAACAGATGACTAAAAAAACTAAGTTGGTAGACTTAAAAAAATAACACTATAGATAGACTATCATAATCCTCCCTTAAACGATATATACTTTTTTTGTAGGTCACTTTGGTAAGAACATCTGCCCAAAACAAATGTAAATTTTAAAAGTTAACACAAAAAGGGTTTTACGAAACTTCACAGATTGAAAATCCTAAAAGAAGTTTAAATAAAAAAATTGAAATGATTTAGGTCAAGTGAAATATTCTGGACCATATGTAACCAGCAGCACCATGGATGGCAAAAGTCACCATCATCCAGACAAAATAAATACATTTCAACAAGCATGAGAGCAGATGGTTAAGGGAAAAGGGGTGATTCAATACTGACTGACTCTGCGGCGAACCACCTGATTCACCACGGTTTAAACATTTCATACAGTTTATCAAAACAAAACGGACACCAAAGTGGCAGAAGCAGGTCTCAAGAAAAACAGAACTGACTTTTACAAAAATAATCATTGCTGTGTATATACACACGTATCAAAGACAGAAAACAGTATGGCTGAGGGGAAAACTGCTGTTATCTCATATCTCTCACTGTTTTGGGAACTCGAAGGACTTTGTAAATGTTGTTGTGAAAGACGGTGGAGAATTGAGGACGAGAATCCCTTGACATTAGAGTGCAAAGTGGCACTTTTCCTGCATTTTGGCTGTCCTCCACATCCCAGATCTCAGGCATGCTGCAGCCGGGCCTGGAGATGAAGGGCAAACACGTGTGAGATACAAGAAATTATAAAAGCTTGTTTCTGTCACTGAAAAAAAAAAAAAAAACAGGTAATTGTGACTTTTTTCCTCACAAATGCAAGTTTATATCTCACAATCGACTAAATTCTAATGAGTTTAGTTAAATTGTGATGGATTAATTGAGCATTTAAGCATTACATAATCGACTGTTACTTGAATTCACGTCAAAACTGACATTAACATAATTGTGTTTTAGACCGCTCAAGCGCAAAAATACACGACAGAGAGCTCAATTCACTTTTTTTGTTTTTTTAAAAACATCTATATAGTTTTAATAATTTTGTATTTCTGTTTTAGTTAGTATATCAGGTAGTATATTCAAGTAATGAAGATTTTTTTTTTATGGTTTTAGTTCTTTATTGAATGAAATGTCAAATGCTGTTCTTATTCTCCTGACTATTAATTAAATAGGAATGAAATTAAATACAGTTTGTGTGTGTAACCAAAAACGTATATATAATGCTTGACTTTTAATTATAAACAAGCTCGAAATACACCGTGACTCTTATTTTGAAGTGCCTGCGCCTTACTATTACAGTTGCAGGCTGCACATTCAAGTTCAGATGAGGGAGATAAAATATGCATTGTTACAACCGTCTAAAACATATTACTATATAAATATTAAGTAAACATGGTCATTATTCATCAGCATTAGTTCATAAACAATTACCTGGCATAAATGTGCACTATTCATTGATTGCGAACCTTCTTGAGCCTGGAGAACGCGCAACAGCGCTGCATTTTCTTGCGGTTAGATCAGCACGTTACAATTCAAATGTGCGCATCTATTACACAGCACATTAGTTCTGACTGGATCTCTTCCCTAATCGTCCCTCCCTAACATTTGTGTCTCTCTTTTATTTGTTGACGAAAATTAAAATGACAGTAGATTTTCATCAGTTTTTTTCATCCAAAACTGTTTTTTTATTTAGCTATCGTCTCGTTTTCGTCAGTGAAAAGGTTGTTAACGAAAATGACAAATTATTCGTCATGAAATTAACACTGCTTCCGACTTAGTTTCTCCGAGTTGCGACTTCTGATTTTGTTTCTCCGATATAAACTCGCAGTTGTGAAATTGATATAAACGTGCAATTCTGAGATTAAAAAAATCACAATTACCTTTTTTGTTTTTTATTCCCTGGTGGAAATTTATGGAGCCCCGCACATGACATGAGGACAAAATTGTATAATTAGTTTCCACAACTTAATTTGTTCCCTCGTTTTAATCAATTGTAGCCACGTTGCATTCATTTGTTCCCTCGAAATTTATTACCACAATTTATCTAAAACAAGGGAATGAATTTATAAACAGAGGGAATGAATTCTTAATTTGTGGCCATTTTTTCCCTGCATGCCATGTGTGGGGCCCCGTAAAAACAAGCTTGCATAAGAAACTGAGTGCTAGTAAAAGTATGCATCATTTACTTGGAGCGTCTGGTGCACCATGAGTCCTCTAAGATGAAATAGTCCACCTGCAGCTTTAATAAGTTTCGCTTTACTTCGTCAGCTGGCTTTCGGCTGTACATGGCGTACACCATCTTTGTTCTTTCTCTGAATAAGGACAACATGCAATCAAACACTTTACACTGACAGAACAATACCATAAGAATCTAATAATAAGTTAAGTACTTCAATATAGAGATAAAATGTATGTTAAATCATGTCTACCTCAATCCTGCGTCTTCATAGTGTGGGTGATTCACTATGGCTCTGCCTGTGGACAGTTTCACACTTGCCATGGTAGGCATAGCACCAGCAAACACAGAATCTACAGGAATATTGCAAGGATGCAGGAGTCAGAAATTTAGTAAGATGCTTAATTTTGCACAGTTAAAAGTAAATCCAAAAGACAGAAGTTTCTCACCAGGGCTTGTGTTGTCCTTGATCCACTCCAGAAGCTCTTCTTGAGGGAAGTTACTGAATTCTCCTATGATGCCCCATTGACTTTGCAGGTTGGCGAATCCTTGGACTGCCATGATGGACAATATTCCCACGACTGTCATCTGGAGTTTAATCTTCTCTCCTATCCAGCCAAACAGCTGCAGATGAAGAGCCAAAGAAATTAATACATTAATGAGTCCAACCGCATCTTAGATTTAAATGCTTTTGCCAAAATCAGCTTTGTTACATTCTGAATATTTTGGAGCGAGTTGCTGAATAAAAGAAAGTTGTTGATAGAGTGCAAATGGTCGGGTCACCTGTCTGGAGCAGATTAAACAGGACATGATGCACATGTGAGGAGTGAGGAAGAGCTTCAGTCTCATGATGAGCACAGCCAGCACTGCAAACGCCACCATCTGCAGACTGTGGTACACCAGCTAGAAAACAATGGACACGATCATGACAAGATAAAAACAGCCTCTGGATATCAACTAATACTCCATGAGTCACTATATATTTTTGATTATCAATTTTTTTTATATCATTTTGGTAAAAATAAATAAATAAACGGAGCAATTCCATTAAAATCATAAAAAGCTATCTTACCACTCCTTTCGCCAAAACCTGGGCCCTGAGAGAGACAAAATCGAAGGCGTAATTAACCAAAGAAACGGTCCGATGTAAAACATGCACTACCGTTTAAATGTTTGCCGTCAGTAAAACTTTTTGCAAGAAAGAAATTAAATGCTTTTTTTTTTGCTGACAGTAAAGACATATAATGTTGCAAAAGATTTCTATTTCAAAAAAGTTATTTATAACTTACTATTTATCAAATAATCCTAAAAAAAACTATACAATTTTCCACAAAAGTATTAAGCAGCACAACTGTTTTCAACATTATTGAGCAACAGATCAGCATAATTTCTGAATGATGCTGAAAATTCAGCTTTGACATCACAGCAATACATCTTAAAACAGTTATTGTAAACTGTAATAATATTTCACAATATTACAGTTTTTACTGTACTTTTGATCCAATTAATGCAGCCTTGGTGAGCATAAATAACTTTTTTTAAACGCATTTAAAAAAAAAAAAATAATCTTACAGACCCAAAACATTTGTATGTTTAAATGTATATAGACATATAAATAAACAGAATAACATTTATTTTACTGTATATTTTATGTATTGTGTTTTTACTTTTGCATCACATTCCCCCCCCATTTTTCTCCGTTCACCATTTATGTCTAAAACAATCATGCCAATAAAGTAGTGTAGATTAGTCTGAAAAACCCCCCCACATAGAATACTTACTGCTCGGTTTCATCATCCTCTGACTTTTCGGTCTTCTCATTTTTGAGAAACATAATAACATCCTGCATAGTCTGTACTCAGGAAGCAAAAGGAGGAAGTATGTTTTAGTATGTAAATAACTTTGTTTCCTTTCTATAAAAAGATAAACTCCAAACTAACTGATAAACTCAGAAAACTAAACTTAGAATATTTGGGGCAAATAGATAAAAGCAGGGCACACATGACAAAACTTGGGAGAGGAAAATCATCTACTATCAGTGAAAACAACTCACCCTTCCAGCAATAAAACCCACTATCAGCACGTTAACTGGAAGCAGCATGGTTTTGATGTACCGAATTAGAGTCTGAAAACACATTAATTACAATGAAAAGCAAGACTGATTGAACTGATGCAAGAAAATAGATCACCCTGATCACACCCACCTCTGCTTCAATGAAGTCAAACTCAGCTGCACATGTGTACATCATTGTGTCAAAGTCTTTGTAGCTTGTGAACTTGGATTTGATCAGACTGCTGATGTGGGCCTATTTCAAAACAAAACGAAAATATCAAAAGCCCTAAGAAATGTTTAAAGGACCCCTCAGGCTAAAGCTAACTGATGTTCACAGCAAGAGAAAACAGCACAAGGTGTACAGCACTGCTCTCATTTTACTCACATCATCAGATGCCCCAAAGATCACAGACAGCATGAACTTCAGAATGACAGTGGAGACCACCCATGCAAGACACTGCATGATCTAACAAAAACAACACAATTGTTTTTGGTTAGTCAATTTTTTGTTAGTCAGGAACATTATTATTGATGCATCCAACACTGGGCGTGCTCTTACCCACGTGAAGATTCCAGGTTTGAATGTACCAACCAAACGGTCCCTCAGTGCAATAACCCCCTGAAACGAAAGTAGACAACCAGTAAAGCTGATGTTCCTTCACATTATGTTTGTGTTTGAGGTCATCTATTTGTATGCACTTTGTACCTAAAGGATTAGTTCACCCAAAAATGTGTCATCAATTACTCACCCTCATGTTGTTTCAAACCCGTAAGACTTTCATCTTCGAAACACAAATTAAGATATTTTAAATTAAATCTGAGAAATTTGTCCCTCCATTGACAGTCCATGCAACTACCACTTTGTTGCTTCAAAAAGTTCATAAAGAGATTATAAAACAAATCCATATGAATTAAGCGGTTATGTTGAAATTTTCTGAAGAGACACGATCGCTTTATATGATGAACAGATTGAATTTAGGCTTTTATTCACGTATAAACAATGATCATTAACAGAAGCTCAACCATACGCGCAAGAACAAACCACATTGGTTTTCTGTTTCCACTTCCTGTTAAGGTATCTGATGTGTGATCTGGTTAATGTTTATGTGAAAAGCCTAAATTAAATTTGTTCATCATTTAAAGCGATTGAGTCGCTTCAGAAAATTTGGACTAAACCACTCAGTTCATATGGATTATTTTTTTATGATCTCTTTATGAACTTTTTAAAGCATAAAAGTGGTAGTTGTATAGCGGTCAATGGAGAGACAGAAAGCTCTCAGATTTCATTAAAATATCTTCATTTGTGTTCTGAAGATGAAATGAAGTCTCACGGGTTTGGAACGACATGAGGGTGAGTAAATAATGACAGAATTTTCATTTTTGGGTGAACTAACCCTTTAATCATGGATACTTATTCAATAAGGCTATGGCACTATTTGCCTAGCATGTTCTCTGGAAGACAACATTCATATCATATCACCAATCATTTCACAATCATATCCGCTTCTACAGCAGTGGTTTTCAAACCGGTCCTGGAGGCACCCCAGCCCTGCACATTTTGTGTGTCTCCCTCATTTATCACACTTGATTCAACTCATCAGCTCGTTAGTAGAGACTGCAAGAACTAAATTAGGTGTGTCTGATAAGGGAGACATACAAAATGTGCAGGGCTGGGGTGCCTCCAGGACAGGTTTGAAAACCACTGTTCTACAGTGCTTAGAAACCATCCATCCTGAGCAAGTAACAGATGGATGCAAATACAATAATGAGACCTCACTCACCCAGATAGAAACCAGTGAAGAGGCGTAGAAGGACGTCAGCAGCATCGAGTTCCCAAACATCAGAAGAAAACAGATGGCCAAGGAGATCTGTGAGGAGCAGTCAGTTCATCAGTGAATCAGAAAGACAACATGAGCAATATTGTGGCTCCATCAATAAAGTCTATAAAGATTACTCATAAATAAAAAATGACTACATTACCATGTGTGTCACTAAGACGGACTGCATTTTTGTCGGACTCAGATATCCCAGGATATATGAAGCAAAAAGGGATGCAACCTGTGAAACACAGAAACATTCTTGTCATAGCATCCTTTGCTATCTTGCTGCAAAACAATTCTCTCATAAAGGTTGAAATTGAAAACGGGATATTCCTGAGGCATGCCAATCATGTTAGACTTATCTACAGTCAGTTTTCATCAGGCAAAAATATGATTACAAACAGGGCTTGACATTAACACCGGCCAAATGCGGGTGGATTTCAGCTACTATCCACTTTGCCAGGTTGAATTTTATATATAATATATAAATTTTTTAATTTTATATAATTATAGTCTTTAAAAAGGCATCTGAAATAATAAACTAATATAGATTTTTCGATACATATCAAAACTGTAATATTTGGAACGCTTCCAATGCTCATTTTCTGCAGAATAGATACATGATACCAGCTGCACTTTCTTGCTCTCTCATCTCTCTGACAGCAAGTTGACTCACAAACCCGCCTCCCCTCACTCGTACAATTTTACTCATTTCTGCATTTTGTGCTCACGCCCAAAGTGCACACACAAAGCTGCCTCTCAGTAGTAAATTGAGTTATTGAACCGTCAAATACACACAAAATAATGTCAATATGCCAGTCTTGGAAGGTATTCAGGTAAACACAGTCAGTTATGTTTTATGTGAACGGTAACAGTTGAGAAAGAAAATGCATGTGTAACAGTATAATGGATCTGTGCGTCAGGTCTTAAAGTGACAGCAGCCTAATATACCTGCTGCCAAATTATAAGATATTAAAAATATCTATATGGCAGTTTTTCCTCATGGTATCAATGTCAAAATTGTAGACAGTGAAAATGCTGAGTGGCTAGTAATTTTAGAAAACCACTAGCCACAGTGGTTGGTGAGCAGAAAAAGTTAATGTCAAACCCTGATTACAAATGAGTCTGTCTCTGGGGGTGAATGCAAACATTTCTTTTAGGAAACATGCACTACCGTTCAAAAGTTTGGGATCAGGAAGGTATTTCTTATATTCGGGGGGGCTTGAGAAAGTGAAAGTGCCCTTTTCATTGTGCCGCGGTGGCCACGCGAACGCGACTTCTACCGTTTGTGTTTATTGCTATGTCCTACTTTGTTGTGCTGTAGCCTACAGACAAATTAATACACTTAAAAGTTATGAATGACAAGGATAAAAGATGTGTTTTAGTCTTTTAAAATACATCCTCAATTATCTTGTATCTATATTTCACATACAGTGCCTGTGAGGAAGAGGAGAACACTCGCCTATCTTTAGCGAAACAGCGCGGAGAACCGCTTCTGGGACGCTTCTCAAAAACGTGCTGCAGCGCGGCTGGTATAAACACAAGCATTGACTAGAGTGGCCGCAATCAGCTCCGGTGGCCATGTCGGAGCCATAATGCGCCGCAGACCTGTGCAGTGTAAATAAGGGGTAAATGTTTCTTGAGCAGCAAATCAGCATATTAGAATGATTTTTAATATGGATCATGTGACACTGAAGACTGGATTAATGATGCTGAAAGCTTTGCCATCACAGGAATAAATTACATTTTAAAACATTAAAATAGAAAACAGTTACTGTAAATTGTAGTAATATTGGTGTTACTATATTCGATAAATGCAGCCTTGATGAGCAGAAGGGACTTCTTTCAAACACATTAAAAATCGTACCAACCCAAAACTTTTGCATGGTAGTGTATGTCCAGTATTTCAGGAACACTTCTATCTAGTGCAAAATTCGTTAATTGTGTTCAATTTCAGTGGGATGTTCAATGATGAAAGGTTGCAGAAACTAAATATTTTATTTGGCTGTTTGCCTGTACAAATATCAGCATTTAGACACAAACATTTATTTTGGCATGCTTACACTCTAGTCATCTCTTCCATCACTCACCTGGGTAAGTAAGACAAATTGAGCAAACTGCCACGGCAACATGAAGAAAACATTGGAGATTCCCAGAGCCATCATTGTATGCTTGCTTGGGTTCCTTGTCCTTACAAAATCAAAAATATACAATAAGATCTTAATTGTATAGAATAATCCAAATCTGTATTTCTAATGATAAATAAAAGTACATAACACAAACACACCATTACATTACATGGGAACAATGTAAAAGTAGATGGGTTAGAGGAAAAACACAAACATTTCTTAAATGTCTAACATCTGAAAGGTCTTAAGCCATCTCAAAGTACAAAATAATGAACGTAAGCTTGAAAGATTTAATATGAAGTGGGAATACGTGGGAAGAAAGCAAGTTACCGGAGGATGTATGTGAGCAGAAGCATCTGCAGAACCAGGAAGGGGTAAGAAAAACTCTCTCTCAGAGGTGGCGTCCACATGACCCGAGTACTCTGGGATTCAAGGGTTTAAAGAGTGATTGAATCTCTAAATACTAGGAGACAGTAGTAAAATAAAACACTATCTACACATGCTTAAGAAAACTTTAGCTTTACCTCTCCATGATTAAAGAAGAAACACAGAACTGTAACAGTGCCACCCAGTCGACTGCCACTATAAGAACATTCAAAAAAGAAAGTGCATGTTAGTTTTTGAAACAACACCGTTAGGATCAATCATTTGGAATCAAAACTAAACTTCTTAAAGATCCACTTTCTTCTGTATCGATTGAAGGACTCTTCTCTGACTGAGGTGTTTATTCTAGATTATCTAGGCTCTATTACCTTAGATATGTTCCATAAATAAAGAACAGACTCATCATCGCCCCATTTAACAGGAACACAAAGGTGACATAGAAGTATGCAGGATCTCCCAGACCTGTGGAAAAGCCACTCAAGTAAGTAAAATATCTGCAAAATGAAGAAAATGTGGCTTTCAGTCACACAGTCAATAAAATAGCACCTTCTGCCTTCGCTTTTTTTGCATGTCAAAAACACTTTAAAAATAAACCTTCCTTCGTGACAAGTGTGTTAGCAGAAGTAAAAGATGCAAGAAAATTAGTAAGTGCAAAAATAGGTTCAAGACATTTCATGCATTTTAATTGTAACTACAATCAAGGAAACTTTACTCTAGGACAGTAAGACAAATTAGAAGGTGATTGTAATAATAAATAAAGTTATCCCATTTTAGTGTTATTTACAATGTACTACTGCAAATGCACTAATATTAAACAAGTAGATGTTTGGGTCAACCAAGGCTTCTCAAATACCTTCACAACTCTCCACTGGATCTAGACCCTCCCCTCTGTTGATAGTCCAACACATTTTGGTAGGAAACCCAAAGAAATCCATTGTGCTGGTGAATGCTCTGTACCAGCTGGCCAAGACCACCTGCAGTACAAGAGAAAGTTCATTTCAAAGCTCAAGCAAAAACTGTAGAATAAAGAGATTTCATTGACATTCAGAAGATGCCAAGAAGGTCATCTAACCTCAGGGTACAAGTTGAACCTCTTTAGAGTGTTTATCACCAGAGGGTATTCAGTGAGCCGGTCATTCATAACCATGTAAAGACCATCCATGAAGGAAGGAGCCTCAATGATGGTCTTGAAATATGAGTAATACAGTCCCTATAAAGGTGAAAATTGTGAGTTTTATATATACACACACACACACACGTACAGTACATACACACACACACCAACACACAGAGGTTGGACAATGAAACACTCGCCAACATGGTGTTAAAAGTATCATGCCTATATATGTGAGGCCTGGTGGCCAATCTTCACTGATTTTACACATTAGTGCGTGTCTCGCTGGCTCATCTGTGACCAGGACAGCAAGTCTATGTGGTGTATCAAGAGCTATGGGGTAATGTCGGCATACTTCCATGAAGGATGAACCACATCCAACAGGAGTAACTGTTGACACAAGGGGAAGCTGTCTGTAAGGGTACTAACCCGGATTGTATCCAAAAAACATAAATCTACAGCTGCCCAACTCACTGCAGAATTAAATGCGCACCTCGACTTTCCTGTTTCCACCAAAACTGTTTGTCGGGAGCTACATAGAGCAGTCAATATTCATGGTCAGGCTGCTATAGCCAAACATTTGGTCACTTGTGCCAATGTCGGTTTCAATGGTTGCAACAGTGCAAATCTTGGGCTGTGGACAATGTGGAACATGTATTGTTCTCTGATGAGTCCACCTTCACTGTCTTTCCCACATCTGTGGAGAGTTACAGAGTGAAGAAGCCCCAAAGAGGCTCAACACCCGGACTGTTGCCGACCAGAGTAAAGTAGGGTGGTGAATCATTGATGGTTTGGGCTGCAATATCAAGGCATTCCCTACTGAGCTTGATGGGATGTCACTGCCAAGGATTACTGAACCATTCTAACATTGCACCCTGAAGGGAGTGCCGCGTATCAGCATGATAATGCACCAATACACACAGCAAGACTTGTGACAGAATGGTTTGATGAACATGAAAGTGAAGTTGAACAACTCCCATGGCCTGCACACTCACCAGATCTAAATATTTTTGAGCCACTTTAGGGCATTTTGGAGGAGTAAGCATCACATAGTGAACTGACCGCTGTTCTGGAATTCATCATTCCCAAGACGAATTGATGCTGTACCCCTAACCCATATAAATAAATTATTGTGGTCTACCAGGTGTTTCAGTTTCATTGTCAAACCTGTGTATATTACATACATACATGAACACACACACATATACATATATATATATATATATATATATATATATATATATATATATACATATGAATTTAACAAGGAAGTAATAACCATCTCCGTTCGAAAAGCCATCTCCTTTTCCAAGGATGACATGTGCGAAAAGTGTCTGTCATTTTCAAATAGATGTGAGAGATGATACCTGAGAAATACAGGAAAACGTATTTATTTTGTCATAAGAGGAACATTATTGTCAGTTTTAAAGGTCTAAAGATACTTACCAGTGTAAAAATCCCGCAATAAGAGCTGTGGAGAGAAATACATCAGGTTAGGCGACTTTGTCCAGGTCAGACCAGACCGCTACGTGGCCACACTGGAGGACTTTTATCTTAATCTGACCAACCAAACTCTAGTCTCTAGTAGATGACGTGGTAGAATTTGCCTAGTTTAATACAGACTGAGTCTGATCAATTATGTAATCAGTTAGCATCCGTGTTAAAACAGTGGGTGGTTGATATAAACAAATCTTAGGAAATGTCAGTAATGTCTGGTCAAAATTGGCTAATAACTGAAGCGAAATGAATTAAATTTGATTGGCTGTCAAGTACAGTTAACATGTAAGCATTCGCAAATAACCCACATTTTAAACTGTGCATTTAGTGTTGTTTAAGAATAAAAGCTCTACACAACTTTGTTGTTTACAAGCTGAGCTGTTTAATCCTGAAGACATGCTAGATGCTAATCTGAATAACCGTTAGCTACCTAGCGGCTAAGACACAAAGCCTTACCGAGAACAAGCACCGTTATTCCTCTTGCAAAAGCAGATGGACTCAAACCCAATTTGTTTCTAATGAACCCAGCAAAAAGTCCATTTTTACTCTGGAGAGCCGAGCCTTTCCCATCTTTCCCACGCCTGTTTTTCCCCGAGACGGATTGACTCCTGTCCTTCTCGCTGCTCTGGTCCTTGGCATTTGTTTTTCTCGTTTTAGCTACCATGTTTTCATATTTCTGTCCGTAATAGAGGAACAACAGGAGCGTAGATACGCGATAAAATCAGTTGTTTTACTCTTCCAAACGCCTCACGTCTGTGTTGCAGCACAGTTTGAGAGCTATGGGACTTCACTGATCTGTTGAATGAAGCGGGCATCGCCCCCCTCTGGACGCAGCGCTCATCTGTCAGCGTCACTTACCATGGCAACGCGTTTAATTAACCTGTGGGTAGCCATGATAGTAAAGAATCTCGGCAACCCGTAAAAAACAGTCGGTAATGACGCATTTAAATAAAATGCATATATACTGGCATATTATAACATATATTACATGTAGCCTAAGGCAGCGGTTTTCATCCTTGCGAAGGGTCGTCAATCATAGCATTTAAATGGCAGCTATAATTTTTCGTGTATTAAGACCCAATTTATACTCTGAAAAATTGATATTATAAACATATGTAAAATATTATTAAAAATACTTAGTTTCTATTACGTTAGGCTACATCATTACCTTTTTTTACTCATACTGTATCGTTATATATTTATTATTAAATTATTATTTAATTGATATATTTAGCCTATAGGCCTATATCTTTTTTTTTTTTAAATAATTTATTTATTGATATATGTTTAATCTTAATTGAATTCGTGTGAAAACCTCTTTAACACGTACACTAACAAATATTGTAATATTTTTTGAAAAATATATATTCGGAAATATTATTGTTAAATTTATTGACTTCAGCAGTCTGTTGCCAAATGATAGGCCTATTATCATTTGAGGTGACAGAAGATAATAAATAATCAGAATAATCCAAAATTTGCAAAAGGTGTGTTCACACAGACTTTTAAATAACTTTTCAAAGGCTTTTTATAGGTGTCATAAAATCAATCCAATAATTGGCCCTAACTATATTAATTATTAAACAAACAAAAAAGTGTGGTGACATATTTCAGTTGCTGAATCTGGAATAGCATAGCTACCAACATAGCCTATAGGCCAAGCTACACTTATTGTTTCCATAGAAAGATATGGTAGAAATAGTAAGAGAGTAGACTAGTGGGCAAAAGAAAGAATGCAAGCTAGCAAGTCATCCGTTTGGGAATCGGACTACGATGGTCGCTTTGCTCGTTTTTGAATGACTAAAGAACCAGTTCATAAGAGTCATTTGTGCGAGAATCGGAATACACTGCACAGCCTCTATCCAGCATGTGTTGTGATGAAATCAACCGCTTGATGTCGCTATGATACAACAAATCGAGCTGTAAGCCTGACGATCATAAGACACCTTTGAAAGAAGGCCATATACTTTATAATTAACAGAGTATGTAGGCCGCAGCGTGTATATACAGGGATGGTTTCACAGGCAGGGCATAGATTAAGCCAGTATCAGGCCTTAGTTAAATTATTTACCCCGGTTTCACAGACAGGGCTCAAGCCTATAACCCCAGACTAAAATGCATCGAGCAGTTTTAACTGAAAGCATCTTGCACTGGCACATCTTAAAATATGTCAGTGCCATTGTTTTGTCTCAAGATGCACACCAGTAATGTTTTTTTTTCTAAGGCACATTTATAAGAGGTACTTAAATTTACTTTTGGCAATAAGTTGAATACAGTTCTTGAAGTGGGCAAGGAGCTGATGGAACTAAAGCCACAGGAATCTGTTTAGTTTGGAACATGCTGAGAATAAAGGCTGGACTCCTTTTTGATGGTGACATCACAACAGTTTCTCTTCATCTCAAGAATCAAGGCCAGAGCACACTTCTCAACAGGGTATCTGAGGGGGGAACACAGTGTTTTCAGTTCCTTTTTACTTGTAGGCCTTGAAAAAAAAACTTACTTTCACTGGAAAACATGCACAAGAATGTAATGGATACAGTGACTTAGTTTGTTCCCATAGAAGAAAGAAATCACTTTAGATAGATAAAGCTGTTTTAATTCATTGTAATTAATTATTATAACAAATGTATGTAATGATTAGGGTACCATGGGAGAAGATAATTAAGAACAATGTACTTTTAACATATTTGTAACATATCTAGGTATAATTTTAGCATGTGCAGAATGATGATGTATCAGTCAATGTGTTACTATAGGAAATAAATAGAAACATTTGCTAATTTAGTTATTATACAAAATGTAAAAATATTCAAAGAGGCCACTACTGGGGTAAGAAAACACCCTGCCCCCCACCCCTTACAGAATTGGAACATGAAACATGAATATATATGTTAAAAAGTGTCATTAATGTAAAATACTAAATTAACTTTCTATTAAAAATTGCATGTTGACAATTTAGTTGTATAATTGAATAACCAGTGACAGACAAAGCAGAATCCCAGTAAAAGAAAGGTAAGATTATTCTGTGACTTATATTGGCATATTAATATTTACATAGGCCTATTTAATTGCCCATATTTTAATTGAAGATATGTCATAATAACAACACTATGAATGCAAATTTGATTTCACTCAACTAACCTACAGGTTTTAATGAAAGCAAAGATGTCTGAAATGTACATCTAATTCATGGAAATACTGAATAATAACCCCATTAATTACAATAATTATTAAATTAAATGTAAATATATTATATATAAATATAAACATATTATATAAATATTATTCATATAAAATTGTCTAATTTGATCTTTTTACTTCAAAATAAAAACCATAACTTTTACTTAATCCCTCATTAACAAATACACACAAAAAACTTCAACATAACACAATGTTTCGCCTGACTAAATTTCACAAATGTTTCATTCATTTCATTCAGATGAATGACAAAAATAGCATAGCCATTCATCAAAAGTGCTGAGATAAGATTTTGTGTCATCTATGGTCTCTCGACTTACTCTACACCATGTTTGTATATGTATATTATTAACGAATTATTATTGACAATTATTAATTAATCAATCATTAATTCATTATATATTAATTAGCTGTTGACAGTTGATAATCATTGTAAATAGCTATTTTAAATTTTTTTTTACCTTATATTCTTTATTACAAATTACTCGGCTTGTCTTGTTTACCTGGTTTATATGGTTAAGCTTTTTATCTCATACTAGATGATGATGATGATCATATTGAGCCTAGCCTAATCACATAATAATGCATGAGCTGGTACAGACAGTCCTGCAACATCCATCATGTTGAAAAGGTGTCCGTTCAATGACGGTCTCAGGTGCCAAGCGATGAATTGTTTTCTGCCGTTGTACTGATCTCACCATGGCCTTTCACGGCCTCTGAGTGAAACACTGGTGCTAGACATAACCTAAATACAATAACGAGACTCTGTGCCCATCTTGAAAGTTATGGTTAGGGGTGCCACTGAAAATGTCTGTGGTGTTAGCACAGCTTGTGGCCACACTGAGGGAATTTGTTTTTTCAGCAAACATAGCTGAGATCTGGCCCAGTTTGGAGGGTGAGAGCGTAGGTTCTGCTGTTAGCTGATGACACCTCCTGTCCAGGCGCTCTGGTTGCCAGTACACTTGGCCCATCATGAAAGCCAACAAGCAGATTCAGCTGCGTCATCATTTAAAGCATGTTGTGTGGGAGGATGTTTATTCACATTTTTGTCCTGTTTGAGTTACGCACTTAGATTGAAAAGTGATGCATAACTAAGTGCATATTATTTTTAAATATATAACACTAAATAATTTTCCTTTCATTCTGAATAAAATATACATTTTATATAAACAAACATTCAGCATTTGTACATCTAATCTGGTGTTGACACCACAGTTGAGTTCAATCTGATCATAAAATGTAGTATTATCAAAAGGACATTCAGCAAAGCCACCCACTGACCACACGTATGAAAGGCCTGGCTGGCTGAAGTGTGAATCAGGGATCATTGTTTATGTAAAGGGTTTTCTGTGCCCTGAAGGTTCCCCAAAACTCAAATATCTCCCAGATGGGCTAAAGGCGTGCCAGTATAATCATGGGACAGTGAAAATTGGCATTGAGCTCTTTTTCTCTCTCCCTCAGTTTGTAAGTATGGATGGAGTGTCAAAACAGTTTAATGCATGAGTACAATCAAATTCAAGTAATAAAAACTATGAAATAACACAAATTAAATTTTACAAATTATATAGTTACCAGCCACTTTATTAGGTACACCTTGATAGTACTGTATTTGATTCCCTTTTGCCTTCAAAACTGCCTTAATTCTTCGTGGCATAGATTCAACAAGCTGCTGAAAAAAATCCTCAGAGATTTCGGTCTATATTGACATGATAGCATATATATAAGATTTGTCGGCTGCACATACATGATGCAACTCTCACGTTCCACCACATGCCAAAGGTGCTCTATTGGATTGAGATCTGGAAACTGTGGAGGCCATTTGAGTAGTGAACTCATTGTCATGTTCAGGAAACCAGTTTGAGATGATTTGAGCTTTGTGACATAGAGTGTTATCCTGCTGAAAGTAGACATCAGAAGTCCACTGTGGTCATAAAGGGATGGACATGGTCAGCAACAATACTCATGTAAGCTGTGGCGTTTAAACAATGCTCAATTGGTACTAAGGGGTCCAAAGTGTGCCAAGAAAATATTTCCCACCCCATTACACCACCTGCACCAGCCTGAATCGTTGATACAAGGCAGGATGGATCCATGCTTTTGTTTACGCCAAATTCTGACCCTACCATCTGAATGTTGCAACAGAAATCGAGACTAATCAGATGCAGGAAGCTTTTTTTTAATTTTCTATTGTCTAATTTTGGTGAGCCTGTGTGAATTGTAGCCTCAGTTTCCTGTTCTTAGCTGACAGGAGTGTCACCCGCTGTGTCTTCTGTTGCTGTAGCTCATCTGCTTCAAGGTTTGACGTGTTGTTCAGAGATGCTCTTCTGCAGACCTCGGTTGTAGCTTGGTTGAGTGCTTATTTGAGTTACTGTTGCCTTTCTATCAGCTCGAACCAGTCTGGCCATTCTCCTCTGACCTCTGGCATCAACAAGGCAATTTCAACCACAGAACTGGATATTTTCTCTTTTTCGGACCATTCTCTGTAAACCGAGATGGGGGTGCGTGAACATCCCAGTAGATCAGCAGTTTCTGAAATACTCAGACCAGCCCATCTGGCAACAAGTATGAACTTCACCAGATCATCTTGACCATGTCTAATTTAAAAAAAAAAAAAAAAAAAAAAAAAAAAATGTATATATATATATATATATTCAAAGGTGACAGTAAATAAAATTACATTGTAACAAATACAATTCTTTTAAAAAAACATATATCATTGTTTCCACAAAAAGAAAGAAAGAATAAAGAAATGTTTCTTAATATTTCTCAAAATGACTATTTATGATCAAATAAATGCAGCCTTGGTGTGCATAAGAGACTTCCTTCAAAAACATTACAAAATCTTATGGACCCCAAACTTATTATTCTAAGTAGCGTTTGTGAACGGATTTTGTAGTTGTTATTCTCTGTAACATCTTTGTGGTTTGAGCGCAGTGTGTGGTGCAGTGAGGTAATTGCATTGCAGCTACTGACTGCCCGTCTGTGTGACATGTTTATTACTGGCAAGAAACACATGCTGTCAATGATCACTTATTCTTAGGGCTTCAGTTATCTCAACATTACGCCCCATTAGTATTCTCTGGAAACCAATTCAATTAGAGCCCTCCTGGGTCCCACAGATGCCATTTATCTCAGAGAACAGAGCATCAATCACTGTGAGAGTTTATCAGCTGTCTGAGCAAAGCACAAGAAAAGTGTGTCTGTGCCTAATTCCCTTTGCGACATACTTTGTGTTATTATTCAGTTGATTATTAAACTATGATCTTCAAAATTCATTCTTTTGTGCATAAATAATGACAGAATTATCATTTTGATGTGAACGATTCCTTTAAGGTTTCTATTTGCTCTTGGCTATCCAGGCACACCTGCTCAGACTGACGTACGGCTGCAGACCTTGCTTTAATCCCAATGCAGCACTCTCAGGATTACAGCTGCTCTCTTCTCTCAGTATCTACAGTCACCTGCTGCCTCTCCAAGGTGATCACACACACATGTTGATGTCAGTCTCTGCTCCCTGCCTTATCCCTCAGATACATATCATGACTATTATGCAGGGTTTTTCAGCAAAAGGAAAGAGTGTTTTGTAAAGCAGCTTGTCTTTACAGTGGTTGCATGTTCTTCAAATGACCAGAAAGGTTTAGCTAAAAAACACGCACATAAATATACACACGTCTGGTTTACTATCTTTGTGGGATAGTCAAGGTGCCCATGCTGACCACTGTCCACCGCCGAAAGCGCCAACAGTTGGCACGTGAGCATCAGAACTGGACCATGGAGCAATGGAAGAAGGTGGCCTGGTCTGATGGATCACGTTTTCTTTTACATCACGTGGATGGCCGGGTGCGTGTGCGTCGCTTACCTAGGGTGGCACTAGGCACCAAGATGCACTATGGGAAGAATGCAAGCTGGCGGAGGCAGTGTGATGCTTTGGCAGCAAAAGGGAGACCAACATAATATTACAAAGGTGGTCATAATGTTATGCCTGATCAATGTATATATTGCATGCATAGAGGCAATATATCAAGCAAATATATATATATATATATCATTTATAAAATCACTGTTTTAGATAAACTATCATTTTTAATCATTAGGGTCCAGTGTTGTTTTGACTTTCGTTTTGTGAATAAAAACAGCTTAAACATTCTAAATGTCTTCTTTTGTGTTACACAGAACAACATACTTCAGGTTTGCAATGACATAATGGGGAACATAGGGTTTTTGGGTGAACTATCCCATTAACTTAACTCATCTTTACCCAACTGGCTACAATCTGTGGCACTTACATACATCAAAACTTCTGCTAAGCAAATGTATTGTGGCAAAAAAATACAGGCCCCCTTCAGTCGAGCATTTAATCAGAGTTGTATCAAAAGCACTTTGTGGGTAAGATGTGGTTGGAGGTTTGCGAGAGGACATGATTGGCTTAGTCCAGTGTAGAAAGATTGTTTCCTTTGGCCCCGTTCAGTGATTTCCTGCCCTGTGATCATCTCTTCCATATGATTAGACCGATGTGCAGAACATGCCGTCATGTGATGGGCTTATGCCACAGGCCGAGACTTTGCTGGCCGTCAGTGGGTGTGAGCATAAAGAGAAATGAACTGCAACAGGCTTTGCGAGAGACAGGGTAATTACTGGGAGAGAGCAGTAAAAACCCAACATAATTTACCAGAAGATATTAACATTGGGCCTGATGCCGCAAAAGCAAAGATATTTCTGTCAGCAGCCTACGACAATATTATTTGTTGAAATAGCACAGAACCTCCTCCCTTACACACACAGAAACACATATGGCACCACAGCTGAGACACACTGGGTCTGTAATGCAATTACTCCGACAAGATGTCTTTTCATTCAAACCCAACACAATACACAGAAGCTTTTCTACAAAGTTGCAGCTGCTCCTCTTTAGTTAATACAAGCACATGCAGAGAACAAACTGTTAAGTAGTTGGGTGGTGCGGACACACGAGCGAACAGGTTGAGAGAGGATTTCGAATTGAAATCAATCATTCATCTGACATAGCCAGTGGCCTCCTAGCCTTTTTTGCCAGCTAATTATGCGAAATATTTTTCCACTACACCTCTTACTCAAAGATATACCTGATCATCTATAGATAGAAATGTGGAAAGCCAATTACTTTAAAGTGGAGGGCCTGGGATGATCTTGAACCCCTTGGTGTGTGATGCCTTCGAAATGCTTTACACACTAGAAGAGACTCCCTGTCACTTGTCAACACCCAAATGTTTTAATCTTTCCTTCCTCAGTGCATATTAAAAGATTATGAGCTTTCTGCATGGCTGGGCGGCCCACAGTCCCTTGTTTTGCAGCTTTCTAAAGGCCCCGGCACATGTGGAGACCCAGGCGGGGCGGGTGGCAAGGGATTTGAGTTCGACCTGAGGTGACTAGATGAGGAGAGAACTTGGTGAATCGAGATATGTTCTGCTCACAAGAAAATCCATTATGATGATTTGTTTTGTGCCATTATTTTTTTTATAGCAATTAAACCAATTTCACCCCAAAATTGTTGTTAGTCCTATTATTTTTTTCTAATGATTCTCATTAGATTACCATAATAAGGGTTTCTGCAGGTTTTACCAAGTCAAATTTAAGAGTTTTTAAGACCTTTTTAAGCCCATTATGAATTAAATTTAAGACCTATATCACGCATAGGGACCTATATCACCCAACGGTACCTTTTTTCGGTACTTTAGGGATACATCAATAATTGTAAAGAAACTGTAAGTCATTTATAGAAGTGTTATTGACATTATGCCAGAGCTGCCTTGGTCTGCCATTGTCTGTGATGTTTGTTTACTGTAATATTTACCAGTAAATAGTAGGCTACTAGCTACTTAAATGAATTAATTGAATTCATAAAAACAACCATATTTTTTTTTCTTTTTAATTCAATTTCTATGAAAAGATTTCCCACAAATTCTGTTGTGTATTTTCTGGTAATCAAATGAAGCCATAAAACATAAATGTATCTTTAATTTAATTAAACAAACTTTTTTGTCAAACAAAGTGCTGCACAACTGAGCTTTATACTGTTAAAATTAAAACATGGAAGACATTTTTTTATTTATTACTTATAAAATAAAGTTTTGATAATTTATTATTATTATATTAGTGTTAGTACTATTATTACACTGAGACATATCTAAATTCTACTGTACAACAGTAATATATTTGTCAAGTTAAACCAAACTTTTATTTTGACGGGTTGACGTGAATACCATCACCTTTGAGTTTCTGTGTGTTTATGACATGATGGTAGTTTTTCTCAAATGAAAAATGTGCATTATTTTTTTTATTTTTTTTTTCATAATTAGGATGCCACATTTGCCATATTATTAATAAAACAAACACAATGCATGAATCTTGTTTGGTATTACAAAAAAGGCTGGTCCAGTGGTGTGCTATCTAACTTTAATTACATGATCGCTTAGGGTGGGAAATATGACCAAAAAGTAAACCACAGCAATAAGCATGTGCTTAATATAAGTAAAAAGTTCTCAAGTAATTAAGTAATCAAGTAAACGGTCAGTAAGAACCTATAAACAAATGACAATAGGACAAATAAATACAACATAAAGATACAGATACAAACATTGCTTTAAGCTGAGGTAGGCTACTGTTTGTTTTTTTCCCGTTGTTGTTTGCTTAACATGAACGACAGACAGGAGCGGGTATAGGCTATATTAGGTTGCTTTCACTTTAAGAGCTACAGTAATGCGCAGATCCAATACTGACACACGTCCCAAACTTTTTTACACACAACATGACAACAGCCAATATGTACATAGCAATATTGCGTGTGTTTGATCGTTCTAGGGCAATAAGCCTAGAAATAGACACATTCATATACTCACACGAGCACTGACAGGCGGCAAACGCGTGCACAGAATCCGCAGTCAGTCTGACATCGGTCCGTGTGTAAATACCGAACTGAGTTCGTGGTTTACAGCGCTTTTATTAACTCTTTTCTAGTGCGCAATTGCTTCGCCCGGTCCTGGGCGCTTATGCGAGACGGCAGGTGAGAAAGATTTCGCTTTCACAATTGCGGAACTGGAAGAACTGGAGAACTGTTAGCTGAAGAATAAAATAAAACAATCCTGTCTGTGGTACAATCCGAAAGAGACTCGCGCCAATAACACGAAAGCTGATTGGCTGCAATATAGATGCATGTTGGTCTCATTTGTAGTTGTAATACAGCGAATTATAGTTGGACTAGCGAAAGAAAGAACTACAACACCCCGGAATAAACACACACACACACACACACTCTAAAGCGCTGCGGGAGCATTTCAATGTGCGTTACATGGACGTAGGAAGTTTAAGACCCGTTTACAATTATTTAAGACCTAGAACTCAATACTTCAGCGAATTTAAGACTTTTTAAGGACTAAAATTTTGATTTAGAAATTTTAGACTAGAATTCCCCCATTCTCTTCCCACCCTATTTTATATTATAATCGTGTTTTAATGATTCTCATTGCCAAAATATAGTAATTTCTTTTATAATTATTAAAATATTATTATTTAAAAAAATCGTATTAAGGCAATATATAAAACTAAAACAATAACATAACATATAACCACTTTTTTTTTTCTTTTCTTTTTTAAATACAATTTATTTGAACAAATAACTGTTAATTTCTCTATATTTTTTAATAATGTAATTTTACAAAAAAAAAGGGAAATGGGTGTTAATTGTCATGAAATAAATGTGTCAAAGCTAAAAAATCTTACTATTTACTAAAAACATCAAATAATAATAACAATTAAATGTAAAAAATAATTAAAAGTTGAAGCAATACCTACTTATGTATGATTGTTATAATCGCTTAAATATTAAAGTTTATGAGAATCCAAATCATAAAAGCAAGAAAAATCTCAGAACTTGCTATAGTTATGTTCATACTTACATGTGCTAAAATGATTAGTGTTAGCATGTGTTTGTGAGTCTCAGCATAAATTTGTGTATGAAAACTTTGCCACATTACTCCCAGATTCCATCCTGACACTAGGCTCACTTGTTGGTGCCCATTGCAAAAAAAAAAAAAAAAAAAAAAAAAAAAAAGTGAGAAAGTGAGAGCACAGGTTTGTATTAACACTCCTTACAGGTAGAGAGCAGAGGCGTAATAGCCTCTTTCAGCACCTAAGCGAGGCGGCGTGCTGCAGTAATCTTTCAGCAACTTGGCTCCTCGCTAACAGGCCTTCTCTGAGAGCGCCTTTCAATTAGCAGTTTATTATTGCAGAGGCCCCACAGCACCGGGCGCTGATAGCCACATGCCAATACTGCTACTGACACTTCGGGGGTAAGCGCTTTCACCGTGGGGGTGGGGAGAGGGGGCTGGCATCGAAGGGACTGACACCTCTCACTTACACCGTCACTGGCATCTGAAACAACTACACCTGATAGCGCTACCAAAGTCACACCTTTATTACATGGTATTCTTTTCATGTTTGGTCTCCAACTTGCATAAAAACGCTATTTTATGATTGCATTTAATGGCTCAACATTGCAACTGTCAAAACACTGCACTTCCCTGTCCTCTCTCTGAAATGCTTTCACATAAACACGTATGCAGACACACACACACATGCACGGCTCTGTCCCTCTCCATCCGAACCCTGGGCTTCTATCTGCCAATGCGCTTGTAGAGATATTGTTAGCATTCCATTTGCCATTTACATTTTCTCTGCTTGACATAATTGAAGAATGGATGCTCTTATGAAAATTAAACTTGCGGTCCTCCCGGGTTACTGTAACCCTGTTAAAATGTAATGAGATTCTTTATGCGTCTTCTTGTGATTTTTTATTAAATAGAATATCAGTATGACTAATTCCCCAGGCCTAAATGCAGACTGGGACACGGCATTATTGATAGGGCAGTGCGTAAGTGGTCTCCCATCCCCAGCCTCTAATGGTCTAATAATGCATTATACCAGTATCAGTGGGCCTGTGGCTTGCAGTGCTTATTGTCGTTATTGAAAACACCTGGCCGGACCATTCATCAAGGTTAAATCAAGAGGGCCCATTTGTTCATTAGCCTGTCACTAAACATCTTTATTTAGTTTTGCTGTCCGAGGCAGATCGGCGGCCGTGGAATTCTGAGCAGAGGAGTCCCGGAGTCCTTCCGAACAGGGAGCGATGCTAAACGGTGTCATTCCGGACGAATGATAAAGAGAAACAGATTATAGTTGTTCCCGGAACACAGGCTATTTCCCTGTGTATGAATTCACCACACTCATTTATCTGGCAGTCCTGTTTATATGGGAGAGTGAAAAACAGCCTGTCTCGTTCTTCTTCTTTTTCTTTTTTTGTTTACCCACACTAACATACAAGAAACAGTCTGAGAAAAAAAGCGATGCTTATTTCCCCACAAATATTGACATATGTAATTAATAGAATTGATAATTATCAGACGTTAATTAATTCTCCAAAATAAATGAGCAAGTCCTCTGAAGCCTATTATGAAATTACTGGCACTGACAACTGAGGTCATTAGTATTAATTATCTTGCCCACAAAGAGGATAGAAGGCACCCATAATAGCGTTTAAGAGCAAATTATATCTCCCTTTAAGCCATTTATTACGAATAAAATCAATAAGGTAATTTTTTATCATCTCCACTATTCACAAATGTTAATTTGGAAATGTAAGGCATTATGTAAAGTAAACTGCACAACTTAGTTCTTTTTATACCATATAATATGTGTGTGTGTGTGTAAATATTTTAAAATATGAACATTTTACATTTTAATCTCTTCAGCTGTATACATAAATACAGATGTATTGGGTAAATCTATCTATCTATCTATCTATCTATCTATCTATCTATCTATCTATCTATCTGTGTGTATAATATACATATGTGTGCTCTTCAGCTGTATGCATACATACAGATATAATTCTTTATCTGTTTACAATAAATCTTTAATATTTTATTAAGAGGAGTGTCATTGCAATACAACGTATTGCAATATCACAGTGAAATATTTTCATTGCAATGACATACTTTTAGTAATGATATATACATTTGTAATGTTAAGAAGGTACGTTAGTTATACCTAATATAGTAAAAAAAGTTTTCAAAAAAGCAACTGGTTGTTGGTGACAGAATAGGATCTATTGTGTACTTCTGACAGTTTGAAATACGAGGCTAAAACTGCTGCGGTTCGATATACTGTACACTATTCTGTGTTTTTGATTGTCAATATGCAACAGTCAACAACAGTCACTTCCCACTTCCCAGGTTCACAGAAACCTGAACAATGGCATCATAAAACGGCAGCATTTCACAGAGACTGTAAATGTCATGAGCAATGAAGAAAAAATAATACACACGCACACCTTGGCTACATTGGGCGGAAACCCCGACACGCTAGGCAATGAAGTGGCACCGCGTTGATGAACACATGCGCTGGTCCGAACCCAGCTGCCAGAGTGGGACACGGCGGGGCTCGCTGTGAACTGAGTTTACAGAACCATATATCTCTCATGGCCGTGGCACACGGGCGTCCACCAACCTCAGCCGTCTGTCAGTGTCCTGGGTCACACAGACCAAAGACAAACAAACACCCGCAGCTGGACCTGCACCTTTATATACTTGCTTTCTCAGAAATACAAACACACACACACACACACACACAAAATCACAATTACGGTATACATCTTCACCCACATAAACCTCTGGTCACATTTGGACATGGTGTTTTGTGGGCCATTGTGTGTGTGTTTTTGCTGATTCTAAATCTTGCAGAGACACATACATGCTCAGTAAAAAGAAAAAATGGTATGCAGCCAAAAGCTGCAGGGATGCAGAACAAAAGTATATGTTACGAGATAAATGGCTAATATAAATAGTCATGAACATTAGTGAGCAGAATCACAAGCAAACGCATCGTTTGGGTTACTGCGGTGTTTATATTGCAGTGAAATGCCAGTAACTCTGGGTGGAGACTGTTCTCATGGACAAGGGAAAAGAAAACGGAAAGAGGTTGAGCACCAAATCATGTTGGCAATTGCTGACTGTTGTTCATATCTCAGTTATATCTCCCTTAAGAAGACATTTTATGTAGATGGACAACATTTTATAGAGGGTCATTTGCTGTTCTTCAGTATCTTCTGAAACTTGAATGAATATAAATATAATAAAAATATATTTTAAAGGGTACATAAACACACACAGTTTCTGCCAATCTCATGTTAATCTTGAGTACCTATAGAGTAGTATTGCATACTTCACACACACACACACACACACACACAATACATCATGGCATTATCCCTGGATAACTTTCGATTCACTATACGTTCGTGTTGTTCACATTATATGCACTTACTTGCCGATTGGCAACAAAACACAGATATTTGATGCAGTTTTACTCACCGCCTGCGGTTTCGACTCATGACTGGGAACAAACAAACACACTTGCAGAACTCCGTTGCTTCCCCGGAAAAACAAACTGCATCTACTGTTTCCTAAACGCTAGGTTATTTGGGAATCTGAACAAAGTTATCTTTCCCTCACAACCAGAAACACACTTCTTTAGTGACATTGTTGATTTTGTGGTCTAAAAACTAAATGACAGCGCTGCCGACGGCTTCTGTAACCTGAATGAAGCTCGTTGATGGGCGTGCTCTACACAATGTACAATGTAAAAACGTGTGTACACAATAAGTGCATTGTATCAAATTATTAATTTAAATGTTAGTACATAGTAGTTAAGGCCACCTAATATAAAGTGGGTCCAAAAATCATTTTAAAACAATATTCTAATTACATTACTTTCTTTCTTTTTGGAATCAACTAAGGAAAAACTGAAGAAAACCTGGAATATTTCCAATTTACCATTCTAGGTTAGTGTAGTGTAGCAACCGGGAGCATGGCAAAAAATGGCAACATCCTCAAACCAAGTAGTAAAATTTAAAGTTGAATTGTGATATTAAGTATTATTAAGATACATATGAATAAATGTACTTAATCACTGCACGAATGAGTAATTTCCTTTCCTGTTACTTTACCAGTGATGTTCTACTAAGACCAGACCAACAAAAATAATGACCATAACTAAAGGAAGGAAATTATGCTATAAATGTCTCACGTATGAGTGACTGTACAGTGTTTCAGAGTAAAAATGGGCATGTTTCTCACTTGAATATTCAAGTCTAATAGACTTGATTGTCTGTCAAAAGAGGGAGAAAATGTTGTGGTGTGGATTCATTTAGTAAAAAGGAGAAAATTATTCTTCATTCCTTTTAACAATTTGGCATGCGCTTGATGCGGGGAGAAAATTATTTTCAATTGTCTGCATCACTCAAGAAGCCCGAGGAGCTATGAATTGCCAAAAGTGATTTGATTAGGTTGAGCCTAATGACTTGAATCCATCTTCACATTTATCCTCTCTACTCAAACGGAGACAATGTTCCTTGTCAGCAAATTTTTACAACTGAATGGCTGTCTCCTGTTTTTCTGGCGATGACAATGAGGTTTTTTGCAGGCCTGTATGTTGCAGCGCACAGTAGCTCCCATTACAGTGCAACCTAAGCCATCATCATCTGTAGCATCACTCTCTCTCCATCTCATGGTCAGCCTCTCTCTCTCGCTCAGGGTCAGGCCAAGGGCCTGGGAGGGTGGGAGAGCTTTCCCTCCGGACTGTTTATTTTAATTTGTGGAGTTGCCGGGGACAACGAACAGCGGTTAGTTGTATGCCTTGGCAGCTCTTTTTAAACAGCCTACTTGTCTGATGTCATGACAGGATTAGGGGTAAGCGTGCGAGTAACGCGTTGATGACGCATTCGTAATTGAAACAGATCATAATCGGGTCCATAATGATCAACACCTTCATATGGGAAAAGACATGGTGTGATCTAATCAGCAATAGATAGGCAACTAGTCTGTCAGATATAATTCATTATGTGAAAGTATGTAAAAAAGTAATGAAGAGAAAAATAACAAACTTTTGTAATCAACAGTTGGATTACGGAAGTAAAAACGTAATTTTCTCTATAGGGAAATTGATTTGATCTTATAATACTTTAAAGACAGACCTATGAGCTAAGAGGTTGTTAATCTGTGGCATTTGCTCAGCCCGCATTATTTCATCTTATTTTTATAATAAAATAAGCGTGTTTAAATGGTATTCCTGTTGAAAAACTACATTACCCATGATGCTGTACAGAAAATTAGACCAATCAAAAAAACCAACACGCTCCAAAATAGCTCTTTAGCTCCACCCACTGTGCACTGCGAATGACGTAATCGCGTCAATCTCTCTACGCTCTCAAAATACTGAAATGTATATATACATGCATATTTTGTATATATATATACATATAAATTAGTAAATTAATAGTTTTATATTTCTCCACAGTTTTTTATTTGATTAGGCTGTTCGTAATGCTTCATGGGATTGTAGTTCTTTCCCTCACTAAAGTTTGTAGTGTTGTGATTCACCTTGTCGCTGATTGGCTTGGTTCATGGATTATAGCTCTTTAACAAAGACTATTCAAAAATCCCTATGGGAAAAATGAATGAAAAAAATACTTTAGGAACCAGCGCTGCTGAAAAGGGGTCGGACATTGTTGCACTCTATGATGGACAATTAGTGCTTCAATTAGGGCTTCAAAATCTAGGTTACCATTCACTCCCATTAAAAAGCTTGGAAAAGCCAGGATATTTTTTAATATAACTCTGATTGTGTTTGGCTGAAAGAAGAAAGTCAAATACACCTAGGATAGATTGAGGGTGAGTAAACCATGGGATAACCCTTTAATGAATAATTAATGATTCAAGAAGACTAATAAAAGAAAGTAAATTATTAAATAAGTTCAAACAAATAAACAAATATCTTTGAGAAAGTTTATGACCAAGTTAGATTAAATATTGGCAATCATTTTTGTCTGCTGAAATCAGTCGGAACCACTAATAAATATAGCCTATTAAAAAAAAAGAAAGGAAAATAAGTAAATATATTTTAATAAATACATATTTTTGAGAAGTTTTATTGACTATGTTGGATTTTACGTTGCCATCTGCTGAAATCAATCTTAAAAACACTTAATAAACAGAGAATATTTTACAGAAATAAAATTAATTAAAATGACTACATTTGAAAAAAAAAACTAATAAATTAACAAATAAATATTGTTTTATGGCTTGAGCTTTATGTTTTTTGAGTTTTTATTACCAAGTTAGATATTATGTTGCCATTATTTCCTATCTGCTGAAAACACTAATAAACAGAGCCTAATAAAAGAAAATAAATTACATAAAATCTAATTATTAAATTAAAATCAAATAAATACATTTGAAAAACAAACAAACAAACAAACAAATACATATTTCTGAGAAGTTTCTATTTTATGTTGCCATTATTTTCTCTCAGCTGAAATCATTCAGAAACACTAGCATAATATAAATGTATATATAGCATAATAAAATAAAACATGAAAGGCAATAAATAAATAAACAAATAGTTTTAAGTTAGATTTTCTTAGACCAAGTTTTATTTTGCCAATATTTTATCAATCAATTTAAAACACCGCTAAATATAGCCCTACAATATTAGAAATACACTCTAAAGAGACCATTAGTTACATAGAGCTTTGCTCTGTGTCTCACTTGTCACACCAGCAGTGTTTTAGCATTTAAGATGGAGGCAAAGATGCCAACTGACATCTAACTCATGCATTAAATCTAATAATGAAGTCTTGTTTTTAAGAAGGAGAGAGGTAGCACGCCGGTAGATTTTATTAGATGATGCCATTGGAGGAGTCTGATTCGGGAATAACCGAAGAGGACACCAGAGAGCCTGTGAGACTGAGTGGAACTGGTGTTTCAAAAAGAGGAACAGAGAGGAGAGGAGACAGGTGGCGTTTACGCCGCTACTACCGCAATCACAGGAGCGTCCGTCAGAGGGATATTGCTCCTGGCTCAAGAGAAAAAAAGAGAAACATTTCACCGCTTGCAGAGAAGAAAGTCTGTTGGTGAGGGGGACCCTAATCACATTACCCTAGAAAACTTTTACTTATGGCTAATGGAATTCGTTTAAAATTGAACCATGGAGGCATAAGTACATTTGCATTGATCCAGATATGTATAGAGCCAAAGTCAGTCTATCTATTTTGTGAGGGAATTAAAGCGGGTAAGCCCATAGAGCCAGACTGTATAATCCTATGTTAAAAGATCAATACGAGCTGGCCCGCTCATAGGCCTTTTTTATTTGCTAAAACGCGTGTATGCGCGGGTGCGCGCTTGTCCGGTGTATATTTTGCCAGCGAATTCTTCTGTGTGTGGGAATTGGCCATCTCCCATGCTTACCTGCTTGTTGGGTGGCGGCCCGGCTCTTTCGTGGCTCTTTGGGGTTTTGCGCGCCTGTTAACGCCATACAAATAAGCAGCACTGTCCTCCGTTTATTTAGTCTGACACTTGTGACATCCATCGTCTATAAAAGCCCCTGTGACGGCTGGCCCTTAAGAGGAAAATATAGGATTGCAGGATACAACCAGTCAGTTAAATTAAAACAGCACATTTAAAAATATAAAATAAAATAAAAACATTTTACAAAGAAAACTAAAAATGTTCTGTTAAAGGAAACACCTATTGCTTAATGTGTAACAAATTAAAGAATATATAAAAAATAACTAAATAATAATTACTTTTTGTAAAGTGTGCCACACTGTATCCAACACTGTCTGTACTCCTATTGGTAGTCTACACATTAGGCTATGCCACTGCTAATTTGCATAAATGCAACATAGCACAACAACGTTGTGAGAAATTGCCAACTCTCAGTTGCTGTGTTTCCATCCAGGTTGAGAAATTAACTTGTGTGCAAAATTGGAATATCACATAAAACATTTGTGAATAAAGCACCGTTTTAAGTTCAAGAGAACAAAATCATCACTTCCTGGGAAATCGGTGCATGATATCTGTAATAAAAATGGAAGTTGCTGCTCTTTTTTCTTCCATCATAAGTGACTTGCGCCTCAGAGCGTGGAAACGAAACACGATAAACACTCATCATTATCGCAATCGTGTGAGACACTTCTGGGAGGTAATTATGCCCCACTATTGTGATGACAGACTTTGGCTCAGGCATTTGAGATGCTGTGCAATGAGATTGGTCTGCTGGTTAGTCCAGTTATCCAATAACATCCACTGATGAAGCAGAATCACATTTTTGTTGCGCATACAGGAATTTATTTGGCAAATGTTTCCATTGTAGTTTAAGTGCATGTCTTCTTATCAAATAAAAAAAATTATCTGCCTCAATTCACCCTTTGCCGGGAGCTTGATTGACAGGCGATCTGACCAATCATAATCCACCATCTGCCTAATCCGCATCCATTTTGTCTGACAAAGCAGTCAGCAGAGTTAGTAGATTAACATCGGTGGATTTGAATTTAAAAACGGTGTGTACTGACGTCAGAGGTGGACAAAGTGCACAACTCCATTACTTGAGTTAAAGTAAAAGTACTACTGGTCAAATATTACTCCATTACAAAAGAAAGCTGTATAGATAGATTTTTACTTAAGTAACGTTTTTAAAAGTACTTAAGTATCAAAAGTAAACACATCATTTATTATTGTTGCAATGTTGTATGAATGCACGCTGTGCCATCATGGTGGTTTAAGCCAGTCATGCTTTTTGCATGCTAACTAACGTCAATGTCAAACTTTACCTATGCGTTAGCGCTGTATCCCCAAGGCTATGGCAACTTGGCGGGCAATTCCATAAAAAAATTATTTGTGTTCATTTTAAAAGCAAATTTTGATTTAGTTTTAGTCATAGTCTTTTTACTAAAATGGCATTTAGTTTTAATCAAATTTTAGGAATCTGAATTGTTTTAGTTTTAGTTGACTAAATATAATAAGATTTTATAAATTTTAAAATTCAGTACTTTTGCTCTGGCGTCTGAGAGGCAGCTTTCTGTGTGAGCATCCGGATTGAATTGAGCTCTTTCGTGTTGTCGCCTTTTCCAGACTTAACCACATGTCTGCTCTTCTCTTTCTCCCAGACATTCACATTTTTGAGCAATTCAAATGTGTGCATCTCACGCAGGACATCAGTTCTGACTGGATCTCTTCCCAAATCATCCCTCCCTAACATTTGTCTCATATTTATTCGTTTTTGTTTGATTAATAATTTTTGTCATAATTTTCATCTATGACATTTTTCATAAATAAACTGTTTTTGAATGACAAAATCATTTTCGTCATAGTGTTTGTCATTCAAAAACAGTTTATTTATGAAAAATGTCATAGACGAAAATTATGACAAAAATTATTCATCAACAAAATTAACACCGCTTTATACAGAAACTTTAGCTCTAAAAGCACAGACAATTTCCATTTCAAGCTTTCACCAGAAATTAAAAGTTTAGACACCTCAATATGCTTCTGCTTCTGCAGGTTTGGACAGCGAGTTTTTGAAGGCTATGATATGGTTTGTTTTAAGAAAACAAAGCAAACACTTAAAACTAAATCAATATTTAATATTTTCAGATAACTGAAACATACTTTCTAAGTATGGCCATGGGTGCACGCACTGCGCCTAGGAACTGCTGCCTTCTATTTTGCCATCAACTGATTGGTGTTCAAAAAATGCTGGGAAATCATTAAACTTCATGTGACCCTACAAGAGTAATTACTGATGGGCTGTCTGCAAAAAACCCAATCACGTTTTAAAGAAGAGGAGTAAAAAGTATTTGTCTTTCAAATGCAGTGAAGTAAAGCTTGGTACATACTCTGCAAGAACAAAGAAATTTGTTCGTTTTCTCGAGGTGGCAAGAACAAGAACAAAGTTCATACTGGCCAGTACATTCCATACTTCACGAGAAAAGCAGGTGCCGAACATCTCCATTTTCCCGCATTAACCCCGCCCACTTTACATTTCTGACCAATCACACAATAGTTCTCGGACACCCACAAGAAAAAAGTTCTGCTCAGATGATGTGTCGAGAACAAGCTGCGAGAACTCCCAAACCAGGGCTGCGAGAACAAAATGACGTAATTTTGTTCTCGCAGCCCTGGGAGCAAGAACTTTTTTCTCTGTTCTTGCGGAGTATGTAACGGCCTTTAAAGTCATAAGTTTACAGAAAAAAAAATACTCAAGTAAAGTACAGATACTCAAAAAGTGTACTTAAGTAGTACTCAAGTAAATGTACTTTGTTATTGTCCGCCTCTGACTGACGTCTTTCCGCGGTTGAAACAACATTCCTTCTGATGTTCATTCATGTTTATTTGATGCTATAAATTAACTAGAAGGAAGAGAAGATCGGTTTACGAGCAGGTTTAACTGAGGTGCTATACAGCGATCTGTCACGACCCATTAAATAGCCACAACACGGTATTTATTGTTTACATTTCTTAAAATAATGACAAAATTAGAAAGTTGAGACTTTGTTTCATATCAAAAGTAACGTCTGTCGGTGCGTTGTCAGTGTTCTCTTTGCTCCGCGATGTATTTTTCACTGCGTGAGAAAGTGTGTGGCATGAGAGTGCCATGGCTTGTCAGAGGTAGCAACAGTAACTAAAAGGGGTGGGTCTTTGCGAACGGTCAATTGAGCGAATACATTTTTTAATGCAGGTTTTTTAATTTTTTTTATTTTATTTACGTGCATTTTGCTGTTTTCATCCAGAGTTTTTATGCAATATCTCAAAATATGCATACAGGTAGGTGTAGTGTATGCATATAGGTAGGTACGCTAGTCATTGCAAATTACTGTAAGTGTGGACAAATGGAACTCACTAAGATTGAAACGCAAACTGATGGAACTTAATGAATTTTAAAATGTAACATCCAACCACACCACAACTTCACACCTCGCCAGGGTCATCCACTACTATTCCCTTTCCAACTATCACAAGTGTTCCACTAGACTCAGTGGAATTAGCAATGGATAAAAACCACAATGACATTCACTGTGGCTGGCAGAAGGTAAATCTGATGACTAAGAAACCCAACTATGAGATTAGTCTCTAGCTCTCCTTCCCTAAGTGCTACTCACTACAAATGGGACCCTAAGAAGATAATAACCTTACAATTGCTTTTATAAGGATTGAGTTATTCTATTACAAGGCTATGGCAGAATATCACCTTTATCCTTATGACTGCAGCATCACAGCCATCCTCCAAGTAGTCCGGAATGGATTATTGTTGTGAATGCCACAGGAATCTGGATGATAAATGAAGATGCATATTACAAGTCTTAAATAAGTCAACATGAAATCAAAATTAAGCTGTTGTGAACATTTATCATTATTTGCTCTTTTTAACACTGGTGACCTGTGAACCGATTTTGTGAAATATTGCATTTGTCTATTGTGTAACTAAACCATTGACTTTCAAGTACAGTAATTGTACAGTATTAAGAAATCACAATATGTTAAAACACTGAAATCAGATATCTCCATCATCCTTTACCTAAACTCTGACCTCAGAGTGGCTCCTATATATTTTTCCCAATCTCATAAACGGGTCAGGTGCGGAATAATCTCCCTATTCACACCCATAATTATAGCACTATTGCCCTCATATGGTTTAGTGAAGCCCCATATGGTGAGTGTTGCCACCAAAGACCCTAATAGTATTTCATAGAATCAGCAAAGTGGACAGTAAAAGTGAAAAGGGTCTAATGGCTGATATCCTTCCAATGGCACTCCTCTTAACACATAATCCCTTTTGTCATAATCTAATGGAATAAAAGTGGCAAGGCCTTTCCCAAACTCCCCCTCTTTGAAAAACATTACTCTGCAAGGACCAATGTGACCGTTTCCCATACACTTACATTGAAAGAAGGTCCCGAGCCAAAATTTGAGACCAGAATATCAAAGAGAATTGGGCCAGAAAACAACCATCAAGAAGCAACAGCATAGCAACACTCCTAAACTACCCAAAAAAAAAAAAAAAAAAAAAACTCAAGAAAGGTATTCTAAAATGAAGCTGTTAAAAGAAAAACACAGTCATTATAAATTATAGTATAGGGTATGAGCACAAACATCTGTTTCCAAAGAAAAGATTATGAGAAATATGCATTCAAATGACTTGTTTTCCAGGCTTGACTCTGCTGCTGTCTATGAAGGGGGATTAATGGAGGCCTTATTGAACGATTTGACTTAACACCTCTCAATCCTGCGGGTCCTGCTCGGGCATTAGTCATATCTGAATACAGTTACCTTTAATGCTACTAATCCTTTTAGTGGCTCATCAATAGCTTTCCGTTGTGAGATGCTAAAATCTGAGGTGTTAAAAGTCCCCGGGACAAGACAGGTGAAAGGGGGTCAGTTAACTTTAGAAGCACCGATCTGGGGTAAATTACCCTGCCAAAAAAAAAAAAAACACAGAAGAACAAATAAACAGCAGGCTGGAAATGAGCTGTCATGAGCAGAAATCATTTTCTGGCATGGTGACTGACATCTCCCCGACCACCCAGGAAAATCCACATCCACGGTCCTCATGCTCATTTTGGTCCGAGATTTAGGCCGTCCTCACAATGCCAGGATGCTGAGCTGTTTCGAGAGAAAACAGAGCATGAATCACTGTGTACGGGGGTTTGGGCTGTGCATGAGGGTGGCAGGACAAACTGGTGTCCCCAGATGTGCTATTTAAAGCCTGCCACCACCAGGCAAAGGAAGAAGTGGTTGTATTTCATTTCAAATGATGTCTTGTTCAGGAAGAGCGTGAGGAAATTAGTCTGGCAGGAAGCCATGGGGTCCGAGTCCGACTCCTTTTCACACAGTAATGGCTACCGGGCAGTGCAATGACCTGAGAGAATGATAACATATCAGTTATAGTATGTTCGAAGGAGTCAAGAACCTTCATTTACCTCAGAAGAACATGGGTTAGTCATTAATTACTCACCCTCATGATATTCCAAACCTGTAAGACTTTCGTTCATCTTCGGAACACAAATGAAGATATTTTTGATGAAATCTGAGAGCTTCCTGTCCCTCCATTGACAGCTACGCAACTACCACATTGACGCTTCAAAAAGTTTTAAGAGATCGTAAAACTAATCCATATGAATTATGCGGTTTAGTCCAAATTTTCTGAAGAGACACAATCAGACTGAATTTAGGCTTTTATTCGCACATAAACATTTTTCAACACACACATCAGTTGTGGTAAACGGAAGCTCAAGCATGTTTGATTGATGTGCGAGAACCAATGAGGTTTATTCTCGTGTGTTACGCATCACATTCCACAAGAACCAATGAGGTTAGTTCTCGCACGTCAAGCAGGTTCGGTTGAGCTTTTGTTTATGTTCACTGATCAATGTTTAAATGTGAATAAAAGCCTAAATTCAATCTGTCCATCATATAAAGTGATCAAGTTTCTTCAGAAAATTTTGACTAAACTGCTTGATTCATATTGATTCGTTTTACGATCTCTTTATGAACTTTTTTGAAGCGTCAAAATGGTTGTTGTGTAGCTGTCAATGAAGGGACAGAATTCATCAAAAAGATCTTCATTTGTGTTCTGAAGATGAACGAAAGTCTTACGGGTTTGGAACGACATGAGAATTTTCAACTACCCCTTTAACACCAAAAATGTTCACACAAAATTCACACTAATTTCATTCAGTGGAACACAAAAGGAGAATTTTCACGCTGTTCAATGATGAATAAGACAAAAAAGCACAATAAAATTTGTCCAAATGACTCCATATGGCACTATATTCCAGTCTTCTGAAGTAAAACGATTAGTCTCCAACCCCACTTAAATACACCTGAACCAGCTAATCAAGGTCTTACTAGGCATACTAGAAACTTCTAGGCAGATAGGCTAGGCTAGAAACTCTGCAGGACAGTAGCCCTCCAGGACTGAGTTTGAACACCCCTGGTTTGTATAGACAGAAAATTACAATATTGAAAATAACATTGCTTAAATGCTTAAATTGATCAAACTCAGGTTTATGTTGCTACAGCAAATATCCCAGTGTCTATACAGTAAGTGGGGATTTCACTAAGCTAGCTTTCAGTAATTTGCAGCTTATCAAAAAGAGCACTTTTCTGCCAGCTACTTTAAGAACACTTATTACAAAGAGGGCAGACCTGGAGAATTTCAGGCAAGTTCACACAAACAGACACCCTTAAACACGCACGCACACATGCACTACTGCCTCCATCTCTCTGCCTTCTCTGTTTTCTTAAATAAACAAGTTTTTCTTATCATAAATGAATATTTACCGCATGATTGGAGATATATGCACATACATTGGCCCCCAATATAGTTTGTATAAATAAGCCATTACACTGTACACTTACATCTTTCTAATATGCTGATTTGTTGCAAAATAAACATTTATTATTATTATTATTATCAATGTTGAAAACAGTTGTGCTGCTTAATAGTTTTGTGGAAACCATGATACATTTTTATTCAGGATTCTTTGATGAATAGAAAGTTCACTTTTGATCAATTTAATGCATCCTAGATAATAAAATATTGGGACATTAGATAAAGGGTTTGTGGCTTTTTAAAATAATTTCTATTACAGCCATAAACCATTATTGGCTACTTGATAATGCTAGTCAATGGCAATGTAATGTGGTGTAAGAGAGTGAGAATTTGACTGGACAGATGATAGATAAATAAACAAATACAACATACATGCACCATAAATGAGTCATTCTTTTTTGTGCATTTTCATGGGAAAAAGAAAGACTGTAAATGTAAAAGGGATTTTTGAAATGCTTACTTTATTTAGAATGTAATGTTTTAATCTGATAAACGGAAAAAGGCCCACTTTTTTAATGAGTACACTAGTAGGCCTATACACTAGTATGTAGATGTTTCAAAGCTAACAAACAATGACATATATGTGGCTTGCATGTCCAAATATTTTATGGAGCCATTTGCACCTTATATTTTGTGTATGGATATATTTGATGTATTTTGAAGCCAAATGTGATCTTAAAGGGATAGTTCACCCCAAAAATTAAAATGCTGTCATGTTGTTCCAAACCTGTATTAGTTTCTTTCTTCTGCTGAACACAAAAGAAGATATTTTGAAGAATGTCGGTAATCAAACAGTTGACGGCACCTATTGACTTCCATAGCAGGGAAAAATACTATGGGAGTCAATGGGTGCCGTCAACTGTCTGGTTACCGACATTCTTCAAAATATTTTCTTTTGTGTTCAACAGAAGAAAGAAACTAATACAGGGTTGGAACAACATGAGGGTGAGCAAATGATGACAGAATTGTTATTTTTGGGTGAACTTGCCCTTTAAGAACATGGCTCTATAGATACATGCATCTTGTGTCATTTCGTATCCTCAACTCTTGTTTTATTTTCTAGCTTCAGAGTAAATCAATTAACATTTTCACTTTGTTAGTAGTTCCCTTAACATCAGGTACTGGTCACACCACATCCACCGGCCCTTTAAGACTTACAGTCACGTCTCCTTCACTTTAGTCTCCTGATCTCTTCTCGCCTCCCCAATTACAGCACTAATTTCCCTAATGGAGCATTAATGGACAAACAGGCTGCTGAAGCGACGAGGGAATAAAGCTCACTGCTCAGCACAAAGCGAGCGAACACAACACAAGCCTATTAGATTTCACAAACAATGGCACTGTGATGCCTTTCCCGAGAGACAAACATCTCCCAAGTAGCAGTCACGGCTACTTAGCATGCGGGACAGGAAAGCTGGGGCTTGTTTGCATGTCACAGTGTGACCTTGCTGTGAGCGGCAGCTATTGATTGTGCTCTCCACGTGCTCGCTGTCGTGGTGATTATCTGTGTTGATTTTCAAACGGCTAGTATCCAGTGCCGTCTAGTGCTTTAAGGACCAACGAGTCGACTTGTGCAGCGTATTAGGAAAATTAACTTCATTGCCAGGTTACCATTGTAGGCTCTCATATCCAGACAGCCATGAGTGAGAAGGTTTTTTTTTTAAGATACGTGGTCTCTTAAGCTGATATGACGGCAAGGGAAAGCTTTGAAGCTGTGCCCACTAAAAACGGGAAGGCTGAAAGATGAGTAGCTAGTTGTAAGATCAGTTGTACAGTACTTTGATATTGGCATTAAAGAAGGGAGGGTGTCAGGAAAGACAGAACAAAAAGATCAACACAGTGGCGCCAAGACCCTCTTCTTATCCTAGTCATTCATTCATTCAGACACACATCACTTTTCTCTCACACCAGTAACATTCAGACACTGGACATTGATTGGAACAGAGTTTGATAATTAGCAAACACTCATTTGCCTCTGCAGAGGAGTGAGGGATATAGTTTAATTTCTAACACAAAGATGGTGAAACTCAATATTTAAAGACAGTCATCACCATAAAATCTCACTTCTTTTATTTAAGCCAACACGTGTTTATAGGCCCAACACACACACAATGGTTTTCATGTTTTATGAGGAATTTCCTTAGACATAATGATTTTTATACTATACATGTACTGTAACTGTATATTCTATTCCCCTACACTAAACCTACCCTTCACAGAAAACTTTTTGCATTTTTACATTTAAAAAAAACATCACTTCTGATTTATAAGCTATTTTTTATAAACATTCCCAATCGAGCATCTGTGGTATGTGCTAAACAAACAAGTCCGATCCATGGAGGCCCCACCTTGGATCTTACAGGACTTAAAGGATCTGCTGCTAACATCTTGGTGCCAGATATCACTGCACACCTTCAGGGGTCTAGAGGAGTCCATGCCTCGGCGGGTCAGGGCTGTTTTGGCAGCAAAAGGGGGACCAACACAATATTAGGAAGGTGGTCATAATGTTATGCCTGACTGGTGTATGTATGTATGTATATATATATATATATATATATATATATATATATATATATATATATATATATATATATATATATATATATATATATATATATATGAGGATAGTTTATCGTCTTTGTATTTTTTAACACCTACAATAAAAAGTGAAGTCAGAAATATCATATTTACCTGTGATAAACTTCTCAATGATATTGAGTCGTGATGGGGTGTCCATATGAAAGATGACACAAATAAACTCTGAAATAAATTTGATCAGAAAGAGAAATAAAAGTTAAAAAAGAAAAAAAGAAAATTATTTCAGTTCTGCATTTTAGACAACAGAACTTAAAGTCTTGTGTAAGTCTACTTTTGAAGTAATGACTCACCCTTCACACTTTATGCAACTGAATGGATTATGTGGAATTATGTGAATAAATAAATCATATATGTAGTGTAAAAGTGATGCAGGTGTATTTACTTATGCTTACCCACTGATACAACTGTTTGCCATCATACAGTATTTATTTGCTGTTATTTAACTGTCCAATCCAGAAGTAGGAGTCTCTAGGTGCACTTTAAAGCAGCAAAATTTTAAAAAAGGAATAAGAAAAAAATATGATTCAGTAAAAGTACTTAAGCAAAGTGCAATTCCCCCATAAATTACATAAATAAAGTAATGAAGTAAATTACTCAAGTACTTTATATCCCTGCTGGTGTGACATATCTGGAAAACATGAACTGTGAGAGGGAGGAAAGGGCGACGGACAAGTTCAGCAGAAAGAAAAGAAAGCAAGTCAAAGGAGCAGAGAAATGCAGCCGCTCTAATCTGAAGTCTGGCTCCACAAACAGTTCGGGTGAGAAGCTCCAGAGGTCAGCTGGACCTGGGATCCAATTCCACCTTCTAAGGAGCAAACAGCCGCTCCCAGATGACTCACACTATAAAAGGCCTTCTCTGGTGACATCATCTATAGCGGAAGGAGAATGAGAGTTAAAGGATTAGTTAACTTTAAAATACAAATTTCCTCATAATTCACTCACCCCCATCTCATCCAAGATGTTCGTGTCTTTCTTTCTTCAGTCGAAAAGAAATCAAGTTTTTTGAGGAAAACATTCCAGGATTTTTCTTCACATAATGGACTTCCATGGCAACTAATGGGTTGAAGGTCCAAATCAATGCAGTTTCAAAGGGCTTCGAAGGGCTTCAAAGGGCTCTGCACGATCCCAGCTGAGGAATAGGGTCTTATCTAGTGAAACCAATGGTCATTTTCAAGAAAAAATAAACATTTATATACTTTTAAACCTAAATTGCTCAAATTGCGCTGCTCTGAGACACACCACGGATTGCGCAATCACGTCGGAAAGGCCACGCTAGACGTACCGCCCCAAGCGAACTTGCTAAGACTAATACAAATGCCCTTTACAAAAAATCTCCAGCTTCAAAATCGTCCGACATCGTTGTTTAACCTTTTGTAAACACGAGTGCTTTGTAAACACGGGGGCGGTACTTCTGCCTACGTCTAGCGTGACCTTTCCGACGTGACTGCACAATCCGTGGTGTGTCGCAGAGGAGCGCAAGATGAGCAATTTAGGTTAAAAAGTATATACATTTTTATTTTTTTTAGAAAATGGCCGATGGTTTCACTAGATAAGACCCTGTTCCTCAGCTGGCATCGTGCAGAGCCTCTGAAGCCCTTCGAAGCCCTTTGAAACTGCATTGATTTGGACCTTCAACCCATTGGTTGCCATAGAAGTCCATTATGTGGAGAAAAATCCTGAAGTGTTTTCCTCAAAAAACTTAATTTCTTTTCCACTGAAGAAAGAAAGACATGAACATCTTGGATGGCATGCGGGTGAGTAAATTATCAGGAAATTTTCATTTTGAAGTGAACTAATCCTTTAATACGCAAAGATGCAAACAAGGTCCTTGGCACAAGAAAAGAATCTAAAGTCCTAATTTACTAAAACCGGTTGTGGTCATCCACATACACTAGTTCTCATGGGAAGAGTTGGGTGTAATGCATTAACTTGTGTTTACATCATCCAGGGTTCTTCAACTTTTTACAGGCCGAAGACCCCTGCAAGGGTGCAAAATACACCTCAAGCCAGACATAGCACTACTGTTCTGAAAGAAAGAGAGCATCAGGTAGCTGATGGTCAGAATATGAACTCTAACCCTGCTCACATACTCGGACTGCGTGCTTCTCTGGCCCTGCTGCGCAGGGGTACATTTAAAGGGGCCAGATAAGAACTGGAGCCAAGGAGTTATAAAGCCGACTGTCTGTTTGCATTCCTCACATCTCTCAGTGCCTCCTACCATGCTTAAACATTCACGCTACAACACACACATGCAACAGTCATACTAATCTATTAGGAAGATCAACAGGAGTGAAGCATAAATCTTCCATTTTAAGTTATAGTTTCTTGCTTCTTAAGTGGTGACAGCTGAATTTAAATGGAAATAGTAGCATCATAGATATATTATGCTGGTTATGAAAATCAAACTGGAATAATGGTCAGAGTTTATAGCTATTCACCAACTTTGGTCCAATTTATTTAGTCCAAATGAACTGAACAGTTTATTCAAATATATTTTTTTGGAGAGAAAAATAGCAATGAAAGTATTATTTTATACTTCTGCCTTGTTTAGTTGTTTTGGTTTTTAGACTGCATAAATCAGAGGTTGGCAACCCAAACGTGCCATCTTTTTTCCATAGAAAGAGGTAATCATAGAGTGAGAAATTATTAGTACTAGTAAATGTATTCATTTTATTTTATTTAAGAAATCCTTCATATGCCTATAGCTTTATGGTTGCCAAACACTAATGAATCTTACAAACTATTTGTAATCAACATATCTGTATTAAAGTAATAGTTCAAAATAGTGCGAAAATATGATATTTAAAATAAAATATTTAAAGAATATTTTAGCTGTTTTTGTCTACATTATGAAAGTCAATGGGAACCCCAAAAGGTCAAGTTCTAAAAAGGACAAAGAAATTAATCCTTAAAATTTGACTGGTATATTCTAAGTGTTCTGAAGTGACAACAATCCCTTTAACAAATAAAAAATGTGAGATAAATAACCTCTGGCATAGACATTGTAGAAAAGCAGCATGAGAATATTTTTGCACTCAATGCAAAAGTAGTTCTTGTATGCATTTATGTAAGACATATTCAAGCAAAACTCTTTCTGAATCTCAAAGTTCTAATGCATATTAAATATATATAAAAATGCAACAACATCCACACAAATAGAAGTGAAGCAGTCTTGAATGCTAGGTTGAGAGGGTCAGATCCTGTGTGTGACCTATTATTCATTTTCTCTTTGGGTCTTGGCCAGTTTCAGTCAGCTCTGTATGCTAGTTCATGAACTACAGCCCCCGTGCCAGGCTGGAGAAAAAATGCTGTGAATACCCAAGCTGACATGAAAATTACCTCTAAGTAAAATACTACATCCATTTTCCCAGAGTAGGAATGAAAAGGTTGCTGCTTTTACAATCTACTTAATGATTGTGAGTGTTGCCTTAAACCTTTTGGCAACACTGTTTTGCTAAGGAACAGAAAGTGCCCTGTGTCAATAACCTTGTTAGTGCTCTCTTTTGTTCTGAACTTGACAGTTCGTCAACAAGTTCGCCAGGAGCAAATTTTGCTATTCCTCAATGGAAAAAGAGCAGGCTGCTTTCCTCTGTCAGGATGATAACTGAGAAGAACATTTTTTTAACCTTTAAAATAATTATTCACCCAAAAATATAATGTACTCACCCTCATGTCCTTCCAACTCATGAGACTACATGCTGGTCATCCTTTTCCATGCATTACAATAAATGGGGATTGAAGATTTCAAGCTTCAAAAAAGGATGGCAGAGCACTAAAAGTATCATAATTGGGGGAAAAGAGTGTTAATTTGACTTTGTGCATGATTTTCCAAGTCTTCTGAAGTCATTAGATACACTATATTGCCAAAAGTATTGGGACACCCCTCCAAATAATTGAATTCAGGTGTTCCAATCAATTCCATAGCCAAAGGTGTATACAATCAAGCACCTAGGCATGCCGACTGCTTCTACAAACATTTGTGAAAGAATGGATCGCTCTCAGGCGCTCAGTGAATTCAAGTGTGGTACCGTGATAGGTTGCCACCTGTGTAATAAGTCCATTTGTGAAATTTCCTCACTACTACATATTCCACGGTCAACTGATAGTGGTATTATAACAAAGTGTAAGCCACTGGAAACCACAGAAACTCAGCCACGAAGTGATAGGCCACGTAAAATTACAGAGCAGGGTCAGCGCATGCTGTCTAGAAGAATGGTCAAAAATTAACCTAAACCTTGTGGAAAGCCTTCCCAGAAAAGTTGAAGCTGTTATAGCTGCTAAGGGTGGGCCAACTCCATATTAAACCCTACGGATTAAGAATGGGATGTCATTTAAGTTCATGTGCATGTAAAGGCAGGTGTCCCAAAACTTTTGGCAATATAGTGTAGCTTTGTGTTAGGAACAGACACAATTTAAGTCATTCTTTACTTATAATCTACCCATTGAAATGAGCTGTTAAAGGTGCAGTGATTTCTGAGAAACGCTGTTGAAAGTGGATCGTACCGAGCAGCACAACACACCTGTAGCCAATCAGCAGTAGGGGGCGTGTCCACTCATGATGGGGGAGGAGAGAGTGAGCAAGAGGGAGATTTGAAGAAAGACTGTAGAAAGAGAGATGGCTGAGAGACATTACAAAAGAGAAAAGGTCAGAGGAATATCACTGGAAAAAAAGTGTTGTTATCAGGCAAGAGCTTTAGGACCCATGTTAATATTAGAAAAGCTCTCCAGCAGCTGAGAGACCCAAGCGGGAAATGGATGTGAAGGTTGCGTTGTTTCTGTTGCATATAATACGTTGGTAACATTGGTTTTAAGTGTGTGCTGCTGGCAACTAACAAGGAACTCTTGCTTGTATATACTGCTTGCTTGTGTACTGTACTGTATGTTCATTTTTGTTCTTCCTTGTGGTCCACGTTCATTGTAATGAAACATGGAAAAGCGCATGGAAAAGTCTTTAAAACTTTTCCTCTTGTGTTCCACAGAAGAAAGAAAGGTCCAAGACGGATTTGAGACGTATTCCAAATGAAACTAGACAAGTGTAAATCATTCTGGTTGTTAAAGCTACATATCAGTTGCTTTCGTTGATGTGAACTGTGTTAAATTTGCATATGCAGCCGTGGCCAAAAGTTTTGGAGGTGACTAAGTTTCACAAAGTTTACTGCTTCAGTATTTGTAGATTATTTTTTCATGTTTCTATGGTATACTGGAAAACATTTCTTAAGTCGTATAGGCTTTTATTGGCAAACACATTCAATATATGCAAAGAGTCAATATTTTTCAATATTAGTCAAGAGTCAATAGTTTTGACCTTTCTTTCTCATAACCGCTACAATTCTCTCTGGCATGCTGAATATCAGCTTCTGGGCTGATAGTGATCTATTCTCACCCTATTAGTGCTTGCAATTAATCACAATATGTGAATTTCTGCTTGTTCAATCACTATGGTTCTATGGGATTAAGATCCAGGGAGTTGCCTAAAATTTCAATGTAATGATCTCAGAGCCACTTCATTATCACTCTTGCCTTGTGACATGGTGCTTCATTATGCTGGAAAATGCACGGATCATCACCAAATTGCTCCTGGGTCTTCTTCCTCTCAAGACAATCGATTTTCCAGATGTCCCAAACAGTCAGAAGGGGGCTTCATTGGAATAACTTTGCACCAGTCTTCTGCTCTCTTGCACTTCCTGCAGAATTTCAATCTGTCCCTTATGTGGCTTCTTTGCTGCCCTTCTTGACACCAGGCTATGGTCCAAAAGTCTTGGCCTCACTGTGTGTGATGCACTTTAAACCACCTGCTGCTGATACTGAGCAAGCTCTGCACTGGTGGTAACACGATTCTAGGCACTCCTCAGGAGGAGACAGTCCTACACTCTAGGACGTCCTAATGCTTTCTTCAATGCAGTTGAACCTCTCTCCTCAAAGTTCTTGATGATTCGGTAAATGGTTCTTTCAGGTGCAATATTCTTTGCAGCAATTTCCTTGCATGTGAAGCCATTTTGATGCAAAGCGATGATGGCTGCACATCTTTCTTTGGAGGTAACCATTGCAAACACAAAAACACAATGATTGGAAGCACTTCTTCCCTGCTTTTATAGCAGTGATCACTTATTACTGAATGATAGTACTCATTCACACTTTCCCAAGTGCGGATGATATGATAAGTGAAATGATGTTAGCTGGTCATTTTGAGCCAAAAAATTGTGAAATGTAGGTTTTTTTTGTGATAAAGTTTTTTTGGCCAATGAAGCTTTTTGCAATTATTTAAATCAGATCTGATCTATCTGCACACTAATCAACACCACAACGACTGAAGGAGCGAATTTTGCAAAACACAACATTTATGTCACTGCCAATAGAGGGTATTAACGTTACGTCACCATCGTCCGGAGTGACTGCGGTTACACCCACTGAGTGGCTAAAAGACTGAGTGGCAGCATTGGGTTTCAGCGCGAATGCCTCGAAAAACACACAAAACACAGCTAAAATGGGAAAGAGCTTTGAGACTGACTGTACAAACAGATTTGACAAAAAATCTGAGGTATATTTTTACAGACCTCCGAAAGCTACAGAAAAGAGAAGCAAACGGTTTGCTGCAATTCACAGAAACACCTGGACTCCAGGCAGCGAAACGTGGATTTACAGTTATCATTTTGTGTCAATATGTTCAATTTTGAAGTAAAATCATACCCTATATATTGTTTTGTTATATATTGTATTGACAACTCATCACTTAAATATTTACCATCTTACATTCTGCATAATTGGATGTTTTTAAATAAACACGGACAAAAACTATACAAGTTTTAGGGCTGGACGAGTCAATATGACGATATAATATTTAGACCTACCTATATTGTATTTATATAAAGCGTTCACAGGCAATTTAGCTTTATGTATTTCCCCGGCGTCGAAATCAGGCTCAAATAAATGTCAGGAAAACAGGATTCCTGGCTGCATGTCAATATCCATGGATCACTGGATCTTTGGTAAGTTGTAAGGAACACTATATCGATTCCAAACTTTAGTTTAAACTGATAACTACGTTTTAGCCGTTTCCCCTATTAAATCCAGTCATGCAGCAGCTCTTTTGCCACTCAGTCTGGCTGAGGGGGTGTGTTTATATTTATATTAGTTTTGTGGTGACACATTTATGTGACCAGGACTAAATGAAACAGATTTAACAAATTGGATAGCTATCCAATCAGTAAAAATGAAGTGTCCAAATGTAAACAGGCCCAAAGTCATTAGGACCTGTATGAAATCCAGGGAGTTACCTGGCCACAGATGTAATGATGGTGTTTCATCATGCTGGAAAATGCACGGATCATCACTAAATCTCATTTTGATACCATTCTTTATTCATGGTAGTGTTTTTGGGCAGAATTGTGAGCGATACCATTCCCTTTTAATGACATGAGGGTTAGTAAATAATGACTGAATTTTCTCTCTCTCTCTCTCTCTTTTTTTGTGAATTATTCCTAAGAAATTATTCTCCAATTAGAGAAAGTCTTACCCAAAGCGATAAAATGTCTGAGCAAATAGAAAACACCCTCACCCTCACACACAAAACTCTTTAAACTCTTTGAATGGCCAAATAACACAAATGAAAGCTACTGGGTAATTATAGTATTTGGCTTTCCACACTGCCCTGAGGACTTTGGAATCTGTGTTTTGACAAGAATAAATTTTTTGTCAATACGGCACACCTCTGAAACCACAAAAAGTCATTCCTGACAGGATGTTAGTTGCTTTTAACAGATACGTTCAATCATAAGTGTTAATTGATGGATATAAGCAAGCCATCTATTATATTTCTGATGGTTACAATAGATGAACTTTTGCTTTCACATGCATCTTTGTTATACAGGAAGATAAGATTAGACTTCAAATGTTCTTACATTCATATGAATCACATTTCATCTGTGCCTCAAGGGTCACGTTCACTTTCAGTAAGAACATAAGCCACCCATGATTCCGACTGTCATCGTTTCCATTGATGTATGGAATTATGCCATTTACATAGATAGGAACAGAGTAATGACAGCTAAAGCTTTGGGAGGATTTGGAGACAATGATGGAGCACACTTTGCACTTTCTCACACAAAAGCAGAGTTTAAATTTCCTCTTTTCACTAAGGCCCTCGGGACTGGGCAAAGAACCTTGACTTTTGAGATGATCCATATGGACACTTTGGTCTCATAATTGTGAGTGTTTTTACATGACTAAATTCACACTGCAAAATAACACCTCAGGTTGTGAGAAGTATCAGATCTTTATGTTTAAGCCAAGAACCAAATGTTACCTGTGCGTAAAGCTCAGGTGATTTAATGCTGACACCCGGAGATTATGTGAAATTATGGAAAGAGTGTGTTGCATGAGGAGAGGTAATTATGTCTGATAGCCATCAGAGAGGGGGCGACCACAGGTCTCCTCTGTTAATCTCGGACCAGTTGTGGCCAATTAAAATCCCACCCGGCAGCCAAGACTGATGGAGCTGTGGAGGGGGGCATTATCTACTACTTTCATCTGATTAAAATGGCACAGAGAAAAGCCGCTAATGGTTCAGATGTGATTCACAGAGGGGAGATAGAGGATATGCATCACGTACACACTCATTACGTCAAGCTGCACCTGCTGAGAATGTCCACTTAGTATTTAAAAAGTGTTCAATTTGATGTTTCTGTCAACTTCAAATGCAAATGCAATTGATTTAATTAATGTAAACTACGGCAACATTATTAAGCAGAACAACTGCTTTCAACATTTCTGTTTCTTGAGCATATTAAAATGATTTCTGAAGGATCATATGACACTGAAGACTGGAGGAACGATGCTGAAAATTCAGCTTTGCATCACAGGAATAAATTAAATTTTTAAATATATTAAAATAGATAACAGTTATTTTAAACTGTAATAATATTTCACAATATTACTGTTTTTACTGTATTTTTGATTTAATAAATACAGCCTTGTTAAGCATAAGAGGCTTCAAACCAACAACAAAAAATCTTACCGACCCCAAACCTTTGAATGAATGTGTGTATTTAAAATAATTAAATAATGAACTATAATTTCAAAGAATTTCTGAAAAACTTTTATTAAAAAAAAACTTGCTGTTAGGGTGATCTGGGTGGTAGCCAGATCATTGCTTTGCAGTTGCTAAGTCATTGCCAGGGTGTTCTGGGTGGTTGCCAGGGTGTTGCTATGCAGTTGCTAAGGTGTTCCAAGTGGTTTTTAGCACACTGATATGGGTTGTTAATGTGTTCTAGGAGGTTGGCAGAGCATTGCAGTTGTTAGGGTGTTCTGAGTGTGTGTTTTTAGCACTCTTATATGCAGTTATAAGGGTGTTCTGGATGGTTACAAGGGAGTTGCTATGCAGTTGTTTAGATGTTCTGAGTGGATCATAACACATTGCTATGCTGTTAGTGTGATGTGTGTGGTTGCCAGAGTGTTGCTAGGTCATTGTTAGGGTGTTTTGGGTGCTAAGGTGTTCAGTTTTTGATATGAGGCTGTTAGGGTGTTCTGGATGGTTGCCAGGGTGTTGCTATGTGGTTGCTAGAGTGTTCTGGGTGGTTGCTTGGGCAATGCTATGTGGTTGCTAAGTCAAATATATTTTAGTCAAGTCAAGTCACCTTTATTTATATTGTGCTTTTTACAATACAGATTGTTTCAAAGCAGCTTTACAATAATAACAGGAAAATAATACAACAAAGTGTGTTACGGTTGTACAGCAGATCTAGAGGAAAATAGTGTCATTGTTCAGCTTAAGTAAGTTTAGTGTTGATTCATTTCTAAAAAAGTTATTCATTTAGTTAATTTATCTATACAGCAACTCTGGAGAAAACAGTGCTGTCAACATCCAGCTCAGTTCAGTTCTCATATAATGGTGTCAATGCAGGCAGATCAATAATATTGTTGGATATTCTGCTCAGATCCTTCCTTCAGTGTAACTATATGAGTTTTTTTTTTCCTGTTTTATTGTTGGCCAGGCAAAAATTATATAAGTCTGATTGCTTAGAAAAGTAATACCGCTCTCCTCAGCAAACCACATAATTTGAGGCATCATTGATGTCCGCAGCACAAACAGTGCAGGTTGAATGCTTAGGGGTTTGTTCAAATCCATAACCATAAGTATGAGCAGTAGTAATAGTTAAGCTTGCCTGAGTCCATGTTCTCTCTAAAGACTTCATGCATTCCAGAAGAACGTTAATGGTGACAGTAACTGTACTAAAATAAAGACGTGTCATGCTAAAGAGTTGACTCCTGTCTCCATTAGCAGCTTAATGAGAATCAGTCAGAATCACAAACTGTAACGCACTAATCCTAGCCAAATCCCATGCATACTTGAGGGGCACTAGACTGCTGATTCCTGGGCTAATGGATAGAATAAGGGTGAGGGTACATTCCAATGGAAGGACGGCCATTGCTCTTGGTCATGGCCTTCTCCAATCACCACCCTTTGGTGGAGTGATGCACGGGATCTATGCACGAGATAAGTTAGGGGTTAAAAGGCCTATTATGTCCTGTAATGCCTTTTGCTCACGCCATGGCCTCCAGAGGAATTACCTAATGCTAAATCACAAAGGAAAAACTTTCAAATGGACTCATACTTGCGTTCATTCACATACAGAGAAATAAACACCTGACTCACAGAGAGGTTAAGGTGCTTGTGTGAGCACTTGGACGTCACTGATTAACAAACACACCGTAAAGCAACAAGGTGGAGACAGGCTCCTCGTCGAGTGCACTTTTTAACTCCCCCCACAACGAACCGAGAGGAGGTTTACACCTTCTGGTACAAGGGACGTGTTTACACTACACTAAAGCCTCCACATATTTATTACCAGCAGCACGATCCCAGGTACTTAAGTGTCTGCGGATAGAGGGAGATCGGGAGAGAAAACAGAGCCACCACTCTGTGCTCACCGCTAATCCTCAGGCATCCCACTCTGCTATCGAATAAGAGGGTCTGGATCGGGATGAGAATAGAGATATAGAATATAGCATTAAGACAATATAGACACACGTCCTCTTTCAGGCAGATCCGTAACATCTTTAGTTGATTGGAACTTCTTAATTATTGCCCTGATGGTGAAAATGGGAATGGGAAACAAGACATCATAGCTGGAGTTTCATGTTCCTAGTCACCCTGGTGTGCTAAAAAATTTAAATATTAATGGGAATATACTTCAGAGATATTTTACTCACAAAAATTCTAGGGGTGTCAATAATTGTGGCCAACGTGTTTTGGAGAAAACATTTATTTCATAATGTGATTTACCTCCAACTTTCAATTCAATTTTGAATAAAAGATCAAAAGGATAAACAATGCAGAATTATTTTTTACAGCCATATTTGATCATATTTACCAGGGGTGCCAATAATTCTGACCACCACTATATATATACATGTATACTCACCTTAAGGATTATTAGGAACACCATACTAATACTGTGTTTGACCCCCTTTCGCCTTCAGAACTGCCTTAATTCTACGTGGCATTGATTCAACAAGGTGCTGAAAGCATTCTTTAGAAATGTTGGCCTATATTGATAGGATAGCATCTTGCAGTTGATGGAGATTTGTGGGATGCACATCCAGGGCACGAAGCTCCCGTTCCACCACATCCCAAAGATGCTCTATTGGGTTGAGATCTGGTGACTGTGGGGGCCATTTTAGTACAGTGAACTCATTGTCATGTTCAAGAAACCAATTTGAAATGATTCGAGCTTTGTGACATGGTGCATTATCCTGCTGGAAGTAGCCATCAGAGGATGGGTAAATGGTGGTCATAAAGGGATGGACATGGTCAGAAACAATGCTCAGGTAGGCCGTGGCATTTAAACGATACCCAATTGGCACTAAGGGGCCTAAAGTGTGCCAAGAAAACATCCCCCACACCATTACACCACTACCACCAGCCTGCACAGTGGTAACAAGGCATGATGGATCCATGTTCTCATTCTGTTTACGCCAAATTCTGACTCTACCATCTGAATGTCTCAACAGAAATCGAGACTCATCAGACCAGGCAACATTTTTCCAGTCTTCAACTGTCCAATTTTGGTGAGCTCGTGCAAATTGTAGCCTCTTTTTCCTATTTGTAGTGGAGATGAGTGGTACCCGGTGGGGTCTTCTGCTGTTGTAGCCCATCCGCCTCAAGGTTGTGCGTGTTGTGGCTTCACAAATGATTTGCTGCATACCTCGGTTGTAACGAGTGGTTATTTCAGTCAAAGTTGCTCTTCTATCAGCTTGAATCAGTCGGCCCATTCTCCTCTGACCTCTAGCATCAACAAGGCATTTTCGCCCACAGGAGTGCTGCATACTGGATGTTTTTCCCTTTTCACACCATTCTTTGTAAACTCTAGAAATGGTTGTGCGTGAAAATTCCAGTAACTGAGCAGATTGTGAAATACTCAGACCGGCCCGTCTGGCACAAACAACCATGCCACGCTCAAAATTGCTTAAATCACCTTTCTTTCCCATTCTGACATTCAGTTTGGAGTTCAGAAGATTGTCTTGACCAGGACCACACCCCTAAATGCATTGAAGCAACTGCCATGTGATTGGTTGATTAGATAATTGCATTAATGAGAAATTGAACAGGTGTTCCTAATAATCCTTTAGGTGAGTGTATATACTCTAAGAATACAGCTAAATTTGAAATATCATACAAGCTACTACTCTTAATATTTCTGCAATATATACGGTAGTATGCTAGCCGCATGTGTGTGAAATATCAACACTTTTACTATTGCGGTAATATACATGAGATTGTAATATACAACATTTCCAAAAGGCAATTCAATGAATTAAACATGCAACATGTTGGGGTCATATGACAAACCATGTAGTATGTTAGCTGTGGTGTCGGGGTACGGAGGTTTCCAGAGTGATTTTCATGAAGACAAACAGCCCCCTCTCGCCTCACACGCCTCTTCTAAGTATGCTAAGGAGAGCGGGAGATGGAGTTAAATGGAGAGAGAGATTGAAAGCGAGGGATGAAGATAAGTGGGACAGGATTAAGTTGTCTTGAGTCTGTCTGAGGGTCTACATGGCAGGATGGCAGCTGCTGAAGTGTTTATCAACAGGAGTCCTGCTCCGACGCTCTGTTTGTTTTCAGCTGTATGCAGACAGCTCAGCAGTTCACACGCAGAGACGATCAGGATGGCGCGAGCTGTTTGATACAGTTATATTGTCACTGACGGTGATATTCACATGCTCAGATCTGCTGTTATGTGATGTACTGTAGCTGTAGGTACACTTTAAAGTCCCCATGAAGTCAAAATTTAAGTTTTTTGGCTTTTAGTATGAATATGTTAGGCTTTAGATTATATATGCAAGTGTGCTCCAAAACAATGATACAATTCACATTAAAGGGCATATTGCAGGTTAGAGACCCCAGTGAGTCAATGTATAGAAAAATAATGTAGGAACTAGATTTTCTTTAAAATATACTTATAAATACGCTACTAAGGCTTTTGGAGTCGTTTTTGTGAGAAAATTGTACTTCCGCATCTAAAAATGGCAAAACCGGAAGTGACGTAAGAGGAGGGAGTACAGTGAATTTCAAAGATAGGAAAACAATGGATCGCAACGACAGTTCGGACGCTGAGGAAATTATAAATATTTATTAATACTCATATGGCAGACCACAGCCATACAATAATGACACACAATTAGGGACAGTACAGGATTAGACAGAACAATGATTAGAGGAGACAAATTGAGTTGTGTGAGGAAAAACAGTGGAGAACAGAGCAGGTGTTTGGGTGAGAGACCAGTGTTAGCTAATGATATATACGCTAGCTAACAATATGAACACTGTGCTCAGATCACAATACTGTACAGATTATTATCATGTATCAGGCAATAGCAAAGCTGGTATTGATCATCTAGGAGTATTGCTACTTACCAATAACAGAAACTAGTAAGCTTTGTCACACTCGTTAATATCCGTCCACACTAAACGTTATGTGATATAACGTTAGCGGTTTCTCATCATGACTGATTTGGTAGTTAGCAAATGTTTAAACAAGACTTACGGTGCACAGTTCACGTTCACGATGTAGAAGTGAAGTCACGTCTCTTCACCTGCACAAAACGCCACCATGCAGGTTTTTCTAACTTTTTTTTTTAGGAAACCTGTGGAATCGATGTCCTGACAGGCTGGACACAATAATTTACCTTGACAATGATAAATTGAAATAGCAAAACTACTGAAAATACACACTCGTACTGAATACCAACCTATTCTGCACTGAGCCAACGCAGAGCCCGGCGAACGACTCCCTCTCGTGACGTGATGTGACGTGATATGACGCGATGTTGGAAAAAAAAAACGTTTTTTACAAACAGCTAAGGAAACGGCCACTTTATCTACTAAATTTGTGCTCTTGTGTCTTTTTAAAACATTTTAAATCCTGCATTACCTTTTCATATGGTATTTTCATACAAGGTTATATATTCATTTTGAAAAAAAATGTACATGCAATATGCCCTTTAAGAAGATATATATTCAAAACTTACAGTCTCTTACTTCTGCCAATAGAGGGTATGCATTGACGTCACATTCCCGCTGGAACACGCCCCCTCAGCCAGGACTGAGTGGCAAAAGAGCTGTTTCATGACTGGATTTAATAGGGGAAACCGCAAAAACGTGAGTAAATCAAACGATTATCAGTTTAAACTAAAGTTGGGACTCCATATAGTATTCCTTACAACTTACCCAACTTCCAGTGATCCATGGATATTGACATGCAGACAGGAATCGTGTTTTTCTGACATTTATATGTGCCTGATTTTAATGCCGGGGAAATACATAAAGCAAATTTGCCTGTGAAAGCTTTATATAAATACAATAAAGGTAGGTCTAAATCCGGGTCATCACTTATATCAATGTTTTATCGTCATATCGACTCGTCCAGCCCTAAAACTTGTATGGCTTTTGTCAGTGATTAATTAAAAACAACCAATCATGCAGAATGTAAGATGGTAAATATTTAACTGATGACTTGTCAATACAATATATAACAAAACAATATATAGGGTATGATTTTACCCCAAAATTCAACATGTTGATGCAAAATGATAACTGCAAATCCACGTTTCGCTGCCTGGAGTCCAGTTGTTTCTGTGAATTGCAGCAAACCATTTGCTTCTCTTTTCTGTAGTTCTTTTCGGGAGTCTGTAAAAATACACCTCAGATTTCCTGTCAAATTTATTTATACAGTCAATCTCAAAGCTCTTTTACGTTTAAGACGTTTTGTGTGTTTTTCACGGCATTCACGCTGAAAATCAATGCTGCCGCTCAGTCTTTTTGCCATTCAGTGGGCGTAACCACAGCCATTCCAGACGGCAGTGACATCACGTGCATACCCTCTATAAGGAGTAATGATTTTGATGACATCACTCTGAACTTCAGATTCTCATTAGATTTGCTGTCCAATCAAATCCTCTCTAGAATCTGAAGTGTCCCGCCCCCTACATTATAAATAGACGCTGAACTGTGGCTGAAATCAGTCACTTGTTCACACACTATTTTCTACATGGTGAATGGCACAGTGCACTATATAGGGAGTAGGGGACGATACAGAGAGTGTTGGGGCGAATTAAGTCTGGTTTCACGTTAGTGTCACGCAAACTGCCGCAGCGCAAACACAGGAGAAAAGTTTCAAAAGACTGCATTAGAAACAGCATTGACGAGTAGAAGAGATAACACTGGTGCCATACACCAACATAAATGACACACTTTTTAAACTACACAACCTCAGCAAGATTATAATCACTGTTTTGCTTTAGTAACAAATTCATATTAAATCTAAAAGGGGAATCTATTAGACTGGCTGTCATAAGCTGTCAAATGTGGCTTTACCGAGCTCAACGCCTCTGGCCGAGCTGTTATATAAATGAATTGCTATTGTCTATTTTTAAAAAAGGGGAGTAGCTGCTCAATATGTCCCGCCCTGTCTTCCTGTTTCAGTGGAAAGTACGTCTGCGCATTTCAGGGCACTTCAGTGGGCCTTTAACTGAAAGTCAACATGCAAAAAAACTGATCATATTTACTTTTTTAAACATTTCTGGGGGAAAAGGGGGGAAAATATTTATAATTTTTTACCAAATGGAATCATTTTGTAAATGATTTTGTAAAAACAAAAAATAATTTCCAACTGTTCATGATCCATTTCCCAATAGATAAAACCAAGTCCTGTCCAACATATTTTTTACTGAGAGACCATCAATCAACATCAGTTACAGAATTAAAATGTTTTTTTGTTTTTTGTTTTTTTTTAAATGTGCTTGTTCTTATTTTTCTTTCTAAACAACTGATGAGACAGTGGTTTTAGACTCCATACTGACACCTATTTGCATGAATGAAGCAACACGGAAAACCAAAAGGTGAGTTACTTTTGACCTACAATAATTACTTACTAAGTAACCCCTGACATTTTAATTTATTGTTAATATTTCAATAATTCAACAATAAATTTGCATGTTCATGGTTATCTGATGGTCATATAACATAGAGATTAACAAATAAACTATTTATTTTTTAAAGTGTTTTTGATTGTTTTCACTAATATTATTTTATGAACTTTTGATTAATTTCTGTAATTTGCTAATTCATTTTTTTAGCTTTTTATCACCCCCAGGGGGTTGAGAAATGTATACATTTTTGTGTCAATTATTCATTATTCCACGGCTGGTCATATAATCATGACATAGACATGGCAGATTAACCTAATACAGAATAAAACATAATTTTATGCACATGTGCATGATTGTACAACATCGTGTATTTGTCAAAGTACATTCATTCACTGTTTTTTTCATAAAGCTCTTAATTACTTACATTGAGACGCAAGTCCACGTTTTAAGCTGTCAGGCAGCACACTGAAGTTTCTTATCTAAGGTGCCCCTTGCAGTGGTCTGGGTTTCTGGTCCTGTGGTCAGCATGGACAGTGTCCATATAGTGGCATGCAGCGATCAGCATCGGCCCTGCCGGGATAAGAATGGCAGCGGTGAGGTGAGGGATGAGGAAGGTGACAGGATCCTGTGTGAACTGGCTGATAGAGGAAGCTATTCCTGCCCATTCCCACGGACCGGCCCAAAAAACATACACTAGAGTGTCAGGCACGCCAGCATCACTGCTGACAATGCAGAAAGTGACAAGTGTGTTTGCTGCCACCTCTCTGAAGAGACACAGCAAGGCCCTCACGTGTGCGTTTACGTGTACATGCCCTAACAGACATGCAGCACGAGCAGTGCTGAAGCTGTGGTCTTCAATGGCTGTTCTATGTATCCTCTCAAACTAATTTAATTGAGGTGCTGATGGCCTTTTCTGCACACTTTGATCATAAAATCTGGAAGGAAACAGAACAAAGCACTGACAGGAAGACAGTCACCATGCGGCCAGTCGATTACGTGTGTTTGTGTTTTGAGAGGTTGTTGATTCTAAGTGTTACGAGGGGACGTAAAAAAGGCACCCAACAGCACTTTTGAACTCTGCAAATATAGCATTCAAAAGTTTGGGGTCGGTAAGATTTTTTTACGTTTTTGAAAAGTGTCAAGGCTGCATTTATTTATCAGAGATACAGTAAAAATTGTAATATTGTGAAATATTAGACTCTAAGGACATTTCTGTATTGATTTTTCACAGGTGTTTTACCCACATTTTGCATTGTTTTTTAGGGTTAAAAGAAATGTCTGTAAACTTAACAGATAAAAAATGTTTCCTTTTCTATTGCTCTTAAAAGTGTATTATAATTTATGCAAAGTGTAACTGTTTTCTATGTTAATATATTTTAAAATGTATTCCTGTGATAGCAAAGCTGAATTTTTAGCATCATTACTCAAGTCTTCAGTGTCACATGATCCTTCAGAAATCATTCTAATATGCTGATTTCCTGCTCAAGAAATCAATGTTACAGTTGTTCTGCTTAATAATTTTGTGGAAACCATTTTTCAAGAATCTTTAATAAACAGTGTAAAAAAACATTCTATTTTAAAATAGAAATAATTTAACATTTAACATTAACATTTAACATTATAAATGTCTCTACTGTCACTTTTGATACATTTAATGAGTCCTTGCTGAATAGTAAAAATAAGTTTAAAAAAAACATACTGACTCCAAACTTTTGAACAGTAGTGTATTTTTTGCACTGTATCTTGTTTTTAGGTAAAAAAGGTTTCTGCTCCACTTGATGTTCTTTTCTATTTTTAGTTCTGCTATTTGCACTAGAAAAACAAGGAGTGACATGCTTTGTCTGGCATTGAACTCGTGGTACTGGAGAATGGATGCGCTGGCAGTGCGGGAATGAGCTAAGTGATGTTTCACTCTTTGGCCTGCCTTTTTGCTTTCCGCTTCCAGTGTCAGCCGTGGATAGTGTCCTCTCATTCAGCTAGTCTGTGGACAGATCCTCAGCCTCCAGACAAAACATTGTCACCCATCACAATTGACTGCAGTGGGCATGCCTCTGCGGCAGACCGGCAGATCGGTCCCTCTTTGGCTCGGCTCAAACCCCCAGCTCCGCTGACAGCTCCTCCTTTTGTCCATCACTCAGACCGCCACAAGCCACCCCTGCATGCAGGCCAAAGCGCAAACAAGAGGACAAAAAGAGAAAGGATGACACAGATATAAAAGCCCTCCCCCTGGCTTCCTTTAATCCAATTAGAGGGCTGTAAATTTGATTGGGGCCCTGAGAGTGTGCCTTCAGCTGTCTGTCATTAGCGAGTGGTGAGTGGGGGCTCATACCTCATAGCAGAGGTAAAGACTGAGATCAGAGTACAAGGAGACACGCATGTGAAAATGGAACCGCAAAGGACATGTTTGGATATTGCACACCATAAGAAAAAAATCTGGAGAAAAAAATGTAAAGATGCCAGGACATTATGAAAAGTTGAATGAAGATTACAAAATTACAAAATATGGGTATAACACCTGTGAAAAAAATATGGAAAATTCCTAATGCAATCCATTGTACCCTATTTTTATGAACATTTTTATGGTGGTGTAAGGTGCTGAAAAAATATTATTGGGAAACATAAATATGAAATATGAAACATTCAATATGCACAGTCATCACAGTCACTTATAAAACAGACGGAAATTTATATCAAATCTAACTGCTAATCTAAACTTCAGTGGGGAAGGTTTTATTGTGATTATTATCAGTAATAAATGTAATTACATAATGCTCATATTTTACATATTAAGATATTACATATTTTTTATTACACTGCTCTTGCACTCTTAAAGGGGTGGTTGATTATGATTTCACTTTTTTAACTTTAGTTTGTAATGTTGCTGTTTTAACAATATCTGCAAAGTTACAACACTCAAAGTTCAAAGCAAAGGGAGATATTTTCTTTTAAAGAAATTGCTTTTTAAGGACAACAAACGGCTGGTAGAGACTACACAAGCTTCCTCCCGGGTTAGTGACATCACTAAACCTGAAATTTACATAAACCCTGCCCCCAGGAACACACAACAAAGAGGGTGAGGCTATGTTGAGAATTTATAGATTATCATGACAGAATATGCTAATCAATGACTTGAAGATAGTTAAGTCCACATCAGCTACATCAATTCATCAACTAACTATTCAAAAACATCTTGTTGCATTCTACATGTTGTCACTTTCTCTTGAGTCTCTCCATCATTGTCCAACTCCGGTTTGAACATAAAATGCTGAACAGTTTCATTGCCTGTCTGCATGAGGTTATCAGAGCTGCTAACTGGAGTTCTTGAAGCTCCGCCCCATGAGCAGCAGCTCATTTGCAGTTAAACGGACACACAAAAACGGCACGTTTTTGCTCACCCTCAAAAAGTGAAAATTTTAACATGCTATAAAAAGTGATTTGTGGAGTATTTTGAACTAAAACTTCACACACACTCTGGGGACATCAGAGACTTATTTTACATCTTGTAAAAACGGGCAGTCAACCACCCCTTTAAAGCCACAATATGTAATTGTTTGCCACTAGAGGTCGCTTATTCAAAACAAAGGCGTAGCTTGATGATGCCTTGATTTGATGACGCAGAGCTTTTATTATGCCGCAGACGTTGCTTTTTCCGGTCATGCGTATGTGGGGTAAAGCAGCGCTGTTTTATCATATTACATTTGAGTTTGTTGAAAGTTATGTCAAAATGTTACTCTGTGCGTTCGCTCAGCGGCTACTATGAGACACTTGTTGCACACTGCAGTAAGCTAGATCTATATTAGGCATGGTAAAACATGCTACTCGCGGTGAATCAAGAAAACGAGATTTAAACAATAAGACTAACTGTGTTGAACTATATAACAATGATTTATTTTCTGTCGATGAATGTATCCAAACAGTTGCTCACCTGTCTAATAAAACACATAATATATTAAAGCGTATTTGGTGTTTCCATGGTTTCTACAAAATAAAACCGGATGTATGATGTCATTGATAAGCGATGGACACGGCCTGTGTCCTGGTTAAAATTGCTTATTTCTCTAGATTTAAACATTCTTGGAAACATTTGGGATAATGTAAGTACAGAAGTCAACAATATATATGACATTGTTCCAGTGTTTTTTGGATATTTTAATCTTACGTAAAAAATCTTACATATTGTGCCTTTATAGCAAATTTGACAAACAAATCTAAGCCAAAAACAAAACAACAAATCAAAGCAAAGCAAACACAAAAAACAAAGCAAAGCAAAAACAAAACAAAACGCAACAAAACTAAACAAAAACAGCAAAACAAAGCAAAACAAAAAAACAGCAAAACAAAGAAAACACAAAGCAAAGCAAAGCAAAGAGGAAAAAAATAAATAAAGCAATGCAAAATCTGGGTTCTTTATACTATACTATGCCTGAAATTAATTATTAACTTCAATTAGTCCAGCTAATAGCTGCATTGAATGCAACAATATAAAATTGCTATGAATATTTTAAGTATTGAAAACTTGGACTCGGTTATCATAACATAATTTCTGTATTCTATTGTAATTTTGCTTTGCGAATTCGTTAACAACATCCCTTTACAATGGTAAAAATCACTGAAACTCAAGGCCTTTTTATTATCATAGACTTCATAGAGCATCTTGTATCACTGAATTCGATTGATTCTTTAAACTAAAAAATACAAATGATCAGAAACAAAACAAAGAAAGAGGAAACAACTTTGAAAACATCAGCTCGGCCATAGACGAGTATACTAATAATAGTGAGGTAATTTCAGCCATCTTGTTAGTAAAACAAGAAGAATTAATCAACATACAACTGCATTTCTCCTTTGTCACATGAACACACGCGTCTCAGAGCGGCTTTGTAGGAGCTGGTGGATTATGGGGGTGGCGGTAGTCAGAACCTTGGACGCTGTGGTAACCAGGTTTGCTTGCCACGTATACAACGGGACAGCAGGGCCCTTTCTTTCGGTCATTGTGTAATTATTGTGTCAGAGCTGCATTAGTCTGATGGCTGTCACAGGCCTGTCCTCAAGCTCTTAGGGTCAGACTAATGGATGTAGTTACAGTGGTCGGTAAACAAATTGACTGTGGAATCCATACAGAAAAATAAAAAGAGAAAAAGAGAGAGAGAGCCCGAATGAGCAGACAAGAGTTAGACAATAGAGAGAATGACAGGAGAATGAAAAAAAGGAAAAGGTAAAAGAAGAATACGCAGGAGGGAAGATCAATAGAAGTCTGCGGGATCAATAAGAGCTACATTTTCATCTGTAACAGGATTGACTCTCAGCGACCTTATATAACTATTCCCAGTGCATATGTTGAATAGAGGGAGTCCTGCCCTGGGGACGTGACTGACAAGACTGAATCATTCGACTACATTTTGATTTGAATTGTAAAGAACAAATTACAAAATCAGCTGATTAGCAGAGTTTATTCAACATACATTCATATATTCACCATAAAAAAACTTTTACACATTTTCAATAACTGCTCACAATCTTTTATGTGCAATCCCATAATCACCCTTATCTATATGTTAAATAACAATATTAAAAATAAACTGTAGTAACATATTTAAATCATTTATTTTTATAAGATGCTATTGACACACTCTTTTTTGTGAACAACTTGCAGTAACTACACATATTTAAAGGTATAGTTCACCTAAACACGACAATTCTATCATCATTTATTCACCCTCATGTTGTTCCAACTCTATGACTTTCTTTCTTCTGTGGAACATGAAGGAAAATATTTTGAAAAATGTTGGCAACCAAAAAGTTTTAGTTCCCATTTACTTACATTATATTTTTTGTCCATACAATGGAAGTCAATGGGAACCAAAACTGCCATCATTCTTTAAAATATTTTATTTTATGTTCTGCAGAACACAGAAATCCATACAGGTTTGAAATGACATGAGGGTGAGTAAATTATGACCAAATTTGTATTCTTTAATATTTTTATACCTTTAAGTCTTACAGTTGTAAGCTACATGAGTTTGATTCACTAAAGATAACCAGCTCATAAGAGTAATTTGTTTTAGAATCTGATGTGGTTTGCTGTGCCATATTAATTTGATTGACTAAAAATAACTCATATGATTCATTTGTGCAGGAAACCAGGATTGTGAGGTCAGTGTAACAAAACTAGTAATGGCCAATCAAAAATAGCCCAAAAGTAGCCAAATGACCATATCCCAAATATTAAAACTCAAAATATGCCACTCCCATAACTAAAATACATAATACATTGTTATGCAAATTGGAAACCACTATATCATACTTATCAACACAGCTCAAAGCCCTCCTTCACAAAACTTAACATCTAGCAGTTTTATCATTGGTAGAACATAAAATATTTCAGTACAAGCATTGCAGTCAAATCTAAGTTATGCAATATGTAAAACCTTTAAACCGCGCGTGGGGGGTTGTCGTGGGGGGTTGTGTGTACATAACACACACACAGTTTCTCATGTTAATCTTGAGTACCTATAGAGTAGTATTGCATCCTTCATATCTCCAAAGAGTCTTTAGTTTTATCATATTTATAAAAGACAGATAGCCTATGCTGTACTGATTCTTTCCAAAAACAGCCGAGCTCGTGCAGGCATGCAGTGGGCGGAGCTAAGAAATCACGAGCACGCACACACACACACACACACACACACACACAACACCGTTGCTGCTCTGGCAAAACAAACTGCATCCACTGTTTCCTCAACGCTGGGTTATTTGGGAAGCTGCACAAGGTTATCTTTCCCTCACAACCAAAAACACACTTCTTTAGTGACACTGTTGATTTCGTGGTCTAAAAACTAAATGACAGCGCTGCCAATGGCTTCTGTAACCTGAATGAAGCTCGTTGATGGACATGCTCTTGCTCTCATTCTGGATGATTTGCGCAAACGCTCATCCGGGAGAAGTGCCCATGCAAGCAATTCCACCCTTTATGACGTCATACAGGGCCATACTTGAAAAATAACTTTCCGAAACTTGTTCGATTCCTGAAGGAGTGTATTTGGCACAGAAATACTCCGTCATATGTCCAACTAGTTTTTTTTTACATTTTGGCCATGTTTAGCATGAGAATCCAACTCTTTAACAGTGTAAATATGTCAGAATGCCCCCCCCCCCTTAAAAGTAGCCCAACTTGGCAACCCTGCAGGAAATAGACTATAGACTGGTTGCTTTTAAACCAGCCAACAGACCAACAAACCAGATGTTAAACCATCTTAAACCACACTTTATAAACACACTTGTGACTGCACATCAAATTGAATACTAATATCAATATCTATCACCACTAATGAAATATTACTTGGGCATTGGTATTTTTTATCATCTTGCAGGTGCCATCTTTTCACAAATTTTAAATTAAGTGGTCTGTTTCACGCTATACAGGGAGTGCAGAATTATTAGGCAAATGAGTATTTTGACCACATCATCCTCGTTATGCATGTTGTCTTACTCCAAGCTGTATAGGCTGGAAAGCCTACTACCAATTAAGCATATTAGGTGATGTGCATCTCTGTAATGAGAAGGGGTGTGGTCTAATGACATCAACACCCTATATCAGGTGTGCATAATTATTAGGCAACTTCCTTTCCTTTGGCAAAATGGGTCAAAAGAAGGACTTGACAGGCTCAGAAAAGTCAAAAATAGTGAGATATATTGCAGAGGGATGCAGCAGTCTTAAAATAGCCAAGCTTCTGAAGCGTGATCATCGAACAATCAAGCGTTTCATTCAAAATAGTCAACAGGGTCGCAAGAAGCGTGTGGAAAAACCAAGGCGCAAAATAACTGCCCGTGAACTGAGAAAAGTCAAGCGTGCAGCTGCCAAGATGCCACTTGCCACCAGTTTGGCCATATTTCAGAGCTGCAACATCACTGGAGTGCCCAAAAGCACAAGGTGTGCAATACTCAGAGACATGGCCAAGGTAAGAAAGGCAGAAAGTCGACCACCACTGAACAAGACACACAAGCTGAAACGTCAAGACTGGGCCAAGAAATATCTCAAGACTGATTTTTCTAAGGTTTTATGGACTGATGAAATGAGAGTGAGTCTTGATGGGCCAGATGGATGGGCCCGTGGCTGGATTGGTAAAGGGCAGAGAGCTCCAGTCCGACTCAGACGCCAGCAAGGTGGAGGTGGAGTACTGGTTTGGGCTGGTATCATCAAAGATGAGCTTGTGGGGCCTTTTCGGGTTGAGGATGGAGTCAAGCTCAACTCCCAGTCCTACTGCCAGTTTCTGGAAGACACCTTCTTCAGGCAGTGGTACAGGAAGAAGTCTGCATCCTTCAAGAAAAACATGATTTTCATGCAGGACAATGCTCCATCACACGCGTCCAAGTACTCCACAGCGTGGCTGGCAAGAAAGGGTATAAAAGAAGAAAATCTAATGATATGGCCTCCTTGTTCACCTGATCTGAACCCCATTGAGAACCTGTGGTCCATCATCAAATGTGCGATTTACAAGGAGGGAAAACAGTACACCTCTCTGAACAGTGTCTGGGAGGCTGTGGTTGCTGCTGCACGCAATGTTGATGGTGAACAGATCAAAACACTGACAGAATCCATGGATGGCAGGCTTTTGAGTGTCCTTGCAAAGAAAGGTGGCTATATTGGTCACTGATTTGTTTTTGTTTGGTTTTTGAATGTCAGAAATGTATATTTGTGAATGTTGAGATGTTATATTGGTTTCACTGGTAAAAATAAATAATTGAAATGGGTATAAATTTGTTTTTTGTTAAGTTGCCTAATAATTATGCACAGTAATAGTCACCTGCACACACAGATATCCCCCTAAAATAGCTAAAAATAAAAACTACTTAAAATATTGATACAAAAATATTCAGCTTTGATATTAATGAGTTTTTTGTGTTCATTGAGAACATGGTTGTTGTTCAATAATAAAATTAATCCTCAAAAATACAACTTGCCTAATAATTCTGCACTCCCTGTAGATTCAGTAGAGTTGTCGCAGTGCTGTTTCCGCATCATAGAATAATGCAAGCATGAGAACCGCTCAAACGTTAACGTTTGAAACAAACGTTCAAAATGGAAAGAATTCTGAATAAGAACTGGTTCTTGGTTCCCAATGGTATGATATGTGGGACCTAGTGGCACAGAGAGTATTTGTGCCATAATTAATATCTGCAGTGTACTCTCCACTAAGGAAATCACAGATACACTCATAGTCTTATCTTTTATTGGCTGGCTCCTCTCAGTCTTATCTTTTATTGGCTGGCTGCTCCTGATGAGAACCTATAAGCTGAGGCAGGCCTGCCCAACTGTCCTGTAGCAGATAAGTCTATCGCCACAGTCTGGGAAAGCAAGCCTGTTTCCACTTTCTCTGTCTCCTGCGCTTTTCTTTCTCCTCTAGGCCTCTTTCTCCGTCAATGTAGGGTATTTGTGGGGACAGAGAGGCTGGACAGGGATTAGAGTCTGCAGCGCTCATACATTCATCATCGCCCTACATGCTCTTTTGATCTCACTGCTGAGCGACAGTAAAGGAAGATGTTCAGAGTCAGGAAGGTTTCCACAAATTAAAGAGACATGTAAAGAGAGGTCGTTTTTAATGCACCACTTTGTCTGACATGACCTGCTGGTTTATGAAAATCTGCAGATGAAATGACATGCATAACATACATACAATTTGTATGCATGCTAATTTAAGGGCTCAACAACAACGATTATTTTCCTGCTACTTCAGATTTCTATTTGCCCTGTCAACATTTTATTTTGCCCCAAAACAAAAAAAAACATTTTTTTTAATTTTATGCATTTCAATTTATAATTTTGTATACATTTATACTTGTAAATAATTAAAAAATCTTAAAAGTATTAAAAAGCCACAATATGTTATTTTTCGCTGCTAGAGGTCGCTTATTCTTCAAAACAAAGGTGTAGCTTGATGACACCTTGATTTTGCGGAGCTTTTATTAAGCCGCAGACAAACGCTTCCGCTTTTTTCTGGTCATGCGTATGTGCAGCGCTTATATTAGATACATTATTTGAGTGTGATGAAAGTTATGTTATAATGTTACTCTGTGCGTTCGCTCTGCGGCTACTATGAGACACTTGTTGCACACTGCAGTAAGCTAGATCAATATCAGGCATGGTAAAACATGGTACTCGTGGTAAATCAAGAAAACGAGATTTAAACAATAAGACTAACTGTGTTGAGCTATATAACAATGATTCGTTTTCTGTTCGGTGAATGTATCCAAACAATTGCTCGCCTGTCTTATAAAACACATAATATATTAAAGTGTCTTTGATGTTTCCATGGTTTCTACAAAATAAAACCGGAAAAAGAGGGTAAAGCGGGTATGATGTCATTGATAGGCGACGCACGGACACGGCCCATGTCCTGGTTAAAATGATTTATTTCTCTGGATTTAAACATTCTTGGAAACATTTGGGATAATGCAAGTACACAAGTCAACTATATATATATGACATTGTTCTAGTGGTTTTTGGATATTTTAATCCAAAAATATTACATATTGTGCCTTTAAATAATTATTATAGACACTTCAGGGCTCAATAATAAGGTTTTTTTATAGTTCAGATTTCTTCTTGCCCTGTCAAGAATAGCCCAAAATTATCCATTTTAAAATCATATTAAGTTTATAATTGTATATTTACATTTATACTTGTGAACTTTTTATGCATTTTTTTCATCAAATGTTAAGTTTTCCCTTAAAATAGGTAGAAATTATGCATTTTATATTATACATTATTCCGAAAACGAAAAGACAACCATATATTAATAAACACTTGCTGGGAAATGACAAGTAGTGAACCAAATTCACATTAAACAGCAGAAGTGATTGCAGTGAAAAGACAATAACTTAATAAAAAATATTTAGCACAGAGCCATTTCAGTTTATTTAGTGTCTGGCTGAACTGGATTGTGGGTGGTTATTGAACGAGACACATTAAAGTGGTGCAACTGTTTCGTGAATTCACCCTTTAGTGTTACCATGTCAGAGATCGGTCAAGAGCAGACACCAAGTCTCATCCAATCAGTCATTGACCCCAGACCCTCAAACCCCCAGCCAGTGGAATCTGGAGTCAGGAGCCAAAGTTAATCCCTGGCTCTCATCAGGATCTCTAAAGTTGAGCTGGGCAGAGGTAATGTACCATGGTTTTGTCTCTCTCTCTCCACTCACTGACATATGACAGAGCAGTAAAGAGCATCCTCAGCACTCATCTCCATAGCCCTAAATCACCCTAAACCTAAACAAGACATTCCCATCTCAAAGCCTTTTCACCACAGTAGCACCACAGTGCAGAGGGAAAAATCATCACGTTGGCTTTTATCCATCATTCCCCCTTGCATTCATCTCCTGTCAATGATTGAATCAGTCAACATTCATATGTTCTTTATAACAGGGATTTTTAGGACCCATAAATATGACAACCCCCTTGCAAGAAATAAAAATAAAATACAAATGTTTATTATGTGTGAGACAATATATAGACAACTAAATTAAAGGGGCTACGTGTAAAAATTGGCATGTATTAATCGCTTTTTTATTGCCAATGTGTGAACAGCTTGAAACAAAACTTACAAGACCTTGCGGAATTCCTATGAAAGCCTGCATGTAGACTGATTTGTATGTGAAGGACTCAGGGTGTTTTTGCCGTGAAAATCCAAAGGGTGTGACATTTATGCACGCTCTCGAGAGCCTCTCCTCTTGAAATGAATGCTTATACAATATTCAGGATAATGCTGAAAGAGCCATTCTGTACTGTAATGTCAATGTGTCATGCATTCAAGTCAGATATAGTCTTTAGTCTCAAATATTTATAATCAAACTATCATAACAGTGTAATTTAATTACCTCATCTAATGGCGGTGAATTGCAGAGCTTGTGCAGACATATCCACATCGCTACGAACAGATGCTTTCTTAACTTCGGTTTTCTCACCACTGTCATTTTTTGTTGTGTGTTTATTTTGTTATTGAGGAAATTGCACAGCACATATTTACATATTCTTCTAAACGTCGCTCGCAGCAGCGTGGACAGCGTCGGGATGTTTGTTAACAGTATATCGCTGCAAAGGTGTTTCCAAATTATTTTTACTTCTAAACAAAGAGCGAAAAAGAACTTTGCCATGAGTATATCAGGGCCTTGAATCATGTTCAGTTTCTTGTACGTTACGTGTGCACGAGTGTGAGCGCTGCTTGCTGGCTGCAGTTCATTTAACAGCCACTGGTGTCACTAAAAACATTTATTTTTTATTACCTTTTTATCAATATTTATTTATTTATTTATTTATTTATTACAAAACTAATATGCTACGGAGCCCCTAAAGGGACCTTTGCAAAAATAAAAATATGCAGACTTTCACGTGCGCACGAGAAACTATTGCGTGCACACATGATTTTTTTGTGCATGCTCACGCGTTACAGTTTCCGGTTTATGTATACTATAACCCATTTCATTTGTGCATCACTGCCTATGAAAAAAGTGAGAGTATGCCGAAAAACCACGCCATGAAATGGGCTAATGGCGAATACGGCTGTGTGCATTGTCCTATTTGCCAAGTTTAAGGGTCCATAAAGCCAAAAATATTTTTTTTGTTTTGTTTACAAAACTATAACAACTTGAGTTTTAGCAGCTACACCACACCACCTGTCTGATTTCTTGTTTTTCACAATTCCTTTTAATAATGCATAGCTGTTTCCTTCATTGGCCAAAACCGTTATCTCTTCTCTTAACTGTTAGCAATTAGTGACTGGATAATGGGTCCACGGCCACACCAGACACTCCTGGTCCTCATACACACCAAGCCTGGTTCTATCAATGACGCACAATCAGCAACCCCATCCTATGAGTTTATGCGGCTGCGGTGCAGGTTGGGTGAGCAGGTGCAGCTGTCAGTGAGAGTTCTGTAAGAACTGGGTCTGCTTGTTTGTTTTGGACAGACAGGGTGTCATGGCCCTTAGGGCTTCACTGTCCAATATCACAATCAACAGTTAAAGCCAGGTCTGTTTTTAATGAAGATGTTAAAGGAGACTTATGGGTATTATGGGGTATTTCCCTGCTGAAAAGATCTGCAAATGGCTCTGAGAATTAACAAACGCTCAGTATATCACAGCAAGTTGATCTTTTTGTGTTTAAATTAAACCCATGTGCTGGAATAAGCTGGTCTTTTCAGGAGGGTTGCTCTAAAGCAGAGGTTTTCAAACTGGGTTCCAGGGGGCCACAAGGTGGTGACCCCACAAAACTTTTAAGAAAAATAAATGACAAAATGTTGACAAACAATTACATTCCACTAAAACAAATAATTAATTGAACAAAAATTTGGCAGTTGCCAGGAGAACGGTACTTGCCTGTGTAAAGTTTGGTGGAAGGGGGATTATGGTGTGGGGTTGTTTTTCAGGGGTTGGGCTTGGCCCCTTAGTTCTAGTGACAGGAACTCTTAATGCTTCAGCATACCAAGACATTTTGGACAATTGAATGCTCCCAACTTTGTGGGAACAGTTTGCCGATGACCCTTCCTGTTCCAACATGACTGCGCATCAGTGCACAAAGCAAGGTCCATAAAGACATGGATGAGCGAGTTTGGTGTGGAGGAACTTGACTGGCCTGCACAGAGTCCTGACCTCAACCCGACAGAACACCTTTGGGATGAATTAGAGCGGAGACTGCAAGTCAGGCCTTCTCGTCCAACATCAGTGCCTGACCTCACAAATGCGTTTCTAGAAAAATGGGCAAAAATTCATATAAACACAACTAAACCCTGTGCTGTTATAGCGGCAAAGGGTGGGCCAACTTCATATTAAACCCTACGGATTAAGAATGGGATATCATTAAAGTTCATGTGCATGTAAAGGCACGCGTCCCAAAACTTTTGGCAATATAGTGTATGTCATGAAAGCCTGATGTGTCAACAAAAGACACATATCCAAACTTAAGGGGATAGTTCACCCAAAAATTAAACTTCTATCATCATTTACTCACCCTCAAGTTGTTCCAAACCTGTATACATTTCTTTGTTCTGCTGAACACAAAGGAAGATATTTTGAAGAAAGTTTGTAACCAAACTTTGTAATCATAGAAGAAGAAAAAATACTAACATTTGACTTCTACTCAGCCAACAGCAAGAAGGCAGAGGCTCGCAAAACACCAGCACCACTGACAGATGAAGAGGAGATAGAGCAAGAATATTAAAATCCAACAGGAAAAAGAATAAAGTATTTGTAAGAAATAAAGATAAGATGACCATATAAATTGTGAATAATTTGTGTTTATTTAACAGCTGTGGTGGTTACGGCATATATCTCAGACTACCCTTTCAGCTGACATCCTTCCATTCCATACAGTAATCCGTTTTCGTAAAGTGTGATGATGGGAATATACGTGTCATCAATGTATCCAACCACTGGAAATCCTAAAGGAAATTCAATTTATTAGGTTAATTCTTGAGGTTTATCAAGTGAACGTTATCCTGTATAAAAGGACATGCCATTTTTGTCACTGATGGTGTCCTCATGATGAAATATGCGCAATGAATGAATATACCTTCACTGCAAAGAATGCTTTTCTTACTTTGTATTTTTGTCTTGTTGTTTCCAGTCAAAATATCTAAAGATTCTTAAATCAAGATGCATTTTTAACGTAATAAAAACGACAAAAGGTATTTTAGTCTTGAAAAAAAATAAATAAATTGCAAATTATCTGTGGGGTAAGAAAAATAATCGTTTTAGTTTGTCAAGAGATTTAAAGCACAGTTTTTGAAGAGTGTGCATGTGCGTACGTGCTCTAGTACGTAAAAATGAGCCTATGATTGAATCTGGAAATAAAGCAAAACAACTGAGAAAAATAAGAATTACTCCTCGGATGCCATATCTGTAATTTATAGCAAAAAATACAGCATAAATTCGATCTCAAACTAGTTAAATAAAAGAAGTTAATACTCCACCACCTGCGTGACATCAACCAACGTGGTTGAACTACAAATTTGCGACAATACGTTTTTGGGAAACAGTCGCGACTAGCTAGTTGATTTCTTCAACGATACATCGTACTAATTTAAGTGAATTTTTCTTATTTTGCAAATTATCTGTGGGGTAAGAAAAATAATCGTTTCCGTTTGCATTAGGATTATTTTCTTACCCCACTGGCAGATAATTTTACTTGTTTTAAGTAAAATGAGCTTACTTTAGATTTTAGATTTAGATTTAATTTATAATTTTTTAGATATTTGTACTTGAAATAAGACAAAAATACTCATTAGGAAAAGCATTTATGCAGTGTAAATGAACGAATAAAGTATTTAAACACCACTGATGCTTTAAAAAGGGGGAGGAGACTGAAAGAAACTCTGAGTTTACCAAAGAAAACCTGCTCCCGACCAGGGGTGCGTTTCCCGTACAATGACGTAACTCACTGCTTAACTACCATAGTACAATGTATCGTTGAAGAAATCAACTAGCTAGTCACAACTGTTTCTCAAAAACGTATTGTCGCAAATTTGTAGTTCAACCACGCTGGTTAATGATGTCACGCAAGTGGTGGAGTATTAACTTCTTTTATTTAATTAGTTTGAGTTTGAATCTATGCTATATTTTTTGCTATAAATTACAGATATAAATTGGCATCTGAGGAGTAATTCAAAATTTTCTCAGTTACTTTGCTTTATTTCCAGATTCAATCATAGGCTCGTTTTTACGTACTAGAGCACATGCGCACTCTTCAAAAACTGTGCTTTAAATCTCTTGACAAACTAAAAGACATAAATTACATTTGTATGTATTCGAAATAAAATATATAGATTGTACTGAATGTCAGCTTGCTCAAGATAAGGATTTATTAAGTCCACATGACATGCAAACAAGAAGCGTAGCTTCTAACCACAGGTCGAGAGCTGTCGTTCCAACCACACAACTTTGCGATGCTGTTTGCGAATGTTCGTTGGAACGATGGTTTGGGGAAACACCGACTCATTGAACTATGTTGATAACGATGGAACTTGCGACCATAGTTGGCTAACGATGCTTTTTTGGGAAACGCACCCCTGGTTAGGTTCACAGAGTAATTTACCATGGTAAAGTATAAGTTACCTCTCTTTCAGAAACAGGCTTGACTAACCCTGCTTTCTCGGATTTGACATACCTTCCATGTTGAAATGGAAAACCCAGAGTTGCCCTCATTTCAGCGTTAACATACTTAGAGTTTTCACTTAACCTACCTTCTGAAATGGGCCCCAGGTCATGGGAGGTTTTGGTAAAATACATGGGAACTAACATGTTTACATGTTTAATTCAGACATAATATTGATCATTACGGTGCACAAAAGCTGACAGTACACATCATATTTCCTATCTGGAGTAGCAAACTAATTTGGTGAATGAGAGCACTTGAAACCCCTTTCACTATGATGTGAGGAGATAAAAGAGAAATTTGACTGACTTGACAGAAGACAGAGAATGATGAATATGAGACACTGAACCTGAGATGAAACAAAAGTGAATGACCTTCACACGGCCTTTGTGAGCTTTGTGAAACTGCCACCATCAGTGGCATTTTTTTTTTTTTAAGTTGAAAAGTCCAATACTGGAATTGAGACAAATTGCTAAAATATACATTTTCACACTTTGTTTACTCTGAATAAGGCCAAACAAGTCCGTCACAGGACAGGTCATAGCCTAAGGCAGGAGCTTTAAAACCTTGGATGACAGACGCACAAATATGATGATAAAATGAAAATGATAAACAAAAATTATAAATATACTGTTCAAAAGTTTGTGGTCAGTAAGATTTGTTTATGTTTTTGAAAAGTCTCTTATGCTCACCTGCATTTATTTGATCAAATAAACAGTAATATTGTGAAATATTAATACAATTTAAAGGGTTCATGAACTGGCTTTTTTTATATTAATATACTGTTGTCTGAGGTCAACTTATGACGTCCGCGTGGTTTTTACATTCAAAAACATCATAATGAATAAGTAATAGGCTATTTTCTACCCTGGTTTTGAGCCTCTCTCCTGGAAGGCTCGGTTTTTATGGGCGTGCCGCACTGAAGACTTGGAAGTAAACGCCCACGGCTAGGATTGGATAACAGTTTTGCATATTACAATGAGCTTCGGCTCCCCCGTGAGTACACATGAGGAATTGTTTTGAAGCGTGTGGGAAAACGGCAACCGGGATGATTCGCCCACAGGGCTTGCAAAATGTCTTTATCAAACACACACAATGATTTATCTCTCTCTCTCACACACACACACGCACATACACACACACACACGCACAAGCCTCACTGCAGAGTCAGACAAATCAGCATGATCAAAACTTCCACGATTGTATTTTTCCTTCAAATATCAAGTCAAGAGAGTGAACAACGCAATCAAGAAAGGAATGTTAATTCACTATTTAAGATAGCCCATCGGAAGGCCGGTGATATGTTTTGGTAGCCCATCTGGAAAACACATAGCCCCGGGACGTTGGGCTTTGCGAGCCCTGGCCTATACATGTCCGAATCGCAGGACAATTAACCAACAACACCTCAAATAAAGGATTCTCCAGCCTGTGACAGCGTGGTGAGTTACGTTCAGTTAGACACGTACACATAATCAATAGATATTAAACGATCTGTAACAATGCAATAATATCACATATAAAAAACTTTTTTTACTCACATAAGTGTGTTGCTTCACTCATTCATGTAATCTCATCCTGTCTGCAAATCCAGTCTCTTGTTTACAAACGAATGCGTGGTGAAATGAAGGAACAAACACGCAATGTCTTACCCACGTGAGCTGGATCTTCATTAAAAACAAAGTTCATCCATGCATTCATAATATTGGAATCTGAATGAGGCTTATGCAGCATGTTTATTGCTCGGAAGTTTGATCCGGTTTAGCTCCACGTAGGCCTATGTTATTTATCTATAACATGCCATGCACAAATCAGTGGGCGGGGCTACAGAATCAGGCGTTCTTCTTCTTTGGTTAAGGTGGTGTTTCACCACACTCTGACGTCACAGCCTGGCACATTCTGAGATCGAGCGTTTGCTGGGCCAGCTGTCAATAAAAGCTTTTCTTTGACTAACAAGGAAGTTTTAGCTCTGAAACTTACAGGATATTCTTATATCACGATGAACTTTTATATATCAAAGGCTGAATGAAAAGTTTATTTCTCAATTCATGACCCCTTTAAAGGAACTGATTTCTATTTTAATATATTTTTAAATGCAATTTATTTCTGTCATGATCCTTTAGAAATCATTCTAATATACTGATTTGCTGCCCATGAAACATTTATTATTTTTGTCAATGTTGAAAACAGTGGTGCTTAATATTTTTGTTGAAACATTTTTTTTGTCAGAATTCTTCGATGAACAGAAAGTTTAAAAAAAAACATTTACTTCAAATATATTTTTTTAACAAATGTAAAAATATTTACTAGTAGTCACTTTTGATTAATATAATGCCTCCTTGCTAAATAAAAATATGTAAAACATATTTCTTTAAAGAAAAAAAATGAACAATGGTGTATATGTAAGTCTAGTAAGTCTTTTCGGCAAGGAAATACATAATACGCAAAATCTCACCCATCATCTTTATTAAAAACAGGCCTGGGTTGAACAAAAGCATTCTTGATTTTTTTTTTTTTAAATAAGGGTGTAACATTATTATAATTTTAGGAATCATGGAGTAAATAATTCCTTGTAATATAATGTGTTAAATTAAAGAAGGCTTGATCTTACTTTATCTTGCCAATCACAAATGTTGAGCTTCACATTTGCATAAAAAGGATGCAAGACTGATGGGGTCCTTGCACGTGATTAATAAATCGATAACTAAAATAAACTTCAGACAGTCTTTTATACAAATACACAGTAAATGTCTTTTTACAACATAACTTTTATGATTAATCACAAACCTTTTGTGTCTTTTGTTGTTATTTGTGCCACTTCTAGCAGACAGAACACAGAAAGGAGACCACAAATTATTTGGGGAGGAAATGAGATCACAGTGCAGACTATATTCAGACCTACATCTTCTGAATGATCACTATGGATTAACATGCCACATGTTCTAACCACTGTGACAAGAGTTTGCCCTGTTTTCTGATAAATTTCTTTCTGAATCTGACCTAAATGGTGCCCACTGGCCAGGGTGTGAGAGCCTGATGAAGGAAAGTTTCCTTCTATCAGCGTTGCTGCTTCCCTCTCCAGCCTGCCTGTCTCCCTCTTATCAGAACAGACCTCCCCCTGCCGGCTCCTATCAAACCCTGCTGCAGCCATTCTCTAACCGTCTACCACTCCGCATTCTCTCTCTCTCTCTCTCTCTCTCTCTCTCTGGAATATCTCTCTTTCTTTTGTCTGCTGCCCCACTATAGTTCAGCATAACACTGCAGTAAAGCTCTTGTCTTCTCTTTGGCTTTTCATAGACTCTCTTGGGATTGGCCTGGTGTCCGTGCCGCACTATCAGAGTGTGAGGGAGCGCTGTGGCTCTGCACAGTGTCTCAGAGCTGGAAGTGTGCGCACATACACAAATATATACCGGTTAAAAGTTTGGGGTCAATACTTTTTGTTCTTTTTTGAAAGAAATTTATATTTTTATTCAGCATTAAGTTGACCAAAAGTGACATTAGTGATGTTACAAACAATTTCTATTTCAAATAAATGCTGTTCTTTTGAACTTTCATGGTTTCCACAAAAATATTAAGCAGTACCATTGTTTTCAACATTGATAATAAGAAGAAATGTGTCTTGAGCAGCAAATCAGCAATAGTAATATTGTTAAAATCTTATTACAATTTAAAAGGATTGTTTTGAATATATTTTAATTTCTTCCTGTGACAGCAAAGCTGAATTTTCAGCATCATTACTCCAGTCTTCAGTGTCACATGATCCTTCAGAAATCATTCTAATATGATGATTTGCTGCTCATAACACATATTTATGTATTTATTTATTTATTTATATTTATTATTATCAGTGTTGAAAACAATTGTGTTGCTTAATATTTTTGTAGAAAATATTTGTGAGCAGTTTATATTTTTAAAGCATTTAATAATCTTTGTTAATGTTAGTAAAAATATTATTTTTGTTTGATTGTTCATGTTAGATCACAGTGCATTAACTAATGTTAACAAATAAAACTTTTGATTTTAATAATGTACAAGTAAATGTTGAAATTAACCAACTAAGATTAATAAACACTTTAAAATTATATTGAACATTGTTAGTTCATGTTAACTAACCAAGTAGTGAAACCAAGTGTTGTCAAAAAATCTTACCAACCCCAAACTGTTGAAAGGTATAGTGAATGTATAATATATACACCGATCAAGCATAACATTATACAACGACACTGATTATCTCTTCATCACGGCACCTGTTAGTGGGTGGGATATATTAGGCAGCAAGGGAACATTTTGTCCTCAAAGTTGATGTGTTAGAAGCAGGAAAAATGGGCAAGCGTAAGGATTTGAGCAAGTTTGACAAGGGCCAAATTATGATGGCTAGACGACTGGGTCAGAGCATCTCCAAAACTGCAGCTCTTGTGGGGTGTTCCCGGTCTGCAGTGGTCAGTATCTATCAAAAGTGGTCCAAGGAAGGAACATTGGTGAACCGGTCATGGGCGGCCAAGGCTCATTGATGCACGTGGGGAGCGAAGGCTGACCCGTGTGGTCCAATCAAACAAACGAGCTACTGTAGCTCAAATTGCTCAAAAAGTTAATGCTGGTTCTGATAGAAAGGTGTCAGAATACACAGTGCATTGCAGTCTGTTGCGTATGGGGCTGCATAGCCGCAGACCAGTCAGGGTGCCCATGCTGACCCCTGTCCACTGCTGAAAGCGCCAGTGGGCACGTGAGCATCAGAACTGGACCAAGGAGCAATGGAAGAAGGTGGCCTGATCTGATAAATCATAATTTTTTACATCATGTGGATGGCCGGGTGCATGTACGTTGCTTACCTGGGGAACACATGGCATTGTTGCAGACCATGTACACCCTTTCATGGAAACGGTATTCCCTGGTGGCTGTGGCCACTTTCAGCAGGATAATGCACCCTGCCACAAAGCTAAAATGGTTCAAGAATGGTTTGAGGAGCACAACAGTGAGTTTGAGGTGTTGAGTTGTCCTCCAAATTCCCCAGATCTCAATCCAATCGAGCCTCTGTGGGATGTGCTGAACAAACAAGTCCGATCCATGGAGGCCCCACCTCGCAACTTACAGGATTTAATGTCAGGTCATGATGTTATGCTTAATCGGTGTATATATTTATGTATATACTGTTTATATATATATATAAAATTATATATATATATATATATATATATATATATATATATATAATTTAATTATAAAATTATATATTATATAAAATATATTGAACATTGTTATGTTAACTAATGTAGTTTAAGTAGTGAAACCAATTGTTGTCAAAAAAACGTATCCCCCAAACTGTTGAACGGTATAGTGTTTGCTCACATATGAACATACTATTATACAAGTATTCTCATACTAACAAAGAGAAACATCAAACTAGTTTTAAAACCACTAGTTATCCACATCTACAAACATAGGCGGAAGCATTATTTAACACATTCATGTTTCATCCACATAAACGAAAGCAGGAGACTTTATCAGTACTCTGTAACCAATCCAAAGCAATCTCACTTTTTGTCACTGAACAGACAAAACTGTTTTGGTCATCCTGACAGAATTGTGTGGTCTTCCACAGATACCTTCGTAGTGACGTGACCCTTTTGAATTTCACCCAGTCTTGTTTGATTTTGCTTACACACACATAACACACAAACGTCCCTTTGACCACCCACATTCCCTCTCCGAAACATGCTTGGCCAACAGACGAAAGCTGCCATGCTTCACCTCAGTCAGCGTTGAGCTGTCATCTTCATGCGTTACGTCACGTCGTGAGTGTGGGAGCTCTGTTCTGCTCTGCACTTCAAATGTGTGAGAAACAAACTGATGTACATGTCTGCGGACCACCCTGCTTCTGTTCAGATAGTGCTAAGATAGGATAGCAAACCTAAAGCGGAGACTAATCTGTTGTATATTTGTAGCTCATCATAGTTGAAAGGGACAGCCATTTTATTGCATATTGCATCCTTTTATCCATACAGCACTGTAGCTGTCGGAGACTATAAAAACAGTATATAATATACACTACCTTTTAATACTTTTATTCAGCAAGGACGCATTAAATTGATGAAGTGACAGTAAAGACATTTATAATGTTAAAAAAAAAATTGTATTTGAAATAAATACTGCTCTTTTGAATTTTCTATTCATCAAAGATGGATACATGAAAAACTGTATCACGGTTTCCACAGAAATATTAAAGGGATAGTTCACCCAAAAATGAAAATTATCCCATAATTTACTCTGGGGGGGTTAATAAAGTCCTTCTGAAGCGAATCAAAGGGTTTGTGTAAGAAAAATATACATATTTAAAACTTTATAAAGTAAAATATCTAGCGTCCGACAGACCACCTTTCCGTATTCAACTTATGAAGAAAGTGTAACGCCTCTCGCAGTTCAAAACGCTTATGCTACGTCCAACGTCATCGTCGCACCAGTTACGTTTTTTTTCCGTAAGTTGAATACGGAAAGCAGTCCGCCAGAAGCTAGATATTTTACTTTATAACATGTTTTTATAACATTGGGTTTTTGTAAGAAAAATTATGTTTGTTACATTTATATAGCGCTTTTCTGGGTACTCAAAGCGCTTTACATGGAAGGGGGGGGTGTCCTCAACCACCACCAATGTGCAGCATCCACCTGGATGATGTGACGGCAGCCATATTGCACCAGAACGCCCACCACACACCGGCTTATTACATGGTGTTTTGGTCTGGTTACACAAGATGTTTAAAGAGATAGTTCACTCAAAAATGAAAGTTCTGTCACATGTGATTCCACGAGTTTGACTTATTTCTTCTGTGGAACCCAAAACATTTTTTTTTTAGAAATACTTTTTTTGGACCCCAACATTCTTCAAAATAGCACCTTTTGGATTCCAGAAAAGAAAGTCATACATAATGGTGACAAACTATCCCTTTAATTATCAACACATGACTATTTGCCATTCTGCACAACTAATCAAATCAATAGAGTTTGGGGAAATTGCAGATTATTCCCAGCGGTGCTGACTATGGCTCTATCCTTATCCCCTCCTTCCTCTTCCTCACTGTGCAGTACCTTTGCCCTGTCTATCTTTCTGGGCCAAGGAAGAGCGTGTCACCCAGTCACTCAGGGGGCTCAGATAGGCCTGGCTCCCTGCTAGCCCTGGGACGCGGCTTATCAGCCAAGCCTGGCTCCATTTGAGGGGGAGTGGGCAGACAGCGTCTCCACACCAGGCCTGTGCGCCCCCACCCACCATCCCAAAAAAATACTGATAACACAAAGCAGGGAGTGTGAGAGCGAGTAGTTCCCATTTCGTAGTGTTCGCCTGTAGTTTCCACAAAAATATTAAGCACCACAAATGTTTTCAACAACCAAAACTCAACATATTAGAATGATTTCTAAAGGATCATGTGACTGAAGACTGATGCGGAAAATTCAGCTTTGCATAACATGAATAAAATAAAATTGAAATTATAATAGAAAGCAGTTATTTTTAATATTTAAATGTAATATTTCACAATTTTACCATTTTCACTGTATTTTAGATCAAATAAATGCAGCCTTGGTGAACATAAGAGACTTTCAAAAGCATTAAAATAATCTTACAGAGCCCAAACTTTTGAACAGTATATTGCATCATACACAGATGTTTGGCCTGCAATCAATACTACTCTATGCTAGAATTTAAGTTAGTTGTAGCATAATATCTACACGGCATGTGGCATTGTGACATCGGCAACAAAAAAGCAAGTGTAAGAGAGAGAAAAGTTCATGTTTCTTGGCATCTGCTTATAGTTTATATCATTTTAAGAATGTTTCGGAAATCAGCACACACATTCGTGCAATATGTATCCGGTCATTCTCAAGCCAAATGAATGAACCAAGTGCAGAATCCATCTTATATGACAGAGCTTCAGAAAAAAGGAAAGTTTAACCAAAGGAAATGGGATTGAGAGTAAATAGGTTAACCAACCATTACAAAGTATTCCCGTATTCTGCTATTAATACACTGGTGAAGCCATTTCAGTGTTGTCATTTCTCCGTTATACCTTCGGGCCATTCAGCAAGCTCTAACTTTATGGTGGTGCTTTTCATAAAATTAGCATCGTGTAATGTATTTCCTGTCTGACTCATGACTAGAGAGAAAAGAGGGAGTTTATTAGCCAATAATGCTGCGGCACTGCAGAATGTCACTGTGTGCTGTCAGGCCTGATTTCATTACCTTACAGGATAAGAAATGCACCGTGATATTGAGGAGAAAGTCCATCATTCGTGGAGGGCATTGACAGGCAGGGAGGAGAGCCAAAGAAGCCTCCACATCTCCTGGGGGCCATTTCCTCCTGTAATCTGTGGGACCCAGGCCGTTAGAGCATCCTTCCACTGGTTCGCTGTCTCTGATTCTGTGGCGCTATCATCTGCTGGGGCGTCTGTGGGCTACATGTGACCCATGTATCTCGCACACATACAGAGACGCAGCCAGTCAGCTCATCTCTTATCGCCTCGGCCTGACGGCATCTTGAGAAGCTAACTGTCTACAAATATAGTGATTGCAGGATTTGTCAGCACCAGCCTTGTGGCCTGATATCACTCGGACACTCACTTAGGAACCGTTCAGAAACACAGCTCCAGCATTTTATCTGTACCTCTATTGGTCAAGCCAATGTAACAGGAGAAGACGTTACATATCAAGATATAGCCTATAAGCCAGTCCAGGCCAATGTTAATCTTGTCAGTAGCAACTCAATATTATATATCGCACTAAAATCATAGCCACTTAACCATTTAAAAGTTTGGGATCGGTAAGAGATTTTAATATTTTTTAAAGAAGTCTTTTATTCTCACCAAATAACTGTTTTATATTTGAATATATTTAAAAATGTAATTTATTCTTGTAATGGCAAAGCTGAATAATCAGCATCATTACTCCAGTCTTCAGTGTCACATGATCCTTCACAAATCATTCTAATATGCTGATATGCTCAAGAAACATTTCTTATTATTATCATTGTAAAAACCAATTGTGCTCCTTAATATATATATACACTCACAAAGGATTATTAGGAACACCATACTAATACCCTTTCGCCTTCAGAACTGCCTTAATTCTACGTGGCATTGATTCAACAAGGTGCTGAAAGCATTCTTTAGAAATGTTGGCCCATATTGATAGGATAGCATCTTGCAGTTGATGGAGATTTGTGGGATGCACATCCAGGGCACGAAGCTCCCGTTCCACCACATCCCAAAGATGCTCTATTGGGTTGAGATCTGGTGACTGTGGGGGCCATTTTAGTACAGTGAACTCATTGTCATGTTCAAGAAACCAATTTGAAATGATTCGAGCTTTGTGACATGGTGCATTATCCTGCTGGAAGTAGCCATCAGAGGATGGGTAAATGGTGGTCATAAAGGGATGGACATGGTCAGAAACAATGCTCAGGTAGGCCGTGGCATTTAAACGATGCCCAATTGGCACTAAGTGTGCCAAGAAAACATCCCCCACACCATTACACCACCACCACCAGCCTGCACAGTGGTAACAAGGCATGATGGATCCATGTTCTCATTCTGTTTACGCCAAATTCTGACTCTACCATCTGAATGTCTCAACAGAAATCGAGACTCATCAGACCAGGCAACATTTTTCCAGTCTTCAACTGTCCAATTTTGGTGAGCTCGTGCAAATTGTAGCCTCTTTTTCCTATTTGTAGTGGAGATGAGTGGTACCTGGTGGGGTCTTCTGCTGTTGTAGCCCATCCGCCTCAAGGTTGTGCGTGTTGTGGCTTCACAAATGCTTTGCTGCATACCTCGGTTGTAACGAGTGGTTATTTCAGTCAAAGTTGCTCTTCTATCAGCTTGAATCAGTCGGCCCATTCTCCTCTGACCTCTAGCATCAACAAGGCATTTTCGCCCACAGGACTGCCGCATACTGGATGTTTTTTTCCTTTTCACACCATTCTTTGTAAACTCTAGAAATGGTTGTGCGTGAAAATCCCAGTAACTGAGCAGATTGTGAAATACTCAGACCAGCCCGTCTGGCACAAACAACCATGCCACGCTCAAAATTGCTTAAATCACCTTTCTTTCCCATTCTGACATTCAGTTTGGAGTTCAGGAGATTGTCTTGAAAAGGACCACACCCCTAAATGCATTGAAGCAACTGCCATGTGATTGGTTGATTAGATAATTGCATTAATGAGAAATTGAACAAGTGTTCCTAATAATCCTTTAGGTGAGTGTATATATATATATATATATATATATTTATTTATTTTTTTTGTGTGTGTGGAAACCATGACACTTTTCAGAATTCTTTGATGAATGCAAAGTTCCAAAAAAAACAATTATTTGACATAGAAGTCTTTTGTAACATTATAAATGTCTTTAGTCTCACTTTTGTTTCAGTTTATACTATGGGGCTGTGAATGCTTGAATCTTATTGGTTGACAAATGTTCTAAGGTGTGCAATTATTGTCAGGGAAACGCGGCACAGCCAAAGTAGTTCTAGGCAGGTCTTGACCGCATTACAGTTCCATATCACTTCGCCAAATGATTTCAGTTATTTCAAAGGTCCTTACAGCTTACAACAGCAAAAGAACCAAAACCCACAACAACACTGAACAAGCAAATAAATATAGTAAACAATATGATACAAATGAAAAATGATTTATATGTTTTTGCCACAAAATTACATTTTAATATTTTACGGAAACACATGCTCTCTTTCTCCCACTCTCTCTCCCACTCAAACACACACATACAGTACGGACGCACACTCACACAGAAACGTGTTTTATCCGTAAAATAGTTTAGCAACTTAAAAGCTACATGACATTTCTCACTAGCGAGGTAATAACGTCTCTGTTTTTGGAGCAGATAAACTTACAGTTTCGCTATTAGTAGAGACGCTGGTGACGAACACTGCTGAGAGATGCATATATTCAGGTAATAATCTCTCTCTCTCTCTCTCTCCCTCTCTCTAATAACTTCATTAGTCTGGTATCAATGGCTGAAGCCTCTGTTACTAGCCCTAAAATGCTGTTTTTTAATGAGCAACGGAGGCTTGGGATTATGCGCAAGAAATTAGTCCTACATACAAGAGCGTAAGGACAAAAACCTGACAAATGTCTTGAAATAAATCATCTGAACAATGTTTTGAGGTGTGGTAACTGTAGTATAGGCAGAATAATTGACTCTTTGCCCTTGAATTATTGAAAAACAATGCACACCCAAGGTGTAACAGGTGTGCATTATTTTTCTAATAATTCAATGGCCCATCGTCAGTTATTCCTTACTTAATGTATCCTGGCTGAATAAAAGCATTAACAGTAAACATAATATTACAACTCACATCTGTACAAAATGATGTGAATGCATGACAATCAATAATAAATGATTTACAGTACTGCAATTTAAATGTGTATTTATATTTATATATATATATATATATAAATTGAATATTGAACTGAATATTGATTCTGAATTAATTTAAACATTAAACAATGCATGAAATGGAACAGAGAGTAGCCAAAATATCTAGTATCAAACAAGACTTTTGGGGATATGTAGCACTGTGTTCTGTCGGTGCAAATTTCTGTTTTAACTATTTTCATGTGGTCAGTTGTTATGCTCTGGTGAGGGAGTAATTGGGTTTTTTCTGAAGGGTTAAGGAGAGCAGGATTAACCCCTTGACAGACTGCAAGCTTCTAGCCCTCCTCCCCCTGCCTGACCCCAACACATGTACACTGGGTCTAAAGTTCAAGGTTCTGAGAAAAGAGTTCAAATCCACAGTCTGATAACACTTCCAGTCCAGAGACACCGATGCTGCTGTATAAAAGAACCTAAAGCTTAAGGTCACAGAGACATCTATCTGTACATTCATCCTCAGACCTGGAAAGATAAGGAGAACCCTCACACGATGTCTCCAAGGAGGCCTGATGGGAAGCAGATGAAGGTCAGAATAACCACAGTGTCAGATCGTCGGATCTTGATGTTTCAGGACATCATACAACCTTCAGGCTTCATCATAAATATGATTATAACATACTGATTTCACTACAAGACCAGGGACCAGCTTCGTCTCCATCAAAAGAAAAAGGAACTGGATTAAATATTTGAATGCTAGCGATCCACAATCTAGTTTCTGACTGATGCAGCCTGAATCATAATATCCCCATGTTCATTTGTTGGCCAGAGGAGAACTGGCCCCCCGACTAAGCCTGGTTTCTCCAAAGGTTTTTTTTCTCCATTCAGTCACCTGATGGAGTTTGAGTTCCTTGCCACTGTCGCCTCTGGTTTGCTTAGTTAACAGGTCCGTAAAATCAAACCTGCTCGGGATTAGATTGATACTTAAAATCTAAATTCCTTACTGAACCAGGGGCAATAATAATTTTAAATAATATTATAATGTGTATAATACTATAGACACTTGATTGAGAGATTTATTTGTGATGGAATAATTACTTTATAATTTTATTTTTTACACACATGCTGTACAGTTAATCTGAGCCGTGCATTAATTTGAGTGATGACGGATATTATGGGAGTGGCTTGATGCAGCGCAGGAGATGCAGATAACTTGATCTTGACCCTTAAGAAACTTTAATACTGTCACGTAACAAATCTGCTTCAAATTGAATTAAAAATTAAATGAATTACTAATTACAACATTGAAATAAAAATGTAAAGGCTGTACAAATACTAGAAAATCGTGAATATAAATAATTGGGAATCATGTTTAAAAAAAACTGTGCACATTTAATTTATCTGTTATAGCTTTTATGTTGTTTTGGTTGTTTCCTTATAAGGTCCAGAAATTTGTCTTTTTTTTTTTTTATTTAATTAATTTGTCAAGTTTTTTTTTCGCCAGGTGTCTTTTTTAATTATATGATGTCATTACGTTCCTGTCTTGCCGCCAGCCAATCGCTGCATTGCTGATCGTAGTTTCGAGTATTAATACATCTGCTCTCTTCAGAGAAGACAGGAACGCGCAGTAATCTCAGGCAACTTAATCCAGATATTTTGAAGAACCAAATTAGCCAGAGATCAGTTATCACGATTAGAAGATCTGGGATCTGTCAAATCATCTCAGTTGTATTAAGCGAAGTACGAAGAACGGACCCCAGAACTGAGCTGGACGACATCATCACTGTTTTTCTGCAGAACTGCCTAATAGATGAAATTAACTAATTTAATAATTGATGATCTTTACAACGGAACTGAATCAACACTGAATTGACTTCAGCTGAGCAATGATACTATTTTTCTTTTAGAGCTGCTGTACAGCCGAAATGAACCATTTGCATCATTTAATAATTTTCCTGTTAAATCACTGTAAAGATGCTTTTAAACAATCTGTAATGTATAAAGTGCTATATAAACAAAGGTGACTTGGATGGTTGCTAAGGCATTGCTATGGACTTCTAGTCAAAAATAAAAATATAGAATATTTTGTCAGTTTTACCCATACATTAAAAGATAACGGGGTCTAGTGCTGTTTTGTAAAAATACATACAGGTTTGAAACAGTTCTTATTGTTAACTAAACTAAAACTAAAAAAAGAGTTTTTATTAATTAAAGCAAAGCTGACTAATAAAACTGACATAAAACAAATTTAAGATGAGATAAATTTTAGTCATTTTAGTCAATTTTACTTTGTAAAGTAAAATTGACTAAAATGACTAAAATTTAAACAAATTAAAAGGATATAAAAATAAAAGCCAATTCAAAATGTTTATAAATATTCTAAAAGACTATATTTAAAAAAAATTCACACTGGTTTCAAATGACATGAAGGTGCAGTAAAAGGGTGAACTTTCCCTTTAACAATAACTTACAGGTACAATTCACTGTGTCTAATGGTTCTTTGTTCCATCCTTATCATGTGAGGTCCTAATCCCATTCACTTGACATCATGATACTAGAAGATACAAGATATGTATACGTTGTAAGTTGTAAAAATACAACTCACATAGACCTTGCAGCAGCTCAGCGTACTTATTCTACTCTTATATTTTGTCAGAGATCAACAGGACGAGCAAACGAGACATCTAGCAGTTTGTAATGATGTGAATGTCCCTGTCTGTGTTTACTTCACACCTTTCATGGAGTGCTAATGCAACCAGAGCATTTGACAGCTAAATGAGCCACACTTGGGACATCTAGGAAGCAGTGACACTCTCAGCCCCATGTGCCTGACAAACAGCGGTGGTAATGGACGCTGCCCAGGGGGGCGGGGGGCACGTAAAGGGTGGGGGTTGGGTTGGGATGACCCCCTGCCACGACAGATGAAGGCCGTCTGCACGTTAACCAATTTCAGAGAGATTTTCTGCTCCAGTGGAGGCACGAGGAAGCCCTCCTGTACCTCTGCCTCACCTCCCCTCCTCCCTGTCTTCACGTCCCCCTTGGCACCCTCTGTCCCACCACTTGTCTTATCCTCTAAATTTTTGGCTCTATCCTTCCTCACAAAAAACTCAATCATTGACTAATCAGCAAGATTTCCCCTCCAGAGAGAGCGCCCAGCAGGGGCATTTCAGGGGGAAATGGGCTCAACGCAGCACTCCCCCACACCCTTCTAGCAGTATTTTAATTGAGCGTATATATTTAAACTAAAGAGAACATTTCATCATGGTAACAGAAGCTTGACCTCAGATGTCAGTCATGGGGTGAAGAATACCAGTGCATTGTCTGTTTCACACCTTCACTCTTGGTCTCACCCATACACTTGACAGACTACAAAGGAACTGAGGTTGTGCTAACTGAAATGTACAAAAATGTAAAAATCACATTCAACATTTTCAATTTGATTACATTGTCATTTTGCCAGACAAAGGACCCAAGGTCATGCTAACTGAAATGTACAAAATTCACATTCAAAAATCAAATTTAAAATGCTTCCTGTCATTTAGACAGACTACAAAGGAACTGAGGTTATGCTAACTGAAATTTTACCCCAATTAAAAAATCACATTCAAAATTTCAAATTAAAACTTTCATTTTATATTATGTAAATATAAAATATATATATATATATATATATATATATATATTTTACATTTAAAAAATAAAAACGTTGACATTTTGACAGACTACAAAAGAAATGAGGTTACGCTAACACTGTACCTAAAATTTGTATTCGAAATTTGTTTTTTGTCATTCTCATGATATCAATAGCCTGGTTTCCATTACAGATTTGTGCAAAACTTTTGCGATATTTTCTAAATGTCGGTAAAATACTAGTTTGAAACGACGCCGTTTCCATTAACTGATGTTATGTGGCTAAAACATTTTTTTTTCCTCTCGCGATAAGTCAAAACAAAGCCTGAGGCTAAATCAACGTCAATTCAACTTGCATTAGCCTGGTTTATTTTAGTTTTACTAGTTAAATTAGCTCATGCCAAATAGAAAGAATGTTTGCCTTACCTATGCTGTTCAGAACTGTGTGACAATTGGTCTCTGGCCAAGTATTTCCTCCATTAGGTTGCCGCCACCAGCACCGATTTTGCAGAGAAGCCCTTCTCCCTCATATTTGCTTCGAGGTCTTGACAAATGATGTAGGTTTCTGTTGAAAAACCACCTCATGTGAGCATAAAAACTCTTTTCTGATATATGGGAGTTTTTGCGAAATTGACATGTTTCCATTGGGCGTATTTTCAATTCTCCATTTCAATTTGCGCAATTTGAAGAGTAATGGTGTCATAATAAAAATTAACCAAGTATTATAATATTTACTAAAGGTTAAAAATAAAATAACAGAAAGTAGTATAATTTGTAGACATTATTATTTGTAGTGCAATATCTTCCTCTGAACACCCTGAACAGAGTAGCAGGAGTTCACAAGCTGTGCTAATACCTTCAAAAGCCTGAAATAGTTTTTTGTCCATCAACACTCACATTGTGCTGTATTTGACCCTGTCAAGTGTATTAGGGCAAATCTCTGAGAAAATCTCTGCTAAATACTTAAGGGCTTCTGCATGAGACTGACATTGGTTGGATTCGAGGGGTAACAACACAGGGAAACAATGGGCCTTTATTGGCATCTCACAGAACTACAGTTTTAAATGTTATGTTAGTGTCATGACTAATTCCACTTGTGTTATGCGTATGGTGGCTACACTATGTAGCGGGCTCAATCCGACAGCCTGCAAAACCCTACATAAATCCAGACTGAGCTCGATTAAACCTCACAGCTCTTAAAATTAAAACAGTTCATGTGTGAAATAGTGTGTAAAATCCGCACACATAAACAGAGCCAGATAAATACAGGTGCTGGTCATATAATTAGAATATCATCAAAAAGTTGATTTATTTTACTAATTCCATTCAAAAAGTTAAACTTGTATATTATATTCATTCATTACACACAGACTGATATATTTCAAATGTTTATTTCTTTTAATTTTGATGATTATAACTGACAACTAAGGAAAATCCCAAATGCAGTATCTCAGAAAATTAGAATATTACTTAAGACCAATACAAAGAAAGGATTTTTAGAAATCTTGGCCAACTGAAAAGTATGAACATGAAAAGTATGAGCATGTACAGCACTCAATACTTAGTTGGGGCTCCTTGCGGCGTGGCATGGAGTCGATCAGTCTGTGGCACTGCTCAGGTGTTATGAGAGCCCAGGTTGCTCTGATAGTGGCCTTCAGCTCTTCTGCATTGCTGGGTCTGGCATATCGCATCTTCCTCTTCACAATACCCCATAGATTTTCTATGGGGTTAAGGTCAGGCGAGTTTGCTGGCCAATTAAGAACAGGGATACCATGGTCCTTAAACCAGGTACTGGTTGCTTTGGCACTGTGTGCAGGTGCCAAGTCCTGTTGGAAAATGAAATCTGCATCTCCATAAAGTTGGTCAGCAGCAGGAAGCATGAAGTGCTCTAAAATTTCCTGGTATACGGCTGCGTTGATCTTGAGAAAACACAGTGGACCAACACCAGCAGATGACATGGCACCCCAAACCATCACTGACTGTGGAAACTTTACACTGGACCTCAAGCAACGTGGATTGTGTGCCTCTCCTCTCTTTCTCCAAACTCTGGGACCCTGATTTGCAAAGGAAATGCAAAATTTACTTTCATCAGAGAACATAACTTTGGACCACTCAGCAGCAGTCCAGTCCTTTTTGTCTTTAGCCAAGGCGAGACGCTTCTGACGCTGTCTGTTGTTCAAGAGTGGCTTGACACATGGAATGCGACAGCTGAAACCCATGTCTTGCATACGTCTGTGAGTAGTGGTTCTTGAAGCACTGACTCCAGCTGCAGTCCACTCTTTGTGAATCTCCCCCACATTTCTGAATGGGTTTTGTTTCACAATCCTCTCCAGGGTGAGGTTATCCCTATTGCTTGTACACTTTTTTCTACCACATCTTTTCCTTCCCTTCGCCTCTCTATTAATGTGCTTGGACACAGAGCTCTGTGAACAGCCAGCCTCTTTTGCAATGACCTTTTGTGTCTTGCCCTCCTTGTGCAAGGTGTCAATGGTCGTCTTTTGGACAACTGTCAAGTCAGCAGTCTTCCCCATGATTGTGTAGCCTACAGAACTAGACTGAGAGACCATTTAAACGCCTTTGCAGGTGTTTTGAGTTAATTAGCTGATTAGAGTGTGGCACCAGGTGTCTTCAATATTGAACCTTTTCACAATATTCTAATTATCTGAGATACTGAATTTGGGATTTTCCTTAGTTGTCAGTTATAATCATCAAAATTAAAATAAATAAACATTTGAAATATATCAGTCTGTGTGTAATGAATGAATATAATATACAAGTTTCACTTTTTGAATGGAATTAGTGAAATAAATCAACTTTTCTAATATTCTAATTATATGAGCAGCACCTATATTTTCACTCTTTTTTTGTCCTTTCAAACAAGTCACTTTCCCTAGTTCACCCCAAAATGAAAATTGTGCCATCCTTTACTCACCTTCATGCTGTTGTAAACATGTTCTTTTTCTGTGAAACACAAAAGGAGATGTTTTGGAGATGTAAATTTCAGTCTGTTCAAAACACAAGACGACATAGTCCATATGTCGTCTTGTGTTTTGAACAGACTGAAATTTCACTTGGGTAATTTTAGGGTCAAACAGCCTGAGCACAGTTACATAAACTTAAGGCACCCACAAACTACAGGATAATTGGGCAGATTTTGGCCCCATTCTCCCCTTCAGAGAATCCTAGGTAAAGTCCCGATTATCTTGATGGTTTTACCGATTATTTTATCAGATTTTTCTGTGGTGTGATGTGTGTTAAAAGTGACTGAATCTGCTTGGAAGACCTCGGGCTGCAACGATCTCAAATCGTAAAATATCCAACATGTTGAATATTTACGATCAGAAATCCTGTTGTGGTAGCATAACAACCAAATCTTGAACCATACATAATGAACCATTATGTTTTTATTACCTTAGACTGGGCCATTTCTATCTACATACACCGTGGGTCGCCATTTTCCACCACGTTTCTACAGTAGCCCTAAACGGACAAACTGCTCTACAGAGCGCTAGTCACTCTCTGCTGTCTCAGACGACGTCATCTTTGTCCTGTGTCGGCCACCGTAGCTTCACTATGTGCTTTAAAAGGGATGGGTGGGCGATTGCAATACGCAACCTCACCACTAGATGCCGCTATTTTTTTATTTTATTTACACAGTGCACCTTTAAAGGGTTAGTTCACCCAAAAAATGTTATTATCCCATACATTGCTCACCCTCAAGCCATCCTAAGAGTATATGACTCTCTTCTTTCAGCCAAACACAATCAGAGTTATATTGAAACAATTATTCTGGCTCTTCCAAGCTTTATAATGAGAGTGAATGGTACCTTAGATTTTGAAGCCCAAAAAAGCGCACCCATCCATCATAAGAGTTATCCATATGGCTCCATGGGTTAATAAAGGCCTTCTAAAGCGATTTGTTTTTTGTAAGAAAAATATCCACATTTATAACTTTATAAACTGTAATCACTGGCTTCTGGTAAGGACCATACGTGTGTCTAGTTCCGGTGGAAGAGTGACCTCTGACCTGACGCATGACTTATTGACGAATGCGAAAGCGCAGAGGATAGAGCAAAACCAAGATATTTTTTTCAATATAACTCCCGATTGTGTTTGAAGAAAGAAGAAAGTCATATACACCTAGGATTGCTTGAGGGTGAGTAAATTGTGGGATAATTTTCATCTTTGGGTGAACTAACCCTTTAAGAAGTTAGAAGTTATGAAGAAAAAATAACTAACTTTTAAGACTAGTCTAAGTTTATGCCACTGCCGGCCACTGTGGTCACTGCATGCTTTTATTATTAGGAAAAAAAGTGGCATGAAACATCCCCTGTATGTTTCATATATCAGATGGATTTGAAATGACATAGGTGTGAACATGATGACAGAATTTAACATTTTGGGTAAACAATTATTTTAATAATCTACATTCCCTCAATTGTGAGAAGTAAAAGATCAGACTGTAAACTACATTTGAGACCACACACTGATCTGGTGCTCAAAAAAAATTTGCTAATATTATCAATGTTAAGAAATTTTTCCAGGATTCTGTGATGAATAGAAAGTTCAAAATACAGCATGGATGTGAAATATAATTCTTTTGTAAGAATGTATATGTCTAGAGCCCTGACGCAGTGCAACCTGCAGTTCCTGAACCACAGCAGAAGGCTGTGAGGAATAGGAGGGAAAGGCCTAGGAGAGACACAGCAGGAGTGCTTAAACAGAGCAAAGGTTAAATTCAGAAATACTAACAGAAGCTCTTTGCACATGCAGCACCTTGGCCTGAGCTGGGTTGAATATTAGCACCATGGCCCCTGTTCACATGCACCTCACAAATACTCCTCCTTGCTCTCCATCTTCAGAATGAGCTATCATTTTGAGCAGGGCACATTTGAGAAAAATAATGTTCAGACTAATTCTGCCTCTAATCTGTTCTGTGTTTCAATGAATGTCCCTACGATGCAGAACTGAGCTTCTTCTATAAACGAACGTGATTTGAATATATCAGGACAGCAGATTTGTTTCAAATTTAAAGGATTCAAAGGATTATTCTAGTAAAAAAGAAAATACTGTGATGATTTACTCACCCACACATCGTTCCACACCTGTACAACTTACTGATTTCTGTGGAATAATGCAAAACAAATTTTGAAGAAAATTAGTATACATAATATATTGTTCTTTTGGAGCTTGACAGGCTGTGGTCACTATATTATATGATCACAGAATAAAGAAAGTACCATAACTCTTCTGAAGCCATGCAATAGCTTTGTGTGAGGAAAACCAAATTTAAGTTATTATTCACTGAAATACTTCCCCTCTACTATACCTCTATAGTGAACATATTAAAACTTGTTGAAATCATATCGTTAACTAAAACTATAATTATTAAAGACATTTTTGTTATTTGAAATTAAGATAAATAAATAAAAGTATTAGATTTTTTTTTAACTAAACAAATTAGAAATGTTATCATAGTAACTTACTGAAATAAGTTTAATTTTTAATTAAAATTAAAAGTAAATTCAAAATATTTATAAAATGTATACGAGTAAATAAATAATAATAAAATAACACTGACATGGAAGAACCTATGGTGTACGGTATCAACACCAAATATCAAAAATTAATGTGGCATATTGGAATATGCAAATGAGATATATGGATGGCAGAAATATTTTTTGTCAATAATGACTTCGGCCTGTTAATGTATTTCAAAAACACTGGGATTTTGGCACATTTCAAACATTTTTCAATATAATTCATTTTGTGTTCCACAGAAGAAAAAAAAGAAATTCAAACAATCTGAATGAATAAAAAATGAGAGAATATACATTTTTGAGTAAACTAGCCTACTAAATACAGTTTGCACACTTATCCAGTAGGCAGTGGTAAAATGTTCTTCGGTTTGTGCTAGTGAAAATCAGTGGAAGTTAAGAGTGAAGATAAAGCAGAGGTCAAAGTAAAGAAAGGACACCAAGTCAACGCCCATAGTTTAGAGCGTCAAGTACGATTACCACTTCAGTCCTTTTTGGAAATGTGATCACCGCTGGAGAGGCACAAGGGGGATGGGATAAAAGTGGCCGAGCAGAAACACAATTAAAGTGCCCCTTAAAGAGATGTTTGTGGGCTTCGGTCCCTCTGCAGTTTGCAGTGTTGTAATACTGGAGACCTGCTACTCTTGCTGGCTTTTATCACCGCACGCTTGCCGCTAACACCCCAACAACATCGGTGTGATGCTGCAAAAAGGCTTTCAGCATCACAGACATCCCCTCTCCGCACCATTCTCTGTCACACCCTTTCCCCCGTGGGATGGGCCGCTCATATTCTTCCTTCGCAAGTGTGTTAAACCACATTAGTACAGTTTTTAACCACCAGGCTTCTCTATTATTCATGGCTGTGGCAAAGTCAAACATTCCCATTTAAAGATTTTACACTTGTTTGACCAGGAGAATGTCCGATAGTCATGTACGGACAGGAGAGTATCTCAGAGAAAATGAACGGAGGGGAGGGGAAGGACAGGCGCCGTCTCCTTTTTTTCTGCAGCTTCCTACTGCAAATGCGAGAGATGGAGAAAAAGAGATAAAGAGAGCTGAAAGACAGAGGCAGTGAGAGAGATCCGAATCACATCTCTGATGGGGACCTTTGAAGGTTGTGAGGAGCACATGCTGACCGGTGTGACCATGGAGAGACTGGGCTGCCCATGCCAACGCTTTTATCACACACTCACTCCGTCCCACATCAAACAAACACTCTCTGGAAGGACAGTGACGTGGGCGGATATAGGGCACTTCACTCAGGCATGAATACTATAGTGATATTGAAAGGTTAGTTCACCCAAAAGTGAAAATTCTGTCATTAATTATTCACCCTCGTGTCATTTAAAACCTGTAAGACTTTCGTTCATCTTCGAAATACAAATGAAGATATTTTAATTAAATCTGAGAGATTTCTGTCCCTCCATTGACAGCTACGCAGCTGACACTTTGACGCTTCAAAACGTTCATAAAGAGATCGTAAAACGAATCTATATGAATCGAGTGATTTAGTCCAAATTTTCTGAAGAGACACGATTGCTTCATATGATGAGCTCAACCGAATATGCTTGACATGCAGGAAACAAACCTCATTAGTTCTTGTGGAAGCTCAAACGTGATGCGTAACACGAAATGAACCTCATTGGTTCTCGCACGTCAAGCGAACATGCTTGAGTTTCCGTTTACCACAACTGAGTTGGTGAATATTTATATGTGAATAAAATCCTAAATTCAATCTGTTCATCATATAAAGCAATCGAGTTTCTTCAGAAAATTGACTAAACCGCTCAATTCATATGGATTAGTTTTATGATCTCTTAATGAACTTTTTGAAGCAACAAAGTGGTAGTTTTATAGCTATCAATGGAGGGACAGAACGCTCTCAGGTTTCATCAAAAATATCTTAATTTGTGTTTCAAAGATAAACAAAAGTCTTTCGGGTTTGGAACGACATGAGGGTGAGTAAATGATGACAGATTTTTTTTTTTTTGTTGAACTAACCGTTTAGATTAGTGAATGGCAGTTGTTCTGAAACTTTTTCAGGTGGATGACCACTTTTATACTAAAACTATTTTTTCTATTTTAATACATTTTAAAATGTCATTTATTCCTGTGATGCAAACATGAATTTTAATCCAGTCTACAATGTCACATGATCCTTCAGAAATCATTCTAATATGCTGATTTGCTGAAAGAAGATTTTTTTATTATTATCAATGTTGAAAACAGTTGTTCCTTAATATTTTTATGCAAACAGAAAAAAAAATTTCACGATGCTTTAATAAATAAATAGAAATCTTTTGTAAAATTATATGTCTTTACTATCACTTTTGATCAATTATTTTATTATTTAGTATTTATTTAATTATATATTTGTGTATAAAAAATTTTTTTTATTTTTTTTTTTTACAAAAGAAGCATTTATTATTATTGATTAATCAGTTAAATTACAACTTTAACAATTTTTTTAATAAATCAGCCAATCACTGTCTGTATTGATTTAAATAAACCTAACTCAAAAGTCAAAACTACAACAATGACCACAGTAGAAAGTAAGGGTGGTGTAAACTGAAGACAAATTAGTGTTAAAGGTCGAAGCCACATCCATCAGTATTATTGGCACCCTGTTTACTTGCGACGTTGCACCCAGCATTTACCAAACTATGAGCAGCACTCTGACAAGTTCTCACTCACTCACACAAGACTAATGACTTTAAGCCATCCGTCCCCCTCTGATGGGCCCTGATACAAGCTGGAAGTACAGAGGGGTCTGAGGTGATGAGAAGGCAAGAGGTCAGACTCAAACTTCCTGGGTTGATTTATCCCTGCCTGAGCAAAGACACCTCATTCATTTTCAGTCCTTAATGAGCCTAATCTGAGACACGTCTAACACCCTCTCCACATTACCCCTCCTTCTCCTCCGAACACTTATCCTCTACAGTCCGTGCTCCCTGCACACACACCGCCTGATCCCAAGCCTGTCCCTAACAGGCCCCGGTCCCGGCCCATGCAGGTCAGGGCAAAAAAAGGGTAGAGGGAAGGGGCCGTTTAGACGGTGGGGTGGAGGAGTGCAGCGAGCCGGGACTGCATTTGAACTTAACCTCTATGTGCCCCAAGACGGACGTGGCAATTAGCACAAGGGCTCAGCATCAAAAAGCACAGCACAGCGTGAAGCTTGTCTAATTAGTCATATGAACTGGAGGCACTGGCTCGGCCAATGCATGCCTGTCAGCCCGGGATAGCTTGGGAAGGGCATGCCTTCACTTGGAAGTAAAGGGGGAAACTGGAAAAGCTTCTCTTCTCTACTTTTCTTAGAACCAGCCTGATGCAATAGGACTTATTTTGCTGCCCTAGAATTTTAAGGTCATTACTAACCATGGCAACTTAGTACAGCTGACCGAATGTTTTACTTTTCATGTTGAGGCCTCTGAATGGAAGATGATTGTTGTATTTCACGCCTCTGGATTAATCCACAATATAATTAATCCACTTAATATAGGCCTAACAGGAATTTTAATGCTGACAATACAATTCGCACTTCATGAGATAATTATAAAAAAAGACATATGCATAAACATAAACAAAATATTTTGTTGATGCCTATTTTTTGAACTCTAAACAAACACCAACAAAATGAACACCAAATCTAAAATAATCTGACAGCAAAAAAAGTCAAGTGATTTAACAACTGTCCAAAAATTATTTCAATACTGTATCTGGTAATTAAAAATACTAACTATATTGTACAAATCAAAATGTGTCTGCAGCATATACCATATTTGATGGACATGACATGTTCCTATTAATAACTCATTTAATTAATGACACATTATTTACATTGGAGAGAAACATTGATTAAGCCAGGAGTAGCCTTAGTTAAACTACGACAGTGAAGTAGCTTTTATACACATGCCTTAGAAAAAAATATTACTGGTGTGCAAAAACAATGGCACTGACATATTTTAAGATGCTAGGCTAAATGGGATGGAATTAATGCACCTATGGATTCCATTTAGATTGGACTCCATAACAGCCTAAATATCAACATATTCATAACAACATTGTTTACGCGATGACCTATGTATAAATAATCAGCACATTAGTTATAATTTAGGCCTATTCCAAAGTAATTGTAACGTTTGGCTCACCGCCGTTATATTATCTCCGTGACCCCGTCTGTACAGAAATGATTAAAACAGTCGTTTATTGAATGTAGATCATGATGCAGCAATCCTCGAAATGTAGGCTATCCGTCAGGTGTGTATTTCAAACACCGTTCCTGTTTGTTAGGCTCCTACTATTTTTGCTAGTATGTAATACTAGACTACATGCTTGAACGGTGTTGCCAGATCTCGCAAGAAAACAACCAAAGTGATTCGATAAAACAAAGCCATAATAAGAGGATTGCACCATCAAAAAACATAAAGCATACAAAGTTGCATAAAACATAAATTAAACAATGCAAAATTGTAAATTACAACGCAATGTTTTATTTCAATAACTATAAAAAATATGATTAAAGTTCACACTTGATCATAAATACATTTTTTAGAAATGTGTGTGTGTGTGTGTGTTAGGCTACACTTTATTTTAAGGTGTCATTGTCACAGTGTAAATAAGTACTGAGTGAGTAATATTCATTAACAACATGTACTTACTATAAAGTTAGGGTAGGATTAGAATTTGGTTGATGGTTAGTTGCATGTAGCAAATGATGCATAATTTAGCTACTGTTATTACTATGGTAAGTACATGTAACATGCAACAAGGACACTGTAAAAATGTTACCATATATATATATGGGGTAAACTACATCCATTAATGGCATAATATATTGCCGTTTCAACAGCAGGTGGGGATATTTGGCAACTACATTGGTCATTTTCTGCCAAGCGCTAGCAAAGCCGTGACTGTGTAAGGCCAAAGTCGCTAATAATAGGCTATGCGGTCATGGTAACACTGCACCTGATGGGCATGCTTCGAGGGTTTGCTGTGTCTTTAAAAGTCGCCTTTGGCCGGCTGGCACATCGGCCCCGAAAGTGTGAATAATATTCAGTAAGAAGTTACGCTAAGTGGGAAAGCTTTTAGCACATTATCCGCTGGCAATTGCAGAGTAATCTAATTTTTCCAGCCAAGGTCCCTTATAATATATCTGCAGCATTGGATTTGCATTCGAGTGTCGCCTTAATGGGTTTAAACGCTGTAGATCTGGGGCTCTTGCGTCTCTCCATGCTCTCCAGAGAGAGTGACATTGAGGATGAGGCGATTCCTCATGCGGAAAAAACAAGAGTCAGCGCTTCTAGGATATATATTTATATACAGACTACAAAAGCACAGATCGATGGTGAATTAACAGGGAATAATCAAAAATAGATATATTTATTGTGTTAATCATATAGGATATGGCAAAAAATTCAACATGAATCTTTAAAGTGCAATAAGTGCAGCTCTGGTTAGGCATAATAACCCGAAAGACAAGTGATTTATTTGTGGGAAACGTGTTAGTTTAAATCTGCAGTAATGATTTCACCAAGCTTGATCGGCATAAGCTTACTGTTTGACTTGACAAAGGGCCTGTGTCTCAATGTTGGCATCAAGGAAGAGCGGGGGCTTGAGGTGGCGTCTAGACAGGATTGGTTCTTATCAAAAGTTCAAAAGGATAACGCAGAAAAAACAGAGAAACGCACCCTAATCAGATAAAGAATGTTACTGAATCGACGAAAATAACAACATAATAAAAATAATATAGCCTAGCCTATTATAGACTAATAGGCTACTTGTTTACTGTTATCTGGTCAAATGAATTGATAAATTAATAGCAGTATGAGTATTATAATTGAATAATTTTTATTCTTACAGCTAATATTTTTTTACTTTAACAGTAAATTATTATATTAACATTTTAAACCGTCTGGATTTAAAATAAATACAATTTGTTAAATTGTGATAAAACATTTGTCTTCTTAAGACTGTGTACATTTCCTAACAAGATGTGGATATTTAGGTTTTCATGCATGATGGAAGCTAATAGGCCCACATAACCAGCCTTTTTGTGTAGACAGATGTGACGTGTAAAACTGTGATGAAGTTTATTTAGCATTTTGACGGCTCTCTCAGGCCTGCCCATGAGATGCTCTGATTGAAATCATAATCATAGCGCCCGGAATAGGCGAAATCACCTTCTGACGTTGCGTGGTAACCTTGAGGCGTCCAGTCACAAACAGTTAATAAATATTCATGAGCCACGCCTTCATGATTCGCCCGCTCACTGACGCCCTCTCACTAACGTCACTCTTTCAGCAAATCAGGAAGACATACGCCACGTGAAAAATGAATATTCATGAGCCAAGCCTTCGCCATAGTAGGATTTGTAAATAAACTCACCGTAGACTTTGGAGTGTGTTGAAGAGCCAATGATCTAGAAGCAACACAACGATTGGTTGTGGCTGTGTACGACTGAGGGGCTAGTGAAATTAAGGAGACTGCAAGTGTCCCAACACTTACAATGAAAACCTTGCTTGTGCAAGAGAACTAGAAGGTGACTGGAGCACGAGACACACAATGTCCCAGCCGCTTTGGAAGTAACAGCCTGTTGCAATCTTCTTAATCCTGACTAAAATATCGTCTCGCAATTTAAAGTAATTTCGGGGCTTACTCTGGACATTTGTGCTGCCGAGAATAGTTTTGAGCACCCGCATCATGGAGTACACCTCTTCCCCAAAACCACAGCTCTCTTCCAGGGCGAATGCTTTCTCCATAGCCGCACTCATGTCAAGTGGGAAATCGAAGGACAAGGAGTCGGAGGAAAATACCATCAAGCCGCTGGGTAAGATCCGAGTCTTTAACGAGTGAAAGTTTGGATGACGAGTATTTTGTGTTTTGTTTTGCACGTGAGGCGCACGGTAGCTTACATCAATGTTAAACTAGAGCAGTATTTAGGCTATATAAAGACAAATAGCCTATATGTACATCGGTCGAATAAATAATTATATAATTACATAAATGCATAAATATTTACACAGGCTTTCAGCGCTTCTGCGGTCGTAAAATAGTAAATATTCTGAGGAAATGGGGTAAATTAGTGACCTGTCAATATGAGTAGTGATTCTGTTAAGCTAAATAAAATAAAATAAAAACATGAGATTTAAAAAGTTCGATTTTGTATTTGACCAATGGTTTTGTAAAGATATTGTACACTTTCCTACCAAATCAATTTTTGATTTTATAGGTGAACCAACAAACGACAAACCATCTCGTGCGCCTACCAGTTTGTTTTACATTTAACTTACACATTATATCAAAATAAGAACGAAGTCTTAATTAGACATAGTAAATATAAGATAAAAAAAACATGAATAGTTGTGTTTTTAATGTCCACTGCATTAGAGTATTGTGTTGGTGCTTCTGTACAAATTGTAGCTAATATTAAATTTCAGACAAAATAATTAAAATATAAAAGACAAAAAATACTTTAGTAAATCCATAAATAAATATAGGCTAAGCAAATAAAACATATTGTTAGCATGCATTTACTATTCATATTGTATATTCTAATGTTAAAGCAAATAATGCAAGTTCCTGTATATGATTATATTAGATCTGTATCCCAGACTTATTTTGTAACACAAACTGCAATACATTTTATAATTCATTGTATTTTAATTCTAGAACAATTCGTGGAAAAGTCGTCGTGCCACCCAAACCTCGGCGACCTGCCTTCGCTGGAAACCCACGGCGACTTCAGCAGCGGCGGCAGCGGCACCGGCACCGGCACCGGCGGCGGAGCTCCGTTATGTACCGAGCCGCTCATTCCTACGACCCCCGGCGTGCCCAGCGAGGAGATGGCCAAGATCTCCTGCAGCCTCGAGACTAAAGAACTGTGGGACAAATTCCACGAACTCGGCACGGAAATGATTATCACAAAATCTGGAAGGTAAAAAAGCTGATATGATTTGACTTTTTTGTAGTTTTAAACTAAGACGAATTTAGCCTATTATTTAGGCTATTCGTTTATTTAGGTTCTTACTTTTAATAGGTCTGTTGTCTGTTGTCAGAACCCAAACTATGCTACTTCAGTTAATTTTTGCATTTCTGTTTCACATAGGCTACTTAAACCAGTTTATTCTTTAAAAACCTTGTTACTCACGTAAATGCCACTTTATTCTGCTCCAACAGGCGAATGTTTCCGACAATTCGCGTGTCATTTTCCGGAGTGGACCCGGACGCCAAATATATCGTTCTAATGGACATCGTTCCAGTGGACAATAAAAGATATCGATACGCCTACCACAGATCCTCATGGCTTGTGGCGGGAAAGGCAGATCCACCTTTACCTGCTAGGTAGGAATCTTTTCACATTACGTGTAGGCTATGCGTTATGTTGCTGTTATTAACCTTAATAGGCCTAGTTGCTTTATAGTAAATAAATTGTGAACGGCCGCTGTAACTGAAAAGAGAATAAATCTGAAACAGATGATTTTATTTTGATGCGGTAATTCGCTTAGAATGTGAACGGATAATTCTTAAAAATTTAAATTTCGCACGTTCTATTATTTTTTAAATAAAAAGCGTTTATTTTTAGTTAGAGATTCAAATGCAAATCGAATTTTGTGAAATGTAGGAATAAGAGAATGAAAAAAAAGAAAAGTGTAATAGAAGAATAAAAGGTAGGCTAAATTAAAACAATCTAAAAATGCACACGGGCTATATTAATGCTATAGCATGAATAAATAAACGATTTTGTTGTGTTATTATTTTACAGGTTGTACGTGCATCCAGATTCGCCGTTTACAGGAGAACAGCTATTGAAACAGATGGTTTCCTTCGAAAAAGTGAAGCTTACAAACAACGAACTGGACCAACACGGACACGTAAGTCGAACACGTTTAAATAATCAGTGTGCAAATGCGCCTTTACAGTTTATTCTGTGCATATATGTAATCAAATAAATGCTTATCTGTAGCCTAAATGTAAAGTGGCTTACACAGAAGAGATTTTGCCTGTAAAGTCGTTTTCTCAATTTTTTGACAATTCAATATATGATATACATGGTTGTCAGTTAAAACTATACATTTTCATTACAAAACATTTGATTTGTAAGAAGCCGATATACAATATACAACACAACATTTTGAGATATATTAGGCTGATGAAGCATAATAATGTTTTTTTCATAAATATATAATAGTGTTTAATGGTTTAATATAATAATAATAATAATATTGAATGTAATATCATTTATAATGTAATATAATTTATTAAATTCATAATACACTCAGGTTTGGGAAGGATTATATTAAATATATTGTTTTTATATTTATCACAAACTCAAATTTCTTTACCATTATAAATTATGCAATATAATCAACACACAATTCTTGATGTAATCAACATACTGTTCTTGGCCTTTTATTGAAATATGCTCTATTATATAATATACAGTCAGGTAAATATATGTATATAGCAAATCACAATTTGTTTCTCATATTCCTTTAACAGATCATCCTGAACTCCATGCACAAGTACCAGCCCCGAGTTCATATCATCAAGAAGAAAGATCACACAGCGTCACTTCTTAACCTAAAGTCTGAGGAGTTTCGTACATTCGTCTTCACCGAGACCGTTTTCACTGCAGTCACTGCTTACCAAAACCAGCTGGTGAGTACAAATCAACTAGTTTACTGATGTAAGGCACCTGGAAAAGCCGGTATACTTATGCAAGAATGCTTAGATGTATGTTTGTTTGTTTTTTTTGTATATGTATACTTCCCCCATTAGCTATTTTTATTCTGCTCTAAACTATAGTACTTATATTTTGGCAACAGCTTAAAATGTATTCTCTTTTAACAGAAGACATCAGTCATTCAATGCGGCCTTATGTTTCATTTAATGCTTATGGCATCATGTGGGAGAGGAAAAGATCTGCTGGATTAATTTAGTTGTTTCCTATTTTCGCTACAGATAACCAAACTGAAGATTGACAGCAACCCTTTTGCCAAAGGCTTCAGAGACTCCTCCAGACTCACGGATATTGAGAGGTATGAGGAATTCTGCTGCTAGTCGTGTGTTGATTTCTGACCTGGGTTCAGTGCAGTGAGTGATTGCAGAGGGAGGAGCAGCTGCTCTGGGGAGTGAAGTGTGTGTGTGTGGTGGGGGAACACTCAGCGAAACTCATTAACAAGTGCACAAGTGGCTTTTCATTAGACTCTCATTAGACCTAGACGGGTGTGGGTGGGTTGGTTCAATGAAAGAAAGAGAAATTAAGCTTAAAAAAACAAAGTGTGGCTCATGTGGTAAAAATAATAAATTCATTAATGATAAAATAAATTTGATTCAAGTCAAAAATATTGTTTAACATCACAGAATCAATCAAACAAAACAAAATTTAAGTTTTAGATCAGCTAGAAACAGGTAACATTTGCAGGTTAGCATGCTTTTATATTACATGCTATTTATTTACATAAAAAAAAAAGTGAATGTGTTTAATGATCTCTACATACCATATATTTTATGTTTTTATACCATATATTTTAATAAAATCAATATTAACATATATATTTATATGTAGGGCATATACTACAAGAAAATGCCCTACATATAAATATATGTGTTAATATAGATTTTTATATATATATATATATATATATATATATATATATATATATATATATATATATATATATATATATATATATATATATATATATATATATATATATATATATATATATATATATATATATATATATAAATATAAATGCACTAGAAAAGCTATCAGTATCACTCATTTTCTGACCCAAGATTTAAAAGCAAAAACAATCGAATGGCCTAAAAATTATTTGATTAAACTAGAAATGACAAATTTTGGCAATGTTCTCTTAAATTACACCAACAAAAGCAAATATAATGTTTAGATCAGATGGAACTAGCATCAAGTAATAGTTTTAATAGTTTTTTACTGTAATTTTTTTATTTTTATATATATACATTTATGAATAATGCATTTTTTTGCCCACTAGTAAATGTGTTATATGATCTCTAAATATCATATATTTTAATTAAGTCAATATTAACATATATATAAATACTACAAGAAAATGCACAAGAATAATGGTCAGTATCACTGCCTTTTCTAACCCAAGATTCACAAGCAAAGCAATTGAATGACCCAAAACTAATTTGATAAAGCTAGAAATGCTGGAAATGACCGATTTTGGCAATGTGCTTTCAAATTAGCATTCCAGTTAAACATTTGCCAGCAAGTTCCATTTCAGACCTCAACGAAAGAACAAGCGAAAGTCAATGACTGCCAAAAATACCACACAAAAATGCATCCTGCTCTCTCTCTCTTTCTCTTTCTCCATCTCTTTATTTCTTTTTCTCTTTGGAAGGGCTGTGAATTAGATCTGATCAATTGATCTTCAGGGAGCTGCAGAAATCGCATTAGTCTGGAGTCGGGCACTGCACTAAAACACAGCGTAATTCAATTGAGCCCCGTGACTGATTGAAAACAGCCACCCAAGTTGTAGGGCTGCGAGGCCCCTCTCCTCGGGAGCGCATCGCAGATAAAAACACACATATTTGTATTGCGCTGCTGACAGATATTGCACTTTCCTAACCTAATTGGGAGGCTAATGTGGACGCATGGCTCTTGTGATGCAGACCATCTCAGCCTGTCTGAGGAGTCTAATCTAACAGGAGCTAATGCACTTACTGCAAGGCTAGCAGACACACTTCTCTCTGTGTGTTAACATATTTTTATGTGCTTGTTGTTCAAGCTAGTTTGAACTGATGCAGTGAACGCAGAACCTGCAGAGAGACAAATTGGATGTGTAATTTGTACCAATAAATTAGCATATTCACACCATAATGTATGGTTTAAAAAGTTATAATAGTAAATAAAAGTCTGCTCACTTTGTTTGTTGCTGCCACAAGGAGTGTGATAACCCACTCTGAATGGTTTTTAAAATGCTCAAATACTTTATTGTATAGCATATACCTTTTAAAGGAATAGTTCACCCAAAAATGATTTACTCACCCTCATGTTGTTCCAAACCTGTATGACTTTCTTTTGTACATACAATGAAAGTCAATGGGGTCCAATGTTGGCTTTTATTGTATGAACAAAAACAGTGAAAACTTCCTTTAAAATGCAATATATTTAGGCTATTTAACCACATCACATGATTTTGTGTAAGCGGTTGTGAATATAGAGATATATTTTGGGCTCTTGTCTTTTGGTTTTGTTGTAGGGAAAGTGTTGAGAGCTTGATCCACAAGCACTCTTACGCCCGGTCGCCCATTCGGACTTATGCTGGTGATGAGGAGACCTTGGGTGAAGATGGGCACTCGGCACACAGTAGAGGTAAGAAAATCTTCCTGTAACAGTAAACTGTACACTGTAAATTTACTTTAACTGTGGATGCCATAAATGTTTTTAAAATGCAGTGATAACTACTATAATAATACAGGTAAAATAGAAAGCCATATGATGAACAAGAGTTAATTGTATAGACTGTACACACACACACATACAAAGACAAAGCACCATGCAGGGTAACACACATGACACTAAAATAATGCAATAAACGTTAACTATATAATATAAAATGTAACACAAAACACCCTAATATTACTGATAACAAAAATAAGAAACAAAATTATACAGTTTTATCATGTGTAATGTCACAGTTTCAATATTGTTTATTACCGTAAATTATATGGCAATTCATAATTTTACTTCCATTTACCATAAAAAAGTAAATTACCTATAATGCAAATGTTAAACCATTTACATTTTTTTTCACCGTATATGGTACACTCTTACAAATGAAGGTTCTGTATTGGCATTGATTTGTTCCATGAATAACCTTTCCATTCCACAAAAGGTTCATTTATAATGGGGAAAAAAATTCACACTAAGAAAAATGGTTCTTTTAGGAACTGTTCACTGGGTTCTTTGGGGAACCAAAAAATGGTTCTTCTGGGGCATCGTTGCAAAAACTCCTTTTTGGAACCCTTATTTTTAAGAGTGTAAAATCTCAGTTAAGGTTACAGGTTTTTACTGCATCAAAAATTACTAACTTTTTTCATGTTATGCCGTAAATATGCTCATTTTATAGTACAAATTATGCATTCAATTCTTTCTCTGTATAGGTTCGGCGTTCACTGCATCGGACAACCTCTCTCTCAGCTCCTGGGTCACCACCACATCTGGTTTCTCTGGCTTTCAGCACCCTCAGTCTCTGTCTGCCATCGGAACCAGCACGGCGTCCCTGGCCAGTCCTCTTCCTCACCCCATCCAGGGCTCTCTACCCCCTTACAGTCGACTGGGCATGCCTCTCACCCCGTCTGCCCTGGCCGGCTCCATGCAGGGCAGCGGGCCTACCTTCCCCTCCTTCCACATGCCACGCTACCACCACTATTTCCAGCAAGGGCCCTACGCCGCCATCCAGGGACTGCGCCATTCTTCCACAGTCATGACCCCGTTCGTATGATTCCTGCCATTTCAGCCTGATAAGATTTCCCTATCGCCAGCATGCGAAGACATACGGCACCCTTACACGCGCAAAACACACGCTTACACGAAAGGAAGAACCACATGTAAATAACATTGACTGACAGGGTATTACCTGACAACCCGGACGTGCTGCTTCTCTCAGTGCTGGAGAAAAAGTGAACGAATGAGCCCAAACGGACATGGATTCTTATTACTTCGAGGATGAGTTTTTAGCATTGATAAGAGACTCGGAGATCTGTCTGACATGTTTATGCTACCTGTAACAATTCATCTCACGCCTTTATCGCCGCTCAGAGCCAAATGAGGGAGAATGTAACTCGCTGAATGTTACACTGGACAACTGCTGTTTCTCATTCCCCATGATCTATCACCTCTTAATGATATGATACGATATCTGTGGAGCTGCCAACCACTCAGCCCTCCTGTTCAAATTGTCGACACTAGAGGGCGCTGTGCTTTCTGAAAACAGCAATACTGGATGGAAACATCATATATGTGGACTCAAAAATATTGGACAGGTTGGTTTGATCTTTCTGGTCAGATAAGTATCTTCTTTAAAAACTCTTTAAGGCATTTAATTGTATTTCATATTTAAGTTGCTATTCTGTTCTCAGCAAGAAAAACTATAAATGAACATAATTCTGTTAAAATGAGGGTGAACTGCAACTGATGTGAACCAGCGGACACTGTGAGGCCATTTGTACAAGTTGCAACCAGGAAATCCAGTTTTGGAACTGGCTAATAGAAGAGCGAACACTCAGAATACTGATCATAGCCACTCAAGGCTGCTTGCCGACAGCCAGCTTGCAGGAAGTCTACACCTGTAAATAATGGGCTAGTTTTTAAATAATAGGCTTGTCTTCTCCAGGAGAATGAGGGAAATTGGGTGATTTGTGGCTGAAGTGGTCCTATTTGTACAGTCACATCGACGACAATTCATCAACATCCTGTAACTAAATCACACAGAAACAGCACTAGCTCTAATAGCCAGATGAAGAGGAACTGGTGTGCGTGTGTGTGTGTGAAGAAGTTAATGATGATGGCACTGTCTTTTATTTATCCTTCAAATTTGACCAGGACAGATGAGCATGAATGCACAACCATCCAAACAGAGCCACACATTGCAAATAATGAGTCAAATTTCTGTGCATTTTAGGGTTCAGGGTGTTTTATTCAAATTCAATGTGATGTCAAAGGTAAAGCTGATAAAAACATGTGCCCACCATTTTCAAGCCTTTAATTTGTTATGAACAGACTGTACAAACAGTTATGTAGTTGCATTATATTAGCAAATGTTTTCTCTTTATTTCCTGTTTTTGTTTGTTTGTGTGTATTTTTAAGTCAGATATATCCTACTCATAAGGAGATGCCTGATTAATTTTGTTTTGATGCCTTTTTTTAAGTGCAATATATTTATTTCAGCTATGAAAAAGATATGGCTAATGTAATATTTGAAGCAATGATAGATGTTATTTGTAAACAAAAAGAAATATATATCACCCCAAAATAATGTTGTGAGAGTGTGATTTTTACATTTGCATTTTTGTTATATGCTACCTTCCACAATCATTGTATTAAGTAATTATACAATATTGAAATAAGGTTTACACATTTTAGGTTTACACTATGAAATTTGCATTTAAAAATTAAACTTTAAAATGTAACCAGTGCATTAATAATTAACCAGTGCATCTATAATAATGTAAAATTATATCTTATTGAAAGCTTATCTATTTTTTATATGATTGAAATAAGGGAACATTAATTTAAGCATCAATTTATATAATCAAAAACTACCTTTTTATTTACTTTCTTTTTATTAAATGAATATACTTAATTTTACTACATTTGACAGTGTGAAAATGAACTGATGGACAGCAAACATAAATATGTGAAATTATTTAACGTTCTTTTTATTTAACATTACACAAAATTGTACAAATAAAGAGTCATGCGGTTCATAATGACTGCACAGATCTTCCAGAGAGGTTTTCATTCTGTTTTATAAACTCTAAAGAGGTTCTGTTCCTCTCAAAGACCTTATATTATCTTTCAAGGGAGCAAATTATGTACAATTTCCTTCATGTACATTTTACGCTAGAAATTCAGTAAGTCGGGGAGAGAACTATCTCTGTATGGATGTCTGCATGTATTCATTCATAAAATCATTTGACTGAATGATTTTATGATCACAAATTCTTTGAAACCTGGGAGAGTTGTACAAAGGGATAGTTCACCCAAAAAAGAAATTGTCTTCATTTTCAATGTCATTACTCACCCGTTCCAAACCTGAAAGGCTTTCATCTTTGAAACACAAATGACGATACTTTAAAATGAAATATGAGAGATTTCTGTCTCTTCAGCTACGCTACCATTTTGTCGCTTCAAAAAGTTCATAAAGAGATCGTAAAACTAATCCATATGAATCAAGCGGTTTAATCCAAATTTTCTGAAGATTTGATCGCTTTATATGATGAACAGATTGAGGCTTTTATTCACATATAAACATTGATCAGTGAACATCAACAGAAGCACGACCGTACTTGCTTGACATGCGAGAACAAATGTCATTGGTTCTTGCTGAAGCTCAAACGTGATGCGTAACACGAGAATGAACCTCATTGGTTCTTGCACTTCAAGCGAACATGCTTAAGCTTCCGTTTACCACAACTGATGTGTGTGTTGATGAATATTTATATGTGAATAAAAGCCTAAATTCAATCGGTTCATCATATAAAGCAATTGTGTCTCTTCAGAAAATGTGGACTATTAATTGCATTTAATGTATTTAAAATGAAGTCTGAATGATTATCGTAATTGCATTGTATTAGGTCAGCTACTAAATGTTATTTCCAAAATCCCACATAAATGGCATTTTGATTGAAAAGTATGGCTTGAAAACTAATATTAAACATTTTAATTATTTGGCATTGTAATAAATTAATTAAAAAAGAACACAATTTGTACCTATCAGAAACCAATTTTCTGTCAATTCAGAATTCTTTTTAACAGCACATTTATTAATTAGTTCAAATTATTGGATTTGCTAGCTAAATCCCCAACAATTATCTGACTGTTTCGGACTAATCATACACAGAGGTGACACCAATTATCATTTATTATTCTGCATGTGTTATTTGTTTGGGAGGACACTGTACGGCTGTAAGGTATCTATAGCATAATTCTAAAAATAAAGATGGCCTCTCTATCACACAGCCATCACTATCATGGCCAAACCAACAAATCGATAGCAGGTCGTTAGTCACCGTTTCACCAGGAAGAAAAGGCACTTCTATCCTCTGATAAAAATCAGTTACATCCTTTGAAAATAAATAAATAAGCAAATAAATAACATCCAGTGAGAGGGTGATTGGATTAAACAGATAGGGGAAGGGCGGTCTGAAGGCCGTGAGGTATTGCTAAAGAAATTGAAAGGAACAGTTCACCAGGGAGTCCATTTTAAGGAATAAGAGTGTAATTTACACAGCAAGGACTGCCAGCTTAATCTAATGTAATTTCATTCAATTTTGCATGTTTTTCCCCCTCCCCGCCATGTTCCTTTAATTTGTCCGCAGGACAAAAAGAGCACATTTCAATGATAGGCAGGAATGGAAAACTGTCTGCTGTCTTTGCCAGTGAATTAAGGTTAACCCACATCCTTGTCAATAGAGTCTACGTTGTTTATTGCCTCTATTAAACACTGGTTAAACGTGGCAATTTTAGTAAGAGTTTCATAAATGCCTCACTTACTTTTATTTGAAAAAAAATACATAAATAATTAGATAGTAGATTCAATTTCAAGAGTCCGAGTCAAACAAAACACTTCTTGAATACTTGAAACATACTTACATTCAACTATTCCCTATTTAAGAATTGGTAATAGGCGTATATGTCATGTAAAAAATCTTTTGGTGGTAATTTAGGAGAAACTGGGGCTCTGAAACTGGATAGAATCTATCTATCTATCTATCTATCATTATTGCTTAACATTATCTGAACACGTTTACCTTTTGTGACAAAATGCCCCAATATTTTCACTATATCGGGCCAGTTGCGTCACAATTGAAACTGCCAACAGCCTTTTCAGCAAAAACAGCAATAATTATGAAACACAAACAGTTAATTAAACAGCAATATACTGTATACACACACACACATACACACACACACACACACACAGTTTTTCAGTTTTTACAGTGTCTTAACACTCTCTAAACTCTATTACATGTCTGCAAAAAGCACCCAAAACATTTAATTCATGCTTCAAAACCTAGTTATTGTGTGAGTACATGCCAATGCCACCACAAAATTTGTTAATAAAAAGTGGTCAAACTGTTTAGATGTTTTTTTTTCACCGTGGAAAATATATATATATATATATATATATATATATATATATATATATATTACTACTTTTTTGTTGACACTGACTGCTTGTTGGCTTTACATGTCAGTTTTGTCTAGCTGAATGCGCTGGTATCACACTTTTTAGGTACAGATTTCAACATAAGTAAAAATGTACTGGGAAAAGACAACACTGTAATACATAAAAACATAATGAACATTTTCATTTATACAGTACATTTACTGAAAACTGAAAATTACAGTTGCTTGTTCATTCATTTTCATACTTGTTCACATTCATTTGACACATTATGTCTTCCCCGAACACCACCACACATTCTCCCACAACAAGCAACTGTGAATTTTCAGTTGTAATGTAACACATTTCTACAAAAATAAACTCCATAGCCTATATGCTTCCAAACTTGTTTGGTTGATTGGTAAGATTGTGATTCCTATTTCATTACAATGGCAGGCCATTTGCCAATTTAGCAGACATTACAAACATTGCATGTCAGATATTTATGGAATAGGCCTTTACATGCATGTCTGGCAGATTTTGGCTCATACAATGAAATGATGTTTAGAAGTTGTGAAGAGTTTGACAATTTCACTGAGAATCAGCTCGTCAGTTATAAGCAAAACAACAAGTCATGTGCATTTAGTTGTGCAAATTGCAGAAAATTACACTGCCAAAACACATGCAGTTTGCTTAAATCAATATCAATGCTTAGAATGCTTAGAAATTCAAATCAGATGTGAACAAGAAATTACTGTTCAGAGATCTGAACTTATTGTTTTGAGATGGAAAAAAACTCAAGAACTGAGCCAAAGCCATTGAGAAAAACTGTAAAAAATAAAAATAAAAAATAAATAAATAAAGGATCCCACAGGGGGATTTCACAGTGTTGCCAGAGATAGAAAAGCTGTTGTGAATTTCAATATAATGTAATATAATATAATGTAATATAATATAATATTTATATAATATATATATATATATATATATATATATATATATATATATATATATATATATATATATATACACATTATTTTGTTGGTAAACAAATATTGTAATTATTGCATTTAAACCTACATTTTTCAGTTAAAATCTTCCTTCATTATGTACTGTATTATCTGAACGTATTTTATTGTGATTTTGTTGTGTTTTGTTTGCCCAACAAATATTTTAAAAATATGATGTTAATGGATTTTTTTTCGGAGGACAGGATTCACAAAATTATTTCTATTTAAGATCATTTCATGGTGTTTGAAACCCACAAAAACCACCTTTAGGGAAACACTAAACCTTCTAGTTACTCAGAAACAGCCTTTGTGACAACTAGCCCCAGTCTCCCCTAATTGATTAAGTTATCAATCACATTTTTATTCCTTTATGTATTCCTGGAGAAATCCGCTTCACTTCAAGTGAAATAATTTCAACAACTGCTTTTGTCTAGGTCTATCCAACCAAGGATGGAGTCATGATGAAATCATCGTCTGACAGACAGAGCCCTCCTCAGCGATCTGTTCTCCTGATAAGAGTTGTCCTACCTTGGGAAGAGGGACTATAACCCGATTTGTCAAGTTACTTAGTGGAGTCCGGGTGAAATGAGCCCAATAAATGTTTCTGTCATGCATAATTAATTGTGTTGTTACAATGAACCGTACAAAATCCATCTTCATTCGATTAGAGGTTTTTTGAAGGCACTGAAGTGCATGACGGTCTACTTTGTCTCAATCTCACCTCAGTGTTTGTATATGACTGGACGGAGGGATGTAAAGGCTGGCTCTGGCTTTTATTTCAAAATGTAAAACGTAAAAATTCAGATACTTATACAAATATACTGTACTCTTACCAATGCCATCCAAGTGTGCTTATAATATGAATCATACATACACGAATATATTTAACCTGAGAAATTCTTAAGCAATTCATTAAATTACTTGAGAAATTATTGGGCTAAATATAGTGCATATACTGTATATCACAGGGAAAAAGCATCTTTAAAAATCTGTGCATGGTATATGCAGATGTGGCGCACTATTGTTTTTAAACCAGTGGCGCCCACTAGTGGTGTATCAGTTGATCAGCTGTAGAAATGAAAACCACGTATTACGATAAGAAACCAAAACCTGATTTTATTCAAAAACACACCTTATTTCAATGAGATGCATATATTCATATCTGTAAATATTTACTATTTATTTACACACAAGGAAGAGAAAAATAGTTATGCACTAAAGTAACTGCATGATTCACTAAGTCTTATGGTCGTATAAGTTTATCAACCAGTCTTGAGAAGAAAAGTCTTTTGTAACAACATGGACAGCACATCCATGAAACCTCACCCCGATTTATTGATAAATGCGGGAAGAGAAGCGTTAGGCAATGGCATGATGGTGGGGGGGGGGCTGGGAATTGAACACCATTGAAGCAGCATTACAGACTTGCCAGGACATGGCAGACCATATTGTACTTGTTTTTGTATTTTATTATATATTTTTTTAAGTCTATTGTCATTTTTTCTCTTTCTACTGTCCACAGAGAATGTGGAGACATCTGAGTTCAGTTGGCAGCGTTTGCAGGTCCTTCAGGGATGAGGGAGGTGAAGAAAGTGCTGATGAACGACCATGCGGCCGACAGGAAGCCCGGCTGATGTGGGCCTGCGTTCATGGGATCTTCAGGACCTTCCTCCCCGCTGTCCCCCTCATCATCCTCCATCCCCTCATCCATCATACGCTCCTACAGAAAAACAAAAAGAAAAGTGATGGCTAAGTTTGTTTATTATGTTTTGGTTCACAAGAAAGTGTATACGTCTCATAACGAATTAGTGTGAGAATGATATGACCATTTTAAGATTATTGGTATCTGCTGATAATTGTGAAATGTGTCAGTTTCAAACTCCTGATGGTATTAATATTTAATGAGCATTTTCTTTTCTTTATTATTCTATACTATATACACCAAAAACACAAAAGTTTGAGTTTTTTTTCTTAGAAACTAATACTTTTAAGCAAAGATGCATTAAATTGATCAAAAGTGACAGTAAAGACATTTATAATGTTACAAAAGATTTCCATTTCAAAGAAATGCTGTTCCTTGAACTTTCTATTCATCAAAGAAAAAAAGGTATCAGTTTCCAGAAAAAATATTAAGCAGTATAACTGTTTCCAACACTGTATAATAATAAGAAAGGTTCAAATCAGTATATTAGAATGATTTCTGAAGGATCATGTGACGCTAAAAATTCAGCTTTGCCATCACAGGAATAAATCATATTTTAAAATATCATACAATTTAAAAACATTTTAAATTGTAATAATATTTCACACTACTACTGTATTTACTTACATTGTTGTTGAGCATAAGAGTCTTCTTTCAAAAACTAAACATTGTACCATCCCCAAACTTTTGAATGGTAATGTATAGTGTAAAATAAATTCTCATTTGCCAATATTAAATTACATTAATGTGTCAGATGTACAAATGCACCACCCGTAAAAGTTTAGACACACCAAACCCATGATCATGGCGATTTACCAAATTTTTGAATAATTGGGAAAAAAAATAAATAAAAATAAATAAATAAATCACACAAATGGAAGTACGGGGATTATATAGAGAGACCAAAATTAAAAATAAATTTAGTTTCAAAAGCAGATTCATACATGGGCACAATTTCCATGTCTACAAAACTATTTTCATCTTTTAGGGCAATACATTTTTAAGTCTAAACTTCTGAGTTCAGTCACTATGTCGGCAACCTTAAAAATATTGGCCACTATTACGAACCATCTCTTGCAGATCCTGATTTTGCTCAGCCTCATCTTGTGGGCCGTCTCCAGCTCTTGGATTCTGCAGTTCTGCTCTAAAGGGAAACCAGCCAGCCTGGTGCCTAGAGTACACAAACAAAGACAAACTATAAAACAATGAAGTGCAAATGCAATGTTCCTAAAAGAACAAGTCAACGTCTGCTCATCAGGAAGCTTCTGTTTAGTATGTGACCTACAGATAAACCAGCAGCATGGCACCGATCACCATGACGAAGCGGCCAAATGAGGAATAGAAATAGACGATGCTGAGCAGGATGGCGGCACGTGACACTGTGTACATCCAGTCCAGCCAGTCTCGGTTGAGCTCATCGTCGTTCAACATGGCTCCTCCCTGAGCGTTCATCTGGATGTTGGGGTTGGCAGGGCGGTCCTCAGGGGCGGGGTTTGGCCCCATAGGGGCTGCAGGTTCGTTAGGCTGAACTGGCTGTGTGGCGGGGTCAGCGCTGGGAGCTGGAGAGGGGGCTGCGCTGGACGCCCGGGAGGCTGCCATGGCTGCCTGACTGAAAGACAGAAGATTGAGAATGAAAGATTAGGAATAAAACAATGCACAGTGATGAGTTTAAAATGCACATTAAAATGGTACATGGTACAAGTGCCCTACCTTGAAGTTTTCTACATTAATAATAATAATAATAAATATTTCTTGAGCAGCAAATCAGCATATTACAATGATTTCTGAATGGTCATGTGACACTGAAGACTGGAGTAATATAAAATTTTACAAGATTACTAGTTTTAACTGCATTTTTTAAATTAAATAAATGCATTAGAGACCTTTTTCAAAAAAAAATTTTTTTTAATTATTTCAAACTATTTCCAGTCTAAGAGGACTGAAATACATTTATTCAGGGTCACACCTTGTGTCTGATAACAACTGGGCTGTAATAACTTACTATTGCACATAATAATGGCGGGCATACATCTGCTGCCACCAAAACATTTGCATCGGCATATACATAGGGTGGGCGGGGAAGCCAGCAGCAGGACCACCTTGCATGGGAAGAGGCATTCCTTCAGGCCTAAGTGGGACAACAAAAGACACTCAAAACTCAACTCAATTCAACAGGTTTTGTCTTGAGCGGGAGAGTGTTATTTGTGCGTTTACCTCTGCATCACACCAGTAGGGGCAGGATTGAGGCCATGTGTTTGCACTGGGTTCCCCCGGTGCCGTAGACCATCAGTGTTGGCTGGGGTTTCTTGACTAGGGATAGAAGATGAGGAAGATGGACCAGCACTGTCTGACGTCTGGGAATAAGAAGGAATAATGGACATAATAAACATCAAGAAAAGAAACCGCTCTTCATGGAATCATACATTACTTTTTTTATTGAATGCATGCATTGTTCTTTAGGCACTCACTGAAGAGCTGGAATCAGTGGTGCTAATGGGGCTTCTGAAAGTGGGGGATGACGGGGGGCTTCGTGAAGCACACACCAGGTGGACCATATGATATTCATCTTGCTGTTGGGGTTGAAAAGCAGAGCAGAGTACAGCTCTGGTCAAATACAATTATACAATAATACATTAAGAATAATACGATATAAACAGCACTTTCTGCGTTATACATTACCAAAAAAAGTGGTCACTATACAAGTTGTGTCATATCTCTCAGTGTTTTTAAAATTCCATGCCAAGTAACGGAAGTAGCGTCAGATCTTTTATTCTGCACTGTGCCATACATCCGGGTGAAACCGAAGAAAAATGCAGTGCAGGGACTTTTATCCAAATTGTTGATTGGATGAAGGCAGATCTGAATGCAAGTTTGCATGTAATTGTAAGAAAGGGGCAGGGTTTAAGCGGGCTAAATGACATTGGCATTGTGATTAAAAATTATGATCTCAACTTTTTTTTGTTAAAGAAAGGAAACATGCATGGATGAATCGATCACAATACAACCTATAAGATGCATTTAGATAAAAAGATTTCTTGCTGACTTTTAAACAATTTCTTAGGGCTGCCACTGACTAAAGATTTTTAGTTGACTAGTAGTCGTTCATTTAAGCCATTAGTCGACTAATTGCACGTTTATATTAATTTAATTACTTAAATATACTGGCGGGGGGTTCGGATGGGGTTTGGGGCTGGGGGGGATACTAAACCTGTAACGTTACGTATATAGTCAATTCCACGCTCAAGCGCACACATAAAGCTTAAAGCAAAAGTATATGCACCTAATAATAGCACACGTAAAGTTGCTACTACTTACATGTTTCAAATGATAAACCATATTTGAGGTCTATGGTTGATAGGCAAAGGTTTGGATTTCCTGCCCGACATACTGTAATTACCACAAGGTCCCACGGTTGATGATCTGTCCCTCATGGATTGCGTAACTTTTTTTTCCCTGCAACTAACCGACTAATACAATTTTGGTTGACTAAGCCTCTTGTCGTCGACTAATGTTTAGTTGAATATTAGAGGGCAGCCCTACAATTTCTAATAGTAAAATCACCCCAAGATGGTGGGAAATGGCCCAATAACTGTTACGTTCATTATCAAGATTAGATACAAAAGATTTGGGATCTATAAGTAAAAAGGCAGTTTCAGAATCACTCATAAACTGTTTGAAACACTTCTCTTTTCTTGACTTGTTTTTGTGCATTTGATTTGATGTTTAAACAGAAATCCGAGATTAGGAGCATACCTTTCTTAGCACATCCCTCAACTGCAAGTGATCCTGCAGAAGTCGCCCAGAATAGACAAGTCTCTGGTCCTTGGATAACTGAAAGAGGAAAAATAAACATGGACTTTATTTTTATTAAGCTTGTCTAAATGAAAGGCGTTGCGTTTCATAAGAAAGACGTGCAATGAAATCTCAGATTAAAATGTTGGAAAGGCCTGTTGAAATCAGTAAATGGCAGCAAAGTATAAGGAACTAGAACATGAACTACACAGATCTGCATGAGGCTCTGAGGCAAAATACCAGTAATGTCACCTGCTCTACAGGAATGTTCGGCATCTAGCCACAATCTCCTGAAGTCAATGCACAATTTCATAGACGACTTCTGTGTTTCAAAACTCAAAACCTTGCCTAAACTGTTTATTATGTGATTTACCATTAGAAAGCTCTTTAACCATAAATGAACCTTTCTTGAAGAAAGAGGAATTATGACACGCTCAACAGCTTATTTTAGTTCTTGTGTATGAAAATAAGCATTAGTCCTTCTCAAATCTATGGAAATACCTCAAATACTGCACTAATGGATTAGTGAGACACTAAACACTTGGTCATAGAAATAAAATGATATCCTAATATGAATGTTCGCATTAAAAAAAAATTGAATAATAATCTTGATAATAATATAAACTCACCGGCTTGCTAGGATACACTTTGGAGATGTGTTTTTTCAATTTCTCTACTGTCCAATTCAAAAAACAATTGATGGTCTGGTCATCATATTTTTGGTTGGGTGCCTTGATGACAAGAGTAACAGGGCTGTCAACTGTGCCCTGGTCCATATTTCATAATAAAGCAGCTCTTGAGCTTTGAATCGGGGGAATCACACAGAACCGGTTGTCCTGTTCAAGAGCAGGGATTTTTTCCTTCCTCAGACTTGATTCATGGCTGATAAACTGTGAAAGTATCCTTCATGTTGCTTTCCAGGCAGTCTCAGCACTTAACATTAGACATACAACTTAATGAGAGGAATGTGGCAGAGACAGGTGGATGTACTCAGTCAGCCTATGAAGAAAAACAGAGGGAGAAGAAATGTTACTCTTAAATGAAAACATGACACTTCCTTTTATATGAAATACCAGTTTTACATGAAAACAGGCCTGTTAAATCATACAGTACCTACTGGCATTAAGGCACTATGTGCTAGATAGAAATCTTACATAAATGAGGCAATTACACTCTAACACCTGACACAAAACCTGGCAGCAATGTAATGAGTCAAATATTCATTTTGTGTTAGATTTGTTCAAAAGCAACATAAAAATATTAATTTGCCCAAATAATCCCAGCAGTTGGATAAAATCTACACCTTCATATAGTGAAACCATTCACATTTGCATATATGACGATGGCAGAAACCTTTCAGTAAATGATCAAATAACATAAAACAATGCGATATAAACTAATTAAGAAAAGAATAAATGCATTATGTTCGTGACAGTTACCAAGCTACAGATAACGTTACAAGACTACTAGCTAACTAAACACAGCACTACATCACATCAACAGAATAACTGTTGGTTTGATTGATCAAATACATATATATATAAATTACAGAAGTGTTCTCCTAAATATGATTGTTTATCCGTATATTAACAGTAAACGCATAGAAAACAAACAAACATCAGACGATAATGACCAGCAGCTAACTAGCCAGTGTGCTACAGACTTCACACTAATCCCACAGACAGCAAGAACCCTCAATATGAGTTAATATAAAAAATAAAGATAGTATCTTGAAGGCATTTGAAAAGCAAACAAAAATTATACGTACCCGAGTACAAAATATATTGCCCTAAAATTGTTTTCTTGTAAAATGGAGTCGGGCGTCACTCCGGAAATGTCGTCATCAGCTCATCAGCACAGCAGAACAGAGCGGACAGTTCCGTACATTTGGACATGTTTCCACATACATAAAAGTTGCACGTATGCACTGACCCCAGATCAGCTTTTCGATTTCGTTCTCTTATCGAATAAAGCTAGTATGTGGTATTGTTGGCTGTTCCTAATTCAGCATGAAGGCGAGGCTTTTAAAAAGACAAATGCCTGTTCATGTAAAGATTTTTATACCACACACCTGCTGGGAAACAGGATTTTGGCGAATAAAATATTATATTGTCACTAATTACATTAAATGCAGCCAAACACTGTAGCTAAACAATGTAGATAAATAGGGGACGCGTATGTTATTTTGTAGATTTCAACAGATAGATTCTCAATCAGCCAAAATTAGTAGCCTAAATCAGTTTCTGAAATCATACTGCTTATAGTACATTTCTGATAAAGAAATTTTCTAATGACGCTTTTAGAATTTTAATCTAATTATAAAATGTTATATTAAAAATTTGTGTAGAGTTAATTTAACATAAAGGTTGAATTTACAAACAAAAATAAATTTAAAAATTTCAACGTTTTATGTACATGGTTTAAAACAGACAAAAAAAAAAGTTAACAATAAATCAAAATTAGTAAATCACACTACCTGCAATCATACTGCTAGTACATTTCTGATAAAGTTTCTAATGACGCCTTTAGAATTTGAATCTAATTATAAAATGTTTCTATGAAAAATGAGTGTGTGGAGTTAAATTAACATCAAAAGTTAAATGTTAAATACACATTATTACAACAAATTCTAAATCAATGGTTTGAATTTAAAAAAAAAAAATTCAACAAGTATTTTCCTACTAACTTTATAACCACATTGTTTAAAAGAGTTGTCAAATAAAATAAGTAATTCAAATGACCTGAAATCATACTCCTTGTACTGCATTAAAAAAGGTTCTTAATGATGCCATTATAATTTTAATCTAATTATAAAATATTTCTATGAAAGATGTGGGAATGCTTTAATATTAAAATATTAAAATTAAATATAGAAAACAAAAATTAAATAGAAATATGTTTTTTTTTATTCTCACAAACAAGGGTTTACATTCAGAATAAAGACAGTTCTGAAATAATCCACATTTTACGGTTCAGCCCTAAGGACCCTTTATACTCCAGTGTAATTTTAACATAAAACTGTCATTCTTCCTCTGTGTTTCACATTGATTGAGATTGCTTCAGTTTGTGTAAAACCTCCTGAGTGAGTCTTTTGCTATACTTATTAATCTTGTGATGTCCTGGCATCCATCCAAGGAGAAAGCGATGAAAATCTGTCCAAGCGAACGCAAACATGCTTCGCCATTCTTTCTCCAGCTCTTGAAAGTTGGTCTTCATGTCCAAGGATTTCCGTAGCTCTGAAAAATAGTAATCCAGAAAGCCAGGCACTCTCTTTTCACACTCTCTCTCATCCATACAGCTGCCCAAAAAGTAAATAACATCCTTCATCCCACACCCTCCACCTACATACTGAAAATCAACAGCTGCAACCTGTAAACCATCCTTGGAGAAGCAGAAATTTGCTAGTTTTGCATCACCATGCAGGATTGTCTTGAAGCGGCAGTTGTTGAGGATGCTGTCGATCTCTGCAGCAGCTGCTTTGAGTTTTTGATCTGACATGGCGTCTAGCTCTTCAGGTCTTGTTTCTAAATGCCAATATGTGCCTATAGGCCAAAGTCCTTCTGGGGCGACATCAAGGAAAAGGGCATGAAAGTTGGCAATCCAGCTGAGGCAGGCCTTTATTTCAGCATCATTAACATAGGTTTTCCTCACCGGGAATCCTACAACATCAAGGTCCTCTAAAACAATCAACTGTTCATCACCAAATGACTTGGCAGCAAGACAAACGGGAACTCTGCAGCGTTCATTGGTAGCATAGTTTTGGTACCAATAAGTTTCTACTTGATAGGACCGCACTTTGCGCTGGTGAGATACATCTGTGTTCCAGCCCCCTGGATGTTTCTGGTTTTGGGGAAACATCACATGTTTGACAACCACAGAGGGACGGTCACATCCCTCCAAGTGGACTCTTAATATTTCACCATACCCACTCCACAATGTCTGAATCTTTGCACCAATCTGCAGAGACTTTGCTCCACATGCTTTCAAAATAAGATCTTCGTGTTCCTGCTTCATTCTAGAGATTCAAATGAGCAGAAAAGTTGCTTGTATTATGTGTCATGAGCTGTAGTGTCAAGTTAGCAGTGAAGGAACATTTATTAGGCTAGACTAGTAATGGAATAAAAACAGATATTAAAATGTAATCACATACACATTTAATCACATATTTAGATTTTGGAATGAAATGGACAACAGAAATAATAGGAGATGTGTAGACAACGAAATCTTACTTATTTACAGCAGTTAAAGCACATCATTAAATGTTTAGTCAAGTCTCAAACAGCAAAGGAGGACTCGAATTATTAATTAGCTGTGAATTTTCCGATAGACCTTTGTTTACATTTACCTTCTGTATCTTGAAGCGAAACGCGTTGTTCGGCAAAGGATTATGAGACTGTAGGTCATGAACTTCCGGCATACGAGACAATGCATTCTGGGAAATGTAGTCTTTAGCTGAATGAACGGAACCTCACAGTTATTTCAACAATTTTGTTCTTATTATTGTTTCTCAGAAAAGATAATTGGATACCACTAGTGCTTCTGCTAAGTGTAGTGGATAGTTATTGAAGGGAGGAACAAAATATGTCTAACTAAATAAGTATAACTATAATTTAATTAAGTCCCTGAGTGGCAATGATGAGTAGCAAAACGTCCATGTTGCTTCTAATTAACTTCTACACGGCATTTTACGATCTACGATGACCTGGAATGCTGGGAATCCTCTAAAAGCTGAGTAAGAACCCCATAATTGTTTTGAGAAATTCCGATTATTAATGAAGCTAAAATAACATAATAATATAATGGCTTTGTAGAGTCAACAAGATTAGCTCAAGAATATGATTAGCTCTCTTTGTATTTTTCTGTTTGGAAAAAAGAGTAAAAGATGGAGAATCTAGTGAAATCGAAAGAGGTTAGCAGATAGAGAGAGTAGCCTACTATCCATATAGCAGTTTCAGTCCATCAAGGGAATATCGCATTTTATCAGATGATCACGAGTGATAGCATATTTCAGTGGGTTAGCTGTTGGCATAATTTTCTTGAGCTCAATCAATCATTTTTTTGGGCTTGATTGGCTGTGGCCATGATGTTGTATGATATTCTGCAGGTCAACCCACCACTAGGGGTCAGTCTGGGCCTTAGTATTTCTTCTGGTAAAGACTAAAGGGATAGAGCTACGGCCACTGGGCATGCGCACATCAATATCGCGTCATTCAATTACTGTTTTTGCATTTTTGTAAGGTTAGATTTAGGTATTTCTGTCCAGTCATGTAGCTAATTGGGTTGCATCCATCTTTACACCCTTATATTTACATTTTATACATGAAAAACATATGAGGACACTGAAAAGTATTTGTTTGTTTGATTTTCTTTTTTTGCGTTATACTTTAATAAGAATTAAACATGTACACTTTTAAGAAAAATGTTTCTAAACAGTACCAAATTAGTAACAATAGCAGAACCATTTTTGGTGCTAAATAGAACCCTTTTTTAAAAGGTTCCATAAAGAACCATGCTGAATACATTAATAAATAAAAATTGACGTTGAACATGAGATGTAATGAAGGTCCAAGTTCCAGTGAAATATCTTCACAATCCTCCATGATATGTCTTTACGTCCTTCATTATGTGTGTATTCTGAGTTACAGTTTCTCTGCCGATGAAGAGGTTATGGTTCATGACAGCATCTAAAATACACAATTGAGTTTGGAGTTAGTTTGTCTGTACATTAGATTATGTAAAAACAATGTTTATGAAGGCCAAAATTAGCAAAAATTAAAAGTATGTGAGCTCCTTACGATGTAAAAAGGAAAAAGTGATATAAAGTCATGAGATAGCTTTAATGTTTTGTGACTGGGTAGGTTTAGGCATAAAGTAGTAATTTAAAAATTGAACTATATGGATCATGAATTCCATATCTCTGTTACTTTGGGGAGAAGAGTATCATCCTTATCTGAGCAGAGCTGCTTACACTTACAGTACATGTTCTGTTACACTAAAAAAAGAAAATAAAAAAAAGACATGATTAGGAAACCAGTAACAATATTTACAGTTATCATTTATAGACATTTTAAGAAAGAAGTCATTTACTTGTTGAGAGTGTGTTGACAATATGTGTAGTTGTATAATGAATAGCTGAGCTCCAGAAAATCAATAATAAGGTGGCCTAAACTCTAAAGGCCATTACATACTCCGCAAGAACAGAGAAAAAAGTTCTCGCTCCCAGGGCTGCGAGAACAAAATTATGTCATTTTGTTCTCACAGCCCTGGTTTGGGAGTTCTCGCAGCTTGTTCTCAACACATCATTTGAGCAGAACTTTTTTCTTGTGTGTTTCCAAGAACTATTGTGTGATTGGTCAGAAAACACCTGCTTTTATCGTGAAGTATGGAATATCCTGGCCAGAACGAACTTTGTTCTTGTTCTTGCCACCCTGAGAAAACGAACAAATTTCTTTGTTCTTGTGAAGTATGTACCAAGCTTAACACAAAGAACCATTTCAGAATATAAAGGGTCCTGTTACTACGTGTGAAGAACCTTTAAAGAACCAGCTTTTCTTTTTAGAATGTAGGATATGTTGTTTTATTTTATTTATTACAGAAACATATGACTATATATACAACACATACACACACTTTTAGTACAGTACTTTTAGTTGCAGTACAAAAAAGTGTGGCCTATATTGTTCATTGTCAAGTTTTCTTTAATTAAAAATCACCTACATCTGTTTTTAAATTTATTTATTTCTTTGGCATCTCATATGCTGAATATCAAGAACAAATATTAGAATAACAGCTAAGGAATAACTTTAATTGGGTAACTTTTACAGGATGGTTAATCATTTTTAAAGTGCTTCTCAATCCAGCGGCGATCCATACACTTCAACCTCACACAGTATAAGATATTCTTTCCGTCCTGGAATAACAACATTAATGTAACGTCCTTCCATCCCATCACATTCAAAAGAGGTGGAAAAACCAGCAGGAATGGAAGAGATTGTAGCACACCTGAAGAAAGAGTGAGTTAAGCATCTTGAGAAACTCTGAACCACCGTCACATTCAAAGCAAAACACAGGACTGCATCAAGTCAGACTGCAGTAATTCTGAGAGATTCTCTAAATTCTCTAAAAAGCCACATTACGATGAATTCATTTACCTGGGATTATTATTGCCATTGTTGTCCAGACTGTTTCCAATTCTGATTTCTGCCCCATTTAGTCTTGTAGGATCGCTGTCTAATATGTTTGTAATTACCACTGAAAACACTTTGTGCCTTTTCAGTAAGTTCAGTCTCCACCAGGAGTTAAGGTCTGCTGGAGTGTGGGTACAGGATCCATGACTGTAAACACCATCTTTGTTCCCATCAATGGCATTGGCTGCAAATCCATTTGCATGGAGGAAACTCTGTGTAGCTACTCCTCCTAAAGCCACATTTTCACCTACAACAGATAATTTCATTTGAATTCATAGTTTTGAATAAACTAATTTCACATTGATCAAATCCTGATCATAAATGTTCATATTCTCACCATCAGGAGCTGGATAACCGTAAACCTCAACCTCGCAGAGAGTAAGAACCCGATCACGACCAGGTATTACCACATTGATGTAACGGCCTGCAATGCCTTTTTTCCATTTGAAAGTGAGGGATCTCCCACCTGGAATGGATGAAATTTTTCCAGCCCTGTATAAGAATGACAGCATATGGACAATATTTGATTTCATGTATATGTAACCTCATCACATCGTTCTTTAAGAGAATCTCCTCTTGAAAGACTTACAATGGATTGAATATGATTCCTATAAAAGGTCAAAAACGGAACATACAAAAATATCAAACCATAGTCCTGAAGACATTTAATGAATTGTATAAAAGTACAATATATAAATCATAGGTCACAACTTGCCCTGATAAAAATATGACATGTGCCGTGATCAGCAGCCAATGTTTATAATGTATTGTGAGTGTGTTTGTATAATTGAAACCATTTGTGTAATTTGAACTGTACCTTTAGCTGTTGTTGTGTCTGTAAAACAAGGCATCACAAAAATACAAAGTAGGAAAAACATTTGCATTTCCATTATCCTACACATTATACAAAATCTGATAAATGTTGTTAATATTGTTTGTTTATAATCTGAATTTATAATGGATTTATATTATGAGAGTTTGTTTTAATATTTAACAGAATGTAATTGGACCTTCTTATAATTGAATTTGATAGGCAATTTACTAAATTATGTAATTCAAATGATAACATACATATGAAAACATAATCTGACCTTCATTTTGATTCTTTTAAATAATCAACTCACTTACCTGTATTTTATAATGTACAAACATTTTCTCATAGACAAGATGAAGTTTACTCTATGGGCAAAAAGGGTTCATCACAAAAACATCAATGGGCCAGCTATAAATACACGGCGACTTTTAAAGCTGGATGTTTTATCTAAACAGGTCATCTGAAATGAATGTGTTTTACCACACAATTGTGATAAAATATTGTTTGTTGAGTTTGCAGTATCTTAATGGAAACAGACTATGTTTTTCAACTCTTTTTTGGTCATTTCAGCTAATTTAAGTCATAAAGGTGCTGTGCATTTTATGGCAGTGCACGAATCCACCACCTTTCCCTTCCATACAGTACATGCATATATAGAACTTCTGGCTCTGTGTGTCACATCCTGAGTCTTGTTTTGAGCAATTTATTACATGTGACCTTTAAGCAATCTGTAAAAATGTAAAACTGAGCAAACCAACAGATTCACAGAAGGCCTTCAAAATGCCAAATTACAAACAATGTTGAAACCATAAAGTCTACTTTAATGTGACATACACAGTTTATATGCACTAATAATTGTGTTTAAAGTCCTGTGTAGTATTATCTATCCTATTCTGTGCTCAAATATAGGCTAGTGTTTTATTTAAAGTCACCATTATGAAGAAAAGTGTCTTCTGCACAATATGCAGGTAATATTGCTGCAAGACTCTGTGGTTTTGTACAGTATTATTCTCCTGCAAAGCAGAATATTATTCATTCAATTATTTTTCAGATGTTTTAAATGCCACATTTCATACTTAAAATTCATGTTCAATAGAGCAAAACACAGTGGGTGCCAGGTTTCAAATTCATAGTTGCCTATTGTTTGGCTCTCCCAAATAGTTAGGTTGGAATAACAGGACAAAAACAATTCAAAGTAATTTATTGGAAAACATTATTTAGATTTTACCTAATATTTCTTAAACTAACTAAAATACATTTAAAAAAGAATAATTGATGCTCTCCCGTTAACCGTAAGCAATGAATGCTATGTTGTTTTTGCTGGATGTTCCCAGGTTTTTTATGTTTATTCTTGTGACTTTTTATTTTTTTATTTTTCCATAAAAGTATCATTTTAATAATTACTATTTTTTATTTTACATAGACTTTTGCAAGACACTACAGACTTAATAACAAAAGTATCATACATTGTACAACATACAATTTTCACAGCTGCATTACATTACAAAAAAAGTGTTGTTCAATTTGTCTATTTCCCAGCATCCTTTGATCGATAGTCACCCAAATCTGTCTAGTATTTTCTGCAGCATGCAGTGCATTAAAGTATACCAAGGCTTAAAATAATACATGCCCTGTTTTGCAAACTCTGATATAGTAAATGTCTGGTTAAAGTAAAGCCCTACAGCCACCAATACTTAGTTTTTTCATTTACATCCTGTTGTTTAAGTGCTTCTCAATCCAGTGGTGATCCGTACACTTCAACCTCACACAGTGCAAGATATTCTTTCCGTCCTGGAATAACAACATTAATGTAACGTCCTTCCATCCCATCACATTCAAAAGAGGTGGAAAAACCAGGAGGAATGGAAGAGATTGTAGCACACCTGAAGAAAGAGTGAGTTAAGCATCTTGAGAAACTCTGAACCACCGTCACATTCAAAGCAAAACACAGGACTGCATCAAGTCAGACTGCAGTAATTCTGAGAGATTCTCTAAAAAGCCACATTAATATGAATTCATTTACCTGGGATTATCATTGCCATTGTTGTCCAGACTGTTTCCAATTCTGATTTCTGCCCCATTTAGTCTTGAAGGAACACTGTCTAATGTGTTTGTAATTACCACTGAAAACACTTTGTGCCTTTTCAGTAAGTTCAGTCTCCACCAGGTATTGAGGACATCTTGAGTGTGGGTACAGGATCCATGACTGTAAACACCATCTTTGTTCCCATCAATGGCATTGGATGCAAAGCCATTTCCATAGAGGGAACTCTGTGTAGCTACTCCTCCTAAAGCCACATTTTCACCTACAACAACAGATGGTTTCCCATGAATTCATAGTTTTGAATAAACTAATTACACACTGATCAAATCCTGATCATAAATGTTCATATGCTCACCATCAGGAGCTGGATAACCGTAAACCTCAACCTCGCAGAGAGTAAGAACCCGATCACGACCAGGTATTACCACATTGATGTAACGGCCTGCAATGCCTTTTTTCCATTTGAAAGTGAGGGATCTCCCACCTGGAATGGATGAAATTTTTCCAGCCCTGTATAAGAATGACAGCATATGGACAATATTTGATTTCATGTATATGTAACCTCATCACGTCGTTCTTTAAGAGAATCTCCTCTTGAAAGACTTACAATGGATTGCTGTTGCCGTTGTTCAGCAGAGAGTTTCCAATGTGTATCTCGGCTCCATCAAGCCTTTCAGGACAGCAGTCTTTTCTGTTTGTGATAGTTATGGAGGTCACTACGTACTTGTCTAGTAAATCTAACCTCCACCATGGGTCTTCATGAATTTGAGTAGCAGTACAGGATCCATGTTCATAATTTGAGTCATGACTGCCATCAATAGCATTACTGGCATGGCCATTTGCCGCCCAAGGATTCTCAACCAGGTCAGACTGTGTGGCTTTGCCATATAAAGCGAGGTTTTTAGCTGAAATTGAAAAAGCACTATAATCAAACAGTAAGCTTTATGCGCATGTAATATTTATAGACACATAATAAGTGCATAGGTAATGAAAGCTTGAACATTTCCATCATTATTGCCAAGGAGAAAACAGTTCAAAACAAAGTCCTTTTTGGATAATATTACCAAAGTCCCTTTAAGACAAGTCATTTCACTCGGCGGCCATCTTTGAAACGCCTCTTGGGCACGCAAGTGCAGCTCCTATCTCTTTGAATGGGGAAACATCAAATTCTCCAAAATTGTTCGCCAACCTTAAATTTCCTATTTGAAATCACCAATTAAATCTGACAACAACTGTCTTATAAATTTTGTTTCTAAACGCTCGAATCATGACAAAAAAACTGCCAACCTGGACAAAGCTGATGGCAATTTCAAAACACTGCTTCATGAAGCTTTACGAATCTTCTGTTTCGAATTAATTGGTTAATTCAACCCAAACACACCTATATACATATAGAATGCTGTATTAAACAATTTAGTAAAGTAAACAAATAAATAATAAATCAACTCCATAGTGGATTCCAAGTGATCAAGGACTTAGGACGTTCCAGTTCAGTCCATTGCAAAGGTTCCGCCAGTAGTGGGCACTCATGCAACGTAAGCAATTACGCACATCCGAGTGAACGAGGCGGAGGGAAGTTAGCAAGTGAAGGGCATAATAAAAACGAACTGGAACGCAGCAATGGTCATCCATATCTGCCCGTCACTAGACAAAGCTAAATGCAGGTCTCAGAACACTGCCACTTTCTATAGCAACCGGAGCAGCAGCTGCAGTGCAACGACTTAAGTAATCAACGATTAGCTCTTTCATTTAGAAGGCGGGGATTATTCGCCATAATGGGCGTTGCACTCTCTCCTATAATCGGAGTGCACAGTCTTCCTATAAAGTCACTTTGTATATACCCTTATGTTATCAAACTTTATTTATAATAAAACTATTAAAAAAAAACATTTATGCAAGAAAAACCAATTTACCAAATAGTTTGAAGGCAACACAAAAATGTGAAACCAGTGTGTAGCCTTCAATGTCTGCATTATTTAAGCAAACTAACTGTAAATTGTTGAACTTTACCTTTAGCTGTCGTCGTGTCTGTAAGATAAGGCATCGCAAAAATACAAAGCAGGAAAAACACATGCATTTCCATTGTTCTGCAAGTGAGAAGTAAATAAGTTCAGAAACACAGAGCATAAAAAATTAAGCTTTCTTTGCAATTTTTTTTGATATGGTGAAATAATTTATAATCTAATTAATATATATATATATATATATATATATATATATATATATATATATATATATATATATATATATATATTATTATTATTATTATATTTTTATTTTTTATTTTTTTAAATAACAGTGTCATTAGATTAACTGGATTCATTTAATTTATAGGAAAAATAGAAATAGAAAATAAAAAGTAAAAATGTCATGCAATGATGACATGCATTTTGACAAGTATGTGATCAAAGTAAATTCATTCCTGATATGGAATTTAATGTTGTTGTTTTTAAAAACAACAGCCAAGTTAACAAAAACACTAAACAAATAAACAAAGTTTAATTGACTCACCTTTGTTTTAAACTACTATAAACTGTAAAAAGCTACAGAAAAGGTTCTCCCAAAGACAAGATAAATGGACAAAGAGTGCTCATCACCCTTTATATAGGCCTAGAAAAAAAAAGAAAAAAGGGGGTCAGCTAACAATAAAAATCAACATATAAACGTGTGGGTGCTTTATCTAAATCATCTGAGATGCATTTTACAACTTTGATCACTTTTAGGAGATATGTTAAACAATGTATGAGCTTTCAGAAATGCTAAAGGTAGACTATGTGTTTTGTGGCTACTTAAGTGTTTCTTTGTCTGTTAAGATCTATAATTTAAGAACGGTTAATTAAGAACAATTAACAAGATTAATTAAAAGTTTTAAATGAACATAACCTAACTTACTGAAAAACAAAATCATAACAATTAAATATATTTTATATACCAAGAAATATTGTGGAAAAGGAATGAAACTGGAACTTGCAAAGATAGCAACTGAATAATGGTAATGGGTTGCTGTTGTTGTTTTTAACTGAAAAGAAGAAGAAGGTAAGACTAATTTTAATTTTATGTAAATAGTGGCACAATAGAATTTGCAGGGTTTAGAAACACTGAAATCTTAAAGAAATATTACGCAACAACCAGTTTACAGACATGTTGGAACTGAACCTTCAAACTTTGGCTGTCTCCATCCCCATATCTTATCTATAGCTACATCTCAAATTGCCCATTGGCACATTAGTGTTTTATGAGTTTATGTGAGTTATGTGCACTGATAAAATTGGCCTAATTTTAGCATTAGCATGGTTTTGCTCTTTTTATTTAATTTTGCTAAATAATATTAAATATTTTTGCATTCTCTGTTTTGAACAAATGCATAAATCAGAAAAATGTGATTAGTTTCAGCTGAGGTTCTGTGTGTTCATCTGTGCATTGTGTTTGAAAATAAAAATTAAATAGAATGAACATATTAGATGATTTTGAATCAATGTAACATTTTTGATAACTTATTGATTACAAAACTCTACCAAAACATTTCTTTCTTCAATCAATATTTTTTTCTCAGCTATAAATGATTAACTGATTATTATTTTAAGGAGAAAATGTAGAACAATCTCTAATACTCGTATTTGGGTAGATGTGTTCACCTTGTCTTCATCGGGCAAATGAGTGGCCTATATATATATATATATATATATGGTTTTTTATATATATTATATAATAAATATATTATATATATTAAAACTCAACAATCACTACAAAATTCTTGAATCGTCAATATGACCTTGTATTGTCAGTCAATAGACAGAGTCATAAGTTGACAGAACAGGGCAGACAGTTAGGATAATACTTGTTTCATAATAACACATTTAATGGTGATGTATTTCATGCTTACACTGCCATACACAGGCAAAACAAAGTAACTACACCTTTTGTCTAAAATGAGTTGACTGAATGACTGAAAACCGGGTCTCTTCTATAAAATGGCTTGTTTGTTGAGTTTATTGTCACAGATTATATAGTTTACTATGAATAAACAACGCTGATGCTTCTGATTAAGTTCTACAAGACCTTTTACGATCTACGATAACCTAGAATGCTGGGAATCTTTTGAAAGCTGCATAAGAAAACATAATTATTTTCAGAAATTCAGTTTAAAAAGTAGTGTAACATAATAATATAATGGCTCTGTCCGGTTAATATTATTAGCTCAAGACTAACAGAATGCTGGCTGTTGCCTTTTGTAATATCTTAACAAACACTTTTTGTATTATTCTGTTTGGAAAAAGAATAGAAGATAGAGTGTTATGCCTAATAACACAAGTCTATATCAAACAAGCTTGAACAGACTTATATTTTTATTATAAGTCTTACATCTCGTCTAGTTTGTTACACACATGTCGTCTCGCGAGATTTCCCCCAAGCAACTACTTCGGCGTCGGCCGTTGCGCAGGCGCAGTGTTGTTTTAAAACAGTTTTCACAGACTAGCCTCTATCGCTAATAAAGAAACAATGGCGACAGCGGCGACTGCAGCGGGCGGAACGGGCTCCGGAGGACCATCGGCCGGACAAGCGGGAGCCGGTTCCTCAATCGGACGGAAAAAAGACGGAGGGCCGTCTTCCAAATATTGGGAGAGCTCGGAAACGGTGTCTCAGTTGGAGACAGTTCGGCTCTGGATCGGGAAACATTATAAGAAGGTCTGCGGCTCATGAGGCGCCCGTTGAATGGGGGCGCGCGCGCATCACACAATAGCTACAAGAAGCGGCACGCGCGCTTGATATAGTTTATTCACTATTATAGTCGGTTGTTCGAGTAGGTCGAAACAGAGCGGTGGTGCAGATGTTGTTTAGGTTACGGGCTGGATTTGTAGTCAGCAAGTATTGTTCTTGTTTAGTTTTAAACGGCAGTGTTGTGGACTGTTGAGTTAGCTAGCGTGCTAACGTTGGAGACTGGGATGTGCGATCTTCTATGATGATGGCTGTGTTTTAAAATCTGCTAAAATACTGTCTTAGTTTTTAACATATTAGAGACACGCTCTCTTTTCAGTAAAATCCACTGGTGAACAACTTAAAAGAGGACATTTAGTCGTCCGCGTCACGGACTCTCGGCTGTTTATTGAAGTTTGTTTACTGACTCTTCAATGTTGATTAATTAGAAGTATTGTTGATGCTATGGTATAAGATTAGGTGCCTACATATGGTACTAAATAACTGAATTAACGTTGTTAATTATGGCATTTGCATGGTGCTCTGTTATGTCAAGAATACCATGGTATTTGTAATGGTAACGTACTGTGTCTCTTTAAACCATGACATTTTGTTAGTGTGATATTTAGAACAACTAATTGTTATTCTTTTGTAGATATGATTCACTTCCATCTCTTTATTGTCCTGCAATAGTGTTGTGTAATGCACGTTTGTGGCTGAAGTTTATATATTTTGCATGTTTAGAATTGTTTCCTCAGATAATTTGTGACCCTGGACTACAAAACCAGTCATAAGGGTCAATTTTTTTTAAAATTGAGATTTATACATCATCTGAAAGCTGAATGAATAAGCTTTCTATTGATGTATGGTTTGTTAGGATAATATTTGGCCGAGATACAACTATTTAAAAATCTGGAATCTGAGGGTGCAAAAAAATCTAAATAGAGAAAATCGCCTTTTAAAGTTGTCCAAATGAAGTCCTTAGCAATGCATATTATTAAATGCATTTGATATATTTATGGTAGGAAATTTACAAAATATCTTCATGGAACTTGATCTTTACTTAATATTCTAATGATTTTTGGCATTAAAAAAAACCTATAGTTTTGACATGGTGTATTGTTGGCTATTGCCACAAATATACCTGTGTAACTTATGACTGGTTTTGTGGTCCAGGGTCACATATTGTAATGATTGTTAAAGATCTAAATTGTTTTTGTCCTTGTATGTTTCTAAAAAAAAAAATAGCAACATGAATGTTGAATACTTGGATGTTTTCAGTTGAATTGCTGGTATTTATTGTGACCTTTTTTTCTGCAGTATGTCCAAACCGACTCTCCTACAAGCAAAACTTTGGCTGCGCTGGTGGTGCAGTTGCTGCAGTTTCAGGAGGATGCATTTGGACGTAGGGTCAGCAATCCTGCCCTTACCAAACTACCTGTGAGTCTGGATTTGCAGCATTTACACTTTATGTTCCAAATTTATAAGACTCTGTTCATCTTCATAACACAAATTAAGATATTTTTATTGAAATCTGAGAGATTTCTGTCTCTCCATTGACAGTCCATTCATCACAGTTCTTAAAACGTAAACAAACGTAAGCCATATGAATCGTGCGTTTAAATCAAAGTATATATAATATAAAGATACAAAGATATATAAAACAATCTGATGAACGGATTTAATTTGGGCTTTTATTCACATATAAACTGTGATCAACGCACATACATAGAACACATTAAATATGGTAAACAGAAGCTGAAATGTTATCGCTTGAAGCACAAGAACCGATGAGGTTTGTTTTTGCATGTCACTCAAGCATGTTTGAGCTTCCACAAAAACCATTTATCATGCATCAGTCAAGTCTGATTGAGCTGCCGTTGACCATATTTGATGTGCTTTATGTATGTGTGTTGATCAATGTTTACATATGAATAAAATTTAATCTGTAAAGTGATGAAGTGTCTCTACAGAAGTCTTGGATTAAATCGCTCAATTCATATGGATTTCTTTTAGGATCTCTATGAACTTTTTGAAGCATCAGTTTTGGTGGAATGGACTTTCAGTTGAGAGACCGAAATCTCTCAGGTTTCATCAAGGTTAATATCATCTTTGTGTTTTGAACATGAACAAAAGTCTTGTGAGTTTGGAACAACATGAGGGACAGTAATTGATGAAATTTTCATTTTTGGTTGAACAATCTCTTTAAAATGATCTTGATCACACTTCTATGCCACAACTTATTATTTGATGTGAGACATGGTTAAAGTGCAATGCCACATTTTATGGTCCAATTCTGCAGAAATTGCAAACCAATTATATTGCTGTTGAATTTTGTTTCTGTTATTCTAGGCAAAGATCTTTCTGGACTTCAAACCTGGAGGAGCCCTTTGCCATATTCTGGGTTCTGCATACAAGTTCAAAAGCGAGCAGGGCTGGTGAGTAGAACCTCAGAAAAAGTGAACAACAGGGTGGGGATAATGAGTCACATTCTGTGATTCTCAGAGTGGTAATGCTAACAAGATAATGCTAATATGTTTAATATTGATGTGCCTGTTTCTCTTCAGGAGGAGGTTTGATCTGCAGAACCCATCCAGAATGGATAGAAATGTGGAGATGTTCATGACTATTGAGAAGACTCTTGTTCAGGTAGAGATCCTTGTCTGTGTGTCTAAATATATAGGCTAATTGCTCTCAATGAAAATGTACTTCTTTCTGTTTTTTTATTTTTTATTTATTAAAAAAAAAAAAGTATTATTTTTTATATTTGGTCTTCCCAATCCTGAATATGTGGTTACAATCATGGTTCTCATTCTTTCCTGCAGAACAACTCTTTAACCCGACCAATTGTGTACATTGTGTCTGACGTGGAGCAAAAACAAGCCAATAAGCTCAAAGACATCATTAAGAGACATCAGGTAAAAAAACAAAACAATGATCAATTAGGTCATTTTTAAAATTCCATTGTTTGTTTTCTGCACTTCTCTGATGTTTTGTTTTACTTGCACATCTAGGGAACCATCACTGAAGATAAGTCAAAGGCCACTCATATTATTTACCCCTCCCCAGCCCAGCTGGAAGAAGGTTGGTGTTTACATTTTTTAAAAATAGTATCCAACATGGTTTTATTAACTGTTGTCCTCCTTCAATCATTTTGTTTAATTTGACACTATAATTGGTGTTTCATGAGATTAACTTGTGAATTCGGCTTTTCAGAGGAATGGCTGCGTCCTGTCATGCGCAAAGACAAGCAGGTGCTGGTTCACTGGGGCAATTACCCTGACAGGTTGGTAGGGCTGCAAATTAAAGTGATCAAGGGATAGTTCACCCAAAAATTAATATTCTCATTTTCTCACCTTCATGCGATCCATGATGAATGACTTTCTTTTTTCAGATAAACACAAACAGGCACATTTTTCTCTCTGTGAGTCCATATAATGCCACTGAATGAAGCGAAAAGATAGGTGTACTAATATTTTCAGTGGTCCTCTGTGCTTCCACGTTACCTTTCATGTGAAAGAAGTAACGTTAAATAAGTAACGTAAGAAGTCCCCCTCAAGAACGCTTGTCGACAGTAGACCAGAAGCGGTGGTTTAAAGTTAAGTTTTGAAAATATTTGAAATATTAGTATTTTTCTTACATGCATCTATGGTTTTGGTTCATTCAGTGGCATTATATGGACTCACAGAGATGGATTGTTTTGATCGTAAACAATGGGTATAATATGAGGGTAAATAAATAGAGAGAATTTTAATTTTGGGGTGAACTGTCCTTTGAGCCCAAAATATAAATTGTCATGTTTATGGACTAATGTTGCTCAAACAGAAAAGGAGATATTTACATTTCAAGTCATCTTATAACTGTTTGTTTGTTTCACTCTGCAGTTATGACACATGGGTATCAACAAGTGATGTGGATGGAGATGTTGAGGATCCACCAAGTTCTGAGAAACCATGGAGGGTAAGACAGTTACACCATGTCTACACCGGACGCGAGCGGCGCAATGCGACGTGACGACAGAGAACATAACCCATTATAATCAGTGATGTTGTCTACACTGTGGCGTGACGCGACAAATCCCCGACTGTAAACTGATGCCTCGTTCTATTTATGACGTACTGACATGGACAAATGCTTTGCAACAGTTGCGTCCAGTGTAGACGGCTTCTAGCTGTTGTGGCGTGACGTGTCGCATCCGATGTAGAGACACACAGTGTTATAAGTTCCAAATTCACAGTTTCAAAATAAACACATTTCAAAAGCCTTACACTGAAGCCTGCTCATATTGTAAGCGATACAGCCAGATTAAATTTTCCAGCGTTTTCTCAGTACTCTCTGTGATTCCCTCAGGTGCATGCTAAATGGGTCATCGACACAGATGCTTTCAACGAGTGGATGAATGAGGAAGATTACGAAGTGGATGAGAACAAGAAGCCTGTGAGTTTCCGCCAGCGGATCTTTCCAGGGGAAGAAGTGGTAAGAGAAAAGAAATAGATATGGTACACATTCAGATTTGTGTTGTGTGCTAAGCCAGACCTTTGAGGTCTTGGCAGGGTTTGTTCTGTCACTGTCTGTGTGTCTGTCAATCATCCTCTAAAGCTCTTCCTCGCTGCCTCACCCTCATGTACTTCGCCCACCCACCCAAATATCCCCTCAGCAACCCCCTCCCCTTTGTGTGTAAGACCGTTCCATTCTCTCATTCTCTCGCTCTTTCTCTCATCCTTCACCCCTCCATGGTTCTGATCAGTCTTCCCGTACACCCGATCGCAAGGACCGCAAGTCCCTGGTTGGCAGCAAGAAGAGGAGACGCTCTCCATCCCCACCCAGCACCCCTGCGGAGTCTCGCAAAAAGGGCAAGAAAGGGTAATTATCTGCTAAAGTAATAAATGTACTCTATCGTTCAAAAGTTTGGGGCTGGTAAGATTTAAAAAAATAAAAAAAATTCTGAAAGACTTGCCTTTATTTGATCAAATATGCAGTAGCTTATATTGTGAAATTATTACAATTTAAAATAAGTGTTTCTATTTGAATATAATTTATTCCTGTGAAGGCAAAGCTGAATCAATCTTCAGTGTCACATGATCCTCCAGAAATCATTGTAATTTGCTGCTTTTGGTCCTCAAAAAACTTTATCATCAACATTGAAACCAGTTGTGCTGCTTAATATTTTTGTGGAAATTATATATATATATATATATATATATATATAAAAATATAAATAATAATATATAATTGTGTGTGTGTATATATATATATAATGTATATGTGTATATGTATATGTAATATAAAAAATTTTATGGAAACTTCAAAAGAACAGCGTTTCTTCGATTTTATAGATATTTTGTAACAATGTAAAAGTCTTTACTGTCCCATTTGATCAGTTTAATGCATCCATTTGTCTCAAAGTTTAGATTATGCAAGTATAAACTATTTTTAGTCATGATCACTTTAAGTGTAGCATAGTCTCATTCATTCATTTACATAAAAAAACAGGAATCCTGGAGCACAGTGGAGGCGCCGTGGACATCAAAATGATGACGAGCAGGATGAAGACCTCACAAAGGACCTGGAAGATCCCTCCCCTGTGCCAGGAATGGAGGAAGTTACATTGCCAAAAAATGGTCATTCTTCTTGATTAATAATACACTTATCTGAACCGGTGGGGTTTATTTTTTGAACTGTGCAAGTGGCAATTGAACTACCACCATTGTACTCTTGATCTTAACCCCAGGTTACCTGAGGTGACCTTTTCCTAATATCAGTAGTATGCTTAGCAAGTCATTTTAGAAAGGCGTCTGGTTGATGAGCATTTATTTGACATAATTTGCTGAACTGCCCTTTTTTTTGTCATGTTTCAATGCACCCATTTTAAAAGCCCTCTGGATACATGGAAATTCATTGCATGGCTAAAAAAAACACTCTGGATATTACATGCTGCAGCCCTATTGTCCTACTTTACACTGAAAGCTTTTTTATTTTATTGTATTGGAATTGAGTCCTGTCTGATACATCATCTGCTCTACTTGATGTCCTCTGCTTTTGTGTCTGCAGTCAATCAGAAAAAGGACAGCGAGAACACACCAGTGAAGGGTGGAACTGTTGCAGATTTGGGTGAGTATTTTGCTTCTGATTTGTTGAGGAATAAATGTGATGGCTGCCTATATATTTGTCAAAGGAAATGCAAATGGTCACATTCATTTTGTTTGCTGTCTTAGATGACCATGAAGATGATTCGGTAGCATCTGGTGGCAAGGTAGATTCTCTTCATACTTTTAATCCAGATATGTTCAGGTCCATTGTCTCTCCATTATTATATAAGATGCACAGCATTTGGTGATAACAGCCCTTGTTTTTTTACCCATAAATTCTTATTTTTTAATAGACTGAATATATGACTTAAGTGCCAAGCCATTTATAGTGAGTCAAATTGTTCTGACAGTGTTTACAAACTGTAATTGACAGGAGGATGATGAACAGAGCAAAACAGAGGTCAATCGTCTGATCGACTCTGAGGACAACGTGACTGAGCAAACACATCACATCATTATCCCTAGCTATGCTGCCTGGTTTGACTACAACAGGTATTGAATTCCTCCTTCCATGTGCTGAAGTGTTGTCTGGATACCCTGCATTGTCCAACACAATATTCGAAGACCCCTCATATAAGCTATGATATTTCCTCTGGCATGTTCTGCTGTAATTATGATGCTGCTTGTTTTTAAACTTTTATTAAGCTGGGAGTGTCAGTTTCAAGAACTGATTATTCTTATTAAAACAGTTCATACTTTTAATTAGCTTAAATTCAATCCCTGGAAACCTAAAAAATCCCCCTCCACATTCTCTTCACATTTTGGATGTTAAATGAGTTGTGAATGTCTTTGCATATTCACATATTTTGTTTTGTTTCCTAGTATACATGAAATTGAGAGACGTGCCCTGCCAGAGTTCTTCAATGGCAAAAACAAATCTAAGACTCCAGAGATGTAAGTTCACACCAGTCAGTTTGTCATGTACACAAGCCTTTTAATTCACATCAATATCTTACATTGTTACCTTATGCTCCCATGTGTTTCTGTGGTTCTTCTGCGATGCATGTATGTTTTACTGTTGTGACTGTCATGCTCCATTTTTTTCCTCTTCCTTAGATATCTGGCTTATCGTAACTTCATGATTGACACATACCGGCTAAATCCTCAGGAGTACCTGACCTCCACCTCCTGCAGGAGGAACCTCACTGGAGATGTGTGTGCGGTCATGAGGTCAGAATTCTCATTTATTCTCAGTGTACCATCTTTATATTATGCAGAGAGCCTTGCATAATATTAATTGGGTTCATTTTTTTTATTTCGATTTGAATTAATATCAGTTCTTAAATCCAAAGAATATTTTTGTCTGTGCTGCTTTCAGTTGATGCGTGAAAAAACAAAACTCGGAATTTAATGTATTTAATCAATCTGTAATGAAAACCATTTTATTATAGCCACTGTTTAAATGTTTTTATTTCAGAAAGCTATCTGGAGTAAAAATATTATATTATTTAAAAATGTTATTTTAATGTTTTGTATTTGTTTTACCTTTTAAAGGGTTAGTTCACCCAAAAATGAAAATTACCCCATGATTTACTCACCCTCAAGCCTTCCTAGGTGTATGACATTCTTCTTTCAGACGAATAAAATCGGAGTTATATTAAAGTCCTGGCTCTTCCGAACTTTATAATGGCAGTGACTTGTTGGGTAATTTTTGAAGTCCATAAAAGTGCATCTATCCATCATATAACTGCTCCACACGGCTCTGGGGGGTTAATAAAAGGCCTTCTGAAGCGAAATGGCATGTTTGTGTAAGAAAAATATGCATATTTAAAAGTCTATGAAGTTTTAAATATATGGATATTTTTCTTACACAAACGCGCCACTTTGCTTCAGAAGGCCTTTATTACCCCCCCCCAGAGCCGTGTGGAGCAGTTATATGATGGATAGATGCACTTTTATGGACTTCAAAAATTACCCAGCAAATCTGGGAAGAGCCAGGACTTTTTAATATAAAAATTTTAGTTGGGTGAATTAACCCTTTAATATTAATGTACCAACTGGGTTCCCTATAATTTACAGTAGATTACTTGAGAAATATCGACATACTGTACCTGATTATATCCAGATGAATCGATATTGAATTAGAATCTAATCAAATTTGTGTAGCTACAAAGGCCTGTTGTATATTTATTTTGAGGGTTATCTTTCTCAGAGTGCATGCCTTCTTGGAGCAGTGGGGGCTGGTGAACTACCAGGTTGATGCTGAGAGCAGACCCCTCCCAATGGGCCCTCCACCAACCCCACATTTCAATGTTCTAGCTGATACTCCCTCTGGTTTAGTGCCGCTGCACCACCGCCCCCCACAGGTGAGACTGGGGTGACTTTCCTATTAATTCCCAGAGGGCACAAGCTTTCTTGTGAGAGAGTTGCAATAAAGTGTCTGCTATTCTTTCCAGGTTCCCCCTGCTCAGCAGATGCTGAACTTCCCAGAAAAGGGCAAAGACAAGCCAAGTGACCTGCAAAACTTTGGCCTCCGTACAGATATTTACTCAAAGAAGAATCCCAAGGCAAGTCACAATCCCTGTGCCTGCTGCCAAACCTAATGCTTTCTTTTACTTCATGGTTTCTTGATGTGATCATTTGCTCTTTTGCCTTACAGGGTAAAGGGGCTGCAGGTGGCAGAGACTGGACTGAGCAAGAAACGTTGCTTCTGTTGGAGGTGAGATTTGAATAGTCTAAACAGAATCATGGGCACCATAAACCTCTCAATATTCTCTTTTCTTAAACATTTTCTTGTTAATAACATTTAAACTGATTATTCCAGGCTCTGGAGATGTATAAGGATGACTGGAATAAGGTTTCAGAGCATGTAGGAAGCCGTACACAAGATGAGTGCATCTTGCATTTCCTGCGGCTACCCATAGAAGATCAATACCTGGAGAGCTCTGAAGCCTCGCTAGGCCCTCTGGCTTACCAGCCGATCCCCTTCAGCCAATCAGGAAATCCTGTCATGAGCACAGTTGCGTTCCTTGCCTCTGTGGTGGACCCGCGTGTGGCGGCAGCTGCTGCCAAAGCTGCTCTAGGTATGTCAAGTTTTGACCCATATGGAGCATTTAATAGATACGTTTCTGAGGGGCAAGGTTGTGAGTTAGTAGTATGTTTTTTGATGTTTTCATCCACAGTGGCAAATTTAACTTGTGCGTGAAATTAAATCAAGAGAACAGAATCGGAAAACCTGGGAAATGTGCACAAAATATCTAAAAAAGAAAGTTGCTGCAAGCCACTGTGGCTCTTACTGTTTACGTCATAAATTACTCGGAGCGCGCAGATGAAATGCAATAAATGCTGTCATGTTATCTTGCGTTCGGTGGCAGGTGTCTGGTGTTTGGGAATGCAATCATGAGAGACATGTCTAGGTGGTAATTCTACCCAACCATTCTGATGGCAGACATTGGCTCAGGAATTTTAGAATGACCAGACCATCATTTGAGATGCTGTGCAATGAAATTGGTCTGCTGGATAGTCTAGTTATGCCATCTCAGTCCCATTTTTCTGTTTTTTTTGTGTTGCGTGTAGAGGGATTTATTGAGTAAATGTGTTTCCATTTATAGTTTATGTGCATGTCATCTTATCAGATAAAAATCGGCTCCTAAGTGTTTTTTTTTTTTTTTTTTTTTGCGCTGCTTGTCGTTTCCATCTAGCATTTTTTTTATGATATCCCAAAGTTGGCATAAAAATAAATGGATAGAAACGGTCTTTGTCAATGCTTGTATTTTAAGATTGTTTTTCTGACCATTGTGTTTGTAGAGGAGTTCTCCCGTGTGCGTGAGGAGGTTCCCACGGAGCTGGTGGAGGCTCATGTGAAGAAGGTGCAGGAGGCCGCACGCAGCACAGGAAAAGTGGACCCTGCATTTGGTCTGGAGAGCAGTGGCATTGCTGGCACAGCCCCTGAGGAGCCAGAGAAAACAGGTAGAAAACTAGGTTTGGGTGGGATGATATATATTGTGGCGAGTTTTTGGTATATTGTTTTTATTGCGATATGTAAATATATCCACATAGCACAGTATGTTAAAAGTATTGTCACTTTAGATTAATGAAAAAATTAGCAAATGAGAAAATAAAGAGCAGGGCGTGCATGATGTTAAAAAGAGTTAAGCGCAGTAAGCCGTGAAATACATTGACACCCGAAGTTATCAGGATATTTTTATTTTGAAGTGAACTACTCCTTTAAGTAAACGTGAATAGTTGGGTGAGAACTGGATATGTGTATCAGTATATTGAATCAATGCATTAGGTCTTAGAAAGCAGCAGGTTAATTTCACTTTGTCATTTAATGTTAATCAAACAACAAAAGACACGGGAAATCACTCACTGTTCTTGATGAAAGAACTTCTGTCATTCAATAAGAATTCATTTATATTTAATTCATACTTTAAAGGTTTTGCAAAAAAGTTTTATTTTTTTAAGTTTCTGTAGAATTTCATACAAAATGTTAAATAAACCTACTTTACTTGAAAAACTTTAATTTGTATCTTTGCTCTATTGTTTTTCTTCCTACTGTTTGTTTAGGACAGGGGTGCTCAATCCTGTTTTTGGAGATCCACTTTCCTGCAAAGTTCAGCTCAAAGAACATAACTGAACCTGATAATTAAGATCTTCAGGAGCACTTGATAATTACAGACAGGTGTGTTTGCATCAGGGCTGGATCTGAACTTTTCAGGAAGGTTGTTCTCCAGGATTGGGCACCCCTGGTCCAGGACATTGTTTGCTCCTTGGTTTTTTAAATAACAAAAATAAATAACTATATTATGATGTATTTACATGAAATACAATTTCTCATTTTGTGAAATAAGATTTTGGTCCTATCGCCCACCCCTAGTAGGATCCGGGAAGCTCTGATAGGCAGGCTTTTTAATCTTACCTAATTGTGCCAGTGTAGTTGTAGCTCCTTCCACCAGGTGGCATTAAATCATTACTTATGAACAACCAGGTCCTGTCAAACCCAGTGACCCTGATCAGCTGTGCGTAAATTGGTCGTGATCCTTTAGAAATGATTTGAGTCAAGGAAAAAAATTATGATATGATACACTCCATTCTGAAAACTTAAGAAGCAGTACAAGAGCACATTTACTGTGCGCGTCATAACAGTACTGGAGGCTGCATGTGCGACTGCATACAATGGTAGTCGATGGCTTTATGCTGGCAGATGGGGCACAGACATGGGAGGGGTTGAAACTGGGTCAGTGGAGTGACCTAATGTGACATGGTTTGCCAGTGCAGACACGCGTACCTTTATTAAAGGCTCTAACGTCATATGTGCCATAACTGTTTTTCAGCAGTGTTGCTCGAATACCTCATAAGGTCACAATTTTTTTAAGTGCAAGTTTCCTGTTTCTTTTACTCTTCTTCTGTGTGCTGTCAGGCTCTTTAGTTTGGATTTTGCAACGTGTTGGTTTGACAAAGAAATCGCTATGACTACATTCACACGCATTGAATGCATTAAATTGATTAAAAGTGACAGTGAAATCTTTTATATTGTTAAATTTGCATTTTAAAGAAATGCTGTTCTTTTGAACCTAATTTTCTATTCATCAAAGAATCTTGAGAAAAATATCGATTTCCACAAAAATATTAGGTAGTACAACGGTTTTCAACATTGACAATAAAAAATGTTTCTTGATCACCAAATCAGCATATTAGAATGATTTCTGAAGGATCATGTGACACTGAAGACTGGAGTAATAGCAGCTGAAAATTCAGTTATTCCATCATTGGAATAATTACATTTTAAAATGTATAAAAAGTTATTTTAACTTGTAGTAATATTTTACAATATATTACTGTTTTTACTGTATTTGATCAAATAAATGCCTTGTTTAATATTTCTATCAAATAAGTCTGTTTCTAAATGTGCGCTAACTTTCTAATGTTTGAACTAAATGCATTTATAAAATACAAATATATACATTATGAACTCTTTGTAGGCAGATATGGGCCACATTAAAGGAACACGACAACTTTTGGACAACTTTGGAACAGCTTATTCACCGTATCCCCCAGAGTTAGATAAGTCCATACATACCATTTTTATCTCCATGCGTGCCATAACTCTGTCTGACACACCCACCGCTAGCCTAGCTTAGCACAAAGACTGGAGGTAAATGGCTCCATCTAGCCTACTGCTCAATAAGTGACAAAATAACAGCAAATGCAGCAAAGTTCCTGGATTATTACGCAGGAATGAGTATAGTCCCTAGCCATATCGGTCTAGAAAATTGCAACTTTTCATTTTCTTCGTACACGATGTAACTATACACATCACAACATGTAAATGGGAAAATGTTGCTGTTATTTTGTCACTTATTGAGCAGGAGGCTAGATGGAGCCGTTTACCTCCAGTCTTTGTGCTAAGCTAGGCTAGCGGTGGGTGCGTTAGACAAAGTTATGGTACGCACGGAGATAAAAAAGGTATGTATGGACTTATCTAACTCTGGGGGATACAGTGAATAAGCTAAAGTCCCAAAGAGTCGGCGTGTTCCTTTAAAAAGGTCATATCAGTTTGAGCAGAAAATAGTGTTTTACTGCATCTGAAGTACTTTTTAGGGTATATTTCTTTGTCTTTAGGTTCCTTTTTTGTCCAGTGCACTCCTCCATCTGGCATTTGATGTTTTAATTGTTGTTTGTTTTCTTTTTACTCACAGAACCTACAGAGACTGAGAAGATGGACACAGACTCGGACTCCCAGCAGCCTGATAAGGTCAGATTTAACCTTGCCACCAGTATCCAGATGTCTACTACTGTGTCATGTTTACTGGTTGATTGGAATCAGATCAGAAGTGATAATCATTTACTGCACTATTTGGATTCCTCATAATACACCTTTTTTTCTAGTCTGTCTCTCCATATTGAGCCTAGTTCTTCCAAGTTTGCGTTCTGTACAGTAGCCTGTACATGTGCTTCATTTGTATTTCACCAGTCTCATGCTGTCTGACTCATGTCTCGCCATTTCCTGTCTCATCTGTTGCAGGCGGAGGCGAAGGATGAAGCGGAGAAGCCCAGTGAGTCTGCAGAAAAGCCAACAGAGACAGAGAAGGAAAAGAATGAGACTACAGAGAAATCTGAGCCACAGGATGAGGAAGAGAGTGAGGGAGGAGAATCCAAGACAGCAGGTACAGACACTGACTGCCACGGCACTGAATGCTCATGGGCTTGCCTGAAATCTGACACAAGCCAATTTCATGCCTTTTAAATTGAGTCATGATGCTTGTGCATGCGATGGAAGATTGAGTGCAGTTGCAACACCCCTTTCAACATATTGGACTTAACATGTTATCAAAAGTTATTTATGCAAATGTTATAGTACTAGAGATGCACCTATATTAAATTTCTCTGAATAAAAGCTGATTATTCAGAATATCTGCTGATACTGATAGTTGGATTTTCTTAAGGAAAAAAATCTCTGCCAAATAATGCTGCAAACTATACAGGGAACCCTCTCACTTGGTACCAGTGGTGTATAAAGTACTCAAAAGCCATACTTGAGTAAAAGTATAGATATCTTGCCAGAAAATGACTTTAGTAGAAGTTAAAGTCACTGTTTAGAATATTACTTGAGTAAAAGTTTTAAAGTATGTAATATTTATTGTACTTAAGTATGAAAAGTATTTTTTTCATATTAAATGTACTTAAGTATTGAAAGTAAAAGTACAAGTAAATGCTAAAAAAAGGTTCTATACAGTTTGAGCAGCAAGATTGTTCAGTTTTAACTCTTTCTTCCATTTTTTTTTTCTATGAATAAAAAATGGCAAACTGCTTATTGTAATTATATTATTAATATATTAATTATACCTTGATCATTCATATTAATTCATAGTACAGTAATGTAAGAGACGATTTTAAAATGTATTAGTAAATGTTAATGAACAATACTTTTATCAACCTTAGTTAACGTTAAAAATTGACTTTTATTGTAAAATGTTACCATTTTATATAAATTCAAACAGTCATGCTTAACAGATGGCCATCTTCACAGATAGTCATAGCATTGAAATTAGACACAGTATATGTATATTTCACACTTTATTTGCTTATATTTTAGATCACTTGATTATCTAATCAAAATGTTAGTGACGATAAAAAAGCCTCATGTCAGTCGCTATGGCAACGGACGGAACACGGAAAATGAAATCAACCGCGGTTGCGCGAGCACTTGTTTGCACATGCTTGCATGCAATCTTCCGAATTTACTTTGTAGTAACGAAAATGCTTTGGGGAAATGTATCGGAGTAAAAGTATACATTTTATGTAGGAAATGTAGTAAAGTAAAAGTTGACATATAAAAACTCAAGTTAAGTACAGATTCTCCCAAAAAATACAAAGTATTATTACTTCGTTACATTACACCACTGCTTGGTACATTACTATAAGAGGTTAATTAGGTTAAAATGAACAACAGCTATTAAATTCAACTGCTATTTATTTTCAGATATAATAATTACACTCAAATAAAAACTGAAATGTTTTTATGCAATATAAAAATATAAACGCTTGTCTTCATGGCAAATTTATTTAAACATGTATAATTAACTGTGAATAAGCTTCTCTCTAGTGTTTTTTTTTTATTTTTTAAAGCTAACTAACGAACTTTAAACATTGTGAGGTAAATGCAAAATTAAGTGACATTTGTTCACAAGCTGTTTAATTGGCATCTTTCTGCGGGTGAACACTGAGCGATTATGTGAGTCATGATTAATTTCGGTAAGTTGTACTGTATCTTTCAACATGCCTTTTGATGTTCATGTATGTTTTTTCGTGCTATAACATGTATTAAAGCGGAATAAAAGACTTGAACTGAGCTGCGGCTTAAACTGAACTGCTACAGCGATCTGTCACGTCACATTTAAGAGCGTCAAAACGGCATTTATTGTTTGAATTTCATGGTAAAATGTGCAGAATTTGAAAGCTGAGACTTTATCGCGTAACAAAGCTTTTTGGAATTTATTGGATGGAAGACGCAACAAATAATTTGTTGTAGGGGAAAAAACGCGGAGCAGTGTCAACCCTGGCTTGAACCACAGGTGATTCATAGGGTCAAATAGAGCCTACTTTTGTCACCTTTATTTAACTCTTATTGTCACAATAACGAGATTTTCTTCACACACAGTATGAATTGCAATCTAAACCCGTTTTTCTGGCTTTTTTTGATTAACAGGATATGCTTGGCCCTGATCATCGGCAGTTTTTAAACAATTAGCCGGTAGTGAAAATAATTGCTTTTATCGGTCGATGCAGATATATTTTAAAGGTGACCGTTAGGGTTTCAAGGGTTTCATTACTTATATAGCACATTTCACAATACATGTCGTTCCAAAGCAGATTTACAGAAAATGTATGTATTAGGATTTAAATGTCTTTAGATCCTAGCTTACAGGAAAATCTATTAACAAAGCAATTTAAAAAAAAAAGTAGGGTTAGGGTTTTAAATTTAATTATTTGCCTGCAATTGTCATGGAAATAAACTATAAAATGTCTAATAATTCTAGTGTAATATTTAATTCTCCGCTGTTAGGCCTGTTGGACTAATGACCCTGTACATTTTTGTTATGTTTCAGAGAAAGACAAAGAGGAGGACATGGAGACCACAGAAGAAGGGAAGGAGGGCGAGGAGCAGCAGGAGGAAGGAAAGAAAAAGCTCGAGTTGGATATTGGAGAGGGCAACATCGCCACTGCTGCCGCTGCTGCCCTGGCTTCTGCTGCCACCAAGGCAAAAGTAATGCATCCCAGAGATGTTAATGTTTACCAATTCTTTAACTTCCTCTGTTGGCACCAACACAAACTGTGTGCTTTGTGCAGCTGTTTCCAATCAAAGTGTTGGTGGTCAACTTGATTTTGTGCATTCTCTTACTTTTTTTTTTTTCTCCTTCTTCAGCACCTGGCTGCAGTGGAAGAGAGGAAGATCAAATCTCTTGTGGCTCTGCTGGTAGAAACTCAGATGAAGAAGCTGGAGATCAAACTCCGACACTTTGAGGAGCTTGAGACCATCATGGACAGAGAGAAGGAAGCTGTAAGTATTGCTGACTATTTAGATAAATCTGTCCGTCAAGAACATGTCACTCAAATCAGAAATAATAAATTTGATTTGACAATTAAGTGCATCTCTCCCCCAATTCTCTACTATACATTATGGTTGAACTAGCACTTTTTCATCGGTCTGTCTATCTGCACCATTAAATGATGACTGATGCTTTGTTGTAATTTACTCCTCTGCTAAATATAGTCTGTACATTTGTAACTTTCTTCCCTCATGTGAAGCAGTGTTGCAGACTTTTAATTAGTTGTACTGAGGCTGTCATTTACACTCCCTTTTACACATTATTTTGATAGTTTTGTGTAAGAAAAGGGCATTCTTGGAAATATATTTACAACTACCAATTTGCATAGTTAACACATCCTCTGAATTGTGCTGTGCATTGTTCTTTTTTGTCCTGTAGTCTTGTGTCTGCACACCAGAGGCACTTTCCACTCTCCACAAGAGACCTGAAGAGCTCTGCAAAATGCTTTAGCAAATGTAGCTGAAGATAGTAACCCAATTTAGCTGCTGTAAATGGTGCATTAAGGATGTCTTTTATATAGCCCAGCAGTACTTGCAGCGTTCATAAATTCACTGAATATACCTCTGACTTTAGTTAAAAATCATGTTGGTAACGTTTGCCTATGCAAGCTCTGTTCTGGGAGGGCCACAGCCCTGCAGAGTTTAGCTTCAACCCTAATTAAACACACCTGATCCAGCTAATTAAGTCCTTCAGGCTCATTGGAAAACATACAGGTATGTGTGTTGAAGCAGGGTTGGAACTAAACTCTACAGGACTGGCCCTACCAGAACTGTTCTACACCAGTAGCTTTCTACTCTTTTATTTGGCATTATGCTCACATTTATATAAAACAATCAGGTGTAGATATACCAGATGTTGGCTACACCACTCAAACAAATAGATCCGATTAGAATGCTTGAGAAATAAGTGCACACATTCCATTCTAATGATTGGATCTGAAAAACAAATCGAAATTCTGTACTTGTGAGTAAACCCTCAGAAAACAATTTTAACTTTGCTTAATGTGCCATCAAGCTAGGAGTTGATTTTACAGGAGTTATTCTCTTTTTAGCTGGAGCTCCAGAGGCAGCAGCTTTTGACAGAGCGACAGGCGTTCCACATGGAGCAGTTGAAGTACGCTGAGATGAAGGCTCGTCAGCAGATGGAGCAGCAGGCAGCCGCACAGCAGAACGCAGGAGGACATCATGGACCTCCTCCACACGGCCCACCTCCAGGCATGCACCCTGGACACCCAGGGCATCCCGGACACCCCGGCCCTGGATATCCCCCCATGCACCATACCATGGGTCCCCACCATGCCCCTCAGACAGGTCAGAACTTACCCTCATCTTCTGATTTATGATGTAGTCATGTAATCTGTAGTATTTAGCAGGACATATGGCTGTGTAACATTTTAGATATCAGTGAAATTTCACAATTCTCAATGCCAATTCTGTCTTACACATGTGCACCCAAATCCTCCTGGGGAACAACGCAAATTGTTTTTTGCAGCTTAATGCCTAGTACACGGCATTTTACGACAATCACATAACATTTTTGACTGATTTGGATGTTAAATTTGTGCTTTTAATGAGGGGCGTAAGCACACTGCTGAAGGAGCAGCACAATAATAGTTTCATCTTGATTAATCAACTTAATCACACAGCCCTTATTATTTTCAAAGCAGTTTTGTAGCACATCAATATGTCTCTTCAAATGTCTTTTGTTGCTTCATACAGGACCAATGGTTGGACCAGGCCAGCCCATGCCAAGTCAGCCTATGCCTGGCCGAATGATGCCTGGACCACCCCCTGTTGGACCCCCACAAGGTGGCATGCCCCCCTTGATGGGACCTCGACACCCTGGACCACCCAACGGCATGTGTGAGTATCCGTTATGTCCCTAGATCCAGTCCTCTTGTTCCTCTGTATGGCACATTTGTCCTGGGCTGTGTTTTTGAAACTGCATAATTTTCTCCTTATAGACCCAGGCCCTCCTCCTCCAACCGCACAGCCTGATGGGATGCCCCCTGGCCCAGTGGGAACTCCTGCATCTGCGCCCCCTCCTCGTGCTGCTGAAAACTAAATATTCCCGTCCCTGTCCCCGCACACATGTACACATCCACACGCAGATACACATGCGCATTCAACTTAAATCCAGATTAATCCGGGATACCTGCAGACCTGCTGTTGTCGCCCTCTGTAGTTTTGCCTTGCTGATGGGTGGGTCATCTCTAAATCCTCTCTTTCCCCCGATCGAGCTGAGCACTCGCCGCCTAACCTGTAAACATTCACACGCTCAGGGCACAAAGTCAAGGGTGCTGTCGTTCCAGCATCTCTTGGCTAGTAATAGCACTGGCTTCTGTTTCTTCTCTCCTCTGTGTTTGTGTTAGAAAGCGTGCTGCAGGCTCCTACGTTCGAGGAACATCGCTGCTGGCGTCCGGCTTCTCCCTATAATGTGACCGATAGAATCATATGTGTATATTGTGCTAATCCACGTAAGCTAAATGCTCCAAGATCGAAATCACACTGTAGCTACGAGCCGTCTCCTCCATAGACTCGGAGTCCTGTGGCGCGCAGAAAACTTTCCACTGCCTTACGCGTTTGTGGTACAGTATCCATTTCAGCAGGGTTCCCGGTGGCTTCCTTGAGCTTCCTTTTAGTATTTACATCATCATCTAGTTGATAATCTACCTCGCCGGTGAAATTGTATTGAATCTGTGCACAGTGTGTAAAGCAGACTTGCTTTATGGTGCTCTGCTTGGTCAGTCACGCTGTGACACCGTCTCGGAGATCGTAACTCACACCAACCGAGTGCTCCACTGTCCAAAACGTGCCCCGAGCACACCAAACTGCTGTTTTTAGAGATGTACCCACACATGCATTAACTTTTTTGCTTCAAATACTGTGCAGATGTAGAAACACACACACACACACACACACACACACACACACACACACACGAAAACCTCCGTTTTTGTTCTCTCTGAGAATGCTAATGGAGGTGTATATGGTATCACACTGAAGTGATGGAGGAACTTTGCTTATCTTAGGTGTAGCTGGCCTTTTGTGCTCCTCCCTTAGGTGCTGACAGAGTAGCTGCCCTGCCTCGCTCTACCTCTCTCACTTTACTACCTCTCTTCTCTCCTTCTCTCTTCCTGTTTTGGCTGTTCTCTCTCTTTTTTTTCTTTGTGTGCCCATGTGACTGCTGCATTACTGCTGTGTGGAGGCTGTCGTCCTCCTCCTCCTCAGGTGAACCAAGCCCTCACTTCAACATGGCCCGCTACACTACACACACACACACACACACACACACACACACACACACACACACGCTGATACACGCATTTCCTCTTCCAAAAAATTCCAGGCTGTATATCACAGGAAAACCCATCCCGATCCCCATATATATCTTTTATTGCTTTTTATTTTATGGTAATGTATTTTTAAGAAAATAAAGTTTGTGTAGACTCAGTTATCGCTGTTCTTGGAAGTTTGTAGCTTTCTCTTTTCATTTTTACCCGGCACATTGATACTGAGACCTGAACACTGTCTAAATAAAGTGGGTTTTTGTTTTTGTAAGACTGCTTTGTTTCAGTTCTAGCGATTTTCGTTATGATGTATAGGTTTCTAGGAGTTTGATTAAGTGTATGAATCTCACAAAATCAAAAGGAAAAAATATTGCATTTTGAAGTGTTTTTTAGGACCATTTATATTTTTTGCATTGTGATGTATTCATGGCTTTGTTCCTATTATTTTTAATAACTACGTTTAATGTTTAAATGTACTAGTTTCAAGCTGATTTTCAATCCTCATGAATGGTTCTGTAGTCGGTTTATACAGTTGCTCATCATTTGCTTCTAAATGCACTTTGGCAAATCCTGCTCTGTGAGGGAAAAACATGCAGGAATTATAACAGCCTCATGTAATGTAATCTCTAACCCGTATAATCCAACATGTGGAGGGTTGGAACGTGTTAGGGCCGGGTCACACAGAATGTGTTTTTGCTGGTAAAAACGCAAGATGCAAGTCAGTGGAATGAAGAAAGCGAAAGGTCAAGAGATGCTTTTTTTAAAAATTTTATATATAAATAAGTTTAACTTCTTTTAACTTGAGCACCGTATATTTAGAATGTTGTGTCATGTGTGATATGACGTCTGTCTAGCGCGTTTACATAGAAAAACAGTGGAAAAGGTAGGATAGAAAAACGTGTTCTGTATGAACGGCCCCTTAGACTGCCTGATAAAATGGCTGTGGTTTTTGTTTGGGGTTTTCTAAATATTGCCTATTTAAAATAATTACCCATTTGAGGCTATGCATTAGTAGTTTGACCCCAAAGGAAAGGGATGTTCCCAATGACTAAATGTAGTGTAACCTTTTTTTTTTGTAAAACTACGGAAATGGCAACACAAGATTGCTTTAATAGTTGTTAAAATCTGTCAAGTATAATTCATTAGATTAATTATAGCCTGTTTGCAGATGTTGCGTAACAACTTGGCACAATAATACAAAAAGTGTTTTCATACATGCTTCTGAAATTCTGTTTGGACTTGGATAATCTGATTGTGGTGACAGTTTCAGAGGTTATAATACATTATTCTTTATCTGGAAAAAGTAATTAAAAAAAAAAAATATTATTATTATTATTAGAGACCCTTGTGGTTTGAGAATGAGAACTGCAATTACAGGTGCTGGTCATATAATTAGAATATCAAGAAGTTTATTTCACTAATTCCGTTCAAAAAGTGAAACTTGTATATTATATTAGTTCATTACACACAGACTGATATATTTCAAATGTTTATTTCTTTTAATTTTGATGATTATAACTGACAACTAAGGAAAATCCCAAATTCAGTATCTCAGAAAATTAGAATATTACTTAAGACCAATACAAAGAAAGGATTTTTAGAAATCTTGGCCAACTGAAAAGTATGAACATGAGAAGTATGAGCATGTACAGCACTCAATACTTAGTTGGGGCTCCTTTTGCCTGAATTACTGCAGCAATGCGGCGTGGCATGGAGTCGATCAGTCTGTGGCACTGCTCAGGTGTTATGAGAGCCCAGGTTGCTCTGATAGTGGCCATCAGCTCTTCTGCATTGTTGGGTCTGGCATATCGCATCTTCCTCTTCACAATACCCCATAGATTTTCTATGGGGTTAAGGTCAGGCAAGTTTGCTGGTCAATTAAGAACCGGGATACCATGGTCCTTAAACCAGGTACTGGTTGCTTTGGCACTGTGTGCAGGTGCCAAGTCCTGTTGGAAAATGAAATCTGCATCTCCATAAAGTTGGTCAGCAGCAGGAAGCATGAAGTGCTCTAAAACTTCCTGGTATATGGCTGCGTTGACCTTGGACCTCAGTAAACACAGTGGGCCAACACCAGCAGATGACATGGCACCCCAAACCATCACTGACTGTGGAAACTTTACACTGGACCTCAAACAACGTGGACTGTGTGCCTCTCCTCTCTTCCTCCAAACTCTGGGACCCTGATTTCCAAAGGAAATGCAAAATTTACTTTCATCAGAGAACATAACTTTGGACCACTCAGCAGCAGTCCAGTCGTTTTTGTCTTTAGCCCAGGCGAGACGCTTCTGACGCTGTCTGTTGTTCAAGAGTGGCTTGACACAAGGAATGCGACAGCTGAAACCCATGTCTTGCATACGTCTGTACGTAGTGGTTCTTGAAGCACTGACTCCAGCTGCAGTTCACTCTTTGTGAATCTCCCCCACATTTTTGAATGGGTTCTGTTTCACAATCCTCTCCAGGGTGCGGTTATCCCTATTGCTTGTACACTTTTTTCTACCACATCTTCTCCTTCCATTCGCCTCTCTATTAATGTGCTTGGACACAGAGCTCTGTGAACAGCCAGCCTCTTTTGCAATGACCTTTTGTGTCTTGCCCTCGTTGTGCAAGGTGTCAATGGTCATCTTTTGGACAACTGTCAAGTCAGCAGTCTTCCCCATGATTGTGTAGCCTATAGAACTAGACTGAGAGACCATTTAAACGCCTTTGCAGGTGTTTTGAGTTAATTAGCTGATTAGAGTGTGGCACCAGGTGTCTTCAATATTGAACCTTTTCACAATATTCTAATTTTCTGAGATACTGAATTTAGGATTTTCCTTAGTTGTCAGTTATAATCATCAAAATTAAAAGAAATAAACGTTTGAAATCTATCAGTCTGTGTGTAATGAATGAATATAATATACAAGTTTCACTTTTTGAATGGAATTAGTGAAATAAATCAACTTTTTGATGGTATTCTAATTATATGACCAGCACCTGTATATTGCTTTTGAATTTGTGATCTTTGGTTCAGAACAACTATTTTCACATGTATGGAGAATTTGTCATTTATTAGTTTATCAGTTTTGAATGAGATTATAGAATTTTTACAAGGGAGCAGATCCAACCTAATATTGTTTCAAAATGGAAAGCTGATGATGTTTTCTCATATATGGATTGGATTTTGTCACCTTGGTGTTTGAGCACCTCATTGCCTCCATGTGGAACATTTTACAGCTGTTATTTACGTTTATTGTAATGATACCAGATGAGGCCCAGGTCATAAAATTGTGCTTGAGGCGTACCTAAATGGCCAGTGATTTTGAGAGATATCAAACACCTCCTCCACTCAGATACAGACTGGTCTTATTCTTTGGTAAAGAATAAAGATGAGCACAAGGCACAGATTTCCCTATTTGTTGTGACAAGGTGTGGCTCCTTCACTAGTTTTCACTTTCATTTATTTCATACTGCCTGAATGAAAATAAATAGTGGGAAATTGTGTTTTCAAAGAATGTTATAGCTGAAGTGTTAGTTCAAATTAGTGATAGACTGATTAATTGATCAATATCAGGCCACTTTGAGATTATCAGCATCAGCCCAGCTTGCTGTCTTGTTACTGGAGAAATGGTAATTTTGCTTAGTTGCAGTTATAGAAATTACAGCAGCCTTTACAATGCAGGTTTTCATGGCTAGTTAAAAAATACAATAAAAACAGTAATAGTATTACAATTTAACATACATATTCTATTTTAATATATTTTAAAATGTAGTTTGTTCCTGTGATGGCAGGTGAATTTTCAGCATCATTACTCCAGTCTCTTAGTGCCACATGACCTTTCAGAAATCATTCTAATATGATTTGGTGATCAAGAAACATTTCTTATCAATGTTGAAAACAGTGCTGCTTCATATTTTTGTGAAAACTGATACATTTTTTTCCAGGATTCTCTGATGAATAGAAAGTTCAAAAGAACAGCTTTTTTAAATAGAAATCTTTTGTAACTCTTGAATTGTCTTTGACTTTAATTGATCAATTTGGGGCCGTTTACACCATTTTCAAATTAAAACCGTAAACTTGTGTTTTGACCATTCATTTACACAGCAACGACGTTTGAAAACTGGTTTCAAAGTGCTCGTTTTTAAAAATGATACCTTTTATAGTCGAATATATAACGGCGATGTCATGCACAAGCGTATTATGTGTTTAGTCAATAGGCGTGTAGTGTTTCTTTAAAAAGTGACCGCCAGCTACTGGCCTTGCATGATTAATACATCGTTTTTAACGGATCCGTGTGAACGGGGATCGTTTTGACGATGTTGTCGTCTGTATGCAGAAAAACGTTTCCATTTTTAGTACATCGTTGTCGTGTAAACATACCCTTAACGTGTCCTGGCTGACCAGAAAGAGCTTAAACACACAAGGAATTTACGTTGGTATTGAAGCTCAAGTACAAGACACATAAATATAACAAAATATGCATAACATTTAAGAATAACTAAGTATAAAGAGACAGATAGTTTTAGTCAGAATAAACATGTACAGATAATTAACATATTTACGGTATTGTGAATATAAATAATATGAATAAATGGGACTAAATGAATTTACAAGGATATTGCACTTGGAAGGCATTTAACTGTTCAAGAGGGAAAATAGCCTGTGGGAACAAACAGTTCCTGTGCCTAGTTGTCCGAGGCGCTGTCTGGGACGGCAACCGTTCAAATAGGTTGTGGCCAGGGTGAGTGGAGTCTGTGGTGATTTTTACCTGCCCTTTTCCTCACTCCAGAAGAGTATAGTTCCTGGAGGTTGGGCAAGGGAGCATCCATAATCCTCTTCGCAGTCTGGACTGTCCGTTGTAGTCTCCTGATGTCTGATTTGGTGGCTTAAACAAACCAGTCCAGGCATAGATGAATACAGGACAGATTCAATGATGGCTGAGTAGAACTGTGTCAGCAGCTCCTGTGGCAGGTTGATTTTTTTTTTTTGCTCAGCTGGCGAAGGAAGTACAACCTCAGCTGGGCCTTTTTCACAATGGAGTCAATATGATTGTCCCATTTCAGGTCCTGAGAGATGGTGGTGCCCAGAAACCTGAATGACTCCACTTCCACAGCGCTCCCCATGAGTGAGTGGGGGGAGTGCTGGGCTGTTCCTCCTGAAGTCCACTATCATCTCTACTGTTTTGAGCGTGTTCAGTTCCAGGTTATTGTGACTGCATCAGACAGCCAGTTGTTCAGCCTCTTGTCTGTATGCAGACTAGTCACCATCCTGGATGACACCTGTGGTGATGTCTCCAAACTTCAGAAGCTTGACTGATGGGTCTAGGTGTGCAGCCATTTGCGTAGATTGAGAAGAGCAGCGGGGAGAGGACGCAACCCTGAGGAGCACCAGTGCTGATAGTGAGAGTCCTGGATGTATGTTTTCCCAGTCTCACTAGCTAGCTGCCTATCTGTCAGAAAGCTGGTGATCCACTGACAGATTGGGGTGGGCATGAAAAGCTGGGTCAGTTTGTATGATAGAAGATCTGGTCTGATGGTGTTGAAAGCCAAACTGAAGTCCATAAATAAGATCCTTGAATAAGTCCTAGGTCTGTTGAGATGTTGCAGGATATATTGCAGTCCAATGTTGACTGCATCATCCACACCTGTTTGCTCTGTTCCATCAAGGGTCCAGTGATGTTCTTCAGGTGGGCCAACACCAATCTCTCAAATGACTTCATGACCACAGATGTGAGTGCGACAGGTCTGTAGTTAAGTCCAGTAATCTTGGGTTTTTTGGGGACCGGAATGATAGTGGAGCATTTGAAGCAGCAGGGAACTTCACACTGCTCCAGTGATCTTGAAGATCTGTTACCAGTTAGTCAGTACAGACTTTTTAAAACAGGCAAGAGAAACACTGTCTGGACCTGAAGCTTTTCTGGTCTTCTGTTTTTTGAAAACTTGGCTCACATCTTCCACGGACGTGTCTCCCTCCAGACCAGGTTAAATAGCAGGAGGGGGTTGCAGGAGGTGTTGATCTGTGTGTGAAGTGCCGATCAGAGTGGCTGTGTTTCAAACCGGCAATAAAACACATTCAGATCCTCAGCCAGATTCTCCACAGATCATGGGGGTGGTGTCTTGTACTTGATGTTCCTCAGACCTGTCCAGACTGACGCCGCATTGTTGGCTGAGATTGAGAACTGGTTTTTCTGCTTCTTTTAGCCATTTTGATCTTCTTTGTTAGTCTGTTTTATAATAATATTAGAAAAAGGAAATATTGTATGAAATAAGTGTTTAAATTCAGTAATGCAGTGCACACCTTAGTAAAGTCAAAATGAAGCAGTTTGCATTTCATTTTCACAATCTGATGTATTTCAAGGTGAAGAACATTCATTCAGTAAGGAAAAATTATTTCTTTTTATCCACCCGAAATAGATTGGATTGTGTAAACTGGACATTATGTACCAGAATGTAAAATGGATTTGTGATGTATACAGGAAAGAAAAATAGTAGAGGGATTTTGTTTAAAATTATTTCTTTGTAATATTTATACATAATCAGACCAGAAATGTGCATTTAATGAAGTAAATCAGGTTCAAATGTCATGTTTGGCTTTAAATTGTATTATGTTTATAAACCTTCAGCTTTCTAGATAACGTCAATCCCATATTGGTCGACCACTTGTTCAGATGTTTCAAAATAACTTATTCACTTATTTTCTTGAGCTGCAGCTGCCCTGTCATCATCGATGAAAAGATGAGGTCATTTTGCAGCAGCTCAGGCGAACTTGTCACTTCATTTTTCTCTCATCATATCCCTCTTTTCAACCCATTTCGTTTTCCCCAGTTTTTTCGCAGGTTTCCTCTTATTCTATGGCTTCATTTTCCGCCCTGGTTCTTTTCTTCTCTTTCTCCGCCTCTGTCCCTCACCTCTTTTTGCTTGTGTGTTCTTCCATCAGTCTTCATCCTTCACCTCCGTAACCATGGTGGCAGATCCAGAGATGTGTGAAAAAAAGAGGGTGCTCTGCTCAATGCCACAGGCTGTGTCGCTGCACGGAAGGAACGAGGACAGCTTTGCAAAGCCCATATTCGGCTAGTCACGTTTATGTTCAAATAATGCTATGATTTGTTCCTGGAAGTTTATGGGGTTGATTCCCAGGAAACTTGAACGCTGTATACCTTGAATGCACCGAATGCATCTCCAGATTTTGATCAAACCTGCCTGGTTTACGGTTACAGCTAGTACAGAAGGCTAAATGTACGGTATGTTCTTCAATGTCTTCTGTATTTCAAATTGATTGCTTTGCGTTACTCCCTGTGGAACTGCAAAAACCCCATTTGTAAAGACTTTGAATTAAAACAACAAACATTGACAGCCTGTGTGTGATGTGCAGATGGCTCGATCTCTTGGGCTGCCAGAAACATTTGGCGTTCTCAATCGAATATAAAGGATACTTCCCTTGTATTCCAAGCACCATCGTTTCAGTTCGATACGTGCTTGATGGAGGCATTTAAGCATTTCATGTTTGTGCACCCGCACTATCTCTGAGGACGTTTCCATGGAAACAGGTATCATGGTTCTGCATGAAGAGTAGCTGAAGAGGAGGGGCTGTTTTGTGCTTTAAAGACTGAATGTTAAAGCAAGGGCTCCGGCGAATCTAACGGCAGAGACTCCATTACCGGGAGAATTGCTGTCTGAGATGGTAGCCGCCCTCTCTAGTCATACAGAGCTGCGACTGTATTTGTAACGCAAAATTAATTACCCCCCTAATCAGCATTCCTTGTGTTGAGCTCCATGTGCATGACCTAAAATATGCACCTTGAGGGTCATCGAGTTTAGTCTCTACTCTGGATGGTCTTGTTCTCAGCTCCATTCTGAGACTTGAGCGGGTTTGTTCACTGAATCAAAGCAAGCAAGCATAAATCTTTAGACTTTAAGATTGAAAGGAGCAAAACTGGGACTGTGCCATGCACAAGGCTGTCAACAACCTCTCAATTAGGCACCTTCTGTGTTTGCGCCATGGGCATTTGGCATACCGCTTGTGCAAAAGTAATTTCTGCCGCAAAAATAGACAGAGAACTTTAGGCGTTGGAATCCCAATATGGTTTAACGTATAAATTCTGCAAAAAACTGGTACCTGTTGCATATTCCGGGATTACAGATTCCATATGAGTGTGCACATTTTTTTTTACTTTTATTTTCAAGGGGTTAATAGTAATGTCTTATGGTTCAATCTTTGTAGATTTGAACCAGCAATCTTACAGTTAGCAGCCATAAGCTGTAAATATTGAACTCCACCTACCATCATTATTTAGTAGTTTAATAGAGCACTTAGGGAACCAATTATTGCTTGCATTAAAGTGTGCTAATTAATTATGTGATTTGTTTGTCTTCCTAAACATCAGATTCTACAGCTAAAGCCTCTCTTAGTCACTAGCTCTGGAGCATCTATTCGATTTATTAATGCTACTCAACAAAAGAGTTTAAGGTAAATTTGTTAAAGGTTGGTTGAATGGTCATGGTGGCCACCATAAGAGGGTAACTTGCATTATATAGTCTAAAATTGCTTTTCTAGGCCAGTGGTTCTCAAACCTGTCCTGGGGACCCCTCACCATTGCACATTTTGTAACCACTGTTATAGGCCACTGACATAACTGAAGCCTACTGGGCCAACTATGTTTCTTTAGTTGTAAAGGAGAGTGTTACTGGAAAAAATTGCTTGCCTTAAGGTACAATTCCTAGTCTCAACTTTCTATATGAGCCATGCTGGGGTGCATTTCCCAAAAGCATTGTTAGCCAGCTATGGTTGCAAGTTCCATTGATCTCTGTTGGTTACGACGGAACATGCGACCATAGTTGCTTTTGGGATGATGTAATTTTGTAGGCCAATCCAAAAGTAAGCCCTCAACAAAAAACAAACATCTTTTGGATTATTGCAGAAAAGGGTTAGGGTTAGGGTTCATTACTAACCCTAACCCTAACTTCATGATTCTTACATGTTTTGTTTGTCAAGATAATCTTCACAATTAAACACAACTATGAATTTTGAAGCCTAAATACAATGTCCAGAATTAAAAAGCTGAATTATACTATAAACAAACTACACCACGGATGCGTGAGAGCTCCTACTTGTACCACTTGACAGCTGTACCTGACCGCTGTAGATTCATGTTGATAGTGTTGCCATAGAAACGCATAATTCCCAGTCTGAGGATAGAAAGTCACGTGTTGTCATCTCAAAACTACGGTAATTACGACATGGCGTGAACTCTTTCAATCTTTATTTAAAATATACAAGTTGTAAAGTTTAAATTATAATAGTTCACAAGTGATTTAGATGTTTTCTTGTTCTGTGTGATTACGTTTATTGTCCCTGATAACCTTTGTAGTCCCATTTAACGGCCTTAGCAACATTTTTAAGACATCACATGGACATCACATGTTTTGTCGTACAATAAAACAAAAATATATTGATTTTGTGTTAACCTCAGACTTTATTTCAGGCATTTAACCAAAAACTTAAATTAAATTTAAAAAAAAACATTGGAACAATTGAACTATTATTGGGAGATACAAGAGTCCATGGACCTACCATTGGAAAAAGCGTATGGCCAACTTGGATCACGTGAGCCTTGATAACAAATCACATTATAGCCTTGATGTCATTGAATTGCATTCAAAGGTGTGAGACAGTCAATCACTGTTTGCAGATACCATAGAAATGAATGAGAAGTGCCGTAAACTGAACCATACCTGTCGCACAATTGTCCGTGACTTCTCTTATAAAACAAATTTTTAAGAGCAAACATGTTGAAGATTAGCCAATGGGTTATCGATTCATTAAAGAAGCCATTTCCTCACAAAAGCGTAGTGAAGCCCCTACTCCATTGACATCCATAAAAAAAACGTTTCCTTGTCTCCTTTCCTGCGTACTGTAGCGTTAGCAGGCTTTGTTTTTTTGGCTACGGTTGCAGGCTTGCCTTCAAATGGCTTTAGCTAAACTCTGCAGGACAGTGGCCCTCCAGGAGCAGGTTTGGGCTGTGTCCGAACAGCTGACTTGTACTCTTGCTGCCTTATCAGGCAATGACTTCACAGGCAGCGTTTGTGCAAAAGGTACCTAACGAAACGGATTTCAGCAAACTTATGAGGCAGCGTAATGGTTAAGTGATCTAGAACAAAATAGAGAGAGCTTTGGTGATAACTAAGCAAATGTTTAATTACTATAATAGTAAATTCTGACTAGAAATAACATAAGTGGAAAACACTGGTCAAAAATGTACTTTTACACAGAAACTGACCACCAACCGCAACTTTCAGACACAATTAAAAAAAAAAATGTTTTTAGCTTAACTGTCACAGAATGGAAAGCACAGGATTATGGGATATCAGAGACAGCTAAGGATACATCTTTGCTGCCTTCAGAAATCAATCAGATGAAGATATCTTAGGAGACAGGAAGTGAAGCTAACATTGGATTTGGACGTGCCTTGATGCCTTCCTACTTTAGAATGCGTCCTCTGAAGACAGCATTTTTAAGCTTTTTGGTATGCTTTGTAAGACCTTGATTAGCTGGTTCAGGAGTGTTTAATTGGGGTTGGAGCTAAACTCAGGACATTGAGGAGGATTGGACACCCGAATTAGACATTCAGAAAATGCCAATTTGGTTCAGGGTTTTAGGACTACTACCACCTATTTTTGCAATCATGCACGAAACAAATGATTTCTGTCCCTCCTTTCTTTTCAAAGCCATTTTATCTCAGTTGCTTGAGTCGCACAGCCAGATGAAACAATGCAGTAATTATAACCAAAGAGATCTTCCAGTGTTAAAATGTTTTTTCGAAGCATCTCTTGATTGCATTGAAAGTATTAGATATTGTACACTTACAGTTTTGCTAATAATTCCAATGGTTAAAAACACCAGAAATTGATAAGCTTGGATGTTTTTGTTTATGGCTCATTGTAGTTCAGTTTCCCAACTCTGGGAAGAGTCATGCTCTGTGAACACGTCAAGCTCCTCCCAGAAAATTATGGAATTATTATTATTTTTTTTTTCATTTTTGATGGGTGAGAGCGAGAACATGACACCCTCTCAGCTAAAGAAGATTTTAGGACTGTGTAATGTTTTCCGGGAGAGGTTCCTTTGCCCTGAAGTTCTGTGCTTAATGCATTAGAAGCACAGGTGTTACTTCCAGCCTGCCTGCAGAAAAGAAATTGGATCCAATGCCAAGTTTCCAGCAGGAGGTTGAACACATGTGTAAAGGTAAGTGTGATGTCTTTCTTTTTAGAGTGGCCTGTTAATTCACCATGTTTCTTATGGCCTCATTTGTTTTGAATTACCCTGTTACTATTAGTTGCATACTTGCATTGGTGTAAATCTGTTTTTGGTTATTTCTCTAGACTCTTGCATGTAGAAAAACCAGGAAAACAAGGTCATAGACTGACTTTATTCCACACATCTGGAGCACTAAAGGTCAACCGTATTCCTTAATAAAATACACTGTATTCCCATCCAGATACCACAATGTTCTCTAATGGCATTTCCAAGAGTCACTCGCATACATTTCATAGGGACCCGGAGCCAGGAACCAGCTGTTGGCAAGTGTGGAGGCCACTAAACCAGTAGTCTTTCAATATTTATTACAATTACTCTGTGTTCCTTTCACGTGGGTTTTTTGTGGATGTGACAGGTTGTTGATTGGTGAGCTCCAGTGCGGGTGTTGGAGGAACTCATTAAAAATGGAAGCTCTGAAAGTAGGCCAGTGGTTCACTGATGTGGAGGCAATGGGTAAAGAGAAAGGAAAGCAGTTCCCAGTTCTCCATCGCTTATGTCATTGTCTTCTCCTGGTCCATTCTCTGCATGAAGAGGTTGGTGTCTCCATTTTCCCAATTACAACTAATCTATTAAAACAACATCTCATACAAATGATTTGCACTGTTGAGAGTGAGAAATAAATCCTACTTGATTGAGTATTTTGAGACAACAGGAGAATAATCACTGCATTATTTATCACTGCTCTAAGTCCAAATATTGAAGCCAGTTTCTTCTGTTTTTGAAGCGGAGGAATTAAGTTTAGTTCTGGGTCTGCCAAATGTCAACTTTTGTTGTAGAAATTCTATCAAGTAAAAGGCCTACTTACCATTTCTGTTTCCTTAAACAAATTTACTCGGTTCAATACAGCATCTCTGTATTGCTGGTCACTGTGATTTTGCCAAGACAGACATGTACCTGGATCAACATATTTTGTTGATCCTGGACCAACATTCCTGTCCACAAATGTAGTCCTATCACTGCCCCTAAACCTAACTGTACCCGTAACTTATCCCTAAAATCAGAGGGAAACGATAGGTGAATAACTGATGTAGAAGCACCTAACCCTGGTTGTAAGCCTAAACTTGACATAAACTGTAAACTTGTCCCTCAAATCTGATTGGAATGTTGTTCCAGGTTCAACAAAGATGTTGATTCAGGAAAATGTTGTACTTGGTGAAATCACATTCACTGTGAAATGCTGTCGGAAAAATCGAGCTTGTCTTTGCATCATTATGTCATGTCTATAACTCAGTATACATAGAGGAGTCCGGCTAGTAGTAGTATCACGTGAGGATGCTGCAGGTGGAGAATCATTTTATAGCCTTTTTTTCACAGCAGCTGGAATAATTAAATTTATCATTTTGATGGCAGATTGTAATCCAGAAAGGTCCAAATGACAATCATCAGTGACAACTGGAGATTCACCCATAGTCAAAAGCAAAAGATTAGACCGTATAGAAATTGAAATCTACAGGTAACGCTAATAAACACTAAATACATGTAGTCAAGCAATGCTGATGTTGTTAAAGGGATAGTTCACCCAAAAAAATGAAGATTAGCCCATGATTTACTCACCCTCAAGTCATTCTAAGTGTATATGACATTCTTTTCTCAGACAAATACAATCAGAGTTATATTAAAAAGTCCTGGCTCTTCCAAGCTTTATAATGGCAATGAATGGCTGTTTCTCTTTTGAAGTCCATAAAAGTGCATGTATCCATCATAAAAGTGCTCCACACGGCTCCGGGGGGTTAATAAAGGCCTTCTGAAGCGATGCATTTGTGTAAGAAAAATATCCATATTTAAAACTTTATAAAAAACTGTAATCTCTAACTTCCGCTAACTGTAGTACTGGCGTTCCAGCGCATGGCGTAGAACGCTCCGGTGAGAATATGCTAGTTCTCACAAGAACCAAGTTTTGTTTGGCTCTATCCTCTGCGCTTCCATGTTAGTCACCGGAACTACGCCTGTGTCCTACGTCATACGCAGAAACGCCAGTCTCTCGTGAACGTGCATACGACAGTTAGTGGAAGTTAGAGATTATTATAACAATAATAATAATTTGCATGGTTTGATGTGATATGAGCTAAGCGATCGTTAGATTTAATCACCATTGGTAGCACGATTTATTGTAATGCTTTTTTTTCTCAGTTGGTCAGAACAAAAGTGGCAGACATGACATTTTGTGGGAAAATTCTTATTTTTGTCATTCTCCCAAGACGTAGAATCTGTGATTCTGAAGTACAGTATACACACCGGCGCGGTGATTGACAGCAAGCCGCACATACTCCTCAAAACATTAGATTCATTCGCACTGAGGAGCTAATGCCGATGCACAACCCACGTAAAGACAATAATTCCGCAAATAACTGCAATTGCAGGTTTCAAACAGAGATGGCAACAAAGAGGCAAAACGTACAGACTGCAGCTTTAAATAGTATACTTGTTAACTCTTTCTCCACCAACGCATTTTTAAAAAGTTGCCAGTACCTGGCAGCATTTTTGAGCATTTTCACAAAATTTTCATGGCCCCCAGAATATTTTGTTGTATGAATATCTGAACAAAAAGAATGAGAGAAAGAACAGAGCCTCTGCTTTTAAACAAACAAAAACATAATGCTTTTTTTTTTATCAACACTTAAATGTGGGTAAGTTCCAACACTCTGGATCGGATTCAGAATGGTGATCAAAACACAGATGGAGTAGTTTGAATCCATCAACACCCCCAAAGCTTGCACATAGCTCGCCCCTGGGTCGACATTTAGTTTTGATTTATATGCTGTTTAATGCTGATGATCGCGTTATTTCAGCTTCTTTGTCACCTGTTATTTGATCCGGATATTCTGTACTCTTTCAGAAGATGTGTCGTAGACGCGTTTTAACTTTAACAGAGTTTAGAACGCGGTGTCATGTGCATGACATTGAAAAAGATGCAAGATGCGATCGCAACAGTTAAAGACATCAATTTAAAACAATGGGAAAGCAATGCAGTGTAATGCAAGAAAAACATGTTCTTTGTGAATGGCTCCTAAGAATTGTTATAGGTTCCATGGAATTGCCAGCAGACCAGAGAAAACATGTTGATTTCTTTGCAAGAAACATTCTGATGGAGGGACTAATGGATTTGCCCCAGTAAAAAGAAATATGAACAAGCCAGAGTTTAAGACTTGTGTGCTTTTCTGTGCACTTGTCGTCTTATTCTTCTGACTAATGCCATTTTATATTAAATCTCAATTGCTCATTATTACAATAATGTGAACACTGGGAAACATGCTTAAATCTCTAAGCTGCCATTTTGATTTACATTTGCTTCCTAATGGATTAAGGAAGTGCAGTTAGCAAGCTTTTGTTTTTGATTTATACTTACTAATTGGAAACGAAAGCTGGACACTATTGCCTGAGTAGACCAAACATTAATGAACACATGTGAAGTGAACTTATTTGACCATCCTCATTTTCTGACTATTATAACCTGCATATAGCCAGGCTGAATGCCCTTTAGCCAAACAAAGAGTGACAAACATGCCATTGTGCTTTGATTGTCCCATTACCTTCATTCCCTTTGTTTCCAATTATCTGAACCCTTCATTAGAAGCTTTAGTGCGTTACATAACAATGGACTTCATTGTTTTCTCAGTCATTTTGTGACTTAGTGAGTTAATATAGGCATCTGTTTAACTGCGTGGGCCATTGCTGGCAACCAGACTGCACTGCGCAGGACGAAAAGATCTGTTTAATTTGTTTTGTGGTATTTGTATATGGAAAAACGACTGTGTATTTTTTGGTTTAATGTACATACATGCTGTTGCCGTTTTGCAGCAATTAAACCTCGTTTTGCACTTCCCGTATTTGTCCTTAACATTTTGCCAACTAGTAACAGAACGCGGCACTGCTTAACACTAGCACTGTTGAAATTGGACTGCAATATTCCTACAGTCCAATATTGAGATTCCACTCTCCAGTGTTCTGCCAAGTGTCTATTCAGTAAATCGTCTGTGTACCATGTGCCACAATTAGCTTGCAGTGTGTACTATGTTCTATTCCTACTCGAGTGTCTTTATTTGTTTTAAAGTCTGCGGTAGGAGCGTCTCTCTTATATTTGATGTCCATTCTGGATGTCACCTCTCCTGCCAGCATCTTTGGTTTAATGCCACAGCTAAAGCACACTTGGCCTGCCTGTATCAGCCTGTTCTCATTGCAGTTGATTCTGACATCTGGATCTGACAGGTTTCTGATTGGTTGTTATGATTCATATGAACCATATGTTGTCCTTGCTGGTCTGTCATCTTTTGTTCGCTTCAAGCTATTCCCAGAAGGAATTTGTTTCTAGACTGAAGAATTATACCATCACAATTTACTCAATCCCGTCATTTACTCAAATATATGCAGTTAGCTAACGCTTTTATGTTAACCCTTTGTTCATATTGAGCTCAGCTCTGATTTGGATTTTCAAATTTGACTGTCTGCATGTCATTTTGCAGGTGTAGTAAATATCTGATATATCTACATTTGACTAAAGTCAGCATGACTCCAAGAGGCTTTCTTCTACAACAGTCGAGAGTTGCTGTCAGTATGGCATAAGAGGACGAAAATCTGAAATGTTTTTTAAAATCTTAAAATTCTATTACATTATAATATTTTACAGTGATGCATGTAAAACCATCCACATTTTTTATCGCACGTTTCTTAGTTCAAATTATATCATAAAAGAGAGCAAAAAATAAGGCATTTGAACACAGCTGTAGATACTAATCCGAAAGGACTATTGAGGTTGAAACATTTCCAAAAATCTGGATTTAATTGGATTTCAAAACCAAATCAAAAAGGGACTGAGCAAAATAGTGGCAACAATATCAATATAGGGTGTTCCTGTGGTTCAAATGGTTAATTCATAGCTCTAGCAATGCATGGGGAAAAAAAGTTTTTTATGTATATACACAGTTGTGGTCAAAATTATTGGCACCCCTGGTAAATATCAAAGATGGCTGTAGAAATAAATCTGCATTGTTTATCCTTTTGATCTTTAATTAAAATCAGATCAAATATCTCTGCAACCCCACTCCTAACCTTTCACTGTAGTAAAATAATTGAAAGTAGGGGGGGAAATCACAGTATGAAATAAATGGTTTTCTCTAAAACACGTTGGCACTTTATTTGTCATTATTGGCACCCCTAGAATTTTTTTAAGAGTAAAATATCTCTGAAGTATATTCTGATTGATATTTATATTTTTCACACCAGGGTGACTAGGAACATTATTTTTTTTTTAGCTAACTTCTTGTTTCACAGGAGTATAAATATGACGAAACACAAAGGCCAAATTCCCTTAATCATTCATCACAATGAGTAAAACCAAAGAATATAGTTCTGATGTGCAGCAAAAGATTGTTGAGCTTCACAAAATAGAAAGTGGCTGTAGGAAAATAGCTAAAGCATTGAAAATTCCCATTTCCACCATCAGGGCAATAATTAAGAAGTTCCAATCAACTAAAGATGTTACGAATCTGCCTGGAAGAGGATGTATCTATATCATCCTAATACACTGCGAGGAGGAGAGTTTGAGTGGCAAAGACTATCCAAGGATCACAGGATAATTGCAGAGATTAGTTGAGTCTTGGGGTCAAAAAGCCTTAAAAAAAAAAAAATCAAACAACCCCTACATCACCACATGTTGTTTGGGAAGGTTTCAAGTAGAGACAGACCGATATGGGTTTTTCTATAACCGATGCCGATGTTTAGAGGTCAGGGTCAGCCGATGGCCGATATGTGCTGCCAATTTTTAGGGTTGATATCGTGAAGTTTTCCCCATCATTTGCATGCTAAAATGTCACACTAATAATAAGTGGATGCACAACATTTCTAAACTTAACTTAACACTGACTTGAACCATCTCTTGAATCTTAATTTTGTGACCGTATTAAAATATAATATTTATCCAAAGGTAACCAAACAAATCAATAAACTGACCAAGTATTAATCAAAAACATGGCCATAAATGCCATTCCCATTCTATGAAATGCATCTATACACTATATCTAATTTGCATAGTAATGTGTTTTTGGGACAATGTGTAATGTAAAAAGACGTGTAATAATGGGAGTAATACAAAGGAATATTTTCACAAGAATATCATATTTCATAAGAATATCCCGACAAACCGGTGTATGGTGTCAGAGAAATTTACTAAAATAAATGTCCTCTACAGAAGCAAAACCTCTATTCTGGGTCTCAGAAGGATATTTCTGTCTCGTGCAGAGTGAATCCAGCATTTATATTTACATGTCACTTCCGAAACTTTGCAGCATGCAGTTGGCCGTCGGTCCTCTTAGCAGCATGAAAATCAATAGTTTTATTCAATGGATTTTATAGACTGTATAGCCTCGAGTTTGACGAGCCTGCATTAACTCAGCACTGAATAAAAACATAAAAAACGAGATTATGATCGCGTTCAAGAGATCTGGCTACATTACTCACCGCTGCAAAAACACGTTGTAAATAGATGGCGCTCTCACATTTGGCGCTCCCCAGAGCGCAAACACAAATGTGAAAATTTGCCCAATCTGTTTCCCCAGTATATTATTACAGCATTACGCCAGTTCCAGACGGTTCCACCACACCAATAACACGGGGCTGCCCACGGACGTGCCTGACTTTAAATCGGCGCTACTAAACACGGATATCGGCCGATGCCGATATATTAAAAAATGACAAATATTGGCCGATATATCGGTCGACCTCTAGTTTTGAGAAAAATGCTTCTTGCTCATCCAAAAACAACATCCAGCTTATTCAGTTGTCAGACGTAATTGGAACTTCAAAAGGGACCTGGTTCTATGGTCAGATGAAACTAAAAAAAAGAGCTTTTTGGCAGCAAACCCACCAGATGGTTAAATATAGGACTGCTGGCTCTTAAATGTTGTGGGCCTATTTTTTTGCTGGAAGTCCTGGACATCTTATTCAGATACATGGTATCATGGATTTTAGCAAATACCAACAGATAAATAAAAAAATAAAAAAAACTTAACTGCCTCTGCTAGAAATCTTATAATGGGCAGTGGTTTGATCTTCCATCAGGACAATGATCCTAAACAAACATCAAAATCAACACAAAAATGTGTCACTAAGCACGAAATGAAGCTTCTGCTATGACCACCCCAGTCCCCTGACATGAACCCTATAGAAAATGAGTGGGGTGAACTGAAGAGAAGAAGCACCAACATGGATCTGGGAATCTGAAAGATCTGGAGAGGTTCTGTATGGAGGAATGGTCTCTGAACTCTTGTCAGGTGTTCTCCAAACTCAGAGCTGTTATCTTGGCAAAAGGAGGTTGAAAAAAGTATTTAATAAAAGGGTGCCAATAATTATGGCCAACGTGTTTTGGAGAAAAATATATATTTCATAATGTGATTTACCCCCCACTTTCAATTATTTTACTTTAATGAAAGGTTAGATTTTTGTGAATGTTTTTAAAATTAAAGATCAAAAGGATAAACAATGAAGATTTATTTTTACAGCCATCCTTGATCATATTTACATGGGGTGCCAATAATTACCATACATATCCAAATCATTAAAAAAAAACGTATTGACCCAAATCAAATACACCCAAAATACATAATGTTAATAATGCTGTGAAGGACACTTGAACCACAGGAACTACATAAATGATATCATTGATCGTCATGCTAATCCACACTGCTGTGATTCATGCTCGTCAATAAGAACATGGAACCAGCGATCATGTTCCTGTAATCTGTTAATATGGCTTTAATATGTCACCACTCGCACAAGTCAACATGACATGAGTGTGTATGAGATATAAACACTGCCCGCTGTATAGCAGTGGAGCACAGCCGAGAGAGACAGAGCATTCAGGGAGCACAGACAGGGGGATGGGCCACTGCTAATGGTGGGGAGGGGGGCTGCACAAACAGTTTAGTTCTGCTCTGGTTGGCAGCACATAAGCCTGTATGATCCAAACTCCAGCCTGTCCAGAGCCAGGAATAGCAGCAGTGCGCTAATGGCACTTGAATAAAGGGAAATGAAAACGCCGAAGTAGGTGTAGGAGGAAAAATGAGGAGGGGCTTATAATATAATATAAGGAACTGGATTATAATATATTTTGCATATATACTGCATCTTAGTAGTGTGTGAGTTAAATGTGAATGTAATTCTGAGAGAAAGACATAAGGAGAGAGTTTTTACCTGGCAATGAAAACCGACTCCTGAACAAAGTTTTCATACCTCATACATATATCTGATAATTATAATTCTGAATATTGGAGGTTTTTACATTTTCTGAAACGCCATTGCCACCATATTGCTATGCAGTTGCTAAAGTGTTCTGAATGGTTGCCAGGATGTTGCCAGGTGGTACTTAGAGTGTGGCGTTTAGGACGTTGCTATGTGGTTGCTGGGTGCATCTGGGGTGGTTACCAGAGTGTTGCTTATGTGGTTATGTGGTTGCCGAGCATATCTGGTTGCCAGGGCATTGCAAGGTGGTTACAAGAGTATTGCCCTAAACCCTCACGTTCTTCCTCTGAGTCCGCACTTTCACGACGTAATGCCGCTTTGACTGCCGGGTAGAAGTCCTCTGCGTAGCTCGCGAACTTGCAGGCTCAGCTGAAGTGCGCATTGAGGGCGCATAGCTGCCACAAAGGGGGTGCTCACGAGCACCTATCTTTAAGCTTAAATGACGAATGGGACACACCCTACGGTCTTGTGGACTGAACGGACACGCGCACGCAGCGGCCATTGTAAGTCTATAAGACCAACGTGCACATGAAGTGTGCCATTTGGGACAAGGCCTATATAGAGTGGTGCAGGTATGATGTCACTTTGTAGGCCAACTGGCAGTTAGCATAGCATTGGTTTCCTCGATTAAAAACCCAATAGGATTTTCCCAATGGATTCTGGAAGGTAGGCTATAAACGGACTACACCACGGTCCCGCGATTTCAACGTCACCATCACTAAACTTCCGACAACTCTTTCAGTCTTTATCTAAAAACATTTTCCTAAAACGTTTGAGTTAGAATAGTTAATAAGAGCACAATTATGAGCATAATGAGGCTGTAAAAGCAGACTGAGCTTACCTTTTCGGCATGATGACATTTAATCTCCCCGACAGCCTTTGTAGTCCCATTTAGCCACTTGATAAGCAACTGCTTTTTTCAAAACACGTAAACAGCTTAAAAATCATGAGTGTGGTAATACTGTATAATAATATAAACACGATGTGTAATGTCATGATTGACAGCTGTACTTGCGATTGAGTCTGCAGGAGTGTGGGTGGGACCTTGATACTGCAGCTCCACCTCACGATCACTACTGCACAGACTTGGGCTCCAAATGAGGTAATCGGTGCAAGATGTCAACAGCCATTCTGGGACATTTTGGCTTTATTTTTCCTACAGTTTCTGAATAGAGGCATGCCGTCCATCTTTTTTACAGTCTATGGGCAATATCCATTAGTTCATAGAGCTGACAAAAGAAGTTAGTTTTTTTTTTTTTAGGCCATTTTTTTTTTTTCATAGCCATTTTTTGTCAACAAAATAGGAAGCTTGGTTTAAGAGGTGAAAGATGGATCAAGATGATTTCCAGGAGGTAAATAATAATGTTTTTTTTATAGTGCTGTCAAATCGATTAATCCAAAATAAAAGTTTTTGTTTACATGATATATGTGTGTACTGTGTATAATTATTATGTATATATAAATACACACTCATTCAAGGTTATATTTAAGAAATATGTGCATGTATATACTGTATATATATTTATAGTATATATAAATATTTTATATATAAATATAACACATTTTTCTTAGTTATATACGAGTGTGTGTGTGTGTGTATATATATATATATATATATATATATATATATATATATATATATATATATATATATATATATATATAATTATACGTAGTACACACACATATTATATAAACACTTTTATTTTGGATGCGATTTGACAGCACTAGTTTTTTAATGTGAACTCAGTATTTTGGATCCATCAGTTCTTGGGAGATAACTGTACTTGGGGCAACTGTTTTTGTTATTTTTGGGATTAAAAATGTTCCATATCTTGTTCCTTTTTAATTAAACCAAAGGAGCTAACGCCATCAAAACAACACTATCATGCTGAAGAGATGAGAGGATTATGATGGATCTTTAACCTAAATATTTTTTCTTGACTGCCCATATTGGTATTGTGACATTATTTTTTTTGTAGGTAATCTGCTTGGGCTTTACACACTTGGAATTAATATAACTTGTTTTGTTAACTGCCTGTCCATCTGTTGAAATTTTGCGTGTAAATCAACTCGAATTTTTGACAAAAGAAAGTGTGTCACTGATACTGTAAAAGCTTCTGTGATTGTACAAAGTGCGAAAATATTTAATGCATGCATTTATAATTGATTTTATGTTGCTAAACAATTCAACATATCACAACATTGTTTTAAAGAATTTGGCAGCTCTAGAACAGGGCATCATAACGCATCATAAAAGTGGCCTTTACAGGGGATTAAAAAGACCTTGAGGGTTAGGTGTAGTTTAAAAAAATCCTGCTTACCATTTCTTGAGGACATCTGTTTGTTTGTGTAGTGGTTAGATCTTACAAGTCCAAGGACAAAGTGAACCACCTGATCTATTTGTGTCTTCTTGTGTGGTTGTGTGTTTTCCCAGTGGGGTGTTTTAGATTTGAAAGAGGAAAAGGCATAGAAGGCGTAGTGCTCATCCAGGGGCCTTGTTCTTTACTGATTTTACACTTCAGCCAGTCAATAATGGATTGTCAGTTACAAATGTTACAAATACAGAATGTAATCCTAAATAAATGTGTACACCAACATTAACATTTTCTCAAAACTATATGTAAAGCAAATAGCATTTAAATAAAGTTTAACAGGAACATCTCAGTGCACTGCCCTTAAACTTTCACACAGATCACTATTATTCATTTTTAATAGGCATTCCCTCTGTGACTCTATTTTTAAACCTAACCTTATTAATAATACTATTTTCTGTGCATTAAAAGAAACCTATACTGCATTAATTCATAACCAGATAAATGTGTATGTTCAGCAGGGAAAACAGGTGCAGTTTTACAACCATCTCTCAGGCAAGTGTTTTAATTTATTATTATGTTTTTCCAAAAGTTTGGGATCCTTTTTTGTTTAAGATATTAACTTTTAAGACTGCATTAAATGGATCAAAAAAGACCGTAAATACATTTATAATACAAAAGCCTTGATAAGCATAAGAGACCAACTTAAATCAGTATCTTTTTTATTACATTATTAATAAAATCTATTACATTTGAAATCGAAACATTCTATCCACCTTTTGTCCCATACCCCATGACACTTTGCGCAAATTATGGAAGTAACTTACGTTACACTATAAACAATCAGTGAAAGGTCTGCTCTATGAACACAATAATAAGCACAATAACTGTAGTTACAGTGAAGTGACATTTTTCTACTCACCCTTCAACCATCAAACATTAAAAGGAAATTTAGAAGTGTAAAAGCATTACCAAATTACTACATCAGACAATGAATAACCCCCAAAAGCTTGATTATTTCCAAAGCAATATTATGGACGTGTTAAATATCACTGTATAACTTGCGTTGCTTTAAAGCTGCAGTCCGTAACTTTTTGGTTAAAAATGATCCAAAATAAATTTGAGCAAGTACATAACGAGCCAGTGTTCAAAACGATCTCCTTACTGTAACCCAATTCACAACGGTAAGCTTGTAATATGTTATAATTTGAGTGGTACTGGTAGCTTTCCGCGGGAAATGCGAGCTAGTAGTAGGCTATATCGTGTGTGTGGATGCTGCAAGTGGTGGATCGTTTGTGGCTTCTTCTTACAGCAGCTGAAATGTACTTAAACTTGTAATGTTGATGCCGGCTTGTAATCCAGAAAGTTCAAAACGACAATCATCATTGACAATGTGCGCGTTGATAGACAACCCACACATACACCTCAAAACATTAGATTCTTCCGCGCTGAGGAGCCATGCCTATGCACAACCTACGTAAAGAAGATAACTCTGCAAGTAACTGCAATTTCAGGGTTCAAACAGAGATGGCAACAAAGAGGTAAAACTTGTGGACTGCAGCTTTAATCAAAAATGTTCATTAACTTTAGCATTGATTGATAATATTTCAAAGTGCTTTCTGTCAATTTGACAGATAACTACGGTGGCCGAGAGAGCTCAATGTGCTGCAACTGAAGAAAACACATGCAAATAGAAAAAACACCAATAAATTAAGAAAACATCTTCATCAGTTTGACAACAAATGCTGCAAATAATAAATACAACGCAACCAAGAACAGAAACGAGCTACAAATACTCACAATGTAACCAAATACAGAAATGAGCTGCAAATACTCACAATGCAATCAAATACCGAAACGCGCTGCAAATACTCACGATGCAACCAAATACAGAAACACACTGCATATATTTACAATGCAACAGATACAGAAACGCCTGCAAATACTCACAATGCAACCAAATACAGAAACTAGTGGTGTCAAAACGATTAATCGCGATTTATATATAAAATATTTATTTTTATAAATAATATAAATATATATATATATATATATATATATATATATATATATATATATATATATATATATATATATATATCAGTATATACATGCAAGTATTCTTTAATATATACATGAATGTGTGTGTATTTATATATACATAATAATTATACACAGTACACACATATATTATGTAAACACAAACTTTTTTTTGATGCAATTAATCGATTTGACAGCACTAACAGAAACACACTGCAAATACTCACAATGCAACCAGATACAGAAACGCCTGCAAATACTCACAACGCAACCAAATACAGAAACACACTGCAATTACTCACAATGCAACCAAATACAGAAATGCACTGCAAATACTCACAACAAACGCACAGCAAATACTTACAACGCAACCAAATACAGAAACGCACTGCAAATACTCACAATGCAACCAGTTACAGAAACGCCTGCAAATACTCACAACGCAACAAAAAAATGCACTGCAATTACTCACAATGCAACCAGATACAGAAATGCCTGCAAATACTCACAACAAACGCACAGCAAATACTCACAACGCAACCAAATACAGAAACGCGCTGCAAATACTCACAATGCAACCAGATAAAGAAACGCCTGCAAATACTCACAACGCAACAACAAAAAACGCACTGCAATTACTCACAATGCAACCAGATACACAAACGCCTGCAAATACCCACAACGCAACCAAATACAGAAACGCGATGCAAATACTCACAGTGCAACCAAATACAGAAACGCACAGCAAATACTCACAACGCAACTGTGGCGAGGGGGGCGTGGTTTAGCGAGGTCTGTGACGGGAGAGAGGAGCAGAGCACAGCCAGAGACTCGTACCAGGGGAGGAGAAGTATGCAGAGAGGAACTGCGAGGAGAAACCGACGAGTATTGAGAAACCATTAATTTATGTTGTGCATTGAGCACGTTAAGATCACTGAGAACCTCCAAATAAAAACCTCTTCGAGTCTCTAACCAGCCGACCCCCTTGTCTTCTTTCTTATCTATACGAACTTTGTTACATTGGTGTCGAAACCCGTAAAGTTCGCGTAATGTACGTGACAGAGACAGAGCCGCCGCCATGCAAACACCGCCAGGAACGCCATTTGCGGACGTCATCCAGGCGCTCGCGGGCCTACATCGGGAGCAACATCAGTCGATGCTGGAGATCCGGGAAGAGCAGGAGCGGCGTTTCCAGGCGCTCTTCCTGGCACAGCAACAGGACCGCGAGCTGTTCCAGAGCTGCATCGATCGGGAGGTTCCAGCTGGGGGAACAACATCCACCCCGGCCAAATCCACCCACATGCAGCTCACAAAGATGGGGCCGCAAGACGACCCGGAAGCAGATGGCTGATGGCTGACCAGCCGACCGCCGACCAGATCATCGATCGGGTGGTACTGGAGCAGTTTATTGCGCGGTTGCCCAGGAAGACCGCGCAATGGGTCCAGTGCCACAGGCCGGCGTCGCTGGACAAAGCCATCGAACTGGCGGAGGACCAAATGGTGAAACCCTGCCGGCAGCTTCTCTCTCTCCCTTCTCCTTCTCATGTCTCTTTGTCTCCCCGTAGGCCCATTCCAGCTCCCCGGATGAGGGGAGGGTTCCAGTCCCGAGGTCCGCCCAGAGGAAGGTTCGAGGAAATCCAGGGCGGAGCCTCGGGCTTACGGGCGGCCCCTAGATGCAGGGAGCCAACCGGATTCCCTCCAGCCTCCGGTCCCATTTCCCCTTTCTCTCCCCGGCAATCCCTTGATTCACTTCCTGCCACTGGGGTGGCGGGGAAGTTTGGGCCGGCCTGTTGGCGGTGTGGGGACCCGGGTCACTTTATAGATCGTTGTCTAGTGATGGAGGTGGGAACGCTGATCCGGGTCCCCGACGCGCCACAGGCTGCCCCTGACCGAGCCGGACTGTACCAAATACCAGTAAGTATTCAGGGGGGTACCTATCCGGCTTTGGTAGATTCAGGGTGTAACCAGACCTCTATCCATCAAAGCCTGATACAATCGTTGGCATTGGATAATAGCCGCATTGTTAAGGTACGGTGTGTGCACGGGGATGTGGTGAGTTATCCACTGGTGACAGCTATAATACAATTTCGGGGACAAAAACATAGTCTTTTTATTCGACGCTGGATTTAACAAAGGGATATTGGCAGATCCCCTTAACGCCATTATCCAAAAAAAAAACTGCCTTTACGACGCCGTTTGGATTGCACCAATTTGTTACACTTCCGTTCGGGTTGTTTGGGGCACCGGCCACGTTTCAGTGTCTCATGGATAAAATTCTTAGGCCGCATGCGGCATATGGAGCATGTACGGGCCATCTTAAGGGTCGCTGAGATTGGCCGGGCTGACGGCCAACCCGAAGAAGTGTGCGATTGGGCGCGTGGAGGTTAGGTATCTGTGTTTCCACTTGGGTCATGGACAGGTGCGTCCTCAAATTGACAAAACAGCAGCAGTTGCGACCTGCCCTAGACCCAAGACCAAAAAGGAGGTGAGACAGTTCCTGGACAGCTCCCCGGCCTGAGTCGGGCGGTGGGGGTATGTGGCGAGGGGGGCGTGGTTTAGCAAGGTCTGTGACGGGAGAGAGGAGCAGAGCACAGGGAGGAGAAGTATGCAGAGAGGAACTGCGAGGAGAAACCATTAATTTATGTTGTGCGTTGAGCACGTTAAGATCACTGAGAACCTCCAAATAAAAACCTGTTTGAGTCTCTAACCAGCCGACCCCCTTGTCTTCCTTATCCATACGAACTTTGTTACAGCAACCAAATACAGAAACGCGATGCAAATACTCACAATGCAACCAGATAAAGAAACGCCTGCAAATACTCACAACGCAACAAAAAAAAACGCACTGCAATTACTCACAATGCAACCAGATACAGAAACGCCTGCAAATACTCAAAACAAACACAAAGCAAATACTCACAACGCAACCAAATACAGAAACGCGATGCAAATACTCACAACGCAACCAAATACACCGTAGATAACAAATACTGTATTTACCTGCTTTAGAAATGCTCCAGTTAAACACTGCTATTTAAATACCAAGCGTTATGTTGTTCTTCTGATGTCTGAAAATTAAACAAAAGGAATTTCACAGCTCATTCAGTCAAACTATCTCATAGGAATTATCGCATCCTTATTATTTTAAATTATTTATTTCATTCTTTTTAAATGGAAGTTCTCCGAACCGGGAGTGTGTTTCAAAATTCAAAACGCAGAAGGCTCATCAGAAAAAAGTGGATAAACAGAGCCACTATTTACTGCTGTATGGAAAAGAGTAACCAGGACACCTTTTTTGTTTCACAGAAGAAAGTGATATCAGTTTGGAATGACATGAGACATGATCCATTTAAGCATATAAGTGATCAAAAGCATTTTAAGATCTGAAGCATAAATTCAGTCAAGTGCATATAAACCTTTGACTAGTACTTTCAAACAGTGTTTCTCCCAGCACCTATAAGGGAAATGTATATGGTTGTATATTTGTATTATTGTAAGTGTGCTGGTTGGAGACCACAGTACACCAGCTCTTCGCTTCCACAGTCCCTTTGAAGCTGAGCCTGTTGGCACTTAACCCAAATCTTGCACATGGAGAGTAGTGTGGGAACCAGTAGGGGGGGGAGAAGGAGGCATTGAGACAGGGTTAATGAGTCTGTGGGAGAATATCAGTTCTATGGGATTTTTTTATTGACTATTATCAGTTTAGATTGTCTTAAGAATAATTTATTATATAATGCAGTGTATATTTTGTGTATATGTATATATATATTCATGTATTTTTGTTGCCGTTTCTGTATTACTATTGCAAAAACTCACTACAGTAATGCCGTACCAATATAACTGTTCAGTGACCAGAGGAAAATAATATATCCTGTTTGAAATATTTATGTAGTAATGCAATATATAACCCCTCCAGGGTCAGGAAATGCAAAAAGGAAAAAAGAAAGAAAAACTTTCCATTGATTTTTAAAGCCTTTTCCTTAATGAATGGTGTTTTTGCTATACAAGTGCTAAACAATTGCTATCTGCAATTGTTGCCTGATGAAATTAATTGCTTACATGTCCCTTTTAATACAGTGGGAGGAAAATTTACAGAAGAGGATTTTTTTCTCTTTAACTCCGCTTCATCAAACTTGTGATAGCTGAATAGGTTTGGATTAAATTCACATTGTAAAATGAGGGGCATTATGGTTTATTTGTCCCATTATTAAAGGACAGTCAGTCGATTTATCAATTTATTCAATTTTGATTTTGTGTTCTTCCCTTTTTGCTGATAGCATTATTAGTTATTTTGCCCATGAGTGAAATTTCAACCTTGGGCTTAGTGAACACTGTTAACACACACACATAGAGCACAAACCCAAGGCATTGGTGAACCGCCTGTTGCTGGTCCCTTGTGTTTCTCAATGGTGCTGTGTGGAAGAATGCTGCCGACCCCCACCGACACCTCCAGCCCTCATGCATTCATCACCACAGCCGGAGGAGTGTATCTCATGCCTCCCGCCCCTCCTCTTCCTTATTGTCCTATTCTCCTCTCCTTAAACCATCAACCCGTAAACAATCTGGACCATATCACAGCCCTCGATAACACATGCATCTCCTCTGTTCTCTTGTCCACTGTCAATAGATTCAAATTCATTATTCAAATCTGCATGTTTCTGCATGTAAAGGGTACCCATGTCAGAAGCATTGCTTGCTTAATTGGTCATATCTGTGGTAACCATTTAGATATTCTTATTTTAGGCCAAATAAAATAAGATACCCTCTTAAAATATATTAAAAGCATAGAAATGTATATATTTATTTATTTAAACAGGTTTTTTTTTTTTTTGGCCTAGTCATACTCAAACATTTGCATTTTTTTATATATATATATAAAATGTAATTGTACGTTTTGTAAATAATAATAATAATTTATATAATATATATATATATATATATATATATATATATATATATATATATATATATATATATATATATATATATATATATATATATATATATAATATTTATTTATTTATTATTATTATTATTATTATTATTATTATTAATGTAATTTACAAAATGTACAATTAAATTTTCATATAACATATATGCTAATAATTGAATATAAAAAAAACTAAGCCACAAGCAGTAAAATCCACATTGGTTAAAGCTATTTATTTATTTATTTATGTTGCCTTTGGCAAATGGCTTAGTCTTTCATATTTAAAACAGGTAAATAATAATAATAATTATTAATATATTATTATTATTATTAATGTAATTTACAAAATTATACAAAATAAATAATTCTATATACATATTCAACAATGTACAATTCTATTTTCTTCTTTCATATTTAACATATGCTAATATTTGAAAATTGAAAACTAAGCCACAAGCAGTAAAACCCAATAATTAATTAATTAATTACTTTGTTTAATGTTGCCTTTGGCAAATGGCTTAGTCTTTCATATTTAAGGGGAAAAAAGTGTATTAATAATAATAACAATAAAATAATAGCAATTAATATATTATTATATGTAATTTACAAAATTATACAAAATAAACAATTACAACGAAATAAACAATATTTGAAAATGAAAGACACAAGCAGCAAAATCAGTTCCAGCCACTGCTCTCTAACCATCAGTGGTTCCAACTGTCTAACATAAAAGCCCATTGGATGAGCGAAGGAAAAATCGAGCTTGTACAATGGAGGGCTGTTTTTGTGTCTGTCAGTAGTTGAACATTATTGAAAGGAGTAAGAACTTGGGGAGGGGTTGGGGAGAAGAGGGGGTGGGGAGACAGTGGGAGCCGAAATCTTTTTCCCTCTCATACTGTGAGAACGCGTAGAATCGCATCTCTCCAAGTGGACGCGCGTCGGTTTGGTTTCCGGAACCGATTGATTCGGCCAGCGTCCGTCCGTCCGTCCATTCGGTTCTTAGCAAGATCACCGACTTGCATTTGGTCTGTGGCAATGGGACCATAAAGGAACAAATTCCATCGCATTTAGAAAAAAATTGAAGTAAACAAATACGAGAAGAGAAGACACCTCACAAAAGAAGTGGACATGGAGAAGCGCAGAGGAGATACGATATAACAGATCGGACAAAACACATCTAGGATTTACTTCTCGAATTGAACATTTTTGGTTTCCAGGAGACTATAGAATTCTTATTCTGCTAGATTTCTTAGTTACAACGCAAGCATGAACCGAAAAGAGATGAGGTTGTGTCCGAGATGCTGGAGCGTGCCGATGTTCTCTGTCCTCCTGGTTGTCTTCTTGACACCGCTGTTTGCACATGGTAAGATTTTTTTACATGCACATTAAATAAGCTGATAGTTAAAACTCGGTAGCCTTCAAACACGAGGTGGCATGACAGAACATCATTACAAAATGAGAATGTCGGTCAGTAGTGCAGCCGCTGCTGGGTTTTGCAGCGCGTAAATCATGACTGCGCGCCGGCTGCTGCTGATGTGCCTGGACCGGCGCCGTGGAAATGTAGGTTAAATGTCGAACTGGGATATTTGGGGAATTGTCCAAAGTGCACATCATTAATTAAACCACATTAAAAGGAAGAACACCACAGAAAACATCTGCAAGCAATTTCCAACCCATTTTTTATCTTCAATAATTGCTCATAATGCGCAAATTTCTTTTTCCTCCTGGCCATCTTATGCAGTAGTATTCGTAGTAGTAGTAGTAGTGTAGAGTTACTGCGCTGTGATTACACCACAGAGCAGCTGTTGTCACTATGGCAATGATGGAGGCGCACAAAGGCAGGATTAGAGCACCAAATAATTTATGCTCGGACATTCGCGCGCAGCAAATCACATTATTTATCCGTGTAGTTTGATTTTACACACAGAACAAGAATGTCTTTGTAGTTGTAGTGGCCAGTCACTTGGGTTATTTAAGAGATTGTGTCGTTCAGCCAGGGAAGGATGGAGGACCAGCCCAATGGGAGCGACTGTTCGACCAGTGGCTTTTCAAATTCCGATAGATCACAGAGCATTAGGCATGATCTCATTGACGCGCTCTGTGTTTGATAAAAAAGCCGGTCTTTTTATTAAATATTATAAAGTCTATTGTATAATTCTTCAATGGTGGTTAGAAGGTCCGTTGTCCATCTAGATGCTCAGTTTCTGCATTTTGTCGCCCAGCAACAGGACAGGGAAAATCTGATGTCTTGATGTTCTTGAATCTGTTAATAGATATATGAATATTGATGAGCTTTATCTATAGTATATGTTCTTTCTTTGATCAAATTTTACTTGAGATGCCCCAAACTGCACTAGATCAGCAGAACACTTTTGTCAAAGCTGTGTGATGGCGGTTAGTGTGGTCAGGTAAAAATGATGTCACCGGTGGCCATGCCCTTTGTTAGCTTCATGCATGTACCGGATTTTTATTTTTATTTCATTCACTTCATCTCTTCATTTGAACAAGGAATTTTTAGAGATTAAAAAGCCATTTTTGTATTCTTTTTTGATTGCTGGTCATTTGAGTAGAAGAGTGCCACTGGCCATCATAGACATTTCCAATCCATTAGGTCTTCATTGGTGTGGTGAAACCTTGCAGGAAAATGTTATTTGTGCCAGTAACTGATTTAAAAATGTATTAACTTCCAGTATTTGCTGAATTGCCTTTTTATTGTCACAAGAGCCCAATGGACACACTTGCTTGTGCTAAGAGATGCAGCTGCTGCTAGGGAGAAAAAGGTGTTGCCCGCCTCATCTTGTCTTGATTTTAACATGATTCTAATACGATTTTTTCATACATTGACACATGCATGATTAATAGCAGTTTTATCAATATGTATGTGTGCCACCTGTTACTGCGCATCAGTCCAAAGCCATAAACGCTTAAAGCAGGATTCTGATCTCAATTCCCTTAATTGGGGAGGATATGGAGATACTCTGATATCCTCGGACACTAGCCCTTGCTCAAATTGAGGTAATGCTGTATGCCATCATATTTATCAATCCCTACAAATGGAATCCACTATTCTGAATGTAGGCTACTATATTCCCAAATGAGCAAAGGCATGCAGTTTTTGTCATTTTCAATGCAACATGTCCAATCCTGAGTATTTCAAGGATTGCAGTTCTTTGTTCCAGGGATATGATGTCATGTACAAAGCTACTTGATTAAAATAAAGGTTCTTTATTGGCATTGATGGTTCCATGAAGAACTTTTAACATCCATGGAACTTTCAAGGTTCTTTATAATTAAAATGATCTTCACATTAAGAAAAATGGTTCACTGAAAGGTTGAAAATGGTTCTTCTATGGCACTGTGAAACAAAACAAAAAACCTTTTGGAACCTTTATTTGTTTGAGAGTGTATTAAGTCTCGTTGTGACATAAATAGCATTTTTTTCCTCAAATTATGGTTGTTGTGTGGATACATTTGTGCATATGAATCGGATGGATTTGTAGGCAAAAGGGCTGTGTCTTTTCTGCTGGATCTGTTGCAATGTTCCCGAAAACAACAGCTCACACGTTTTAGATGGTTTTAGGTGAGGTTAATCAGATTTGCATTCATTCATAATCGTTTGCAGCCAAACAAATTCAGTGCAGTCTGTTTTCAGAGGAAGGGAAAAAATTACATTATTGGTGATTGAGTTTATTTGTTTGAGCAATCTTTTGAAGGCATTAATTTACTGGGTCTTCAATGCTGGATTTTTCTTTTATAAATTAATTAATTTAAAGCAACCACAAGATGGGGGGTGGTGGATTATAAAGATGTGCTGTGTTAATGTGGGCTGCTGCCATTTTGTGTTTCATCAGAAACCGATCACCCCACCCTTATGCATCTACCATGTGAATTCATACATGTAATGAAAACTCTCATTGGCTTATTTAATTAGCTTATCAAAGCAGAAAAATGGCAGAGAAGATATATCAGCGGTTGTGCAGATGCTAGAAAATTGAGTAGTCTAAAAGACTTAACACATATTTGTTTTTCTAGGTGTTTTTTTACTTGAAATTGTGTGGATGTGGACGTATGAATTTGTGATGATGGTTTTTCACACAGCGCATTCAAGCTCCGCTGTTGCATTCGCTCTGCACAGTGAGGGCAAGCTGGTTCCCATGGCAACACATCCCTCCTCCATCCAACCACCTGTTGAGTACAGAAATGGAAAGATTTATGCATTGGGAGGTGGAGAGATGTCCAGTGGCAGCTGTCTGACTATGTTTCAAGGTCAAAAGATCTGACTGTTAATACCTGCATAATTAGTTAAGGTAAACTATTGGAGGGATGGAATCAAAATTCACCCCCTATTTTTTTGCACAGGAAACTAAGGTGTTTTACAAAAGCCTATTGAATGGAGGCCGTGAGTTAAATTTTTTTCCCTCTACATTTTCCACTCTACTCTGCATCCTTTATTTATATTTCAGATATGTACTTAATTCTTTTTAGTCTTTGCAAAGTTTTGGAAGGATACAGTGATTAAGGTGCTTCATTCTGTGATGGATCATCAGATAATCAATCACTTTTGGCACCAGCTCCTGGATGTACTGCTGTTCATGATTAACATGCCAGTCTCTCTTGTTACAGACCAATGACACTGATGTCTTTATTTACAAATTCATTAGCTTGGTCTGCTGTTTTAGGGGCCATTTACACCGGGTGCACACTGTGCGATTTATAATAGTCCTTTCTGATTGTTCCTTGTCAGACTGTACGAACATGATCCTAAAAACGGACGCACGCAAGAAAACTCGTCCGGAGTTTTATATCATCAATGAATGACACGTTCGGTGATGGTGAGCTGCATTACATGCGGGATTGAAATGATGGCTACAAAGAAATCTCTAGCGCTCATTTTGGTCATAGTTTGTCTTGAAAAACGATAGATATTTGACGGTCGTCGTAGGAGAAGTCACACTGCAGGATTGTGCGCCAAGTCTTCTGACACTGCCAGAATTTCGTCTGAGGTCAAATTTGATTGCAGGGGTCATTAATCGGCTGTCGGTAAACATGTCAAACTAACGATCAAAGACTTCAGATTTTAGCCTAGGATCAGAGGAATCTTTTAGGATTTGCAAAATTTGTCCCAGACGGTCAAATCATGGCCAAAATCGCACAGTGTGCACCCGGCTTTACACGACATCGGTTTCAACTGAGAACGGAAATCTTTTGATGCGTTTGGCGGCATTTTAGGGGCCTGAAAACGTGAACTTTTGAAAAAAGGGTTTAAAAGTACATGTTTTTGAAAATGATATCGTTATTGTCTCCACAAAACTACAAAAAAGTGAATTTTTTGAAAACGGTGACGGCATGCACATGCGTATTACATGTTCAGTCTAAAAGGGTGTAGTGTTTCTTTACAAAGTAATATCGCCAACTACTGGCCTGGCATGAATAATACAGCGTTTTTAAAGGGCATATTGCAGGTTAAATTTTTTTCAAAATTAATATATAACCTTGTATGAAAATACCATATGAAAAGGTAATGCAGGATTTAAAATGTTTTAAAAAGACATAAGAGCACAAATTTAGTAGATAAAGTAGATAAACGCTTTTTTCCCCAACATCGTGTCATATTACGTCACGAGAGGGAGTCGTTCGCAGGCTCTGCGTTGGCTCAGTGCAGAATAGGTTGGTATTCAGTACGAGTGTGTATTTTCGGTAGTTTTGATATTACAATTTATCATTGTCATGGTAAATTATTGTGTCCAGCCTGTCAGGACATCGAGTCCACCAGTTTCCTAAAAAAAAGTTCGAAAAACCTGCACGGTGGCGTTTTGTGCAGGTAAAGAGATGAGACTTCACTTCTGCATCTGCTTCGAATCACGCGGTGGTGTGTATAGTGTTCACTTTAGACTGGAGGATTATCATCCCGCCGATATGATAGTCAAACATTGTAATACTCATGTAAAGGATGATATTAAATGAATAAACATCCACACGCGATGCTTCTTTGCCGTTGTTATTAAGTGAATCAATTTCAACATTGATGAATACAAAGTATGTACATTAACACAAATGTCTCACACTTTTCAAAAAAGTTTTGAATTATGTGCTGGTAATGTAAATATTTTATTCATGCCATGTATGTACATTCAAGTTCACTCAAATACATTCTCATGGCGTCATATACATCCTCACACTATCGGTGAATCGGCACGAAATAAACCCATAACACAGAATTAATGAATAAAGGATAACATGAAACACACAATAACACTGTCTGTGGTTCGGCCTCCGGCGGAAGATGTGACGGTCACGGACCACGGATTTTCCTCACACAACTCAATTTGTCTCCTCTAATTGTTGTTCTGTCTAATCCTGTACTGTCCCTAATTGTGTGTCATTATTGTATGGCTGTGGTCTGCCATATGAGTATTAATAAACATTTATAATTTCCTTAGCGTCCGAACTGTCATTGCGATCCATTGTTTTCCTATCGTTGAAATTCACCGCACTCCCTCCCGTTACGTCACTTCCGGTTTTGGCATTTTTAGATGCGGAAGTAAAATTTACTCACAAAAACGACTCCAAAAGCCTTAGTATCGTATTTATAAGTATATTTTAAAGAAAATCTAGCTCCTACATTATTTTTCTATACATTGACTCACTGGGGTATCTAACCTGCAGTATGCCCTTTAATCGTTTTCACTGATCTGTGTGAAGGGGGATCTGTATGCGAAAACGCAATAGAAAAACTTTTCCGTTTTTAGTACATTGTTGTCGTGTAAACGATACCCTAAGTGTTACATGAATAATTCAATATTATGTTTTCTGTAGTCACCCTTTAAATAATCTTGTAATATGTGTTTTCAGTACTATTTTATTTCAGTCATCATGAAATCAAACTTGACTCTTATACTATTATAATATTCTGTTAATAATTTTTAAATGTAATAATTTTTAAATTAATGCTGCTCTTTTGAACATTCTATTCAGAGAATCCTGAAAAATATATATTTTTGTTTTTGCAAAAATCAGTATTGATATTGATAATAATAATAAATGTTTCTTGAGCACCAAATCAGCATATTAATGATTTCTGAAGGATCATGTGACACTGAAGACTGGAGTAATGATGCTGAAATCACAGGAATAAATGACATTTTAAAATATATTAACATAGAAGACAGTTATTTATTTTAACTTGTAATAATATTTCACAGTATTACTGTTTTACTGCATCTTTGATCAAATAAATGTAGCCTTGGTGAGTTTAAAAAAACGTATGGCCTTAATACACATTCCCAATCTTATTGTAAACGTTTAATGTTATTCCTTTTTTCTTTAGATTTTAATATTTAAAGGCCCATTGAAGTGCCTTGAAACGTGCAGCATTATTCAATGTGTTGACATAATTTCCACTGAAATAGGAATACAGGACAGGACATATCGAACAGCTCCTCCCCTTTTTTAAAATAGCCAGTAGCATTTAGTTTATATCACAGACAGCTCGGCCAGAGCCATGGAGCTTGGTAAAGCCACAGTTTCCTCCTAATCTCTAACCGTTTCTCCTCCTAATCTCCTCCATATCGCTTTAAAATATAGCATTCTTTGTAGAATTAAAATGAGTCCGATACATTTTCTGGTCTTCGCCGACTCCCGCATATGATCTGCTATCGTGTCTCTGGACCAGAGCAGTCTGTGTGCTCACTGCAGCGATTCACGTGTCACTAACGTTAAAAACCAGACTTCATTCGCACAATGGAAAGCATATTTACACAGTTTGAATCATTCCCTATCCCCTATATAGTGCACTATGTGCCATTCACAATGTCGAAAATAGTAAATGTGTGAGCAAGTGATTTTAGCCGCAGCGTCTATTTATAGTGTAGGGGCGGGACGCTTCAGATTCTAGAGAGGTTTTGATTGGCCAGAAAACCGGATAAGAAGCTGAAGTGCAGCATGATGTCATCAAAATCATTTATCCATATTGGCAGAAGTGAGAGACTGTGGGTCCTATTTTTAATGGTCTGAGTGCATGGCGCAGGTGCACTTAGGGGCGTGTCCGAATCCACTTTTGCTAGTATAACGATGGAAAAAAAACCCAAAAGGGTTGTACCTATTCTCTTAATGAGTCATGAGTGTGTTTTGGGCATAACATGCAATAAACCAATCAGAGTCTCATCTCCCATTCCTTTTAAAAGCCAGTTGCACTTGCACCATGGCGGATTCGCTATTTACATGGTGGAATTTGTGAGCGGAAAGACTGAACTCTTTTCCAGTGAGAAATCCTTTTATTTTTAATATTTAAAAATGTTTGTGCTGCTGCGCATACCTGTGTGTGTAATAAGCAGAGTGTACGCATGTTGTGCACCCGCCTATAGGTGCATGCATATTACTAACGCACTCTGGCGCAGTCGTTTTTCAGTTGCCTCAAAATAGCAATGCGCCAACAATGTGTAGGAACACACCTTGTTTTCAGACCAGCACACCCATGGATGAAGAGATGGCCACGAGTCCATTTGCTATTTAAACAACGTATCGCTGGACGTGAAAATGATAACTGCGTCAGGCTGAAACTAGCAAAAAACACTTGCGTCGCGCCTGCCGTCGCATTTCGCCGGGTGTATGATAGGGCCCTGTGAGTTTTGAATGCAAATATCTTCTAAAAGTGAATTTTGTCATTGTTTTGGAGCGCACTAGTTTATAGATGATCAGTAACGCTAACATATTCATACTAAAAGCCAGAAATCTTCAATTTCATGATTTTCAATCTTTTGATTTCATGGTGACTTTAATATTTATGCGCTTCCTTCCAACCACCACTTTTCATGATCCAGTCAATTCCTTATGGATGAAACTAGATTTTTTTTCTTTATGAATATTTGAATACATTTACTGTTGACCTCATAGAAACCACAATGTTACTAGACCTATAGATGACTGAAAAACGTTAAATGAAGCTGTTGGGTCCATGGTTTCTGAGTTGTACCTCCCACAGTTCTTGCTCAGGCAGTCTGCCATCAGAAAACCATCTGAGGTACAGACGAGCTGTCAGGGCACTTCGCTGTCCTCCCTTCACTGTCTGCAGTGCTGCACAAACAAAGAGCTTGGCGTCTCCCCAAAGTCATGCAACCAAGACCCGTGGCCATCATTCCTCCGAGCCTGGCCACCAGATAACAAGGGCCAAACCCCAAATTACCTCCTCCCCTCTGGCTGCATTGGGGTGCCTGAGAGAAAAAGGGGTAACTGAGTATTATGTAACAAGATTTGACCATTTGAAAGAAAAAGGGAAACACAAGGACCCTTTTGTGTCCGCTTTGCCAGGGGCCCCCAGCTCCTCGCTTCTGTAGTGCGTCCCGTCTGGGAGACGCATTATGGCAGGAGATCTTTGATAATGTCGTGGCTGTAAAGATCTGACCCAAATCTGGCTATTTAACCCACACAATCTGCAAAACCAGCATTCCAACTATAGTGTCAGATGTTTTTGCACTGAACAAAAAGTCTTGACTGGCTGACCGACTTGAGATACATGAAGGCGAATGTGAAAATCCTGCTCCTTATTAAGTTACCGGCAAGTATCCATGACACGTCTGCTAATGGTTGAAGGACGCCGTGCATTAACTGTTCGCACTTATCAAATTCAGACCTTCCACACCAGAGTTTGGTTTTCTATCCCTAGTTTAATCACTGGCTGCGCTCTACATGAGTCACACTAAAACATCATTATACAATTTAGCAGATACACTAAACTGCAAATATGATTATGCTGCTCAAATGAGAGCTTTATTACTTAGCATTGGCCATGTTAATGGTGCAAAACACTTTAAATGTAGAGATCATGTGTTTTAACTACACATCTGGTTTCTATCTAGTCAGATTGATGATGTCTTCCTGTATTAGTCATCATATTTAAAACTACTTTTGTATTAAAATAAACACCAGACTCATTTTTTTTGTTCTGTGCATGTTTTGTTAAATTGTATCAGAAGCTAAAGATATTTGTCTACAGAGAACTTTGGTTCACACAAATCAGATTTTTAGGACTGACTGTGCACAATGATATTTTGCACTTTCACTATTTAAAAGTTTGGTTTTTAGATTTTATTTTATGTTTTTGAAAGAAATGTATACTTTTATTCAGCAAGGATGCATTAAATTGATCAAAAGTGACAGTAAAGAGATTTATAATGTTACAAAAGATTTCCATTTTAAATAAATACTGTTATTATGAACTTATTCATCAAAGAATCCTGAAAAAAATAAGTTCTCACAAAATTAATAAGGAGCACACCTGATTTTAACATTGATCAGAAATGTTTCTTGAGCACCAGATCAGCATATTAGAATGATTTCACGTGACACAGAAGATTAATGGCTCCTGGAAATCAGAAATAAATTACATTTAAAAATATTTATAAATAGAAAACAAAATAAATAGTAATATTATTTCACAATATTGCATTTCCCCTACATATACTTCAAGTAAATTTTATTAAGTATACTTATACTTAGTATAGTATAAAGTGTACTTAAAAAATACTTGAACTACTTGCATACTAATATCAATGTTCTAGTAGCATAAGTATAAGTGTACTATTTCAAGTATAAGTGTACTATTTGGGACTAAATTGGCTAAATTACACAACTAGTTTACAACTACGTTTTTTGTTTGTACTGCAACTATACTACAAGTGAACTTATAGATATACTGATAGTTTACTAGTCAAATACTTGTAGCATGTGTTTATGAAAGTACACTTTGAAGTATACTAAACTACTAGTTTAGTTTAGTTTAGTTTAGTTTTCTTTAAGTGATCTTAACATCGTAACATAGGAGTGGAAAGTTCTGTCTGTGATCTACTGACGACGTGCAAATTAAAGAACACAAACGCAGCAGATCATTTCCATAATCATTTCTAGCAATCTATAAGAGAACTGCGAATTAGCTACTTTGCTTTTTTTGGGTGGTAAATAATGGTGCGAATACCAGTAAATTGACTAGCGCAAACCTTAGTAAATCACCTTGCATGATTCATACTCTCCTCCCATAAATTTTGCATCTGGAAAGAGAAACTCCTACAAATGCATATGCAATAAGGTCAGACGCAAAAATAACTCTTTCCATGCCTTTTCAGCGCAAATTTTTACTGCGTGTCTTTAGTAAATCCTGTTTTTTAACGCCAAAAGAGGGTTTGTGCTGGCGCAAGCGGTTAGTAAATCTGGCCCATAGTTTACTATTTAGGCTATATATTATTTTTGCATTAAGTATACTAATATGTTCCTATTAAGGTATACATTTTATACTTTAAATATACCTTATTGTAACTGTAACTGTACTTTGAGTAGATTTGAAGTAAATTCCTACCCACTACCAGTGGACTACACAAATATTCACATACTCAGAATTAGGAACCTATCTGATTTCTTTATAAATAAATATTTTCAAACAATGTAAGTTTATAAAAGTATGTAAAATTATGTGAAAAAAAGTATTTAATATGCTACTAAAAAGAGTAAACAACTGCAAGCTCAAGTATACTTAGAATACTTAACTATACTTTTAAGTATATAGTAGTATAAGTATAAGTATAGGCCAAATATACGTAAAATTACATAAAAAAAAAGTAGACTTAAAGTATACTTTCTTATTTTTAGTTTAAAAGAAGTATGCTAATAGCACAATTAAATAAACTTATTTTTTAAAGTTGTTTTTTTTACTGTATTTTTAATCAAATAAATGCAGCCTTGGTGAAGATGTTTAAATATCTGTTGTTTCTTTTCTGTTCAGTCTACAGAAAACTAAATGGAAAAAGTCAAAGTTGTTGATTGCTGAAACAGCAATTGATGACCTCCTCACCCTCTGTGTTGTGTGTGTGTGTGTGTGTGTGTGTGTGTGTGTGTGTGGTGTTTATGCTTCAATAACTGATTTGACATCTGTGTTTGAAAGGCATGTTAATCTTGGACGAATGCAGAGATCGAAATGCTAATTTCTAGATTCGCTAACGTCTAATGTTACCACAAAGGAGCTGTATCAGATTCATCTCTGTCAGATTTGTCACATAAATACTACATCAGTGATTCGCACTCTAATAAAATCCAGACCAAGCACATCTGGCCATTTTTGGGAGCCTTTTTCTGAGGGAGCATCTCTGTGCCAAAGATCTTAGTCTCCACTGTCACATGTTATGTCTCCGACAATATACTCAGTTTATTTCTTTATAAGTCACTGGTTTTAAGTGAAAAAACACAGATGTTCTTGAAGCAAAAATGTCCTGGCTATACAGAAGTAAATAAACTCATCATCAATAGAGCGGTCAGATAATGGCACAGGAAAATCAATGCAAAGTCTTCAAGAAAGAGTAAGCTCATCTACTGTAAGTTTGCTTAGACTTTTGCTCTGTGCGACAGGAAAGCAGGATCACAAATCCACAGTTTTAAAGCACACTGTTGACTGAGTCCATACACTTGTTCACAAAATTTGCTATTGCCAAAAATACACACAATTTTCTGTGTAGTAGAAGCAGCAACATATTTTTGAGCTTACAATACACAAGTATCTTTGTTTGTTTTCAACTGCTATAGAAGTGTTTTACCAATTCATTGCGTGAATCCATGCTTAGTGCTCCTGGGTATATTGTGAAAGTTTCATTTGTTCATGGTGTTCTTACCATGTTTTTAGTGAAGTGTTTTTGACTTGTTTCCAGTAAAAATATGTAAAAATCCTTAAACTAAAATACATTTACTTTAGAAGCAACACTGTACAAGGTATTTAGACTTGTTTTAATTGATTTTTTAAATACATGTAGGCCTATATTTTGTTTTCCACTTGTTTTAACTTGCTTATATTTAAAGAAAAGCAAGTTAAACTAATTATCTGCACACACACACACACACACATATAGACGTGTGTATACATGTATATTTATGTATGTATGTGTATATATTTTATGTGTATTGTGTGTGTGTGTATATATATATATATATTATATATATATATATATATATATATATATATATATATATATATATATATATATATATATATATATATATATATATATATATATATATATATATATATACATACACACACTACAGGTGCTGGTCATATAATTAGAATATCATCAAAAAGTTTATTTATTTCACTAATTCCATTCAAAAAGTGAAACTTGTATATTATATTCATTCATTACACACAGAGTGATATATTTCAAATGTTTATTTATTTTAATTTTGATGATTATAACTGACAACAAATCCCAAATTCAGTATCTCAGAAAATAAGAATATTGTGAAAAGGTTCAATATTAAAGACACCTGGTGCCACACTCTAATCAGCTAATTAACTCAAAACACCTGCAAACGCCTTTAAATGGTCTCTCAGTCTAGTTCTGTAGGCTACACAATCATGGGGAAGACTGCTGACTTGACAGTTGTCCAAAAGACGACCATTGACACCTTGCACAAGGAGGGCAAGACACAAAAGGTCATTGCAAAAGAGGCTGGCTGTTCACAGAGCTCTGTGTCCAAGCACATTAATAGAGAGGCGAAGGGAAGGAAAAGATGTGGTAGAAAAAAGTGTACAAGCAATAGGGATAACCGCACCCTGGAGAGGAATGTGAAACAAAACCCATTCAAAAATGTGGGGGAGATTCACAAAGAGTGGACTGCAGCTGGAGTCAGTGCTTCAAGAACCACTACGCACAGACGTATGCAAGACATGGGTTTCAGCTGTCGCATTCCTTGTGTCAAGCCACTCTTGAGCAACAGACAGCGTCAGAAGCGTCTCGCCTGGGCTAAAGACAAAAAGGACTGGACTGCTGCTGAGTGGTCCAAAGTTATGTTCTCTGATGAAAGTAAATTTTGCATTTCCTTTGGAAATCAGGGTCCCAGAGTCTGGAGGAAGAGAGGAGAGGCACACAATCCACGTTGCTTGAGGTCCAGTGTAAAGTTTCCACAGTCAGTGATGGTTTGGGGTGTCATGTCATCTGCTGGTGTTGGTCCACTGTGTTTTCTGAGGTCCAAGGTCAACGCAGCCGTATACCAAGAAGTTTTAGAGCACTTCATGCTTCCTGCTGCTGACCAACTTTATGGAGATGCAGATTTCATTTTCCAACAGGACTTGGCACCTGCACACAGTGCCAAAGCAACCAGTACCTAGTTTAAGGACCATGGTATCCCTGTTCTTAATTGGCCAGCAAACTCGCCTGACCTTAACCCCATAGAAAATCTATGGGGTATTGTGAAGAGGAAGATGCGATATGCCAGACCCAACAATGCAGAAGAGCTGAAGGCCACTATCAGAGCAACCTGGGCTCTCAAAACACCTGAGCAGTGCCACAGACTGATCGACTCCATGCCACGCCGCATTGCTGCAGTAATTCAGGCAAAAGAAGCCCCAACTAAGTATTCAGTGCTGTACATGCTCATACTTTTCATGTTCATACTTTTTAGTTGGCCAAGATTTCTTTGTATTGGTCTTAAGTAATATTCAAATTTTCTGAGATACTGAATTTGGGATTTTCCTTAGTTGTCAGTCATCAAAATTAAAAGAAATAAACATTTGAAATATATCAGTCTGTGTGTAATGAATATAATATACAAGTTTCACTTTTTGAATGGAATTAGTGAAATAAATCAACTTTTTGATGATATTCTAATTATATGACCAGCACCTGTATATACTGTATTTATATACTATATATATATATATATATATATATATATATATATATATATATATATACACACACACACAATGAAACACAATGAAACAAAAAAAAAATTATTATCACCAAGCCCTGTTACTTTAACCAAATTACATTAGACCTGATGTCATTTTTTTTGTTTGTTGGATTAGACCTGATAAAATAGAAGATGACAAAAGAATTGATGTTCTTTTCTCGTGGTCAAAGATGTTGTGTGTCTTTTTAGCTAATCATTGCTCCGCTGGAAGCCCCTATGATTCAAATCTCGACCTCTAATACCTAATCCTGCCTTTGAGAACCAATAAAATAATTGCACCTAATCTCAAGGCTTGCTAAAGAAGCTTTTTAAAGATATTGGGAGACCTACCACTGAGAAGGAAATAAGCAAAGAGTTAAATACAAGTGGCTTTATTGTTTGGATGAATGTGAGGCCCTGTTTACACCTGGTATTAAGATAGATGAGAAGTGGATGAGGCTAAATACAGGTGTAAACAGGGTCTAAAACGTTTTGAGCTTGCCCACTTTCAACCACTTCCAAAGGTAATCAAAAACGCATTCGACTGGATTGCTTTCGTAGCTTTTGTAGTGTAGACGCTCATGTGGTTGAATGTGTTCGAAACACCTACTCTCCACCTACTGACTTGAAAAATGTACCAAGCACAGTGTTCTCTCACCATTTCTGATTTCTAACATGCACTCACCGTGTTCGCCGTGGTCTTGCGGCTGTCAGAGCAGAAATGAACGTTGCTGTTCTCCATATGCTTTTATGTTGTCTCCATGCGCGTTCACATGTAAATTGCGCAAGCTTTTGTCCATTAGATCGAAAGATCTGAAAATACACATATATTTAACCACCCATAGTCCCTCTCCTCAAAGAAATCAGGACAGAAGTGGTTGATCAAAGAAAAAAGAGACGGATTAAAATACCAGGTATAAATGGGAATGCGTCTCCTTCGTCTACTTGTGATCCGATCAACCAAAACACATCTTAATACCAGGTGTAAACAGGGCCTAAGGATTTTCATTCCTCCTAACTGTAATCTGCTCCTTTCAACAGGTAACTCTGTGATGGGGAATGAAACTGAGGCTGATAGTGCTGTTAATGTGACCTCCTTGTCTACCGAGAGTGAGGAGGAGAAGATAGAGGATGTGTCACAGTTCTCCATCTTGTCCAGCACCTCAGACCTGACTCGCACCGGACGAAAGCTCAGAGATGAAGAAGTAGGCAGTGGCATGCAGGAAGAAATCATCTCGCCAACTCCAGAAACTCCAACTTCCAGTGAGGGTGCCACAACCACTTTGGCAAGCCCAGAGATCAGCCTCGACTCTGCTGAGGATGAACACTTGCTTCCCCATGGGCCTGTTAAGCCTGAAACCATGAAGCCTTCAAGCCATGAGCCTGAAGGGGAACATGAAGTGGAAGAGGAAATGAGGCAGCAAGTGCCTACACAACCACCCTGGCAGGATGCAGAAGACATGGAGACCACTGTGCTTGACCTTGACCATGAGCAATCTCCCACAACCACGTCCCCAACTCATCCACCTTCCCCATCTGACATCATCGTAGATTTCTTAGACTCCGGCTCCCGCCGCAAGAACCTAGACCCACCATCTCTGTCACCGCACGAGCTTCAGGGCCGTGACCCCACCTCCTTGTCCATGCCCGACAACTATGACTACATGACGCCCTATGACGACAGTGTGTCTCCCACTACTGACGATTACCCCTACAGCAGCACTACTGAGTCTTACGATGATGACGTCTCCCCTACCCCTCCTTCCAAATACTTCCCTCCCCGATTGCCCTCCAACCCTGGTTTCTCGTTTCCCAAAGGAGCCACTGTGAACGAAGACACCCGTGCTCCCCCTGGTGTGATCGACTCAGTTAATGGCTCAGAATGTCGGCAGGGCTTTGTCCGCATCAATGGCACCTGCAAGTCCCCATGTGATCTGCAGCCCAACTACTGCTTCAACGGGGGCCAATGCTACGTCCTTGAAGGAACTCAAATGCTCTGCAGGTAAGCGTTTAGAAGAAGCAGTTTATTCACTAAGGCAAGAATCACAATTCATTTGGCTCATACTTAACGTTTGGTTTGTTTAGGACAGGTGTTCTATTATTTTTCTATGTGATTAGACTTGCAATTTTCACTTAGTGGATGTTAAAACAGGTGACAAAATCCCATAGGCTTACATTGAAGGCGTATCTAGCGACCAGAGTACTTGAGGGTCAGCTTTTCTGATTCGGCTTTTCTTGCTCACTTAGCAATCATCCAAAAAACCCTAGCAAACCCAGCAAACATTCAGAGCACCTTAGCAACATGGCTGCATGCCATTCAGAATTGAATCAAGGGTGTCTTTTAAATTCCTGATGTAATGAATGGAATACAGAATTGGAATGGATTTGGAAAGAAATTCAACTGTTGTTTTTTAACTAAAATAAAAACAAGGTTTGTCCATTTTAATATTGGCTACACAAAGTTTTGTTTAGAAACAATTTTGAAAACCCTGAACTTTAAAAGTTTAGAGGCCTTAGAGAGAACAATACAGATATTGACAGACAGACAGATCCTTTTCCTGTCATTCCAATTCTACTTCCTGTGGGATGTGGCAATTTCGATTCAAATTCACAATCATATATTGAAAGGGAGCCAATCTGAATTCTGAATTTTGCACATCCCTGTTAGCCACATAAAATGCCCTGACAACCCCCCACAACGCCCTTGTTTATGCATGAGCAAACACCACTGGTATTTTCTTTGGAAAAATCTAGTTCTAAATTGGAATGAAATGGAGGGAACCTCTCAAGAAGATTGGCCTTTCCTTATGACACATCTGGTCACAAGGAGAACTAAGGACTTGCACAAGGACAGGCCGATTGCTGCAGAGCAGAAAGTACCACATGTTTTCCCAGATTCTTTATGAGGAAAGTTTATTAGGAAACTTCCCTCTCGCTGCCAGATTATTTTGAGCACAACTGTTTTTGCCCAAACATGAAACATGCACACTAGTCTAGTCACACAAGTTTATGTTTGTTTTCATGTGTCTTGTATTATGCCTAAAATCCTCTCTTTTACTAGGAAAACATTATTCAAAGTCCAGTTTTAAAGAATGTCAATAACAGGGGGTTTATTAACTTCACTAGCACTGCAAATACAGAACATTTACCATGAAAGCAAATGCAGGGCCTGTAACAGTTATAAAGAGGTCATCATGAGGATTATGTTTAAGCTGAAAATAAGTATGAGGAGATATGAGCTTGTTCAAGGGTAGATTAGGTCAAAATGGGGGGAGGATGTTTGAGAGCCGAACTTACTGCTTCCTTTTACAGAAAATTCACATATTAATGATATTTTGGGGGGTTTTGGTAGGGGTAGACCTTGGGTAGATTATGCTGTCATGGGTTCAGGTGATCTCAGTACTTCAGAAATGTGAAATTGACCATCATTCTCACTTTACAACTCTTCCCGACAAACACCAGTTGTAATTCACATTGTGATTAAGATCTAAGACAATCCTCTTGCCAGCCAGTGCTCTATTAACGACCTATTCATGGTCATAAATCTCTCACCCCTCCCTCTTTTTGGATTTGTGCAATGACCCTAACTGTATCCCCAACCATTGTCAGTCCAGAGGTCATGGTTAGCTGTAAATTTCAGATTTAATCACGTTTATTCTTATGAATTTCATTCCAAATTGAACGTTTTATTGCTCAGAGGTTGCTCTTTCATAGCTCATGAGATTTCTCAGGTATGCTTCATATAAGGATTTTGTCTCCAATGTTTCTCCTAAGACATTGTTTGAATTTAGGATGGTTTGCAATAAATATAGAGCTATATGCATAAGTAAATAGATAATTTGATTTTAGAAGAATGTGAGAAATGTTTGAGTACATATTGAAATCTATGGTTTTTGATTGATAATTGAGCACAGTTTAAGACTTTATTGAGATCTAAAACTCTAAGAAGCAGGAGACTTAGACCTTCATTTGCTCTGTTTAATCTCTTTTTTTTCTAAGGGAACAAACTATTGTCTTTCTGCCAGTTGTGGTGGATTAAAAATCTTTTTTTCTCCCTTTCCACTCTAAATACCCCATAGTAACATAATATGAGCAGTCTATGCTCATATTAAATGATCTAGCTGAAAACGTACTCCCAGATACTCCTCTCATCTAGTCATCATAATTATCAGTATAATTTATTACATCTCTAGTCACTCTGAATAAGAGCATCTGTTAAATATAATCGAATGTGATTTTTCTGAGCCTGTCTCTGAGTTCCTCACCATGCTCATGTACTTGCGTTGTAAACAGACGTTTGCCCTACCAGTAACCCCCCCCCCCCTCCCCCTTTGGGACCGATTCCCCTTACTGACTCCCCGAAACAGGCCTAGTCAAAGTGGGTCAGTGAGGCTCTGGGCAGCTGTGTCCCATGTTGGCTTTGTTTATATGAGGCTCGCCTGAACACACTGATTTATTCACCACTGCAATCTTATTAGAGGATGAATGTTAATGACTCAGACATCTTTTCAGAACACTGCCCTTCCCCTCCCCTGCGCACAAGCCTCACTTTTAGTGACCTATCGAGAGCTTTCTGTAAATGTGGATATATGACAGATGTTCCTTCATTTTAGTTAGAAAACATGTTTTTAACTCTGATTCTAGTCAGTGAAAGTTAATGTTAACATCCCAGAGGACTTTTTATGCTCTTTCATAGCTCAATAGACCTAATATTGTTCTCAATTACACTACTGTTTGAAGGTTTGGGGTCACTAAGTTTTTTTTGCACCTCTGGTGCTCCTAATTTAGGGGTCACACTCATACTCCTCCCGGTCAAAAGTGGCTAAACACCTCAAATACCGCAGTCATGGACTAATGTTCAGAGATTCAGATTGGTAAACCAAAGGTTGCAGATTTGATTCTCAATACCGGCAGCAAATGACTGAGGTGCCCTGGAGCATGGCACTTAACCACCAATCGCTCCCCAGACGCCACAGCAAAATGGCTGCCCATTTTGTGTGTCCACGGTTTTCAGTGTGTGTGTTCACTAATCACTGCTTATAATGTGTGTGCACTAACTTGGATGGGTTAAATGTAGAGGACAAATTATGGGTTACCATACTTGGCCTTCACATTTCACTTTTACTTTCACTTTTCACTTTCAAATGCAACTTTTTTTCTGTAAAATCAATGTAAATTTTAGTGCAGTAATATTTTTTATTTAATATTTTGTATTTTGAGGGACATTTATGGTACCAAGTAATATTTATGGAATAATTATGATCTATTTGTTTCAGCAATTTTTACAATAATTAATTAATTAATCTTTTTTGCTAACACTTTACAATAAGGTTTCATTTGTTAACATTAGTTAATGTATTAACTAACATGAACTAACAATGAGAAATACATTGGTTAGAGTATTTGTTAATCTTTGGTAATGTTAGGTAATAAAAATACTGTCATTCATTGTTCATGTTTCTTCACAGTACATGAACTAATGTTAACAAATACGGTAACACTTTAGTATGGGGAACATGTATTCACTATTAACTACGATTTTTGCCTCAAACTCTTAATTTACTGCTTATTAATAGTTATTAAGGTAGTTTTTGTAGTTTATGTTTAGGTATTGGGTAGGATTAAGGGATGTAGAATATGGTCATGCAGAATAAGGCATTAATATGTGCTTTATAAATACTAATAAACAGCCAATATCCTAGTAATATGCATGCTAATAAGCAACTAGTTAATAGCGATAATTGAACCCTATAATAAAGTGTTACCAATACTTAATACTTACAATACAATGTTTGATTTTAATAATGTATTAGTAAATGCTGCTAAAATTAACATTAGGCTAACTAAGATTAATAAATGCATGGTGTAGAAGTATTCTTAGTTAGTTCATGTTAACTAAAGTAATTAATTAATTAATAAAACGTACACCGGTTCACACCTCCTCCTTCCCGGGTTTCAGCACCAATGTAGCAAAGTCAGTAGTTCAGGGAACGAGGAGGATGGAACCGGCAAACGTTTCAACATACTAAAATATAAAAATAAACAAACGCTGAATGAAAGTAAAGCGGCAGTCATCCGTGAGGGGCTGTCACTTTATGTTCACACACATACACAAAACATAGCTTAAATGTCCCAGGCCTGATCCTCTCTCGTCTTGCACTGTCATTACTTCTCCTTTTATTCATCCGGATCTCCATAAGACTCAAGACTGCGTTCTTTTTACTGACCCCAAACTTTTGAACAGTAGTGTGTGTATTATTTCACTATCACATTTGTCTGAGATGCACCCATGCATTGGCGAGCTGCAATGAGCCAATGAAGTGCCAGAAGAAGGTGAGGCAGTAGGAAGCAGAGTCAAAAAACTGCTGCCTACGAATCCTGAACTTTCTCATTCATATTTTTCAGCTCTTTTTTTTTTTTTGCTGTCTAAAAGAAACCGAGATATCACGTGTTTTTTTCTTTCTATGGGGTGTTAGTCATCTACAGGTGGACATGGAAAACATATTCAGAGATGTGAGATATGTGGAGTTTGAAAAAATCAAGTGAGTCAGACTTTTGCTCAGTATGCCAGTGTGGAAACAGATTAAGGCACGTTGGAGATTAATATTTTGTAAATAAAGTGATAAATTATGTTTTTTTGCGTTAACAAAGCACTCGCATAGCTTTATAAGATTGAGGTGGAGTCACATGGATTACTTTGAATGATGTCTTCACTACCTTTCTGGGACTCAAAAGTGGTAGTTGTGTAGGCTGTCAATGGAGGGAGCGAAAGCACTCAGATTTCATCAAAAAGATCTTTATTTGTGTTCTGAATGATCGAATATCTTATGCGTTTGGAACGACATAAGCGTGAATAATTAATGACAGAATTTTAATTTTTGAGTAAACTAACCCTTTAAATTGTATAGTTTGTTAATTTAGATTTTGAAGATCAGCAAGCGCTTCATTTTCTAGATAGATAGTGTTGTTGTGACAGACACAGTTGGACCTGATTAATGATTGTTCTAATCCAGTCCTGATCCTTCTCAGTCACTGGGTTATTACCATTAGTGGTCTCAGAGTAAAAGCGTTCTCCATCTGGGGATCACCCTTATACCACCCTAGGGATCCGGCAAGGGATCAAGTGGGCCGCAACCTCTCAAAGCCCAGTCAACTGAATATTGCAAACATTTGTAACCCTGGTCATTTGGGGGTTTTATTCGGGAATTGATGAGTGATGATTGTGGAAGCAGTGCTAAACCACATGTTTAGAGTTAATGAAGGGTTGCCGCTCATTGTGTGGCTGTGTTTAGGATGACAAGCTGTACTGACACTTAATTAAGTGGTGGTAAAGAGCCACATTTTAGTAGATCTGCCTAAAGACAATTTTACATGGTCACCCCGCGTTCCCAGTTCATTTGTAATGGGAGAGAGGTGGCAAAAATCTTGTACAAAAATCTGTGTACTTTGTGAAATAATAACTATTGTAAAACCTGTGCTTACTGTTAAGGTGATGATACACAGGGAAACTTTTTGAGCAGTGTTGCTGGGCAATGTTGCTGTCAACAGGCAACCAGGTGAGACACAGGGCCCATGACTGATCTAAAGTATACAGATAGAAATTTGTTGCCCATTCTCAATGTAAAAGTGCCCTAGCAACATCGCTCAGCAATATTGTCAAAAAGTTGCCCCGTGTATCATCACCTTTAGTCGTTTTGGTAAGAATGCACCTGCTAAAAATGTTGTTAGCACTACCAGTGAGCATGCAGATAATGCTGACAACTGACGATTCCTTACCTTATCCAGTTTTTGCATATTTAAGAAAATTATACATTAGAGACAAGCTTAGATGGAATATTTTGATGAATATGAATATTTAAGATGCATTCTGAGGCTGTCAAATCAAGTTAAATTTATTTCTTTAGCGCTTTTCACAATACAAAATATATATATATATATTATGTACTGTATATACACACAACTTTATAATAGAGCTGTGCTGTTAAAAAATAAAACCGTTTAGATTTTTGCAATTATATAAACAATGATATAACAATCAAGCAGTTGAGATTTACTATACATTACATAGCACTTACCCAGTACTGTTTATATTTGGGTAAAGTTGGTTATACTTATAGTAGTTGTATAATTCATTATTAATTTGTTAGTTCTACTTTAATTCGTTATGTGTGGGAAATTTGTAAATCGGATTACTAGACTTGTCTGAATTTTCATTGGTCTTGGGAAATATTGTTTGCATGACTAAACATGACTTTCAGTGGATTTGCAGCATTTTATGACATGTAAAATATGGTGTGTAACCACACGTATGCATATTTTTGAGAACAGAAAAGGTTTCTTGACATTTTTTTTACAACCATCTGTATTTATGTTGCTCTCGAAAGAGGAAGATAACCGAGCAAAGAAAGAAAGAGAAATGGTGAAATGGAGGGGAACAGAGGGGAGATTTGGTCTTAAGAGAGATATTAGTGATGGAATGACATGTCATCACTACATCTGTTTCAACTACTGCTTGCTACTGCTCAGCTGGGGCTGTTTGGCATCCATCCATCTCAACACTCCATGGAACACACACACATGTACACACAAACACAGTCTTAGATGCCCATCTGTCCCCACGGCATCTTCGTAAACTGACCATATTTATACACTGAGACTAACGGCACAAATTCAACCCTCATCTAGTTTTGCTTTTTTTTGCTTGGTTAAAGGAATAGTTCACCTAAACATGAAAATGCTGTCTTTATGTACTCCCCTTCATGTTGTTCCAACCCTGTATGACTTACTTTCTTCTGTCCAAGCAACATTTGAGCCCATTTTAATTTTAGGGAAGTATCTTCTTTTGTGCTCCACAGATGAAGGAAAGTCACAAAATAATGATAGAGTTTTTATTTTTGGGAGAACTATCACTTTAACCTAGTCCTGGTGGCTTGTGTTTTGTAGTCTAAAGGCCCGTTTATAAAGATAACTATTTTAGCCTCCACACCAGCAGACGATATTGTTCTGTTTATTCAAAGCGCGTGCTTGTCCGCCGCTTTAAATGCTTAAGCTCGTTACAGGAGGATGGATTCTGATTGGCTGTCAATTTTTATCTTTCATCAGCTGGATAAAATCGTTCTGAAAATGATTCCAATATTTTGAATTTGGACTGCAGTACCCATTTCGACCACTAGCTCAGTCAGTCCTACATACCGCACCTTTAATATTGAGAACGATTTTTAGAACTATATCTTTATCGTTACTTTATCTTTATAGTTATCGTCCTTGGTGAATGGGCTTTAACACACAAACTCACTCAGCCTGTCATTTGCAGTTATATCAGATTTTCTTAGAACTTCTCAGAATGCATCTAACCATCTGATTTCATTTAACATAGTAATATTAATATTGTGTAAATTGGCCCATTGCCGTAGGCTCTGTTTGAGATGACAGCTTACACAGGATGAATATGACTGATTGCGTTACAGTTTTGACTACTGATACAGTCAGAGGTTGTGCCGTTATAAACATGGGTGAGAGAGACGGTGGATGAGGAAAGGAGATAAATAGGAACATAAGAATGCAAGAAAGAAATAAAAGATCTTGACTGAAAGCCCTGAAAAGAGGGTTGGGTTGGAAAACTGGCAAGATAATGGGTGTAGAATGTAATTTAGATAGCATGCAAACTTTTGTCGAAGAAACAAACACAGTTAAGAGAGTGTTGAGATCTGGGAGGGTGGATGAGAAACAGCTGAGGGGCCGAATAGACAGGCTGCTTTATACAGCCCACTGTAAGGATGCATTTATATGCACACTCACATCAACACGCCTGTCACCTCTCCCTCCTGGGATTGAATGCCCTCTGTGGCACCGCGCCAACCCTGTTCTCCTTCGTCTCGCTCTGGGTTGGCTCAGGCACAAAAGGGCATACAGGATGTTGTAGTGAAAAGAAGTGAAACCTCAGACCCCCCTCCCGTGACCACCAAGACTGTGAATGAAGACGACTTCCTTTCATTATAGACATTTACATTTGAGTGTGTGCATATGTGGATGTGGTTGAGAGAGAGAGAGAAAGAGAGAGAGAGAGAAGAGCTGCAGTCAGGATTGCAGTCTTTGCAGATCATTTGGGTTTGATTGCTTGCAAATGTTTCAGTTATCATCAGATTTGTGTTTTTTCCCCTTCTCCAGCTACTTGTAGCTCTCTTTCCCACGATTATCTGAATGATACCCCACCATTGAAGCTTTTTACCACTTTACACAAGGTGCATTTCACACTTAACGTGATTTGGACATGTTCCTGGAGCAAAATCAACAATGGGATGAACCAATCAGATTAGATTTTTTATATATAATAATATGTACATTTTAAAGTAATAAATTCTAAATTATAATGTTATTAAAATATTGTATCTTCTATACATTATATATGAAGTGTATTATATTTTTATAACAAAATGTATATTATATAAACTTCAGATTAGATTACATTTCAATATAATATATACATAATATATGCATTATATGTGTGTGTGTGTGTTTATATATATATATATATATATATATATATATATATATATATATATATATATATATAATTATTTTTTAAATTATTAATAACAAAATTATTAATATAATGTGTATGTGTGTGTATATATAATATAAATATAGAAATTATATATAAACAATACTATTATTATTTATGTAATTATATTATATCTCATGTCTGACTTTTATCAGTAATGCTGGTGGGGTCTGGTCAACAGATACAGGGTATATTTCAGATTTCATCCTTCAATCTGAAAGCGGCATCTGCACCTCTGATGTTGTTTGCTTGTCTGTCCTCTAACAGATTCAATACTGTTTATGTGTGCAAAATAGTGGATGAAGAGTTTAGGGAACTGATAGAGAGGATGCAGATGCCCATGTGCTTTTATTCCTGACAAAACCCAGATGCAAAGCCGTGTGTTCTGCAACCTTTTTTGGTAGCATGATTTTCATACACACTCAAACATAATATTGTGACATTGGGATTGCCTTATTGGACTTTCAAGGCAAATGTCACTGAGTTTTAACATGACAGATCCTGACAGTCTTTGAAGTTAGTTCAATGACTTTACTTCTGGAACAGGTTCAGAACTGGTGTTAAATCCAGTCTAAAGCAGTATTGAAGAAACTTAAGGTAAGATAAAGGCAGTGAACTTGTCATCCACCCAGGTGTCTGCAAAAATGAATGGTAAAAATGCTGAAGCGGTGAATTTTAACTCGCCCTTGGTGTAGGAGATGCACTGAGCCACCATGAATAATTTATATGGAACAAGAGACTACATGGGGAATCAAAGCACATTTTTGGGAAACCATTAAGGATTAAAATACTGTCTCTCCTGTATATAATATGGTGGGTTTAAAATGTGGCTCACTTCAAAAATGAGCGTGAGTTGGCGTGATATTGTCTGTTAAATGAATCCCAGTAAGGGCTTTGTTGCTCCATGTGTTTTTACTGGAGAAGAGGCAAAAAAATTGGCTCCGCACTACCCTCTAAAACTTGCTGGTCTTGAACCAGGAACCAGCTAACATCAGAGGCCAATGAAAGGGATAATGTCAGCAAAAAGTAATGTTTTCTGAACAGCAACTAATATTGCAAGACAGATGCAATATTGCACAAAATAATGTGATCATTTCATTTATATTTTAATAACCTGTTTACATTGGAAATGCCGGACACAGCCATGCCAACGCTATCTCATGACCAATACATACGTATTTTACGAGGTGGCTAATTCATATGAATTTGTACGACCTCACTTGATTTGTACAAATTGTCTAAACCCCAGTGACCCAGCTTTGGTGCGGGGTTAGGTGGAGGTCATTTGTATGAATTCATAGGAATTGGGCAACTCATAAAAAATTTACGATTTAGCAAATATCATACACATTTGTACGAGTGAGGTTGTACAAATTCGTACGAATTAGCCACCTCGTAAAATACATTCTAATTGCTGTGAGATCGAACATGCATTCAGTGTATGTTCCTGTGTATGTCGCATTGCACCATAACATTATTGTATTTGCAATTATCATATCTGAATTATTGCTATGAACATTATTGATTGTATATTGAATTAACTTTTGACCAAAGCATCAAAATCTGCTTGTAGAAATACAAGCAGGTTACCAATTTGCCCTTTCTTTGTCTTGCAGGTGCAACATCCAGGACTACATGTGGCACAAGGGTGCCCGCTGCGAGTCTGTCATCACAGAGTTCCAGGTAATGTGCATCGCCATCGGGGCCTCCGCTCTCATGGTGCTCCTGCTCTTCATGATCGTCGTTTGCTTTGCCAAGAAGCTGCACATGCTCAAGACTGAGAATAACAAGTTGCGCAAGCGCAGGTGAGAATCCAGCATGCAGTGGGAAGTTGGCAGGATAGAGCTAAATTCATGAAAATGACCCGTGTGGTAGAGATTTCTAGAGTAAGACAAAGTAGAAGGGTTTATGGATTAAAAGCCTTAAAACCTCATGTTTTGTGGCGGAATTAGGAACCAATAAGTCGCACACAGTGGAGATTGCCATAGTTTTGTGAAGTTTTTTAAATGGCAACTATTCAATCCCATGACCTTTCTCAAGCATCACCAAGGTTGCATTTATTTGACAAGAATACTTTATGTATTTATTTATTTGTAAAAACAGTAATATTGTGAAATATTACAATTTGAAAAATATAATTTAAAAAGTCATTTATTCCTGTGTTGCAAAGCTGAATTTTCAGCATTAGTCTTCAGTGTCACATGATCCTTCAAAAATCATTCTAATATGCTGATTTGGTGTTCAATTATTATCAATCATTAATAATTATTAATAATGGTTCTTATTATTATACAATGTTTAAAAAAGTTTTGCTGCTTAATATCTTTGTGGAAACTGTGATACAATTTTTCAGGATTTTTTTTTTTTTAGATAAATAGAAAGTTCAAAAGATCAGCATTTATTTGAAATAGAAATCTTTTGTAACATTATAAATGTCTTTACTATCACTTTTGATCATTTTAATGCATCCTTGCTGAATAAAAGTATTAATTTATTAAAGCCTTACATACCCCAAATTTGTGAATGGTAGTGTATCACAGATTCTACAAAATCAGCAACAACATTGATAATAATAAGAAATATTTCTTTAACACCAAATCAGCATATTAGAATGATTTCTGAAAGGTCATGTGACACTGAAGACTGGAGTAATGATGCTGAAAAATCACCTTGGCATCACGGGAATAAATTACATTTTAAAATATATTAAAATAGAAAACCGTTCCTTACAATTGTAATAATATTCCACAATATTACTGTTTTTACTGTTTTCAGCTTTGATGAGAGACTTCTTTTAAAACATTTAAAAAATCTTAATTATTCCAAACCTTTGACTGGTTGTGTAGAATTACATGACAAAATAGACATTTTTTTCAACATTTTCTTTAAATATTTCTTTAATGTTTAAATAAATATTGTGTTTGTTTGTTTGTTTGCAGTTGAAAACAACTTGCCTAATAGTTAACTGGTCTGGTTTGCTGGTTTTTAGATTAATTTTGGGGACTTGTCAGCAAGCTAACCAGTTAGCAATGAGCTTGGCCAGGCTGGGAGACCAGCTTAAACCAGCCAAGACCAGCAAACCAACATTAAGCTGTATTTTACAGCAGGGTAAAAAATTTAAATAAAATAAAAATAAAGGTTTAGCTGGAGAAACAACACAATACTGTAGAAATGGCTTTTGTAATGTCTGTTACGTTTTCAATTCCCTAAAAAGTGTCAGCTGCTAATCGGAGGCTGCACAGATTAAATAAAGCCGTGAGTGGATGCCGTGCTAATGCTTAGCATACTGTGCTAGCAGCGGGCAGACTGCATGATGTCACTAAAGCTACAGCTGAAAGTAGGGCAGAGGGGGAGGGGGGTCCAGCTGACCTACATACAGCTGTGAGACCCAGGGGGGTGTGGGGGGTGGAAGCGGCCAGGAATTAAACAGCACACACCCTCCTCAAAGAAGAAAAGGAAAATGATGAGGGAAAAGAGGAGAGCAGAGGAGGATAGCAAGTGAAACATAGTTTTATAACAGGCTGCAGAGGAGGGTGGCCATGTTTGGAGGTGAGAATGATGGAGGGGAGAAACAGGCAGCAGGGCTACAGATGAGACTCGTGAATACATCAGACACCCACCTCTCCATCTGCTACAAGTAAATGTGCTTAAGTTCTTTCTGCGCTAAACAAGATCAAATCTACAGATCGTATAAGAAAAGATGGGGCATATTACAGCAAAAAAAGGGCATTGATCCTATAAATTCTCAGGTGGTTTTACTTCAGAACCCAGATTAATATCATGTGGCAATCCAACACATTGTCAAAATTGTTTATCACCCCAAAAGTAAGCAAAAATGTCCTTGAAATCAAAGACTGAAATTTGATTAATGATACTATTAACTGCATAAGCCCAACAGTATGCAAAATCACACATAGGCTATATGTTATGTTTCACATCATATAGGCAGTGTGTCCAGACTTTTGACTGGTAATGTGTATAGACACACACACACACAGACACACACACACAGACACACACACACTAAGAAACCCTTGTTTTTAGCGACACGGCCAACACGGTTAAGTGAACAGCCACCGGTGCTTGCATGTAAAGTGCTTTCATGTAAAGTCCACACGTAATGTACAAGAGACTGAACATGATTCAATGCCCTGATATACTCACTGCAAATTTCTTTTTCGTTCTTCACTTAGAAGTAAAAAGTAGTTTTTGCAGAGATATACTTTTACCGAACATCCCAACGCTGTCCACACTGCTGAGAGCGATGGTTAGATGAATATGTAAATATGTGCTGCGCACTTTCCTCTTAATAACAAAATAAACAAAAAAAATTACCCGTGAGAAAGCAGCAGTTAAGAAAGCATCTGGTTGCAGCGATGTGGATATTTTTACACTAGCTCTGCAATTCACCAGCATCATGTGGAAAGATGAGGTAATTAAAATTGCTCTGTTATGATAGTTTGATTATAAAATATATTAGAGACTATAGACAACATAGATATGGCTATTTGAAACTATAGTTTGAATTAATCACTGTACAGAATGGCTCTTTCGGCATTATCCTGAACATTGTATAAGCATTCTCTTTATGTATCATTGAGCGGAAGAGAGGCTCTCTCTAGCCAGCGTAAATGTCCTTTGGATTTTCCCTGAAAAAACGTCCTGAATCCTTCACAGATAAAACAGTCTATATGCTTTCATAGACAGCCTGGGAAGTTTCGTTACAAGTTGTTCACGTATTAAGCAATAAAAAAGCGATTAATACATGAAAATTCTTACATATAGCCCCTTTAAAAATAGCCATATTGTCCAAAATTTCTAAATTAGAAGTGGTGCCATTGGTGAATGCTAACCTCCTCTCCCTCTCTTCCTGTTCCAGCCACTTTCATTAGCCAATGATGCAGGTTATAAAATGTTATATATTGTTATAAACATTTATGTATATTTGAGAACAGGAAGAGTAATGGAATGTTTGAGTAGGAAGTAAAGCATAAGGGAAGAAAAAATGGGAAGAAATTGCGATCTACACATGAGCCCAAGAAGCTTAATTTGTTTATTCATTTGAGGTCATGAAATGTGTTTAAAACTTCACATGTTTTGAAATGAGTGAAAAAATGGCGTCATATGTCATCTGATATGTTGCATCACAGGTTGTAAACTGAATGTGTGTCTAAACTTCTGTCTCCAAAGCAGTCCTAGAATTGCACTAATGCTCTTTTATCTTGCTTCTCTCTCTCTTTCTCTCTCTCTCTCTCTCTCTCTCTCTCTCTCTCTCTCTCTCTCTCTCTCCTCTGTCCTTCATAATCTCTTCATTCTAATATTATCCCTCTATATTTTCCATTGTGTCCTTGTCTCTATACCTCTCATTTCCCCACAATGCTCCCTCCATTCCATCACTCTCCTTCTTTTTTTCCCTTTCGCCCCCTGCCACCTCGCAGCAGTAAGTATCGTCCTTCCTCGGAGCACCACAATGATAATTTCTCGTTGTCCACCATCGCTGAGGGCTCCCATCCAAATGTAAGGAAACTTTGCGACACCCCTCCTAACCTCCCTCATGCCCGTGCTTTGGCTTACTATGATAACATTATCTGTCAGGTAACGTGTTTCTCGTCTTTCTCTTTCCTCTCTCCCTCCTTCCCCTCTCTGCATGGACCCCGAGCGTAACCTTTTGGTAAGGGAGGGGGTGCACAGCGCACAGAGATATGGGAGCGTTTTCTCCGCTGAAAAGGTCTGCTCTCAGATAGGAGTGTGGTTACTGAGGCAACAGTTGTTACCATAGCAACAGGGTAACTGGGAAACAGCAGCGAGCGCCGCTTTTGATGCTCTGTTAATGGTGGGGCTCGGCGATGTGGCTGACCTTAGTCTGTCACTGTCTGTCAGCCCCTCTCCGACCGGCCATCCATCTGCCCGGCTGTGTCTGTAGATGAGCAGATAGTCTAGCCTGTAGACGCACTCTTTAACAGCGGTTTGAGAGACTCATGGGAAAGCGACTCTATTGATCCCGCACAAGAATCAATACAGAAGCAGACCTGGAAGACACATTATACCCTGGAACATTCATATGCATACACATGCTGGCTATTTGTTTTAAACATAAAAGTGACAAGGTATTAAGCACATTGTGTAATTTGCACCTTGTAATATATTAGGTGTCGATGTCCTATCTTAAAGGGCTAGTTCACCCAAAAATGAAAATTCTGTCATTTACTCACCCTTATGTTGTTCCAAACCTGTATGAGTTTCTATCTTCTGCTGAACACAAAATAAGATATTTTGAAGAATGTCGGTAACCAGACAGTTGACGGTAGCCATTGACTTCCATAGTAGGATAAAAAAATACTATGGATGTCAAAGGCTACAGTCAACTGTCTGGTTACCGACATTCTTCAAAATATCTTCTTTTGTGTTTAGCAAAAGAAAGAAATTCATACAGGTTTGAAACAACATAAGGGTGAGTAAATTATGACAAAATTTACATTTTTGGGTGAACTAGCCCTTTAACGAGATATTTTATGGTTCAGAGGAATATTTCTTGCTTTATGTGTGAGAGGTTGCGAGTTTGAGTCTATGAATGGATTAATTATAGATTTTTTATTTAGTTTTAATTTATATATTTTATTTAATTGATTAGTTTTTTTTAATAAATTAGAATTTTATTTTTGATATGGCATTCAGAGAAATATTTCTAACTTTAAGTGAGAATAATTACAAGTTTACGCTTCAAAATTGATTTAATAATTTGCATGAATTTTTATTTAAATGTATTAATTCATTATTAATTTTATTTTCATAAATGTAATTATTTTTTAAGTTTATTGTATTAATTCATAATGTATTTAATTAAATGTATTAATTATTTTAGATATTTTAGAATTACAGATGTTAATTTTTTACGTTTCATTTATTAATTTTAATTGATAATTTTATCATTTTCTAAAGTAAATTAGATTTTCATCAGTAGGTCAGTAGGCGTTGTATTTTGTGATTTTGTGTTTCTCTGGAATGGAGAGCGTTCAGATGAGGAGATGTTTTCTGCCTTGTAGGAAATATAATACATGATGTCACAAACTTTCTAAGGTCTGGAAAAGGTGATCAGATATCTTTTTCAACAAACATGATGAGAGATTCCACAATGTCAATTTTTAAAGGTGAGGTAATCTCAACATCTCTGGTTCCAGCATTGTACCCTGATTGCAGACCTTGGACTCCGCTGAGAGAGCCCACCCACCCACGCCCACCCTCCTCCCCCCATCACCCTGCTCCCCTTCTCTTTTCCTCTGCATCGCTGCATGTCTGACTATTCACATGGACCTCCTAGTGGTCCTGTGATCTGCTGCTGCTTGTCCACTGCATCGCATTAATATACCTGTCTGTTGTTTCACTCGTTTATCCTGGTTCAGAAAGATGAGGGGGTGAGTGGGTGATCTCCCTGTGCCAGATCTCACCAACCAATGAAGTGCTGAGCGTAAAACGCAGGATAAACATCTGAGATGCAACATCTCACTGCTGCCTATAGGTGGCGTAACACTTGGCTAACATGTCTGCGGCATGGGTAGATGTAGATCTAACACGGGCGTCGTTCTCTTCTGTGGGATAACCATAACACATCTCTCCTCTCGTTTCAATTATTCTAATCTGCCTTAAACAATGGAAAATACTATATTCTTTTAGAAAAGAATAGCTATTTCCTTATAATATGTATATTTGAGCCCTTCGCTCATATTATGTTCACTACAGCCCAGTCTGTAAACTGTTTAGTAAAAACAGTCTCAAAAACTCTCAATAAGCATAGCATCTTCATAAAATATAACCAGCCATCCATGTGTATAGTTGCCATCAATTCCATCTTGGATGCATCAGTTGGATCAAAGAAAAAGCAAATCAAAGCTTTTCTGTTTATTTATGGTTTTATATCTTTTTTTTAAACACGTTTGGGTTGAGGGACATGAATTGTCTTCTACATGTCTTTAGGACCTGACCTCAGGAGTTTTGTCATTATTTATTCACCCTGATGTCTTTCCAAACCCATATGCTGTTATTTATACAAATTGAGAATTTTTATGCAGCTCTTTGCCAAAAGAAACAATTTGGGAGATTTTTTTGCCATAAAAATAGTCGCACTTTGTCGAAAAAGAACAGAAATAATTATAAAAAAAAGATAATTCTTTAAATAAAATTGTCATAAAAAATATGCCTTATGTGCTCTATTTCAGATCTTTTAAAGCCATATGATTGATATCTTTGTGATGAACAGACAAACATTAACTAACTTTTTAAATTTGAATGGATAAAACCGCATACAACTCCATGAGGGTTGCTAAATAATGACAGAATTATCATTTTTATGTTATATATCCCTTTAAGTCTAGTACACAGTGAATGGGTGTATATTTTTTTGCCTCAGATGTAATATAAAGGGCCGTAAACCTATACCCACCATGTTGATGTTTGAATAAAGCTAAAAAAAAACTTGAGATAAGTGGTTAAGAAGGGTCTAATGCAAAGGGCCCTTTCCCTGCCCCTCTGTCTGTCTTTCCCTGCCTCTCTTGGTCTCTGTCTCTCTTTCTTACTAAATGGAAATGATATTTATGAGGTATATAATCCTCTCCATGCCCCCACCCCTCAGAAAACCATGAGCAGATACACCTGGGAGTGTAAGACCAAAGAGGAGCCCGGCTGTGAGGTAAGACTTACAACCCCACAGCTTCGCCAAAAGTCACAGCAGCTGTCCCTTCATTGTGCTATTATCCTGTCAATCAAACTGTAGTGATCAATGCTGACCCTCCCTACCTTCGTCATCATCGGGAAACCCATTTTTCTACAGTATGGTCCATTTAAAATCTTAAAGGGATAGTTCACCCAAAAATCTTCATTTTCTCACCCTCATGTCATTCTAAGTGTCCTGTTGGTCTTCAAACATGACAAAAAAAGCACCACAAAAGTGCATAAAAGTGGTTTGTGTTGTGTTGCATCTTTAAGTTTCATATTTGAATTCATTTTGACAGCAAAGGTGAAGTCAAAGATTTTCAGAGAACAACCATGGAAGAAAGAAAGTTGTTTGGAACAGCATGAGGGTGAGTAAAAGATTTTTGGGTGAACTGTCCATTTAAAGAACACAATAGTATGTTCACTCAGTCACAGTTTACACATACAAATATTAATAATAATATTCCATTAGTGGAAATCACATCTGTGGGTGTATAGTATTTCAACTCGTCTGCAGAAATATAATATGCCAGTATCAGATCAAGAATGAGATAAATTCTCCAAATCCTTTCAAACACTCTGTGACCTTCAGACAATATAGGACACTGAAATTGATTGTCTCTTCCGCCCACATGGAGGCTTGGAGCTCATCATCGGAGAGAAAAAAACTCCTGTAAATGAAATGCATGCCATGAAACAAGGAATCTCTCAAGACAAGAAGGGAGGGAGGGAGGGCAAATTGTGACAGTCAGGCCTCTTTATTACCATCAACTCAGAGCTTCTGCTCCACAGATCGATATCCGCTTGAGTAAAAGAGCCCAGCTATAGCAGCCAAAACAGCCTCTCTCTCCCTTTCTCTCTCTCTCTCTCTCTCTCCATCTCTCTCCACACACACAGACCCAAACCCTCAGGGAGGGTCTATGACTTGACAGATGTTCTGGAATGAAATAGACCATATATAAACTAGAGCGGAAAGGTCAGATAAGTGAAGTGGTATAGCTGAAAATTCTTCAGTCTGAGATTTTGACTGGACTTAAAGGAACAGTTCACCCAAAAATGTCAGTTATTTCATGTGTTGTTCCAAACCTAAGATTTTGTTTCTTCTGCGGAACACAAAAGAAGATATTTGAAGATGTTTAGTTCCACTATGTTTTTTGACCATACAATGGAAGTCAATGGGAGCGGAACATTGGTTACCGACAATCTTCATAATATATTCTTGAGTGTTCCACAGAAGAAAGAAAGTCATAGAGGTTTGGAATGACAGTAAATGATGACGAATTATCCCTTTAAGTTTTCTGCTCAAATCTCATTTCTGTATATTCAAATATGGCATAACAAAACATGTCACACCAGGTTTGATGTACACTCACCTAAAGGATTATTAGGAACACCATACTAATACTGTGTTTGACCCCCTTTCGCCTTCAGAACTGCCTTAATTCTACGTGGCATTGATTCAACAAGGTGCTGAAAGCATTCTTTAGAAATGTTGGCCCATATTGATAGGATAGCATCTTGCAGTTGATGGAGATTTGTGGGATGCACATCCAGGGCACGAAGCTCCCGTTCCACCACATCCCAAAGATGCTCTATTGGGTTGAGATCTGGTGACTGTGGGGGCCATTTTAGTACAGTGAACTCATTGTCATATTCAAGAAACCAATTTGAAATGATTCGAGCTTTGTGACATGGTGCATTATCCTGCTGGAAGTAGCCATCAGAGGATGGGTACATGGTGGTCATAAAGGGATGGACATGGTCAGAAACAATGCTCAGGTAGGCCGTGGCATTTAAACGATGCCCAATTGGCACTAAGGGGCCTAAAGTGTGCCAAGAAAACATCCCCCACACCATTACACCACCACCACCAGCCTGCACAGTGGTAACAAGGCATGATGGATCCATGTTCTCATTCTGTTTACGCCAAATTCTGACTCTACCATCTGAATGTCTCAACAGAAATCGAGACTCATCAGACCAGGCAACATTTTTCCAGTCTTCAACTGTCCAATTTTGGTGAGCTCGTGCAAATTGTAGCCTCTTTTTCCTATTTGTAGTGGAGATGAGTGGTACCCAGTGGGGTCTTCTGCTGTTGTAGCCAATCCGCCTCAAGGTTGTGCGTGTTGTGGCTTCACAAATGCTTTGCTGCATACCTTGGTTGTAACGAGTGGTTATTTCAGTCAAAGTTGCTCTTCTATTAGCTTGAATCAGTCGGCCCATTCTCCTCTGACCTCTAGCATCAACAAGGCATTTTCGCCCACAGGACTGCCGCATACTGGATGTTTTTCCCTTTTCACACCATTCTTTGTAAACTCTAGAAATGGTTGTGCGTGAAAATCCCAGTAACTGAGCAGATTGTGAAATACTCAGACCGGCCCGTCTGGCGCCAACAACCATGCCACGCTCAAAATTGCTTAAATCACCTTTCTTTCCCATTCTGACATTCAGTTTGGAGTTCAGGAGATTGTCTTGACCAGGACCACACCCCTAAATGCATTGAAGCAACTGCCATGTGATTGGCTGATTAGATAATTGCATTAATGAGAAATTGAACAGGTGTTCCTAATAATCCTTTAGGTGAGTGTATATTATATTAAATGTTATTAGTTCTAATGTGTCTTATAACCAGTTGTAATGTGACAAATTTGAATATGCACGTTTAAATCAATCAAATTCGAGAGCTATACAGCATAATAGGATATTTTAGATTTTAGTCTGTATTTACACAAAAATTGATATATGACATATGACTTCAAAAGACTTATATAGCTCACAATTCATATAGACTATTACTGTGATGTGTTATAATGTTTTGATGGCAGAATATCAAGTCTTACAGCCATAAAGTCATGTAGAATTTGTTTGGGTGGACTGTCCCTTTAAGACAACACATGGACCATGCTAGTGCGCCTAAGAAGCTGGATCTGTCCAACCAATCACTGCTGTTTTTTCACACTGCTTTATCATCAGTTTTTTTCCAGATCAAAATGTATACAATGAAATATTTTACTTTATTCATAGAATATGAGTGTGGACCCAGACTCTCTGCTCTATTCCCATGTGTCCTCTGTCCCTTCCAGTTTTGTGCTATAGTGAAGCCACGACAGTGATTCTACAGTGTCCCTTCCTTGTTCCCGTCTTGTCATCTTAGTGTCCTTCCTCAATGATTTTGCCACAACGGACCCTCATGCATTGAATGCGAATGCTTATTTACCAGTTTTTTCATTAGAAATGTTCTCAACAGCTCTGTTCCAAAACCTATAACAAGCTGCTTTGTGTGCACTGTTATTTGTGCTTATTAGAGCAGGGGTTCTCAATCTTTTTGGAACGAAGTGTCCAAACTGTTTATGCGCTACCAATCAGTTGCGTTACCATGAAAATGGGAAACATGGCAGTGAATGCCCATTTGCTCCCAGTGTTGCACTTTTATCACCGCTTGTTAGATTGGGTTGTGTTTTCCTCAGACCCCTTTTTATTTGAGATGGACCAGCTGTATAAACGCCATATTAGAGTATCATGTTGTTAGCTTAGCAACATATGCTAATGCCAGATCTGTAATCAATTGTGAGGTTTGTTTTGTTTGAGGAACAATATATGTGAGGAGGTGCTCTTATGCACAGCGTTTCAGATTAGCAGTGAGGCTGTTCACTAGGTTTTGGAACAGAGCTATATGTATAACATCTAAAATAATGTAAAATGGATGCATACATTAAATGTCATAATTTTAGACATTATACACATACAAATTAAGGTTGAATCTAAGATTATCTAATTAATCTTAGGATGAAATGACATTGAAAATACTACATTCAGAGTAGCAGGTCAAGTTAGGAACCACATGGTAGCCACCAATTCTCATCAATACCATAGCTAATGTTGACAGGAAGGATGCAAAGTATTCATCAGTCATCTCCATCATGGCACATCCAAAGCAATTTCCCTTTAAAGTCTCAGGAGAAATGTAATCCCCCACCCCATCCAACCACAATTAAAAAACACATTTTCTAGTTTCATGCCGACGGAAGAAAGGACGCCCCCTATCCGGTAACCATGGAGGTGGCGTATCCCCACGTCCTGCCCGAAGTTACAATCTAAGTCATCACTGAAAGGGTAAATCTTCATTAGTTAAAAATGTGACACACTCGTGCCTTAGTCCAACGACACCAAAGAACCCATGATGCTTCAGTAGCTTAAAACTAGCTTAGCTCAACCAGTTTCCCTTAAAAACATGGAAGGTCTGCGAGCTTCACCAGCTACACTGGACTGAGGGTGTCCCTAAATCAGTTTTCATATTTAAGATGATGCCATTTACTTTGAGGCTCATTTTCGATGATCAAAGGATGTGCAAGTCTTCTCTTATAAATTTGTTTCAATACTGCACTAATTAAAGGCCACTAAATGGTTATTCCACAGAGAGAGAGAGAGAGAGAGAGAGAGAGAGAGAGAGAGAGAGCGCTTTGCTTTATTGCTTTGGCAGGTGAGCTCCTCTTGCCAGAGCTCTTGTTTCAGTTCAAGGCTTTTCCTGTTCTCTGGTGGGACAGGAGTGTGGGATGGGGCTGTATGAGCTATGATGGGTTTGCATGTATGCATGTGTGTGTGTGTCAGGACGGGTGGATCATACAGCCTCTGCTCTGCCCAGAGGAGAAAACAGCCTCAGCCATTGATCGACTGCAATCAATTGATTTATTTGCTGCAATATCTGTTCCTGCAGTGCAATCACACTCCAACTATATAAATGTGATGCTAAAGTGTTGTGGATAAAATATCTACTAACTTATATTTCATTTTAAATTTATATTTCATTTGTTTGTGTATTTAAGCAATACATTTATTCACTCTTCCAGACCCAAATTATAGGCATTTTGTTTCTGGTTTACTAGAAATTATTCCTTTATAAGGTATACTAATAAAGGACAGGCAGATACTATTTTTTATTTTTTATTTTTTTTTTTTTTTTTACTTTACACCTGCACATTATTCAATTAAAAACAACAATTTTATTAAAATAGTATGGGACCTAACAAGCAGTATCTATCTATCTATCTATCTATCTATCTAATTTATTTGTTTACTTTAATAATGTAATGTCTTTACAATTGCACATTATTAAATTTAAAACATAATTGTATTAAAGTAGTTGGAGATGTAATGAGCAATATGATTTATAATTATTTGTTTATTTATTTTAATAATTGAATAACTTTACACTTGCACAATATTCAATTAAAAACAACAAATTTATTATAGTAGTAGGAGACTTAATGAGCAATATTATTTATTTATCTATTTGTTTACTTCAATAATTGAATGACTTTACAATTACACGTTAGTAAATTTAAAACAATTTTATTAAAGTAGTTGGAGAAGATATGATGATTTATTTATTTTAATGAAATTATTTTTATTTTTAATCATTTAAAAAACTTTACACTTGCACATTATTCAATTAAAAACAACAAATGTATTAAAGTAGAATGAGACTTAATGAGCAATATTATTTATTTTTTTGTCTATTTGTTTTGTTTTTACAATTGCACATTATTAAATTTAAAACATAATTTTTATCAAAGTAGTTTATGTTATGAACAATTATGTATTTATTTGATGAATATTAATTTATTGAATCATTTATTTTAATTATTTAATAAGATCACAATTACACATTATCCACTAATTTTATTAACATGGGACTATCGTTTCTCAGGATGATCCTAATGCCCAGAACAAGCTGGAGGACCCCGTGAAGGCCCCCCCACCCAAAGAGGACGAGTCGCTGAACATCCAGAACTCGCTCACCCCTAAGCACGAGAACAATAAAGTGCTGGGCGAGGAGAACTCTTCGGAGGTAAACTCGCTGCAGAACAACATGATGTAGAACAGAAAAAAAAAACTCCACACAACCACGTCCACGATCACTTATAGCATTGAACCGCAGATGGTACGAGCAGCCACACCCACCACACCATCACCACATGACAGAATACTTTGAAAACCCCGCCCCTCATACCCACTCAGTCTCCGCCTCCTGCCCCGCCCCGCCCCTTGTTGCAGTCTTTTTGCCCCTGTAGTCGACCCGCCCCTGACTCAGCCCTTATATATACACACACCTACCCCTGCCTAACTGAATTACGGCATGCGTTGGTGTATATTGTAAAAAAGAAGAAAAAAGTAAAACATATTCGGGGTTTTAAATATAAAACGTTGTCATAAAAGAAAAAGCTACTGAGAGGTTTTGATGTTTGTCTGACTAATTCAGTGAGTATGTATAAATATATGGAAAACATGCTTGGATTGATATAAAGAAAAAAACACAATGTGTCTTTGTTTTGATGTGATTTCTAATCCTTTGATGTACTTGTTTTATTTTGTACTTTTTTGGGAATATAAACTACGAAGATAAAAAATCTGACAGTTGTTGAAATAAACCTTTTTAACACTAAAGTCCTTGTCCCTGTGTGGTCCTAGCCTGTGTTTTTCCCCAGCTAGATGCTGTCTTGCACTTTGCTTGAAATTACGCATGGCTTTTTGATACCTGTTCAATGCCCTGAAGTCTGCATCAGTTTAGACCTTCACACTGACATCGTTGTGCAGAAGCCGCTAAGCCTATCATAAGGTGGGTGACCCAAAATCATACACATATTTCTGCTATTTCCCTGACAAATATGAATTTCAAAGCTGTTAGGGATCACCTAAAATAATCGGACCCATATTAGACAAATCATATGTCTCTCTTTTGGTACACACAAAGGTTTTAGATTTTACCTTTGCGTGAATTTAAAAAAAGAATTCATTTTAGAAATAGAGATCGGACCCCCCGTTAGACCCTTGATTTAAAAATTTGAAGTTTTGAAAATTGGCTGTTATGATGTATGGGCCCGATCTGTAGTTACACCAGAGGTGTAAAGAGTACCTGAAAACCATACTTGAGAAAAAGTACAGATGTCTTACAGCAAAAATGACTCCATTACAAGTCACCAATTCTAATACAACTTGAGTAAAAGTCTTAGGCCGGTTCCATAGACAGGGTTTAGATTAAGCCAGGATTAAGCCTTAGTTCAATTAGGGCATTTAAGTAGCTTTTAAAAACGTGCCATAGAAAAAAAAAACGTTACTTGTGTGCATCTTGAGACAAAAAAATTCCACTGACATAGTTTAAGATATCATATTTTACTCATACTGATTGTATATAGACTCAAAGATGCACTAGTCCTCAAGACCTAATGACAGTGAAAAATAAGAAACAGTTGATTTGTGAGGAGAGCAATAGCTACTGTTTATTTTCAAAAATCTAAATATAACTCAAAATTGCAATTAGTCAAGGTCAATACAACAGCCTCTTAAACGTCTCAGTTAAGCTCAAAAAGGGCATACGTAAACCAATATCCCTCACATTCATGTAAAGTATCCTTGTTGACAAGTTTGGGTGAGTAAGGGCAAAACACACAGTATATAGTATAGTTTAATGCCCTGTAGATGGCGATATCAGTTCTTTTGTAGCAGAAGTAAACTGCTGCAGAAAAAGTTAGGTGCCATGCAAAATGTGAGTAATTGCATTACTTATCACATTGGAGTAGAGAGTGCATATACTTATTCAAAATTATAATCAATGCTAATATCTTTGATGCTCAGTAAAACTACAAACTAATTAACTAAACTAATTACACTGAAAATACTTTACACCACTGAGTTACACTGAATATTGAATCTCCCTGCAGCCGGTGCAGTTGTCAAACGGACACTCCGAGATTCCTTTCTCTGTTAAATTAATCACAAGTTCTTTATTGTGGTTTCCTCTTATGAGTTTTTGACGAGGAGGTTTGTTTCAGCCCAGAGCAAAGACTCCTTCCCCTAACCACACTAATAGAGAGTTCAATTGCCAGCAAATAGGAAGCAGACGCACAGCTGAGGCAATTTTGTATTTAGCAATGTTAGTCAGCTATTATTTTATTTTTTTATTTTTAATGTAATATTTAAAAAAAAAAAAAACTTTGTTATGTTATGTTTGTTTTTGTTTGGTTTGTTTTTGTTTTTATTATTTTATTTTATTTTTTACGTTATTTTATTTTTGTTTATTTTTGGTTGTGTTATGTGTTATATGTTATGTTTTTAGTTTAGTATGCTTCATTGTTTTGCTTTGTTTTGCTTTGTTTATTTGTTTTTGTTTTTGGCTTGGTTTGTTTTTTTGTTTTGTTTTGTTTTGTTTTAATGTTTTATTTTTTATATTTTATCTTTATATTGTATTTTATCAAGGGCCTCTGCTTGGTGTCTTTGTGTTAATCTGTATTATAATGAACAATAGGGACCACTTCATCCTCTCATACACAGAGCAACACAAGTACCTTTTCAATGCACCACAGATGAAATCAGATCCGGGAACATATAGACCTACATAATCACATGAGTCTGTTATATTGTCTGTGAAACTCAGTATGTTTCTTTTTCAGAGTTTAAGAGCACTTTGCTTAGTTTTGGCCAAATCTGAGTTTGTGGCAGCTCCACTTATTACAGCCTTTTTCCTAATCTAATTCCTGCCCGCTGCCATGACAACAGCATATACACAAGTATCAAAAACAAGGGAGTGTTGACAACGTGTGCTACACACACTAAAAATAAAAAATGCCCTGAGGTGGCCCTCAGTCTCAGACACAGTGAAAAAAGGACACAGTATTAATGTCCCCATGCAGGGGCTGCTGTTTCAAGTTTTTGTCGAACCAAAACCAACTCAATCTCACCACGGCTCTCTCTAGCATTCTTTCTTCTCTCTCTCATTTTTCATTGCTTTCCTTCCCTCCCCTTCCTTTTTTCTGCCGTGTTGATCTTCATGCAAATGCAATTCTGGGGGTGTAATTAATCACATTCTGATACTATGGGTCATAGATTGAGAAAAGCATACAGCAAAATACAAAGGAGATTTGCTCAAAAAAGTAGCATCAAAAGTGTTTGGACACTTAAGCCAAACTATATAACTATATATATATAGTTTGTATATATATGTATATATATGTTGTTTAAAAGAAATGGTTAAGAAAAGTGAAGTTAGATCTGAAAAGGTAGATATCATTAGTTTGCGGATTTAAAATAATGGCGTTTATACATAAAGTAAGGCCTAGAGTAAGTGTCCAAATACTTTTGGAGCCAATGAGAGATGCACTACATCATATGCTATTGTTCCAAAATTTCCTTTCAATTCTCCTTTCTTAACCTAAATGTGAAGGAAAGCAGCTGGCAAATAATTAACTCAGTATATTTTATATGAATACCCTCTGACGTCAAAAGCTGTATCAGAGAAAACATTTCATACTGAGGTGTGGCAACATCCGCCTACACACCAACATGTGTACATGCGTGCAGCATCCCTGCTTCCCCAATGGCTACAGATACAGTGGAACGATGACATACAGATCTCAGACAGAGTTCAGCCATTGGCCGTTGGAAATTCGAGGACACATGCACGCACACACACACGTTCAGAGCATTGGTTTAGGAGATTTAGATTGTGTGGGTTCATTAGAACATGCTGAACTAATAAGAAATGCTTAAGATTATTAATGAGGCATTTGGAATGTGGGCTGAGAAGCCTTTATAATGGAAATGGGTCTGATAGATTATGGCTCAAAAGCTAAAAATACTCCCACGCAGGGCTGTAGCTGGGGTATCCAGGGCCCCGGTGCAGGTTGTTGCTGTGGGTCCCCTTGAAATCGTGTTCCGGGGAGGGGGGGCTGCACCCCTCGGTTGAAATCACAGGGCCCCCCTAAGGCCAGGAGCCCCTAGAATCCTTTCGCCCTGCTAGCGACAACCCTGCTCCCACACCCTCCTTTTCCTCAAGTGTGTTTTGTCCTGCTGAGTTTAGCACATTCTTTTGATGTTGAACATCACGTGAGGTCTAAAGTAGCAGGTGCAATTGCGGGAACCAGCACGGGAATGAGAGTGACAGAATGAGAAGAGATCTCACAAAACAAGTCTAGGTCACATTTCACCCTAAAGTCTAAATAATATAATGCAAGAATAAATTATTTTCATAAAAAATCTCATTACTGTAATGCATTCAGTTATTAATATTATTATCATCAATATTATCAGTGGAATGTAATGCAGTAATTTAAATGTATTTTTTTTATTAATGTATTTATTAATTAAAAAAAATTTTTAATTACACCTAGATCAAGAGTTTAATTCCAAGGAAATGCATGATGGTTAACATATATACCTTGAATTTATTTATTTTACTATAGTAATACATTAAAATGAATGCATTACATTCCACTGAGAATATTGGAAATAATAATAATAGCTGAATGCATTACAGTAATGAGATTTGTCATGAAAATGATAGATAGATAGATAGATAGATAGATAGATAGATAGATAGATAGATAGATAGATTAAAATTTCTATAATTTCCATGTATTTATTTTTTTATGTAATTTTGCTGCCAAATGTGACGACAGCTAAACTACACACTAGGAAATATGCTTATGTCTCTAAGGACACATTTTATTAGTATAAACAGATATCTCTGTGCGCCAATGGAAATGTGCTTTGTGCACTTGTCTTTGCCTGTGTTCTCTTTGCAGGGACGAATGACAATTGACGTGGAGTTTCACCTTCCCAAAAAAGCCAAAGTCTTACCTAAGCCCAACCCGCTAGTCCACTATGATGTGTTCCTTTATAAAGTGGCTAAATCGCCTGTGAATGGCAGGGTGAAGCACAGGGTGAGATGGGAGGACTGTGAATACTGTGTCTATGAGTCTCCCTTCTACAGCCCGGTCAGCACACGCTCACTGCCTGCAATCATCCACAGGAAGACCTCGCAAGGACATGACATGCACTCCCTGTGTGCCCTCTGAGCAGAGACTCTGACCAGTCACATCAGAGCAGGCTTTATTTATCCTCATGGTGCTCGATCAACACTGTAAAATGGAGACTTTCATACAGACATGCATACTTGCTTAATAAAATTATGCTCAGACTGTAAATATGAAGAATCAACCAAATATAATGTGATAAGATAGCTAACGTTCTGGCAAGGTTCTCTTAAAGTAATGAGCAAGCGTTCTTCCAGTAACGTTAATAAAACATTCATTCAAAGTTACAAGGTCTAATGTTCTCAAAACGTTAGCACAAAAGCATTATTTATACATCATTCATGGAGCTTTCTTTTGGTAACACTTTATTTCAATGGTCCACTTTAGACATTCTTCTAACTATAAGTGTCATCTAGCATGCACATAGACTGTCTGCTTAACATCTGCTAACACTTTATTTTGATGGTCCCTCAACAGACATTCTACTGACTGTAGTTGCAAAGTTAGTTATAGTTAGTAGAGTCTAAAGTGGACCATCGAAATAAAGTGTAATATTTTTTTTCTGAAATGTTTTGATGTTCATCTAATCTTTAAATTTCATTGCCTGTTTCAGAATGTTCAGAGAAGATTCAAAAGTAACATTTACATAATGTTTGCTTAGTGCTGTCAAACGATTAATCGCGATTAATCACATCCGAAATAAAAGCTTGTGTTTACATAATATGTGTGTGTGTACTGTGTATAATTATTATGTATATTTGAATACACACACATGCATGTATATATTTAAGCAATATTTGCATGTATATACTGTATATATATTTATATAATTTATAATATATATAAATATTTTATTTATAAATATAACACATTTGTCTTAAAAATATACATGGATATGTGTGTATTCAAATATACATAATAATTATACACAGTACACACGTATATTATTTAAACGCAAGCTTTTATTTCGGACGCGATTAATCACGATTAATTTGCATAACCAATATTTTTTTTTAAAACTGTTTTAATAACTTAATTGGAACATTAGCAAACCATTCTTAGAACATATTTTTGTTAGCTGATGCTAATTAAATGCACTGTACCATAATGCATGAAATGTACAGCAAATGAATAAGCTCGTCGCTGAGCTAATAAAAATGGACATCTCTTGGGAATATATCATCAGCAGATTGTTTAGGAAAACCTTTTTCTGCAAACAATAAATCAGACTGAAATAGAGTGAAATAGATCACCTTGTGTTTTTGCACACATGCGCATTTTGTAATTTATAGTATGATAAACAGGTTGAGAAAATGAATAAATGCTACCACATGTTTTGCTGCAAATTTGACACACTAAAAGCCTGTAAAAGTTTTGTGGGACACAAAAGAAGATATTTTGAAGAATGTCTGTAACCAGAAAGTTGATGGACCCTATAGAGTTGTTTTTCCATACTATGAAAGTCAATGGGGCCCATCAACTGTCTGGTTACCCATATTCTTCAAAATATCTTCTTTTTGCAGGCTTTTATTTACCAAGCCCCTCTCCACATGCTTACAAAGCATGATCGATCTACCAAACCTGATCTCCGTTTGAGAACGTGTTGGGTTTGGCTAACATGATCTGTGGAGTTCTTACAGAACCGAGGTCTGTGCGAGTGTGAAAAACGACGTGTGGTCAAAGGGGCCTCCGCAAAACCGAAAGCAACAGGGCTGTCTCTTGAACCGCAGGGAGCTTCAGGGCCCCTTTGTGTCACATGGGATTAAATTAGCACGGTCCATTACCTTCTCTGTGACACAAACACACAATGGCCTGCTAGTGAAACCAAATACACACACTGTGTCAGAGTTTTGTTTCTCACACATTTTTTCATAAATCACAGAAAAACACTGATATTTTCTACAATATAACTACTGAGAATTTAATTATTAAAGTGTCAAGAAATAAGGTATTTGACCGAACCCTGTCAAGGTGATAATCATCCACAGTCCACCATAACATGAACAAGGTCAAAGTCAAAGTTTAATTGACAAATGTGCAACAATAGTATTTGCTGACAGTGAAATAAATCATATAAAATTAATAAAAAATAAGTTAAAAGCAGCAAAGTTTAAGTGTGTGTGTGTATATATATATGTGTATATATATATATATATATATATATATATATATATATATATATATATATATATATATATATATATAAATAATGTGCAATAATTAAAAAAGAAGCAAGGTATAATTTATTTTTATTTATTTTTTTAAAAACTTCTAAAATCTACATATGATTAACATGCCTAAATCACATTTCTCACTGAGATCTAAAAAAAAGAATATACTAATAAATTATTTTCATAACAATTGTCATTGTAGTAGACATATTTTTTTCTTATTCCATGTACATACTAGATGACAAAAGAAGACCACACCATTTTTATATTTATATATGCTGCACATATATATCTGTGGCAGTCATTTGAACTGGATTATTATTTTGAAAAATGGCGTGGTCTCTTTTGCCATCTAGTGGTTGAGTATTCTATTACATGCCGAGTGGATGGGATGGGGCTTTTATTTTGAAACACTTGTTCTTTTATCTATCATTGTTGTCTCTGGCTTCTTGATGCGTCATTACTACGCGAGACCCTTGAGTTACTATGTAACAGCAGAAGCCGAGCTTTCCAAATTACATAATTGTATGCAGGTAAGTGATTTTACCCACTTTTTATGAATATAATTTGTATCTAATTTAGCAGTCATTCAGGGTTTTTAGGCAAACGTTTACACATTTTGTCTTCTGTTTTTTTGCTGTATGTCAGCAAAGGCAAGTAAAGCATGTTAGAAAGTCTGCAAACATTGACATTCATTTTTAATGTAGCTTTCTTCTAAATGGCTACAAGGAATAATTATTATTTGCAGGATGTTTGGCGTCTGTTTTATAATGAGACTCATTCTAGTCTACAATGTAAGGATTAAGTTCAACTCTGACCAGTTGCATAGATAACGGTCAGTTTGTATTGAAGGACACATTTTTGTTCCCTCTTTGTTTGAATATGATAAATCACCTTATCAGGGGCCACCACCCTGTTACTCCACCCTGGACCTCTACTCGTGACAGTGTTGAAAACCCTTCTTAATCTTTCAACTGTCAGAAATGCATTCAATGCACATTGCACAATATGACCAAGTGACAGAATGTTCCTCAATTTTAGTGTTTTGTTTATTCATGAATTATGAAAGGACAGGTTGCATGTTTGAGTAGGCTAACTCTGCGTGTTTTCATGGTCAATAACACTTCTGTATTGTTTACTCATTGTCTTGCTAATGTAAATGTTCATCCATTGTCATTTTAGACTTTGGTCTGTCTTGTTGCAGGTGTGGAAGTGTTTGGATCTAAATGCAGAAGATTGTAGCAGTGCTTGGTGGGGGGATTGGGGGTCTGTCAGTCTGTCATCATCTGAGCAAGAGTCCTAATGTTTCCAAGGTACAGTATCAGTGAATAATTTACATAAAAACTGTTCAAAAAAGATGTTTTAATGTTTTTGAAAGGAGTCTCTTGTGCTCACCAAGGCTGGAAAACACATATACTGTGAATATTAAGTTGTGAAATATTATTAAAATGTGAAATAACTGTTTTATATTTTAATATATTTTAAAATGTAATTTATTCCTATGATGGCAAAGCTGAATTTTCAGTCTTCATTGTCGCATGATCCTTCAGAAATCATTCTAATATGCTGATTTGATACAGAAACATTTCTTATTATTATCAATGTTAAAACAGTTGTGCTACTTACTTTTGTATAAACTGTTATACATTTTTTTTTATTCTTTGATGAAAGTTCAAAAGTTCAGCAATTTCTTTACTGTCACTTTTAATTATTTGATTGCATACTTGCTGAATAAACATATTAATTTCTTTGAAAAAAAAGAAAAGAAAAAAAATCTTCTAAACTTTTCTACTAAACTTTTGAACGGTAGGGTAGATATAATATGTTAAGATAACAGGGAAAACATGCTCTTCAATTGAAAAATATAATCCACCATTTACTGTTTTGATCATTTAGATCAAGGGTCTTCAAGCTTTTTCATGCCAAGAACCCCTTGTTGCATAATGAGTCAATGTGGAACATGATGATAGATTTAGCTGAATTTTTCATTTGTTTACAAACATAATTTTGGCAAATAAACTTTCACTGCTATCCTCAGGACCTAGACCGCTTGTGATCATTGATGATCTTTTTAATGTGATGATTTGATTCAATAGATCTGCTTCCATTTTAATCAACACATTTACTCTAACCACTGTACCGCCTCTGCTGATGTAGATCGTGCTGCTGGAGGAATCTGGGAGATGTGGGGGTTGGTTGAGCTCCACACGGAGGGATGATGGGGCGGTGTTCGAGCATGGACCACGAGGGGTGCGACCTGCAGGTGCTACCGGATGGAACACTTTGAATATGGTATACATATGTGAATTTATGTACATAGAAAAATCTATATAAAGCTACATGAAGTTTTACAAGCACATTTACATTTAATTTAGTAATTTAAGAATTTCAATTAACATGATCACATGCATGTAATCTCTGATATTATAATTGGTATGTAAAATCAATAATTGTGTTGTACCTAAACAATTACTGTTACTCGCAACCTCTCATGGCTTATTGCTTTTATAAAATGGGGAGGCAACAGCAATATAATAAAAGACCAATGTTCAATTATAGTTACATTTATTTATAATAATAATAATAATAATAAAGTATTATTTTGCCCAAAATTGTGCATTCATTTTTAATCAGCTTCAGTCAAGAATTGAGTCATTTTCATAACAAACTTTTAATATCACCCATCTTGAGATCAGGGGTCCGTTCTTCGTAGCTCGCTTAATACATCTGAGATGATTTGACAGATCCCAGATCTTATAATCGTGATAACTGATAGTTAATTTGGTTCTTCAAACGATTTTGCGGACTGGATTAAAATATCTGGATTAAGTTATCTAAGATTACTGCGCGTTCTTGTGTTCCCTGAAGAGGGCAGATGTATGGATACTCGAAACCACGATTGGCTGGCGGCAAAACAGCAACGTAATGACATCCTATAATTAAAAAAGCCACTTGGCAAAAAACGTACAAAAAATTTCTGGACCTTTATAAAGAAACAGCCAAACGACCAAACCAAATTAATGCACGGCTCAGATTAACTGTACAGCATGTGTGTAAAACTCCAATAAAATTATAAAGTAATTATTCCATCAAAAATAAATCTCTCAATCAAGTGGCTGTGTCTATAGTATTATACACCTTTTACACAACATTATAATATTATTTTCAAATACATGTTTATATTATTATTATTTAAAATTATTATTGCCCCAGGTTCTAAAGTAGCAGTGGCTGGGCCAGATTTTAAGTATCACCTCAAGATGCAATCTAATCCTGTTTACATGAAATAAGCCTGCTCCCGTGCAGGTTTAATCTTACAGACCTGTTGCTATGACAGCAAGTCCAGGATGAGCTTCGAAGAACCAAACAATCCAAGATCATGCAAAATCGTCAACAATCAAATCCGGCTAACTGAGTTAGCGACGTACGAAGAACGGACCCCATGTCTGTCTTGGCCATTGTTGTTGTTGTTCCTTTGCATGGCCACAAGAGGGCCACATTTACATTACATTTATTACTTATGCATTTATATGTAGTCGTTAAGCAGATGCTTTTGTCCTAAGCAGTGTTATTTTAGTTTTTGTTTTATTATAGTTTTATTCATATTTTAAATTAGCTTTTATTTTTTTATATTTTTAGTGTTCATTTTTTGTTATTTTGTTATTATTTTTTTATTTAATTTTAAATTTTAGATCATTTTAATTTACTTATTTCCAGTTAATAATCTTAGTGCTTCACACTGATCTATATAATGTTCTCTATTTAGATCAGTGGTGCTTCAACTAAACGTTTTTCATCTTTTTGCCAAGGCAGCGTTTCTAATTTTCATTTAGTTAATGTTTTTCAACTATTATTTATATATTATTTTATTTCAGCTTAATCTCAATTAGTAGACATGTTTTTAATAGTTTTTTAAATTTTTTTATTAATGATAATAACCGATCTCTTAAGTGAATTACTGTACACATGAGGAACATCACAATGTGTAGTTAAAGCCAACAATTTTTGCAGTACATAATGCCAAGATTTAATAGTAAACAAGATAAGTAAACTAGCTAGAGCAGATGTGTAATGCAAAGAAGGCTGCATTTATTTGATCAAAAATACAGCAAAAATATATTGTGAAATATTACTAAAATTTTATATTTTATAAAATGTAATTTACTCCTGTGATGATAAAGCTGAATTTTCAGCATCATTACTCCAGTCTTCAGTGTCACATAATCCTTCAGAAATTATTCTAATATGCTGATATGATGCTCAATAAACATTTATTATTATCAATGATGTAAACGGTTGTGCTGTTTAATATTTTTGTGGAAACTGTGATCCCTTTTTCAGCATTCTTTGATGAATAGAAAGTTCAAAAGAACAGCATTTATTTGAAATTCCTCAAACTTTTGAATAGTACTACATAAAGACAAAGTGCAATACCTTTTTGACAATACCATTCTACCGCCATTTATTCCTAATATTAATTGAATTTTCATGCATATGCATCATCTTCTCTAATTTACCTGAAGTACTTTGCGGAAGTGTGCAAATTGCATTCCAAGAGATAGAAAAGGCTGTTAGTCTAAGTGCCGGCCAATGAAATGTAGCATTTACAGTGTACCTTTCTGCAGGCCCCTACAGATTAATGCTCATATTTACTGTTCTAGTAATTGTTTTCTTGTGCAGGTCTCTGAGTTGGATCTTGAGTCTAAAATCCTGCCAATTACGAAGGATCATGTGGCGTCTAAGAACCGCTTCTTGTATGTAAAGGGACAGCTGCACAAGATGCCATCAGGACCTGGGTGAGAGAAAAGTCCACCGTGCATAGTTATCTATTTAAAGTCATAAATATTTCTCATCTTGTTCTCCTTTCCTCTAGTGGGGTTCTCCGCACCATCCCTCCTTTCTCTCGTCCCATAATACAGAGTGTTCTGAAGGAGATACTGATCAGTAAAGGGAAAGAGGAGGACGAATCCGTTCATGCTTTTGTGTCCAGACGACTGGGTTCTGAGGTGAGAACACAGAGTTTGTGCTGTACAACATGCTTCGCTGCCACGGCAAATCAGTCTTAAATGTGTAGCGTCAGAAGAGAATCTGAAACTGATTCAACCCACCTGATTCTCTCTCTCTCTCTCTCTCTCTCTCTCTCTCTCTCTCTCTCTCTCTCTCTCTCTCTCTCTCTCTCTCTCTCTCTCTCTCTCTCTCTCTCTTTCTCTCTCTCTCTCTCTCTCTCTCTCTCTCTGTCTCTCTCTCTCCCTCTCTCTCTCTCTCTCTCTCTCTGTCTCTCTCTGTCTCTCTCTCACTCTCTATGCAGTTGGCAGATATAGCCATAGACAGCCTGTGTAGAGGAGTTTTTGCTGGAGACAGCAGACAGTTGAGTATACGGTCCTGCTTTCCACCTCTTTATGAAGCAGAGCGGTCTTGGGGCTCCATCATGCTGGGCATGCTGATGGGTTCAGGTGAGAGCTGGAGGTGTAAACCTAGTGTGGTGCATTTTTTCTTTCTTTCTTTTCAATATGCCACCATGCGATACATAAACAGTTGTGCTGCTTAATGTTTTTATGTAAACCAGGCTAAATTTCTTTGATCAAATTATATACTCCGCAAAAAAACGTTCTCCCACTTTCAACTGCTTTTTTGGTAAATATTTGTATGAACCTAAAAAGATTCATGCAAATTTCACAGACATTCAATTAACAGAAATGAAATAATTAGTTCATTATTATGAAATAATGGTTGTTAGACGTGGTTTGGCACTGCAAGGACAATCAGCTGTTCTTCCTTTCTCTCTGTAGCACTCTCTCAGGCGTCTTACCTTACAGACATTGCAGTTTATTGCTCTGGCCACATCTGCAGTCCTCATGCCCAGACTTCAGACTTCGACAAAAAAAGACTTGTGAAATTTAAAAAATCAACTCAAGTCTTCAATCCTTATCTATTGTAAATGAAGAAAAAAAAGCTTTATTTGAATGTACGTGACATGGTAGATCGGACCCTTGTCAAAGAATTTGATTACGGATGTCTGTGTATTGCGCGCGTCATAAGAGTCTCATGAAACATGACAGGATCCATCATGCCATATGTTCTCACATTTGGATGTATTACCGTGTCAGATCGGCTAGATGCAAAGAATGTGTGGAAAACAATTAAAGACACCGGAACGGCATTTTATTAGACATTGCATCCACAAAGGTTAGTGACATTAACTCACACAGCTCGCTGTTTTACTGTGGTGTAGCTAGGTGGCTCTTTTGGATTGCCTGCCTATTAAAACATAAATAAAATCTAACCTTTAAACCTAGCACTACGTTTTACTTTTATCAATCTTTTCGCAGTTTTTCTCTCTCTTAATGTGTGTCTACGAAAGAGAGATAGAAAGATGTTAATCCATTTATTTCTTAAAGCGCATATTTTAACGTATCGCAATCAGCATGCGTACAGTTTTCTATTGACTAGAAACAACTAGAAACGTTCGGAGCATCAATAACAACGCTGTATAACAAACGTGACTGGTGCCATCTTGTGTCCACTCAGCGACTGTATTGAAAATGACTACTCGTCTTGTTGCCAGCACAATTGTTTTTTATTTTACATTATAATGGATTATAACGTAACAGGATGGATGTATGCCTTACATCTTAGGTATATGATAGAAAGGTCATGTATTTTGTCTAAATAAAAAAAAAAAAAGGATTTTTAAATTTTTTTTTTTTTTTTGTAAGACATAAAATGACTTGAGACTCGGCTCAGACTCGTGAAAAAAGACTCCAGACTTGACTCGGACTCCAGTGATTAAAGACTTCAGACTTGACTCGGACTCCAGATGAAAGACTTGTGAACATCTCTGCTCATGCCTCCTGCAGCAGGTCTATGTCATGTTCACACAGGTGATGCAGGGACCCTGGGCATCTTTCTTCTAGTGTTTGTCAGAGTCAGTAAAAAGGTCTGTTTAGTGTCCAAGTTATTGGAACTGTGACATTAATTTACTTTTGCCTATAAATTGTTATGACCAGATTTACTAATCAGGGCAAATTATCTTGAGAGCGCAATCCCATAAAAGCACTGATGGGAGTGGAAAGTTCTGACAATGTGCAAATTAAAAAACACAGACGCAGCCGGATCATTTCCATAATGACCAATGCAATATACCAATAGCAGCGCAAATTAGCGTCTGGTTTACCCTTTTTTTGGGTGTAAATAATGGTACAAATACCAGTAAATTGACAAGGGCAAACCTTAGTAAATCACCTTGCGTGATTTATTTAAATACTCTCCTCGCATGATTTTGTGTCTGAAAGGGAAACTCCTACAAATGCATATGCAATAATGTCAACCACAATATAAAATATAAAATATAAAAAAAAATAACTGTCCACACCTTTCCAGCGCAAATTTTTCACTGCGTGTCTTCAGTAAATCCTGATAGCAGTTTTTAATGCCATAAGAGCGTTTGTGCAGTAATTGTTTATGGTTCATTAAAGGAGCAAGATTCCAGAGACACCAGCAGCTTCAAATACCAGTTTGCTGCTCAACAGTGGCTTTTTTATGGCTGTCCTTTTAATCCAATTAATGTTTTTGATAGAAACTTTCCTTAATAAGCCTTTATCTGACTGTAAATTACTCACAAATCGTATGATAGTTCGATAATCTCCATTCAGTTATCACACAATATAAGTTGTTTTCATGCTTTTTGCATAACATTGCACCATTTCATGCTTTTCATCTTCAGAAAGATCTTTCTTCCTCCCATATTGTAGGAGAACTGTGACTTGCTTAATAATGTGAAACAACCTAGGGTTTCCATTTACCTAAGTAGACCTGGCAAACTATTTAAAAAACCTGTCTGAGATTGATACATTTATCTAAAAATATATGGAGAAATAAAACAAACACTTTATTTGAAAAACTTAAATCTGTACCAAAATCCTACTGATATGTCACTTGCATAATAATTTGGAACACAATGTATACAGCTATATATAAAATGCATGAAATGTTATACTTAATGGATTTTGATGTTTGGTTTAATTCATATTATGTAAGGAGGTGGTCCTAAAGTAGTCCCTTCAGACTTGGCAAAGAGAGCGTCTAAAGAGTCCTGGACTCAGTGGTCTCTAAAGAGGGGCATGCAGACACTCCCAGAAGCCTTGGTGGACAAGCTGAGGATGCGAGAGCAAGTGGAAATTCATCATCATGCCAAAGTGAAGAGTCTGAACATGGACAGGGGAGGCTGGGAGGTGAGATGATGGCCCAACATGAAGGATCTTGTTCACTATTCATATTTTGACATTCAGCTAATGAGTGTGTTCTTATTTTTAAAACATTTTGTTTTCTTATATATTGTTTTTAATAGATTAAACTAGATGATGGGGCTTCTTTGAAAGCTGATCATGTTATTTCTACCCTGCCTGCATCAGGTAAATTCACTTATTTTACTGTGGTGAACTCCAATGTTTCCTCTTCTGGTACACAAGAAGTTTTTCTTTATTTTAAGTCTAATTTAGTCATTTCATTTAGTGTATGATTCCTTAGATTGATTCAAACTGAAAAGTTGAATAGAAATGTTGACATTTGTGCATTTTCTCTCATTTATTTTAGACTGCAAGCTTAACTCATGTAAAATGTGATTTATTTTGGTGTGGCACTGTAGATGCACACACTGTGCTCTACTTTGTCAGTTTATTGAAAATATTTATGTAAAGCAATTTCAATATGTCCACCAGCTTTAGCTTCTGTACTGCCCCCTGCTTTTCATCCCCTGTCGGAAAAGCTGCAATCCATCGCTTCAGTAACCGTTGCTGTGGTGAATTTGGAATATGAAGGCTTCATTCTTCCTGTTACTGTAAGTCTTCACTCAGTGATTTTAAATAGAGACAAAAACAGAGAACAGAGTAACAGAAGCTGCTTTTCCACTGCCTAACCGTTCTCATTGCTCAACTGTCCCATTCCATGCTGATCCAGCCCAGCTGGTGCAGATATGGTTTCATTGTCCACTGTGGGGCTGATAAGTTATCTTAAAGTGGGGCAGAATTAAACAAATGGCAAAACTCATTTGTTTACATACCCCCCTCTGTCACCTGGCATACCCCAGTTTGGGAACCACTGCTCTAGACCATTACATGCTCAAGTCTGCTTGTTTTATTCAATTCATTTTCTCATTGCCTGGAAGATGTTTCCTAACTGCACTGTACAAATATCAAAGCACTTTATGTATGAGTGGGCATTATTAATAATGTGTGTGTGTGTGTGTATATATATATATATATATATATATATATATATATGTGCACATGCTCTAAATATTTCAGGGCTTTGGACATTTGGTGCCTTCCTCAGAAGATCCAGGTCTGTTAGGGGTGGTGTACGACTCGGTTCCCTTTCCACAACACAATCAGAGTGGAAAACCGACCACTAGGCTGACGGTGAGACTGACCTCTCATATATACTAACTATACTAAGGTTTGGGTCAGTAATATTTTTTTTATTTTGAAAGAAATTAGTACTTCGATTCAGCAAGGACATCCATTTGGTCAAAAGTGACAGACTTTTACATTGTTACAAAAGATTTCTATTTCAAGTAAATGCTGTTTTTTGGTACTTTTTGTTCATGAAAGAATCCTGAAAAAATGTATCACGATTTACACAAAAATATTAAGCAGCAAAACTGCTTATAATAAGAAATGTTTCTTGAGCACCAAATATGCATATTACAATGTTTTCTGAAGGATCATGTGACACTGAAGTCTGACTGACTGATTCTAAAGTGTAAATTTTACAATAAAAAACATTTTTCTTTGTATTTTTTTATCAAAAAAAAAAAAGCAGAATGGTGAGCATAAAAAGCTTCTTTCAAAAACATTTAAAACATTAAATCATTTTATTATATTTGTAGTATAAAATATTTTATTTTATATTTAGTATACAATTGAAGTTTAAACATTTAAGTGGGATAAGGCAAGAAAACAGAAATATGGCAAAGTGAAAATACTCTTGAAAATGAAGAAAAAATAAATAAAGAAATGTAATAAAAAACGTTAAAGACACATTGGTGAATATTTGACACTATAGGAAATGAACCTAATGACCTGAAGGTCTGATCGGCTCTGGAGAGTTGCGTCTATGAACTGATAGCCTCAACAGTGTTGTTGTTTTTTTTTGTTTTTTTTTACACCTCGTATTAAGATGTGTTTTGGTCCATCACACCACTAAATACAGGTGTAAATGTGGTCTAATATTTTGAGCTTGTCTACTTTCAACCACTTTTTCCTGAGCTTATTTCATCCATTAGATCGAAGGATTTGAAAAAGCCCATACATTTACATTCGCCCATAGACCCTACCTTCGAAGAAATAAGGACAGAAGTGGTTAAAAGTGGACAAAAGAGATGGATTAAAACACCAGGTATAAACAGGATTGTGTCTCCTTCGTCTACTTGTGATCCGATCGACCAAAATGTATCTTAATACCAGGTGTAAACAGGGCCTCTGTCAGTCTCTGTCAGAAATTCCTCTACCGTCCCCTATCAGGAACATATTACATGCGGTAATAAAAATAGCCTTCAGTGCTCTGTGGTACTCACAACAAAAAAATGCTATTGCATTATTCATATCTCTCCCACTTAAATCATTATTTATTGAATAGATTGATGTCCTTTGCTTAGAACATGTTGTTTTTCCTGTGCTTGAAAACATCTATATAGTCGAGAGGCCAGAAACGTACAGGACCTGAGTGCCATTAGAGGAGCTGAAATATGCTTTGAGCAGTGTAAGCATCCCGAATAACATAATATAACCCCCTCAGGCTGCGAGATCAGTCCCGTGAGTGGATGTTGTGAGGACGATTCCAGCTGCTATCATCACAGAAGCCATTTCTGTGAATGATGTTAATTTCTAGTGTAATTATTGCAGCTCTGTGTGTGTGTGTGTTTGTGTGTGTGTGTGTTTGTGTGTGTGTGTTGCCTGAAGGTGATGATGGGGGGAGCATGGTTTGAGCAGACGTTTGGTAGTCCTGATTCAGTGACGAAGCAGAAGCTGTTGGATCGAGCCACCCAGGCTGTGACCTCTCACCTGGGTGTAACCTCACAACCTATATGGAGCTTTGTTGCTTTACTCAAGGTGAGACTTTGTGTTGAAATCAAAAGCATTGAAGCTGTGCATTAAAGTTATTTTATCACAGGTAAGGGGTCTTCAGTGCATAAAGCCACATTTGCCTTGGTCAGAGCTATATGAGTAGCTTATAGCTATTATAAAATGGAGCAAATATGAAATCAAAGAAATTATATAAATATAGCCTCGAGTTAGTTATTGCTTTTAATGAAATTGTGGCAAATATGAAGTCAATGTTCAATAAATAATAAAATAAAATAATGTGTAAAATGTATATGTGTGTGTGTGTGTGTGTGTACACACTATATTGCCAAAAGTTTTGGGACGTGTGCCTTTACAAGCATATGAACTTTAATGCCATCCCATTCTTAAGCCGTAGGGTTTAATATGGAGTTGGCCCACCCTTTGCAGCTATAACAGCGTCAACTCTTCTGGGAAGGCTTTCCACAAGGTTTAGGAGTGTGTTTATGGGAATTTTTGACCATTTTTCTAGAAGCGCATTTGTGAGGTCAGGCACTGATGTTGGAGGAGAAGGCCTGGCTCGCAGTCCCCGCTCTAATTCATCCCAAAGGTGTTCTGTCGGGTTGAGGTCAGGACTCTGTGGAGGCCAGTCAAGTTCCTCCACACCAAACTCGCTCATCCATGTCTTTATGGACCTTGCTTTTTGCACTGGTGTGCAGTCATGTTGGAACAGGAACGGGCCATTCCCAAACTGTTCCCACAAAGTTGGGAGCATGAAATTGTTCAAAATGTCTTGGTATGCTGAAGCATTAAGAGTTCCTTTCACTGGAACTAAGGGGCCAAGCCTAACCCCTGAAAAACAACCCCACACCATAATCCCCCCTACACTAAACTTTACACTTGGCACAATGCAGTCAGGCAAGTACTGTTCTCCTGGCAACTGCCAAACCCAGACCCGTCCATCGGATTGCCAGACAGAGAAGTGTGATTCGTCACTCCAGAGAAAACATCTCCACTGCTCTAGAGTCCAGTGGCGGCGTGCTTTAAACCACTGCATCCGACTCTTTGCATTGCACTTGGTGATGTAAGGCTTGGATGCAGCTGCTCAGCCATGGAAACTCATTCCATGAAGCTCTCTATGTACTGTTCTTGAGCTAAGAACACAAAGTTTGGAGGTCTGTAGCTATTGACTGCGACTTCTGCACACTGTGCACCTCAGCTCTGTGACCCTGCTCTGTGATTTTACGTGGCCCACCACTGCATGGCTGAGTTGCTGTTGTTCCCAATTGCTTCCACTTTGTTATAATACCACTAACAGTTGAGCGTGGAATATTTAGTAGTGAAGAAATTTCACAAATGGACTTATTGCACAGGTGGCAACCTATCACGGTACCACACATGAATTCACTGAGCTCCTGAGAGCGATCCATTCTTTCACAAATGTTTGTAGAAGCAGTCTGCATGCCTAGGTGCTTGATTTTATACACCTTTGGCCATGGAAATGATTGGAACATCTGAATTCAATGATTTGGAGGGGTGTCCCAATACTTTTGGCAATATAATGTGTATATATTCATATTCATGCATTTTTTTAAAATTTATATTTATATATATATATGGCCCATATTGATAGGATAGCATCTTGCAGTTGATGGAGATTTGTGGGATGCACATCCAGGGCACGAAGCTCCCGTTCCACCACATCCCAAAGATGCTCTATTGGGTTGAGATCTGGTGACTGTGGGGGCCATTTTAGTACAGTGAACTCATTGTCATATTCAAGAAACCAATTTGAAATGATTGGAGCTTTGTGACATGGTGCATTATCCTGCTGGAAGTAGCCATCAGAGGATGGGTACATGGTGGTCATAAAGGGATGGACATGGTCAGAAACAATGCTCAGGTAGGCCGTGGCATTTAAACAATGCCCAATTGGCACTAAGGGGCCTAAAGTGTGCCAAGAAAACATCCCCCACACCATTACACCACCCCCACCAGCCTGCACAGTGGTAACAAGGCATGATGGATCCATGTTCTCATTCTGTTTACGCCAAATTCTGACTCTACCATCTGAATGTCTCAACAGAAATCGAGACTCATCAGACCAGGCAACATTTTTCCAGTCTTCAACTGTACAATTTTGGTGAGCTCGTGCAAATTGTAGCCTCTTTTTCCTATTTGTAGTGGAGATGAGTGGTACCCGGTGGGGTCTTCTGCTGTTGTAGCCCATCCGCCTCAAGGTTGTGCGTGTTGTGGCTTCACAAATGCTTTGCTGCATACCTCGGTTGTAACGAGTGGTTATTTCAGTCAAAGTTGCTCTTCTATGAGCTTGAATCAGTCGGCCCATTCTCCTCTGACCTCTAGCATCAACAAGGCATTTTCGCCCACAGGACTGCCGCATACTGGATGTTTTTCCCTTTTCACACCATTCTTTGTAAACTCTAGAAATGGTTGTGCGTGAAAATCCCAGTAACTGAGCAGATTGTGAAATACTCAGACCGGCCCGTCTGGCACCAACAACCATGCCACGCTCAAAATTGCTTAAATCACCTTTCTTTCCCATTCTGACATTCAGTTTGGAGTTCAGGAGATTGTCTTGACCAGGACCACACCCCTAAATGCATTGAAGCAACTGCCATGTGATTGGTTGATTAGATAATTGCATTAATGAGAAATTGAACAGGTATTCCTAATAATCCTTTAGGTGAGTGTATGTGTGTGCTTTTTTAAAGTAAAGACTGTTCATTACATAATGGTGCCAGTGTACTTCTCTGGGTCTGAGAAAGGGTATAAAATGGTCAGGTAAAACTAATTTAGACGGTTCATTGCTACAGAATATGGCACTATTAAAGGATTAGTTCACTTTTAAATAAACTTTTGCTGATAATTTACTCACCCCCATGTCATCCAAGATGTCCATGTCTTTCTTTCTTCAGTCGAAAAGAAATTAAGGTTTTTGATTAAAACATTCCAGGATTTTTCTCCATATAATGGACTTCAATGGGCACCAAACGGTTCAAGGTCCAAATGACAGTTCCAGTGCAGCTTCAAAGGGCTTTAAACGATACCAGACGATGAATAAGGGTCTTCTCTAGCGAAACGATCGGCCATTAAAAAAAAAAGTTTACGTTTAATAAGCACAAATGCTCGCCTTGCTCTGTTCTGTGATGCGCGTTCGTGACCTCACGTAATACGCAATTACATTGAAAAGGTCACGCTTGACCTTAGTATGTGCACGTTCAACTTGTAAACACAGCTAGTGACTTGGTACTTCCGCCTACGTCAAGCGTGACCTTTTCAACGTAATTGCGTATTACGTGACATCACAAACACGCATCACAGAACAGAGCAAGGCGAGCATTTGTGCTTATAAAACGTAACCTTTTTTTAAAATTGTTTTATTTTTATTTTTTTTAATGACCGATCGTTTCGCTAGATAAGACCCTTATTCATCGTCTGGTATCGTTTAAAGCCCTTTAAAGCTGCACTGAAACTGTCATTTGGACCTTGAACCGTTTGGTGCCCATTGAAGTCCATTATATGGAGAAAAATCCTGGAATGTTTTCATCAAAAACCTTCATTTCTTTTCGACTAAAGAAAGAAAGACATGGACATATTGGATGACATGGGGGTGAGTAAATTATCAGCAAAAGTTTATTTAAAAGTGAACTAATCCTTTAATTCACATTAATTTGAAAAAAAGCCAAAAGATTTTTTACTATCGAAGTTCTCCTTTGAGCTCACAGCCACCAGATGCCCTCAGTCGTCTCTCTGGGGTTCGGTTCTGACATAAATCAAGGCAGATGGTCCATTTCTTTAAACATTACTCCTTCCCTCCATCTCTCTCTGTGGTTCATTGAGTTCAGTGAGCAGAACAGAAGCGAGTGCTGCTGTGGCAGGAGGGCTCAGAGAGGGTCACTCGTTTTCTGGCTGGAGAAGACAGTTGGGGGGGGCGAAAAGAGCAACTAGCTGCTCTACTTCATTTCTGAATGACTTATTATTAATTATATGGTCATAGAGCAGGAAGAAAATTTCCACCTTATCGCGCCCACACTTTTTTCATGCTACATTGTCTCGATGTCTTTTGAACAGTTTAATTACCCTTATACACTCTCACAGAGACAAGATATATTCAGACTGCTATTTTATCTGGAATCTCATATCTAGAAGATTTTTTGTTGAATGAATGTCATTTCTTTTGTGTATTTTTTTTTCTGCTCTGTCATTCCTGTTATTAAATCTTTTCATCTATGTGATTCTTTTTTTCAGAACTGCATTCCACAGTATCATTTAGGACACTGGAAACTACTTGGTAAGTTTATTAATCACCCAAACTCATTCCACTATCCGTTCTCTGAGCCATGTAAATGAGGGTTGTGTGTGCCTGTTTCTTATTTTCAGAAAAGATGAGGCAATACATCAGCAACCACAATCTGCCCCTTACACTGGCGGGAGCTTCCTACAATGGTGTCTCTGTCAATGATGTTATATTTAGTGGCCGGACTGCAGCTGAGGGTCTCGTTGGAAAAGTATGACATACACTAACAAATTTTTGACCGAGTGAGATGCTTTTATTGAAGATTTTAGGTTTTGATGGGCATTTTTGTGATTTCTGGGAAGGGCCTGAAAAATACACACTAACGTAAAAACAACATGCTTAACTTGAACCAAGGATGGAAAAGATTACATCCCATTGTTTGAAAATGTAATATATTTAAAAAATCATTGTTAATATAATTTGATATTAGTTCAGTTTATCTTGTTTTCCAGTAAAAATAGAAATATCTAAAATTATTAAAAGAAGATGCATTGACTTGAGAAGCAAAAACTTATTTTTTTCTTTGTTAAACCTCCCTAAATTCTCATTTATGTTTAAAACAAGAAAAAAGCAGCTGGCTTGGGAAGAATAAACTTTTATTCTCGCATGCGATTTAAGTAAATGTTGTAAAATGTCATAAAAAGCAGGTTTAGATATTTTCTTCTGAAAAACAAGATTTAAAATGTTTTTTGCAGTGAATGAGCCATCAAATAATTTTTTATCAGTAATATAGCAATCAAATTATTGTAGAACTTGACTGTCCCCATGTGGCACATGAATTAAATCTTTTTTTTTTATGTTCATCTGTAGTGAAATTGAACTTGAATGAGGAATATAATATCTTTTCATCATTCAGTTTCATCAGTTTTTGACATCTTGGGCTGGGAAATTGTCAATTGCTTGTATCTCACCCAGAACTTCTGTTTGTCTAAATCACGCTTGCCATTAGGAAAGATCACGTTGACCTATGTTCACATCACCTCAGCAACTGTCAAAAATGGCCAGAGGTCTCAAATGTTCAAAATATAGTATAGCTTTACCCCTTTCTTCCATTTGTCTGAAAGATGATGATCGTTTTCAGGTATGATAGGACAGGCTGAGATGAAGTGGCATTAAATCAGGCTGCACTAAAAACATTTTTGCACTGAAAATTTTATACCATTACACTGAAGTGGCTTCAATGGCAAATGTTCAACTTGTATTTTACATTTGAGCCAAGCAGCAGATTGCAAATGGATGTGACCATCTGCATTGTCATTGACTTTGAAAGGGCAAAAAAATTCAAAGTGTTCTATTACTCAGAGAAGCAGACTTTAATGGGTGCTTGAGAGCCATTTGTTTCACACACAGATGCTTTGCAATGTGTCACAGAGCTTCAATTTGCAAAAATGTTTTATCACAGAAATGCACAGGTGTGCCTTTTTTGTCTTTTACATGCAGTACTTGAGGCATCAGTGAATGCAGTTTTATACAGTGGATCCACTGATTGTGTCATTTCCAGCCTAGTTGTTTATAGTGAATGTGACTAAAAAGTGTGTAAATGAATTGTGCAGTATGTAACAACAATAATTCCATGAAAAACCTATTTATTATGACAACCGCTCAATAAATGATCATGTATTTTTATGCGATTATCTCGAGTATGATAAATAAAGGAGATGTGTTTGGTTTGTTAAACTGTTTAATAACTTCCATCAGACAGTGAACAATACCAGTTTAAAGTGAAGAAGCCTGCAGCTAAACAGGAGTTTACATTAATAAAACACAGAGCAAAAATTAAATATTTAATATGCAAATAACACAAGCCCACCACTTGAAAGTGAAACCATTATCTGACAAATGGTTAGTTCACCTTGAAATATTATTGTTTGCAATGACATGCTTCTGTTGTTTCCACCTCTGGGTCTGTTGACAGCTCAGTTGGAAAGTTATTTGACAGAAGGCACACTGTCAAAAACACAAAAACCGCTGTGCCTGCCAGCAACCTTGAAATGCATTGTTCCTTGTTATTGTAATTTGCACACTTTAAGTGATTTCTATCTTGTCCTGTCTGACACAATTTTGGTTATCAATACTTGTTGAAGTGAGGTGTGCTATTACTTTTTAATCAGATTTACAAAAAAAAAAAAAATCCAGATTTAGGCCTACATGCACTCTAAAAAAATCTTGGTTCTTTTTTTCTAGTTTTTGTGTTACCCAGCTCCTGGGTCAGACTCAGACATAACAACCCAGGGATTGAGTTATTTATCGCAGGCTTTTTGTGACCTCTTCAGGAGAGAGAGCGCAGTGCTGCTCCGTCAAATTGGTGCCTGTCTTCGGTAAAATACAGGTTTGTGTTTATCTTATTGTGCTGTATGTCGTTTAAATTTAATGCAAAGCAACATACAGGGTTGCGATGTGTGAAACCGTGACCTGAATGACGTAGAGTGTCGCGTCGGTCTTTTCGCCTAATGCCTTGCATAAAATGTTATGATTTTATCCAAAAAGATACAGAATATAAATACTTAGGATGTTAAAATATGTTCTCAGAACTACACAAAAACTAAACACACATAGCAACGTGCCTAAAACCATTAGAAACTGCTTAGCAACAACTTCTTGTTTCAGGAAATTTTGTAAAAATCTGATTAATAATTATGCACCATGAAAGTCCTTGTGTGGAGAGCCAAGCCAGTGATCCAAATATCTGCAGTTATGTTATTTATCATTGTTGTATTTTGTGCCCACGCTTCCCGCTAGTGGCTTAATTTAAATAATAAAAAAAACAGCATATGGTTATGTCTAGAAAGGTGGGAAAGGAAAACATATGGTCGTAAAAGAGAATACAGAACAGAATGAAAGACACATTGGTTGTGCTCTGCAGTCATTTGATGTGTGAAGGAATCTCTTAAAATCCCTTCGTGATGTGTTTGGCAGCCGTCCTCTGCTGAACTCCTGACAGAAACTGCCTGGCATCAGTTTTGCTGTGAGCTGTTATGTCCCTCTATTTTATTTCTGGGCCACTTAAGACAATTTTATACTGGTTTTGTTCACCTTGAAGGAGATGCACAGATGCAGAGTCTATCGCTTACTTAGGCTACAAGCTGGAATACTTGATTCTCATTGTCATGGTAAATTTTTGTACAAACATTTTGTATAATTATATGTAGCCTACACATTAAAGTGTGCAATTGACTGTGGTAATTTGATGCATAGCTTTGCCAGTTTAATTATGTTACAAGCACTTTTCAGCTAAATCTCACAATGGCAACTTGTTTCTCATAATTCACACAAAGTATTAGTTCACTTTAAAATGTGAAACTTTTAACGCACCCTCAAAGGCAGCCGAGATATAGCACCTCCAAATGGGCCAACAATGCAATGGCTCATCTAACTGTACTGTCGTTTGTCAAATTCGTGCATCCACAAGTTCATAACGCTACAGTAAAAATGTCTGAAAATTTGAATGATGATAGTCAAGCACACTGGGTATAAAGCCCCAGTGAAACTTTTAACTCCCCCAGATGGGCCAACAATGTGATGGCTCTTCTAAATGTATTGTCATATTGGGTCCATAACTTGTACAGTACAGTAACCAACAATGCAATGGCTATTTCAAGTCAATTTAATTAGTCAATTAAATCAGAAAGTACAGTTGTAAGATATTACAAATAATAGAATTGACAAATATTATATATGCATTTAAGCAAAATTAATTTGCATTTTAAAGCAATGAAAACATGATTATACATTTTGTATAATCATCCATATTTGATGTTCTGGAGACCTTGCATTGGTAGGTGTCATCTATTAAAAGGTGTTGGTTCATCTGAAGTCTTCGGAGGCTGGATCCAAGCTGGAGCTGGCATTAATCTCTAGTTACCTTGTGCTATTGAAATTTGTAATAATTGTTTGAATTAATGTTTTTACAGTTATTTTAACTGATATTTCTGTATTATTTACCTTTCAAAATAGTTTATTATTCTTTTCTGAAAATAGACACAATAGTATCAGGGTCCCTAAAAAGTGTGAATAAGAGAAAAAACACATGGCCCCTAAATTGAGCTGATGGCATGTACAATAATTAAAGAATACTGTAATTATATTGTATGTGCTTTTATATCTTTACAGTCCATTTTCGCTAATACGTTATTCTTTTATTCTGAAAATAGACACAAAAGCAACTCAATCCCTTAAAAAGCGTGAAAAAGAGAAAAACCGCACGGTCCTTAAATTGAGCGTGAATAAGAAGCTGACAAACGCGTTTTTAAGGTGGAACGGATAGCGTCAATAAGAAGCTGGATTCAGCCTCGTCGTCCCTTAGGGCTGGGTGATATGGCCAAAAAAATCATATCTCTGTGTTTTTTTGGTTAAATAGCGATATACGGTATACATCTCTGTATTTTCTACGTTTTTCGATTTCGATTTCGATGGATTTTCTATATCCAATATTGTCCTACCAACAATGTTATACAATGTAATTATATTAAAGGGTATGAAAAAAATATAGTGAATGTAATAAATGTAGGGTAAACTATGCAATATATTATTTGGTGCAAAAAGGGGGTTAAAATCACATTGTAACATTCTATTGTATTCTATTCTATCAATCTAAAAACAAAAATAATTTTTATTTTTTAAATTCACTAAACTAAAAATGAAAATAAAAACAAAAGCACAGACTAATTAGCCTATAGTAGCCTACATTTTATTACCCCATTATAATGGTCACTTTCATAAAATTACACTTACTTGTAGGTTTAAAATTCCACATATGGCACATTTATTGACCAACAACAAATATTTTAGCAATATGCATATTTTAGTCAGAATTATTGCGCTCCTATTCTATTGCGCTCCGTCTGATTGGCGCGCATGCGCGTGGCGGCGCTCGTCGAAGGAAGCCTGAATTTTAATAAAGGTCTTCTGAAGCAAAGCGATGCGTTTGTGTAATAAAAAAGCGTACGTCGGACGTAGTGTAAGCGTTTTGAACTGCGAGAGGCGAATAAATGTTTAAATATGGATTTATTATTATTATTTTATTTTATTTATTTTTTTTTACAAAATTCCATCGGTTTACCTCAGAAGGTCTTTATTAATAAATAAATATAAATAATAAAGCTTGGAAGCATCAGGATATTTATTAATATAACTCTGATTGTGTTCATCAAAAAGAAGAAAGTTATATACACCCATGGCTTGAGGGTGAGTAAATCATGGGGTTATTTTCATTTTAATGTGAACTAATCCTTTATGATCTTATCTTATGACTTTATTTCTTGTAGGTAATTGTGACTATTTCTTATTTTAAATATCTGTCTCACTCTTGTTAAATAGGCTAATTAAATCTATTTAATACATAATAATTAAACTCAAATCTATAATTCATATTTATTCATTTGAGCTGTGTACATCAACAAATTGCTGCATAGGGACTAAAACAGTTCAAAACATACACTTACCATTCAAAAGTTTTAGGTCAGTAATTTTTTTTAAGTTAATACTTTTTTCAGCAAGGACACATTAAAATGATCAAAAGTAAAGACATTTATATGGTTTTCAACATTGATAATAATAGTGATAAGTGTTTTTTGAGCAGCAAATCAGCATATTAGAATGATTTCTGAAGGATGATGTGATGATGACAACTGAAAATTCAGCTTTGTCATCACAGGAATAAATTACGTTTTAAAATATATTAAAATGGAAAAGTATTCTTTTAAATTGCAATAATATTTCACAATAATACTGTTTTGTTATATTTCTGACAAAATAAATGCAGCCTTGGTGAGCATAAGAGACTTCTTTCAAAAACAGTGCATTTGTGGTAGATGCCATTGTCTATGTCAAAGATTTTTTAAATAAAAGAGGCTTTAAAAATTCACATTTGCGGTTTGACACTCTAATTTTTTTAAGAGACTTTCACCTTTTGTTCTACAAATAATATCACCCACTTCATTTACTCAGAAATCCATAACTACCATGGGAAATTCCCCAAGGGAATCCGTGGCTCGGATATGCTATTCTCTTACAGGTTTTAAGACTACAAACAGCTCTGTGGAAATCTGCAGCGCTTTTGAAGTTATGCATGTGCAGATTCTTTATGGAATATTCTGGCCGGTTGCATAAACTGCTACGACTGTTCATAACGTGCAAGTCAGTTACATAAAAACATATAGATTGGTCTAATCTGATACCAAAAAGTATGACTGATAGCCCCTTGTTGGTCATATTAGTATTAGTATTAGTACAGTCTTAAAATAATTGCTATGTTTATGCACTTGGTCCCTGGACAGCAATATATGTCTCTTCTCTCTGTCTAGATCCGTCTGTGAGTATCTTCAGCTCTCCAATTCCATGTTCTCCATATGCATGATCACTGTTACTCACACATGAGCGGAGTCAGAGGGACAGCACTGTTGAGAAATTAGGTCAATCGTCTTTTTCTTCTTTAATGTCATTCCGCGAGGCTGCAGCATGCTCCTCCTGTTGACAGAGCGACTTGTGAAGAGCTTCTAATGTATGAAAATCATAAGCCAAATGGCATATAATTATTATAATTAAAGCTGTTTGGTGGACTCTGAAATTCTCCTGCTGTCTGCATATATTTCATGCTCAAACTGGGTCACTAAATACCCCACGTCTCTAAGATATCACTTGGCTTCAATTTCATGCTCTTAGAATAAAATATTATAATTAAGACTTGTTTGTGTTTTGACATGCTCTTTTAAGTCAATAATAAGGAGTGCTTTGCATAATAAAGGCAAATCCACTGCAACAGCCAGTTAGATCATCCCTGGATTCTTTTTAAGCTTATTAAGGCACATCCAGAAAGGCAGGATTTTGAATACTGTCCTAAATAAATTGTTTTTTGCAGGCAGGTAAACAGTGATGTCATAATGCAAACCTGCTTGTTAACTATTAATGAGCAGCATCTGATTATGTCCAATGCTAAATCTTCAGTGCTTTTTTTGTTATATTATATCTTGTATGCCTTAAGGAAAGCAAACAAACTGCTCTGCATCTCATGAATTATAAAGCAACACAGTCGAAGTCTGTGGCAAATGGCCTTGATACATTAAGACTGATGATTTTCCTTATTCTCGTTCAGTTCAATTCTCTTGTTATTTCCACCTGTCTGGGCACCAGAGAGTTTAATTCATCTCAGTTGTTTATTATCCTTCCCACTGGTGTTCTTCCTTTTTTAGAGACGTGTATGCATCCCTGTGTCCTTATTTCTCTTTTTTATTCCACCATAGATATCTGTTCTGTTTGCTACCGCCACATGTTTTTATAAAATAAAGATCTGGCATGTTTGTCACTAAAATGCAATTTTTTTCAAATATACATGCTTTTTATTCTTCCATTTCTAAAATGTCCCTTTTACATGTTTGGCATTTATCAACATTGAAAATGTCCGCATGAAATTACCCTATTTACTTTCTTAATTTATGTTACTTAACTCTTTCCCCGCCAGTGTTTTTGAAAAAAAAAATTGCCAGCCACCAACAGCATTTTTGATAATTTCCACAAAAGATGAAAGACCCCAGAATATTTTGTTGTATGAATATCTGAACTTGCAATATGTCAAAAAAGAACAGACCCTCTGCTTTTATAGGTCCACTGTGTAATATTTATGAGGATATATTGACAGAAATGCAATATAATATACATAACTATGTTTTCAGTGGTGTATAAAGACCTTACATAATGAACCGTTATGTTTTTATTACCTTTAGAATGAGCTATTTTAATCTACATACACCGCGGGTCCCCTTACAGTGAAGTCGCCATTTTGTTTCTACAGTAGCCCTTAACGGACAAACTGCTTTACAGAGCTGCTCTCTCAGACGACGACATCTTTGTCCTGTGTCGAAAGAGAGGGGTGAGCAGTGGGCGGTTGCAATTCACAACCTCACCACTAGATGCTAAAATTTACCCACTGAACCTTTAAACAACAACAAACAAAAGTTTTATTGTCTCTTCATACATTCCTTTTTTATCAACACTTGAAAATGGGTGTTTCATTGAAAAAAGCTACATTGTTTTTCTGTAACATTAGGCAGTTTTATTTTATATGCTGTTTAATATTGATGATTGTGTTATTTTACATGTGCATCTGCTATGATAGTGGTTGAATCCAAAATCGCCCCCTATACCCTCAAATAGGGCATTATTTGAGAGGACAGCGATTTGTAGTGGTGTCCAAAACCATAGTGAATGTTAACAAGTGCACTCATTCTATCCCACAATGCACCACAATAACGAGTGTACAATAAACGGCTGTCCGAATTCACTCATTTCATTCACTCCTTCAAGTGAACTGTATTAGTGGACTAACAGTAGGGAATAGTGAATGAGGGTATAGGGGGCGATTTCAGATTCAGCCATCATTTGTTTCTACTTCTTCAGCTGTGTTTTGATCAGGAGATTCAGTACTCTTTCACAAGTTGCATAATAGCACCCCTGTTAAACACGGAAAGCCGGAAATTTCCGTCAATGGTGGGGAAGCGTTGTCTCACAAATGAAGGAAATTTCTGTTGATGGCGGGGAAAGAGTAAATACATAATGTAATAATTAATACTTAATTTTTCACCCATTCTACATCACAATACCGCTTTGCTTTTTCCCCTCTGCACCTTTTGGGTTCCATAAAACCCACTATTCTCTGATCTGATCAATTCCTAATGGAGGATCAAGTCCTAATCAAGTCCTATCCTAATTTTCATTGAATATCCTGTTTCACTTAGAAACATTTCAGATTACATCAGTAAGACTGGTTGTAAACCAGGCATGTTCATGTTGACTTTAAGTAAGTGATAATTGGCTATGGAAGCTTGTTTCTGCCACGGAATAAAAAAAATACAAATGGTAATTGCGAATTTTATCTCACAACTCTGACTTTGTCGAGTTTTTGAGAGAAAAAAAGTTTGACATTTTCTCCCAACTGTGAGTTTATATCTTATAATTCGGATCTTGCAATTAAGAAAAAAAACCAGAACTGCGAGATATAAACTCGCACTTCAGACTTTTTTCTCGCAATTTTGAGTTTAGATATCACAATTCAGACTTTTTTTCTTGCCATTCTTAAAAATAATTCAGAATTCCAAGATATAAGCTCGCAATTGCGAGAAAAAAGTCTGAAGTACGAGTTTATATCTTGCAGTTCTGGGTTATTTTCTTAATTGCAAGATCCAAATTGTAAGATATAAACTCACAGTTGGGAGAAAATGTCAAACTTTTTTTCTCTCAAAGAATTGGACTTTATTATGGAAGCTTGAAAAGATAATTGCGACTTTTTATCTCATAATTCTGATTTTTTTTCTTACAATTGCGAGTTTACATATTACAGTTGCATGTTATAAAGTCAGAATTGCAAAATATAAACTGAATTGTTACAGAATTGTGAGATAAAAAGTCGCAATTAGCCTTCCTTTTTTATTTTTTATTCAGTGGTGGAAACAAGTTTTCATAGTGGGCCAACTCAAGCTTAATTATTTTAAGTAAAATGCAACATACACATCTTTCTACATAATTTTAAGTGTCTATATTGCTTTACCTTTTCATTCTGAGTGTAAATGCCTTTGCAAGCTATTCATTGACACTCCAGATCAACAGTGTAAATGTATTGATTTATTGTCATATTGATTTATTGCTGCACAAAACAGCGTTTGACAAACAGAGATGATTTACCTTGATAATACATTCACGCATCAGGAGTTACGTACAAAGATGATAAAATGATTTAGAGAGAGAAAATTATCTTTCATTACCAAACAAATAGACATGAGCCTCCCAGCCTCTAAACAGTTGCTTGTTTATAACCCAGTGACAAGCTTTTTCCAGGATTGATTGGTATGTGTTCAGCATTTATTGTTGGATAGATTCTCAGATGAGCCTCAGAAGAGGATTAAGTACAGCTGGTCTGGTTTTAGAGCAGTTTTGGGCACTTGTCAGCTGCGCAGGTTGAAAGAACCAGCTGAACGGCAGATTGGCCAAACTATTGTAAACGAGCTTCTGTATCGGGTTGGCCTAAACACTTTCCCTCTTGTGCCTATATGACATGTCCCAAAGGACAGAATGTATTATACACACATTAATGCAACATCCCTATAGCCTTAACTTCGATTGAGAATTTAATCTGTTACACTGTTGATTATAGGTGATTTTAAACCGTTGAAACGCAATTAGCAGCGAAAAACAACTCATTTCCTTGTTCCTGTATATGTGCGCTCTCTCTATGAGAGTTTCTCAGCGCTGCCTGAGAGACCGTGACCTAAGTGCTTTTTGTCACCTAATTGGGATTGAACTGTTAAATACACATACAGTGGGGCAAAAAAAGTATTTAGTCAGCCACCAATTGTGCAAGTTCTCCCACTTAAAAAGATGAGAGAGGCCTGTAATTCATAGGTACACTTCAACTATGAGAGACAGAATGAGAAAAAAAAAATCCACAAAATCACATTGTCTGATTTTTAAAGAATTTATTTGCAAATTATGGTGGAAAATAAGTATTTGGTCAATAACAAAAGTTCATCTCAATACTTTGTTATATACCCTTTGTTGGCAATGACAGAGGTCAAACGTTTTCTGTAAGTCTCCACAAGGTTTTTACACACTGTTGCTGGTAGTTTGGCCCATTCCTCCATGCCGATCTCCTCTAGAGCAGTGATGTTTTGGGGCTGTCGCTGGGCAACACGGATTTTCAACTCCCTCCAAAGATTTTCTATGGGGTTGAGATCTGGAGACTGGCTAGGCCACTCCAGGACCTTGAAATGCTTCTTACGAAGCCACTCCTTCGTTGCCCGGGCGGTGTGTTTGGGATCATTGTCATGCTGAAAGACCCAGCCACGTTTCATCTTCAATGCCCTTGCTGATGGAAGGAGGTTTTTACTCAATCTCACGATACATGGCCCCATTCATTCTTTCCTTTACACGGATCAGTCGTCCTGGTCCCTTTGCAGAAAAACAGCCCCAAAGCATGATGTTTCCACCCCCATGCTTCACAGTAGGTACGATGTTCTTTGGATGCAACTCAGCATTCTTTTTCCTCCAAACACGACAAGTTGAGTTTTTACCAAAAAGTTCTATTTTGGTTTCATCTGACCATATGACATTCTCCCAGTCCTCTTCTGGATCATCCAAATGCTCTCTAGCAAACTTCAGACGGGCCCGGACATGTACTGGCTTAAGCAGGGGGACACATCTGGCACTGCAGGATTTGAGTCCCTGGCGGCGTAGTGTGTTACTGATGGTAGCCTTTGTTACTTTGGTCCCAGCTCTCTGCAGGTCATTCACTAGGTCCCCCCGTGTGGTGTTGGGATTTTTGCTCACTGTTCTTGTGATCATTTTGACCCCACGGGGTGAGATCTTGCGTGGAGCCCGAGATCAAGGGAGATTATCAGTGGTCTTGTATGTCTTCCATTTTCTAATAATTGCTCCCACAGTTGATTTCTTCACACCAAGCTGCTGATTCAGTGACATCATCCACATTTACCTGCTGAAAAAGCAGAAAAAACAGAAAAAGGAGAGAAAATCTCTCACTGCTCCTGACTGAATCACTTTTGTAACTTTAACAAGACTAAATGTATTTAATTTACACTGTAAAGACTATGCTTTGTTTTTTTATACAATTGATTACTTTGTACATTTTATGTAGTATTTCTAGTGCTTGAAGTTTTTCAGGTCTATTTCATTTGTGTGTTCTATTGAAGTTTATTTTCTTTGCTCTTTCTTTATCACTGTTTATTTGTCTTCAGTAAGCTTGAGAGGGTTTTTTTAGGCTAGTATTAGTTTTTTTATTATATTGAAAATGGCGATAAGAATTAGCCTATGCAATTTCAGTGGTATCAAAAAATGTTACATCACAAAAAACTGGTTTTAAGTAAAAAAATAACTATATTGTGATATATATATCGTTTTCGAGAAATAAAATTACTCATATCGTGATATATTTTGGTCATATCGCCCACCCAGGCCAATAAAAATGCATTGAAAACAATATTAATATTATTAATTATTATTATTATTAAATTAATTTAGTAGGCCTAAATGTCTTGACTGAACTTAAATGTCAAGTTGGCATAATTTAAAATTTAATTAAAAAATATTCTTTCAGTGTAGACCTATTTGAACTTGCGTTTATTCTACAGTAATGCTATGTCTTTTGGCTTGACTATAGCTATTGCAATAGAAAATAAATCATTAAGATTCCTTATTTGTGTTTCAGAATAGTATGCAAACTTAAAATAGTTATTATTATTATTATTATTATCAAGTAAATTATTTTAGAACCAGGGGCTGTATTACAGAAACATACCATCCTATCTGTTTGTTAATTTCAGTTAAAAAATATATCAAGTCCAAAATTAAGAAAGGAATTTTCTGTAATACAGCCTCAGATACAAATTGTTTACTGTATATGTCCTCCTGCATGAAAATATTTCATGATAATACTCTGAAGGTATTGCTTTCGTTCAAGCTGTCCTTTTCCTCCCATGATACACAGTCATTTAATCTGGCAACTGTCATTGTGCCATTGCAGGTTCATTACACATGAGGGAGTTCCCCTGGAGCCCGAACTGTCCATCAGCAGTCTCTGCGGTCCGCTGTTGCCCCTATTGCTTGTCACAACGTGGTCTTCCTTACACCAGAATGAAGCATCCGAAGTGTGACCTCTGGTCAGCTGGAGTGCAGTCGACCAATGAGGCGGCACAAGATAATCCTCCCCCGATGCCTCATTAGAAGAAGATGATGAAAAATATAGGGAAGAAATGACAGCAGGCTTGATTGCACAGAATGTAAAAGTGCTTCATTCACTGCTGTCGATGCTAAAAGGCCTCCAAATTGTTCCGTAATTAAAGCAGGAGGAGTAGTTATGCCTGTTTGAAATTCATACAATGTGATGGGGTCTCAGGAGGAGCTTTAGTTTTTGTGTGGTATTGAGGTGCTGGTTTTAAACGTTCAATCAGCGTGGTGAATTCAAGAAGGAAAGCCCTCGGGTCTGCTGTTGTTCATGAACTGCTGCTCACCTCCTACAACTCGCCGCTCCTCGGCTTTGTGCAATAATGGACCCATATCTTATTCTCCCAGTGTTTTGTTCCATGTTCCCCAACATATTAACAAAGATTTATTGCCTGCAAATGCAATTATCTGCAAAACTGCGGAGGACATTAAACCCCACACTTCGGTAGGCAACATAGTCAGACTCGCCATACTGGTAATCCACATGAGTTTAATTAATCAGAAAGTTATACTGTTTGGCAGAGTGGGGGGTTGCGCTTCAGATCAGTTTATGACGGCAGATAAATCTCGTTCTCTTTTGCCTACGCTCTTGAGCGGCGGACTAGCTAAAATATTAATGCAGCTCATAGGTTTTGGGACTCCCATAATGAATACATGATCATCGATGTCTGTCTCCGGCCCCTCACCCCATTTATTTCTGGCAGGGACTGAATTTTTCAATCCCTAAAACTGATTGGCCTGTAACAATTGCTATATTTTCCCCTTCCGTTCTCAACTCCTGTCTGAATTGTGACTGATAGACGTGGATATTAATTGGAATGGTGGAGCAGAATTGTGTGGATAGGTGAGGAAGCGGCTGTGCTTGGCCCAATTAGAAGTGCTGTCACTCATGAACTGTCGTACACCTGTCCTGCAAACTCAAGTGAAGACTGCAGCGTTAGAGTCTTTCCTCGAGATGATACAGTGGCCCTTTCCAACTAAGGCCATGCAGGTACAAAATCCGCTTTATTTCGGGAGGAAATCAGGAATGTGTTAGAAGGTTTTATATATAGGTTTTATATTGAGTATTTATATTTGCTATTTTAAATACTCAATATAATCTTACATATTTAAATAATGTATTAATGATTAATGCATTTTTGTAATAGAAAATATACACATTTTAAATATGCACACACACATTTATACCTATATATTTGTTTTAAATATTACAAATGTTTTTAACATAAATTATAAAAATATACATATTTAAAAAAAACAACTTTTTTTTATTTATTTTGTATATATTTTTATGTACACCGATCAGGCATAACATTATGACCACTGACAGATTAAATGGATAACACTGATTATCTCTTCATCACGGCACAGGTGAACATTTTGTCCTCAAAGTTGATGTGTTAGAAGCAGGAAAAATGGGAAATCAAGGATTTGAGCAAGTTTGACAAGGGCCAAGATGTGATGGCTAGACGACTGCAGCTGTTCCCGGTCTGCAGTGGTCAGTATCTATCAAAAGTGGTCCAAGGAAGGAACAGTGGTGAACCGACAACAGGGTCATGGCCGGCCAAGGCTCATTGATGCACGTGGGGAGTGAAGGCTGGCCCGTGTGGTCCGATCAAACAGACAAGCTACTGTAGCTCAAATTGCTCAAGAAGTTAATGCTGGTTCTGATAGAAAGGTGTCAGAATACACAGTGCATCGCAGTTTGTTGTGTATGGGGCTGCATAGCCACAGACCAGTCAGGGTGCCCATGCTGACCCCTGTCCACCACCGAAAGCGCCAACAGTGGGCACGTGAGCATCAGAACTGGACCACGGAGCAATGGAAGAAGGTGGCCTGGTCTGATGAATTACGTCTTCTTTTACATCACGTGGATGGCTGGGTGCGTGTGTGTCGCTTACCTGGGAAACACATGGCACCAGGATGCACTATGGGAAGAAGGCAAGCCTGCAGAGGCAGTGTGATGCTTTGGGCAATGTTCTGCTGGGAAACCTTGGGTTCTATTTTTACTTTGACACGTAACACCTACCTAAGCATTGTTGCAGACCATGTACACCCTTTCATGGAAACGGTATTCCCTGGTGGCTGTGGCCTCTTTCAGCAGAATAATGTGACCTGCCACAAAGCAAAAATGGTTTGAGGAGCACAACAACGAGTTTGAGGTGTTGCCTCAAATTCCCCAGATCTCAGTCCAATCGAGCATCTGTGGGATGTGCTGAACAAACAAGTACGGTCCATGGAGGCCCCACCTCGCAACTTACAGGATCTGCTGCTAACATCTTGGTGCCAGATACCACAGCACACCTTCAGAGGTCATAATGTTATGCCTGATCGGTGTATATTTTATTATTTAAATAAATATAAATAAAATAATATATTTAAGTATTACACATTTTGTAAGGAGACTTCTTTAGTTTTGGAGGAGTCGTGGATTTGGAGACGCTCTGAAGGGAGGGCTGGGATCTTATGCTTTCAAAGCTAGCTTGCTATTGTTAGCTTCTCCAAAATTGCCTAGCCTGCCCTACCTTTAAAATAATTTTAAATTATTCCAAACTTTCGACCAGTAGTGTATTTTTTTATTACCAGACAATAGTACACAAACAGGAAATGCTTGTGTAAAAGAGGGAATTCTTACTGCTAGACTATGGCAACATGCAAGGTTTAGCCTAGCCTACTTCATAGGGTAATATTGGGGAATTAAGCCCAATATGAAAAATCCATAATGATTGAGAATCAGCGATGAAAAGTGATGAAACCGATCCATTTCAGTCCCCTATTATTAAATGCTTTTCATCACTGTCAGGTCTCTGGTGGACAGAAGGGAGCACTGGCACATCCTGCACACATTCAGCCAAATATTGTGTACTGGAAAGCAATTTTGAGTGACATTTCAGCATTGAAGGAGCCAGCAAGTTGGATTGATTGCTGAGCAAACCACATAAATGAAGGTAAACCATCCCAAAATTATCTTTAATTAGAGAACCAAAATATATCTATCTATATCTATAGAGAACCATATCTATCTTTCTATCTATCTATCTATCTATCTATCTAGAAATGTTTCATCTGGCTTGTTTGTGCTGAGAAGGATTGATTAATGAACACTGTACATATACCAGTTCGCTCAATAAATGCAGATACATTTTATCCGACACACACATATTTGCACAAACCTGAGGAGAGTGTGCATCTCAACCACAGCAACCAATTTCTAGAAAAACACACTGATGATCCTGTTTCCACACACACTGCAGGGAGAGACACGTTTACACAAATAGCCATTTAATCACTGATCTCTCGTGCTCGTGAAGGCTGCGCTGGTAGTGTTTGCAGTGCAGGAAGGCTAGACACTGCTGTGTTATCTGATGTGCAGCCTGCTGGCTTTACATCTAATCAGATTCCCCAGATCAGGTCTGCTCCATGTTACTGATTGTTTTGCTGTTGCACACTCCTATATCCACTATAGATAACGCAAGCTTACATTACCACTGCAATTCTGCAGGGAACTCCAGGAGGTGGTTACCCATCATTAACAAAAGGGTTAGATAGTAAGCTGCCCATTTGTGTATGTACTTTATTTTTTTATTTTCTGTGTCTTTTCCCTCCCTGACTTATATATATTGATTTAGCTTTTATATATTTTTAACTTTTAACTTTTATTTTTATATTTTCAGTTTAGTTAAGCTTTAGTGATTGTGTTATGTGCTTTTGTCATTTTTATTATTATTTTAATATTAGTTTTAGTAATTTTAGTACTTCTTTTAACTTATTTTATTTCAGTTAGTTGCCTGGGTTTATTTTATTTTTATTTTATGTCAGCTTTATTTCAACTAGTGAAAAATATTATTACTGACATTCACATTACAGGCTCTCCTGAGCTGACACTTTTATCTAAGAACTTCTTTAGTGAGGGAGCTTCAAAGTTAGACCTTGCAGTCCTTCGAATGAAATCCCAACCTCTAATAAAAAATTAAATCAAATCCAGAAGGATTATCTTCCCTATATGAGCCAGAAAGGTTTTGAGCCCACTTGCAGAACTCTTAATGCTTGAAATGTGTCCTCTGCAATAAAAGTAGACTTAGCGTCCTTTGAGATCTAGAGTTGTGTAACTACCCGATTCAGCTCTGAGCTCCCAATGCAGCACGTATGAGTCCCTACACAGCTGTGGAAGAATAAGCTCAAATGTGTTTTACACAACTACAGATATTAGTCCTGAAGCTCTACTTTGTTTGAACAGTATATCTATTTTAAACATCTAATACAAATTTTCAAATTAGGATTGGAATTGCACATTGATGTTTGGGAATGAATGTGCAAAGAATGGCAGGGTCGGTGAGCAGCCATGTGCAGGTGAAGGACATCAGCGCTGGTCAGTGTTTCAGGGGAAGGAAACTCCCAAAGGCTCACAGCTAACAATAGTCCTGTCGTTGTACTTGCAGTTCTTTGTTGGTCTGGCCTCGGTCAGAACAAGGAATTGAACCAATAATGCTCAAGGTACAGGTGTGCTTTTTGAGCTGTTGTTCTACTGCCAATTGTTTGGTATAGTACCATGGTACACTGATTGTATCAGATGGTAAATCATTGTGCTTTATTATACTCCATGGTAATTTAAGATTACCTACTGTCACTGATGGTCTCATCAGTTTTACAGTGATGTGTTACAACAGTGTACATTTTTTTTGTATTTTTTAATGGAAAAAGCTACAAAAAAATCTATTAATTTGTTGAGTTTAAATTATAAAATATAATATTCAATTTAACAGGTTACTGCATGTAATTTCACTGTAAATTGTATAAAATTGCTTGTGATGCTTGACAATGATGACATTTTGTTCATTATTTAAATATGATATATTTAGAATAACATAATGCACTAATATATATATATATATATATATATATATATATATATTTATTTATTTATTTAAATATTATAACACTAATGTATTTGATATATTTTTATGATATATTTATTTTAGTTTTTATATATATATATATATATATATACACTCACCTAAAGGATTATTAGGAACACCATACTAATACTGTGTTTGACCCCCTTTCGCCTTCAGAACTGCCTTAATTCTACGTGGCATTGATTCAACAAGGTGCTGAAAGCATTCTTTAGAAATGTTGGCCCATATTGATAGGATAGCATCTTGCAGTTGATGGAGATTTGTGGGATGCACATCCAGGGCACGAAGCTCCCGTTCCACCACATCCCAAAGATGCTCTATTGGGTTGAGATCTGGTGACTGTGGGGGCCATTTTAGTACAGTGAACTCATTGTCATGTTCAAGAAACCAATTTGAAATGATTGGAGCTTTGTGACATGGTGCATTATCCTGCTGGAAGTAGCCATCAGAGGATGGGTACATGGTGGTCATAAAGGGATGGACATGGTCAGAAACAATGCTCAGGTAGGCCGTGGCATTTAAACGATGCCCAATTGGCACTAAGGGGCCTAAAGTGTGCCAAGAAAACATCCCCCACACCATTACACCACCACCAGCCTGCACAGTGGTAACAAGGCATGATGGATACATGTTCTCATTCTGTTTAATCCAAATTCTGACTCTACCATCTGAATGTCTCAACAGAAATGGAGACTCATCAGACCAGGCAACATTTTTCCAGTCTTCAACTGTCCAATTTTGGTGAGCTCGTGCAAATTGTAGCCTCTTTTTCCTATTTGTAGTGGAGATGAGTGGTACCCAGTGGGGTCTTCTGCTGTTGTAGCCCATCCGCCTCAAGGTTGTGCGTGTTGTGGCTTCACAAATGCTTTGCTGCATACCTCGGTTGTAACGAGTGGTTATTTCAGTCAAAGTTGCTCTTCTATCAGCTTGAATCAGTCGGCCCATTCTCCTCTGACCTCTAGCATCAACAAGGCATTTTCGCCCACAGGACTGCCGCATACTGGATGTTTTTCCCTTTTCACACCATTCTTTGTAAACTCTAGAAATGGTTGTGCGTGAAAATCCCAGTAACTGAGCAGATTGTGAAATACTCAGACCGGCCCGTCTGGCACCAACAACCATGCCACGCTCAAAATTGCTTAAATCACCTTTCTTTCCCATTCTGACATTCAGTTTGGAGTTCAGGAGATTGTCTTGACCAGGACCACACCCCTAAATGCATTGAAGCAACTGCCATGTGATTGGTTGATTAGATAATTGCATTAATGAGAAATTAAACAGGTGTTCCTAATAATCCTTTAGGTGAGTGTATATATATATATATATATATATATATATATATATATATATACATACATACATACATACATACATACATACATACATACAATAAAAATTAAATAAATATATAATATGTGACACTGGACCACAAAAATCACAAGTCGCACTGTATATTTGTGGCAATAGCCAACAATACATTGTTTGTGTCAAAATTATAGATTTTTCTTTTATGCCAAAAATCATTAGGATATTAGCTAAGTAAAGATCATGTTCCATGAAGATATTTTGAAAATTATCCGTACCGTAATATATCAAAAATGTATTATTAGTAGTAGTAATATGCGTTGCTAAGGACTTAATCTGGACAACTTTAAAGGCGATTTTTTTTGCACCCTCAGATTCCAGATTTTCAAATAGTTGTATCTCAGCCAAACTGTCCTAACAAACCATACATCAATGGAAAGCTTACTTATTCAGCTTTTATATGATGTATAAATCTCAATTTCAACCCTTATGGTTTCGTGGTCCAGGGTCACATATACCAATGCATTTATATATACAGTATATATATATATATATATATATATATATATATATATATATATATATATATATATATATATAATAAATAACTGTCAGAATTACAGGGATATATATTATATTTTAAAAATGTTATTTTACAGTAAAATGTTCAAATAGTTTTTGTAATTAAAAAATTTAAATCATTGTCACGTTTTGTGTTTCTATTGTAGTTTCCATTGTGTTCATGTGATGTTCGCCTGTAACACCCAGTTTGCCCATGTGTTTCATTGTCGTGTGCAATTCTCCTCCTTAGTTCTCCCATGTGTTTGATTAATTAATCCTGTTCACCTGTGTCTAGTTAATATTCCCATTATCTCCTGTGTTTGTGTCCTACTAGAAGTAGAGATAGGATCCAATTGCAGCAGATTTCAGGGTTTATTGTAACAAAGAACTCAGGATATAACAAACACAGGACAGAACAATAACATTAAAAGAACAGACTCAAACACAGGAGATAATGGGAATATTAACTAGACACAGGTGAACAGGATTAATTAATCAAACACATGGAGAACGAGGAGAAAGCGCACAACAATGAAACACAAGGGCAAACTGGGTGTCACAGGCAAACATCACATGAACACAATGGGGAAAAAAACGGGACAATCTAATAGTTTCCAGTGAAAAACAGTAAAAAAGAAGTCCATGTCTAACACATCAACTTTTTAATTTTGGATTTAATTGTTAAATGTTTCTTGTTTCATTTATGCAGATTGTTTTATGTTGCATTTTACGTTAATGTTTATAGCATTATTTTAGTGCCGTGTATTTTGTGCTCTGTCTATTGATTTAAGTAGTTTGGGTAAATTTTTAAACGTATCAGTCAGTTTAACAGTTACTTGGATGTCACTGTTTTCTTTCAAATCAGTATCTGGCAACAGTAGCTGCCAGTTTCTACAGTAAATGTTTATACAGGTGATGGTAATACTATTTTGTAAGGATATTCTGGATCTTCTTGTTTAAAATCAATCAATGCTAACAGAATCTCAGCACAGGGGCTTTAATTTCAGCCCTGTGTTTCCTGTTGTTCTGGGTTAAGCAAACAGAATGAGAATCAGAAATGCTGCAATTAGCCTTAAGCTGCAAACATGATGGACACATCTCTTCTTATTCAGCTGTAGGTCTGTGCCCAGCATTTGCATGATTTAACATTTGGAGATGACAGGAATAAATAGCAGATCGTTCCACCCTGTAATTATGGCCACAATCACTGGGCACTGGCATTTGCTCCCTCTTGTTTCTGAGATGTGCCCGGCATTAAACACCGAAGCCTGATATGCTTGCAGCTCGCTGGTCACGTTGCAAGACCATCGAGGAGGTCAAGAGGGGGGGGGGGGACGGGATGTGAGGAAAATGAAAATTTCTTCCAATTGACTTACACACACACAGAGAGAGACAGAGACCTGGAAGCTAAGGACTGGTTTTAGAGAGTAATAACTACTTTATGCTGGAAGTGTGATTTTAGCTCCGCTCCATATGTTACTTTATATATTGGCAATGTAATTTTTTGTGCTTTCAGCAAAATAATGGATTGTCTGCTTCCTTAGCTCAGATTAATTTGGCTTGCATTGTATATGTATATTTCAGTACAATTTGCATCTGGTTGGGCACTTTACTTCTTTCTTCAAGGCTGCAACAGAAAGGGGTTCATTAGTGTGTCCTGGAAAATCTGTTTGTCATGGTCGGGGATGGATGAAAGGAGCAAGGACTCAAGTGCAGGAAAAAAAATAAGACTTTATTAATAATAAAAAATAAAAAAATTCTACCCACAAGGTGAAAACCCAACTTGACTTAACTAAACACAAGGAGCAGGGTAATAGTGACAACAATCCAGCACAGGACTGCAAACACAAGGAGAATAAATAGGGAAGCAAACAAAAGCGGGTAACGAGGGAAGACAGGTGGAGCAAATGAACCAATAATCAGATAACAAGATGGGCGGAGTAGACAATGAACAGGAGAGCACATGGCACAAGGAAACACGTGACATGACAAACACAAGCACATGGCCAGCAAAGACAAATTACAAGCCATGTGCTCACACAAAGACAAGACCAATACAGGAGTGTCAGGGCTCTGTCACTAAACCAAGAGTAAGATAGACCGAAGTGACAGAACCCTGACGCTGTTGGGTGTGACTTTCATACTTAAAATGAATTTATGCAAATGGTGTTTTTGACTACACCTCTGATTATTCATAGTTGATTAAGTGGATAATGTTTAACTGGCATAACATAGAAAGTTTTGTATTTGTAAGCTTTATTCAAATATTGTTCTTTATTTCCAGTGGATTATGTAATGTAAGTCTCTTAACTCACTCAATTAGGGTGACCATATTTTGATTACCGAAAACCAGGACACTCGGCCCGGCAATGAGATACTCAAATGATACTCGAAGTTTACTCAAAGATGCCTTATTAATTTCAATACATTTAAAGTATGCACCCTCTGTATGGATAGAAAATTGTTATATTACAAAATACTATCTATAACCAAAATGTTTATGTCCTGGGAAAACAGGACGTTTGGTCACCCTAGCTCAATGGATGCTAATTCAGACTATGAATAATCCACATTAGTTTGCTAACTAGTATGTTTAATTCTGGTTTCAAGAAAAAGTATTCTGACCAGAAGGACAAAATTCAGAATTTGAGAACTTGCTCTGTTTCAGTTGTAGCCTCAAAAGATGCTGCACTAAAAACCTAATCAGAGCTGATGCCGCCAGAATGCTTTTGATTTCCACTGCGTTCATTAAACAGGTCTGCAAATTATCTGAGCAATAAATGCTAAATCAGCATTAGTCGTATCGTCCTGCTGTGTGTTGTTTCTTGTCTGTATCAGTTTCGGTCTGGCTTGTTGTCCCCATAATTGCTCTTTATTCATTGATTGGCCCAAACGAAAATTGTTTGGATGGAGGGGCGCCAATGACCTTGAGGCCAGATGGAATTGGTTAAATGAAATGAAAATGACTTGTGAGAAGTGGTTTGCATTTATGAGGCTGAAATAACCCACATGTTAATTCAGATGAACTAAGTTCTCAAAATGTGCACTTCCAAGGATTTCAATGCACAAATGTAAATACAACACAACTGCTTTTTTTTTTTTTGGTGTCAACATGTCAACTCAAGTAACAACATTATTTGAGATATTTAGATAAGTTCCCTCATTTTAAGTAATCCCTTGTTCTAGCAATACTAGAAAAACTGTATGATATGTTGGGTTATTTTGTAAACACCGTAAGATTATCACCGTAAGACTGTGTTAACGGTTCAATACATGGAAATGAAAATCAGTTTTAAACTCAGTAATATAAGTGTCATTTAACAAATGATCGTTCAAAAGTTTTGGGTGAGTAACATTTGAATTTTTTTTTTTTTTTACATTTTAAGTGTTTTATGCTTACCACAGCAGTATTTATTTGATCAAAAAACAGTAATATTGTGAAATATGATTACAATTTAAAATAACTGTTTTCTATTTTAATATATTGTAAAATGTAATATATTCCTGTGATTATTCCAGTCTTCAGTGCCACATGATCCTTCAGAAAGCTTCAGAAATCATTCTAATATGCTGATTGGTTGCTGAAGAAACATTAATTATAATTATCAATGTTGAAAACAGTTCTTGCTATTAAGCAGTACTGTTTAATATTTTAGTGGAAAAATATTTTTCTAGGATTTATGAATGAAAAGTTTAAAATAACAGCATTTATTTGAAATAAAAAATATTTTGTAACTGTAGGTTTTACTGTCACTTTTGATTAATTTAATGCTGAATTGCTGAATATACTGTATGTATTAATATCTTTCACACACAAAAAATGGTGTTATCGTGTTTATTTAAATTAAATTAAATTCATTTTATTAAAATATTTCTGACAATTATTTTACTTTTTTTATCTAACCGTATTAACCAATATAGAGAGATATGCAATGAAAAACTTTTGCAGAGAGGGTGTGTGTGGCTGAAGAGATTGGAAAAGCCTTTAGTTGCTCAGTATGGCAGAAGATAGCAAAACGACAGAAATCGCTCCAGTCACTGTCCTGATGGTAGAATGTTTATACTGTGGCTTCAGTTGCCCCTGCTTAAAATACCTGAAACACATCCACAGAATCCCCAAAGACGGTGATCTCGGCAGCATCAGACTTTCGGATGCTCTGTGGCTGCCAATTTTTTAAGTGTCTGATATTTTCATGTCATGCCACACAATGACAGATCTGTGTCCTTGTCTGTGAATCCAACAGAGCAAATGTTGGACTTCGAAATGAGATCTTGATTTGCAGATTGGCTGCAGCCTCTTGTTATAGCCTTTATGTGCCTTGTTCTGTCAGCGTTTTTAATTATTCCTTTGCATAAATGGAATGCCAATTTTGCACCGATGTTCTCATTATACTCGACAGGGTTGGCGTGGTTTTGAAAGGATAACATTTAGCGGCTTCGTGTTTAGAAAGTGAGGGGTGAGAGAGAATGAGAATGAGAGAAGTCTACCAGCTTGTTGATATTCTGAGGCCGAACCATTGAAGTGAGTCATTTAGCAGAACAGATTCAGACTACAGCAGAATGTCAGTGTGTTCTGTGTGTGTGTGTATGCTAGCGTCTTCTCAAATTACGCTATAAGTCACAGTGTTGGGTCATTCTCAGTACAGTATGACACCTTGAGCACAGTCAATCAAAAAGGCAGTGAAAAATGTAATTCCTGTAGCTCGAACACGATGTATGGAACTATTTTAAAGTTCCTAATATTGTGTGGTCGCCCTTTTGCTGCCAAACAGCCCTGACCCGTCGAGGCATGGATTCCACTAGACCCCTGAAGGTGTGCTGTGGTATCTGGCACCAAGATGTTAGCAGCAGATCCTTTAAGTCCTGTAAGTTGCGAGGTGGGGCCTCCATGGATCGGACTTGTTTGTTCAGCACATCCCACAGATGCTCGATTGGACTGAGCATCACACTGCCTTCTCCAGCTTTCCTTCTTCCCATAGTGCATCCTGGTGCCATGTGTTCCCTGGTAAAAGACACACACGCACCCGGCCATCCACATGATATAAAAGAAAACGTGATTCATCAGACCAGGTCACCTTCTTCCGTTGCTCCGTGGTCCAGTTCTGATGCTCACGTGCCCACTGTTGCCGCTTTCGGCGGTGGAAAGGGGTCAGCATGGGCACCCTGACTGGTCTGCGGCTATGCAGCTCCACATGCAACAAACTGCGCTGCACTGTGTATTCTGACACCTTTCTATCAGAACCAGCATTAACTTCTTGAGCAATTTGAGCTACAGTAGCTCGTCTGTTTGATCGGACCACACTGGCCAGCCTTCGCTCCCCATCTGCATTAATGAACCGGTTCACCACTGTTCCTTCCTTGGACCACTTTTGATAGATACTGACCACTGCAGACCGGGAACACCCCACAAGAGCTGCAATTTTGGAGATGTCTTCTAGCCATCACAATTTTGCCCTTGTCAAACTCGCTCAAATCCTTATGCTTGCCCATTTTTCTTGCTTCTAACACATCAACTTTGAGGGAAAATGTTCACTTGCTGCCTAATATATCCCACCCACTAACAGGTGCCGTGATGAAGAGATAATCAGTGTTATTCACTTCACCTGGTCATAATGTTATGCCTGATCTGTGTGTATATATATATATATATATATATATATATATATATATATATGTGTGTGTGTGTGTGTATGTGTGTGTGTGTGTATTATTTATTTGTTTATTTATTTTAATACAACACATAAACAGCAAAAACAAGTCAGGGGAGCGTCGTATTTTGATGTAATACAATTGGTTTAGGGTAGATTAAATACAATATGTGTAGATTTGTGTATTGTGCTCATTGCTTTTGTGTTCCACAAAATAAACTAACGCCATGCAGCTTTTAAGTTATATGAGGGTGAGTATCTGGATTGTTAGAGTGTTCATTTTTAGGTGACCTGTCTTTTTTTAAGGATATTTGCACAGATATTTGCTCTCTTTGAGAGATAATGTCAGGAAAACAGAGAGGTCACATGTAGTGCAGGTGGTCACATGTTTGAGTCAGATGGAGGAGGATGATTAGGAAGAGACGGAAGAGAGATGGAGCAGATCCAGTGAACTAGAAGCTAATGTAATATAGATGAATAATTTCATACTTCCTGTTTGATCCCTACGGGGGCTGAAGTTTGCAATAATGGAGCAATTATTATATTGTCATTTGCTGCTCAATTAATGTAGTACAGGGACCTGATTTCAGTGAGAGGCTGTGATGATATGACATGCTTATTGAATAGTGTATGAATTCTGATCATTGAGGCCTATCAGACAAATAAGTATAATCAAATTCATGTCTGGTCTTCAAATCTTTTCTCTCTTTTTCTCAGCCTTCCCTTTTCACCAGAGCAGTCGCAGGGCTTTTTTTTTTTAAACTGCGCATACACACAAATACTCACATACTGAAGCAATGGCGTTGACAAGATTTGTTCTCTTTCATTAACTTTCACTGCCTAAAGTGTGTTCCATTTGCAAAAGAACTTGAATCATTAATGCATGAGGTATTTTGACAAGAAAGCAGCCTTTCTTTTAGCCACTTAGAACATTTAAAATCAAATGTGTAAAGAGGGTCAGAGACCAAACAAAACACTGTTTGTGTCAAGCAGCAACAAAATGATACCAATCAACTTTTGCTTTGCAGATATTTTTCAGTAGTTACATTTCAATATTGTCACATTTTGGTATTCTTAAAAAGCACACTGAACATTATGAAAAACGAACTAGCCATTTATCTATTAAAGTGATAGTTCAGCCAAAAATTTTAACTCTGTCATCATTTACTCACTCTTATGTAGTTTGAAACCTGTATGAACTTTCATCAAAATATCTTTATTTGTGTTCACTGAGGAAGGAAAATGGCTAAAGTAAATGGCTGAATTTTTTTTTTTTTTTTTTTTGTGAATTATCCATTTAACCTTCACGTTTTGTTGTACTGTATATGTTCAAGATACCAAAGGCTCTAATGCTACATGTGTAAACATCATATTTGTCATTTAAATTAACATGTATTTTTCTCCTTGATCTAATCTGAATGCTATAGTCATATATTATTGAAGCGTTTATTGTTATTTCATTAAGTTTGCATAAAATAAGGTATTTGTTATTCAGTATAGTAAAAATAATTCATTTTTGAGTCAGTTATAGGTTTGACTTCATGCTTTTCAGATTGCTGTCCTGTTTACAATAGTTTGGGTATATGGGGAAAATGCACTATATGTATGTATATATATACTATTTCTGCACTATATAGAAATGTTATGTTCCAATTGGGAATGCATATAGTTTGCCTATGGGGCTGGAAAAAACAGATGCATTTACACTTGGCCAAGTCATGCCTTTTATTCATCTCAAACCACCTCTTGGGTTGCATTAATGACACTTGGTCTTTTCATGATTTGATAGTTGCGATCAGTAAAAATGTAAGTGACCAGGAGTAAATACCACTTTGACCCCAGCAAAAAAACACTTTGTATAAAAATACAATAAAACAACAGGTATACAGTTGTGGTAAGAATTATTAGCACCCCTGGTAAATATGATCAAAGATGGCTGTAAAATAAATCTACATTGTTTATCCTTTTGATCTTTAATTTAAAAAAAAAAAAAAAACACACAAATCTTATCGTGCTCCATCTCCATCGAAAGCCCCGTAGAGAAACAGTCGACATACCAACCTGGAGCGGGCCGTGGAGGGGGCGGGATACTGTGACAGATCTGCCAGGCTCTCACACCAGTCAACCACAGCGCACCTTGTCACCTGAGTATTAATCACACACACCTGCACCTCATCTGCACACTCATCAGCTGGCTTTATAAACACACACCTCGTCTCAGTTCTTTGTTTAGTCTTGTTGATGCTACACACTTACCTGATTCTCCAGTGATTGTCTCCTGAGTCTTATTCTCCTTTGTTTAACTCCAAGTGTTACCTTAATTCTCCATGATAATCTGTTGCAAGGCATGGTGTGTGCATCCAACCTGGTTCCTCTTCTCCGAAGAAAAGACATTTTCATTACACTTTCATCCTCTGGATTCAAAGTCTCCATTGAGTGTTCACTCACCTGTGGAACTGCTTGTTGCTCTGTGCTGACTAAATAAACCGTTAACTATTCCTCTGTGTCCTGAGTGTACGTTCTGTAACACGGTCAAGTTTAAGTTTAGTCTATAATCAATTATCATGAAAAAATGAAAAAAAATGTCTCTTTCAAGAGCATGATTGTTAAATTCCTAAAACATGCCAGAGAAAATGACCTTTGTAAACCTTATCCTTCTGAGCAGATTTTCATTTGTTGCTTTAATGTTGTGAGTAGCATTTAACTCCCATCAATGCATGTGGCTCAGCACTCTTGCACTAATCAGACGAAATTTAAAATTATCATCAGTCTCACTTGTACACGAGGGCATATCTATTTGTGTCACTTATCTCGGAATAAGTCCCTGTATTATGTAATTTTGCGGTGAAATTAAGCCCCTAAAGTGTCCACCAGGTCATCCATGTAATTATGCGGAACATGGCGCTTCGTCAAAATACAAATCGCTGTTCACTTCTGGCTTTGATAGCTATCTGCCCTTGTCTCAACCCTCTCTTTCTCTCTCTCTCTCTAATTCCCTCTCGCTTATTCATTCCTCATACGTCTCTGGCCACAGAAGGAAAAATCGGTTATGCATTGTTCAAAGGAACCCTTGAAGGCAGAGATTATAATAGACTCATTTCCAGCATTTAGGCATGTACAGTCATTGTGATGGGTTATTTAGGAGTGATTGAGATGGACATAAAGCCGTAGTGGGGGCACATTTCACTGTGATGATATTTGAAGAGCTAGTGCATCTTGCTGTGTTGTTGAATGAACATTGTCTGAATTTTAAAAGGCACAGTAATTGTAGGGCTAGACCAACTTCCTGGGAGGATTTGTTTTCCCCACCATGCCAAGTCTTTTGTTTTCTAAAGACTCTTTGCTGGAGGAGAGACTTCTGAGTTTTCGGAAAAAACGGTCGGCGCACTAGGCACATGGTCCAAAAGGGTTGTACCTAGTCTCTTAATGAGTCATGGGTGTGTTTTAAGCGTAACGTACAATAAACCAATCAGAGTCTCATCTCCCATTCCCTTTAAAAGCCAGTTGTACTTGCACCATGGCTGATTCGTTATTTACATGGCAGAAATTGTGAGTGGAAAGACTGAACGCTGTGAGAAATCCTTTTATTTTTAATGTGTGTGTGTAATAAGCAGAGTGTATGTTGTTCACCCGCCTATAGGTGCATATTACTAACGTGATCTTTAAATAACAAAAAATACTGCGATTTCAGTTTCCTCAAAATAGCAACGCGCCAACAATGCGCAGAAACACACCTCGTTTTCAGACCAGCATGGGTGAACAGATGGGCGCGAGTGCATTTGCTATTTAAACAATGTGGCGAAAGCAGAGCATAGGCCAAAATGTGTCATTATTTGCTCAAATTACCAATATCAACCTGTTATTGTGTTTGCTGATGCGGTAAAGTGAGGTTTTAAGTGTGTTGTAAAGGCTCACACAAATAGTTAGTCACCACAAGCACTTTACCTTAAAGTCAGATAAATAATGACTTGTGATGCTATATAAAGTGTGTGTGTGTGTGAACATTAAACATAAGCTTTATAAAACCCATATATTATAGTCCACATAAGTACTTCAGACATTGTCCTCATGCATCACACTTGCGGTTTGTAATAAAATGGGCCTGGTGTCAGATATTGGAGGAATTACCTTACCCTTGAGCTGTAATGGAAAAGTGAAACACACCACATAAAGCCCTGAGCTCAACACAATGGTGTAGCATTCATCACAGTAAAAACCCCTGCATGCTTTTGCCCTTTTAAGAAAGTTTGTTTCAGATTGAAGCTGCACACGCAATGGCTAAAGGTCAATGAGTAAAACAGAATATGATAAAAGAGAACTGATAACTTGACAGTGTATTTTCAATGGAGTAGTTTTTTTTGCTGTTTCATGATATTTTTTTCATGACTATCCTCCCCAGTCTGTTGGGTAATGAGGGTTGTTAATAACAAAAGAAGCTATCTCCACAAACCGTCTGTTCTGCCATCCCTGCAGGGGTGGCTAATACAGCGGAAGAGCCGAGATCAAAAGCTACCACAGGTAATCATAGATCATTATAGCTTTGCACTTCAGTGGCCTCTCTTTGCTATAGAGCATCATGACTTCCCACTCTGATCATCATCCAACCCTATCTCATAAAATGTGCTGTCCTATCTGAGCCTCTGTAGAGTTTGGCCTCATGGTGTCTCCTCTCTTTGCTCTTGTAACTTTAATATGTGCACCATGGAGCAGGAAAAAAGTGTATAGTGCCAGTGTCAGCGGTTGCTATTATCTGCTGTAATAAATTAAACAAAATTTATTGAAACCTTTGATTGAGTTTTTTTTGTGGACATCATAAATGTAGTTGAATTCAGGACAACTGGGAATTTTTTTCCCAGTCATCTCAATAGCAAAAAGTGTCGCAATTATTATATTAGTGTTTGTTTTGATTTTGAGTATAATGATAATTCCATGGTATTCTTTGAATTACCTTGGAGGACCATATAAATACTGTGGTGGTATCACCAAGCACATCTCATATCTGTGTGTGTGTGTGTGTGTGTGTGTGCGTGTGCGCGCGCTCCACAAAAGTCATGAAGATGGGTAGCCTATATGATGACAGAATTTTCATTGTCGGCTGAACTAGTCTTTAACACTGATAATAACTCAAGTGCATTTTATTATTCTGTACATTTTGCTTTTGTACAGTTTGAATAATGCAAATGTCCAAAACAATATTAATTACTAATGTTACATATTTATGTGTCCCCTGCCATGAGACACAAGATGTTGTCTTTGATCTCACTGTGCAGTTTCATCACAGACGTCATTGTTGAATTATTCTGAATTGGGGAATGCATTTGCGTGCTGCACGCGCATGGAGAGAGGCAGGAACGGTGGGAGGGGACATGTGTATCACGCGTTCTCTCATGCTTCTGTGTTTCGCCTACCAATTCCACCTCATCATGCACATTGTTCCTGCGAGGCGAACGAGCGCACTGACACTACGATCCTTCAGCATCCCTTCAACACACCTTCATCTCCTGTGGATCTGCCCGCGTTCTGAGAAAACCTGAGAGCTGGCCAGAATAAACAACCGTAGCTTTGCGCGACTCATTATTTAATTCGTCTGACTTCATGGGACGTGGTTTTAACCCGAAACGGGTTAAAGACATTCAAGTCGACAACATATTGACTGTTAATGCGCTTGGAGACAATGTTTTAAAGCAAACATTGGCGCGCGCGCTTCAATGAGCTCGGATTGGAGAGGCACTGGGAAGCCAAGCAAGGAACTAACTTGAACTACGAAAGTGAGTAATTCGATTATTTTTTATGGACTTTACTTGCTCCATGCTTTTGTCTTCAGTGTAATTCCGCGGGGAGTTTTAACATCTGTAGCCCGGTGTTTTTTTTCTGTCTCATGCTTGTATTCCCATATTCGTCTTCTTCAAATTAAAGTAGTTTAGCGACCTAGGCTACTATTTGTCCCAAAAACTGTATGCTGTAAGTTATGCTGTATGCTAAAATTAATGCTGCCTTCACATGCTATCGGAATTATCGTAAATATTAGTTCCTTATTTAAAAATTACACATGAATGCCCTATTAAGTCCAAATTCGAATGTGATGAGCTCGTAATCACGACTTAGTGAGAAATCACGTGAAGGCAGCATTAATGTACAAAGAGTACTGATGATATGTACCTCACTGCTGATAAAAACAGTCATTTGTGACTGTTTACTCATTTATTTATTGTGGTAACCCTCATTTCATTTGAACTATTTTAATTCATAAAGGTACATTTAAAGGAAACATTTATTTCAGTCAATACAATTTGTAAGCAAATATAGAGCTAATTGATATAGTAGCCTATGCTGCAATATTTTTCATTTTTCAACATATATGAAAAAATGTTGTTTTTTGAACCCAAACCTGAATTTTGAACCTGCTAATTCAGATGAGACTGGTTGTGTCATCTGACATTTATCTGGTCTCAAATCAGACCCAAATCGTTTTTTGTCCTGTAAATCCTTTACATTTCTACATATTGTCACCATGAGGGTTGTGTTCATGTATGATAGTGAGTTCATCCTGTAGCTCGTTTCTGATTGGTTAAACTGGTGACTAACTAGCCATTAGTGTTTCCATTTATTTCATTGGCACTTCCCTTCCTCAGCTGGCGAAGGAGCCCTTCTTTGCCCGAGGCTGCTCAGTTATACTTCCAGTTTTTACATCATGAAAATGACATCACTGATTGTCTGATGACAATACAAGAAAATGCACAGTGCCAAATCCTTTAGGCCTACTAATGACTATCCTGAGCTATAACATTAAATACAGCAGACAGGGGAAAATAAGAAAATTTTACAACAAAACATTTTAAATGTTTTACAATTTAAATGTCATTGGATTACTCAGATATTTCTGAGTGACCACTAATGGAGAAAGATGCTCTTTGCGTCCAGATGTTGTAGTTACAGTATCTTCTAGCAGGAGCAAATGGGGCATATAACAAGCTAAACCTTGACCTTTGGTTACACACATACAAGATTTGTCAGTGTAAATTGCTTTCAGTTAAGAAAGCTAAAACATGCATTTTAGTCTGGGACTATAGGCTTAAGCCTTGTCTGTAAAACCAGGCAAATGTGGTTGTTTATTTTTTTGTGGTTACAAAATTCTCACTTAAATTGCATTTTTATTCATTACGTTTTTCTTATGCAAGACATATTTTTTCTACATGTGTTTTAAAGCTGTCTTCTGACAAATGGGGCTTTCTCTATCAGAATTACAGGCTTGCATAAATAATTGACATGCATGAATGATTAATTCAGACATAAACCTGAGCATGGTTTTCATGGTAGTACAGGAGCCGGCTGTTTGTCGCTCAGGCTTCTAGAAGGCTATTGAATAAATCATCATTCTAGAACTGACAGGGAGTGAGCCTTGGGCACTGTGAGCTCATCACGCCCTGTTATTCATATTAATGTTTTTAAAAAGGCGAAGTCTCACCAGGCCTACAGGCAAATTTAGCATTTTTTCCTAGCCAGTACAGTGGCAGGTTTGAATTGCTGGGGGAACATTGTTTCCAAAGGTGAACAACATTCAGCCACTATGAGGGCTACCAGTAATTCTTTTGTGAGGTGTATTGGGATGATTCGATGGCATTTTGGGACATACATGGGAATGCTTATATCTTAGGTCCTGTTTACACCTGGTAAGATACGTTTTGGTCGATTAGATCACAGAAACATACCCGTTTAAACACCTGGTGTTTTAATCCATCTCTTTTGTCCACTTTCAACCACTTCTGTCCTGATTTCTTCAAGGGGAGGGTACATGGCTGATAAATGTATGTGTTTTTTTTTTTTTTCAGATCTTTCAGTCTAATAGACAAAATAAGCTCAGGCAATTTACATATGAATGCGCACAGAGACGTTTCTGCTATGACAGCCGCAAGACCACACCGAACGCTGTGAGTGTGTGTTAGAAATCAAGAATGGTGAGAGAACATTGTGCTTGGTATGTTTTTTTGTCTTTGAACTAAACATGGGTTTTCAGCAGACAAAGTTTAAATCCCGTCTGGCTAGCACGCTTCCCATAATGTTTACGCATTAGGTCAGTAGGTGGAGAGCAGGTGGTCCTTTGTGGCTATTTGTGATCGTATACACATGATCTGGTCGAATGCGTTTTTGACTACCTCTGGAAGTGGTCGAAAGTGGATAAGCTCAAAATGTTTAAAGGATTAGTTTACTTCAAAATGAAAATTTCCTGATATTTTACACACCCCCATCTCATCCAAGATGTTCTTTCTTTAGTCGAAAAGAAATTAAGTTTTTTGAGGAAAACATTCCAGGATTTTTCTACCCATCACAGACTTCCATGGCAACCACAATGTTGAAGGTCCAAATCAATGCAGTTTCAAAGTGCTTCGAAGGGCTTCAGAGGCTCTGCGCGATCCTAGACGAGGAATAGGGTCTTATCTAGCAAAGCAATTGGTCATTAAAAAAAAAACGTTTTAACCTAAATTGCTCCTAAATTGACCTAAAAAAGGTCATGGTACATGCGTGAAGAAATAAAACTGAAGTAAAACATTGATGCTTGGGTTTTAAATCTTTAAGTAAACTACAAAAATGCCTTTAATCATGTTCGTTTTGCGTTCTCGCTAGCTTCCAGTGATTTCTTTTTGATTCGTTTTTTTATAAAACTTGCATTTGGTGTTGAAATGATGGGTTTGTTTGTTCCAGAGAGGCATGTTACGGATGGGTTTTAGTGAAGCGCTGCGGAGCTTCTGGCCCGATGGTGGAAACACAGCGTGATTTTGGGCTCGGTGCTACAGGTCCGAGGCTATTAGCCCAGCCCGGCCTGTTAAAATCCCTGGCTCGCACTGGCCCGCCCAACAGTGGAAAAGCAGCTATTGTAAACACTGTCTTTAAAGCAAACCCTTCATGTGGGTTTTGTACCCCATATTACCAGAAATAACTCCCTACTTTCGCACTGATCGCAGCTTAAAAGAACTTAAATTATCCAGATCTCTTGACTTTATTCACCTAGCATTGTTTTCCCCATAGGAACCAAAGCACTTTCCCACATTTTCATTTTTAAGCACACTGATGCAAAGCTCTTTGATTATATACAGCACTTAGAAGACAATCACATACTGTAACAAGGGCTTGCATCATATGTGAAACGCAGCATATAGGTCTGCAATACAATGAGGTCCATAAATGTATATTTGCATTGAAGTAGGTTGTGTAACGCACCCAAAGTTGCATTAGTTTTCTCTCAAAAGGCAGTGTAATGGAAATGCTTTGGGAAAGCTGTGGTACTTCGCCTCTTTCCCTACATATAGCCATCAGGATTTTTTACATCAGTAGTGGAGATATGCTCAAGCAGTAGTGCTTTTGTTCGGCTGGGCATCGAGGCTCGCATTGTTGTTGTTTTTTTGCTTGTGTCAAGGTCGACTCGGGGTGATACGTGCTGTCCATTTCCTCTAACGCACGTGGAATCTCTCACTTACGGAGATCACAGCTTACAGTTCATTTCAATGTAGCACAAACCCCCAGGCAACTGTGAACTTAAGTGAGACATGGTTACCCTCTTAGTGTGAACTTTGGTCAGAGAGAAAAGATGGACCGTTGGGTGTTTTATAAGGTGGAAGGTGGATTTTCTAGTGCTATAGCTGTAGAATTCACAACAGAAATTTGCTTATTTTTATTTCATAATACGCTCAAAATTGCACCTGTGCATCTGCCATAAATTGGTATATTTTACTTGTCAAAGAGATAATGAGCAATATAAGTCCCATCTCAGTTAATTACCATTTGTATGGAGATAAGCATTGTTCTTTAAGGTAATGATTTCGCCTCAGGCTAAAAGAGACCCATAGCGCTTCATAAATGTAATGGATTACCTTCCGGCTCTATAGATTAATGAGGAAATGGTAAGGCCCTGTTCAGGTCCCTTTAAGCACTCTTTTATTCATTTGAGACAAAATGGAGACATAGAATGTAACCCAAGGCTGTAATTAAACTTAAAATGAAACAGGACAAGCAATTTTTCCCAGAGGACATCCCTTACCCAAGGGAAATCCAAGGCTCAAACTATTTCAAATGGGTCTCAAAAGAGAGTGTGGGGGTGGGGGGGGGGGGGGGGGAAATACCCTAGTTATTAAAGCGATAGTTTTGACCAAAATGTATTTTTTTCTTCATACATTGAAAATCACTGGGGTCTGATGTTGTTTGTTCCACAGAAAAAAGAAAGTCATACAGGTTTGGAGCAACATTATCGTGACCTAAACTTCATTTTTTGGTGGAACTATCCCTATAAAGGCTTCGATTTTAGCTTTCTTCTCAAATATTTAAAGATACATAAGAAGATATCTATGAAGTTATGATGTCCGACCCCTTACCTGCTCTACACGAGCACCATAATGGAGTGGCATCAGTGAACCAAAAGCTTTGGAAATGCAGATCTATTTTTGGCCCATGTCCTGTCCACTCACTTGTGTGTATCTGTTGTTTTGCACAGAGAATAGACAGCTGCCAGATACAAGCAAATGATTTTATCGCTTGAGATGAAGATGCCCTCCATTGCTGATAAAAGGGCTTTGTAAATACACAAGTGCATAATGAGAGACCATCTCCATTCTGACAGCGTACATGATGGAAATTTTTTCCTCCTGCATTTTATGTATCCCTCCTGCATTATTTTGTACTGGTTGTATGTACAGGATGTTATTTAGATTTTCACTGCACTTAGATATAATATAGGATTTACACAACCGTTCAAATGTCTGGGGTCAGTAAAATTGTTTAATTTCTTTGAAAGAAGTCTCTTTTGCTCACCAAGGCTGCATTTATTTGATCAAAAATACAGTAAAAACAGTAATTGTGAGATACTATTGCATTTTAAAATAACTGTCTTTTTAAAATATATTTTCAGATCTAATTTATTCCTGCGATGCAAAGCTGAATTTTCTAATATGCTGATTTGATCTTCAAGAAACATTTCTTATTATTGTCAGTTGAAAACAATTGTGCTGCTTAATATTTTTGTGGAAACAGAATTTTTTTTTCAGGATTCTTTGATAGAAACATTAAAAGAACAGCATTTATTTGAAATGGAAACCTTATGTAACATTTCCTTGCTACATAAAAGTAGTATTTTTTTACCCTGTGTTTTTTACTCATGAGAAGGGCCAAATATATGATAAATTAATGGTTTCTTCATTTTTACGTTTTGAAGAAAAAATAGGAAAAAAAATCTGAAGGTACACAGACCTGAGCAGACTGCATTTATCCCTCGCAGCGCTGTTTTGAAATTAAATAAGGCGTCTACTCTGATGCATGTTGTGCTACTCTGAAATTCTGTGCAAACTATTATCAACTTTTAAAGATGCATCATAAGTAAGTTAAACCATTAGAGTCTCCCTACTGTGAGGGTTCAGCGGTTTAACATATCAGAATTTATGAAATCCAATTTAATGAGCAGGCAAGCTTCCAGAGCATCAGACCTTTCCTTATGTCAGCATTAGCAAAGGTTGAAGAGTCACATCAGTGGATGCATGTAGCATGTAGTGCAGTTAAATACTTGAATACACACAGGACATCCATGATGCAATTAGACCACAGCTAAAAGGTGAACTCAAGGTGAACTCTCCAGGAGTCATTGGTCCGATGATGATACAGTCTATCTCAGAAACAGAGGGATTATGTTAAAATTGTTGAAAAGGTAATTATGCAAATCGTGAGAGCGGTGAGTTAGTGTTCTATGTCACCGCTCTCCAGTTCTCCACTGCTGGATGGGTCTGCAATAGTAAAGCCTGTTTTTGCCCTTGAGGTAGTCAGAGGCTTTTCTCACCACTGATTGTAGATCATAAAGCAAGCAAAGTAAGACATTTCACATTTAAACAACGGTGGATAAAGGTTGCGTGAAGGTCAGAGTCTGTGACGAAGATCAGACTAGGCCATCTCTATGGATCTTTCCTTGAGCACTGTGCAATGCATTTCAGCATTAATAGAAGGCAGACTGAAGTAATAGTCATGTTCTGCTCCGAAGTTATATGCCATCCATCTCTCTGATAGTCTTCCTCTAAAGGTGACCTCTTCTAAAGAGACTTAATTAGTGGTGCGTGTTTCACATTTATTAAGGGGTTGATTTTTATTTAAACCAACAGATTTTATGATTTTTCTTTTTAAATGAAGGTCATGGTAAAACTGTCTTGAAAACTTTTTACCATGCCTGTAATTTATTTTTGCTATTCAAATGCATGTTTTATTTTTTTTTATTGTTTATAAATAAATATATTTTATAAATACATTTTTTTATTCAGATTTTCTTTCGTCTATAACTGGCAACCTCCAATAAACCTGCATTAGATTATCTTAAGGTCTTTGATGAAATATTAACGAGAGAACTGCCAATACAATTAGATCCTTGTCCATTATGAGCTTTGTACGTAATGAGGAGGACTTTAAAATGTATTCTAAATTTTATAGAAAGCCAGTGCAGTGCACCTAAAACTGGTGTATATATTCTCTTTTTTAAATTCTAGTTAAAGTCCCTGTAAAGGCAATTCTGAGATTTGTTTCTAAACACATTATAAATGTTAGAACTGTATTGCTGAAACGCGTTACAAAGACTGTGAACTGTGTTGTACTGAATTGTGAAGTTAGACCGTTAAACAGTTTTTCACCATTGCTGTATTCAGGTATTCAGGCTAAAACGGTGGTTCGATGACGCACTGGAGCCTGGCTCCTCCCCTAGCACTATCATAACTAGAGCACATTTGCATCAGTTCGATCGCGAGTTACTGTCAGTACTGTTAGTTACTACAGCCTAAAACTTACAAAATAGCTTACAAAACAAAAACAATGATATCAAGAAGAGGTGGATTCATTTTGTGAATGGCTACCTTGATGGAGAGCTGAGGGTCACTACTAACACCTGCCTCTGCTGTGACTTTACACCGGATAGTTTTACAAACTTTTATCGGAGACAACTGGGATTCACTAATAATCCGCTGCAGAATGGGGCCGAACCGACTATCTCCCGCCCTGGCCTTCATCCTCCCGTCCCACTGACATCTGGTGCCGTGAGCTGTATGTGAGTGCTGTCTTGTGTGCTTATGGCAGCTTTCCGTGAGTGGGCCTGGTTTCGGCGCCGACGGCGGACACGCCCCCAGTGTTTCAGAGCAGAGAATGCTGCTTATTTTTTACTTGTTTACAAAATTGAAATGAAATAAAATATGAAACAAAACCAAGGTAAATTTGACTAATAAACAGAATATTTAAACAGAATATGTTATTGTTTATTATTTTTCAATTGGTAAAAAAAAAAACAGTTTTGTGTGAAACATGACAGGGGATTAGTTATGAATGTAAACAGTGCGTAATCAACGTAATCGATTACGTCGACACATCGCCCCAGCCCTAGAAGAGTTTTAAGTCATAATGAAACCATGTTCAACAAGAGGCGAAGTGCTTCAATCCCTCACGGCTTGTCATGGTTGTTCACTCGGCTCCATCTCAGTGAGGAACAGAGGAGTGCTCTCCTGCTGCTCACTCCAGTTGGTGACATTTTACAATGACCCCCGGTGCTATCCAGTGTTCCTGTTTGTGATGATGCAATATTTTAGGCAGAGTGACAGTGGCACAGTTGTGGCTGAGCTGCAGGTGTTTGACTGCAAAATGTAGATAGGGCAGAGACAACAGTGTCCTGGTTGATTCAGCCCTGGGGTTCTGATTTGGTGAAACAAGATGAAGTTTGGCATTTTCTACACTCATTTTGGGGGGAAATATGGCACTTAGAGTACTGTGCTCTTATTGGTACATGAAAGCATAATGAAATTAGTTAAAATATTTAATCAGCAAACTTGTAAGGTACAGGAGATGTATAGCTTTGTAAATGTTCCAGTTCCAGAAATCTGCAGTTTGTGTTGACCTAAGTATAGCTTATGAGATATGAAAAGCAGGAAGCATTGCTGCAGTGTGGTCATTCCTAGTGTCTGCCCATGGCACTTATCCAATTATATGACAAAGACTTGACCAAAGTTACCAAAGTCTCCTCTGCTAGTTTAACTTTCTGAAGTCAAGTCAACTTGTTTGCTCTTTAACTCTTTCCCCGCCAAACACGGAATTTTCCGTTATTTGTGAGAAAAAGCTTCCCTGCTAAACACAGAATTTTCAGTGTTTCCGTGTTTTCTCTGTTAGATGTTAGGGGGCGCTATTATGCATCTTCTGAATGAGTACAGAATCTCCTGATCACAAACAAGCTGTAAAACAAGCGATCGTATGTAAGCAGATGCATATGTAAATTAACGTGATCATCAACATTAAACATCATAGAAATCAAAACTATCTAATGTTACTGAATGAAATGTCGACCCTGGACAAGCTACAGGACTGTGCAGGTATTAGGGGTGTTGATGGACTCGATCTACTCCATCTGTGTTTGATCATCACTCTGAATCTCATCTGGATGTAGTCTTTGACAAAAAACGTGATTTTCTCAGCTTTTTGTTCAAAATGTTGCCTTTTTTATGAGACGTACCCATATTCAAGTGTTGATAAAAAACGTGTTGAAAAGTGTTGATAATAAAACTTTTTTTTTTGTTCAGCTCTTTCTTTTGATATATTGCATGCTCAGATATTCATAAAACAAAATATTCTATTGGCCATTCAATTTTTGTGAAAATTGGCAAAAACCCTGGCAGTGGCTGGCAACTTTTTTTCAGAACGCTGGCGGGGAAAGAGTTAATGGCATCTCTGATTCAGACTCCTGTATGAAGTTCCACACTAAAGTTCTGATACAGCAGATACTGTTCATGCAGTCCTGTCAATCACAACACTAAGCCTGTGTCATAAGCAGGTGCAACATCCACATCAGTCCTTGAGTAGGTACTTACTGCATTTTAATTGAAGGGTTAGTTCAGCCAAAAAATGAATATTACCCCATGATTTACTCGCACTCAAGCCATCCTAGGTGTATAATACTTTATTTTTTCAGACGAATACAATCAGAAATATATTAAATAATGTCCTTGCTCTTCCAAGCTTTATAATGGCAGTGAATAGAGGATTAGATTTTGAAGCCCAAAACAGTGCATCTATCCATCATAAAAGATATCCACACAGCTCTGGGGCAGAGGCGTCAATTGGGTATGGCAGGGTATGGTGACTGCCATACCTTGGCTGCCCGGTCAAGTCAATGCAACTAATATGTTTTTATTCATTGCATGCAGGATTAACAGAGTTATATTACTATGTGTAACATATAATTTGTATTGTTAAATAAAACAGAAAAGTAAATTAAAGCAATCTGGTTGTTATATTTGTTTCATGTGAGATAAACGGCGCTGTCTTTGCACAGCGTGATTTTGCAGCAATGAGTTTTGTAGCCAATCACAGGGATTTCTGTTGAAAATAATGACCGATCAGAGGTGTTAACCGGTAGTGAGAATCCGCTCAGTAGCTCTCAAAACTCTGAATGAGTTTTTATTTAGTGCAAGTGTTAGTTCTGCATGTGCACAAATCCTCTCATTATAACAAACAAAGCGACATGTGATAAAAAGCATCTTTTCCATGTTAATCAGAGTTTTTGTCCTTACCAGCCGCGACAGCAATGATTCTATTTTAGAAACAGTTTCTATTTTTCTGTGCCGTCACAGCTGGTACAACCACACAAAGTATGACAATAATAATCTCAGGTAATGTTTATGTGCGTTATTTTGGTAACACTTTACAATAAGGTTCATTAGTTAACATCAGTTAACTCCATTAGTTAACATGAACTAATAATGAACTGCACTTATAAAGCATTTATTAATCTTTGTTAATGTTAATTTCAACATTTACTAATACTTTATTAAAATCTTGTTAACATAATGCACTGTGAACTAACAAACAAACCATGAACATCTGTATTTCTATTAACTAACATTAACAAAGATGAACAAATACAGTAACAAATGTATTGCTCATAGTTAGTTCATGTTAGTTAATACATTAACTAATGTTAACTAATGAAACCTTATTGTAAAGTGTTACCGTTATTTTTAATGTCAAAGGGTGTAATGTGACTTTGAATATCATTTAGTGCTCAGCTTTGTGGCCGTACTAAAAGCAACAGTTGATAACTCACCTCAGATCTTGAAATTAAACAAATGGAAGTAAGAACGTTCAAACTGTGAACAAACAAGTGTATTCTATGACAAAGATTGTTTTAGTAACTCAGTATGTATTTAAAACATTTATTTAAATGGTGTAATATTTGTGAATTTGATTATGTACTTTCCTTGCGAGTGCCGTCAAGATGAATCTCTGGTGCTGTGTCCGTGCGCTTGCTGCGAGAGCCCGCTGTGGTTTTTGGTTGATTGACTTTTAGTTTTACAAATAGGACCATCTTTGTAGGATGAACAAAAATGTTTTTGTAATCATGTTAAAAATAATATTTAAATTGGATAATATTCAGACTTTTGAGCTTTGAAGTGCTGGAAAAAGTGGGACAGTCAAGTCGAGGGAATAAGATTGGATGATGTCATCAGGGTCTGCCATACCTTGGCTTTTGGTGAATTGACACCACTGCTCCGGGGGGTTAATAAAGGCCTTCTGAAGCGAAGCGTTTGTGTAAGAAAAATATCGTATTTAAAACTTTAAGACTATAATAAATCGCTTCCTACGCAAGTCGACTTACGGCAAAAGAGTGACCCCTGACGCGATGTAGGAACAATGTAAGCTTTGACGCCTCTCACGGTTCAAACAAATAGGGCTGGGCAACAAACCCTGACAATTTTAGACAGCTAATTTGTGACCGGTGTTTTGCTCTTTCTTTCGCCGTAAATCGATGCGTGCGGCCGTCTGTCGGAAGCTAGTTATTTTAGTTTATAAAGTTTTAAATATGGATTTTTTTTTCTCACACAAATGCATTGCTTCGCTTCAGAAGGCCTTTATGAACCCCCTGGAGCCATGTGGATATCTTTTATGATGGATGGATGCACTTTTTGAGCTTCAAAATCAAATCCTCTATTCACTGCCATTATAAAGCTTGGAAGAGCCAGGACATTATTTAATATATCTCTGATTGTATTCGTCTGAAAGAAGAAAGTATTAGGCTATACACCTAGGATGGCTTGAGGGTGGGTAAATCATGGGGTAATTTTCATTTTTGGGTGAACTATCCCTTTAACTATTGTGAGTTCTAAAAAAGTATGCTCTATAGTATGAATGTAATCCGGATGTACTACATTCACCATGTTGTCATTATCATGTGTCCTACCAGCGTCAGCGTTGTGTTGCTTCACTGCCATTCACAAATCCCCTCTGGTGGCCTCATGGGATAGTAAAGTGTCCATCGTATGCACACTTCAGAATCCTGCCAGAAGTAGTAGGTCATCCTACTAGTTCGCTTACTCTTTTATGAGTACTGTGAATTCTGTACTGTGAATACTTTTGTCACATATTGTTTTTCGCTATATAGTAGCGAAGTATGCAATTTCGGATGCAACCACTGTCTGAGTGAGTCACTGAATCATTCATCTAACCAATTCATTCAAAAACACTTTCTGAATTCAGAACCACATGCTACTCTTTCTATTTTTACCATATCTGTGTATTGCAGGAATAGTGAGAGTAGTACGCTAATATGCAGTTCAGAATTCAGCAACTGATGAACAAAACAAATGTCTTTTTCAGTGAGTCAATTGAATCATTGACTAAAATGATTCATTTCAAAACATTGTTTCAATCAGTAATAAAATAGGAAGTAACCAGCAAAATTGCTTTTTATCACTTGAAGGACACACTGAAGAAAATATTTAGCAGCATATATAAAGTTTCTTTCAGCTTGTTTATGGACCTGCTTCTTGGTTCCTAAATATATTTGTTACACACCCTTCTAATCCTGCACGGGAAATTGCCACAATAATGGCAAAACAAACAAGTCAAGATATCAGCACTGTATAAATAATTAATTAGTTTACACAATAAATTACATTGCTTTAGTTTATCTGCGTTTGAGTTGTTATCTGTAACTTTCTCTCCCTCTCTCTCTCTCTGTCTGGACCAGAGTATGTATGTCTAAACAGATCTCCTAGTGGGTGCCGTCTGTCCCCATCTGCCTCAGACTGCCTTGCTCCATGTTCCCCATGGAGCCCGCCATCATTAATATTGCTTTCACATGTGTGCTATGAAAAAACCCACTGGTACTCACCTGCACCTGCTGTCTGTGCTGTTGGTTGATGCTTGGGTAGAGAGGGAGAGCCGTAGTGTCACTAGAGACCTGTGAGCTAATGGCTAACTTTTGGTAACAGATGTGGAATTCAACAGTCAGTGAACATGATCAATAATGTGGAAATAAATCATTATACAAATTTGTAAGAGAGATGAGGCTGATACAAAATCATGTGCAGGATTTTTGTAGCCTTTTCTTTAAGATAAATGTTGACTATGGTTTGGTCCTAGTCTGAGCTGGTGGATCAGCATAGCCGTTCTGAACAATATTCTAACAAAATGTTGCCATTAAGTTATGAAAAGGTTTATTTCTGAACGTTCAATACGTCCATTTTTTTTTTATGTTTAAAAAGTGTTTTTTTCTGGTTATGTGACCATTAGAAAGAGCATGAAGGGAAAGTTCCATTTTATAGTTTTTCAAACATTATGGGATTCTCTGAACATTCTCAAACTAGTCAGTAGTAATGTTAAAACAAAAATAAGACGAATGTCCAACTAAAATGTTTCAGAAAAACATTCCATGAACAATGTATAATGTTTTTGTGCTAACATTTTGAGAACATTTTTAAATACCAGATAACTGAACAGATGTTCTAACGTTACTGTAAGAACATTTGTTCATAACTTTGAGAAAACCTTGGCAGAACATTAGCCAAAGTTCTGAGAATGTTCCGTGTTAGCTGGGATGGTCTTGCTGGTTAGTGAATTCTTGCAAGTTAGGGTGCGTTCACACTTGGCATGTTCAGTTCGATTAAATTGAACTCTGGTGTAATTGCTCTGTTAGTGCGGCTCTTTTGAATAAGTGTGAATGCTGCCATCCGAACCCTGGTGCGCACCCAACAAGCGGACCAAACGAACTCTGGTGCAGTTTGAATGACGTGAACACAGCACAGACCAAAGACAAGTAAACAAAACAAAAACAGGACAAGACGTCACAAGATACAACCCTAAAAATGGCAGAATGCTCAAGCATACCTGATTGTTCTTGTCATTGTCACAATGTTGCCCATCACAGCTCTTGCCCAAGAGCTGACTTGGTGAAAACAAACTTTTTTTCAGTGTTTATCTTGTTAGCTCTCAATTTAAAAACACTCATTTTACAAACTCTAAATATATTCAGTGTTGTAACAACATTGATTTGTAAAACAAATTCAGAGACTAATTGTGAGCAACACTGTAGAGCCAAAAGCTTAATCAATAAGCCTAATGCAGGCACATTTGTCTCACCGTTCGTGGTAAATTACTCCAATCTTTGCTCTCCATTACGAGTTTCACCTACTAGCTTTCATGTGTTTGCTTTTTTACTAGTTGGAGAGCTCCAGCTACTGTGTTGGATTGGTGACAACGTCTACGGCTTCCGGGCCATGAGTAGTTTTAAGGGCCAGGATGTGGAAAAACAGGGCATCAAGCTGCCAAAAAAATGGATTGATTCCAATGACAAAGTAAGTCATTTTTTGGGGGGAAGCTACTTTGGATGTGTAGCTTGCTAAGCTACAAGCTATTCATCCCTTTTGAAAAAAACAGCATATGGTGGTTAGTTATGTTTTGAAGCATGGCAGCTGGTTTGAGCTGGTTTAAGCTGGTCCTTAGCTGGTCCCAAGTTGGTCCTAAGAAACTAGCTCCAGCTCAGGACCAGCTTAAACCCGATCATGACCAACTAAGGACCAGCAGAAAACCAGCTCAACCAGCTGCCATGCTTCAAAACATCCTAACCAGCATATGCTGGGTTTTTTCAACTGGGATAGTTTACAGAAGTTCAGCTACAGTCAATTTAATGACTAAGTACACTGTAAAGATTGGGGTTAGTAAGATTTTTTTTATGTTTCTGAAAGAAGTCTTTTATACGGAAGCCCTGAACTACAAAGTAAAAAAAAAATCTGTAAAAATTTTTTTATAGAATTTCGAGAATAAAGTCTAAATATTTCGAGAATAAAGTCTAAATATTTCGAGAATAAAGTCGAAATATTTCGAGAATAAAGTCGAAATATTTCGAGATTAATGTCAAAATATTTCGAGAATAAAGTCGAAATATTTCGAGATTAAAGTCAAAATTACAAATGCAGCCTCATTGACGTAACACACACACTACAGCCCTGTGCCAGCCGCCATTGTATTTGAACAGGGGGCCGAAAACTTTCGTCATCCATCAGGTAATTGTCCTTAATGTACAGTAAATATCACTAAACAAGAGATAAAATTGAAATATAAAACGTAGTGTTCAGGTTATCTCAACGTTCATGAAACAGATAGGCCTACAGGAGTTTTCAAACTGCGAGCGCCTGTTAGAATGATTATAGGCCTAAACTGCTGTGATTGTGAATATAATTAAATAAACCCTTTTATCAATATTATCTTATACATTAATATCTGCTCTGAGAGCAAAATCTAATTAAAAACCCCCGCACTTTTTTCGGATGTGTTCACGTAAAGATTTCTATGGGTCAATGTGGATAAATCTAGATTTAAATTCAGAGAGACCAGATATGCGTGACCTGACGGATTTGGATTATTCTTATCCAAAATGAGATGATCATGTGAGCCTTATGTAGTGTAACTTCGACAGTTTAAAGCCGCAGGGCGCTCTCACGCAGAACGGCAAAATATTACGACTTTATTCTCGAAAAGTTTCGACTTTAATCTCGAAATGCTAGAATTTTTTTTTTCTACTTTGCGGTTCAGGGCTTCTGTACTTTTATGCTGACCAAGGCTGCATTTATTTGATCAAATGTCTGTGAAATATTGTGAAATATATTATTACAATTTTAAAGAACTGTTTCCTATTGTAATATATTTTTAAAAATTAATTTGCTGAATTTTCAGCATCATTAATCCAGTCTTCAGTGATACTTCAGAAAACATTCTAAAATGTTGATTTGCTGTTCAAGAAACATTTCTTTTTTATCAATTTTGAAAACAGTTGTGCTGCTTCATATTTTTATGGAAACTTAAAAATTCTTTGATAAATATAAAGAGAAAAAAAAACGACTTTTTATTTATTTGAAATAAAAAATCTTATAACATTAGAAATGTCTTTTACTGTCACTTTTGATCAATTAAATGCATCATTGCTGAATTACACCGCTACTTGTTGGAAAAACTAGCTTGTTGTAAAAAAACTACTCTATTTTGAGATAAACAAACTGTAAACTGTAGCGTCAGTACTTTTAGTTAGTTGCTCAACAACACTGATATTGACTGTCCTGCATCTTGAAATGTTTCTTTTGTCTTCTTTTTCTATTCTTGCTATATTCAATCGCACATGACGGTAGATCCCCACAGACCGTACGATGGTTGTCAGGGGAGTTGTGGGAGGAAGAGACGCTTCCGATCCTGCCGGAGGTCCGCTGAAGAAACGGCGCCAGCGCTACGTGGAAAAGGACGGCAAGTGCAATGTCCATCATGGGAACGTGCGCGAAACCTACCGTTACCTGACAGACATCTTCACCACGCTTGTGGACTTAAAGTGGCGCTTCAATCTGCTGGTCTTCACGCTGGTCTACACCACCACCTGGGTGTTTTTTGGCCTCATTTGGTGGCTCATCGCCTACGCCCGTGGAGATCTGGACCATACTGATGACGCCGAGTGGACGCCTTGTGTGAATAACCTCAATGGCTTCGTCTCTGCGTTCCTTTTTTCCATCGAGACCGAGACCACCATCGGTTATGGGTACCGTGTCATAACGGACAAATGCCCCGAGGGCATCATCCTGCTTCTGGTGCAGGCCATCTTGGGCTCCATCGTCAATGCCTTTATGGTGGGTTGCATGTTTGTGAAAATCTCACAGCCAAAGAAACGCGCTGAAACGCTCATGTTTTCCAACACAGCTGTGGTATCCGTGCGGGACAGCAAGTTGTGTTTGATGTTCCGTGTCGGTGACTTGCGGAACTCGCACATAGTGGAGGCCTCCATTAGGGCCAAACTCATCCGCTCTAAACAAACCAAGGAAGGAGAATTCATCCCCCTAAACCAGACGGACATTAATGTGGGCTTTGACACGGGGGATGACCGACTGTTTCTGGTGTCACCGCTGATCATTTGCCATGAGATCAACAAGAACAGCCCCTTCTGGGACATCTCTCAGGAGCAACTGGCACGAGAAGAGTTTGAAATAGTGGTCATCCTGGAAGGAATGGTAGAGGCCACAGGTGAGTGTAGATAACAGAGAATGAGAGAGCGAGGGTAACATATAAAACAATGAGTTTTGTTCCCCTGCTGGCAAATGTCATAACACTGTTATGCAGGCAAAACGTGTTTCTCCATCTGACTGGCATTCAAAAGTAGACATGTATTTAAAGACTCCCTGTAGTGAAAATCAAGTTTTTAATGTTGTTTTTATGTCTTTGTGGTGTTTTTAATATGCTTTAAGATAAACCATGTGCAAATTCATAAGTCAACACCATTGCTGAGTATTTTCTCCTTAAACCTGCAGTGAAAAAAAAAAAACAGTCTCAAAAACGTGGTTTGAAATCACTGGTGTTTCTGACGTCACAAAATACCTTGTAACCAATCACATCAACATGCGGGCAGGCTTTAGCATATCATCATTACTATGCTGCGAAGCAGGGGAGTCTCAAGAGAAGCCAGGTCATCCCGGTATATTTTTCTGTTGATTATGAAAAATCAGGTACATTTAGCAATATAGCAGGTGAATTATGTATATGATGTATATTACGATGTTATGATGAACTATATTCCTTTCAAGTTGTTCAAAACGTTTCTAAGGATATAGATTTTTAGAAGGCAGCTGTTTGACTCAGAGATGGTGAACGGGAACATGGTTTATGTAACATTAGCAACACATTATTAGCGGTTTCATAACGTAGTCAAGCAAAAGGCTAATCATATTAATTACCGTTATGTGTCCTGATGTTGTAGATACATAAAATGCATTACCATTCTGATACATCAACTTATTATACGAGCCTGTGTAATTCACTCTTCCACTTCCTCTGAATCAGTTTCTAGTTAAAACATATATGGCTGAATTAAACCAGTATTTCCACTTGCCATTTTGCAGCGTTTACTACAGTAAAGTTGACAGAGTGGATCTCTGAGCTGTTGATGGAGGCTGGGCTAATTTGCATATTCATAGATCCGCGTATACTAAATGAAGCAGGGGTAGAGTTACATTCAAGCTTGAAGAAATCTTTTCACAGAAAAAAACTTTGAATTAGACATTTTGGTGATTATTGACTACATGGGGACTTTAAGTTAAAAAGCAATATTTAAATTACAATTATTTATTTATTTGTTAATGAATAAGAGTGATCTAGTTAAACTCTGATCAGGTTGCAATTGTTAAATGATATGACCAATTCAGAATGCTTGAAAAATAGCATGTGAGGCATTTTTATGAAAATATTATGGTGCTTTTGGATCCTTTAAGTAGCTTGGCATCCTCAGTCCTCATTTACTTCAATTATATTGAAAGGAGTTGCCAGGATATTCTTCAAAAATAATAATAATAATAATCACCTTGTATATTCTACGGTAGAGAAAGATAGTCATAAGGTTTTAGATAAACATGAGGGTGAGTAAATGATAACAGAATTTCAATTTCGGGTGAACTTTTCCTTTATAAATGTCTTTCAGAGCTCCTTAGATGAGTCAGGGGTATTTAAATGGGTGTTGCCTGAAAGCCAAACATGAAAAGTGACCAGATTTACCACCGTTCCCCTAGTAACAGAATGCTGACAGCAGGGTGTGATGTGGTATTTTCATGGGATTCACTAAACATACTGACAGTGAATTCATGTGACAGCAGTTGCAATTACACTATGCTAATTAGCTTTTGCATTGTGCTCTGTGTCAGTATAGACACATATTGCTGCCTGCATGGAGCAGAAAGATGGAGGACTCTTGAGATGTTTCTCAGTAAGACAAGCTCATGGCCTGTCAATAGATCCGCCTCAGGGAAATTAACGAGCAGAAGACAATTGAAAGAACTATAATGCAATTCACTCTCACGCATACATAAATACACACACGGCTCACACACACTCTCTCCTACTTCTAAAATAATGAATCATTGCTCAGGAGTGGGATGCAGTGAGTAGCTAGATTCAGTCCACAATCATCACACTTGTTCAGTGCAGTTATACTTTTTTGTCTCACATCTGACATTCAAGAGCATCCCACTTTCAGTCGATGTAGGTTTAACCTATCTATTATTAGACAAAAAGCAGGATAACAGTCAAAGAATCAGTATCAGAAACGATACCAAACTATTCAGGTCAGGACTGTACCTCAAGGCCTGATGAAATTGGGAAATTATAAAGAATAATTATTGATTTTTTTTTTTCATTACAGTGATAAGTTGAAGTAATGATAATTGGTAACTCATGGCAAATTAGGGTAATAACATCAGGGAGACACTGAATCTAGAGTCCAAGTCTAATAACAATTCTAGTTTAAGCCTCAACCTGAGCAACAACTCACTTTTAAGGGGTAGTTCATCAAAAAATGAAAATTCTGTAATTTACTCGCCCTCATGTTGTTGACTTTCTTCTGTGGAATGTGGGAGACATTTTAAAGCACTGTTCTTGTCCATACAATGAATGTCAATGGGGTCCAAAACAACATGTATGGATTGTATGATTAACTGTGTGGACAAAACATCACTGAGATACCTTTCTAAATATCTTATTTTGTATTCCACAGAATGAAGAATGTCATACAGGTTTGGAACTGTCACAGACTTGGACTCTTATTTTGATATTCTGTTGTGTTTTGTTTAGTTCCTGTTTCTCCGCTCCGTTCAGTTTTGGTTACTGATTATCTCCTTGTTTGTTTCTATGATTATGTATGATTATCACATGTCAGTCATTTGGTTTGTCTTGTATTTAAATTCCCTGTTTTGTTCAGTCCTTTGTCGGTTATTGTCTTATGTAAAGTATTGTGTTACTACCGTGTTCATCATCACAGTCTATTTAGAGAATTCCTATCCATGCATGTTGCTTGCCCAGAAACGTTACAGGAACATGTTGTCGATTACCACAGACAAAAAAACACAAAAAAAAACGCATTAACAATAGAAGTCTATAGGACAAGACATAGAGTGCTGCAGGGATGATTGAAACAAGTATTTTGACAAGTTCCATCGTCCTGAAGTAAAGTGAGTTTTTGGTTAAATGCCTGAAATAAGGTCTGTGGAAAACACAAGCTCAAGATATTTTCATGTTTTATTCTATTACATACATTTGTGGAAACTTGTTTCCGCCCCAGAATATAACAATTTAAAAGATAATTGTGACTTTTTATCTCACAATTCAGACTTTTTTTTCCTCACAATTGACATATAAATGCAATTCAGAATTGTGAGATAAAAACTTGCAATTGCGAGTTATAAAGTCCAATTCTGAGGGAAAAAATAATTACAAGTTGATAAGGTCAGGATTGTGAGATATGAAGTCGCAATTACCTTTTTTATTTTGTATTCTGTTGTGGAAACAAACTTCCATGTAAAATACATCAGTACCCCCTCGTTGTTGTTTTTTTAAAGCTTTTACTTAAAAATGTGGTTACTAATAAGTGGCAAAATGGGACTACAGAGGTTGTCTGGGACATTAAACGTCATCACGCCGAACAGGAAAACTCATCTACTCGCTCTACAGTCCACTTTCACAGCCTTGTTGCACTTATAAACATGCTTTCGCTAATTATTCTAACTCTAACTTTCAGGGAAAATGTTTTTTAAACAAAGACTGAAAGAGTTATCTGACACTAGTGATAGTGACTTTGAAGTAATATGACTGTAATGTAGTTCGTTTATAGCCTACATTCAGCATTTTACTTCTGCTAAATTGTATTTAGGATTCAAAATTCATAAAAGTTGTTTATTTGTGCAGATTATCATGATGATAAAACATGTAATAATCATACATTTTTGTTAGTAACAGCTTTTTAATGCAATAATCGTCAATGGAAAAATCCTATTTTTTTTTTCGAGGCAACCAGGCTAATGCAAACTTCCAGGTTGGCCTACAAAAATATGTCATCACTGCAGCTCTCTGTTGCACTGGGATAAATGCTAAAATACACACAAAATCCACAAAGCTTAAACATTATCCCCCGGTTTCACAGACAAGGTTTAAGTTAGTCCCAGACTAATGCATGTTTGAGCTTTTTTAACTGAAAACATATCTTAAAGCTGCAATCCGTAACTTTTTTGGGTTAAAAATGATCCAAAATAAATTTTTAGAGCAAGTACATACCCAGCCAGTGATCAAAACTATCTGCTTACCTTAGCTCGTTTTAAAACGGTAAGCTTGTAATGGTGTTTTTAATTCCAGTGGTACTGGTGGATTTCCGCTGGAAATTCAAGTATATCTTTGCGTCATTACGTCACTTAACATTTAATCACGTCTGTTCCCTGGAAAGATTAGTTCACCTCTCGTGTCTTCGGGTTCGAGCCGTTAGTTCTGTCATCATGTCTGATCTGGGCCATGACAGCCTCATATGCAAGGCATGCAGTCCGGAAACAGAACTGATTAGTTCACCTCTCGAGTCTTCGGGTTCGAGTCATTCGTTCATCAAGTCCCAGCCCCATAGGCAAGGCTATGCAGTCACCGGAAACAGAAAAGATTAGTTCATCTATTGAGTCTTCGGGTTCGAGTCGTTCGATCAAGTCCCCATAGGCTGAATGCAGAAACAGAAATGATTAGTTCATCTTTCCAGTCTTCAGATACGAGTCTCGTTCTTTTGTCACGTGACCGCTTCCCGGTTCAATGTTTCGCAACATATACAACATTACATTCGTATTATTGACTGCATGTTGTAATATATTTATTATTATAAAATTATCAGAAGATATGTGCAATAAACAGTTATGTTATGCCTACCCATTCTACCCAACCTAATGTGTCCAGTCTTCATAGGAAAATCAATTATTATACTAGCTAAAAAACTGAACTAAACAAACAAAACAAAAAAACTACGCACTTGCTTGTAAGGAAGGTTGTGAATTAACTCATTTCAGCGTCCAACACGGCTGTCACGTGACAAAAGAACGAACGACTCGAACCCGAAGACTCGAGAGATGAACTAATCAGTTCTGTTTCCTGTACAGAACACATGGGATGTTGCGCATGCGCGGTCAACACAAAATTAACGAATTGCTCTCTGAGACACTCGTTATTCTCGAGTCATATTTAAGATTCGTTCAAAATGAAAACTTCGTTTGAAAACAAAGTGTAACTTGCACGGTTTGACATGATATGATAAGATAAGTGATCGTTAGATTTAATCATCGCGATTTATTGCAATGCTTTTTTCCCCCTTAGCTGGTCAGAACAAAAGTGGATGTTAGCTACTTAATTGTTCAGATTACATTTTCCAGTGAAAATTCTTATGTTGGTCACACTTTCAAAAAGTAGAATCTGTGACTCCGAATGACACTATCCACACTGGCGCGTGACTGACAGCCGCACATTCTCCTCAAAACATTGGATTCATCCGCGCTGTGCCGTAGCGAGGCACAATTCACGTGAAGTTGATCATTCCGCAAATAACTGCAATTGCAGATTTCGAAAAGAGATGGCGACAAAGAGGAAAAACTACGGACTGCAGCTTTAAAACATGTCACTGCCATTGTTTTGTCTCAAGATGCACACCAGTAATTTTTTTCTAAGGCACAGTTATAAAAGCTACTTAAATGTTCTAACTGAACTAAGGCCTAATCCTGGCTTAATCTAAGCCCTGTTTGTGAAAACAATAATATGTATTAAGTGTGATAAAAGTGCTTACTAATCTTATCTGTGCAAAGTTGATGCTTGTCATGAACAAATAGAAGGAACAACTTACATAACCTAAGCTTCATTCACCTAGAACAATAGTGTCACTAAAAGGATGATTCAGACAAATTTACAGTTTAAATAACCTTTCTGTATTTAAGAATTCAAGTGCTTTAGCAAAAAAAAATCAAGCTGCACATTTCAGCTTTTAAACCCTCTGGAATGAATTGCACCATAGACTTTTAGACTAGTTCATAGACTATTATTTCAAACGCGTTTTTACAATCTGAGGGATGAAATTATTGTCTGTGGTAGTCAATGGTACAGATGCTGTCGAGAGAGCTTAATTTATATAAAGCCTTTAACCATAAATAAAGCCTTTTAAACTGCCCAAGAGGTGCTGCACTTAGCAGAACCTGTTTGATGTGGCCCTCAGAGGATTTGAGATGTTTTAAAACCGCTTTCCTTTTATAAATTAAGGCTTTAGTACCAGCGAGGCTTTGGTTCTACTTCTACTTGGGTTCTAGTGTAATGTTTTGGAATTGCCCTGGGTGGTTAACAAAGCATTTTATTCACAGTGAAATGTTTTTTAAATGAACAGACTTAAAGTTTAAAATGTCCAAATGGAGGTGTTAAAGTCAATTGCGGAGCATTGGCACTGAAAGTGAATCTTCTCTTGTGGTTTTGCAGTAGTATGCATTGATTATATAATTAGATCTGCATACCCAGGCCAGTGTGGTTATTGAACTACTATACACTGGGAATCTCATGAATTTTGATGTGTTTGATGAATGATATCTGCTGAGTTGTTCCTAGATATCATTTATATTCATTATGACAGCTGCTATATATCACTCTGTGTGTGTTTACTTATGTGTGTGTTTAAAAGTAATGCTTGTTGAAAGTGTTTTGTTGCTCTGTCACTGCATGTCTCTAGAGTAATTGATGCGTTTATTTGAGGTTCACTTAAGCAGATGATTAAAAAGCTTGTATTCTATTTTTAGGTTGTGTGCACATAAATATTCAGCGGTGCATGTGCATACATGTCTGCATTTTCACAGGAAACTTTAAATTAATTAAGCTAACAGTACATTCCTGTTGACATATTGGCAAGATCATCACTAACCTTAAAAGGTCAAAAGCACAATTAGACAATGAACTTTAGGTATTTGAAGATGAAATGGAACAGCTAGTTCTTCAGCAAATGTTACAGATGTGGGTTTTTATAGAGGGATTCATGTGTAGCCAATACTGAACTGATCTCATCAGGATGAAAACGGCATTTTTTTCTTTTTTTTTGCATTACTGTTATCTCCACATGATACAGCATCATGTAGACATTTTCAGGTCATACAACAGTCGTATATGTGTACAGTATATTTACACTACACTAAAATTGTATTTTGTACATAACAAAATATCACATAATAGTAAACATTTTGCAAAAAAAAAATTAGCATATTGTTAAAAATGAAGAAACAATGATAAATTCCATTTTATGTTACATATTACAAACTTAAGCCACAGTAAAAATGTATGAATTTCATAGCATTGGATAACAATATATATATATATATATATATATATATATATATATATATATATATATATATATATATATATATATATGTATATATGTATATGTGGTGGTCAGAATTATTGGCACCTCTGGTAAATATGATCAAATATGGCTGTAAAAAATAAATCTTCATTGTTTATCCTTTTGATCTTTTATTCAAAAAATTCACAAAAATCTAACCTTTCATTGAAGTAAAAGAATTGAAAGTGGGGGATAAATCACATTATGAAATAAATGCTTATCTCCAAAACACGTTGGCCACAATTATTGGCACCCTTTTATTAAATACTTTTTGCAACCTCCTTTTTCCAAGATAACAGCTCTGAGTCTTCTATAATGCCTGATGAGTTTCGTGAACACCTGACAAGAGATCAGAGACCATTCCTCCATACAGAATCTCTCCAGATCCTTCAGATTCCCAGATCCATGTTGGTGCTTCTTCTCTTCAGTTCACCCCACTCATTTTCTATAGGGTTCAGGTCAGGGGACTGGGATGGTCATGGCAGAAGCTTCATTTTGTGTTTAGTGACACATTTGTGTGTTGATTTTGATGTTTGTTTTGGATCGTTGTCCTGATGGAAGATCCAACCACGGCCCATTATAAGATTTCTAGCAGAGGCCGTCAGGTTTTAATCTTTTATCTGTTGGTATTTGCTAGAATCCATTATACCATGTATCTGAACAAGATGTCCAGGACCTCCAGCAAAAAAATAGGCCCACAACATTAAAGATCCAGCGGTGTTTTTAATCGTGGGCATGGGGTACTTTTTATCCAGTTTCATCTGACCACAGAACCAGGTCCCGTTTGAATTTCCAGTCGTGTCTGATAACTGAATATGCTGCAGTTTGTTTCTGGATGAGCAAGAAGAATTTTTCTTGAATCCCTCCCAAACAACATGTGGTGATGTAGGGGTTGTTTGATTTTTTTTTAAAAAAATTTATAGGCTTTCTGACCCAAGACTCAACTAATCTCTGCGATTCTCCAGCTGTGATCTTTGGAGAGTCTTTGGCCACTCAAACTTTCCTCCTCGCCGTGCATTAAAACAATATAGACACACGTCCTCTTTCAGGCAAATTCGTAACATCTTTAGTTGCCCTGATGGTGGAAATTGGGATTTTTCAATGCTTTAGCTATTTTCTTACAGCCACTTTTTTATTTTGTGAAGCTCAACAATCTTTTTCTGCACATCAGAACTATATTCTTTGGTTTTACTCATTGTGATGAATGATTTAGGGAATTTGGCCTTTGTGTTTCCTCATATTTATACTCCTGTGGAACAAGACGTCATAGCTGGACAGTTTCATGTTCCTAGTCACCCTGGTATGCTAAGAAATGTAAATATTAATGGGAATATACTTCAGAGATATTTTACTCATAAAAAATTCTAGGGGTGCCAATAATTGTGGCCAACGTGTTTGGGAGAAAAGCATTTATTTCATAATGTGATTTACCCCCCACTTTTAATTCTTTTACTTCATTGAAAGGTTAGATTTTTGTTAATTTTTTGAGTAAAAGATCAACAATGCAGATTTATTTTTTACAGCCATATTTGATCATATTTACCAGGGGTGCCAATAATTCTGACCACCACTGTATGTATGTATGTGTTTAAAATGAAGGGATAAAACAAGGACATTTATATATTATACATACATTTACAAGTAGGCCTATCCCTTTAGTGTCTAAATTTGTTTTGGTTGACATACTATCCATCTTAAATAGAATGTAAGAATAAGAATAAGCCTTAGGATAAGGCTGCATCCGAAAGCTTAAAAATGCTGCCTTTGGAGGATGCATTCCAAGGTAGGAAGGCATCAATGCACTTCCTAATCCAGTGTTAGCGTCACTTCCTGTCTCCTGAGATACCTTCCTCTGAATTTTGAAAGCAGCATAGATGTATCCTTCGCTGCCTTTGATATCCAACAATGCTGTGCGTGACAGTTGAGCTTAAAAATATAGATGGCGTCTGAAAGTGGCAGTTGGTGGTCAGTTTGCATGTAAACGTTTTTCAATTTTGATGTCATTTCTAGCGAGAAATTACTTAATATTCGCTTAGTTTTCACCAAAGCTTGCACTATTTTGTTGTAGATCATTACACCGTTACGTTCGTGCGCAAACACTGCCTGAAAAGTCATGACCTATTAAGGTGAGGCAACAAGTCTGCCTAAGTTTTAGGACGCAGCCTAAGTGTGTCCCAAAGCATAGTATGTTGAAAAGAGTATGCCAAAAGTCCCTGGTTTGCTTTACTATTTTGTACATTTTCGAAGTGTGGATCATCTCTAACGGCTAATATTGCCAACAACTCATTGTGTTTGTGTGTGGCGGATGTGTGTGATTGACGGTTAAGTACTACATACTACGTATGCTACATACTTTTTCTTAACAAAAAGAGCACATACTTTTAGGGCGTAGTATAAGTAGCAGGCGAACAGCTCAGTATGAACGGTCACATCGGAATTCATGTGACTTTTACAACATTCATTACAATTCTGTGCTCATTTGGAGTCACTCTAAAGATTTTTCATACCTGAAGTTATCAAGACAGTAGTCATAAAAGTAGTTGTAAAAGGTAGTCATTGGAAGGACAGTGTCAGGACATGTGTCAGAACTTATAAGTATTACAGTGACAGCTCTATATACAAGCAAAACATGAGGGCTCGTATCATAAATGTTTAAAAGCTCTCTTTTTTTAAACATCCTCGTCTTAGTTTCTTATATTGCCTGCGCATAAATTAGCTGGCTTCCACAGCAGCTCACACTATAAATAAATGCGTAATCACTTACTTTAAAGCTCTCTGTGTTTACTTATGTATGACAGCGTGCTGCGCGGCGTCTTTTTAGCGTTCTTTTGCGCATACGGGTCAGTTCAGGACCCGTTCATGATCTGTTCACACTGGAATCTGATATTGGTCACATTTAAAACAACAATGTGAACAGCTATACAGCTATAAAAAAATCAGATCTGAGCAATAAACCAGAATTGAGCATTAAGACTTTCAGTGTGAACGTAGCCGAATTGGCCCAAATAAGAAATGAAAAGATCTAATTCCATGTGGTTTGTGCTGTTCACACTGTAATGAGAAAAAAAAACAGAATTGAGATGCATTTGAGCAAAAAAAATGGATCTGGGCCACTTTTACCTGCAGTCTAATATATGATTGCCCACATAGTCATTTGGAATCAGCCTCTCTTTCTGTTGCCATTGCTATTTTTGTTATTCTTTATTATGCCGCTCACAATCTTTCTTTTCCCACAGGAATGACATGTCAAGCCCGCAGCTCATACCTGAACATAGAGGTGCTTTGGGGAGAACGCTTCACCCCTGTGCTCTCGTTGGAGGAGGGATTCTACGAGGTGGATTATGACACCTTCCACCACACCTATCCCTCTCCAACCCCTTCCTGCTCCGCACGGGAGCTAGCAGACCTGGCAAAGAAAGGGGAAGCTATACCTTTGCCCCCTATTTCACCTCCAGCAACCATGGGAGAGCCCGTAAGCCCAGAGGAGATGCCCAAGGAGCAGGACAAGGAAGAAGCAGCAGCAGAAGCAGAAGAGACTGTTAGCAATGGTGATGTGAACAGACTGGAATGCGAGCATGAATAAGTTAATGCATTGCAATCTGCAATCTTTTGCTGCCCCTGTGTGGCAGATGGAAATAGACAGAGATAGAAAAACTCACTTCAACCACATAAACACCACATAAACTGAGGAAAAGTTACAAATGTATAGGCCTACGTACATTTTGTCATTGACCCCACCACACTGGTAATGCTATTAACTGTTTTCAAGAATAGAACAAAACTGCACATGGTAAAGTTTTTACACTTTAGGTTCAAAAAGTACTTAAAATCTCTTTCAGCTTGGATTTAAATGCTATTTATTTAAATAAGATGTAAATATTTGCAGCTTTGTGCTGTGCTTAACACACACTACTGAGCTTGCATCATTGCTTTTGGGGTTTATAAGTATTTCTAAATCCAGTTTATTGTCCCAGATGGTGCTTATAGCTGCACTACAGCATTTTCTGTGTAAAACTGGTAAAAAAATTAATGAAGGACATTCCATTCTTTATAAAGGGAGTATTGAATATGCATAGAATATGCTCACAATTGCACATCATGTATGGAATCATAAACATATGCTCATGTATAGAAAATAATTTCCGTAAAAAGTAAATTGTCAGGTTTCTGTTCAAACAGCGACCTTTGCTATTGGCTTACCTCACGTATGTCTAGATTGGCTGACAGTTTCTAGTGAGATGTGCCAAAGCGTTTATGATGGGAAATAATTATTTAATTTCTTATATGTATCACAAACACTAAAAGTTGGATATTAACACCCAGCAAACAACGCACAATGTACAATGTTGCTCATTAATTTTATTTTAAATGTATGAAACACATTGTAGCTACTATTTTTTAGTAATTTTCCATATCGTATGTCTACCATTCATATTTCCGCTTGAGGAACTCCCTCGATGTTATTTAAAGATCTTCTTGTGTTTTTTAGTTTTTGTTTTTTTACACCAGATTTAATAAAATTCTGTTTGTGTTTTATTTTACAAGAAGTAAATAAAGTGATTAAATAAAAAGATTATCCTATGTGCTGTACTGAGTTTCTATGAGAATATGAAATATGCTTATGCTAAAACATTACAACAAGACAGGACTTAAAGTTGGCTTGAAACGGAAGGTGTGATAGTTGTTTTCCCTATAGTGACGTACAGTACGTGTCTAAAGTTTGTAAACATTACTTTTTTTTATGTTTTTGAAAGAAGTCTCTTATATGCTCACCATGGCTGCCTTAAAAAATGCAGTAAAAACAGTAATATTGTGAAATATTATTACAATTTGAAATAATTGTTTTAATAAATTTAAAAATGTAATTTATTCCTGTGATGGAAAAGCTGAATTTTCAGCAGCATTACTCCAGTCTTCAGTGTCACATGATCCTTCAGAAATCATTCTATCATTCTGCTCAAGAAACATTATTATTATTATTAATGTTGAAAAGAAATATTGGAAATAATTACACCATTCAAACATTTGTGGTAAGATTAAAAATACTTTTATTAATCAGGGAGGCATAAAAAAAAAAATATATATATATATATATATATACACACTCACCTAAAGGATTATTAGGAACACCATACTAATACTGTGTTTGACCCCCTTTCGCCTTCAGAACTGCCTTAATTCTACGTGGCATTGATTCAACAAGGTGCTGAAAGCATTCTTTAGAAATGTTGGCCCATATTGATAGGATAGCATCTTGCAGTTGATGGAGATTTGTGGGATGCACATCCAGGGCACGAAGCTCCCGTTCCACCACATCCCAAAGATGCTCTATTGGGTTGAGATCTGGTGACTGTGGGGGCCATTTTAGTACAGTGAACTCATTGTCATGTTCAAGAAACCAATTTGAAATGATTCGAGCTTTGTGACATGGTGCATTATCCTGCTGGAAGTAGCCATCAGAGGATGGGTACATGGTGGTCATAAAGGGATGGACATGGTCAGAAACAATGCTCAGGTAGGCCGTGGCATTTAAACGATGCCCAATTGGCACTAAGGGGCCTAAAGTGTGCCAAGAAAACATCCCCCACACCATTACACCACCACCACCAGCCTGCACAGTGGTAACAAGGCATGATGGATCCATGTTCTCATTCTGTTTACGCCAAATTCTGACTCTATCATCTGAATGTCTCAACAGAAATCCAGACTCATCAGACCAGGCAACATTTTTCCAGTCTTTAACTGTCCAATTTTGGTGAGCTCGTGCAAATTGTAGCCTCTTTTTCCTATTTGTAGTGGAGATGAGTGGTACCCGGTGGGGTCTTCTGCTGTTGTAGCCCATCCGCCTCAAGGTTGTGCGTGTTGTGGCTTCACAAATGCTTTGCTGCATACCTCTGTTGTAACGAGTGGTTATTTCAGTCAAAGTTGCTCTTCTATCAGCTTGAATCAGTCGGCCCATTCTCCTCTGACCTCTAGCATCAACAAGGCGTTTTCGCCCACAGGACTGCCGCATACTGGATGTTTTTCCCTTTTCACACCATTCTTTGTAAACTCTAGAAATGGTTGTGCGTGAAAATCCCAGTAACTGAGCAGATTGTGAAATACTCAGACCGGCCCGTCTGGCACCAACAACCATGCCACGCTCAAAATTGCTTAAATCACCTTTCTTTCCCATTTTGACATTCAGTTTGGAGTTCAGGAGATTGTCTTGACCAGGACCACACCCCTAAATACATTGAAGCAACTGCCATGTGATTGGTTGATTAGATAATTGCATTAATGAGAAATTGAACAGGTGTTCCTAATAATCCTTTAGGTGAGTGTAAGTATATATATATATATATATATATATATATATATATATATATATATATATATATATATATATATATATATATTTAAATAGAAAAGAGTTATTTTACTTTGTAATAATATTTCACAATATTGTTGTTACTGTTCACCAGGTAAAAAAAAAGATTGTGTATTCTCACTTTGTTGCTCATGTACAATTTTTTAGGGCACTTGAAGAAACCTTCTACAATTATTGCAATATTCTGGAGGGAGGGGGGTGTTTTAATGTATATATAAGTGTCAAGTTTAAAAATGTACAATAGTACTGCTTAGAGTTCTAGAGTTCTAGTAGTACAGTTACTGTTTTGGTGGCACTGTGTATGTAGCCTATGTTTGAGATTAAAAAACTTTTGACAGGTACTGTATATCTAAGTGAAGCAGCTTCTGGAACAGAAAGATGTAGGGTGGGGCTTGATTTTGTCCAATATGAATTGATTGGATAGTTGTGCCACTTTCATAAACTAAAATAACCAACCATTATGTATATGATACACTGTTGGCTCGTTCCAAACACATGAATGACGCAGTTGCATGATTGTAGTTCGAATGTTCCCCGCTAGATGGCGAGAGAACGAGCAAGAGCCAACAGAGTTTTTTTTGCAAGTGCATTATGGGAAAGACGTTCGACGCACATGTGGCCACCTGATCAGAGCTGAAAGAGTCTGGAAGTGAAGCTACGGGACGGTATCATCGGCAGCTATTTGTATAATTAAAACAGGATTAGCCACATATAATAAGACAAAATGAGACCAGGTAAGCTGTTTATGTTTTTTGATGCATTTATGTTTGTTTCCATGGTCGCACGATAAAACATTTGTGTTTATATGTGTTGGTTTTGCTCGTGTGTGAACATTCCGGCTAAGTTAGCCACGCGCTTAAAGTTTTCGTGCACGGAACGCCCTTTCTATGAAATATTATGACATAGTTTGTTGTTTTATTAGTATACATTTAAACATTTTAGTGTGGTCTTATAGAAAAAACAGTGGTTTCAATGTAGGTAGTTATATGTATTGCAGTGTATAACACTGCGCGTGCGAGCAGACGAGCCATGCGGCGCACGCGGTGCTGAAGCCTCACATGGCTCATAACTAGAGAATCTATTCATTTGTTTCTAAGATTAGTTTCCTTAATTGCGTTGTTTTTATTATTAAATCATAATCGTACTATTTCTACATTTTGCCTGGACATTGTGCACAAGGCTTATTTTAATTGAGTTTACACAGTATAACTTCCTCGGTCAGACCATGTTTTATAGTTTTTGTTCAGTGGACAACCTGTAGAAAAGACATACATGTATTTGTAAATAAATAAATACACAACCCAAAATTTATGAAATGTAACGTTGTATGTAGTTAGTTGACTAATGGGTAAGGGTATTTGAACACCAGGGCCCAGTTGCACCAGTTATATTAGTGTTATCACTAATATCGTTCTTAACTTTGTCATTACGCAATTATAACTAAAGGTTTTCCTAATTATAAAGGTTTTGTTGCAGCTGACTAGAGTTTTAGTGTGATATTGAATAAGGTTCTCCCTTGTTTTGGTGTAAACAAAGTTTTACTGTTATGGGTTCATATTAATTATTTTTTTCTCTTGACAGGATTCAGTCCGAGAGGAGGTGGAGGTAGAGGAGGCTTTGGAGGAGGAGGAGGCTTTGGAGGAGGAGGAAGCTTTGGAGGAGGAGGAGGAAGCTTTGGAGGAGGAGGAGGCTTTGGAGGAGGAAGAGGCAGAGGAGGAGACAGGGGTGGGAGAGGAGGATTTCGAGGAGGTAGAGGTGGTGGTAAGCAAAATGTTAAAATGATTTTGTTTCATATATGAAACACTAATTATATATATATATATATATATATATATATACATACACACACACACACACACACTACATATACTATCTAATCACTGTTTTTGCTCTTTTTTTTTTTTTTAAACCCTTTGTCTTCTAGTTTAGTATGTCAGAAATGTACAGTGTTTTTTTCATGTTTTTGTTTTGATAACATTTTTCTGTCTCTTGTTTGATAAAGGTGGAGGATTCAGGTCACCTGGGGATGAAGGGGGCTTCCGTGGACGAGGGGGTTTCCGTGGCACTCCTAGAGGCCGCGGCGGAGGAAGAGGAGGTGGACGAGGAGGGTTCAGAGGGGGCAAAAGGGTGACCGTAGAGCCACATAGACATGAAGGTAATGCAGAAATAATCAGCTACACTTTGGAGTTGAAATTGCTGTTGCTGACATTGTTGCATGCTAACGTTTCGTTTAAAATGACAGGAGTATTTATCTGCCGTGGAAAGGAGGATGCCCTGGTCACGAAGAACATGGTGATTGGAGAGTCTGTGTATGGAGAGAAGAGAATAAATGTTGAGGTGAGTCTGTAGTAACATGCCTCTGATGTTCACTGGAGGAGTTCTAGAAAGCATTGTATTCATTGCATGTCATTTTTATGATTTAAGGAAGGGGAAACTAAAATTGAGTACAGAGCATGGAATCCTTTCCGGTCGAAGCTGGCCGCAGCCATTTTAGGAGGTGTAGACCAGATCCACATCAAGCCGGGAGCTAAGGTCATGTACTTAGGAGCTGCATCAGGGACTACTGTATCCCATGTTTCTGACATTGTTGGACCGGTATGTAGAATTTAAAATATTTTTTATATATATGTTTAGCTGGGATGGCATTTTAACAAAATATTTTAGCTTAAACAAAAGGAGCTCTGCAGTTATTTATTTATTTATTTATTTTTATATAGTATTAAAGTGTTAATTTAATATTTTAAATGGGCTTTGTTTGTCATTTTAGTTTTTTATATTTTTTTTTATACTTTTTCGGTTGTAGTTTCAGTAATTTTTTTTAACTTATTTTTATTTCAGTTAGTTGCCAGAAAATCAATCACAGAAAGGGATTTAAATAGTTTTAGCTTAGTTAAAAATACTGATTAATAGTTAGTATTAATGTAATATTTATTTATATGTAATTGAATGTTAATTGCCATCTCAATTCAAATATTTCCATTTTGCATTGTTGGTTTGACTGGCGAAAGTATTGCGATACTGGCCCTGTTCCAAATGGCACACTTCATCTGCACTTTTAGTCTTGTGGACTTGCAGTACAATGGCTGCCGCGTGTGTTAAGTCCATGAGACCGTAGGGTGTCCCATTTGTCATTTTAGGATTCACAAGGGTGCTTGTGAGTGCCCCCTTTGCTGTCGATATGCGCACTTTTGGCAAGCTCTGCAGCAGACTTCTACCCAACAGTCAAAGCAGCATTACATCACGAAAGTGCGGACTCGTAGATACTGCAAGTGTTTAGGGTGCCATTTGGAACAGGACCACTGTAGTCTGCAGGCATGACGCTTTTAGACAGTACTTCTGGACGTCCTGTTTGGCATCGTCTAATTTTTATTAATTGGCTCCTCACAGGAGGGCTTGGTGTACGCTGTCGAGTTCTCTCACAGATCAGGCAGAGACTTGCTAAATGTGGCCAAAAAGAGAACCAACATTATTCCCATCATTGAAGATGCACGACACCCGCACAAGTATCGCATGCTTGTTGGTAAGTTTCTGTGTGAACATATGAAAGGTAAAGAATGCTTATTGCAAGGTTGTTTATTGAAGCTAAATAAATGCTGTTTTCTTTCAGGTATGGTGGATGTCATCTTTGCTGATGTTGCTCAGCCTGACCAAACAAGAATCGTTGCCCTCAATGCACACAATTTCCTGAAAAATGGAGGCCATTTTGTTATTTCTATCAAGGTAGATGGCAGGATGCTGCTAATATGTTGACATTGATCATGTTTTTGCTGCTCTAAAAAGTATTCATGAGTCTTCCGTTAACTTTTTTCTTCTTTTTTTCTTCTTTTTTTTCATTAGGCTAACTGCATTGATTCAACAGCCGCTCCAGAGGCAGTGTTTGCGTCAGAGGTTAAGAAGATGAGCGCTGAGAACATGAAACCTCAGGAGCAGCTGACACTAGAGCCATATGAGAGAGATCATGCAGTTGTTGTGGGAATTTACAGGTGAGTCTTTATGCATAAACCTATAAAAAGCATGTAGGAACTTTTATACTTTAAAAACAAATTTGCACACTGTGGGCATGTTTTGTAAGATTCCCTCTCTGTTAAACATATTTTATTGGACTGTCCTGGGTTTAATACAAGTAGAATGCTCTTTTATGAAGTTATTTCACTTAAGGACTTATTTGGTAAGATTATGCCTGAAAACGTTTTGGGTTTTTTATCATATGTTAATTTAAAAAATCTTGTATAATGTTTCTTTGTGTTTGTTTGCTTGGTTTTATTGTATTTATATTATATTTGTAATTACATTTTTGAAATGAAAATGGCCTTAGATGCTGACATGGCAATAAATAAAACAATCTGTGTCTGCATAATGTGGCTCCTGGTTTGAGCAGCTTATTTAGACCTGAATAGCAATTGGGTTACCTCAAGTTGTCTGAAATGTTTCTTGTATAGCTCAGTTTTGCTAATCTTTTTTTTTTTTTTTTTTTTTTTTTTTTTTGCAGACCACCACCCAAGCAGAAGAAATGAGGACATTTTTCCTCACTATTCACATCCTCCTTTGCTCCTGAAATAACTGCTTCAGCCACTAGATGGACCCACAGTTTGCAGTTGACAAAAGACTGATATATCTGAACCATTTTCCTGTTTCCGCTTGGATGGGAGTGTATCCTGCTGTACCTGAATGGCACAGGCAACATATTGTTTATGGAGAGTAACTCTGCTCCTGTTTTTCCTTTGTATGATCATCCTCTGTCATGTAAAACTGTACTGAGAGATGAAGTTTGTGTTTTGCTTGTAAGAATTATTGGAAGCTAAATGTGTTATGTTAACTAAATCAACAGTTTTCCAAAACATACATTTGTTATTGTTTCTTTGAATATTTTTAGTAAAAAATTTTAACAATCAAATGTCATATGGCTGTTATTTGTGGAACATTTACAGAAAACACCTGTTTAAAATTCCATCTCTTTCTGTATTATGTTTGTAACCTCATAAATCTCTGGAACAATTCAAATTCTCATTTTGCTGCCATTTCAAAAGGCGGTAATAGAAGGGCTGGATATGGTTTTATACTCCTTTTGAGGTCTATGTGTATGATCAATACTAAAATAGGTTGTTAAACCAGCCTAAGCTTGTTTGCTGATTTAGGCTATCAATCTAGTTTTCTCCCATTCTATCTGACAAGTGCCCTAAACTCCTCTGAAACCAGCAAACTATTTTAGGTTTATTCAAACTTTTTTACTACAAGGTATATGGTGAGCATGTCTAGTTAAGAGTTGTGATTTAAAGAAATTATGGAATCTTGAATTAAAGGTCCAGATGTTTCCTTGTTTTTGAACATGAGCAGACAGCTGTAAATACATATTCAACAAAATCAATAACTTAATACAGTTGCCAGTTTATTCAGTTGCTCAAATTGTTTGAAAATTTATATAGGTTGTCGATCTCAATTGTATAAACTTGATTCTCATGCGCAATAATATTGACCGTTTATGGCAATCCAAAAGCGAGCTATTTCAGCTCCTCCGTTGGTCAAAGGCTTTTAATGATAATGCTAGACAAGACCTGTGAAAATGGCGTGATTTGTGGGTCGATGTGGCTCTGTATTCACTGGAAATGACGCGTTCCTTTCAACGTAAAAACACATTTTCACGTTCACTTTGAAAGTTGTTTATAATGTCGGGGACGAAGAATGTAAACGATAAAAATCAAATCAAATAAAAATTCAGATAATCGACAGGAACATATACGCCTCTAGGAACCAATTGTGTAGGTCGTGCGAACGGGGGATCAAATATGCGGTAGCACAATGGAGAACAGCATGGACAGCTCAAGAAGTGCCAGAAGAACTAAAGAGGAGAAAAAACTGCTTCGAAGGCAAATTAAAACCAGTCACACATTACTGAAACACGAGGGCATAAATACAGTGTCACATCCCACAAAGGTACCCACGAAGCTTCTTTTGCTGAATTGTCAGGAAGGTATAAATCGATTCAGACAGTCAGTTACATAGTTTAAATGTAACTTACTGCTGCTAGATGCCTGTCATTATGTATGTCGTATTTCTGAATACTAATTTTACAGTGTAGACATATATAAGCTGTTTGTTGCTACTTCTTTTAAAACGAATGCAGTAAAATTATGAAAGATATAAATGATTTGTGGCTTCTCCAGTCAAGTCACCACCAATGATAGTGAACCACATTGAATAAAAGTTATGACCGTATGTCTTTGCATGTAACATGGATACAGATCAACTTACAAATAACTTCAGCTTAACTTAAGAGGTGGTCAACTTGAGTGGTCAATAATTTACCTTTTTATGTTCACATTAACAGTGCATTGCTTTGCATAAAAATCAGTCAGTAATGTGTATGTTCACGAATGTCTTTTATGTAGCATCTGGTGGTGTCTAATGGAGGTTTGGGTAATGGAGTGAGCAGAGAGTCGCTGCTGGAGGTTCTTAAAGAGGGAGGTACTGTTGAGTCGCTCCTCACCCCTCCAGCCAAACCATATGCATTTGTAACATATTCATCAATTGAAGCAGGCCAGAACGCATATACATTTCTCAATGGACGAGCACTTCAGTGTCAGGAGGAGCAAAGTGTGACACTTTATTTCAGCTATGTCGAGAAAGGTGTGTCACACAGGTCATATCATCATTTTCAGTGAACTTTAAACCGTGTTTCTAATGTATTTCATCTTTGATTGTTTGTCAGTGGACGGTGACAGGAGTGTATCCTGTGCGTTGCCTCCTGGTCTGTCTGTGTTAGAGGATTTTGTGTCTCCAGAGGAGGAGCTGCAACTGCTGCAGGCTGTTGATTGGACACCACATATGGATGATGTCACAGGTAAGAGATACTTGGGGTGCTTCTCAAATTGATGCTTCCTCGCTCCTCCGTCCTCCAGCCGGTGACCCGGAAACCAATCGAACTCCGCCATCGTGAAGGACATCTCAATTCTGTAATTGCACCGCGAGGAGCGAGGAAGCTTCCTGAGAAATCGTGAGCGAGGATACACAGGTGTATCCTTTCTTCGTATCATAAGGAGGTGGAGCTAAGATGTGAGGAAAGGAAGCGAGGATGCACAAATAAGAAATAAAGATCACCCTTGATGTCCTCATTCAGATTTATGGCAAATCAGCTTTAAAGCAAATTATTATTTAATCCTCTTTGCCATATATTAATATATAGCAGACGTATTCCCTTAGATGATATTTTGATGAAGCTATTACCATATTCATTAGTAATACTAGTATGTTCACTCTATTTTTGTATATCAGTGCAGAAAGCTTTGAAACACAGAAGAGTGAAGCATTATGGGTATGAGTTTCGGTATGATAATAATAACGTGGACAAAGACAAGCCCTTACCAGGTGGTAAGTATAAAAATTCCACATTTTGATGATAATAAAGTATTCAACAATTGGTAATTTTTTAAAAATGTTTTTAAAGAAGTCTTTTATGCTCCCCAAGACTGCATTTATTTGACCAAAAATACAAGAAAAACAGTAATATTGTGAAATATTATTAACATTTGAAAGGACTGATTTCTAATGTTATATATTTTAAAATGTCATTTATTCCTGTGGTGGCAAAGCTGAATTTTCAGCATCATTACTCCAGTCTTCAGTGTCATATGATCCTTCAAAAATCATTCTATTATGCAGATTTGGTGCTCAAAAAAAACTTTCTTATTATTATCAATGTTGAACAGTTAATATATTTGTGGAAAGCATGATACATTGATCCATGCTACATTTTTTCAGGATACTTTGATGAACAGAAAGTTCAAAAGAACAGCATTTATTTGAAATAGAATTTTTTTTGCAACATTATAAATGTCTTTACTGTCACTTTTGATCAATTTAATGTGTCCCTGCTGAATTAAAGTATTAATAATCTCCAAACTTTTGAATGGTAATATATATAAATATTTACATATCTAAGTATGATTTATTTATCTAATATAATCTTAAATTGAATAGATACCTGTCATTTCAGGCCTGCCGGCGGAATGTGATGCTTTACTACAAAGATGTTTGGCTGATGGCCACATAAGTGTCGTTCCAGACCAGCTTACTGTAAACCAATACCAAAGTGGACAAGGTAGTACATCAGATATTTACACAGCTGAGGGGAGATTTATGCCTGTTTATAGGAGTAAACGCTATTGTCTGTTACAGGAATTCCTCCTCACGTGGACACTCACTCTGCATTCGAAGACACCATCCTTTCCTTGAGTCTTGGTGCAAAGGTATGAATATGATTGTTTTTTCATACATCAGTATTATGAGTAGGCCAGTGTGATAAAGTGTGGGATAGTGTTCTGTTACACCAGACCTGTTTGTAGCCTTATTGATTGGTTATGGTACAGCAACTTTATTGATTTACCGATTTTCCTTTGTCAAAACAAAGATGGAGATGGAAGATGAACCTCATGATTTTCTTACATGGATGGATATCTCTGTTTAACATCTTTCCTCTGTCTTTCCTCCCATTTTCCTATAGACAGTAATGGACTTTAAACATCCTGACGGACGTTCTGTCGCCGTGGTGCTGCCAGAGCGAAGTCTGCTAGTGATGAAAGGAGAGAGCCGTTATCTGTGGACTCACGGGTGAGAAACAGCATTTTGTAATCAACCCTCTAAATACACTATATGCCCAAAAATATGCAACCAAACAATACAGCCATATGTTCATTGATTAAAAAAAAAAAAAAATTATATATAATATATAACATAATATAATTATAAATTCTTTATTCTAGGGACAGATGAACATGTTTTGTGTGTGTTTCATGCCAGCATAACACCTCGGAAGTTTGATGTGGTACCAGTGTTGGAAGCTGGAGGGTCAGGGGTCATGACCTCTGACTTGAGTAATCTGACCCTGAGCCGCCGTGGTACCAGGATATCGCTGACGTTCCGAAAAATCCGGCATACACCCTGCAACTGTGGTGAGTCTGGGAAGTATTTACTTAAGCAAGCTACATTTTTTAAATGAATTATTATCAAGTACAGTACCGTTCAAAAGTTTGGAGTCAGTAAGATTTTTTTTTTTAAAGAAATGAATGCTTTTATTTAGAAACCATTCCGATGTAGTATTTTTTTTGGATAAAAAAAAATACTACATCGGAATGGTATGACACTTTTTTACTTTTGTGGCACTTACTATGTGAACACAAAAAAAAAATTGTGGACATAATTCGAAAAAGGTTAAATGGTCCTAAAGAAAATAGTCACTCTTGTACTTCTTGTGGTCAAAAATGGCTGCCATAGAAATAAGAAAATGCAGATAATTGAGCAGACAATCTGCAAATCAGCCATGATACAAAAAATATTGGGAAAAAAATGGTATGGATTTATTTATTGTATTGAAATGTAAATTAAATGGATCATAATTATTGCATAAGTATTAGTACCATAAAATTCCCTCAAAATACAATATAATAAAATGATTGAACAAAAATATATTACATTGTTTTTCCTGGGAAAACAGTAACATTTGAGGTGTTTGGCCACTTTTGACCGGGAGGAGTATGAGTGTGACCCCGAAATGAGAAGCTCTAGAGCAGTGGTTCCCAACCACGTTCCTGGAGGCCCACCAACAGTTTCCTTTGTCTGACACACCCACATCAGGTTTTGGAGTCACTACTAATGAGCTGATGACCTGAATCAGGTGTGTTTGATTGAGGAGACATGCAAAATGTGCACTGTCGGTGGGCCTCCAGGAACGTGGTTGGGAGCCAGTGTTCTAGAGGGTTAAATTGATCAAAAGTTGTTCTTTTGAAGAACCCTGAGGAAAAATGCAGATCAGAAGTGTAATTAACGACATTTATACGGCTTCCACACAGTTTCCATGAAAATGTTTTCAACATTGTTAATTATAAGAAATGTTTCTTGAGCACCAAATCAGTATATTAGAATGATTTCTGAAGGATCATGTGACACTGAAGACTGGAGTAATGATGCTGAAAATTCAGCTTTGCATCACAGTAACAAATTATATATTAAAACTGTTATTTTAAGCTGTAATAATATTCCACAATATCACAGTTTTTACTATATTTTGATCAAATAAATGCAGCCTTGATGAGCATAAGAGACTTTCAAAAAGAATCATATACTGACCCTAACATTTCGAACAATAGTGAATATACATAAAAATCACATATATGAATGTCTCTTTGCATTTGTGTATTTTTGTAGATTTATGACAAGAATCTGTTTATTTCTTGTAGCCTATTCGTCTGCATGCGATAGCCAGCGGCTGCCCTCTCCACCCACTTTGCCTGTTGCTGAAGGCGATGCGTGTCGTTTGGAGTCGCAGTATGTCCATCAGGTCTATGAAGAGATTTCCTCCCACTTCAGCAGCACACGACACTCACCGTGGCCTCAGGTGCGAGATTTCCTGCTGTCCCTGCCACCTGGTAGTGTTCTGGCAGACATCGGATGTGGCAACGGCAAATACCTGGGGATCAACCCTGAAGTGATGTCGGTATGTAAGACAACACTGCAGACTTTACCAGAAAGTGTCATGAACTTGGTTAGACATCTCATGGTTATCACTTACAATTATGATCATTTCTATTACTTTAAACCCCTAAATAATGGAGAACTGTGATGGAACCTCTATCGTCTGTCCATCTGTAGATAGGCTGCGACCGCAGTGCTAATCTGGTGCAGATCTGCATTGAACGAGGTCATGAGGCATTCGTGTCAGATGCGCTGTCTGTCCCCCTGCGCAGTGGCAGCTGTGATGCCTGCATCTCCATTGCAGTCATTCATCATTTTTCCACACAGGTTAGCAACCTCACTAATTCAGGGATTAAACACTTATTTTTGATACTATGCGAGAAATAACCCCTTTATATGTGAATTGAGCAACAACTTGCTTTAGCAGGCTAACACAGCGTTTGTCTTTCTGGTCCAATGTAAACTACAGCTCAAAAGTTTGGTGTCAGTAAGAGAGATATATATATATATATATATATATATATATATAATATATAAAACACAGGTGCTGGTCATATAATTAGAATATCATCAAAAAGTTGATTTATTTCACTAATTCCATTAAAAAAGTGAAACTTGTATATTATATTCATTCATTACACACAGACTGATATATTTCAAATTCTTATTTCTTTTCATTTTGATGATTATAACTGACTAACTAAGGAAAATCCCAAATTTAGTATCTCAGAAAATTTGAATATTGTGAAAAGGTTCAATATTGAAGACACCTGGTGCCACACTCTAATCAGCTAATTAACTCAAAACACCTGCAAAGGCATTTAAATGGTGTCTCAGTCTAGTTCTGTAGGCTACACAATCATGGGGAAGACTGCTGACTTGACAGTTGTCCAAAAGACGACCATTGACACCTTGCACAAGGAGGGCAAGACACAAAAGGTCATTGCAAAAGAGGCTGGCTGTTCACAGAGCTCTGTGTCCAAGCACATTAATAGAGAGGCGAAGGGAAGGAAAAGATGTGGTAGAAAAAAGTGTACAAGCAATAGGGATAACCGCACCCGTGAGAGGATTGTGAAACAAAACCCATTCAAAAATGTGGGGGAGATTCAAAAATAGTGGACTGCAGCTGGAGTCAGTGCTTCAAGAACCACTACGCACAGACGTATGGAAGACATGGGTTTCAGCTGTCGCATTCCTTGTGTCAAGCCACTCTTGAACAACAGACAGCGTCAGAAGCGTCTCGCCTGGGCTAAAGACAAAAAGGACTGGACTGCTGCTGAGTGGTCCAAAGTTATGTTCTGAGATGAAAGTAAATTTAGCATTTCCTTTGGAAATCAGGGTCCCAGAATCTGGAGGAAGAGAGGAGAGGCACGCAATCCACGTTGCTTGAGGTCCAGTGTAAAGTTTCCACAGTCAGTGATGGTTTGGGGTGCCATGTCATCTGCTGGTGTTGGTCCACTGTGTTTTCTAAAGTCCAAGGTCAACGCAGCCGTATACCAGGAAGTTTTAGAGCACTTCATGCTTCCTGCTGCTGACCAACTTTATGGAGATGCAGATTTCATTTTCCAACAGGACTTGGCACCTGCACACAGTGCCAAAGCAACCAGTACCTGGTTTAAGGACCATGGTATCCCTGTTCTTAATTGGCCAGCAAACTCGCCTGACCTTAACCCCATAGAAAATCTATGGGGTATTGTGAAGAGGAAGATGCGATATGCCAGACCCAACAATGCAGAAGAGCCACTATCAGAGCAACCTGGGCTCTCAAAACACCTGAGCAGTGCCACAGACTGATCGACTCCATGCCACGCCGCATTGCTGCAGTAATTCAGGCAAAAGGAGCCCCAACTAAGTATTGAGTGCTGTACATGCTCATACTTTTCATGTTCATACTTTTCAGTTGGCCAAGATTTCTAAAAATCCTTTCTTTGTATTGGTCTTAAGTAATATTCTAATTTTCTGAGATACTGAATTTGGGATTTTCCTTAGTTGTCAGTTATAATCATCAAAATGAAAAGAAATAAACATTTAAAATATATCAGTCTGTGTGTAATGAATGAATATAATATACAAGTTTCACTTTTTGAATGGAATTAGTGAAATAAATCAACTTTTTGATATTCTAATTATATGACCAGCACCTGTATATATACAGTATACATATATACACATGTGTGTGTGTGTGTGTGTGTGTGTGTATATATATATATATATGCTTTAATGTTTTTTGCACATAGTACTGGTGCTACAGAGATTGAAAGTTTTGTAGCACAAATATAAAACATATGTATGATCTATGTAAACAACCAGGTAGTGCAGTTCATCACTTAAACAGGCATGTAACTGGACATTAATGTTCCATGCAGGGCACACAAAAAACAAATCTTAACAAGAAATGTTTTTAAACAAAAAAATTTCCTTATTTGACAAAAAATGGCAGACCGCAGAAGTCAATTTTGTTTAATAATATAGCCCAGTATCACTAATCACAATCCAAGCAACAGCCATCCGTTTTAGTTGAGCACTTGAAAATACCTCCTCATTTTCCTATAAATCATTAAAAAGGTCTAACGTTTTATTAATTTTCTAAATTTTTTGTCAGGAAATCTTAGACATCCACTGAGAGAAAAAACAACAACTTCACTACACTGGAGAAAAACTTATGGGTTTGCATGCGTTTACTTTAAAGAGAAATATTTTTTTCCTATTTTACCCAATATAGGGTATTGAGCATTAGTTGAGTACACATGCAAACGCAGATAGAGATGTTTTGACTGATGAAACATGAAGACCTCTGTGTTTTTCTAGACATCTCGGGTATTTTCATAAGGATAAAGTATATTTATAATGCAATGCTAATCGACATAGCCTTTATCAGTGTATAGAATACTATAAAATAATATAATTTCTATCTCATTCTGTGATATGAAGCCACGCCAAATCACAAAAGGAAGTTATTTCAAACACGTCAAAAACTGTTTTGTGAATACTTCAATTATCAAGTTTGGAGAGATGTTTGGCTCGTGTTGTCTTTTTCAAATACACGTTTTATTTTTATAAGTGACTCAAACACACAGCGCTTCCAGAGATAGAGCAGCATTTACTGGGACCCAATCAATTTGCTCTGATCACAGTGCTGCTGTGCTTCACCATGAAAGATGCTGCGCATATACTTAAATTAAAACGATTAAAAAGAATTGCACTAAGCCAAAACTTTCAACCCTAGATCAACCTTTTTTCTGCAAGGACGCATTAAATTGATCAAAAGTGACAGTAAAGACTTTTACATTCTTTCAAAAGATTTTTGTTTCAAATAAAGTCTGTTCTTTTGAACTTCCTATTAATCAAAGAACATGGTATCACGATTTCCACTAAAATATCAATCAGCACAACTGTTTTCAACATTGCTAATAATAAGAAATCTTTCTTGAGTAACAAATCGGCATATTTGTGAAGGATCATGTGACACTGAAGTCTGGAGTAATCAAGTCAAGTCAAGTCACCTTTATTTATATAGCGCTTTTTATAATGCCGATTGTTTCAAAGCAGCTTCATAGTGTTAAACAGGAAAATATTGCTACAGAATTTGATTCGGCTGTACAGCCGCTCTGGAGAAAACGGTGATTTGATGATGGATTGGCAAAATGACGGATCATTTCAATTATCATATAGTGTCAATGCGGGCAGATCAGTAATATAGTTGAATATTTAGTGTCCCCAACTGAGCAAGCCAAAGGCGACGATGCTGAAAATTCAGCTTTGCATCACAGGAATAAATAACATTTTAAAAATTTATTAAAAGCAAAACCGGTTCTTTTAAATTTGAATTATATTTCACAAAATAACAGTTTTATCACATTTTTGATCAGATAAATGACCCTAAGAGACTTCTTTCAGAAACCCTAAAAAAAATCTCACATACTGCAAATTTTTGCACAGTAGTGAGTGTTTTAACTGTTTGACAAACTTGAATACATTTTACTTTGATATTGTTATTGTTAGTTTTTCTGGTGTTTAGGGATAATAGTATCTATCTGGCTTCCCATGACAGTTATTTATTTGTCTGACGTTTAGAATGAGGTGTTCTAGCAGTTTATTTTCAATAAATAATTTTTTCCCCTAAAATATTCTCATAGTACATGAGCCTTTTTATCTCAGAAAAAGTTAAGCATGGTCTTCGCAACACCAAGATCAATGGTTTGATTTCAAGAGAATACATGAACTGACAAAATGTACCTCTTAAATCCATTATAACTAACTTTGGATAAAAGCATCTGCCAAATATATATAAAGGTAATTTGACAACTTTAAGATGGAAATGTCCATGTGAGATGTAAGAGTTGAAATGGAAAAAAAGAAAACATTTGTCAAGAACTGGCAAAAAGAAATGTGCAAATTTGTACATGATGCTGAACAAACTGCTTGTGTTCTTAGGAGAGAAGACAGGCCGCTGTCAGAGAGCTGATCCGGTTATTAAAGGTGGGAGGAAGAGCTCTGATCTACGTTTGGGCTATGGAGCAGGAATACAACAACCAGAAATCAAAATATCTGAAAGAAAGAACAACTGAAACTAGCACAGAGAATGGCAAGGAGCTTAAAACTGAAGAAAATAAGCCCAACCAACAGGAGGAGCATGATGGGAAAATGAGTTCAGACATTAAATGCACAGAGGACGGTTTTGGGAATGCGACACAAGCCAAAATCCATGTCCATACTAACCGCACAACATTCCTTTCCCAAGATCTCCTGGTGCCGTGGCACTTAAAAGGTAATGCGGACCAGAACAAGGGAGCAACAAGTCGTAGCACAGATGTTCCTGTGGACAACACAAGCCAGAGGCCCGTATTTCACCGCTATTATCATGTCTTCCAGCAGAGAGAGCTGGAGGAAATGTGTTTTGGTGTTGCAGGTGTTAAAGTGCTTAGGAGCTACCATGATCAGGGTAACTGGTGTGTGGAACTGGAGAAGACACATTACACCTTGTCAAAGGATGATATATGCACAGGAAATATTCTAGTTCATTGAATAAATATAAAATGTACATTTCATTTTAATATTGATTGGAATATTGATTTTTTTTTCATGCGTGAAATGACAGTTAATAAAAGACAACCAGAAGAAAAGTGACTGAATGTTGAGTGTTTTGGGTAAAGCAGCACAACATGTTGCTTTATATGTACAAAACCTACCTTAATGTATTACTCTTTGACAATGGATTACACAACTATGTTAACAATGTCTTACTTAGGCTGGTTTATGCCTTAAATTCTACAGTAATGTAATATAAGCTCCATAACAAAGTATGTAGATGCATTAATATGGAATCGTGTGCATGTTATTATTGTCCAGGCTTAAAATGCAACATTACAGTTTTCTACAATATGTATACAGGGCGTTTCATCTCTGTCTCTACTGTTCAAAAGTTTGAGGTGGGTTGTAAGCACAGGTAGGAATACCTGCAAGGCATTTCTGCCTGATGGCGTCAGCCGGGAGCCACCCTTCGTTGATGTTTCGCTCCTTTAATCCCGGAACATCTCCGGGTGGTGGAGCAGTGGCAGGGACGTCTCCCTACCGCCCCCCTGAAGCCAGCCTTCTCTCCCCCACACCTTGTCCTTTCTCTGGAGCCAGAAGCTCCCTTGCTCTGCCGTCTCTGCTAGATCTTTTAGTGTCTTTAACAACCTTGCACCTCTGACACCTAGAGACTTCAGGAGCCGTTACGTGGAGGTTCCAGTGAAGCCTCAACAGCCGACTTTCACTGGGTACGTAACAGCATGCCACCCTGCCTCTGTGCATGCAGATGATAGGTCTGTGTACTTCTCCATCTTTCTCTCAAAAGCAGACTCCAGGCCGTCTTCCCATGGCACAGTCAGTTCAACCATAATAACCGTTCTTGTGATGGTAGACCAGAGCACAATGTCTTGCCGGAGGGAGGTTATCTGCTGTGGGAACTTCAGTTGGTGATCAAGATCAGCTCTGAGTTCCCAGTTGGCTCCGGGTGACAGAAAGGAAAACTCCTTCGAGGTGCTGCTTAGCGCCTCACCCCCTTGCCTCACAAACTGGATCAGCCCGTGAGTTGCTGCTGGGCTGGCCCTGTTGGCTTCTAATCTACGTGCCTCTATGACTTAAGCTACTTTTCGCAGGACCTGGTCGTGATGCCATCCATAACGTCCTTGGGTCAGTGCCTATTTGCAGCTGGATAGGATGTGCTGTAAGCTGGGGTTCTGAAGGCCACAAAGCTGGCAGATCTCCTCTGAGCCATACCAAAAGTGAAGATTCTGGGGGCTTGGAAGGGTGTCGTACATGGCCCTGATTAGGAAGCTCAACAATGCCTGAGGCATCCTCCACAAATCTGCCCACGTCACGGCCCTGTCGATGACAGCCTCCCAAGTTGTCCATCTCCCTTGTTGGCATTGGCTCACGGCTTTGATTTTGTAGCCCTCCTTATCCTCCCTTACAACTTCGGAGATCACTAGGTTTTTTCTCTCTACCTTTGAGGCTTTGGACCACATCTTAGGTGGTGATCCCCAACCAAAGCCTGCCCTGCCATATTGCACCAATCCGACGATCTCCTGGTGTTTCAGCCTGGTGTACTGACTGTGATGCTTTCCATTTCCTTCCAGACTGGCCTTGGTGTTTTGCACTGCTCCTTTCCGCTCGCCTCAGGTTTGTGAGTCTAGCTCTAATCTGACCCTACATGTTCTTTAAGCCCTCCTTCTCGTGATCCATGGCCTTCCTCCATGCTTTTCAGAGGAGGCAACGTTCTTTGACCAACTGCAGAATTTCCCTCTCCCATCTCCCACTCTGTTTGGGAGGGGTCTTCCTCTGTGGCAGCTCTCCAAATCTCCCTTTGCATTCTTCATAGACGATGTCTCCAAAGATGTTCAGTTTGGCAGTTATATTGCCTTTTATTGAGTTTTGGAGGACTGTGTGCAGGCTCTGGTCAAAGCTTCTCCATTCCTGTTGTCACTGGATTTTGGCCATTTGACTTTGACTTTCCGGACTGGTTTCCTGGGTGTGTCTCCTGTGGGTTCCAGAGGTTCCCTCAGTGTTTTGGTTTGTTGATCACATTGGGGGACTTGCGGTGGTTGGTGAGAGTCCTGTTGGGTAGGCAGATCTTGTTCCTCCTCTCCAGATGCACTGGTGGGGTCCATAGCACTGTGGTGCTCAACCTGGCTATGGTAAGATTTCCTAATGTTTTTGAAAGACATCTCTTATGCTCACCAAGGAAGCATTTATCCGATCAAAAATACAGTAAAACTAATATTGTGAAATAATATAAAATTATTTTGTATTTTCAGCATAATTTCTTTAGTCTTCAGTCACATGATCCCTCAGAAATCATTATAATATGCTGACTTGGTCCGCAAGAAAAAAAAAGTTAGTTTAAATTTTTTTTATGAAGAGCATTTATTAAAAGAACAGCATTTATTTGTAGAATATCTTTACTGTAACTTTTGGTCAATGGAATGCATCATTGCTTAATAAAAGTATTAGTTTCTTTCAAAAAAAAGTTACTGGGCACAAACTTGAAAAAGTCTGTATCTAGTTTTCATCTGACTGTACTGTTTTTGTAGACCACTAGATGGCGTCGGATCGGAATGTAATGCAGAGGTAAAGGTAGCGCTATGAACTTTCACCTTGAATTTGATGACGAACTTCCTGCATGTTTAAATTTTAGTAACCTAGGTTGACCTGGCGGCCCATTTAATTTGTATCCAATTTCAAATGTATACCTTTGCGTTTTGTCATAAACTACGGTAGACACATGAAGAAACAACAGAGAGAGGGGGGGGACATAAGGATCATTTTGACGTTTAGTCTGAACGTTCCCACAAAAGTCCTACAGACGTGTGAATGTTCAAGCTTACAATGTGACTGAAAGGTTATGAACAATAGACACCTATAAATATGTTTGCTGTGAATGTCTTGCGTGGGGGGAGTTGGTCACATTTGTGACCTTGTCTTTTTATCCCATTGCCACATGACTGGAACAATGAGGAATTCATGTAATGGTGATGAAAGAGGATGTATATAAAGACTTAGGTTAACTTAATCAGTTTCACATCCACTGCACGACCTCCTCCACCATAAAGCTTTTCTGAAAGAGCACCTCACTATTCTAATGATGCGCGTTCACGGTGCGACTCCGTGAAACAGATAAAGAACACATATCATTTAAATATATAGGTACACACACTAACACGTGTGTGTGTGAGATGTTTTCTGTTTAGTGTCTATAGTCGGTTAATGTGACTTGGGTAAAACAACGTATTATGTACGAAGATACAGTATGCTTAATAATATGACAAAAGTGGTTTAATGTGCTTTTGCACTTTTTTTAAAAGCTCATTAAGTTCATAACGAACTTTACATCAATTTGTTCATCTGTAAAGTCAAAAATATTGTCACAAAGTATTTTAAAATAATATTCAAGTTAAAGGGATGCGCATGTTGCAGAAAATAACAGCCTAAACTGGTTCGTTGTTAGCTGGTTTAAGCTGGTCTTCCAGTTTGACCAGCTGGAAATGCCTTTACCTCTTTAAAAAACTGCGATCTGAACAGACTGTAACCAGCACACCATCTTACGCTAGTTTAAACTGTTTTAAAGTAAAAAGTAACAACGCATTAACCTATGAAAATATATATGTGAAAACTTTACAAGTAATTTATCACATCATTGACTTGTCCCACACCGGTTGTGCTGAAATATAAGTATTGAGCTAAATTAAGATTAAAAAGTTTTCTTAGCCATAACCATTTATGGTCGCAGATTAGCGCTGTAAGTAAGCCGCTTCACAACTCCACTGCCTCGGCATTGTTCATTTGCATTGGCTCCAAGCAACCTATCAATTTCTAATAGCTTAAAACAGGCCAAAAAGCCACTCCAGTGCGCGTTTTCTAAATTATTGTTCCCGTAAAGGCATCGTTTTCCTCCCCTACACAGGCAAATGCCGAGGCAAATCACGCTAACAGCCGCTGGGTGCAGCCCGTTGTCGGGTTTGTTTAGGCGGCCATTTTGTGAACACTGCACACACTCTGAAGCGAGCGCGCTTTGTAGCGGGGGCGCGCTTTACCGTGCAGACCCTCTCTAAGCGACAAGCAGCCGCGGAGCCGATCCGAGATTAACGGGCAGTGAGGGGGGGTCCCTGGCGAATGCACATCGCTAATTGTAGCGGTGCGACGAAGAAACCCCAGTTTTTAGTTCATTCGTTTTTCTTTCTTTTTCCATTTTCATTTAATCACTCTTCTTCTCACCCCTCCACCCCCTCGCTGCTGCTGCTGCAACACCACCGCGAGCGACCCGCTACTATACTGCCGCTGCTGGGCGATGTGATCGCGGTTAGCCTGAGCGCTAGCCGCCGAGACCCACACACTACCACCGTTACTGCCGCGATTTGTTACTGAACGAGCAGACGGGACACACCAAGTCAAGGCGGAATATTGCGGCGGTTGTCACGGTTGCATGTTCTGCTGCTCATCGAACTGGCGGTTGGCCGCGCCGGGGGTTTGAAGACGCTCCTGTCGCGCTCATCTGTGCTTTTGGGGGACTGTGAAAAGAAAGACAAATGTGCTGAAGAGGGCTTGTAGAGCGACGACAAGGTGATAGCGTGCGTGTTTCGTCTTTTTCGGGAGACGATCGCAGCAACCCGTCCGAAGGGGTGGCGGTTCGGGGGGAGGGGGGTCGTTTTGCCGGTTTTTCGGTCCGCCCCGGTACCTGTGTGGCGGAGGTTCGGACGGTAGAGGGGGAATACTGGTAATGGCTGCTTCAGGAAGCTGGACACGAAGCTGAGGTAAGACTACAGTTGGTTTCTTTACATGCAGACACACTACTATCGTCTTTTTACGCGATGCTCTCATAGGGCTCAGCCTGTTCCCTCCTTATTCCTCGCAATACACCGTGTTCCCGAAGATGCCTGATGCACAGGCCGGGGCTTTGGGCAGGGGAATAGGGAGGGAGTGGGGACATATTCGGCTTGTTACTTCATTTAAACTGGGTCAGATGAAAAAGACCACGGGCAGGTATTTAAACGTTATCCTCCTGTGCCATCCAGAGAGCAGCGGCTCAACTCATGGCAGCCAGGTTGCTTGTCAGAATGTGATTTGCAATGATTAAAACTGTGCAATATATCTTTCCTGATCTGGTTTGAGTCATATCGAGTATTAAACAGCTTATTCTGTGATCTATATACAAAATAAGCATCAGTCAAATCCATTGCATGAACCGCGTTTGCAGCCATGCACCCATGAACATGTTCGATTATGAGACCTTCGATGCATCTTTTGGTTTTCGCTTTTCATTACTCAGATTGATGAGTCAGGTTAGCCCATCACGTTTGTTTAGACACCCAGTCTTCATTTAATGGTTGTTCAAAAAAAGAAAAAATCCAAGAGCATCAGTTCGGCCACAATTACATTAATGCAAAACTGCGGTGTTGCATGGGATGCAAATCTTGTGCACAGAATGCCTGAATGCTATCGAAATTTGACAGATAATCTTGCTGGTTTTCAACGCATTTGGTTAATATATTTACCGTTTCACAAAACATACGACCGTCCTAGGTCATATTTTGCGAATAAAACCGCGACTTTATTCCAAGGATCTCTGTATATAGGGTGACGTTACAATTTTCTTCATAATGTTCATACGTTCACAAGCGTGTTGCTTGCAGGGCGATTTATGGCCGATTCTCACTATCCACTTCAAGAATACATTTGGATGTGGCACATATAGGCTACTCAAGTCTAGCCCAGTGTGTGGATAAATCTGGCTATGCCTACACCCTTCATCTCCATAGCGTTTTCTGCAAGGTTTCTGCTGTGGTGCTGAAGTAGCAATGCCGGTTCAAAATGGACACACTTCTGCTTCTGCTCTTCTTCTGCATGTTGCCATCTCACTGCATCATTATACGTTGTCAACTTTGGGAATGGTTTAAACATGCATATTTTCACTGTGTTTAGTTAGAATCCATGCTTTGATTATAGACCATGTAGATTTTTCCCTGGGGGAAAATAGGTGGAATCATTTGGATTGTTGGTGAATCTTGGATTTAGGCTACTTGGAACTACTTTGTGCTATCACCTTTCTGTCTTGGAGGTTTTTCTAAAAAAAAAAAAAAAAAAGGTCTTATTTGAGATGTGTTTATAGATGCATAATACTTTTAGTTGCAATGTAGGAGCAGGTCCCTTAAAATAGTGTCTCTTTTATCTCTTTTCCCTGAATCTTCTAAACTGTTTTCATGCATTTTTGTGCTCTTTTCCAAACATCTGGCTTGAGCATGCATTACGCTACCCTTTCTAGTTTCTTTTTGTTTTTTGGCTCCATTTATTTTTTATGTGACCAGCTCTGTTTTTGGATTTCTTTTGGTGTCCGTGGCAGAGTGACACAGGGCTGTGAATAGACTAACTAACTTCATTGTACAAAATCTTGCAACAACTGTAAACGTACTGTGGAATTCATTTAAATGTTCTTTCTTTGCTTGAAAAAATGAAAATGAATCTCTTCATTTAAAAAGATGGACAATGCTTGCATGCGTTTTTTATTAGGCATTTTGTAAAATGGTTAAAAAAAGGCTTGTTCTTATAACTTTTTATCTTTAGAAGTTCAGCAATTACAAGACATCAAGCACGCAAGGCAAGTTTTAACAACTTTCAGGTGTGTATTCTACGAAGTTGCTTTGCGGGAAGTTCCTATTGGTTGGTAGACAGGATTGTAGTTGCTGTAAATGTCACATCTCTCATTTCTTGTAGCTGACATAAACTAAACTGGGATGGACGCAAGCTTGTTAGTCTTTTCAGAGACCACCTGAGGCAGTATTCCCCATTCATCTTGCAACATACTCCTAAATTTGATAGCTCTGGGAGGAGAGGACACACACACTTACAAATACACAGTTTATATACTGTCTCCCTGTTTATGTATGCCTCTGACTTCTTTGATGAACAGCATAAGCTACATTTAGGCTCTTGCAAACAGTGGAAAGCGCTCTTCTTGCTGTGGAAATTCATGATAAAAGCTAGAGTAGGAAAGTGCTGTTTTTTCCATAGCCCACCTCCCTTTCTGTCTGTCTGTCCCTGTGTGACTTTGCCCTTACTCTATCAGGACAAATCCCTTCACTCATCAGATGGCATATAGCCTAACACATCGATTTGGATGTGGCTCCTAACAAGCTTTTCCTCTAAAGCGTGGCTTGTGTGCGGGGTCAACATGTGGCTTTGTGGATGATAACAGTATATACTGAAGTATGTTCTCCATTGAGATTGTGCAGGCTATTAAAGTGTATCGTAATTTATGCAAATTTTAAAGTACAGACTAGTCCGATTGCTTATCTAAACTGCCAGATGAGAAAGGGTTTTAGTGACCTGAGTCAAGTTTTTTTTTTATTGACTCGAATCCAGAAGTAAGTTCATTTGAGTTGATCCACAGCAACATAATTCATTTACATATCAAATTGAGGAATTACAAGGAAATTGCATCGGGAAATGGAGCAGCGTTTACAGCCACCATCTTAAACGTTAATTGCTTTGTCTTGTAAGGGATCATAGTTAAAGCCATTAACCACCATTTCGGCAAACTCATTCAACCCCTGAGTATCATCACTTTGGTGCCCTGCCCTTTGGTAGTAAAGGTCACTTTGAGGTGTATTTGTCATTGAACTTTATATAAACCAGTCCAACATAGGCTCTAAAACTACAGTTTTTTGGCAGTTATATAGTCTGAGTTATAATGTAATCCATGAGATGTCGATGAGCATAAGTTGAATGGATCTTTCATGGTGTCATTTGTTGTTGTTTTTGTTGTTGTTTTTTATGTTTGCAGATTCAACCCTACGGATCATAGTCACATTGTAGGACTACAAGTTAATTCAGGTCTTTGTATTACAGCTAAAGTAAAGTTTGCCACCAAAAAAAGGGGTACAAAAGAGAAGACTTCTGGTCAAGACTCAAGAGCATCTTAGCTGGCTTCATGGCTTCCTCCCAGCTTCCTTTCATAAGCTGTTGCTGCCTGTCCCTTTTTAATGTAGTTTTCTTCCTGCTTCCAGTGGCTCATAAATTGGTAATGAAAAGCACACAGTGGCTTTGTAGATGTTGAACTGGCTTGGTGGATACCTAGGGTTTTGTACTAGAGGCTAGTAGCTGTAATTTAGCAGGTGTTGGTGACTTTTGATGGAGGTAGGAAGAAATGGAAAGTTGGCTCTTAAAAGCACAGATGGCACTCTTACAGAAAACACATAGGACACCTCTTATATCCAGACCAACTTATAATCTCTTTTGCAACCATATAGATGACACTTTTTCTCAGTCTGGCTTCAGTATATGGTGCAGGTTGTAATGTGGACACTTTCTGTTCCCTGTAGGGAGGGTTTCACTGTTTATGTCCTTTACTGTGTCTCCACTCTTGACCACTGCATGCACATTTCAAAGAGTAGCCTGCCTTGCTGAGGTATACACCTTAGCAGCAGTAGTGTGTGTGTGTGTGTGTGTGTGTGTGTGAGTGTGAGTGTGAGTGAGTCATTCTGGTCTAGTCCCCACCTCCACATAATGCAGTCTTGGTCAGTGTTTGAAGTGGATAAGTCTAAAAAAACTGTAAGTTTTAGCAATGCTCTTTATTGACAAGGTGATATGGTTTCCAAATCTAGAAATTCAAGGTGCTGTAGAGTTAAGCCAGTCATTATAGAACATAATTACTAGTGCTTGCTAAAGCACAAACCCTTAACACCCAGTATTAAAGTAACTAATTTTGTATTGTATGTGCTATGGACATACATTATACCTTAAATAATTTGGCTTGTTAATAAGATGCATGGTACTACATTTCTGAGTGCTCTAACTTAAGGTTTTTAACTGACGTTGATGTTCTTAAACCTTATCTAGCGACCAGGATGTAGGCCTTATTCACACAGGCAACATGTTTTTTATTTGACTATATTATAAGATTATATATTGCCTGAATAAAATCAATTTTTTTGTAGCCTGAACAGATAAAACAGATTTTCTGATTCACCTTTGTAAATGAATCTATACTTATTTGTTTTAAAGGAACGACAACCATTGTGTATGTGCTAGGAAAAGCAATTGCAGTCTGAACAGAAAAAAATGAGATCTGGCCATATATATCACCTTTCCGACACATCCGTTTTTTTTGTTTTTTTTTAAATGAATAAACACAAATCACATAAAAATCACCTTTTTTTCCTGAGCAGAAAATATCAGATCTGGCCAAATATAAAAATGCAATTTGAGTTGATTTAAAAAAAAAAAAAAAAAAAAAAAAAACAGGTTTAAGAAAAATAAAATCAGATTTGACCTGCAGTGTGTGAACATAGCCATAAGGACTGCAAGGGCCTGCAAGCATCCACCTAGCAATGCCATAGCAACCATTAAGAACACTCTAGCAACTGCATAGCAACAGGCTAAAAATGATTTAGAACGCTTTAGCAAGTCCCCCAGCATCATGGCTGCAAGTATTGCACTCACATTTTGTGTTCACACCCCTTCAGATGATCTGGGACCCCTTCAGATTATCTGGGTAGACAACCTCAAAAGATTTTTGACAACATAAGCGGCTTTCGCACTGGAAGGATGTTTTCATAGTTCCTATAAATTATGGTGGAAGTACCTGCTTTTTGCCGTGTTCACGCTGCAGGAACTGGAAACAATTTTAGTTATAGGAATGCCTTTTGGGGGGACTAAATTAGCTCCTACCTCAGAGTAGAGTCTAACCCAGCACAATAGATGTAATGTAAGTGTACAATGACTGCCTGAACACATGCCATACGAAACACCGGCACCCGCCATTTTTTAAAAAGCCATGTAAACAGTTTACATAGGCCTATACTTGCTCCGCGATCTAACTCCATGAACATGTAAAACAGCGATAGATAGGCACGTTGTGTTCTTTTCTCAGCCTCGATGATATCACTGCAAATTGTCATTGGAGATTTCGTCTCTTAGCCCTCCTTTTGCTCTTTCAATCACATAACTTATACATCTACATTCCATCTCCGTTATCACACAAACTACGGCGCACAAACACAGCTCCGATCACGCCATCCTCCAGTTGTTGATGTTGTTAAATGCCACGCTTAAATGACGTCACTGCCGGCCGGGACCAGCAAAATGGCCGCAAGGGAAAATTTAGTTCTCGGGGGACCGCCCATGGTAGCTATATTCTATAACTGAGTTCCTATAACTATCCGGTGCAAAAGTCCCTATATACTATTTTCCAGAAAGAGTTAGGCCATCAATGAATATTCGAAAGCAGTATTTGTGGAAGCAAACCTGAAGTAGCTGAACCTTTCTGCTGTAATCTAAGCATTCTGTATGCATTGTGTGCAGATACAAAGTTATTGTGATGCATGTATGTGTTTGATCAGTATGATGTCTCTCTATATGCATGTCTGCTTTAGCATCCTCTGTTCATGTGTTTGATAAGAAGGAGCTACTCATCTTCATGGTTATCTTTTTTCCCTCTCAGCATCCCTGCCTTGCTGACCTGCTTAACACAGCTCTGAGATGAGAGAGAGTGAGGGTGAATGAGTTTAAACATATGGAGGAGTGAGTCTGGAAAGGTAACAGGGAGGTGGAATAAACTGGGAGAGAAGAGATCTCGATAAATCAAGATAAATGGATCTCCTATTCAGTCGAAAGACAAAAAAGAAAGGTGTAAAGATGGATGTGTGTGTATGTGTGTCAGAGAGAGAGCGAGAAAGTCATTGGTGGAGCTGGATGGGATAAAGATGTTATGAGCTGCTCCCAAAATAGACTTTTCTTCATCATTTTAGTAATCTTTATCCATCCCGTGCAAATCCCTGCACCATGAGAGAATAGTCATTTAAAGTCAAGTACGTGACATGACCACAACACGGAATTCATTTGTAAGTTCCCAAGGTGAAAAAGGCATCATTTTTGTTGTTGTTTATTAAAATGTAGATTAAAACTGTAGAAAAAATGTCTCATCTGCAATTGTGAATTCAATTATATTCTATATTCTTTGTTTCTTTTTCATTCTTTTTCAATATGTGTTTTGGAGCTTTTGCTTTTTTATTTATAGCACAACTTAGGGCTTTTTCACACTGTGCTTAACCCCGGGTTATTGTCATTCTAAACACCTCGTTTAAAGGAACGTTTCACACTCGTGAGGTTAGCACCGCTTTTTACCCGGGGTTATGAAACCCTGCTCTGGAGCTTTTGCAGTGCCAAACTTGTACAGTGTGAAACGATGCGGTGTTAGAATGTTAAAACTAGACGCTTAGCAACAGACAACCAATCATGTACATATTTGCATGCTTTGGACAGTCATGGAAACACTGCACAACATATAAACAGTAAATTCAGTGTTTGAGAGGAAAAATGTAAAAAAGCTGACAGAAAAAGCGGCAATTTGAGTGAAGAAGAGACTATTCTTAGCTTTGTAGTCCGAAGTATCCATTCAGTATTTACTCGATAGTACAGTCTGCAATACGAGGATGCACAATGCTTTATGTAAACAGGTCACTTGCTGCGTTTATCCAATCAATGACACTGACCCCGCAAATATGCAAATAAGAATGTACAATGTGAAATATCAGTTTATAAATACCTAGGATTAATTGTTAACCCTGGGTAAATTATGAGCAGTGTGAAACGTGAAGCAAGATAACACAGGATTCAGTTTACCTGGGGTTTAGAATGACCCAGGGTTAACTTTCAAGTGTAAAAAGCCCTCTTGAAAGGTGATTGTGAGAAGAGGGAGAATTGAGATAGGATGTGTAATTCGAATTTGCATCTCCTGCATGAGCACCATTGCTTCACATGTTGCATGTATTATATACTAGGCCTCAGCTCTGTCTTTTATAAATTTGCCTAATTGTAAAGCTTTATTTACCTATTAAGTCAGGGTAAAACAAAAAAGCATACATTTTCAATACAACATTTGCTGTCAACTTGTTTAGAAAGGAGACAACAGACTAGTTAAAACTAATATTACGGACAGACTGAATCCATATAATCCACTAGTTGGGTTATTTGACTGATATTTGAAATTATCTACGGATAATTGTGCCTCATTGACAAATTAATATAGCGTAGTATCTGACCGTGTAATTTTTTTGTAACATAAATAACTGATTTTGGGCACATCTTATTTGCTGTCATTTCATTTGACGAATTTGAAATTATATAAACCACTGACGATTACATAACAATCGACCATTCATTCATAGGACAATTAACAGACACATATACACTACCATTCAGTTTGGGTCAAGAAATTAATATTGTATTCAGCAAGTTGATTAAAAGTGACCGTAAAGAGATTTACATGGCTACAAAAGATTTCAAATAAATGTTTTCTAATAATAATAAATGTTTCTTGAGCAGCAAATCAGCATATTAGAATGATTTCTGAAGGATCATGTGACACTGAAGACTGGAGTAATGATGCTGAAAATTCAGCTTTGCCTTCACAGAAATAAATTGCATGTTAAAACATTTTGAACGGTAGTGTATGTTGATGAATCTTGCTGTTTATTGAAAGAGAGACGCATGATGCAGATCTACACTTCATTTCGACAGTTCAACATGTATCTCTAGGCAGATACTATTTGCAAATAGGTAGTTTAGTTTGATGAACTGGGTAACTTGAGCTATGCTATATGTAGATATAGCTTAGTTATATTTATTTTTGTGATGAGGTCCATGTTTTATACTGCTACACCCTGTTGCTATGATTTAATGCACCATGGTATCAGGTTTACTAGTTCTGCATTTATTAGTCCAGAAAGTTAGAAGTTAAGCCTTCTTGACCAAATATATGGTGATCTAACTGTCACTATAGGGCATTGTCAAAATACCTGTTTTTAAATACAGACACTGCTTTAATTCATATTTGAGTATGATATGGTTTATTTCACTATCAATGTGCTAATGAGAGAATATTGTGTTATGGCCAGTTTTGTAACTTAAGTTTTGTGAATGAATAGCTTGTAAAACTCACTTGTTCTTCCTCTCTCATACACAGACTTTAGGAATGGCATGGCAGCACTCAATAGGCTTGTATGTCGTTGAATATGGGATGTATTTACATGGCCCATGTCTCTATGGATACGGTGACGTGGGGGTAGTGCGGGGCAGAACAGTATAGGATCCTCATCAGGGACATTGCTGGGTCACTCTCTCTTCAAAGGGAGATGAAAGTGGGTCAGGACTGGGGGAAGAGATGAGAGGAGAAAAGAGGAGAAGGAAAGAAATCAGGAGCAACTGAGAACATGCCACACAGTTTTATTTTAGTCTGTTGCACCAGTGTTGATTAGTCAAACTTGTTTAGCGCTTATTCTGTAATTTATGTCAGGACGTAGCATGAGTTGGTATCACTTGATGGGATGACTGTAGTGCTGGGCCCACAGTTCAAGGGTTTGTACCAATCTCTCGCCCTCATGTTGTTCCAAACCCGTAAGACTTTTGTTCATCTTCGAAACCCAAGTAAAGGTATTTTCAAAGGAGAGATTTATGTCCCTCCATTGACAGCTACACAACTACCACTGATGCTTCAAAAAGTTCTTAAAACGATCGTAAAACTAATCAATATGAATCGAGCGGTTTAGTAAATTTTTTCTGAAGAGACTGTATCACTTTATATGATTAACAGATTTGAATTTAGTCTTTTATTCACGTAAAAAACATTGATAATTGAACATAAACAGAAGCTCAACCATACCTGCAGTCAAGCGCGAGAACAAACCTCATTGGTTCTTGCGGAGGCTCAAACGTGCATTATGAATGAACCTCATTGGTTCTTGCATGTCAAGCAAACATGCTTGAGCTTCCGTTTAACATATCTGATGTGTGTGTTGATGAATGTGTATGTGAATAAAAGCCTAAATTAAATCTGTTGTTAATCATATAAAGCGATTAAGTCTCTTCAGAAAATTTGGACTAAACCACTCAATTCATATGGATTAGTTTTATGATCTCTTTATGAACTTTTTGAGGCGTCAAAGTGTTAGTTGCGTAGCTATCAATGGAAGTAAAGAAATCTCTCAGATTTCATTAAAATATCTTCATTTGTGTTCCGAAGATGAACAAAAGTCTTACGGGTTTGGAACAACATGAGAGTGACTAAATGACAGAATTTTCTTTTCTGGGTGAACTAAACTAAAATGAAATTTAATGAAGTCATCATTTACTCACCCTCATTCTGTTCCAAACCCATATAACTTTCTTCTGTAGAACAATTTGAAAGTAAATGGGGTCCATTGTTGTTCATCATGGTGAGTAAGAATTTTTTTTTTTGTGTGTGAATAGTACTTTAATACTCTTTACAGCCCTGTTGTGTATGAATGTTTTTTTCTTGTCCAGTGTTATTTTGGAATTATTTATGTAGTTTAACAGTATTTATTTAATTTTTAGTTTTAGTGTAAGTTTTAATAATTGTGACATTTGTCATTTGTATTAGTATTCTATTCAAATTTAATGTTTTCCTGCCAAGTTTGTTTTTCATCAAATATTTATAATATTTATTTTTGTATTTTATTTCAGCTTTATTAACAAAACTATTTTAAATAGTTTTAGTGGTTAGTTAACAAAAACAATAGTGTTCTTATCCAAAGACAACTCTTGCCTACAGTCACTGTGACGTTCGCCATCAGGTTGGCCACCATCTTATGCAAAGATCCAGCTGTCTTTTGGGACCGCTTTGCCAAAGATAGAAATGTTAGATGTTGCAAACAGGTGATACAGCCATTCAGAGACTTTGTTTATTTTGTATTTCAGGAAAAGCTGTAGTTGGAAACCCTAACCCTAAGGTGATGGACACAGGGTCGTGGTGATCCTAGTCCCAAACGCTGGCCTACCTATAAACAACATCCATCCGAGTTGGCCTAGATAACCCATACTGCATAAATGAGTTCCACAAATTGTCAAATTTGTCAGTCTGCTTCATCACTTGAATGCAAGAGGCTGTCTGTCTGTGCACATATGCATGCTTTTCTAGATGTGCACATGTGCCCATCTTTAAACATCTGTATGTGTGTCTTGGTAGCCTATATTTGAAACATGCCTGTTTTAAAGCCCATGGTTAGTAAACTGTATGTGTCCATGTAAAAGGCCCTGTTGTCACCATGGGAGTGCGAGACTGCTTCATGCACTGACTGTGACAGCCAAAGTGCCTGTCTGTGGGCCTGCATGCCTGCACACACCCCTTGCCAGGCTCCATGACTGCTCTAAGCTGGCACAGCAAGAATTAAATAGCCAGAGCTTCTAGAGATTATGCCTGGCTTAACAGAAGCTTAATCACATCGTATGTGCAGTATAGGAGGAATAGAACAGACAGTGGTGGAAGAAGAAGAGAAGGAGAGGTGGCAGAGGGGCGTTAAGTGTTCATGTGGACCAATGTCTAAGAATTGCTGTTTTGACAGTTTAAATGTTAAGGGGTATGTCTGATCCAAAAAGGTGCATGGTGCACCACCTGTGCGAGAACAAAAAAAAATCTGTAAACTTAATGCTTTAATCTGTTTCAGCTACCAATGACTATTGGACTTGTTCTATATTAATAATACATATATTAATGCATAGATGGATATTACCCAAAACAAGCTATATCTAGACTGGAAAAGTATGAGTAATGACTAAAAGCTAATTCAGATGTTACTATATCAGATGCGAATGTAAGTTTGCTAAAACAATGCCTAAATGCTATTTAGATATTTATTAGCATTATTTCAACCCACCCATGCTGCCTAGCATTTGACGATAGCAGAAAAGGAAAGTAATTTCAGAGGTGGCGAATGTTATAACATTTTTATGAAAGATTACAGAAGATGAGCAATATTTAGGCATTTTATACATATAGTTTTGATTAAATGTTGACTTTATTTCATTAACATTAGGTCCTTTTACTTTATTAAAAAGTTGTTACAGGTTTTACATACTTTGTATAACATATGCACATGGTGGTTTTAATCAGAGGGTGTCTCTTTTCTTAAGATCATGCTGATCAGGACTGTTTGAAATTAGTTTATTCTATTTTTTTATTTAGGCTATTTATTTATTTTTGTGGATGGTAGTTATTGACCTGTTGCTGCAATTGCTAATTCATATTTTATTTAAATATATACACTCACCTAAAGGATTATTAGGAACACCTGTTTAATTTCTCATTAATGCAATTATCTAATCAACCAATCACATGGCAGTTGCTTCAATGCATTTAGGGGTGTGGTCCTGGTCAAGACAATCTCCTGAACTCCAAACTGAATGTCAGAATGGGAAAGAAAGGTGATTTAAGCAATTTTGAGCGTGGCATGGTTGTTGGTGCCAGACGGGCCGGTCTGAGTATTTCACAATCTGCTCAGTTACTGGGATTTTCACGCACAACCATTTCTAGAGTTTACAAAGAATGGTGTGAAAAGGGAAAAACATCCAGTATGCGGCAGTCCTGTGGGCGAAAATGCCTTGTTGATGCTAGAGGTCAGAGGAGAATGGGCCGACTGATTCAAGCTGATAGAAGAGCAACTTTGACTGAAATAACCACTCGTTACAACCGAGGTATGCAGCAAAGCATTTGTGAAGCCACAACACGCACAACCTTGAGGCGGATGGGCTACAACAGCAGAAGACCCCACCGGGTACCACTCATCTCCACTACAAATAGGAAAAAGAGGCTACAATTTGCACAAGCTCACCAAAATTGGACAGTTGAAGACTGGAAAAATGTTGCCTGGTCTGATGAGTCTCGATTTCTGTTGAGACATTCAGATGGTAGAGTCAGAATTTGGCGTAAACAGAATGAGAACATGGATCCATCATGCCTTGTTACCACTGTGCAGGCTGGTGGTGGTGGTGTAATGGTGTGGGGGATGTTTTCTTGGCACACTTTAGGCCCCTTAGTGCCAATTGGGCATCGTTTAAATGCCATGGCCTACCTGAGCATTGTTTCTGACCATGTCCATCCCTTTATGACCACCATGTACCCATCCTCTGATGGCTACTTCCAGCAGGATAATGCACCATGTCACAAAGCTCCAATCATTTCAAATTGGTTTCTTGAACATGACAATGAGTTCACTGTACTAAAATGGCCCCCACAGTCACCAGATCTCAACCCAATAGAGCATCTTTGGGATATGGTGGAACGGGAGCTTCGTGCCCTGGATGTGCATCCCACAAATCTCCATCAACTGCAAGATGCTATCCTATCAATATGGGCCAACATTTCTAAAGAATGCTTTCAGCACCTTGTTGAATCAATGCCACGTAGAATTAAGGCAGTTCTGAAGGCGAAAGGGGGTCAAACACAGTATTAGTATGGTGTTCCTAATAATCCTTTAGGTGAGTGTATGTATATATTAAAATATTTTAGCCATTGTAGTTCACACAAGAGGTTCAACTGCTTTGTCTTTCACCTCATGTTCACATGTGAGCAGCCAAGTCTTTGTGAGGTTTGAAAAATGTATGTAATTTGCTTTAATTACTTTTTAATACTTTTTGCAAACCTACCAAAGAGAGAGAGAATTTAGATTCCAGCATGAATGTGGGGTTTTTGTATTAACTAGTATGACTAACCCTAACTCCAGAGGGCAAGAGAACTTGGAAGGGTAAGAAGTCTCAGAAATCACCCTAAAGTTTACAGTGACGTGAGGAATGATAGTTAAAGCTGTTTATTGTGTAAGCCTTTTGATCAATTGAACAGTGAGGTCCTTAAGTAGGGTGATACTTGCCCTGATATCTGTTTTTGGACACTACACTGAAACTTGTCTGAGAGACATATCAATTACTTTTTTTGTAACCCTAACGGTTTGTTTTGCTTTGCAAATTACATTGAATACATGTGCCGAACCTCCCAAAGACTTGGCTGCTTACATCTGAACATGAGGTGCAAGACAAAGCAGTTGAACTTTTATAGTTTATTTGGAAATGTTTAAGTTGGGCATCATTTCCTCCCAATGGATGGTCTATAGCACTCATGCCTTGCAATGGGGAGATATATTTGACATGAGTTTTAGATCGATTTGTTTTAATGGGTTTGTCCTTTGGCAAATCCAATGGCCTTAGTTTATTCCAGTCCTGCCATTAAATCACGTTCATCAACTCCTGTGTCTATGTAAAGTACTGAGCTGGTATTTTTGGTTCTGTAAACCTTGACACTAAAAAGAAACATACTAGTAGTTTAAAAATACTACTAGTTTACATGTATTATTTGCCATTAACTTTTCAAAAAGAGATGCTAAGCCTATTTGTAAATCGTAGTACACTGTAAAAAAAAAAATCTATGATCAATATATGATGACAAGATTCAACTCATTTTTTTAAAGTCAGTTTAATGTCATTTAAGTTCAAATGACTTAAACATCCAAGTTAATTGTACTTAAATTTGAGTCAGCAACTTTTTTTTTTTATAGTTTACAGAAAACTATGAGAAATTTGGCCTGTTTATTTGTTTTCAGGTGATGCAAAGTTTAGCAGTCTTGCAGACTCTGTCTTAAACTTTGTTAAACAGTTATGCATGTATTGAGGCAGTTATAACTAGTTATAAAAATCAAATTTGATAATACTGCGTTTGACAAAACATGCTCTCAGTAGGTAAACATCTATATTTTATGTGCGTGTGTTCAAGTTTTTTTAGAAACAAGGTAGTCTGAAAACAATCTCCAACCCGTCCTTGATTCACGGATTTACCAGAATCACCAAGTGCTGATCTAAAAAGGCTTTTCTCTCCAGTGCCAGTGCTTCCTCTCCCTTCATGCAGTGATTTGGCTTGGCCACTAGAGGCAGCAGAGGAGGGACCACCAATAACCTCTCAATTATCACAGCCCTATGCATGCTTTTCTCTTTTAATCCCTGGTAAAGCATTGATATCACCAGTTATGTAGTAGTGTAAGATGTTTTTCTGTTTTAGTATAGTGTATGTAACATGAAGGAATTTTGTATTTTATTTCTGTATGTAAAATTGTCATATTTGTGCGTTGCTGCTTATTTATGTCACTCCAAGGCTTCCCGTGGCACCTGAAGGAATGACCCATGAGCAACCTGATCACTCTTATAAACTCTCCCTGAACCCTAGAAACCCTAATGCATACATTAAAGCAGTTTACTCTTTGTAGAAAAAACACCCACATTAAAAAATTTTTAGATTATTTGTACTAAAAAGGGGTGACACTGGTGTGGCCTGGGCGACACCGCCCTTGCTGTTTCTCTCATTGACCGTCTGTGTAACTGTTATGTGTGGTTTTCAGGTGAAAGGTCGTGCTGTGGAAGGGAGGGCAGGGTGGGGGGAAGGCTCATCAGGGATTAACAGTAGGGATTCTCCTGTGTCTCGCTCCACGAAAGGGTCAGGCGTAAGTGCACTGACACGTGTGGACATATACTGTCAAGCTTTGTCTCTTCCTGATCATTGTGTCCCATGTATTATTACCAGAACATATATAATTTAGCATGATGTGACTAATAATCACTTCATCATTATGTTTGAGACTAGCCAATTTAAAGCCATTAAAATAAACTTTCCCCCCTGTTATTCATTGATTGTGTTCAAATATTATATTACTGAAGTTACAAAAGTTATATACACATACATACACACACACACACCTTTTTTCAGTAATATAATATAAAATGTAAAGGAAAAGTCAACCTGTCATTATCACAAAATAAACCCCAATAGGATGATCAGGACATGAATTGTTTGGGGTTTTTTTGTTGAGAATGACTGGCTGTCTTTACGTTATCTGGCTTCTTACACAGCTACTTTTATTAATATTATTGTTAATAAATAAGTGCATGGAAAGAAAATATTAATTTGTTTAAATAATAAAAGAATCTTATTTGTATAGAGTGCAGAGAGACAGTACACATTACATGACACAACTTTGTAGGAAACTGTTATCCCGGATTGCACAGTTGTACAGTGATGCCCTGGATGACAGACATTTTTCTAATTTCTGCAATTGACCAATCAGAATCAAGTATTCCAGAAAGCTGTGTAATAAATATACTATCCAAAAACTTTGTCTATCATAGACTACTGTTCAAAAGTTTGGGATCGGTAAGATTTGTTAATATTTTGTGCTCACCAAGATTGCATTTATGTGATCAAAACTACAGGGGGAAAAAACATTAATATTGTGAAATATTATTAAAATTGAATAAATTGTATAATCTATTTTAAATATAATTTATTCCTTTGATGGCAAAGCTGAATTTTCAGCACCAGCAACATTAATCAGAAATCAGTAATTTCTTATTTTTATTATTATTGACAATGGTTGTGCTGCTTCATATTTATATACATATTGTAGATTATTTGATGAATAGAAAGTACAGAACAGCTTTTTTATTAATGTTTGAAATATAAATCTTTTGTAACATTATAAATTACTGTCACTTTTGATCAATTTAATGCACCCTTTCTGAATAAAAGTATTAATATCATTTTTTTTAAAAACCTTTGTAAAAGGTTTTGTAAATCTGTCTGTAAAAAGTTGAAGCTTAAGTCTAACATTGTTTTTGTAGTTATGCAAGTATTTTAATTCCTAAAGTTGTAACAGCTCAGCTCTGACTTAAAGTGATTTTGCTGGTGCCATGGCCTAAGTGTTGGACATCTTTAGCGTTCATATCCATAACTGTTCAAGCATGGCACCTCATGCAACCTATTTATGGATGAAACTTCAAACTTCTGTAATGGTAAACTTGAACCTAGCCCATCTTAGGTTTCTTGGCAGAACTTCCATGGCACTAGCAACATTAGGCCATTTTTGTCGCAGGTAACACAAGTGTAATGAGGACAACTGTTCTGTTTGGAAACAAGTTTTTTACAGCTTCATATTCTGTACATGTGCTTTCATACCATGGTATTGAGTGGCATCCCTCTAAACCATTTGTAGGATATAATTATTGAGCACAACAAAGAGGTCTATCTCACTTACAACTTGTAGATTAACTGAAAAAGTAAAAAAACTTAGCTTAATGTTAACAGTTTATATTTACAAGTTTATTGTCATTTCGTTTGCCACTTTAGAAGAATTACTGCAAAGACCCTAAGCTAGATGTTCTGTTCCCCGCCTGTTTTAAGTGTTCATTCCATAATTGGCATGTTTTGTTATACTGCTCTTGGATATATGGAATAGAGGTGGTCCAAAGAAAGCACACACTTTAGGTGGCTATTTTAAATATTTAGGGACTAAGAGGTCAGGTTTACTTAGTTGTAAATATCTCACTGTTGGTAGACAAGACATTTGCCAATGGGAAGTGTTTGCTGGGAGTGCTGTGATGTATATCTGGCCATTCTGCCTGTCAATAAGGAGGTTGAAAATAAAGCACTGAAGAGTATATGATTTGTTTTGGTCAGCATGCCGCCCTCATCTTCTGCTCCTATAAAGCCTGTTTTGTTGCCTTATTTAAGTTGCATGTGTCCAAACAGACAAATGTAACTCTGTAATGCACACTTTAAAATCGAGAGAAGAAAAAAAAACATCTCTGGCGTGAGCAGAGCTGAAACACAACCCCGGCAACCTCCCCGCAGTGTAATTGTAATTCGCTGCTGTGTTACCCCGCCGTTCCTTTTGCGCTTGCTAGCTTCTTCAGTGAAGTTCGACTACCGTATCTTCCCACTGCATCATGTTTACCTAGCAACACGCATCACCCGCTGCCGGCCCTCCCATTGGTCATTTCAAAACGCACCCGGGACCAATGGCAGGGCTGTTACCATGGTACAATGTGTAGTTGCCGGGTGGAATTTTGCTGCAAGGCACGTGAGTCCCGGAATCTTCGCCTTGCGTTTTTAATCTCGGGTGTCTGGGAGCTTTGCAAAGGTGATTTATTGGAACCGAGTCACATTTCCTCTCAAGAACCAGCTCACTTATACACGTAGACGTTTATTTGTACATTTATGCTTTACAAACCAAAATAATAATGTGACACATAAGGGGCTGCCGCAGCTGTCACAGGGGTGCGCACTGCTGTAGCGGTGGAGAAAAAGGAGGAAAGTTGAATTCTCTTTAAGTTTACACTGAAATCAAACCATATTAAGATTAAGATTTTTTTCAAATATTTTTGTATGCATTTAGCATCTAATAATGTTAGGAAATAATATTAAAACATACTTTTGTTTCACATACATTATACTTGTAATACATTTAACAATTTCGTCATTTATATTATTTTTATTATTTTACTTGCCTTTTGTTTAGTGTGTTCATATTTATATAGCCTTTTAATTCGTTTGATCTTAAAGTGAATTTTTCTTTTTTTAAAACGATAATTATATAGTAAAATTAGTTTGCACATGATCCTAAACTGGGCGAATTGTTTATTTTAATACATGATATTTTTATATTTTAAATGGTTATACGCTTGCATATCATTTAAAATAGTCATATCGATTTTTTTTCTCTTAACAAGAGAAAGATACGTGAAAATATACATATAAACGAGCTTCTGTGGAGTCATGGAGGATGAATGACGGCATGGTTAACCTCGTTTTGCACCACCATCGACCCCCTCCCTTATACTCTTTTAGGGGAGAACAGAGGAATTACCAACCCGCACGCAATGGGGTTTGAGCATGTTTCCTAACCACAATATGGTCAAATTAAAAATTAATAATATAGGCCTATTAAAAAAAAAAAATCTTTGTGTGCAGTATTTAATACAAATGCAGGTAAATTAAAACTGTACAGTGCAGTAACGTAAACTGTGATTGATGCCATAATATATAATTTACATTAATGTTTTCATTTTTTAAATAATAAAAAAATGAGTTTGTGTACTCATTTTAAGACTATTCACAAGTTATTCAGGTTGTCATTTGGGCTCTTTTTAATTCATATTATACAATGAGAATTTACATGGATACAAGTTTGAAGTAGCTTAAGATAAAAATGCTCTCTTGATGTTTGATATTTCTTATTAAATCCCAAGCCTTATCACAATTTCATTTTAATACAATTTCAGTGCAGTGGTATAACTAAGTTAAAAAAATTAATGATTAATGATCACTTAAAGTTTGTCCTAATGCAACAATTCTCACAGATTCTCAGCCTCCTGTTTCGTGTGTTGATGACAATTCCCTCCTCTCCCTCTCCCTCTCCTCTCTCTCAACTTTTCGCTGTTGTCTCCCCCTCCATATCAATCTACCTGAAGTCTTGTGTTATTTCCGCGGGCACGTCATCCTGTTTCCGCGGCGTATTTTGGAGACAACAAGGAGCTAGGGGAAAGGGCAGTCTCTCGTCTCTTCTCCGCCCACATACCAAGCTGACCAATTCAAACAGCAACGGGGACCACTTCTGACCAATCGCGCGTAAGCTGCCGTGGCGTTGGATAGCAACAGACCCTACGAACGCGCACACAGGGGGTGGAGAATGTAGCACCCATGAACGCGCGCTAGCAGAAAGGGAGGGAGGGAGATTTGAGGAGCAGTTCTGTGGAAAGGAACATCGGCGTGTGTGCGCGCTTTAGCACAGAAAAGTTTGATGGAACTTAAAGGGCACAGAAAGATAACTTCCTTATCATATACACACAGTTATTGTTACAAATAAAGAATTACATGTTTCAAATTATATGACATCAGGCTAATTATTGATACTATTTTCATGAGGGGGGATTTTTTACTAGGGCCGACCTTGACGTGTTTGTTTGTTTTACGTTTTCTTTGCAATCCTTGTACGAATGATTAAATTACTTCTAGAGGTTAGTCTTGAGCACCCGATTTGTCTTTCGGCGCCTTATACTTTTAATGACGCTGTAAACAAACTAATGATATATAGCTGTTGTTACTATAGTTACCTGACTCATAATGACTAGCATAGTGCAATCTGATTAACTTTCTCTCCTTACTGAAAAATTATATGGGAAAACATTTTTTTATCTCATTTGAGAGGGTTCAACGTCCCATAATTCGCACCACACAAGTTAGCCCTGCATTATAGCTGTTTGTTAGGTGTACAATTGTTCATTTGAAATAAAGCGCATTGTAATTGTGTCCAGTGGTTTGTTTCTAATGATTCCAGCAGTCTATATATGCGCTGTGTGAATATCTATATCTGCAGAGTTACTATAAATGGAGAGAAGCGGGTTGGTGGCGCTACTAAACTGAAATGGGGATGCAGAGTCTTTTAAATACTTGTGAATGTGTTTTGTGGTGAAGCCTTGTTTCATCTGATGAAATCTGGGTAAATAAGCACATAGTCATGCGTCACTCCTTTTGAAACGTGTTTCATGGTTCTCATGGCAGCCCTCCGCTTTTGGTGTTTAAACATTGAAGCGTGGGGAGCTGCGTCAACTGAGCTCCTCCACACAGTAGCTCTCCTAGATCCCCCCTACTCTTGAATGTGGATGGAACAATCCTCATTGCAGGGTGTGGATCCAGTGCCGGCCAGAGAGGCTCGACAACAAGGAGTAATAACGGGCAAGCAGCGAGTATGACTTGAGACTGGGTGGAAAAGAACGACTTTATACAGGGGGGAAAATATCAAGGAGAAGATTTAAAACGAAAGAAGCGTTGATATCCAAAAGCGGGAGTTACGAGAGCAAATGAATCTGTGAAAGCGCACGCGGAAGCCCAACTAAACTGCACGGGATTGCGGTCGCGGTGACAGCTCAGGATGGAAGTAACGTCATATTTTTTGCCAGCTGATGTTCTTCACGAAATAGCTTGGTGACGCTTTGAATTATATTTTTATGGTCGACGGAAAGTTGAAAATTGTCAGTCGCGAACTTAACGGTGATCTGTTGTTCTTTGAGGCGACTTGACAGCTCGCGGTTGGACAACAGCGCGAACACCCTCCATTATAATCCTAACTTTTGAGTGAATTGTCACCGCTTGAACTGGACGTTTGGATTGTTTGGACTTATTTCTGGATATCTTTTACATTTTTATTTTTAAATGCCAAGCACATTCGCGCAACCGAAACGTCTCTTTGCAGAACTGAAGAGGTTAAGCTATGGGAATCGCAGTCTATTCGTTTGACGCTCTATAATTGAGGCTAAATTCTATTCTCACCCACATTGTATTGTAAAAAAAAAAGTATCATAGTGAAAGCGGCAGGTTTTTATTCCCTTCTCCAGTAGTTGTGCATTTTTTTTGTGCCTGTAACTTGCACTTCAGCACTTTGACTCGTTGGAGTTATTTGTGCTTGCACGTGTTTGTTTTGATCCTGCAGCCCACGAAAACATTTATCACAAGCTATAGATTGTTGTCACCCATGTCTTGAGCTCCTGGCACCCCCCTCCCCTTTTTTTGACTTGCCAGCTTAAATATCGCTGGTACACCTGCAGACTTTGCCAGTTGCATTTGAGGGGGAAGGGTAGCTATTTTTCCCATAAGGAAGTCACTGACACCTTTCTTACCTGGAGCTGCATTCTTTTTTGCTCATCAGGATTAAGATTGTAACTGAGGAAAGTGGCAACACAACCATTGTTGCCAAACGCAGCTGCCTTTTTTGACTAATTTAAGCTACTGTAGGATACCTAGACAGAATACAAGAAACGCCTGCTATTTTTAGCAAGAGTGATGGGGTAAATGGCGTTGAAAATTGAGACCCCCACCCACACCCTTAAGGCTACCAACACTTCCAGGTTTAGCTCTGGTTTCCTTGTCAGCTGCTGAATTATCGGAAAATTTAAGTGGGGGGTCCTGTCTCAACAAGGATCTCAATCTTATCCCACTCTTGTGAACATTTTTCCAAAAGTTATTGATATTTTATCAAATGGAATCCACTCCATATTGTGGGACAATGAATCTAGATATGGTACAAGTAAAGCAAACTTTAGTAACCAAATAAGCTCATCCCCATATAAACAGAGAAATATATCAATGTGTGTGTGTGTTGCAGAGTATATATATATAGCTCTATTAAGTATATAAGACATACATAGTTTGAATATGTATATTTTTATGCCAAAAGTGAGCGTTGTTGCCTGAAACCCAATCCATTGCCTTAGAATATTATAGTAATAAAGGGAATAGCAAGGACAGAAATGAAACGGTGTTTGAAATAACTTAATGGTGCCTTTTTCGTTCATCAGTTTCTTCTGTCTGTCACTTCAGGATTTCGCAAGTAATTAAAAGATATTTTTGTGCGTAAATTTAAATCCTAATCTTTATAACTTGCCTTTATGGTTCAAACTTGAGTTTAGTTACCATTGGATGTACCCTACTGGATTATTTACTGAAGTTATAGGCATGTGCGAAGGATTATTCTATACTTGATGTCAGCGACTTTTTCGGTACTTTTTGGGATCCCCAACAAACTTGATTAGAGTCATTCTTTGGATATCACGGGCCAACGCATAAGCATTTCAGATGGTGATCACTTCGTCTGTGGAGGAGAAGCCGCAGCCTTCTAACAGAATGGTCGCAAACTTGCCGACCGAATCCTGGATTGGCAGCCCAGACCAGAATCGCTTCTTACCCCAGTCACACCTGCTACGGAAGCCGGCAAGAAGTTAGTACAATCTCACTTTGCACCTATAAAAAAGCTACATGTGCTCAGTTTATGTGCTGCACAAAACAGTGGCCTTAACATTTGAGCATGCATGAATGTTGGGAAATCTGTTTCTCCTCATATTCTTTCTATAGAAATAATGTTCTGTTGAAGTAAGTAAAATGGAAAAGGCATTCGGTCAGGTCTATTGGGTAAGGAATTTACATCCAGTTCTTTGTCAAACATTGGTTTCTATTGTAGTTCTTATTTACCTTTGGCCAATGGTAAACATTAGAAATCCTGATGGCTTAAATACAGTCAACAAAACCAAAAACTGCATGGAATGTTGAGGGAAAAGCAAGCAAATTGTGATGATAGCAGGGCTTTGGAATTTGAGGAAGTACATTAGCTTTTGGTTGAGTATTGAGAATGTAAATACAGTTTGGTCAAAACATTGTCTCCTACTATTAAAAATCAGTATATTGCTTTGTTTATATATGAATATTGGGTTATTCAAGATATAAAAAGAGCCCACCCAGGGGCATTTCCCTTTTAGACCGGACATAAATTAGTCAAATGTTTCACACACTTAAGATACCCCTACAGAACTTCACTCCTTTTCCCATCATTGTCTTTACATAACTTGTTCAAACAATCATGGGAATAGGCACATTGTCGAATGGTTTCAGTGGCTGCTTGATCTTTGCGTCACTTCTGCACGGTAATTTGTGCTGTGTGCTGTGGGAGCTCTACGTGCGGTGTGAGCTCACAGTGATCGCTCTGTTGCTGGGAATCTTAGAGCTGCAGCAGAATACTGCTCTGTAGACCAGCATGTACTGTATTGTGCACAACATACGTCACAAAACAGCTTTTCTTGGTTTGTTAGTCATATTTTAAGACTTTTGTTTAGTTCTATACATATATTCAGTATTACAGAACATTAAATATGTCAAAGACCTTTGTTGCATTTGATGGTTTTGTTAGAATGAGGGCTTAATTATTTTCCAGTAAATAATTATGGCCAGTTGAAAGCATAATGAAAATAAAATAACTTAGTATAAGTGATTCATTGGTTAATAAAACAAGCTTGCAATCGTATAGTTCTTAAGATTTTTGCAGGAAAGTTGATAGGAAAGCTCATTGTTTGGATATATACCAATGGACAGTGGCAGCTGGTTTGCTAGACATAGGCTTGTTTAGACTAACCTTCATTATTTGCCGTCTCCCATTCTCTGTCAGTTCAGGATTGGAATTAAAGGACTCAATTATCCGTCAAGCATTAAGCTGCTTAATGCAGTTACGATATAATTGCTTAATTGGCCAATTTCAAGAAAGTTTCCAAACAAGTAATCTACAGCCACTACAAATTACTAACCCCACACCACACAAATCTGGATTTAGTTTCATAAAGAGGTCATAAAGAGAATGTCATGGAGCATCCGTAGATTGGTAATTTGACATCTTTTGGGTCCTGTTGTAGCAAAACAAGACCATAAAGTCCAAAAGTTTGCAATGAAAATGCATACACACACTTGTTGCACAGCAGGCTTGAAAGAGACTTGTAGACTTCAGGCATTTTGCTGTCTGTGTATCGCATATGTTGTCTGTTGATACAGGGACCTCAAATTTTAACCTCAACCTCCCTTCAAATAGATGATTGTTAATAGACTGGTCAAAATATTTGGGATGAGAAGCAACAGAATCGTTGTTTAGAGTGTTTATGCATTTTCTGCCTTAAATTTGTATTTTTATCTGTGTATCCAGCTGACTTTTCTCCTGTTGCTATTTCTGTCCCCCCACCCCAGTCTGGCGTGTCAAGCTCTATGTGTATAACTGCCTTTCAGAAGCCTGAGTAACTCTTTTAAAGATAGATATAACTGCAAGTAACCCTTTGGGTTGAGGGAATGCTGCAGGAATCTGATCTGTGGATCCACCTATATAAGACAAAGAAAAGAGCTGATAGGGCACCTGAAGACATCATATCAGCCGAGAATCACAGCCCCGAATCAAGGTGCATGGAGTTTGGACTGTGAAAGACAGAAAGAGAGTCACAGCGTTCATACAAACAAACCCGTCCACTCCTTGCCCTTTGCCCCTTTCCCTCACGCTGCCTTTCATGTTTGTTTGCTCACCGATTTTCAGTCTAAAGGTGAAATGTCATTTTGCCATGTAAAATCCACTGAAATTCAGAATCGTGTGGTTAAATATAAAGTTTCCTTTTCAACACAAAATATAGGCTGGTTCTGTTGATAAATCATACATTTCCTTAATTAAATGTTAAGGTTTTGGCTTCGTTTGAAGCATTGGCTGCTTGATTACTTTTTTGCTGTTATATCATTCAGGCTTTAAAATGTAAAAGTTAAATGCTAAATTGTTATCGGTTCTATCAGTATGTATCTGGTGATAACATCGATGTTTGGCTGTTGGTTTAGATAAGTGAAGTTACTTTTCCATTTAATTCTCTTTGCACCACAAACTTATTGGATCTTTTTTGTTGCTTAATTATAACCACAAATAATTCTGTTTCCCTCAATGATCCAATTAGTCTAGTCTATTAAACTCACTGATACTAGTGCACGAGCCATTGTGGAAAAATGTCTGCCTAGTTATCATCTTTGCATCCCGATAAAATCTGTTGTTTCACATATTCAGAGGAAAAAGTGACAAATGCCCTTCATGCTCATTGGCTCCCCGTCTCCCCACCTCCTGCTGGATTAGTGGTGGGCCTGAATCAGAACAAAAACATGTTATTGTTCACCAGATGCACACACAGTGTACCTGCAAGACCAGAGCAGTGATCCTACCCCATCCATCCAACATCTCGCTCGTATACAACCTTCCCGGCCCCCAGCTCAACTCAGCCATGAAGAGCACAGTAAACACAGAAGTAACTTTTCCTTATCATTCTCCCAATATCCCTCTGTTACTCACATACTCTTAAGTATTCACATTTTTCGTTTGGACGTTCTGTCTGTATTTGTGTCTTGCGACTCACTCTCACATCATCCTTTCTGTGCTCTTTCCAAGAAAGAAAGTAAACAATGTGAATATGCCTGCACTCCTTGCTCTGTGTCAACATCCACCTCCACTGGAGCAAGTGGCTCTTTACTCAAGGGGCGCTTGATTAGTGGTGGTCACTTTAGATTAGCCAGTCTGGTGTTAACGTGAGCTCGCAGTCGCCTTGAGCTGTGAAGGTGCAGTCTCACCGAGAGATCAGCACGTAAGCTCCTTAGGGTCCCGCGGCTCGTGTTTAAAACTCAAGGATAAAGAGGGGTGGAGATTCAGCAGTGTGCATGACAGCAGTCAGCATGCATCTGTTTACGACAAGCGGGCTTAACTTGTTGGTGATGGCATAAAAATGGTGACCGTTTTATATAGTGATTGACTGATATATTGGCTATTTTTATTATTAATTTTATTATTTAGGCCATTTTCAGATCACATTTAGACGATAGCCATATTCGGTTAATGTTTGCAAAATCGGTAACACTTGATTTTAAGATTATGTAGTTACACATTACTTACTATAGTAATAACAGTGAATTATGCATAATTACAAGTATCTAACCCTAACCGTAACACTGTAAGTACATGTAGTTAAGTAATATTGCTCTGTACTTCCTCAAATAAGTACTATGTAACTACGTCACCTTAAAATAAAGTGTAACCGCAAAATCTACTGTCGGCCAAATATTTTTGGGTAACACTTTACAGTCAGGTCTCATTTGGTAACATGAACTAACAATAAACAATACTTGTACAGCATTTAATAATGTTTGTTAATGTCAACATTTCATAATACATTTTTAAAATCAAAATATTAACATTACTTAATGCACGGTCAACTAATAGCATTTTTATTCAGAACATTAACAAAGATTATAAAATGCTGTTAACATTCTAAAACATTCATTGTTAGTTCATGTTTACTAAGGTAGTGCTAATGCATTAAAAGAATAGTTCACCCAAAAATTTAACTTTTGTCATTTAATTACTCACTCTCAAGTTTTTCCAAACCTGTATGAGTTTGGTCCTTCTACTGAACACAAAAGAAGATATTATAAAAAATGCTGGTAACCAGACAGTTGCCAGCACCCATTGACTTATACAATGGAAGTCAATGGCCACCATCAACTGTCTGGTTACCAACATTCTTTAAAATATCTTCTTTTGTGTTTAGCAGAAGAAAGAAACTCATATGGGTTTGGAAAACCTTGAGGGTGAATGAGTAAGTAATGGCAAAAGTTTCATTTTTCAATTTAAAAATCCATATCAGCATTGGATAACATTCAGACAGCAATGTGCTTGGTTTAGTGTAATTATGCATTCTATAGCTAATGAATGTATTTTGAGGTGGGGGCTTCATTTTATTTCATTTTTAATGCACTTTGCGAGCTCTCAATTTACCAGTGTCACTGTATGAGACGTCCACCCAGATGGCTCAGCTATGGGGGCCTGACTGTTTAAAGTTCTCTGTGGTACTGTTTAGGCTTTGGCCGCCAAGGAAAGGTTGGACAGGGTTTTATCGCATAACACAGTGAGAGGAGCTGAACTTGGTGGAAAGGTTGTAAGTTTTGCAGAAGCCCCTCAGAGGATGGCGTCCTCTTCCAAGTGTGAGTTCTGAGAATCAAAAGTGGAGCTGAACCGTGGGAGATTCTGGGAGGTGGTGGCACAAGCTCCTTAAATAAATAATGTTTCTTTAAAGTTGAATTTGGTAAGCTATAAGTATGACTCCCCAATGCTAGATTGGTGATCAATGCACATGTGCTCCTTCCTATCTTTAAATGCACATATGAAGGAGAGATTACAAACTATCCTGTTACGTGTTGGGAGATTTAGCCCATTCAGTAATGTTTATTTCTTCATTCTGCAATTCTTTCTGGTTCTTTTGTCATACCTGCTCACAACTACCAATAGTATGGTTGGGCAGAGTTTAGCTTAGCTTCTGAATACTGAAGTCCTCCAGTGTTTGGCATGACATACATGTGACCTGCCATCTGCGGCCGTGCACGCGCACGTTTGACAGTGGGCATGATGTGACGCACACATCCTTGCCTTATTCACCTCTATGTACTCTATGTCTACAATGTCCCTTTTTCCAACACGTGGTCTGGTGTTCTATGCTCAAGCAACACCAACTTGTTGCTTCATGCTAAGGTCAAGTTTTAGTTTTCATTGAACTCCATGAATCACATAAATACATGATTTTATGATGTACGGGAATCACAGAGCCCCTCAAGTCACTCTTTAGGGACACGTTGTTGTTTAACATGCTTTTCACGTTTTTTTCAAAGTGGGGCAAAAAGCAAAATAAGTTGTGGATAATACCCAGAGTTTCCTCCCTGTCCTCTTTTCCCTTCATGCCTATCATGGTGTGTCCAACTTTGGCTCAGTAGCACCAGCGTTCCCATTACCCTAACAGGGAATAAGATAGGGGGTCAGTACGGACATGGGAAGGGTGAGGTGGGAGTGATGGGGAGGGGTGTTCAGCTGTTCGCATGCACACACAACCATCCTCTTCCTGTGCCTTAGAGACAGGGAGTAGGCTTTTCTGTTGCCATGGTGACACTGTGATTGGCAGCTGGCAGCTGTGTTTGGTCAGCTGTGGGGATGTGGAGTGAGATGGTTAGTGGGGGAGTCTTTGCATGGTTAATTGCAGCGGATGATTACTTCATCCACCACCTGATATATTTAACTACTGCGATGTGACACTTGTGTATGTGACAATAAATTCTACCCAGGCACCTGTGTGTCTATAGAGGAGCATGTGCCTCTGTTATATTTTATTAATATTCGTTCCCATCGGGGGCAACATTTATGCGAGCGCTACGGCCAGATCAGCGTAGATTGAAAGCGAGAGGGGGGTGGGGTGGCGTGGTGTGGTGTGGTGTGGGGGGGGGGGGTGAGAGGTAACAGGCAGGGAAAGGGAGGGCGAGAGCGGCATTGTGGGAAGGGTTGCTGATACAGCACAAGCTACCAGGTTTATTTATAGAGACCTCGCCGCCCAGCCCTTGGATACCAGCAGCCAATCGGGAGGGAGAGAGGGAGGGGGCCCCTGCCAATCAGAGTGGAGGAAGGGGGGTGTCACACTCAGGAAGTTCTCAATGTGTTCATTTCAGCATTTAAAGGCACAGTTTGACATTTTTCCTGGTGCTCAGCAGATCACGCTCTTTTAGTCATTTTATCACTCTGAAAATGAGGTCAAGGAAACACATTTAAATTAGAGCGTGTCTATACAGGGCATTATAAAGTGATTTTTTTTTGTGGGGGATTTTGTTGATTCTAAGTGCAGTGCACAAAGTCATGTTTTCTTAGATGCATTTAGAACATTTTACATTTTTAATTGAGCCGTCTTGTCATCTGCAACAGGGTCTGAGTAAAAAAGAAGCAGTTGGAGATGTATATCTACTAATGTATATCCAGGCAGGCTTCCTGTCAGTGAGTTGGTGCTGGGACTCCTCCTATGGGCATGTAACAGCAATGCTTGCCGTCACTCCCTGGGATTGATGGTGGTCAGATGTGTCGTTTTGCACTTTGTTTAAGCTATGGCCATTGATCGCCCAGCCATTTCAAGTTGTAATGTGTCATTGATAAATTTCACCCCCATTACTCCTCACCTGTCAGCCCCTGAAAGCAGCAATAAAAGCATTCACTGTGGAATATCTCATCCATTTCATATCCCCTCGTTAGACGTTTAAGTCCCTGCTTCCGCACTCAGCAATCTTACTTAATTACTGTAGTCTCGGCACATTCTCGCCTCTTTCCAGAGATGTCCAATACTTCCTTTGTACATTATGAATGTTCATTGTGCTAGTGGATTATTGTGGGTAAAAAAAAAATCACATCCTGTAGTTAAAATTTCAGTCCATCAAATTTGGGACAGCATTAATTCTTTATAAGCATGTAGTTTAGTGCTCCAATAGTCCCTTTGGTCTTTTGTACACATAACTAGCTCCAAAAACTTGACTGGCCAACATTGTGAACGGTTTTATGTTTATATATGCAGTTCATATAGAGTTTTTATGCTTGATGGTCTCGGATTTCTTGGTTGGGGGCTCCAAACTAGTTTACAAGATCACAAAACCGGTCAAGAATATGTCTAGGTCTTAACAATTAAAAACTCTATTTCTCATATAGACAATTAAGCTTGTTTTTAAGTTGATTAAAATTTGGATTGGACTGTGATATTATTGTCATGACAATTAAGCACATTTCCCCAAATTTTCATTTATTTAATGCAAGCAATGCTCTTTCTTGTTACTTTAATTGCCATATGTATATCATTCTATTTTATTACAGTTTTTGTATAGAAAAAATACAGTTTTACACATTACAGTGGAAATTGTGCTTAATTATCATGAGAATAGTGCTTAAAACAATGCTAAAAAGTAACTGTGGACCTACAAAATATGAATATAAAATATGCAAAATATAGGTTCTTTTTTTAGGTAAAATATTACATGTTTATACAATGATTCACCTTTAATTTGAGATCAGCATTACTCTAGCAGGCAGCCTGTATTTGAAAGTAATAGCTGCAGCATATTCTTGGCCAACGAGTGGCAGCACAGGACCATGGATAGCTCTGCTTGCCTCCCAGTCACTCCCATCATCCACTGAGATTTTGGTGTGCAATGTCATACGACCGTTTTTCTTTGTTCCACCGGTTTGGCAGTGACATACTGTACAGTGATTTTCTGCCGTTTGTATATTGTCTGCCCGTAGCTGTTGGAAAAACACATGCTGCTTAGAAAGTTAAGAGAATTATTCTGATTTGAAACCATTCTCAGGGCTTTGAAGGTGTATGGCAGAGTATTCCCACTTCCAATGCACGCTTGTCATGCTGACCTGAGGAACGGTGCTGTAATTTCCCAGCCAGATTGAACTGGAGCATCTTGAGAGGATAACCGATCATTCTTATCACTTTTCCATCCGATTGTTGGAGATTTCAAAGATCTTTTAGCTAGAGGCTCTGAAAATGCCTTCAGTTTGACTTCAAATATGGTGTGTGTGAGTCTGTTCATATTTCTACTTCCCCCTGCAGTGCAGTGTTTCTCCCCACACCCATGTCAGTATTTGCTTGGCGTGTGCGATGCACTTAAGCAATGTGTCTTCTGAAACCTCTCTCGTTTTTCCCCCCATTTCTCTATGAAGGTGGAAGCAGCTCAGGATGCAAGCCCCCCTCCTCTACCCTCTGCCAGCCTGCCGCCTTGGGCTTCTCCCCCGCTGAGCCAACCATGTCGAGCCAGCACAGCCACCCCTCCTTCAGTAACATCCACTCCATGGCCGACCAGCAGCAGGTACCAGAAACATGCTCCCTTGAAATTAAATATCATATAACCCATATGTAAAGCATCATTCACAAAGTTATTGTGTTGAGTAAAGATGTGTTTGTGACTTTAAAAATTGCAATCGAAAAAAAAAAAAAAAAACAGTGATACATACATACATGCTGATATACACATATACTGTATTTAAATGCTAAGAAAAAAAAGCCCTCAAATGAAGATGAAGACGTTATTGTGTTTTACATGTAAAACACTGCATATAGGCATTACAAAAAGTGACTTTTACAAGTCATTATACTGTTTTATTTCCTGTTACTGGCCTGTAATTCACAGCTATATTATGCAGTTGAGTTTGTCTGTCTGTCAGAGGTAGACTAATGGGTTGTTCACCCATAACATGTAGTTATATTTTGCAATATTTCATGATTGGTCTTTGTATACATTCATATTGACGTCTTTAGCTATTGCATGTAGGTTGGAGATTACAATTTTCATGTATGGGTCAGGAGAGTGATAAATAATGTGCTTCATTTTTTTTATTGCAATATTTTATTTAAAATTTATCACTGTAAAACAATGCATTAAATTATCAGCCGTATTTATTAGTAAATTTTTCCTACTTATTAAAGTACTTAAATTAATGTTCTAAAGATTTTGTAGACTTTCTTATTTATTTTATTTATATATAATTTATATAGTATATCCTTTTGATTTTATTGATTTGTTTTTGTTACGGTGCTTCCTCTGCTGCCCCTCTTTTTTTTCTTACTGTTGTCTTGGTGTCACTTTTTTTCAGGTGCTGTCAGATATGACCATCCTGCAGAGGAGGATTCCCCCGAGTTTTCGAGATCCCGCCAGCGCCCCGCTACGTAAACTCTCAGTCGATCTCATCAAGACATACAAGCACATTAATGAGGTGAATCCAGCTCAGTCATTTTCATATTTACACTTATGAATAGACCAATTGTACCAACCCCACTAGTTATTACTCAAGCAGCAATAGCGGTGCAAATATTAAATGTTTTGATCGCTTTTTAGGTGTATTACACAAAGAAGAAACGGCGAGCCCAGCAGGTTCCGCCTGAGGACTCCAGCACCAAAAAAGAGCGCAAGGTGTACAACGACGGCTACGATGATGACAACTATGACTATATTGTGAAGAACGGGGAGAAGTGGCTGGACCGCTACGAGATCGACTCACTTATTGGCAAGGGCTCCTTCGGACAGGTTAGCACAACACTGAAGATGAAAATAGATGTCAAGGCTAAAAGGCATTAAATACAGGCATAAAGTCAAACTGAAATAACAGCGCTCATGTTCACCAGGGTGTGTGGAAAACTACAAACTAGCAAGGGATGCCTTTTTTGCCTCCAAAATAACATTATTATTCTCATTATTTTATTTTGGTAGAAAACTGATGATAGTTTGTATAGTTTTTAATATGCTCCTGGTTCCAAATATGGCATATGTACACTTTTCTGTCCTAAAATGAAATAAAACATGGTAGCCTTTCATTAAATTAGATTTGAATAGAAACTTGTAAAAATAAACATTTTTAGAATAATACAAATAATTAAGCGCTTTGTGTTCTCATTGAATGCATATTAAAAGCAAACCCCTCTACAGACCAGAATGGTCAAATAAATGGCAAAATAAGGATGTGTTCAAGTAAATATGAAGAATTCGAAAGTCTCTGTACAGAAACTCGGGTGCAATTTTAAAATGTTACATCATATACATGAAATATCTTATGCTATATGTTTCTGTTGAAAAAACTAAATCATCTTGCCAAGTGTGTGCTAATTTGCTCCTTTTTGTGTAGGTGGTGAAAGCCTATGACCACCATGAGCAGGAGTGGGTGGCCATCAAGATCATCAAGAACAAGAAAGCCTTCCTGAACCAGGCCCAGATTGAGCTGCGGCTTCTTGAGCTCATGAACAAACACGACACTGAGATGAAGTACTACATAGGTAAAAACCAGACGCTGTTTGCAACACGTACAAGAATACGACAAGCAGCTGTTACTCTACATTTAGTCTTCCACAGAAAAACCTTTGACCTAATGGCAAGAGAATTTCCTCCCACCCAAAAGCAATAAGTACACAAGACTAAAAGTAGTACATGAGACTATTTCATAGACAGAAAGCAATGTATAATGGATAATCTGGATCTCATGGGTATCTAGTTCACTTGCTAAACATTCGTTTTAAACATACTTATTTCAACTCTTTTTATGAGAACTTTGAGAAACCTCAAAGCATCTTTTCTTTCTCATTTTTGTTTCCTCAGTCCACTTAAAGAGGCACTTCATGTTCCGTAACCACCTGTGCCTGGTGTTTGAGCTTCTCTCCTACAACCTGTATGACCTCCTGCGTAACACCAACTTCCGCGGCGTCTCGCTCAACCTGACACGCAAGTTCGCTCAGCAGCTGTGCACGGCGCTGCTCTTCCTGGCCACGCCCGAGCTCAGCATCATCCACTGCGACCTCAAGCCTGAGAACATCCTCCTTTGCAACCCCAAGCGCAGTGCCATCAAGATTGTGGACTTTGGCAGTTCCTGCCAGCTAGGACAGAGGGTAAGACAGCGTCTCAGGCCCATCGGCATCACTGTTTGTTAACAACAGGCTGATATGAGGTCACGCACAGTAGTAACTAGTGAAACTTGCATTTAAGCAAACAAAAATGAAATTGAGACATGCTGTGGTGAATTTTTAATGATTAAATGCATCTGTAAGAGAGAAAAAAACATGCAATGGTCTTAGTTGGTGGGATGTGCATTCAAAGGACATGGCCACAGCTGAAATGGGTTTAACTGCTTGAGATTTCTAGTAGCAGTGCTGCGCCCTTCTTATCTTGCAGCTTCTGCTTCCCCCTAGTGGAGATAAGTGAAAATTTACTCAATAGTCATTGTGGTAGATAGTTATGCATCCTGTGTTTGTGCATGTCATTCATTCCGTTTTCTTGCTCCCTTAGATTTACCAGTACATCCAGAGTCGGTTTTACCGCTCTCCTGAGGTGTTGCTGGGCATGCCGTATGACCTGGCTATAGACATGTGGTCCCTGGGCTGTATCCTGGTGGAGATGCACACGGGTGAACCGCTCTTCAGCGGCTCCAATGAGGTACAGCTCGGGGATTAGTCACACAATGACTGTGCAAAGCTTTATGACGTACTGCGTACGTCTTTAATGCTCATCCTAAGACTTCACTTGTGAGAACAACACTTCACAAAACTTAAACAGGCATACAAACAGGATATAATTCCCAGGATTGTCAGCATTATGCATTATTAAAATATTATAATAATTTTAAAGACATTAAGACAGCAGATTATAGTTGCTACTGTAAATATTCAAAACAAGAGATGCACATATGCACTATATGTATAAAAATACAAAAAACAGAAAGTTTAATGATTTTCAGGCACTTAAAATGCACTGCAAGACACTGATAAATGCGATGTGACACCCAAAGACATTTGTCAGATGCATATGTATATAAACCAACAATATAAAGTGCTGTCTGAACCAATGTTGGTCAGAACCAATTAAAAATCATTTTCAGTAGTTGAAATTAACTTGAAATAAAATATAAATTGCCTTGTCAACAAAATTAAATACATTTAAGCTGAAATGCAAAAATGACTAAGACAAAAACTGAAATAGAAAGTAAAGTTAAGCTAAATAGATTTTTTTTTTAAATTACAAAAGCACATAATAAAATAAAAAAAAATTAACCTGAAATTAAAACTGTAAAATATAAAAATAAAAGCTAATTCAAAATATGAATAAATAGAAATGATAATATATAAATAATACTAATATAACACTAGTCTGAACACAAGATCCTATGTATGCATTTTCGAATATATTGATCTGTTATGTATATAAGTCCATTTGGATCTTGCCCTGACGCTGTACTGTATCGTTCTCAGGTGGACCAGATGAATAAAATAGTGGAGGTGCTGGGGGTCCCGCCTAACCATATGCTGGATCAGGCCCCTAAAGCACGCAAGTACTTCGACAAGCTGTCCGACGGCCTGTGGACCGTCAAGAAGAACAAGGACATTAAGAAGGTACTTTATCCTTCAGCCTCTGTGAGTAAAACTTTGCTTCTACTTAACCTTCGCCCTCCTCCCAAAGACCACCCTTCCTTCCTCACCGTCACTTGCTCCGCTCCAACGCTCACCATATCCTCAGGGAGAGGGGAAGAGAGAAAAGTAGGGTTAAAACGGAGGAGGGAGGAGAAAAAAGTTGGGGATGAAATTTAAGCAAGGCTAATGTGTGCTAGTGAACCTCCTCCTCTCTCCACTGACTCGCCTCTGCTTACAGAGGCACAAGGTCAACCAAAACCCCAACCTACAGCATCTCTCATCATGTTCTCCTCATCAGCATCATTGCCCTCATCATGATCATTTTCACAACCATTCTCGTTCTGTCGCCAGTTAGGAGCAGGCATGTTAGTAGCACTTACAATACGATACACATCAAGATACGTAAACTAAAAGGCCAAAGTGGTACACTACCATTTAAAAGTTTGGGATTAGTACAAATTTTCTTTTGGAAATAAATTAATACTTTAGGTAAAACTTTATTTTACAGTGTCCTTGTTACATATGTTGCATGTACTTACCATAGTAATAAAAGTAAATTTATGCATAATTACATGCAACTAATAATATTATTTCACAATATTTTAGTATTTTATTAAATAAATGCAGCATTTGTGAGCATAGGAGATTCTTTCAAAAACATGAAAAAAATCGTACTGACCCCAAACATTTGAACAGTAGTGTAAATAAAATAGTTTAATTTGTTAATGCATTAGCTAATAAGATCTAAAAGGCCAAACAACATTTATTAGTCTTTGTTAATGCCAGATAATAAAAATACAGTTCATTATTTATTCATGTTATTTCTTAGTGTACTAACACATTTTAACAAATGGAACATTATTGTAAAGTGTTACTAAAATATCAGTTTAAAGATTTACAGTATCGATGCAATGTTGTAAGAAAAGAATGACTATCTATTGATATGTACATTGGCAAAGCCCTACTTGTTAGCAGCTCTCAGTCTAGTCAGCAACACACATGGGTCACAGGTTAAGAGAGTGCAGCCAGTAGCTAGAATGACCCTGTTTTCAGTAAAGATAGGTGAAAGTAGCATCAGGTTAAGAATGTAGAAAGTGTGTGTGTGTTCATACGTATGTGGCCGCAGATTAAGACGCAAAGCTGATAGCAGGTGGAGGGTAAAAGTCTGGATGAGGTCCTAATACACTTTGTTTTACAGGATTAATGTCTGGCATTTACTGCCAACTCATTCAGAGACTCACCTCAAATGCTCCAGCACGCATTTTGTGCTTCTGTGTGTACAATAGAGAAAAACATTTGAAAGCTTTGCTTTGTACTCTTTTACAATGCAGCTGTTGGTATATTTTAAGTCTTTATTGTAGTACTTATGGTCCAGGATACTGTGTATAATAGCACAGAATAGGGTCAGTGTCAAAGGGTCTCAAGACAGGGCTCAACAATATGGATTTTTTTGTGTTTTTTAAGCAATACATTTGTTTCACAAATATTGCAATATTTCAGGAAAAAGAAGAAAGTTTACTACAAAAATACATTGTTTGTAGTAAACTTTTATGCTTTTATTTTGCCGTAATAGCTGGAAATCATGCATCTTTATTGTAATTCCATGGCAGGTAGAAATTGATAAACACATTGTTGCTGGAAAATGATGATGACATATAGTGATTTATGGTTTTGTGTAGTTCTTTCAACTGAAATTCTTTCAAAAAGTCTCATTGTTGAGCCCTGTATGACACTGAGAGCTTCTATGCAAATTTCATTATTCCCACAAAACCACAAACATATCTCACTTTCAGTCCCCTTCACCTGCATTCATTGATGATTTCTTAGACTGAATAGTTTCCTATTAAAGTCAACATGAAATCAAAATTGACTTTCCAATGCACATTATTCCAAAGAGTTTACATTAGGCTCCATTTTGATATGGAACTTTCATGAGAAGTATGAAGCCTACTTCTCGTTTCAGTCAGTCCTAATAACCTTTTTTTCCCCAATAACTATTCAGTTTCACTCAGAAGTGTGTTGCAAGGCGCCATTTCATGTTGACTTTATAGTATTTAATTAATAATATATAGCAAGTTTATTCTACTAAAATTAGATTGATCTATTTATTGATCATACAGCTTGGCCAGTATAATATGTTCTTAGACTGATAGTTCAATGTTTTAAATGTTTAAAAGTGATGACATTTGAACTGTTATCTGCACTTCACTAAATGCTACTTGTTTGTGCCTCATTCTCTTCCTTTCCTCTATGTTGATTCGTCACTCCAGGAATATAAACCACCTGCCACGCGACGACTGCACGAGATCCTGGGGGTGGAGACGGGAGGTCCAGGTGGGAGGCGAGCTGGAGAACAGGGCCACGCGCCCTGCGACTACCTGAAGTTCAAGGACCTGATCCTGCGCATGCTGGACTACGATCCCAAGACGCGCATCACGCCCTTTTACGCGCTGCAGCACAACTTCTTTAAGAAGACGACGGATGAAGGCACCAACACCAGCAGCTCCACCTCCACCAGCCCTGCCATGGACCACAGCCACTCCACCTCCACCACTAGCTCCGTCTCTAGCTCCGGTAAGTGTGTGTAATGCCGCCGTCACACTAGACTTTGAGCATGCAAGATTTATACAGACTCTGCAACGGTGGCATCTTTAAAAAATATATATATATATAACATAATACATCCAAAATGTAAGGGATCCAGATTGCTTCCGGCTGGTTGTACATTATCCTACTTATTACTTGCCACTTAATTAAATAATTATATACAAAATATTGATTTGAATTGAAATATTTTATTAACTCATTTAACGCAAAGCTTCTGCAAAGAAAACCGATCCCAGGCAGCTTTGAGCCTAGATGAGGAAACAAGTTATAATAACAAGACATTTAAGGGATAATGTTATAACAGTCGTATAAACAATATTACCATAGAGGATGAGCTATAATTAAACAGTGCTGCTATTGTCGACAGTATGTTGACCAATCAGAATCAAGCATTTGCAATTGACTCAGTGTACTGGAATCCTGCATGTTTAAAGTTTGTGGTCGAGAGAGTATCGATCTTTTATTATTCGAATTCGCAACAAAATTGAAATCCGCATTAGATCGTGTTTCCTGTCTCCCACGTTTGTATGCGTATGAAGTCAATGGAATGAAAAGTGTAGTGTGACCGCCCTTTAAACCTGTTGCTTGGGGATAGTAAAATAAGAAAAGGACTCGTTTTACAGCTCTTTGTCGTTGCTCCCAACACAGGTGGATCTAGCGGTTCTTCCAATGACAACCGAAATTACCGGTACAGTAACCGGTACTACAACAGTGCAGTCACTCACACAGACTACGAGATGCAGAGCCCACAAGTAAGTGATAGTTCTAGCGCACCGCACAGCTCCTGGTTAAGATGCCAAAACGACTCGTCTTGATCCCCTCTGGTCACTTCTTCTCTCTCCAGGCTCCGTCTCAACAGCAGTTGCGCATCTGGCCAGGAGGGGACAGCAGCATGGGTCAGCTGTCCAACAGCGGCAGCGACTCCTCCTACCCGCAGCTGCTGTTGCACAAGCCTGCAGCCACGCAGCACTCGCGCCACTTCCTGGGCAACATGGGGGGCATGATGGAGCCGCACCATCCCCACCCCATCTACGGCAGCCACCACAGCAACGGCAGACAGCTCCGGCAACAGCAGCAGCAGCAGAACCAGCCGCAGGGCCAGGCCTCGCAGGGCCAGCAGGGCCCAGCACTGATGCCCGTCTCCTCCCCGCAGATGCAGGACAGCATCGAGCTCAGCCTCACCCACCACCACCACCTGGGTCAGTCTTCCATCATGCAGCCGCCCCCGTCGAGCTTGGACTCCAGTCAGTACGGCTCCTCCAACCTCCACCTGGGCCTCTCTGCCTTTCGGACTAGGACAGTCATGGCCCCCCAGCAGCCCCCTTCCGCTTCCCAGCAACAGTTGCCCCAGGCCCCAGCCTCCCAGGACAGCATGGTCGCTGCCTCCAGTTTGGGATACATCCCTCCGTGCTACGCCGGCAGCAACAACAATAACAACCCACCGCAGGGAAGCGTCGGAGTGGGGGGAATGCTCACCGGGGGGCCCCCGCCCAGAGGAGTCGGGGGAGCTGGGGGGCGGCCGGACTCTGAGGAGTCCGCCATGATGGCAGTGTGCGGCAGCGGGAGTGGGAGCGGTCAGAGTGCAGCCAACTCTTGATAAATCTTGAACAAATTCCAAAAGCCATACGAAAATTTTAACGACAACATAACAGTGACAAAAGCGCCACACGTACACACACACACACACGACTCGTAGTAAACGTACGACACACACATACAAGCGCGCGGCCACACGTAACAGAATCGCAGAGAAAAACTTGTGAAATATCAGACAGTTGATTTTCGTTTTTTCGTTTCGTTGTTTTGGTTTTGCATGGGGAGAAGGTCAAGGGAGGGATTTGAAACTATTTTTATCATTATTTTTCTGTTTGTTTGTTTTTCTTTAATTGAAGGGGAAGAGCAGCGAGCGAAAAAGTTGCAACAGAAGGTTTCAGAACGTTTGTTATTTGATTTTATGTGATTTCAGGACAGGTTTGCAGCGAGAGATTTTTATTTGCCGTTTTTTTGGGGGGGTGAGGAGAAGGAGCGTTTTGTGTTGAAATAATTGAATGTTTTTGTCAAGACGACAGCAGCGGGAGAGAGTACCTTATGCTTTTTTTTATTATTTTGGTTTGTTTGTTTTTTTTCCGGAGGTTTTGCCGTAATTGTACATTTTTAATTTATTAAGAATCACTACATAAGGAGTGGGAGAAGGGGTTAGAAAAATATCTAAATTGAGAGGTGGGTATTTTGGGGTTTATTTATTCAATGTTTTATTTATACAGTTGTTTTTTTTTTGGCTCAGACAGATGATACTTATGCATAGAAAACAAACAAACTGGGTTTGAGTTTTTTTTTTTTTTTTTTCTTGGCTTCATTTTGTTGTTTTTGTTTGCTTTTTTCTAGTTGAGCATAACCCACACACAAACACACAAGACATACACTCACACATTTTTGTTACTTTTTTTTAATGTTTCCAGTCTTTATCTCGCTTGACACACTGGCTTATATATCTCAAACTATGAAACAAATCCTACGAATGAAATAAAGCAAATGACAGAAACTGTTTTTAGTCGCCACACAGTGAGAAACACCAACTAACAACTAGAGGAGGAGGCTGAATCATGAGCCGCTTTCACGAGGAGAGGGGGAACGTAACTCGACTTCACATAAAGGAGGAAGTGATACAGGAAAGTCTTGAAAAACATCAAAACATTTTGCCAGAAGGAAAACCAAAATGCTTCCCTGTTGTTCGTTTAAAAAAAAATAGTCTGCCTTCTTCTTCTTCACCATCTTACTAGACTCTTTCTCTCACCCCTTTCTTACTTTGGTTTCTGTCTCTTTCTCTCTTTTTTCTAACCCTCTTTGTTTTGGACAGAAAACTATGAAAGCGTTAACACATTTGTATTAACTCTGGATATGCTAAGCCAAATCTTGCTGTAGTTCTCTCTCTCGCTTTCTCTTTATTTTCTTGCTTACCCCATGTTTCTGTTGGAAGGAAGAGTCTGGGGAGAGATTTAGCAGGAGGGCGGAATACTTCAGTATGAAGGGACACTGTCACGCCCTCCTGACTGCAGCCCCTCCCACTCTGACTTCATTTCCTGCCTCTCATTTTGCTTTCTCTTGTCTTTATTCTCCCCCTCCTCCCCTTCCTCCTTCACAACACTCTGTGAGTGCTGTTTGCCATCAAGTCAAAAAAGTGAACAACTACTCTCTCGGCTGCTATCTCCACTCTCAACCATGTTCGGATTGCTGCTAAAGAAAACAGACAGATAAATAAATAAATGAATAAATAAATAAATAAATAAAAATGAGAACTTTTTAACCCTCCTGCTTCAGAAAAATGAAAAATAAACCACTGCATCTCATGTATTTATTACTATTTAACAAGGAAAAAAGAAAAAAAGAAAAATCTGTTTTCTGCTGTTTTTTTTGTTTGCTTTCTTTCTTGGTACAGGTTAAAGCTTGACATTTATATTATGTAACGGAAACATGGTATTAAACAAGTGCCTCGATTTATTGGTCAGCCACTGGATGGAATTGAACAGAAGAGGATTATAGGAGTTTGATCAAGGTTTATTATATGTATAGCTAAAATTCAAGCCTCATGCAACTGTGTAGAAATCCATGACAATTCAATCATCATGTGAGAACTTCATATTGGATGCGAGCCTCATTCAGTATGACTGACCAATACCATATATTTAATTAACTGATGACATCTTCATCCATTGTAATCTGTGTACATAGCATACATGCATCATCCAGTTAAACGTTAAAGCAATGTTAGGGTGAAATGTCATTTTCGAGGTTAATTTAATGCCTGGGATTCGAACCTGCAACCTTTGAGGCATCAGGACCTGCAAACTACCTTATTCTGCTCAGATCAGTGATGATGACTGCTGTCCTTTATGTTCTTAATAACCAGTTAAAACTTGTAATTGGCCTCACTGGCTTCTTTACTTTGTCATTTTTTTCAACGTCATCCTTCATGAGAACATAATGTCTGAAGTATTATGATATCATCAGTTTTGGTTTCTTTATTAAAGAGAGAGTTGCCTCTGTAGGTCCTCTAATCTTGTTATGTTTAGCAGACGTTGCTCACCATATAAATGTCACACTCACCATGCACTGTCAGAAACGTGTCTGAGCACTGATAAATTGTTTCTGAGCTGCTTATAACACAACTACAGATGTTTGTGTCTACTCGGTCATTATTGAAGGAATTATAGGAAATATATCTATCTATAAATGGAGGGGTTACGGGGACAAATTGTTGCTCTGTCACCTCTCAATAAAACCCTAACATAAACCAAAACTTCTGTTGAAGTGGAGGAGCATCTAAAGGGGGGGGGTTCAATGCAATTTTATTGAGAACACTGATATGTTATTAACAAGTTCATACTGGTTTGGTTTAGGTGTAATATCTTATAGTATCCAGCTGGCTGATGTATATACTACAAATCAGAAGTTACTGGAAGCTGTACCTCAAATGTATTTTTGGTCTTTTACTTTTATGAAGCTCTGGAATGAATTAGACTTTATATTAAGTGCTCATGTTAAGACATTTCCTAGAAATTGACAAGTCTATTGCTGGTCTCACAGTAAGAGTCGTTGTGTTAAGGATCTTGCTTAATGCTACTTAACATTACATTCGTCTCTCTACCAAAACAATCGTTTCCACATTCCCCTATTTGCAGTAGTTTTGGATCTTAAGTACATGCTTCTAACTAAACATGTAAGTTACAAACCACATTTTTGTATTAAAATCTAAAAACAAAAGCAAACTTGAATGCGGTAGCCTTATAACTTATTTTATTTTAATGAATATGGAATACATTCGAGAGAACACAGCAAATTAGACCCAGTAGCAACTGCGCATACTCTTTTGAGTCGGATCTTTTTTTAATGAATCGGTTAAACCGGTTCACAAAAAACTTTTGCGAATCGGACTGATTCGCTCCGAGCGGTTTCAGTGTGCGGTTTTTGTTAACCGATTACCAAGATGTAAGAAATAAAATTTAAAAAACGCATAAGAAATAAACTTGGCTTTAATAAGTATAGCTAGGAGAAAAATAATAGGTACAACAGCCAGAAGTTGTAAATGGATTTCTGTACTATATATATATAGGCTACAATACTGTTATATGTAATATATATATATATAAGGTACACATAATTACAATAAACATGCTTACATACAGCTTCAATTAGACGTTTAGTGAAAATGTGACGCGAGATGGAATTACGTGATGACGTTTTTTTAAACTATTCGAAAGAACCGATTCGTGACAAACGAGTAATTAGCCGTCACGTCATCAATCAACAGGTGGCTGCAGGGCGCGCCTAGCGTTCTTCTCAGCGGCGTTTTATTTATTTCCTTTATATCACATTTAAGAGTTAATGGCTGTCATGGAGCGCATGAGTTTGCGTTTTTGTTGTTCTTTGTACTTTCTTGGCATAATGTGCATCGCCAAAGCTTACACTTATGGGGCCGGGGGTCACCAAGAATATAGCAACGTCGTATCCACGGAGCAGAAAGTCCGTGCCATGCAACCCATGCCAGGCGCGCTCAGGCCGTGGACAGAAGACAATGAGTTTATGAAGAATCCCCCGGGTATGCGACCATATCACGTTTTCCCAATGTTCCAACATGTTCCAGTTCCTCTCGTTGACATGGAGCTGTTCAGACCTTTCTCCGGGAGACGACAATTACCAAACCTTTTGACTAGTCTTCTAATTCCTCAATTGAACCCCCAGTTAACCCAAGTGTCCCCCGTGCGTAATGCTCGTGGCGTAGAGGTGTGGTGTGGTTACAGTAAGATCTCGGTGCGCATGAATAAGAACTTACTGGGCTTCAGAAGTTCACCGTCTTCGTTTCACCTGGGAACATGTCCTGTCTCTCGCTCCGATAAGCTATTCTTGTATTTCCATTACGACCTCAATGACTGCGATAGCTCTTTAACGGTAAGTAGTTATTTATAGTTCTAAGATGAAAAAGATCCGCTTTTGTCAGAGGTTTCTAAATTAGGCAGCTATTCATTTTGCTGCCTGTATTTATAGTGTTAAAATTCATAAATGTGTGCAAAATATTATCAGTAAAATTCAGTTGAAAGGATAGAGTCTTACTTTGTAAATCTGAAGAATTATATCAACGGTGAATTGTTTTAAGTTGTCAAGATATTTGTGATTAATCACGATTCCTGACCATTGTTTAGAAAACTAGGGAAGAAAATGGATAGCCTATATGATAATGTAAAATTCTGTAAATGGTATGTCAAATCCTCATGTAATAATCTTATAAGTTTGCATATGTGTTTTTTTTGTTGTTGTTTTGTTTTTTGAGTAGGCCTTTCTTATTTGATACATCAGGCTTTTATGGCTCATGTTATGATATAGGAGAATATGAAGCTTTGCTCAAGAAACAAAAAATTATTCAGAGGCCCAAACTTAAAATGTATGCAATTTGTGCAGTTGCTGATGTTTGTATGGCCAAAAAATTAAATAAATCTCTGATAGGTTGTAATGTAATTGCTAAAAAAGTATGAACTATAAATTACACAACAGATGGCATGTAGTAAAATGTGTACATTTGATTTTATATATATTAAAACATGGGTTTTCAAACTTTATGATGCCTTTATGGCTATAATTAATTAATGTTGAATGTATAAACCTAACCAAACCATTTTCAATAAAAAAAAATTGAATAAGCAACTTTCACAATAGCAGCTCACATACTGCGTTAAGAATACTGCCTTACAACCCAAGTGAGCAAGATAAAGGGGACTATAGTGAGATACAAAGATGCAAAGCAAACATACAATTCTGGAAAGTATAGTTAAACCAAAACTGATTCAGACACCAGATATAATTTTTTACTAGTGGGTGCAGGACACTATATTTTATTTCTGTAAGTGAGGATAGCAAAATAAAGCAAACTGTGACATCATATACCCAAACATCAGCCATTGCAAGCAGCCATTTCACCCTGTAGCCCAAGACTGGTTTCCCATTGAAGCTAAGCAGGGCTGAGCCTGGTCAGTACCTGGATGGGAGACCTCCTGGGAAAACTAGGTAGCTGCTGGTAGAGGTGTTAGTGAGGCCAGCAGGGGGTGCTGACCCTGTGGTCTGTGTGGGTCCTAACACCCAAATATAGTGATGGGGACACTATACTGTAACAAGCACCTTACTTCGGATGAGACGTTAAACCGAGGTCCTGACTCTCTGTGGTCATTAAAGAGTAGGGGTCTAACCCCGGCATCCTGGCCAAATTTGCCCATTGGCCTTTGTCCATCATGGCCTCCTAATCATCCCCATATACTGATTGGCTTCATCACTCTGTCTCCTCTCCACCAATCAGCTGGTGTGTGGTGGGTGTTCTGGCGCAATATGGCTGCCGTTGCATCATCCTGGTGGTTGAGGAAATTTCCCCCTTCTGTATGTAAAGCGCTTTGAGTACCCAGAAAAGCGCTATATAAATGTAACAAATTATTATTATAAACATTCTTCATACAGTGGACTACCAGTAAAATTTATACACATTTGGGACCAAAATTATTCCGACACTCTGACCTCACCATGTTTTGCTTAAGTGTTTTTTTCTTTAATTGCTAATGCGACCTTTTACACCACAGACTGAACAAAATGAAGCATTGCTTGGTAATTGGTTGACCTAAATTGGTATTATCTAATTGTGTACTTAAATTTAACAGCTGACAGCTGAAACCAAACCTTTCTATCAAAGTTATCTGACATTATGTCTGAATAAATTTTGGTTTGACTGAATATATACAGCAAGAAAGGTGAGAAACATTTAGAAATGAAACAGTTAGAATGTTCGGTAGATTTTATCCATTTTTGCTTTGTCTTTTTATTCTCTGAAATTTTCTGGGGACCCCTTAGAACCTTCTGGAGGACCCCTGGGGGTCCCTGGACCTCAGTTTGAAAACCCCTGTATTAAAATACATATAAGTACACAGTTTTTTCATCATTTTTGATTTAAGATTACGGTTATTTTGATTAAAGATTACGAGGGCACATGAATTGAACATAAAAAAATAGTGATGTGCGTGGATTCTTAAAAGATTTTGAATTTATGGTGACTTTTTAATGTGTTCACCTTGATTTTTATCTACCAATGTTTGATTGTTGTTCTACAATGTTTGATCCTCCTCAGATGATGAACAGCCAGATCATGTATTCTAACACGGTGCACTTTACACCAGAGCCTCAAGGGACAGTCATCCGAGCAGTGCCCCTTACGTTAAACATCCAGTGCCTGTACAACAGGTAAACCATGAATCTGAAGAGGTTTCTGGACTTGGAAATGAAATGCACCTCATCTGTTTGTTTTTTTCCAATTTCTAGATTTCATTATTCCTACAAAATAGGCTTCCTGCCTGTGCCGAGGGAGCGCATGTTTCACAAGATTTTTGAGCGCAGGGCCAAGTTTAGTATTTCTGTGTGTAATGGTAAGCTTTTTCTCTCCTTCTATATAATTTTCTGTTTTGTTTGACCCCTTAATATGATGTTGGTGCCCACCGGTCTATTAAACTCTGTGAACTTTAGAACGCTGGGAGAAACTTGAGGAAAATGAGAGTTTTGTGCTTGGGGAGCCCATGTATTTTGAAGTCAGTGCTGCTCATACGTCCAAAGACGAAAGGATTTTTGTTGACTCCTGCTATGCAACAGCATCCAAAGACCCAAAGTCCACTCCACAACACGATGTTATTTGTAATTATGGGTAAGCTGTTTGGTACACACTGTTTTTATTTAACATGAAGACACGTTTACCCCTGTTTCACAGACAAGGCATAAAGGGATAGTTCACCCAAAAATGTAAATTACCCCATGATTTACTCACCCTCAAGCCATCCTAGGTGTATATGACATTCTTCTTTTAGACGAATACAGAGTTATATTATAAAATGTCCTCCTGGCTAATCCAAGCTTTATGATGGCAGTGAATGGCAGGCCAAAATTTGATGCCCAAAAAAGTTCATCCATCCATTATAAAAGTAATCCACACGGCTCCGGGGGGTTAATAAAGGCCTTTTGAAGCAAACTGATGGGTTTGTGTAAGAAAAATATCCATATTTAGAACTTTATAAAATATTTTACTTAGTAAAATATCTAGCTGCCGCCAGACCGCCTTGTGTATTCAACTTACAGAAAAAGCCTAACTGACGTGACGTTTTTTTTTTTTAAGGCACGTTTATAAAAGCTACTTTAATAACCTAATTAAACTATGCCTAATCCTGGCTTTGCCTAATCCTGGCTTTGCCTAATCCTGAACCAGGCCTTACAGTGGAGAAAGAAAAATAAACGCCAAACCTCATTTTCAGGTGTATGGAGGACAGCAGAAGACAAGGAAGTCTCTCCCGCTTTCTCCAAAGACAGTCAAAGATTATAAGGTTTTCAGTTGATGCCTTTTTACTCCCCCAAGTTACTGGCACGGTAATGTTTTCATTCTTTAATGGGTCTTATACTGTATATATAGAGGGGAGATCAGGACTAGTTGTCACACTTTTAACTCCAGTGATTATTTGCAAAGACTTTTTATATAGGAAGACGGTGCACTCCGATTACTTATTGGGCTTTGCACTTTCTCCCATTTATATGGCGAATAAGCCCCGCCTTCTAAATGAAAGGGCCAATCATTGATTAGTAAAGTCATGGTGTCACTGCAGCTGCCTTTAGAAGCTCCGGTTGCTATAGAAACAAGCAGTGTTCTGAGATGTGCGTTTAGGATTGCGCATGCGCATTAGGTTTTTCCAAGCTGGTTTTGAAATTCAGTTTATTCGTAGTTCCATAACTTGAAGTCTTGACTGCAAATAAATTGTGGAATATTAAAGTCGGCATGAAACGGAAGTTGCGATTTGTTCCTTTTTTTTTCCTTTTGTGACGTATATCTGAGAACTGCTTCTGAAATGAGGAAAAAATGTAGGGCGTGGCTTGATTTCGTTCTTTGGGAATTGACTGGATCGTTGGAAGTTGGGCTTTGCTAACAAAATGGAGGCAGAAACGAGACAGACCGTGATTTTTTTTTTTTTAATAATGAAGGGCACAGATAAATCATTTATAATAAACACTACAATATTACATAAAAAATAATTATGGTCAATTTTGTTTTTTTGGTGGAATAATTAACTGATTTAACACCCATTGACCTACAGGTATGGGTCATTTTTTAACACTATATGGAGCAAGCTGTCATAAAAGGAAACCTGCTGTTTATTGACATTCATTAGAGAAGAATCCATTCCAGAATATTTATCTAAAATAAAAGCATCTTCCAAAACAAATCAGGATATTTTATGGCCAAATGTAAAACATGAAAAAAAAACAAATCAAATTGCCATTTGTTATTGCTGAAATATATGAAATGGAAAAGTTAATGAACAAAATTATCAAATCCATAAATTGGCTGAGAGAATTAATTTTATTGTATTAGAAATTACAGCATATAAAATGTGACAAGTTGCCCGTCTTCCTTCTATCTATCTATCTATCTATCTATCTATCTATCTACATTTTATATATGAATGTATGTTGATTGCATTTGTCCTAATTTTTACAGCAATTTTACCTGCATTGCACAATATCGGTTCACAATGCCACAAGTGCCACAGCAAAGTCCTGTACCTATAACAATGCAGAGAGAAGGTGAATAATTGTATGTGCAACATACGTACTGTGTAAATGCAGAGGACCTTGATTCAATCTTTGATCTTATCCTGTACCAACAGATGGGACGAACTCTACACTGATGAATCCGTTTGTGCTTGTTGTGATTCAACATGTGAAATTAAAGTAACTTGTAAGTTGAAGGTATCAGATAATATCCTTACTTAAAATGAAAGCACTATACATCAATGTTTTGTTCTTGCTTTCACAACAGCTTCTTTGCCCCATATGACACAATCTCTGATAACAAGTCTACCCTGGATTTGGGACAAGAACGAACGATTGTTTACCGAGAATAACGAAGAATTGGTCTTTGTTCAGGAGGACACAGTGGAGGTGAAGAGCACAGAAGAAATCGGTGAAGAAGATGATGACACTGTGGAGATTGTGACTGATACTGAAAAACAAATGGAATCAAAAGAGGAAAATAATAAGATGCCCATGAAAGACTTGGATGAGGATGTAGAAGTAATTGTTGGGACAAAGGTAACAACTGATATAGAATTAAATGATGAGGGGGATCGTTTTGGAAAAGTAATGTCTGTTGGGGAACAGATGGATAAGGTTGTAGAGTTCGAGAATGATGCTGGGAGACTCAAGAATGCAGAAGGAAACGGTAAAGAGGAAGAACGTGGTAACACTGTGGAGATTGTGTCTGATACTGAAAAACAAATGGAAGCAAAAGAGGAAAATAGTAAGATGCCCATGAAAGACTTGGATGAGGATGTAGAGGTAATTGTTAGGACAGAAGAAGCAACTGATACAGAGTTAAATGATGAGGGGGATCGTTCTGGAAAAGTAACGTCTGTTGGGGAACAGTTGGATAGGGTTGTAGAGTTCGAGGAGGATGCTGGGAGTCTTAAGAGCGCAGAAGGAATCGGTGAAGAGGAAGAAGGTGGTTACACTGTGGAGATTGTGTCCAATACTGAAAAACAAATGGAGGCAAAAGAGGAAAATGAAAAGATGCAGATTAAAGACTTCGATGAGGATGTAGTTGTTGGGACAAAGGAAACTGTTAACTCTGCTATAGAGTTAAAGGATGATGAGGGGGATCGTTCTAGAAAAGTAATGTCTGTTGGGGAACAGATGGATAGGGTTGTAGAGTTCGAGGATGATGCTGGGAGAACCAAACAGTCTAGCGTTCATTTGATAGAAGAGCTTTTGGAAGATAGTAATGATGACAAAGTGTCCAGCAAGAGTGGACAAAAGAAACTAATTGACATTACCAGAGAAGAACTGTCCAAAGATGAAATACAGCCTGAAGGTTTTGAGAAGAACATGCATGTACAAAGCACAGTACCCTCACACATGGTGATGGATGAAGAAATATTTTTAAATGCCAAACAAGAACCAATGGAGTGGATAAAGATGAACATTAACTTACCCAGTGAGCGAGAAATGGGAGACTGATGTTTGAGATCGTTCTAAAAGGTATGATGTTTAATTCATTTATTCTGAATTTAGCTGCACCTTAAGAGATCCTTTATATTTTGTTTTATTTATTTCTGTTTTAGGATCCTTGATGGACCTGTTTTGGACTTTCATCTGTGGGGCAAAAGATCTCGGCATACTTTCTTAGTCAGTGTTGTGGTCATGGATTCAACTGAATTCAGGAATGTGCAGAATATAATGACATCCAGGTGTTATTCATGCATATGAAATTATTCATTGTACTGACATCCACTGTAATGTCATCAGAATATTAAAAACATTTTGATTTGATGTGACCTTTTGATGCCTCTCATTGAATGAACAATTTATTTTTAAGGGGTAAATCTTACAGGTCACATTTTACCCCAAAATCATAAGAAAAGTGCATAAAGAAAATTAAGCAAATTTTTATGACCATTAGGATTTTTCTTTCTTTCGCATTTGTCTTTATTTTAGTGGTGTTTGTTGTACTGAATTTGAAGCTGATTTTAAAATTAATAATGAAAACATGTCTTAACTCTATACAGCACAGTACAGTAATGAGATTTTGGTAACATTTTACAATAATGTTTGCAGCATTTATTAACATTTGGTAATGATATAAATAATATAACCTAAATCATAATTAAGCGGATAACCTCAACTTTCAGAGAGCGAGTTGCTATGGCTACTTGCATGCCTCTGTTAGTTTTTTTAACTGAAAGTTGAGGTTATCTGTTACTTACCCTTAAACATACCCAGGTATGGCACATAACCTGCTTTCTGGAATACCCCCCAGAGCAATTAGACAAAAATGCTTTCTAAAATACAGAAAAGAGAAGTTTAGGCATCACCAGAATACATTTGAACAGCAGTACAGACAGTCTGTCCAAAATAATAACAACAACAACAAGAATGTAAATTAATAACTATTATTATTAGTGTGTATAGTGTTAAAACTACTATATTATCAGTGTGTTTAGGGCTGGGAATTCCAAAAAGAATCGACAAGGCGTTAGGAATCGAGAGTCGATTCCAAAGTTTGGAATCGATTCCAGCAAGGGGAATTGACTCCTTTTTAAGAGCCCTTTTCAGTTAACAGAGTTAATCATTAATTTGTCTTTTGATCACTAATAGTGATTGGAAGTCCATTTCCGCAAAAGTTTCTTTTGGACAGTTCGTTTCAATTAACCAGTTAAAAAAACAATTCAGCGGTTATTTTGCGTCATCGCGTAATGATGTCACTAGAACGTATTTCTAACAACTTGGTTTTATGCATAGACTGTGTAAATAAAAAGGGGTGAACTTTTCCAACTATAAAGGTAAAAAGGAAGAATCGAAAACAACAGTGAGGGATCTATTCTTGGAATCGATTCCGACAATTTCAAAATCGAACAGACCTATTTGGATGTATAAATCAGAAACCAGAAAGGTAAAACAAAAACTGAATAAAAATAAAATAAAAAAATAACCTAGATGCCAGGGATCACGTGATAAGGTAAAAGAAATTCTGAATCTATTTTGAGGCCTGCTCGGAAGAACCGGTTCGTGGAAATGAATCGGATAACAGTACTCCAGGTGCTTTAATTACCCATCTCGGTTATGTGAAATATGTCAAGGTTGCCAACACTGTTTGAGTGAGATTGTGGCTATTGCTTTGATGCTATTTAGGGACATGAAGCTTTATTTTCCAGTAATATTTACTTTAGTGGTCTTTTTTTCCACATATGTGTACGCGTTACGAGCTGGGCCAAAGCACGCGAGAAATTCGACCTTTAAATCAGAACAGGACAATGAAGAAGATTTTGACGGATCTGCTGTCAAGCGTCTTGGCTCGCCATATTTGCAACTTCCCGTTTTCCAGCATTCTAGAATCCCACTTTTGGACAAAGAGCAGTTCTCTCCAGTGCATTCATCAGGTCGTGAACAACTGCCCAAAAAGACGAAAGAAGTGCTCATCCCGCCCGCCACAGTACACGCGAGCTCCCGTCGCCGCGGTCGATCACACAGAGTAAATGTCGTTTGTCAAATGAAAAAAATGATCGTTGAAGTTAACAAACAGATTTTAGGACTCGATGGCTTGCAGTCTGAGCTAAAACTGGGAACATGTGACATCAGCAAGACTACAAAGCACTATCATGTGTTTATTTACGACATGGACCAGTGTGCCAGTAAAAGACAGGTGTGCTTGGATGTTTTTTTTGTTTTGTTTTGTTGTTTAATTTTCTCCATAATTAAGGGGATACTTGTGTTGAATGTCCGTGTTGCTTATTGTATTTTTGTCTATTAGGCTACTTTTTAATTGGATAACTTAACAATGCTTTTGCAAACATGTGTAAACTAATATATGTTACAGTAAAAAATAAATCATGGAGAATAAAAAAAATATAGATTACAAAATAAATGGTCTGGCAAAAATACAGTAGAAATAAATAAAGGAAACCGACACTAACTCACAACTCACTTTGCTCAGCTCAACTCATAGTTCAACTCAGGGCCTCCATATTCACTTGATAAACTTTGCTGTGAAATTATCTTTGTCTTTTTGAATGCAGTTCATAAACAATAGAGTAACATATTCCAACATACTGCGCTACTCTCCAGTGGTGGACCTGGGGCCAATCCGCCGTGCCGTGCCTTTCACGCTCCCTGTTGAGTGTCACTTTAACAGGTAAATCGATGTGTCTTTAGATGCACCAGATATGTATTGATTGTAAATACAGTACTGAGCAAAAGTCATAGGCATGTTTGTATTTTCACACAGAAAAAAAAGATTTTAACCCAGTTATTTATTGCTTTTGCTGTAGTGTGTCAGTAGGAAATATCTGTTTACATTTCCAAACATTCCGTTTGACATTAATTGTAATAATCTAGTGAGATTTTTGTATGCACAAGGAGTCTGACAACAGCCGGTATGATCCACACAGAGATCTGATCTCACCATCACCGAGTCCATTTGGGATTACATGAAGAAAGACTAAATCCAGAAGAACTTCGGATACGTCTCCAAGACGCTTGAAGAAACCTGCCCGCAAATCTACCTGAAAAACTATGTGCAAGTGTACCTAGGACAAAAGCTTTAAGTTTTAAAGGCAAAGGGTGGTCACACCAAATATTTGATTTAGTTAATAGAAGTTAATTGATAAACACAAGTGCCTAAAACTTTTGCTTTGCAGGAAGGTTTCTTCAAGCGTCTTGGAGACGTTGTCACAGTTCTTCTGGATTTAGTTCCTTCATGTAATCCCAGATGGACTCGGTGATGGTGACATCAGATCTCTGTGTGGATCATACCAGCTGTTGTCAGACTCCTTGTGCATACAAAAATCTCACTGGATTATTACAATTAATGTCAAAAGGAATGTTTGGAAATAGAAACTGATATTTCCTACTGAAACACTACAGATGTTAGCAGCAGATCCTTTAAGTCCTGTAAGTTGTGAGGTGGGGTCTCCATGGATCGGACTTTTTTGTTCAGCACATCCCACAGATGCTCGATTGGTTTGAGATCTGGGGAATTTGGAGGCAAAGTCAACACCTCAAACTTGTTGTGCCTCCAAACCTGCTGAAAGAGGCCACAGCCACCAGGGAACGTGCCCACTGTTGGCGCTTTCGGTGGTGGACAGGGGTCAGCATGGGCACCCTGACTTGTCTGCGGCTATGCAGCCCTATACGCAACAAATTGTGATGCACTGTGTATTCTGACACCTTTCTATCAGAACTACTTGAGCAATTTTAGCTACAGTAGCTCGTCTGTTTGATCGGACCACACGGGCCAGCCTTTTCTCCCCACGTGCATCACTAAGCCTTGGCCACCCATGACCCTGTCGCCGGTTCACCACTATTCCTTCCTTGGACCACTTTTGATAGATACTGACCACTGCAGACCGGGAACACCCCACAAGAGCTGTAGTTTTGGAGATGCTCTGACCCAGTCATCTAGCCATCACAATTTGGCCCTTGTCAAACTCACTCAAATCCTTACGCTTGCCCATTTTTCCTGCTTCTAACACATCTACTTTGAGGACAAAATGTTCACTTGCTGCCTAATATATCCCACCCACTAACAGGTGCCGTGATGAAGAGATAATCAGTGTTATTCACTTCACCTGTCATAATGTTATCCCTGATCGGTGTAAATAACTGGCTTAAAACAGTTTTTGGGGGGTAAAAATACTAAAGTGTCTAAGACTTTTGCACAGTACTGTTACTGTATGTTCCACCTAAACTTGTCTATTTTGTGTATCTGTTAATCGCGGATTTGGTTTTTTTTAACAAGCAAACACCCATTTTTCCCCCCAGATATCATTACTCATACAAAATTGGTTACATACCACAAATCAGACTTCAGAACCACTTCAAGCCCCTGAGAACTGTGGACAGCATTGTACTAACCCCCCGTGATGGTAAATAAGGTTTGAGTAATGGAATTACAGGTGCTGGTCATATAATTAAAATATCATCAAAAAGTTGATTTATTTCACTAATTCCATTCAGAAAGTGAAACTTGTATATTATATTCTTTCATTACACACAGACTGATATATTTCAAATGTTTATTTCTTTTAATTTTGATGATTATAACTGACAACTAAGGAAAATCCCAAATTCAGTATCTCAGAAAAATAGAATATTACTTAGACCAATACAACTGGCCAACTGAAAAGTATGATCATGTACAGCACTCAATACTTAGTTGGGGCTCCTTTTGCCTGAATTACTGCAGCAATGCGGCGTGGCATGGAGTCGATCAGTCTGTGGCACTGCTCAGGTGTTATGAGCCCAGGTTGCTCTGATAGTGGCCTTCAGCTCTTCTGCATTGTTGGGTCTGGCATATCGCATCTTCCTCTTCACAATACCCCATAGATTTTCAATGGGGTTAAGGTCAGGCGAGTTTGCCAATTAAGAACAGGGATACCATGGTCCTTAAACCAGGTACTGGTTGCTTTGGCACTGTGTGCAGGTGCCAAGTCATGTTGGAAAATGAAATCTGCATCTCCATAAAGTTGGTCAGCAGCAGGAAGCATGAAGTGCTCTAAAACTTCCTGGTATACGGCTGCGTTGACCTTGGACCTCAGAAAACACAGTGGACCAACATCAGCAGATGACATGGCACCCCAAACCATCACTGACTGTGGAAACTTTACACTGGACCTCAAGCAACGTGGATTGTGTGAGTCTCTTCTCTTCCTCCAGACTCTGGGACCCTGATTTCCAAAGGAAATGCAAAATTTACTTTCATAAGAGAACATAACTTTGGACCACTCAGCAGCAGTCCAGTCCTTTTTGTCTTTAGCCCAGGCGAGACGCTTGTGACGCTGTCTGTTGTTCAAGAGTGGCTTTACACAAGGAATGCGACAGCTGAAACCCATGTCTTGCATACGTCTGTGCGTAGGGGTTCTTTAAGCACTGACTCCAGCTGCAGTCCACTCTTTGTGAATCTCACCCACAATGGGTGCGGTTATCCCTATTGCTTGTACACTTTTTTTCTACCACATCCCTTCGCCTCTCTATTAATGTGCTTGGACACAGAGCTCTGTGAACAGCCAGCCTCTTTTGCAATGACCTTTTGTGTCTTGCCCTCCTTGTGCAAGGTGTCAATGGTCGTCTTTTGGACAACTGTCAAGTCAGCAATCTTCCCCATGATTGTGTAGCCTACAGAACTAGACTGAGAAACCATTTAAAGGCCTTTGCAGGTGTTTTGAGTTAATAAGCTGATTAGAATGTGGCACCAGGTGTCTTCAATATTGAACCTTTTCACAATATTCTAATTTTCTGAGATACTGAATTTGGGATTTTCCTTAGTTGTCAGTTATAATCATCAAAATTAAAAGAAATAAACATTTGAAATTATATCAGTCTGTGTGTAATGAATGAATATAATATGTTTCACTTTTTAAATGGAATTAGTGAAATAAATCAACTTTTTGATGATATTTTAATTATATGACCAGCACCTGTAGTACTCTATGCTGTTTCAGTCAATAATTCATTACCTCTCTGTCTTTTAGAGCTGTGGAGAAGATTATCCTCCACAGAAGAGTACACCCTTGGTCACCCCATGTACTTTCAGGCAGACGGACCCCGTCTTGCTAAGGACGAGAGGCTGTTTGTGGATTCATGTTATGTGACTATCAGTAGTTCTCATTTGTCCACGCCACGATTTACAGTCATTGAAAACTACGGGTAAACTTTTGTTCATTTAACCCTATAAAGTCTACTGTATCATATTTGTATCAACATGATCCTTTGCTGAAAAACCTGTACACAATCTACTACATGCCTTTTGTCGCCTGTTTGATAGTTTATACTTTTTTTAGCAAGCAAAGCGTTTAGTATTTATTCTAATACGTCCCCCTTCAGGTTGTGGTACATGTCTTTTTTCTGTGAAATCATTTAGCAAATTAGGTTGACTTGATTATCCATGCAGCAGTTTGTTTAGAAAAATCATGTTAAAATGTATCAAATTCAGGCTTTTGAGGAATGTTTATTTGCACATCCCTCAAACATCATTGTGTTGCATTGCATTATATGTTTTGATCATAAAACTTAGCATTTAAATATCATCTGACTAAGACATATTATTAGGATATATAGAGTGACAATTGATATTTATATGCATTTTATGTAAGTAGTCTGCTATACTGTTATAAAAAATCAGAATTTCATTTTACTTTTTGGCCATGTAAATCTCAGCAACTGCATCAAATTGCAGATTTTTGCTCAGTTTGGGCCTTTGGATAAAATTGAGGTGTTTTATTTTTCCTCCTCAAGTATGAGCTCCACATTCCCCTATATCATGCTATATGAACCGTAATGTACGTAATGAAGCCTAATGTATCAAAATGATACTGTGCAAACAACTGAGTATAAGTATCAGAGGGCTATTATTACATATGCCCAACTTTAGGGTTAGGGGGAAATTGAAGACACAACTTGACACAATTTATGCCCTTTTTTTATTTCAGGTGTATGATTGATAGCATGAGCAGTATGTGGTCCAGATTCATACAAAGTGGACAAAGGAATGTTGTGCGCTTCTCATTGGATGCATTTCTATTCCATGGAATGTTGGGAAAGGTAAAATAATAAGCCAAAATGGCATGCTAATGTCATACAATTTCAGAAAAATGTTGCATGCTTCTACGAATAAGAGGGTCAGGCTCTTGTTTTTTTTTTTGTTTTTTTTTTATCAGAATAACAGTTGAGTCTGTTTATTGAGGTTGCTTGTTCTTTTTATTCTTAGCATCTTTACATGCATTGTGAAATATCTGTCGGAAGTTTAAATCCAACGGCAAGTGCAAAGTCCTGCACTTACAACCAGTCAACAAAACGGTATATTGAGTTTTGGTTGTATTGTGAATTCAAAACTGAATTTATTCTAATTCGGATTATTTCTTCTTCAGATGGGAAGAATTATACAGTGCAAATGCTGTGTGCCTCTGCTGCGACTCCACGTGTCTGTCTTCTGACCTCTCTGGTGAGAAACCTCAAGTGATCCTACTTTTAACAATTTTAATATTCAGTTTTCATGAAGTACGTTGTTGGTATATACACCGATCAGGCATTACATTATGACCACCGTCTTAATATTGTGTTGGTCCCCCTTTTGCTGCCAAAACAGCCCTGACCCATTGAGGCATGGACTCCACTAGACCCCTGAAGGTGTGCTATGGTATCTGGCACCTATCAGCAGAACATTGCCCAAAGCATCACATTGCCTCTGCCGGCTTGCCTTCTTTCCATAGTGCATCCTGGCGCCATGTGTTCCCCAGGTAAGCGGTCCTCACTCGGCCATCCACGTGATGTAAAAGAAAACGTGATTCATCAGACCAGGCCACCTTCTTCCATTGCTCCATGGTCCAGTTCTGATGCTCATGTGCCCACTTTTGGCGCTTTTGGCGGTGGACAGGGGTCAGCTTGGGCACCCTGACTGGTCTGCGGCTATGCAGCCCCATATGCAACAAACTGCGTTGCACTGTGTATTCTGACACCTTTCTATCATGAACTTCTAACATTAACTTCTTGAACAATTTGAGCTACAGTAGGTCTTGTTTGATCAGACCACACGGGCCAGCCTTTTCTCCCCACGTGCATCAATGAGCCTTGGCCACCCATGACCCTGTCGCCGGTTCGGTCTAGCCATCACAATTTGGCCCTTGTCAAACTCCCTCAAATCCTTGATTGCCCATTTTTCCTGCTTCTAACACATCAACTTTGAGGACAAAATGTTCACTTGCTGCCTAATATAGCCACCCACTAACAGGTGACAGGTGGAGATAATCAGTGTTATTCACTTCACCTGTCAGTGGTCAGGATGTTATCCCTGATCGGTGTAGATCTTTTCATAGCATTGAGGGTGTGTGTATATATATATATATATATATATATATATATATATATATATATATATATATATATATATATATATATATATATATATATATATATATATATATATATATATATATATATATATATATATATATATATAAAATGCCTGTAATTTCCACATTATGGAAGTAACAAGATTTCACATCAAGCCATTTTTCATGAATCCATATACAGTGTCCAGTAAGGTCATCACCAGTGAGCCCTGGATCATGGAGTCTGATTTGAACATAGTCGAGGAAGAGCAAACAACTCCAATCCTGTCAGAGGAGGTGGGAACAGGCTTTGTTCAAGTAATAACCACACCGGCAGCTGAGATTGAACCACGTCATTTTGTGCCAGACTCGACTGTGGTCGTGGAGGAAGAAGACAAATTTGTGGAGCCTCTCAGAATATTTGAGGAGGTATTTGGTTTGGATTAAACAAAGAGGACTTAGTAAAGACATTTTGATTTAGAGTTTTCACAGCTTAATTGCACTTGAAATGTTAATAAATACATGACACACACTTTTGAAATTAGTTTTTTTATAGTTTTATTTTAGATAATGTATCAAATAGCTATGATTCCATCCACCTATTTTTATGCACATTTTGGATATTGCCAAAAATGCTGCATGGAAATGCCAAGACGTGCATAAATTCTAAAAATGCACATAAAAAACTTTTTTTTGAGGTGGATACATTTTTTTTTTTTATCCGATAAGAAGACATGCGCATAAACTACAATGAAAACACATTTACCAAATAAATACCTCGATTCACAACAAAATCTCACATGATTTTGCCTCAACAGTGGATGTGATTGTATAACTGGACTAACTAGCGGACCAATCTCAAATGCTGGTTTGGTCCTCCTGAAATGTCTGAGCCAAAGTCTGTCATCAGAATGATTTGGTTTAATTCCCTCCCAGAAGAATCTCCATGATTGTGTTCCTCAAACACCTGGGGTCCGTTCTTCATACCTCGCTTAATACATCTGAGATGATTTGACAGATCCCAGATCTAATTGTGATAACTGATCTCTGGCTAACGATCAGAAATGCAGCGATTGGCTGGCGGCAAGACAGCAACGTAATGACATCATATAATTAAAAAAGACACCTGGTGAAAAAAACATGAATTTCTGGACCTTATAAGGAAACAACCAAAAACAACATAAAAGTTATAAATAGATAAATTAAATGTGCACTGTTTTTTTTTTTTTAAACATGATTCCCAATTATTTATATTCACGATTTTTCTAGAGTTTGTACACCCTTTACATTTTTATTTCAATATTGTAATTAGCAATTTATTTAATTTAATTCAATATGAAGCAGATTTGCAGTATTAATTAAAGTTTCTTAAGGGTCAAGATCAAGTTATCTGCATCTTCTGCGCTGCATCAAGCCACTCCCATAATATCCGTCATCACTCAAATTAATGCACGGCTCAGATTAACTACAGCATGTGTGTAAAAAATACAATTATAAAGTAATTATTCCATCACAAATAAATCTCTCAATCCAAATGGCTGTGACTATAGTATTATACACATTTTACACAACATTATAATATTATTTTCAAATACATTTTTATATTATTATTATTATTTACAATTATTATTGCCCCTGAGGGCTGTTCCATAAAACTGTGCTTAGAATATAAGCCAGGCTTATTTTGGTTAGTCAGACTTATTTTCTGTGGATTCGGTTTCATAAAGCGAACTTAAAATAGTTCAAACTCAGTTACTCTGGCAACTTATGCTGGGAAACGAACCTGGTCCGGGGCAGGCTAACTGTCAGGCTAAGCTGAGCTCCTAATACGGACCAATAGGAACGCAATATTACTGCTGACTCTCTCGCATACCATTATTTGACTTTATTAATCACTATCAGTCCAAAAATAAATATACAGTATACAGAAAATCACAAAATTAAAATAAATAATACCAAAATTTTAACTGGTAAGATGAATCTGAGTTTAGTAATTGGCCTACAGTATATTAGCCTACATTTGATCTACTCCATTACAAATAGTCCCTATACAGTTATTGCTATCATAAAAAGCAAGATACAGTCCAGCGGGAAGTTCAGGGAGGAGTTATAGACCAGAATATCAGTGTTTTATTAGATATATTTACAATTATACCAAACAGAAACAAAGCACAATGATTTGCTCGACCAGCTGCAACAGCAGCCCATTGAACAATTATTTATATACCTCAAACTCTCCTTGCAGAACAGAATCCTTGCGCCCCGCTTCTCCCCAACTATTTCCTCCTCCATAATCTTTTTTCTTTTTCACCTTATCGCTGCAAATCAGTGCACCGACAATTTGGATCGCAAACTTTCTGCAGTTTATCATTTTTAATAACAAATCCAGTCTCGCGCGAGAACTCCGGTCTGACTCACGCGTGATCTCACGTTGTTTACTTGTCACATCTCGCGTGTGTTTAGTTGTGAAACGTAGTTTGCGCAGTTTTGCAGTTGTCGGTGACTCTTCCTATTGTAAAGTCATGCAGGGTGAACCTCCTGTCGCCGATCCATCGTGCAGTGGGAACACAGCAGTGACTGAATGCTACCCCAGATAGTCATGCAGTGTGAAAAGTGCAGTGATCCGACGAGTTTGAAAATCGTGCAGTCTGAACTCCGCATTAAGAAAAGCGCGCACACGCAATTATCTTGACTAGATCAACCTGGATCATATTATTGGGATTGTAAACTTCTATTACCTTTTATGAAACCGCTTTAGCCCCAACTTATTTGTTAGGTTCATTCAAGTCAGGTTTTGGAGTTTAATCCCCGTTTTTCTTAGCATCTTTTATGAAACAGCTCTCTGGTTCAGTAATGAACTCCTGTAATAAAGTAGCATTGGCTGGGACAGATTTTAAGTATCACCTCAAGATGCAATCTAATCCTGTTTGCATGAAATAAGCCTGCTCCCGAGCAGGTTTGAGTTTACGGACCTGTTGCTATGACAGCAAGTCTGGGGGCCCGTACCATGATGGTAGTTTAACAAACTCAGGGTTACAGGATTAGTTTTGAGTTGACAAAACCAAACCAATCAATTAAGGCTTTGTTGGTCCCATGATGCTGATCATCAGCTTTCTCTGTCAACTCAGGCTTTGACATCACTAGTGAACATCACTAGTGAACAGCCAATCACATGCTGTGGATCAAACTGAGATTCACTTTTTGCAAGAGAAGCAGTACAATTCACTTCACTCTTCTGCAGAATATTACATGATTGAAAAAATATTAAGAATTTAAACAAATTTACACAGCAAGAAGAAAAGAGCTGTCTATAAAAGAGGACAATTTAAAGAAAAATCTTATTACGTCAATGCAAGTAAAAGTTATGAAGTTAGTTTAGTTGATATAGACATAGAGAGAATTGAACATTTAAGCTCACATGTAGTCATTTTTATAGCTTTATTTATTGATTTTAAAGCTTATTTTATATACCTTTTATATAGGCTATTTATATTAATTTTAACTAAGTGCCTAAGAATGATTGATTAACTAAAATGATACATGTGTAATTGATTAAGGGTATAATAATTACATAAATTATATCTAAATCATTCAAAATTATTATTACAAATAAGCATTGTTAAAAGTCAGATGCTTTTAAAAACCATTTGCTATGTAGTGATCTTTAATAGAAACAGGGGGAGTGACTTTATTGCATCAGAGATGTGACCCTTTTGCTCACAGCTGATTGGTCCAATTTCGGTTTGAGATCTCTTACCTGGAGCATAACCTGCCCAGAGCAGGTTAGCCGTGGAGCATAAGTTACTATGGAGATGAACACTGCTAAAAGCCAAACTACTTTAATGGTACCTAAAACCCAGGATTGGCACAAAGTAAGCTTAAACATATCTGGCTAGCCAGCTAAACCAGCTTCATGGTATAGGCCCCGGGATGAGCTTCGAAGAACCAAACAATCCAAGATCATGCCCAATCGTCAACAATCAAATCCAGCTAACTGAGTTAGCGACGTACGAAGAACGGACCCCGGGCATCCGAAGGCCAGATAACCTGACACTTTTTATTATGTATCGTCTGTGTACTCTGATTCACAAGTCATTAATGATGTATGAAAAAATAGTGGCTTTCCTGAATGCAGCAACTTCCATTTTTATTACAGACATTTTGCGGCAATTTCCCAGGAAGTGTCGATTTTGTTTTCTTAAACGTGGGATGGAAATGCTGCTTTTATTTGCAAATGTTTAATGCGACATTCTAGTTTTGGGTTCAATTTGCAACTTTGGATGGAAACGTAGCTACTGAAATATGGTGTAAGACAGTAATTGTGTACATGTTGAACACTCTACCAATGCACCCAAAAACTACACTGTGTAACATTTTGTCTTATTTTTTTTTTTGTCTAGACAAAAACTCTCCCTGCTGCATTTAATATAAACACAGGGCAGGGTGAGCCCATGAGTTCTTGCTGCTTGCAACAAATTATGATTCCATTATCTTGATGTTGCACCAGAAATTGCCAAGTCACCCTATTCAGTCACTCAGTTTTGATTGCATGTCCAGTATATTTTCAGCTTCCTGTTCTCATCTGATAGGAGTGGAGCGCTGCATTGCATTTGTGCATTTTACTGAAAGTCATGTTGTTCATAGGAATCTTAAATCCATTCCAATAGGACAAATCAATAACCAAAGAAAACATATGGAGACATGCATGACATGTGGACAAAAATATGAATTAAGAATTCTTTCTCTTGATTTACTAAATCGTTCCCTCCTTTTGATTTAACTTAAACAAGGGAACTAATTATTAGAGCATGGCCACGATTTAGTAAAACAAGAAAACTAATTATTATATTGTGCTCTTGATTTACTTAAAACAAGGGAACAAATTATTAAAGTGTGCTGACATATTAAGTTGTGGGAACAAAATGGTTAATTTGTGGCCATGATATACATATTTTTTCCCGCATGCCATGTACAGGTTTCCGCACGGTTCTTATGTTGTTGTTTTTTTGCATTAGCATGTGAAGTGTAGTTAATAAAGCAACCACTAGGTAGTTTTTTTTATATATATATATATGCATCCTTTTATATGGCGTTTTATAGGTTTACAAATTTTAGTGTAATGCAAATGTTTGAAATTTTGTGCTGAGAAAAATTTAAGGCCCATAAAATCAAATACTCAAAATAGTCAATCAAGTAGTTAACCATGCACCATGCATTTTTTTTTCTTAAGATAATTGTCTCTTTCTTTGTAAAGATGCTTTAGAGCAAAAAGCCATTTTGAAAATCAGTATACAAATAAAATGAACTAACATTGAACGTATTGAGCACACAAATTTTGAATAGATGGGTAATGTCTACATTTAACAAAATTCACAGATGCATTAAGTGAGCTACATGTTTTATTGGTTTGAAATATAATGTTACACATAGGGGAGTGACGTTATTTGATTAAAAAAATGTCTGTACAAACTAAGGCACTTGCATACAAAGGCATATTACATTTAAAACATTAGAGATGATTATGCTTTTTGGGGATGTCAGAGCAGTCTTTTCAAAGCCTTATATGAAACATGCAAAACATATTTACAATTTAGCCCCAAAGATGTACAGCTGTGTTCGATTATGCATATACTGTACAAAAAATGCAATAAGATGGAGAACTTGATGTTTGAAATTGCTACAATGGTTTTATGAATTGAATAAGGATTCCCGAAAAGTTGCCAGTTTAATTGTTATTCTGTTATACTCGGTTCTCTTCAGCAACTTAACACGTCGGGAAAAACACCAAGAGTACGGGAGCCAGGGCTTTACAGTTGAACTGTTTTAGTAATAAGAGTTCAAATGAGAGTGAGTGCTGGGATGTCGTGGCATGGGTGAGCTGGGATAGACCACCCCTGTTGCAGAGTTCCAGTAGGTGGTTGGAGGCCCAAAGAAATTCCCAGAGGAAACAGGCATAGGGGTTGAATGAGTGCCCATGAAGTTCATTTTTGGCTGGTGGCTGTGGTAGCTCTGCACATACGGCACATCGGCCTGGTATTTGAGCACACCTCCTTCTGGAGGATGGTTTTGGTGGGCTTGGGAGATGCCCTGGAAATCGAATTTGTATGCATAACGCTTGCCGTGCACCTTGGTCATGATGTTCTTGTCGTAGTAGTAGCGGAGGGCACGGCTGAGCTTGTCATAGTTCATGTTAGGCTTGCTTTTTCGCTCCCCCCAGCGCTTGGCCACCTCATCTGGGTCGGTCATCTTGAATTCTCCGTTTGTGCCCTCCCAGGTGATGATGGCGGCATTGTTGCTGTCAGATAGCAGCTCCAACAAGAACTGCCACAGCTGGATCTGACCAGAGCCTGCGTGGAAAAAAAGAGTGTCAGAGATCTTTAGCAGAAGATTGAAGGGCCTTTTAAGGCAGTTTTTTTTCTCCAAATGTGACCTTTTTAGTATGTTGTACACAGAAACAGAATGTGGGTCGGTCAGACACCTACCCACAGTCCTGTCAGTGCTGGTGACGGGCAGGTTGTTAGAATTTTGTTTGGTCGTTCGGATCTTGGTGTGGAATGGTTTCGTTTCTGTGTGAAGAAGGTCGGGCAAACAGAGTCATACTAATCATGATGTGCTTGGTTTGTAATTTTTTTTTAGGCCTTTAGGTCTTTACATATAAATATACACTTATGTTCAAAGGTTTGGGGTTGGTTAGATTTGTAGAAGTCTCTTGAAAAGCTGCATTTTGAGCAAAAATACAGTAAAAATAGTAATATTGTGAAATAATATTTCTACAATTTAAAATTACTGTTTTCTATTGTAATGTAATGTAATTTATTCCTGTGATGGAAAAGCTGAATTTTCAGTGTCACATGATCCTTCAGAAATATTTCTTATATGCTGATTTGGTGTACAAGAAATATTTCTTATTGTTGAAAACTTGTTGTGCTGCTTAATGTTTTTGTGGAAACTGATCATTTTTTTCAGTATTCTTTGATGAATAGAAAGTTCAAAAGAACAGCATTTATTATATTTTTTTATTATATGTCACTATTATTTTGATCAATTTAGTGTTCTTGCTAAATAAAAGTTCTAATTTTTGTGAAAAAAAATCTTCCTGACCCCAAACGCTTGAACAATAGTGTGTGTGTGTGTGTGTATGTATGTATATATATGTTATGTATAAAAAAATATATAATTTTATTTTATTGTCTTAGATATGTTAAATTTGTCCAGGTTATATTAACATTAGTGATATTCAGTTATATAACTGAACCCAAGTATATAGTCTCATCTTTCATCAGTTATTATTTATGAAAGGGCATTACATACTCTAAAAGGCCACATTTGTTGTTAATTTGACAGTGATGCATTTACAATTTCATGATTATTTCTTACCTGGATTTGCAAGACGGCTGCTAATGGGACCTAATGCTTGGTAGGGGTCTGCAAAGATGGAAAATATAAAATACTAATTAGATATTTCAAGGTGTAGTGTAACAAAACGATGATTATAAGCAGCTTCATTGTGTTCATGAGTGTTGAATTAAACGTGCACTTGTCGACCTTGTGGAAGTCTTGGTGGAGGCTCTGTAATTCTGGTGTTGTGCTGATGTTCGATTGGAGAACCTGTGATTTTTTTAAAAAGGTGAGGTTTGTTTTATGTGATTATGGCGAACAATTCCATATTTGTATAATATTTTGTAACGTCATGATTTTTTTGTGAACACAGAGCAACCGTACCTTTTGGGACAGCTGGCAAGGCGCTTGAGGACCAACTGTTCCTTCTGCCGATCTCCTCAAAGCTGTTTTCTGTGCGGAGGCAAAGTCAGATAGGAGCAGTTAACAAAAGGGAGCAGTTTACAGGAAAGGATGGCTTTAAAGAGTAAGGAGAAGGGCAGCCGCAGAAGGAAGGAAACCCTGCATTAAAGATCCCTAAGGAGAAACGCAGGGCAGAACAAAGCCAGGAGCAAAATGGTAAGAAGGCCTGAAGATGGCACACAATTCCTAAGGGGGATTGTCCTTTTGTTCTAACTAATTCTCTTTGCCACAGAATAGTCAATTGTGTCCTAGCCTAAGCTCTACACCCCTTACTTCCTGTCCTGATGCAGCTGCTTCCTGTCTTAAAACGCAACAATTCAAAAACCTTGCAACACTTCGGGCAAAATTCATTGAAGAAACAAACCACAGTCCTTATAGCACCTCTCTACACTCATTCTTAGCCAATGGAATTATTTCAGTATAATAACTTCAATACATCTTAACTATAGGATTTAGTTAAATTAAACAAGTAAACCACCAGAGGCAATGCTTTACAGTATTTTTAGCTTTGGTAAGGACTGTTTTTAAGAGTGTAAAACTAAAATAACCATGTGACCAATGTTTCCTGAGCAAAAACATTCTTTATACCAGACCTGTACAGAGTACGTAAACACAAAAAGTGGTTACATCATGCAGTTGTAACTTTTAAATTTAATGTGCTATTTCTATTTGATTTGACCCTTGGTAATATTAAATAATATTTCATTCAGAAGTCACTAAATTTACCAACAGAAAAAAAATTATTTAAAAGTCTCAAGCATAACAGTTCAATTTATAAATAAATATAATATTATATAATATTATATAATATAATAATATAATATAAAAATTGTCAGTTACAACAAGATGGTTTGGGAAAGCCATAATGGGTTTTTGTACGGTCAATGATTGGCAACAGACAGCATTAAACCATCAAAATTGCTTATGAATTTGCTTGAAGATTGTCTATCAGGGGTTTTCAAACTTAAACAATTCCCTTATATCAATTATTTATTAGTAATATAATATAATATAATATATAACAAATTGAAGTATTTATACTGATATATCATTTAAATTCTTCAATTTGTTTTAATATTATATTATATTGTTATAATATCAAAACAAACTGAAGCATTTAAACCGATTTAATAGCTAAATATTTTCAAAAAATGTGAACGTGATTTCTTTTGGCTCATTGCCGCTCACATCATTCTCTTTCTATGAAACCTGTAAACCACATTTACCGGTTCTAACCCTATAGAGCGACACAAACTCTATAGCGGTTGACCAGAGCACTGCAATTATTTTTCAGATTACATCAAATGGATTTTCCCCAATTCCCACACATTTTGCATCTGTCCTCTGTGCAGCATTTTATTCTTCAGGCACGAAGCTTAGAGGGAACATTGCATGTGACTTATCGAAGGGCAGAAACAACAGTATGATCATATATACAATTCCGTAAAATAGGCTCTCATTTTGGGGCATTAATATAAAATATAGTGTACGTTTTTACATAGGCTCCAAATTGAACTCATTCAATCATCATTTGCAGTCAGAACTACACTATATTGCCAAAAGTTGTGGGATGCCTGCCTTTACATGCACATGAACTTTAATGACATCCCATTCTTAATCCGTAGGGTTTAATATGGAGTTGGCCCACCCTTTGCAGCTATAACAGCTTCAACTCTTCTGGGAAGGCTTTCCACAAGGTTTAGGAGTGTGTTTATGGGAATTTTTGACCATTCTTCTAGAAGCGCATTTGTGAGGCACTGTCAGGCACTGATGTGGATGAGAACGCCTGGCTCGCAGTCTTCGCTCTAATTCATCCCAAAGGTGTTCTGTCAGGTTGAGGTCAGGACTCTGTGCAGGCCAGTCAAGTTCCTCCACACCAAACTCGCTCATCCATGTCTTTATGGACCTTGCTTTGTGCACTGGTGCGCAGTCATATTGGAACAGGAAGGGGCCATCCCCAAACTGTTCCCACAAAGTTGGGAGCCTGAAATTGTCCAAAATGTCTTGGTATTCTAAAGCATTAAGAGTTCCTTTCACTGGAACTAAGGAGCCAAGCCCAACCCCTGAAAATCAACCCCACACCATAATCCCCCCTCCACCAAACTTTACACTTGGCACAATGCAGTCAGGCGAGTACCGTTCTCCTGGCAACTGCCAAACCCAGACTCGTCCATCAGATTGCCTGACAGAGAAGCGTAATTAGTCACTCCAGAGAACACGTCTCCACTGCTCTAGAGTCCAGTGGCGGTGTGCTTTACACCACTGCATCCGACGCTTTGCATTGCACTTGGTGATGTAAGGCTTGGATGCAGCTGCTCAGCCATGGAAACCCATTTCATGAAGCTCTCTATGTACTGTTCTATGTACTGTTCTTGAGGCCACATGAAGTTTGGAGGTCTGTAGCTATTGACTCTGCAGGAAGTTGGCGACTTCTGCGCACTGTGCGCCTCAGAATGTGTTGACCCTGCTCTGTAATTTTACGTGGCCTATCACTTCGTGGCTGAGTTGCTGTTGTTCCCAATTGCTTCCACTTTGTTATAATACCACTAACAGTTGAGCGTGGAATTTTTAGTAGTGAGGAAATTTCACAAATGGACTTAATGCACAGGTGGCAACCTATCATGGGACCATGCTTGAATTCACTGAGCTCCTGAGAGCGACCCATTTTTTCACAAATGTTTCTAAAAGCAGTCTGCATGCCTAGGTGCTTGATTTTATACACCTGTGGCCATGGAAGTGATTGGAACACCTGAATTCAATGATTGCACTTTTGGCAATATGGTGTATATAAAAAACTATATTTTATACTTAAAAACATGGCAAAGAAGTTTTTCTTACCAGCTTTCACCTGTAGTCTAGGCTGTGGTTGTGTATTGGTAGGGGTTGTTGGGTAGGAAAAAGTGGGACTACCTGAGTGAACAGTAGTAAAGAAAACAAGCTTACAATCTACTGTGTATAAATAAATAGGCACAAACATTTCCAGAATGATTAAAGTTGTTTTATATGTTTTCTTGCCCGAATCAACAACTAGTAATGGATTATTCATATGAAAATATAGGAGAAGTTCCTTACTCTCCCGGAGGTAGTTTAAGTGGGAAAGCAGGATGTCTGTATTGTATGCGGAAGTGAGACGCATCATGTCCTCTTTGGTCATTTTGCAGAGTGCTTTTCCATCCAGGGTATGGAAAAGGGACACGTCCACATCGGATAGGCCATATTCCTTTATCGCCCAGTCTACCCACTGCCGTACATGGTCTTGTGTCCATACTTCTGGGTCTAAAGCAGGACAGAAGCAAGAATGAAATGAGGAACAAGTGCTTCAGCTGTAGCAGGACTGATCAAAGTTCAAACATGAGGTAAAATAAGAGTCAATGCACCCTTTGTTACTGTTCTTACTCTCACTAAGATAGTGCTGATGTTTTTTTTTTACTTGACTAAAGGGTTTGTAATGTTAGCCAAGAGGTTATGGTCGGTCATGGTTAACGTGGCTCAGTTAGCCCCTGCTGGTAAATGTCATAACTACATCATCTGGTTCAAAAAGCAATTTAATTTAATTTATTTTAATTTTTTTTACCATTGTCTGGAGCAGCTGCCATTGAGATGAATGGGAATGCTAACGGATATCTCTCTCCAGGTATTATAGACCTCCTGTTATAAGCCACCATACTCCCTTATTTGTCCTTGAAATATGACGTCATATCCGAGTATTATGAGCATTATAATTGTTTGGTCTGGGTGACTCATGAGGACGTATCCCATACACTCACTATCGCACAATGCATGGAGCGAATCCACCGTTCTGCCCTTTTATTAATGTTACGACGACCTTCAAAACGCCTCCCTGAAGATAATTCCGCATCCTAATTGGTTTGTGAGTAAAAAGTGATTATCTCTGTTGGAATCTGTGCAATCATTTGTAGTTTAGTCTGCTGGGTTACAGGGATCTACTAGAAGGAAGGACATCAGTGTGTTGTTTTTTTTCTTCTTTTGCTACAAACCTGCCTTTTTCCCACAAAGCACAAGTTCCTAAGTGATGCAAGACCCTGTGGTCACTGCATAATTACCACATATATTTGTTTAGACATCTATACATTCTCTAGTTTTAGAAATTGGTCAGCTCCAGACTAAATCTGTTGAGTGCTCAAATTCTTCCCTTTTTACAAAACATAACATTACAGTCAACCAGTATTACTGGTTCCTATTGGTGAGTATTATTTATATACTATTATAGTATTTATTAATATTTTGAATTAAATTAAAATTTAAAATATGAAAATAAAAGCTAAGTTTACTTTAGTGGTCTAATATTGCTGTTTTATTTTATTTGAGCTTAATTCCAATTCCAAAAATGATTTGTAATGTTTTCTAACAACAACAGTCAACATGAAGTCTAAATAGAAATCAATTATTTACTTAGCTAATACATGTTCCTAATCTTGTAGACGCATGGTACAGTTTTTCTTTGTAATCTTTTATAAAATTATAATCTGAATTTTTTGCCAAGATAACCAAATTACCAAGCATACAGAGACACTGCCATGATCCAATCAGTTCCTTATGGATAAAATAAAATAAAAAAATTTTCAATATACTTTTTCACTCTTTCGTACACAACCATTCAATAGTTGGGGGTTGTATTTTTAATGTTTTTGAAAGAAGTCTCTCACCAAGGCTGCATTTATTTGATGGAAAATAGCATTATTCCAGTCTTCAGTGCCACATGATTCTTCAGAAATCATTCTAATATGCTGATTTGAAACATTTCTTATTACCAGTGTTGAAAACAGTTGTGCTGCTTATTTTTTTATGGAAAATGTGATACTTTTTTGTTTATTTTTCTTTGATTTAATAGAAAGTTCAAAAGATCAGCATTTTATTTGAAATAGAAATCTTTTGTTACATTAGAAATGTCTTTACTGTCACTTTTGATCAATGCATTCTTGCAGAATAGAAGTATTACTTATTGTTTTTTTTTTGGTATTTTGTTTTACTTCCTGTATAAACAACATTTACTCTTATGTGTAACTACAGATCTCACCTGCTGGTACAATCACCCTCTTCTCATCTGTGGCGCTGCTGGGTGGGGTGGCAGTCTGTGGGCTGCTCCGTGGCTCTGGATAAGCAGCCTGGTAGGCCAATGGCCCCCCATCATTGTTACTCATGTGTCGTGCCCTTTTAGTCACACTGCAGTCCACTGGGGATTCACGACTGTGGCATGGAGGAGAGAAAATATGAAACGCCTCAATCTAAATGTTTTTGTTCTAAATAAACACATTTACACAGTTATTACATTAAAGGAACAGTTTAGCCCCCAAAAATCGAACATGTCTCCTGAAAATGCTTTGTGACAGGTTTGACATTAGTGATACTGAAAGTGATACGGTTTCTCAACAATACTTAAAATGTCACTAATATATGACCCATATGGACTACTTATGGTGCTTGACAGCCTGTGGTCACTGTCTGCTGTCATTGTGTGGAAAAGAGCAGCTTGGACATTCTGTTAAACTTCTCTTTTTGTGTTCCCAGAAGAAAGCAAGCCATATAGGTTTGGAATGACATGAAGGTGAGTAAATTAAGTCAGAATAAATGTTTTTGAGCCCTATAAGTGGAGACTCTGGTATTCTGACATCAGTGTTTGGTGCCCCACCTGGTTCCGTTGATGTGTTCTACTCTCTTGGCAGGGTTCTGTGTGGCTGATCCGGTCCAGTCTGGCTCAGTCGGTTCTACGCTGTCTTCAGAACCCTGTCTGAACACTGCAGGCGAGGTGATCTCTCCCTTCATGTGAATGGCCTGGGGACCGCCGAAGGGCGACTCGAATATGGACTGGTCTTCACTCACCACCGATAGAGCTTCCTGTGACGTATTCAATACACAATGGTTATGTAAACGAAAAACAAATTTGTCCAACCACTTCATTTAGGTGAATAACAAATCATTGCATTTCGTCAGTAGTTCAAGAACACGGATTCTACGGGTTTCCGCTGCTATCGCTATACTGTTATTTTCTAATCAGTGACTGATGTCATAAGAATTGATTTGAGGCATGAACTAGTTAAGGTTTATCTGGACAAAAATTCTGGAGTTAATAGAAATGACCTTTTAATTAAGTCTTTTGACTGAAAGAAGTACTACCTAAAACATTTTGTGCTAAAATGACTTAATGTTCAGCAATGGGATATTAATTTTGAAACTTAAAAAAGCTGTTTATCGGAATAGTATAGGGCGTTTTTCGACTTCCAGGTAGATATGACTTGGCACCAAGAGTCAGATTAGTTGTGAGTCAATTTAGAAATTGCGACATCTGTGCCTTTTCTTCCTGTGTTTAATATTGGTAGTCTGCACTGAATAGCTCTGGTATTCAGTAGGTGTGTCCATTTGAAACTTCAAAAAGACGTTTTAAACATTCAAATGTATGTAGGTGTTTGTGTGTGAATAAATGTTTGTGTTATAGATGAATTCAGGGAGCTTGTTTAGAAGGCTTTAGTATTGTCTTTAGAGCTGACATACGTCAGCACTGAGCTTTTTTGGTGGCTCACAGGAAATCTGGCCCCCATGTGCAGTGAAACCTTTTGGCATGGGGCATGAGATAGGAAACAGAGGAGTGGTAGAAATGTGGGTCATTTAAAGCTGAAAAACAAATTTGTTCTGAATGCTGAGAGGTTGAGGGTCACCAAACAGGGAGGAGGCAACACTGGAGAGTGCTTTCACCTGACCTGAAGTTTTGCAAATTTGCTGTGAGAAGCTGTTTCGGTGTTCGGTTTGATTCAAGTGATTGTGATAGCATGGTTAACCTATAAAATTGCTTTTTGGTCAAATGTTACATTATGCGTAATGTTATATTACAGGTTAAACGGATAGTTCACCCCAAAATGAAAATTCTGTCATTAATTACTCACTCTCATGTCGTTCCAAACCCTTAAGACCTTCGTTCATCTTCGGAATAAAGGACTTTATTCAACAACCTCTTCTCTCTTCTTCTCCACAGTGCAGCACTTCCAGGTTCTACGTCAGAACACCGGCTCACCATTGGTCGATGCTGTTTACGTGAGCACCACGACACATGCGTGTGATACTGACGCGGGAGCTAGCCAATAATGAGCCAGCGTTCTGACGTAGAACCTGGAAGAGCTGTACTGTGTTTAGTATGTGAATAGCATAGGAGAATGATGCTGAAGAGATTGTTAAATAGTCCTTATTTTTGTTTGTTTTTTTCGCACAAAACATATTCTCGTCGCTTCATAAAATTAAGGTTGAACCACCTGAGTCACCTTTCTGGGCCTTAAAAGTTGCAATGACATTGCTGCCTATGGCTGGTTCAGAGACCTCTCGGATTTCATAAAAAATATCTTAATTTGTGTTCCGAAAATGAACAAAGGTCCTACAGGTTGGGAACGACATGAATGACAGAATTTTTGGGTGAACTAACCCTTTAAGTCTACCGGGGATAAATGTTCTCTATACGGTCCCAACCAACACCATCTTCTGTTGTTGGGTTTTGTTGTCAAATGGAAATTGGATGGATGGATAGATCCTATCTATTCTATCTAATCAAAATACTGCCACAAATCTTGCATGTTGTTTTATAATTCTCTTATTAAACTAGATGTGAATAGCAATAGCTATCAAGCTCAAAACAAGGCCAAGCTGAGAACTCAAACTGTTTTCACCACCTAGTCTGTGTGCGTTTGCTAGCGTCAGTCTTGTGTATAGATGTACAACAACGAACAAAGTGCAATCCACAGCCTCAGCTTATGGCACAGATTATGCTAAACTTGCTGCTGATCTGTGTAGGAGAGGTGACATGCACTAAAATGTATGTGAAGTAACTCTTGCATTGTCCAACACCATTTGAAAAGGTGGAGGTGGATTTAAAACGGTTTATTTGGATCAGTATACAAATGCAAACAGCCTGGAACAAATGTGCTAGTTGGATAAATGATTCACTTTGCATCTTAAAACACAATAATTGATACCCAGCCACTTTTGCAGCCAGCTTTAACTGAACTAGTGGAGCAGATGGTATTTCATTCTGCAGTTAAAATTATTCTGCACCCATGCACCTTTTAAACCACAACCACATGCATCGTACTGCTCTCTCTCCTACAAAGTGATGAACATAAACATACTCTACCCTGGCCACCAATGCCACAACTGACTTCCTGTTCAATGAGTTTCATATCGGTCTCTGTTGCTGAGAAACCAAAAACAATATTTAAGCACACATAAACTGCATGCTTTGTGCAAAATGTCGAAGTCAAGGTCAGTGAGATTAATGTGCATCTCACATCAAAAACAAAGAAAGAGATGCACATAAACCGTCATGCTATTGTTGGAGCCGCTGGGTGCCTGTGACATGCGTGCAGTGTTTTCAAGCCAATTGCAACAGACCTCCATTTGGTCTTGTGAAAGAAATTCTCATTTTGTCACAACAAAGCTTGTGGTAGAGCTACACTGCATGGAGACATGCTCAGTGCTTTTAGGTTTTGGATGTTTTGCGCAGAAACTAATCACACAGTAAATCACCCTCAAAAGGGTGGAACTCATTGCAAACAGATTTACTAGATTACTACTAGTTAACTGAGCAATTGCTCATTTATCAAACCTGTACTCTCTGATGCATGCTACTGGAAGAACCATTGTGGTCAATCTTTGGTAATGAAAGCAGGTTATGAAATGTCTCTTTGCTTATAATGGGACATTGTAATATGGGACATCTAAAGTCTGATGTGTATATTTCTTTCTCTATCACAATCATGTTAGCATTGTCATATTCTAGCTGGTTTGTTGTGTTAAGTATAATTTGTTAGGGTGAAAATCACAGTAAATTGCAGAAGTCAGACATGCAAAAAATGTCCTAGGTTAGACTATTTGACACTATGTACTTAAAAATATTGTTATAGTAAAAGTGCATGCACTGTAAACCATGTAGTCATGTATGACAATTATCTCCATTTATTATGATTCATTCTCAACATTTTAAATGAGTTCTATTCCTTAAATGCATGTTGAAATATAGTTTATGCTTAAATATTTAACCCTGTGCTCTGGTGCTGCTCGCATTTTTTAAAATTATTTAAATAAAATAAATGTACTATATTTTAGTTTAATGTTTTTTATTTAATATTTTGTAGTTTTATGGGATTGTATGGTACTAGATTATATTACACGTTTTGAGCATAGACCTGAAAATAAAAGTTAGGTCTCTTTTTAAAGAAGACACTTGGCAGATATTGCTAAAGTGAAAACGTAACAGATTCTTTATTATTATGAAAACTGCACAAAAATACTATTTTTAAGTTTTATATGAAATATATATTTTGCAAAACATGTTTTACTCTAAAACTGTGAAAACAAATCAAAGCCATAAATCGAATGTTCTGTTTCAAATTTGAGCTTGATATTTCAAAAAATGTGCTTTCAGTAAGATTGTTTGGGCGCAGTACCAAAAGTTTCCACTAGATGAATTTTGTCTCCCATTCATTCAAGTGTGACTATTTTTTCAGGGCCATTTAAGTTTTTTGAATCATGTCCATGATTTTTTTTTAACCAATTTTCAAACCATATGAATGAATAATTCTTTAAAAAAAAAGGTAAAGTAAAATGTTGGGGTCCAATTTAACCTAACAGCACCAGAGAGTTAATAATGTCTAATTTGCTATGTGAACCAATAATTAACAGTAAAAAAAATTAACTGTCATTGATGTGTATTATTAGGGAACATGAGTTGTTTGGCACAGTGTTACATTTTTTTTATAAAAATAACTTATAGAAAGATATTTCAAATATATCAGTGCTACTTGATCCATGTTAGTTGATTTAGAACAAATAGATATAGGAACCATTTAAACATTCATAAAGGTACACACACACCTCTGTGTGTGTGTGTGTGTGGGGTCACACTTTAGATTAGGGTCCAATTCTTACTAATATGCCTGAATAAACTATTGCTTATTAATAGTTTGTAAGGTTGTTGTTAAGTAGGTATTGGGTAAGATTATGTGCTTTTTTTATATAATAAACAGTCAATTTCCTATTATATATGCTAATAAGCAACTAGTTAATAGTAAGAATTGGACCCTAAATTATAGTATATTAATCATAAAAAAATAATTATACCATGTGTTAAGTGGTGTTAGTTTGGTTTAAAATAATCTTTTTTTTATCATTTCTGTTTGTTGTTGTTGTTGTTGTTTTATTATTATTATTATTATTATTATTGTTGTTGTTGTCTTTAATAGTGGGCAAACCAACCCCACAATCTGAGGATGGACTCAGTTGAACACCAACAGTTCAGTCATGAAATTTAGAAAATATTTGTACTTTTATATATATATATATATAGAGAGAGAGAGAGAGATATTTAACAAAGAATGAAAAATGTGCCAAACAACCCCGGTCTCACACATCACTTTGCTATTGTTTGCATCTCATTTGACTGATTTTACTCTGCAGTCAGTACATTCAACGAAACCAAAAACAGCTTTGATACTTCTTAACAGCGGGCACTGTCACGACTGAGGGAATACATCGTTTTATTTGTTTCGTTTGGTCTTTTAATTACTGACATAATAGCTACATTATTCGTTACTACCCGTTTGAAGATTTGTCAATTTAGTAAAAATAATTTACAAATAATAATGTATAGCCTATATAAATTACTATAATTTAAAATATAAACATCAGTAATATAAATATTAATACACTAATAATAATGCAAATAGTTATATAATTTATAAAAGTGTAAAAGTAGCTATAATTTATAATGTGATATAATAGGATAGTAATGTTCATTATGTAGGCCTACATATTTTAAGCGCTGTAACTGAATGCACGAGAATTCAAATGCTTATGAATCATAATCTATAGCGAGTAGGCTACTTTCACAGTTATGTTAGTCATGTTCATTTTGCGAGTGAAAGAAAGCAGAAGTTGACGTTAAGGCATGCTGATTTTGCAAAGAGACACGCAGCTGCGCTCTGAGCTGCAAAAACACTTTTGTGGTTTTCACAAGTTTTAATCAGCATCTCGCAAGTAAAGATGGGGCGCGTTTCTGAGGAGAGCCTGCGTTGCTCGACCGCCACAGCGCGTTGAGACGCGGCACGTTCGATTTTGCTTCAGTTTATTAGGATCATTTAATTGAAATGTAGAACAATGCATTGGCATCGCACATCTATCGAATCAATTATGTTTTGTCAGCCTTTGTTGCCTTTTTTCGAATAGAGACTGCGGAAGTGTGTGCGGAAAGTCTGAGGTTTGAGACAGGAAGCCTGCTGAGTTCTGATAACGACACCTGACAAGCCCAGCACTTTGCTATAAATTATTCCTTGAACTAAATCAGGCATGGAATAGTTAAAGGAATTGTTGCAATACCTCTCTGCGCTGTTACAAAGGGGATGTATCGTTGCGTAAAGTCGACAAGTTTAATCAACACAATTTTCGCTAACAGAATTAACAATAAAAAAACAACTCTGACTGACGTTCAAATGCGTCACATTCAAGTTATTCGACAAATTGAAAGAAAAGGGGCGTTAAATTAGAATATTTGCGATTTTTTTTCCCCCTAATTAAATAGCGCTTTTTTCACTCTTGTTTTAAGTCGATTTAAAACGAAATATAGCTGTTCTGATACAGGAGAAAATACGATGATGCTAAATAATAAAAATAATCAGAAAACAACTAGCAAACAATAACGTATTGACGACAGTAATTATTTAAATATTATACAATTAATTCAATATGCATGGGATTTTAGCAATGTTAGATGTTTTTTTTTCTTCTTCAATTTTTATGTGTACAATTGGATTAAGCTTACTCCCTAAATTAATCGATTTCTAAAATAATAACTCGTTTTCACCAAGCGTGTGGGTGATCTAAACTTCACAACATTAGCGCGATAGTTTTCAAAACGAATAAAACACTTAGCCACGTAATATATTAATAATAGCATAAGCTGTTGCTTGCCACCATTTTCTGCCATACTGTTATCATCCCAATAAAATCTAAAGCAATTCAGTCAGTTAATATATTTGTTCGTGTCGAGGTGTCATGAACAGTTTAACGAGCTGAAAGAATGCATAATAACAATATCAGACGCTATTCGTTTCGTGATTTTGAAAGTATCCACAGTGTACCTTGTCGTTGGCGCCATAAAGCCACCTGCCTCGAGAGCGCCCCGCCATAATTGTGCCATATGTGAAATTCGGTATATTGTTTTCCAGTTGGCATTTTCTTGAGTTTTCGTAGTTCTTTTGATGGTAATTGAAAAAGAAGTTAGCTTATGTGTATCTTACCGCCTTGGAAAGATCATTAAATGTAACTGTTCAAAAAGCAAAACAAATGGAATAACAAATTTGTGCATACCCTCTTGCGCGCGCTCTGGACACCATTTCGTTTTTTATCTGAGTCTAAATGTTGTAGCGGTTTCTTGTGTTATTAAAGAGCCGACATTCAACCACGAACGGGAAGGAAGAGGAAATTTTGTACAAGAAGGAAAGAGTGGGGACCTGCATCACCGCCTTGCTCTCTCACCAGTAGTCGCGCTAACCGTGTGGGTGGTTGCGCACTCGCCACTCATTTTCAGAACACACAATAAACCAGATCAAACGCCTACCTTAATAGTACAGTCCATTGCAGATTTCGGTGGAGTTCATGAAGAAAGTACTTTGGTAAACTTAAGCTATATAAACCTAGGTACTTTGATAACCCAGCTGAAACGCATCGACTTGTGTGCACAGGCGCATTTAGTCATCGGCGCAAACCATACTATTTTCGCTTAGACCATAACCGGATGGCAACGGGTTTTTTTTTTCTTTTTGTGCTCTCCTTTCTAAAATTGGGAAGTGAAGTCACACAAAAGCATCTAGCTCTGTTCCTTATTGGTGAACTCTTATTGCACTGACTCCTCAGAATGTTTGTTAAACCAAAACCCCCACTGATTATAATGAGATTTTAAAATCATTTACAATGTTTGTTCATTTATTTATTTACTTTTTAATCTGACCTTTTTCTTAGCATTATATAATAATTTTGCCATCTTCATTTGCAGTAATCTTATTAAACAAAGAATAAAGTTGATTTGTATATGTGAATTGTATAGCATTTTTACCGAAATCTTTGTTTTTACATACCACATATGGTTTAGTCCAATTAAAGTCTTTCCCTTTTTCATTCAAGTCTCAAGTCTAATTTATTTATAAAGCCCTTTCCACTACAGAGTAGACCAAATGGCTGTACAATAAATAATAATAAACAGAACATAAAGACAAAGATCAGTAATACCAGAAAGAAAAAACAACATAGCATGTCTTAATTACTCACTGTACATGAGCTTTATTTATGTTATTAATATATATATATATATATTTCCAAACATACCATGTTTAGGCTACTATAGGCTGTACAGGATATCGCGACTTAAGTTTGAATTCTCAAACCGCAAACCAGTGATATGAAACATCATATCAGTATCATGAATCAACAGCTGCATAAAAGCTCTCCAAAACTCACAACACACAACTGAAAATGATCGGTTGTGAAGATATAGATTATGTACGAGCGATAGCCTTCCTGTAAGAATAAAAAGCAGATATTGTATAGTATAGTTAATATTTTAAACGTAATTATTCTGGGAAAGTATTTTAACAACATTAGATGTTATATAGCGAGGGCGTGCGCATGTGGAGGTGCCATGGGAATTTGACACTGATTGTATCCTCTTCAGTGAGCAGCTCCTTCAATCACGACTCAGCCCTTGCACGATTTGGCAACTTACTTTTCCAGATGTATTTTTTCTGCACGCCGGAGGAAAATGGCCTGAGGTGTTTGTTTATACAAGACCCTTGGGTTGGTCTTATCTGTCCAAAGCACTCACGCCGTGATTTCAGGCCTCCTCGACTCGGAATTTTACAGACCATTGTTCTCTTGAATGGCTTTTAAAGATACGGACGCCTCATTAAAGTCAAAGTTGCTGGTTCTGATTGATCTTATTTCTAACTTCCAGTTAGAACATTTCTCCTCTGGTAACTTTATAATGATGTATTTAGATGGGTTTGATAGTAGACCCCAACAAATGCACTTTGATTGTTCTAGTTTCAGCTAGGCCTATTGCTATATGCACTTGTCAATTTGATGCAAACATTAGGTAGGCCTAATATATTTCAATTTGCAATTCAAATAGCCATATCATTTATATTCTTACATATTTCGTATCCTAAATCCTGACTCAAAACAAGCTATGCCACTAGACCACGAAAACGTTGCTGTTGTAGCTAGTCTACGTTCCTATTTTATAATTACACGTTTTACAGTGTAGCTAATCATACATTTAAAGGGATAGTTCACCCAAAAAGGAAAATTCTGTCATCATTTACTCACCCCTCAATTTGTTTCAAACCTGTATGAATTTCTTTGTTCTGCTGAACACACACACACACACACACACACACACACAAAAACATATATTTTGAAGAATGTCAGTAACCAAACAGCTGATGGACCCCATTGACTTCTGATATTTTTTCCCTATGGAAGTCAACGGGGTCCATCAACTGTTAAGTTCCCCATATTCTTCAAAATATCAAGAATAACGAACAAAGAAATCTGTACTGGTTTGGAAAAAGTTAAGGGTGAGTAAATGATGACAGAATGTTCATCCCTTTAAGTAGCCAGAGTAATAATAATTACCTATAGCCTACTAAATATATGGTTAGGGTTAGGAATAGGAATAGGGGTTGGTTTAGAGTTAGTTGCATGTAATTATGCATAATTTATAGTTATTACTACAGTAACTACATGTAACAAGGACACTGTAAAATAAAGTGTTACCTTATTATTTTAGTAAATATGTCCTGTCAAATCATAATTTATAATAGTAATTGTCATGCTTCTTATTATTAGGACTATAGCAAGTATAGGCAGTATAGCAAATAAAAAGTCATAAGGCTTTGCTTTTAGAATTTATTAGAGTTTGAAGCACCTTATGGACCTAATTCATGAAAGACCCCATTTTTAATTTTTCATGAACGAAAGATGTGAGGGACAAACGTACAGTCCCCGTTCAATAGTTTGTACCGTCTGGTGAGTGTCACATTTTGTATTCCACAGTTTATTGTCACCAGGAACTGTTTTGGGTAAGCCTATATTTACAATAGGCCTATAGTTTCGTGTCACCAGAAGTTTAAAAACACAAAAATATTTTCAATGTTTTGTCCAGCTGATTGATAAATACTTATTCATAACAGTAGGCCCAATTAAACCGACTGTAATTTAATTCGCGAAACTGTATGGCGTCTACCCTAAAATATAGGTCTATCGTCTTAACGTCGTTTCAGACTTTTTAGGTCAAACGGTCTTGTAGCCTATTTGGAAAAATAATTGTGAAGGGACATGTCAGTCAAACCTGTCTAGTGATGTTTTTTCTGCTTCCCCCATAGACACCTTTTCTATGAATGGAAGGGTAACAAATCTGTGGTCGTGACTCCTGTCTGACGTCACGATTAGTAAAAGGAGGGAACCGCAGTCACGACGCATTCCTTCACCAGACGCGCGGCCACGCCCCATCGCGCACGGCCTCTTTATAACGGCCCCGGTGAAGCACCAACAGTCAACAAGATTGTAAGGCAGCGCGTGAGGCTGTAGCAAATTCTTAATATCTGGAGTAAGGATTCTGTGAGAACTTTAAGGTAAGGTTTTCTATTCAGAAAGATTTGCATCTGTCAATTGTAATCTGTATTACCAGTGTTTGAATCACACTGGCATTAAAAATAATGGACTCTTTACACCCACTCATGTTTAATAAATTATACCAAAGGAATTGAGAATAAGAGTTTTTAATTGGATAATTAGGCCGACCAATCAAAACTAACCCAATGAAGCAAATGCACATTCTATATTAGTTTAAATATTTAAATTATGCTGTTTTTTCTCTAGATATGGAAATGTATCAAGCTGGATTTTATACAGAAGACTTCAGAACTCAGGAGGTTCCTGGTGGCTTTGACTTCAGTTCATATGGTAAAATCTTATTTCAAAAAATTTTTTTTTCACATTTCTATTGAAATCTCCTGTTCTATCTCTCAATGTATAAATGATAACGTCAAAGCCCATATTTGCAGTTATCACGTTCAGTTTGCCCTCAAGGGAAAAATCTGTCAGATTTTGTGGGATTTAGTATTTCTCCAGCTTTGTTTCCTGAATATCCGTGCAAAACATTTCCGTTGTCCTTGAGCTGCGAAGCCAGAATTGCAACACCCCTGTCAAAACCCTAAAAATTAGACCTTGACATTTTGTTTGTGTGCACTAATTCAAAGCTCATCAGGAAAAGGGGATGTCAGGCTATGCATGCTCTGAGATTTAGGAATGTCCAAACCAGGGATGTAGAAAAAAAAGAGATGGTTGGGTTAAAGATACACCCGTTTTTTTTCTGCTCCCTCCCTTTCTTCCTAATCCTTTCCTCCAGACTTCCTCCTCAAACAGATTTAGCACCCCCTCTCCTACACCCTTCTTCATCACTCTGTCCCAGCCTCTTTTATTCCTAGCACAGTTCAGACTAGGTGTGGAAAACTTTATGGGAGCTTGCATACATTGATCCATTGTTAATTCTCGTATACACTATTTCTCCTCCTGGCTCTCATTCATTTCACATCTTTGATAATGTACCTCCAGACTGCAGTGGTGAAGACCTGTCCTTTTTATTAGACAGCAAAGGACCTGCCCAACAGCAGTATCCAGAAACCTATTCAGAGCCCCAGAAGGAGCATTTGCACAGTGCTAAAGGTAAGCATCTCATGATGCACATATTCCTGGCCATTATATTAATATCATAACGCAAAGAAGTATTTTAATGATTACAAACATTTATGTGTGTTTTCACTGAATAGGTCATACTCTTGTAGACTCTGGACTGTTTAATCTGGACTCCTTCCCTGAATTTAGCTGCTGGGCATCATACACTAATAGTGAGTATCAAAAATATATTTACATGTACAATGTAAAACTCTTCTTTTAAGTGGCCTGGCCTCATACTATGTAATTTTTCCATAGTTCCAGAAGGAATGGTAGCAGACAGGCAGCAGGTTGCCTTTCAGGAATCTACTCAAACGTATCAGAACCTCGTCCCTTTATGCACTCCAGCACAAAGCAGCCCATTCAGCCCAGGGATGGACACGGGCAGCCATTACCAACCTGGGAAAGGCCCGAGTCACAGAGGAGCAACCGGTACCGTCAATCTGGACCATCTGGGTAGGCATTTGAGAGATACATATTGTTTAAAATATATCATGCATTTAAAGGCAAAGCTAAATAGAAGATTGCAGTATCTATCTATCTATCTATATATCTATCTATATACGCACACATAAATACCTATTATCGATGACATTTAAAAGTAGTATATTACCTATTATATAGGAGTCAAGTATCAACATATGATTAGTTATATATATGCATTAAAAATATAATTGCATAAATACATGGATAAATAAATACTACTATAAATTTGTGCAGTCAAATCGATTAATCATAATTAATTAATTGCACCTAAAATAAAAGTTTACATACAAAGTTTAAAAAATACATACATGTATGCATGTTTGTATTTATATTTATATATAATATAAATGATACAAATATATATATATATATACAGTATATACATGGAAATAAACAAAAACTGTTATGTATGTTAGATGTGATTAATCGATTTGACAGCCCTAATATATATATATATATATATATATATATATATATATATATATATATATATATATATATATATATATATATATATATATATATATATATATATATATATATATATATATATAGAGAGAGAGAGAGAGAGAGAGAGAGAGAGAGAGAGAGAGAGAGAGAGAGAGAGAAATTAAAACATTCTTTCATTTTTAAAATAAGCTAAAATATTGCAATTGAAATATTAACTGGTGTTTTTCTTGTGTAGGTGATACAGAGAGACCATATGCCTTGTATGAAGCAGAGCAGCAAAGCAGGCCTTCATATTGGTCTGAATACCCCTCACCCAGTTACTGCACATCCATGCTTGGGCAGCCAGCATCCTCTTCATCACCTCCAGTTACTCAATCCTCTGAGCAATTCTGCCCCCGTGTGGTCAAAAGGCGTAACGCACCATCTCAAAGATCAGACAGAGAGGGTGAAATTACACCAATGTCCGCCTACCCAGGTGAGCAAACAAATATTTTTCATAACAGAAAATGAGAATCATTCAGTCTTGTCAGGATATATGACTTAGTACTGTTTGTTCTCCATCAGGATCTGGGCCTATACAGCTTTGGCAGTTTTTGCTGGAACTTCTGCTGGATTCTGCTTGCCACACTTTCATTAGCTGGACTGGAGATGGCTGGGAGTTTAAAATGTCAGATCCTGCAGAGGTAAGATTCATACCTCAACCAAAACACAACACATAGAGTCTCAAAACATCTTGACGATGTAAGCAAAAGAGCATTTGTTATCTTTACATCTGGCATTTTCACATTCTCTCAGTTGTTCTAAAGATAAAGATTGGCTTAACATATCCCTTGTATCCTCCAGGTGGCGAAGCGGTGGGGCCAGTGTAAGAACAAGCCCAAAATGAACTACGAGAAGTTAAGTCGTGGTCTGCGTTACTACTACCACAAAAACATCATTCACAAAACAGCAGGGAAGCGCTACGTCTACCGCTTTGTCTGTGATGTGCAAGGCATGCTTGGAAAAACGGCACACGAGGTCTTTGCAAGTCTAAACATCTCACCACCAAATGCAGCATCTCCACAATCTGTAAGCACATCCAGACCAGAGGAAAACACAGAGTCCTGGGCGCATTAGAGGAGAACATTTTCAAATGCCTGTATTGATCGAAAAAGAACTGTAAAACCAAGCCCTGGAAATAGTAACAACAAAGAAATAACTGACTGTTCCATTCAAAGATATGTACTTTAAACTGATGTGGACTTTTGAATGAGCAATATTTTGAATGTACAGCATTCAACAACAGATCTGAAATCAGCCATCAAATGCAGTTAGGTGCCTTTAGAAAACATTGTTAGCTACCTCTTTTGACGTTTGAACACTAATCTTGTAAATGTATTTTTTTTTCTTAAGTAAACTGATGTTTTTATATCAGATTGTGAATTCTTGTAAATAAATTGAATGTTACAGTATGTCTTTTCACAAAAATGTTGTTACTCGGTTTCATTTAGTCAAGTCACCTTTATTTTTATAGCGCTTTATACAATACAGATTGTTTCAAAGCATCTTTACAGTGATCAACAGGAAAATAACAATTCAATGATGCAAACACGTCAGCTACAGGTGAAGTGTGAATGAGTATTTATGGTATTCGACTCAATATATTTCGACTTAATAGATTGCTCAATATATTTACCCCTCTGGTGGTCTTCAGTCATTTTTGACCGATTCGTTTTTTTTGTTTTTTTTTAAATAAGTTTTTACTTCATTGGAATGGTACAAAACTTTTTAAAAGTTTAAAATTAAAAAATAAAATAAAATAAAATAAAAATAATGGACATGATTTGAAAAAGTTAAATGGTCCTGAAAAAAAATACTCACGCTTGTATTGTTGGAAATGAATGGGAGACGAATTTCATATAGTGGAAACTTTTGGTACTGCGTTCCATCGATGAAAACCCAATAGGATTTTCCCATAGTCTTTTGATTACCGCAAAAAACAAGCTCTGTGATCAACAAAAGTTTATGATAGGCTACTTACACATTTTGTCCATCAAAATAATTTTCACAGATGAACACAACTTTTATGAATTTCTGAAGCCTAAATGCAGTCGCCAGAAGTAAAAAGCTAAAGGTAAGCTATAAACAGACTACACCACATTCGCTCGACTTCAACGTCACCTTCATGAAGCTTCCGACAACTCTTTCAGTTTTTATAGTTTATAAGAGCACAATTTATAGTTAATAAGAGCACAATTATAAGCATAATAAGGTTGTAAAAGCGGACTGAGCCTACCTTTTTGGCGTGATGACGTTTAAACAGCCTCTGTAGCCACATTTAGCCACTTGTTAGCAACCGCCTTTTTTTAAGACACATAACAGCTTCCAAAAAATCCAGAGTGGGGTAATACCCCATTGAAATAAAAAAGCAGCACCAGAGGGTTAAAGACAAAGTGAAACAAACCTTCAGGCGAAACCAACATAAAACAGCCACTGTAAAGGCACGAAACATCTGTGCAACTATTAAAAAGCACCTGGATTTTTTTTAACGATCTCGGTATGGAAAACCAAAGGAAGAAAAAACCGCGCGTTCGACGAGCTACTGACAAATGGCATGTAAAGACAGAGCATTGCTGACAAAATTGTTCTACCTTTTTCATGGACTAAGTTGTACAAGCTTTTCTCTCCTCATCTGATCAAAATACCCCACAGATAATTTTTTATAGCATGTTAAAATTGTCACTTTTTGAGTTTGAGGAAAAACGCGCCATTTTTGTGTGTGTCCCTTTAAATGCAAATGAGCTGCTGTGCCCTGTCCCCTTTCTAGAAGAGGGCGGAGCTTCAAGAGCTCCTGTGTCGCTCAAATCCAAGTATAGGTCTCTGCAGGATAGTAATAGGCATTACCAGATCAGTGGGCGAGGCCATAAACTGAGGGGCGTTTTCCACTGCGTTACCTGATTTGCCCACGTCACAGTGTGGGTAGGGTTTAGGGGTGGGATCGGGTGAAGGGGATTTATAAACACCCATCCGTTTGAAAACACCCACAAATTTAGAAACACCCACTTTTGTTCCGCAGAGACCCCATACTCCCAAACGCCTTGCCCTGCTTATCAACAACAGAAAAATACCTCATGCAGACACGCACTGAAAATGTCTGAAACTGTTCAGCCTTTTATGCAGCTGATGTGAAGTAACTATCTACAGGTCATTGATTAGCATGTTCTGTCATAATAATCTGTAAATCGCTCATGTGGGAACTGTTGTAAGATGCCTACAGTCCAACATGGCCACATCCCCTTTGTTGTGTGTTGCCGGGGGCAGGGTTTATGTAAATTTTAGGGTTAGTGATGTCACTTATCCATGAATAAGCTTGTTGTAGTCCCTACCAGCCGTTTGTTTTAGTCCTTAAAAAGCGATTACTTTAGAAGAAAATATCTCCCCTTGCTTTAAACTTTGAGCGTCGTAACTTTGCAGATGTTGTTTATGCTCAAACAGCAACATTACACACTAACTAAAGTTAAAAAAGTGAAATCATAATCAACCACCCCTTTAATTGATTTTGTTGTGTGCTATATGAAACAATGAACAGACACACCCTCTAAAAATCTACAATGTGTTGAGTGACTTTTGTGTCTGTATTTGTAACCATTTGTTGTGTTTTAACGTTAACCCTAAAGCCTACTGTATCAAATTTCTAAGGCCTCTAAATTATTAACATGATAATTGTTTTACACAATCTACTACATTTACTTTTACTAGTTTATACTTTTTAGCAAGTAAAAGACCTTTTAGTCTAATTCTAAAACATTCCTCTTCTGTTCGTGGTACACGTTTCCTTTTGCTTTGAAATCTTTACTGATTTTTAAACATAAGAATAACTTATATTGTTAGTAATATTTCAAGATGAACACTTCCTGGACTGAAGTAACTTGGGTTAGGATCCATACAGTACTTTTTAGAAGAAAAAAAAAGGGTGGAGCAAGTGAGCTCCACAGAGAAAACCTCAAGTCAGCCACTGAAAATTAATTATTTTGGTCATAAAAGTAAATAATTACTACAGCAAACTGAAACTTATACAAGAGGAACCAGTGATGTGTGTGCATGTTAAACTTATAGATAAAACATACCAAAGTGCACTATCTTGTACCTCAGTATTTACAAGAAAGTGGATTGGAAATGAGGAAGGAAATGTTTCGAGTAGGTTGGAGGTCTAAAGACACTCCTTCATCTCGGCTCAAACGATAGGAGGTCTCTTTTTGCAGCGGTTCATCCTCCGCATATCAAAGGCCTCTAGAAGAGCCACGACACTTTGAGGAACCATGGGGAAATCTATTAAGGATCACCTGGAGAATGCTTTTGAGGATCTGGGGGAGGGAAATTTAAGAAAGTTTAAAGTCAAACTGCGCGATCGGAAGGAAGAACCGCGCGTACGACAAGCTACAATCGAAAAAGTTCAAGACGCTCTAGATCTCGCCGATTTAATGGTGAACACTTTCACATCGGCAGGCGCTGTGACTGTAACACTAGAAATTTTAGAGGTTATTGGCTGTAATGAATTGGCAGAGGAGCTCCGTCAGAACACAGGATACGGTAAGTAAACTATTATGAAAGAATACTAGCCTACAAAACTAATTTCAGAAGGAAGGCGTTTAAATCGGTAGCGTAGTCAACGTTTCTTGTGAAGAAACTGCCTGAATCTCAAGAAAACAAAAATAGGAGAAGAGTGCATATTTAGCGAATTTATGTATCAGGTTTTAATAATTAACCTAACCTATAAATAGCTGGAAACTAAACCAGTTCTTCAGAATGTATAACCGGTTCCATTTAAGGATTTTCAAGCGAATTGCATTTATGCTATTTTGTGCAAATAAGTGTTCCCCAAAAGTACGATTCGTTATGAATCAGAATCGAAAGCAGAATTGTTAAATTATTTAAGATTCCTATTTCTAATTGTGGGCTACTCTGAACTCAATTTTACTTTCAATTTCCTTTGACCTCCGTAACGCCCATTAAACACTTGTGCAATATTTTGAAGAGGAGAATAGTAATCTTAAGGTAGGGGAAATGTCAGTTATATAATCGGTATTAAAATTACAGGTGAATTCTTTATGAATATCCCAATCCATGTATAGTTTGTTGTGCACACGCTTTGAACGTGGAGATTTGCAGTAAGAGAATCATTAATTTCCACTTGTTTTTCAGCAGCAGTTGTTCCTCAACCAGGCCCGAGTGCTCCATCTGTTGGTGAGTAAGTCTAGGTTGGTAAGGTAGGTTTTAAATATCTTCACTCTTTGGTGAAAGACAATGAGTGCGTTCATATATAACCTAAAAAAAAAACAATATACAATTTGAGTTTTCTATAAAAGTTTCACAAAGCCCCAGGCAAATATCCTCAACTTCTGAGCATATATAGCCTACATACTTGTAATCTCAGGTTTCTGGTTGGAATGTCAAAACATAGGGGTGAAAAATATTATATGTTAGAATATGATTAATGATGTGTTCTGTTTTCTAGGCTTACCTGTGTTTCAGCCACGTGTGGATGTAGACGCAAGATCAGATCAGGGTCTGAAGGTTGAGCTTGCTCAGTCAGATGATTGGCACAGAGAATTGCAGGTTACTCCATGCAGCCAACAGTTTAAAAACAAAATACTTAGAGAAAATGGACAGGAGGCAAGTATTAATCAAGTATTATTCTATTCATCAAACGTTACAGGGGAACAAATAAAATAGTTAATGGTAATCATGCCTACACATCAGTAGTCTTTCTAGTGATACAACAGCATGAATGACAGTTGCTCAAGATTTCGATTACTGGTTGTGGTTAAATTCATCTCTTGGTTGTTTTTCTTAGATTTATGAAGCAAAAGACAAGTTTGCAAGAAAACGCCTTGCCCTGCTTATCAACAACAGAGATTTTGATGAGAAGGCTATGATCAGGAAAGGCGCAGAGAAAGATGAAGAGAACATGGAATGGTTGTTAACGGAGCTGGATTATCATGTTGTCAAGTACAAAAATCTCTCTGCACAGGTACATAAGAAAAACTGTCATTTGAAGACACATCTTATGAAATAATAGAGTTTTTTTACTGCTTAGAGAAACTGATCCAGATGGTACATACAGGTGCTGGTCATATAATTAGAATATCATCAAAAAGTTGATTTATTTCACTAATTTCATTCAAAAAGTGAAACTTGTATATTATATTCATTCATTACACACAGACTGATATATTTCAAATGTTTATTTCTTTTAATTTTGATGATTATAAATGACAACTAAGGAAAATCCCAAATTCAGTATCTCAGAAGATTAGAATATTGTGAAAAGGTTCAATATTGAAGACACCTGGTGCCACACTCTAATCAGCTAATTAACTCAAAACACCTGCAAAGGCCTTTAAATGGTCTCTCAGTCTAGTTCTGTAGGCTACACAATCATGGGGAAGACTGCTGACTTGACAGTTGTCCAAAAGACGACCATTGACACCTTGCACAAGGAGGGCAAGACACAAAAGGTCATTGCAAAAGAGGCTGGCTGTTCACAGAGCTCTGTGTCCAAGCACATTAATAGAGAGGCGAAGGGAAGGAAAAGATGTGGTAGAAAAAAGTGTACAAGCAATAGGGATAACCGCACCCTGGAGAGGATTGTGAAACAAAACCCATTCAAAAATGTGGGGGAGATTTACAAAGAGTGGACTGCAGCTGGAGTCAGTGCTTCAAGAACCACTACGCACAGACGTATGCAAGACATGGGTTTCAGCTGTCGCATTCCTTGTGTCAAGCCACTCTTGAACATCAGACAGCATCAGAAGCGTCTCACCTGGGCTAAAGACAAAAAGGACTGGACTGCTGCTGAGTGGTTCAAAGTTATGTTCTCTGATGAAAGTAAATTTTGCATTTCCTTTGGAAATCAGGGTCCCAGAGTCTGGAGGAAGAGAGGAGACTCACACAATCCACGTTGCTTGAGGTCCAGTGTAAAGTTTCCACAGTCAGTGATGGTTTGGGGTGCCATGTCATCTGCTGGTGTTGGTCCACTGTGTTTTCTGAGGTCCAAGGTCAACGCAGCCGTATACCAGGAAGTTTTAGAGCACTTCATGCTTCCTGCTGCTGACCAACTTTATAGAGATGCAGATTTCATTTTCCAACAGGACTTGGCACCTGCACACAGTGCCAAAGCAACCAGTACCTGGTTTAAGGACCATGGTATCCCTGTTCTTAATTGGCCAGCAAACTCGCCTGACCTTAACCCCATAGAAAATCTATGGGGTATTGTGAAGAGGAAGATGCGATATGCCAGACCCAACAATGCAGAAGAGCTGAAGGCCACTATCAGAGCAACCTGGGCTCTCATAACACCTGAGCAGTGCCACAGACTGATCGACTCCATGCCACGCCGCATTGCTGCAGTAATTCAGGCAAAAGGAGCCCCAACTAAGTATTGAGTGCTGTACATGCTCATACTTTTCATGTTCATACTTTTCAGTTGGCCAAGATTTCTAAAAATCCTTTCTTTGTATTGGTCTAAGTAATATTCTAATTTTCTGAGATACTGAATTTGGGATTTTCCTTAGTCAGTTATAATCATCAAAATGAAAAGAAATAAACATTTGAAATATATCAGTCTGTGTGTAATGAATGAATATAATATACAAGTTTCACTTTTTGAATGGAATTAGTGAAATAAATCAACTTTTTGATGATATTCTAATTATATGACCAGCACCTGTATAGCTTAAATGTTTGTCTAATTGTAATTGTACTCTTGATTTATTTAATTGAATTTATTTGATTGGCAGAAAATGAAGCAAGCAGTCAAGAACTTTGCTCTACGTGAGGAACATGTACATTCAGACAGTACCTTTGTGGTTATAATGTCCCACGGAAAGAGGGATGCCATTTTGGGTGTCCATTATCATAAAACAGACAACCCCACTGATACTTTCCCTGTTGATGATATCTACTGTCAACTGAACTCTGAGAATTGTCCAGCTCTGCGTAACAAACCAAAGATTATTCTTATCCAAGCCTGCAGGGGAGGTATGAAACTGACTTAGAAATACAATTGCTCACCATTGATTGTAGTCCTGTTTGAAGAAGTCTTACTCACTCTTAACCAAATCTCTGTTCAGGGGAGCATGGGCGAGTGTGGGCCAGTGATGGTGAGCCTGAGGATCCAATGGAAATAGAGGGCGATGACTTTGTGCACAAGGAGAAAGATTTCATTTCTCTGATGTCCTGTACCCCGGGTAAAGTGCACCTTTTTCTTCTAAGAGTGCATATTTAGATTGTATAAGAGAGAAAATTATTTTATATAATTTATATATTTGTAATTTTAAATTATGTTTAAAACTATGTAAAATTACAAACAATATCTGTAAATTAACAACTTGACTATTACTTTAAGGATTATATCATTAATGACAAATTACAGTAATTCTATTTTTTTTTATACAGGGAAATTACTGTATTATGTATACAGTATTTTTTTCTGTTTTCTTAAATTACATACAAATTTCTGTAAAATTATAGAAATAATCTGTAATTAAATATGTAGCTCATTGTATTAAAGGTTTATGTCCATACTAACAATTTAACATTATTCTTTGTAATTTTAAAGTAAATCTTATTAGTTTTATATTTACACTGTAAAAAATAAAATCGTTAAAAAAAATGGTCAAATGACTGGCAGCTACAGCTGCCAAACAAAAAACGTAAAAATAAAGTAAAATATCTTAATTCAAATAAAGTGCAAAAACAATCATTTTACAGAAATTTACATTAAAAGTTTTAGAGAAAACACTGTTATTTTACAGATTTTTCCTTATTTAAATTAAGATATTTTACTTTAATTTTAAGGTCTTTGTTTGGCAGCCGCTGCTGCCAGTCATTTGACTGTCTTTTAATGATTTTTTTTTTTTACTGTGTAGTTGAAGATGTTTCTCAGTGTAAAACCAGTTCACTTTTTTAATGGACCTTAAAGCCATGCATGGAATCATGGCTAACCAAAAATATTTTGCATGAACCCACTTATTTATGAATAAGTTCCACCACTACATGCTATACACAATATCCATTTCATTATTGAGGAAAGTCTGAAAGCTCCTAACGCCACTTCTGAAATCTTTCTACAGAAACTAAATCTTACAGACATGTTCAAAATGGAACGTTTTATGTCCAATACATTGTGGATGTGTTCACAAAGCATGCACATGAGGATCACATTGAGGAATTGTTCAGGAAGGTAAATCAAATGCTTCTGCAAGAGCAACTTTTATGAATTATGTTTCTTTGAAAAGGTCAAAAGTATTTTTCTGTGTGTACACTGCCATTCAAATGTTCTTTTCATGCCACAGATGTTTATTGTGTTCTCCTTTTACAGGTTATTAGATGTTTTGACAGCTCGGATATTGGGGGGAGCTACAGGCAAATGGCATGTAAAGACAGAGCATCGCTGGCAAAGTTATTTTACCTGTTCCCTGGAATCTGATAGCCAAGTTGTACATGCTTTTCTCTCCTTATCTGTGAATTCCATAGACATGTGCCTTTGCATCCCCAGCAAATCCTGAAAAGTCTTTCCAGATGAATGAAAAAATAGTTCTTTCAAAAAAAGAAAAACCTTTAAACAACTTTTTCCCAAATGAATTGATTTAAGTGGCATGAAATCTGAAGAGTTCTGATACATAATAGTCAGTTTTCTCACAAACATTACTTGATTTGTGCTATATGAAACCATGAACACACCAGACACACCCTCTAAAAATCTACAAGCTGTTGAGTGACTTGTTTGTATCTGTAACATTTGTTGCCTGAAGTGTTTTAAATTCTTTTAGTTTAACTTTAACCCTATACTGTATCATATTTGACAAGCACATTTTTAAGACCTCTGAATTATCAACATGATCAAAAAGTTGATGATAAACCTGTTTTACACAATCACATGCCTTCTATCGTCTGATTTATATGATTGTTTATACTTTTTTATCAAGTAAAATACCTTTTAGTCTAATTCTAAAAAAATTCCCCTTCAGTTGGTACATGTGTCCATTTGCTGTGAAATCTTTACTGATTTTTAAACATAATAATAACTTTTATATTGTTAGTAGTAATATTTCAAAATGAACACTTCCTGGATTGGAGAAACTTGAGTTAGGATCCATACTTGACTTATTTTTTATTTATGATACATCAGGAATATTTACACAACAGTTGAGACAAATGAGATAAAGATTTTTTTGCTAATGTTCTTTTATAACAGCTAGAGCTATAATAAATGCATTGCATTAGATTATAAAATAAGGATAGCACAGGCACACCTTTCAAAAAAACAGGTATCGCAGTACATTGGAAAACAGTTTTGTTATAAAGTACCCTCTTCCAAAAAATGCTGCCTGTGAAGAACAACTTAAGTTGTTGACTGACTTGGCATTGAAGAAGTAAAGCTTCTGCATTAGTTTCTAACAACAGTGTGAAACTAGCAACGGTTTTAGGAGGGTGGAGCAAGTGAGCTCTACAGAGAAAACCTCAAGTCAGCCACTGAAAATGAATTAGCCCTACTTTTGGTCATAAAAGTAATTCATTACTTATACATGAGGAACCAGGGATGTCTCTGTGCATTTGCTGTATGATATAGTTTTCATTGTTTCATTGAATCCTCTTTCTATTTTTTGGATCATGAACAATGCCTGCACATTATGCCTTTCTTTCAGGTACAAAGGTCAATTGCTGCTTCAGTTAACAGCAAATCTAGCTTTTTGCCAGAGTTAGTTATGCCAACATACAGCACAAACGGTGCAAGCATTATATTACAAACTTCTAGTTAAAACATACCAAAGTGCACTATCTTGTACCTCAGTATTTACAAGAAAGTGGATTGGAAATGAGGAAGGAAATGTTTCGAGTAGGTTGGAGGTCTAAAGACACTCCTTCATCTCGGCTCAAACGATAGGAGGTCTCTTTTTGCAGCGGTTCATCCTCCGCATATCAAAGGCCTCTAGAAGAGCCACGACACTTTGAGGAACCATGGGGAAATCTATTAAGGATCACCTGGAGAATGCTTTTGAGGATCTGGGGGAGGGAAATTTAAGAAAGTTTAAAGTCAAACTGCGCGATCGGAAGGAAGAACCGCGCGTACGACAAGCTACAATCGAAAAAGTTCAAGACGCTCTAGATCTCGCCGATTTAATGGTGAACACTTTCACATCGGCAGGCGCTGTGACTGTAACACTAGAAATTTTAGAGGTTATTGGCTGTAATGAATTGGCAGAGGAGCTCCGTCAGAACACAGGATACGGTAAGTAAACTATTATGAAAGAATACTAGCCTACAAAACTAATTTCAGAAGGAAGGCGTTTAAATCCGTAGACAAAGTAGCTACTAGAACCTAAGTTTTCTTTCGTTCTTGTGAAGAAACTGCCTGAATCTTAAGAAACCATAAAATGGGAGAAGAGTGCACATTTATCGAAGTTAGGCTATCTATCATGTTTGAATAATTAGTCTATAAATAGGCCTAGTTGGAACCCAACACCAGTTCTTCAGAATTTAGAACCGGTTCCATTTAAAAGTAAAACGGAAAGGCTTTTCATGCGAATTGCATTTCCTTTTTTCTCCTTTCTTTCTTTCTTTCGTTCTTTTTTTTGAAAAAGAATCAGAATCGTCAAATTATTTACGATTCCGTAATTGTACTCTAGACTTGAACTCAATTTTACTTTCAATTTCCTTTGACCTCCGTGTAACGCCCATTAAACACTTGTGCAATATTTTGAAGAGGAGAATAGTAATCTTAAGGTCGGGAAAAGGTCAGTTATATAGTCGGTAATAATAATTGCAGCTGAATTCTTTATTGCATATTGAGGTTTGAATGTGAAATGTGCAGTAAGATAATCATCTTGTTTTTCAGTAGCTCCAGTTGTTCCTCAACCAGGCTCGAGTGCTCCATCTGTTGGTGAGTATTAGTCTAGTGTTTTTAATGTAGGTTTTAAATCTATTCCCTCTTTGGTATAACTTCAAATATAACCTAATAAAAAAATCACAATACATAGAACATGAACTCCATCAGTATCCTCACAATCTGACCACATGCACATTTCATCTCTTTCATAGAGCACTTCATCGATAAGAATTGGAAAGACCTGATCAACCGAGCTAATAACGTGGACGCCATCCTAGATGAACTTCAACAGAAGAAAGTCATCACACACGAGGATTACAGTAACATTCGTGCTGAGAAAACCCCACAAAATAAGATGAGAATGTTATTAACAGGCCCAATTAGATCTGCTGGCACTAAAGGAAAAGATGCATTATATGAAGCTCTCATGGAGACACAGTTGTTACTAATGCAAGACCTTGGGGCTCAGTGAAAATGAATTCCATCACACTGGATGTTTTTCTTTTAAAATACCTTTTGTCTCCTTTACTAGTATATGGGATGCATAGTATATGGGAAACACTTAATTTCCCACTGGCTAAGTTTGAATGTTGTTTCCCCTGCTTTGTTTATTGGTTTTTCCAAGCAGGCAACCTGTCACAAAATTATGGGTAGAACAAAAATCATTTCATCTTTATTGAGGATGAAAAAAACTTGTCTAATGTTTTAAGAAAAATCATCTTTGCTTATTTATCTTTTTATCTTCAGTCAATAAACAACCATGTCAAGAAACCAGATGTTTGTTTCTTTTCTACAAACCCTTTTAGTGTCTTCAGAAGTTTATTCAGACTCTTTATATTCCTGATTCAACTTTGCATATAAAATCTTGTTGATACAATGTTGTACCTGTTTTATTGCCATGTGGTTTATTAATCATTCTGCATTAGCTCAGTCAATGCAATGCTATAGAAATGTCACTAGAAATACCCAGAGGTTTGTAACATAGAGCTATGTATCAAATATATTAGCATTAACATGGTAAACCTATAGTGTCTATTCACTGTAAAATGAATAAGTCATCTAACCAAAACAAGTTATTCTAAATACACACCATCACAAGGGTCCTTCGAGTCAATAAGTCTGTGAAAACAAAAGGTATAAATAAGGTATAAATACCTCAGCAAGGTATAAATAACTTTGTACACTGGTAGTCAAACATTTGGAATATTTTTTAATGTTTTGAAAGAAGACTCTTCTGCTCACCAAGACTAAGTTGATAAATAAATAAAAAATAACGGCAACATTATGAAATATTACAGTTTAAAATAAATGTTTTCTATTTTAATATATTTTTTTATGTATTTTATTCATGTGATGCAAAGCTGAATTTTCAGCATCATTACTCCAGTCTTCAGTGTAATCCTTCAGAAATCATTCTAATATACTGATTTAGTGCTCAGTTTTTATTGTTGCTCAATTATTAATAATGGTTCTTAATATCAAATTTTTGTGGAACCTCTAATAGGATTCTTTGATGAATAGAAAGTTCTTTTATTATATTATTTACTGTCACTTGAATCAATTTACTGTGTCCTTGTTGAATAAAAGTATGAAATTCTATTTTTAAAAAAGTTCAAACTTACCCCAAACTTTTAATGGTAGTGCATGTGTGTATCACAATTTCCACAAAAATATGAAGCAGCACAACTTTTTTCAACATTGATAAAAAGAAATGTTTCTTTAGCAGCAAATCAGCATTTTATGATTTCTGAAGGATCATGTGACACTGGAGACTGATGCTGAAAACTCAGCTTCGCATCACAGGAGTAAATTACATTTGAAAATATATTCAAAATATAAAACAGTTTTTTAAAATTGTAATATTTCACAATATTACTGTTTTAATACAAAGTTATGTCATGAAACTCTAGATGGTGCAGGCTAATAGGTCATTTAACTACCTGTTCATAACCATATAGTCATCTTTATAGGGCACAGCTGATTGGTTCCTGTTGTATCAGTAGCCAATGAGCCTTAGCAGTGCAGCGCGCTTTCAGGAACTCTCCACCTTCCCCAGTTTCACCTGTATAGATCTGCTATGGGTATTTCATGTACACTAGATTGTACAGCAGCAGCATGTCTGTCTTGCTCACAGCAGCGTGTCGTGTATGTATTGGCAGTAGCAAGTCCCATACTTGCTCTGCAGCAACAGCAATAAAAGCAGCAGCATAGCAGATCTATTCCACCAAGACCAAACATATTAACATTGTCATACCCATTACCATGCCAAACACTCCAAGAGTTGTCATGACAGAACTGTATTTTTGTCAAATAAATGCAGCCTTGGTGGAAAGAGACTTTCAAAAACATTAAAACATCTTAATTATTCCAAACTTTTGACTGCTACTGTATATGTTGTGTGAAATAAACTGGTGCAAAAAAAGTAAGCCTTACTTGTTTTGAGAGCGTGCAGCTTTTCTGCCCTCTCGAACTTCGTTCTCATCATAGATCTTCTTATAGCAGTAAATCAGCACTCCAATCATCCACAACTGCAGGACTACGATCAACACGTACATCATGATCTCAGAGATTACAGCTGTCAGCTCAGGGTTAGCTGGGGGAGCAACAAATTCAGATATTCAAATTACTAGTTAAAATGCAAATTTGTTACCTGTGAGTGGGACTTGAATGAGTCTCACCTTTTTCCACAACTGTGAGTTCCACCTCTTTGCTTATTATCACATGCTCCTCGTGTATAGAAAGGTACAGCGTGCGGTGGAAGGTACAGAGGTAAGTCCCAGTGTCATTATATGTGACATTGTGAATTGAGATGGCACCAATTTGCACATCCTTTGTCCACAGAGTCCCTTGCCACTCTAATCTTCCCTCAAAATTTTCATGAAGAATAGTGGGGAAAGGATATTCATACTGGAAAATCTGAGAGGGACAGAGATATTGTGTCGATATTAATAATATTAGACGTGTCTTTAAAGATCTTTTCAGTTCATTTAAATTGAGTAATGTTCTACTGTATGCTTTGCTGTACATTCTTAAAAATAAAGGTGCTTCATTGGCATTGATGGAACATTTCCATTGGTTCTTTTTAGAACTCTTCAGCTGAAAGGTTCTTTGAGGAACCCAAAATGGTTCTTCTATGGCATTGCTATGAAGCCCCCTTTTGGAACCTTTATTTTTAAGAGTGTAAAGCATTTACTGAAGATCTATATACTGTATGTTAAGCTGACAACAGGTTTTCTGATCTATATAATCTCTGTACTAACATGGATAAACTCCTCAGTTCCAGCTGGTTTGAAGTGCCAGTCCACAGTAGCAGAACCTGGCACTTCTTCTCTTCTTTTGCAGGAAATGCAACCCAACAGAAAGCTTTCTCCAGCCACAGCCTCTGTCATGGAATCCACTTCGGCACATCCAGTTTGGCCCTGTGGCACTAAAACGAGACAAGCAAGAAAAACATATGCAAGATTATTATAGTTCAGATCAGAAGCAAAGGTGACATATGGCAGTGGGTCATAGATTATCAAGACTAGAAGAAAGTGCAAAAGTCTAATATTGTTTTTGTTATAAATTATTATTATTTGCTTATCATGCATCTTCAATTTAAATATTGAAAATGTTACGTTGAGCAATAAATCTAAAGATAAATGTAAATGATAAATGATCTTACATGGAAACACTACACTAAACCTGAATAAATTGGCAAAACTCCAAAAAAAAATTAGGCAATCAGTTGCCTCCAATTTTTTAAATTAAGAAATGTAAAGTTTAAGTACAAGCAGAACTTTTATTTTGTAATCATACATTTTAATTGCTCTGAATTTAAAATATATTTGAGTATGCTAATTCATGCAATTAACTTAAATGCAATCTCAAATTTTTAGTAGTGGAAACTTGACTAGCTTTAACTAACTAATTTTATAAATGCCACCTTGTTAATTTTTTACACAACGCTTTGGTAGCATTAGCATAGCATAGCACTTGCTGAATGAGGACAGCAATATAAAACATTTAACATATCTGTTCTCAAACTAAGGTCATGCTCCACTCGTCACAATGACAAAAAATCAACATAAAAGAAACTCTTTTAAACTAGCATAACAAAACATTAAACACTACTAAATCTCCCACTCACCGGTAATCTTGCACAAAAATCATAATATAACACTTAATTTTGCCATTTACTATCCCTTTTGAGTGTCATGGCAAAGCATGCTGGGAAATAGAACTCCCGGCCCAGTTTCGGTTAAATTTAAGTCTAAAAGAAACATGTTCATAAAACTCAAAACAATGAAACAATTCAGAAATGTGTCAGTTTTGAGAACTCAAAAGAAAGTTCTAAATACTCATAAAAGTTAATTTGTTTGAACTAATTTGTTTAATTTGAGTTGACTCAAACCAATTATTTATTTTGAGGGTTTACAGTGAACATTCTATAGCAGCAGAAAACTAGGGATGTTATTAATGCAGCCTAATACATTATGACAAATAAGGAACATCTGATGCTGTAGGCTATAATCCACTCAAGAATTATATAATGATTATTATAATGCCCTCTAAACAATTGTATTATTTTAAATAATTTCACACTAGCATGTTACCTTACCTTGAATTAAAAAGGCGCAGAGAGCCAAAACTGAAATCATTCCCACAGACATTTCCACAGTTCACGCAGCTGTATGAACTGATGGATTAATAAATTGCTTCCTTGAAATAGCGTGTCCCACGTTTCTATTTTCTTCTTTAGTATCACAGTTTCTTAAACATTATGTGCTCAACAGCCCCATTTCCTCTCATTTTCAATCCAAAACGCATCGCATTTGCGCTCTTCAATTAATTATAGTAAAACATTACATTTAAACATAGCTAATGCTTCAGCCTTCAAATGATTTCAAGAAAAGCATTGAAAGTTTTCAAATTATATAACGTCACACTAAAAAACAGATCGTGTCTTGCGGCTGACTTTAACGTGTGGGGGAGCTAAGTATAGACCGTGTGAATCCTTGTGCTTGCAACTCAACACGGAATTTGAGAAGTGAGATTTCGGACGAGCGGCGTCCAGTTGCTATACGATCACCGAATAATCACATGGCATGCCGTTTTAACATTTAGTCCCTTCAACTATTTTCTATTTTATGTTTCTACTTGACTTTTAATACTAGTAGCAAATAATCCAATAGTTCTTATTCAGTTACAAATTGCATTGAATTATGAATAGCTATTCCAAAAACACATAGTTTGTATTTATTAAATACTAGTAGACATACATATTTATAAGATGCTAACAGACAGACAGTTAACAGTTCCTCCTGAACCAAATCAATGAGCTTATGCTGCATTCACAGTATGTCCTAATTGTAATTATGAGATGACGTTCCTACCCGGAGCTGTTCTTGGACTCTGAATTATGCGCTTGTATATGGTAATACTATTAATGGCAAAATGAATCTGCAGCAATCAGATGGTACAGGTCTATTTAAGTTGTTTACGTGCATTATTATTGTAAGGGTATACACCGCTTAGCAGAGGTTGGGATCTCATACTTTCAAAGCTAGCTTGCTATTGCTAGCCTCTCCGAAATTGCCTAGCCTTTAATGACTAATAGGGATGTAATGATTCACCCAACTCACGATGCGATAAGATTCACGATACTCATTTCACAATAAGACTTTCTCACGACTTTTTTAACAAAATGAGATTTAAGACAAGTTATAAAATAAAAGTGTCCTTTTATTTCTCAGACAAAATTCTGCATATTTCTTTGTAAAATGTAAATATATATTTGATGTCAAATAATAACTCAATTTAAATTTTAAAGCAAATCCTTAAAAAGTCCCTTCAAGGAGAGGAGGTTGTTTCAGCTTCTTCACCCTCATCCTGCACTAGGAATAGCAGAAATAAAAAGACTACAACAGTGTCAGGGGTTTCACATTGTTATAAAGGCAAGATTTCAATTATAATTTGTATCATTACACTTGCAAGAGTTAGAAAAACAGAACACATTTAGATAAATATGCCATGATAATCAACAAATTATTGAAAGTCAAAATGCGATTTAAATGAGTCAGCGTAAACTACGCGCTTGCCGTCGCCATGCTTCTGTTTGACGGCGCGTGCATACGGCTCGCGCCCAACTTCCATATGAATGAACTGAAAATTTGTTTATTTCACTCTTCTTTGCGCCAGTGTGCACGACACAGTCCGTACTTGCTCGTTGCTATCGTGCCTGTAAAGTGAGGTTACAGTTTATAGTTTCAGCGTCCCTGCTGTTTAAAACATGTATTGCGATTCGTTTAACATCTCAACCGACTTGAATCGTCACACATTTGAATCGATTTTCAACCATCTTCGACTGAATCGTTACATCCGTTACATGACTAATGGCGAGTTCACACTGGACGATTTTAGCACAGATTTTTGCGCAATTGCAGACAAATGCTCAAAATCCGGCAATTGCTTGTTGAATATGGAAGGCAGTCTGGCGGAAGCTAGATATTTGACTTTATAACATTCTAAATATGGATGTTTTTCTTACACAAGCGCATCACTTCGCTTCAGAAGGCCTTTATTAACCCCCCGGAGCCGTGTGGATTACTTTTATAATGGATGAATCCACTTTTTTGGGCTTCAAATTTTGGGCTGCCATTCACTGCCATTATAATGCTTGGATTAGCCAGGACCTTTTTTAATATAACTCTCATTGTGTTCATCTGAAAGAAGAAAGTCATATACACCTAGGATGGCTTGAGGGTAAGTAAATCATGAGGTACTTTTCATTTTTGGGTGAACCATCCCTTTAAGGATTAAGTGTTGAAATGGCTTGCCACATTAAATCAGCACAGGGGCCTATAAGTTGTTTTTGAATGTCAAAATTCTCGGAAATCATCTTTATATTTTTAGTTAGACCTAAAGAATGAACATTAAATATACAAAATAAACAAGTTAGTAGTTATGTTGTGGCTTATAATGAGACAATTTCAGGGACCATAAGCCTGTAGTCAAGGACATTAATAAGATCTAGCCCTGATCCATTTGTGTTGTTGTGGTTAGTGCTTTTGAAAATTAACACGTAGGCTATATGTAGAAAATTATTATAATAGCCTATAGCTCCTCTCATATAAAATCTCCATTCTAAAATAACATTTGCATACTCCTCCTTTGTTAGACAGATGTACACCCCAGTCACAACGTTCTGACATAAACGTTTATTATAATAGCTTTCATGTGAAATCATAAGTAAAAAAAAAAAAATAAAACATTTATTAAGCATAAGTGTTGATAGCTAGTAAAGGTGTATATGGCTTTTTTGTGATGTCACAGGGGACATACAACAGAGTCGACATGCAAAATAATTTCTGCAGAATTTGACTGACAAATGAGTGAAGGCCTTTTCAAAAAGGCTAAAGTCTATTCTATAAAAGGAGAGCTGTAAAGATTTACAAGCTTAAATGATTCTCCCTGAGGAAATGTTGGCCTATACATTTTTTGTATATACCTAATACATGCAGCATACCTGTCAAAAGTTTGGAAACATTAATATTTGAATGTTTTTGAAACAAGTCTCTTATGCTCACTGAGGTTGCATATTATTTATAAAAAAAATTAAAATACAGTAAAAACTACAATATTGTGAAATATTATTATTATTTTATTAAAAGAATTATTAAAAGAACTGTTTCATTTTAATATATATTTTAAAATGTAACTTATTGCTGCGATGACAAAGCTGAATTTCTTTTAGCATCATTACATTTAGCATCATACAGTCTTCATTGTCAACATATTCTAAAATTATGATGCTGAAGAAACATTTCTTGTTATTATTGATGTTGAAAACAGCTGCTAAATATCTTTCAGGATTCTTTGATGAATAGAAAGTTCAAAAGAACAGCATTTATTTGCATGTGTCAAATAGAAATCGTTTTTTTAAACATTATATTGTGACTTTTGATCGATTTAATGCATCCTTGATGAGTATTCATTTCTCACTTTTTAGATTAATAAAACTATTATTTTAAATTGTAATAATATTTCACAATATTACATTAAATGCAGCCTTGGTGAGCATAAGAAACTTCTTTCAAAAACATTGAAAAATTGTAATGTTTCCAAACTTTTGACAGCTACTGTAGGCTATTATTCACAATTTTGCTAACACTTCACAATGTGTGACATCACTGTAATGTTCATAAAAAAAAAAGAAAGATGTATAGTTTTTTTATATTGAAATTGTTGAAGTTTTAAAATGTTAAAATGCTGTGTTTATGTAGTGAAGCAGCTTTATTTTGCTATGGTTTATCATGTAACTCCTCTGTTTTCTTGTCATGGCACTGATGCAGTGTCAGTTTACTTAGTCTGGAGCACAAGGACATTTCATTGGAGAGCAAGGTTAACACAATCTTCCCTAATTGTAAATTATAATTCCACTACCTCATAAATTATTATTAAAAACGTTTTTTTATATACTTTGTGTTCTGACATCAAATGTTTAATAAATAAAGACAATGAATTCTGTTTTTTCCTTATTCAAACCAGTGTCCTTCAGATCTGGCACGTGTGTTAAGGTAAAATATTTACAGTGACATGGCATGTCATGTCAGATTGCGCCAGAGGTTTACTGAGTAACTGACAAACTACTACGGAGTGAAGGTTGTTTTGGTCCCTCGAGCGTCAAGCGCACCCTCCCCAAACACAACCACAGCACGCAAAGCGTCCCACTTGATTTCCTTGCCGACTCCCACGAGCTGGTGAACTTTTATATTTAGCACCGCTCGAGTTTCCAGATGCCCATTCAGTGCCAGCAGACGTACAGCAACACAACCCTATGGAATCTCTCCACTACTCCAACACAACTCATAAAATCAGACGACTCACAGGCACGAGTCACGACCATAGACTGTAAAAAGGTCACGAAACAGGACACACAGAGTGAGCAAGTGTTGAAACCCTGCCACATTCGAATTAAGAGGTGAGTCAAGGTTATTTCATATTTTATAAACGAGACGTTCCCGCGGAAACCAAATTGACAGGAAAAACTGTTCTGGAGCATCAATAGCATACATACATCAAATAATCTATACGGAAACATGTGTAGCCTAATGACGTAAATCTGAGGGAAGGTTCAGGAGATGGTTTTGTTTTTATACGATTTTTAACAATATAGTCTGTAGCCTATATTCAGGTAAGGTTATAGGCTACTATGGGATGGACGGTCTGTGTAAAGTGTCTGTGTTTTTCTTTAGCCCTTTAAAGCAAGGTGAACCTATTCTTGGCGAGAAACGGGCTGAAAGAACAGTGATCGAGTCCAGAATAATGATTAATAAAAGCTGTAAAACAAGCATTCAAGGTAAGTGGATATATAATACTTCACTTTTTTAGAATTTCTACTATATTGTTACCAATCTAAATGTTTAAACCATCATTGTTGGACTCCCATATTATTAAGGTATCCCTCCTCTTTTTGAGTTGATGTTAAACGCGCTACACTTAATATCCTGGAGAGGGCGCAGTAAGCAAATAAATCAGGTCAGCCTGGAAAATATTAGTTTTAATGGAACATCGACGACAGATACTTATTTGATAAAATTAACTATAGTATAGGAATATTTAATATTTTATCTTCATAAGCTTATTTATTAATTGAAGCCTATACATTTTATTGGCTTTTTGATGAATTGGTTATTTTTATTTCTCTTAATAAGGCGTTGGTAATGTGAACCGTCTTATTCCATATTCATTTCTGTATTTTTAAAACATTTTAAAGCCGTTTGAAATGAACTATTTGTGTACAGGCCTGTTAATACACAACGCCAAAACACCCGTTACTTTTTGTCTGCGCACGCTGAAGAGCCTTTTGATGGATTCTCTCTCGACTGTACCATTAAGTAAACCGGGAGGGGGTGTATATAATTAAGTATAATTTTCATGAATTATTGTCTTCCGCTTTGAGCCGTGTTTTAATGGCCGTGTTTTAATGTCGACGATGTTCATATGTATTATTTTCATCATGTGAGTTCAAACTTTAACTTACTTAAGTCACAAAGCGTCATTGTACTTGTCTTGGCGTCTGAATCTACCCCCGTCAACTTTTGCCCGTCGCATTGGAAACTGTTCTCTATCTTACTATCTCTTCGCGTAGCATTTAAACTTAGGGAAAGTTCGTATACATTAAATGTTATAGATACATAATTTTAAGAGGCATATTTTAGACCAAACTATGAGCTCATCACCTAGTCCTGTGAGTAGGATTTTGGTATGGCGGAAAGGCGATTTAACGGATAAGAAAAAGTAAACAGAGGACCGTTTTCTCTCCCACCGGTATCATTAGCATGCTAGCCAACTAGCAACTAGTATTCTCCCCAACTGTCTGAATAGTACAGCTGACCGGTTCGTTAGCACTGCTAACGCCTATCATGGTTTGTTTACTGCAGTATGATTTGACATTTACGCATTTCAGCGTATGTTATGTTGTCCCGAAATAGTTAAACAGAAATAAATAATTAGAAAACAGCGGCTTAATTTGAAAACTGGCGACGAAAGCTACTTTTTTGTTAGCTTGCCGGCTAAATTAGGGGTGCTGATGTGTTCTTGCGAAAAAGTGGATTTTAACATCACCCCTCGTACTGTCGCCCGTCTGGTGTATGAGGCCGAACAGGAAAAAAACAATGGGGGTAACTCGTCCAATGGAAGGTAGGAATTATTATTATTATTATTAATATTCTTCTTCTTATTATTATTAATTAAGTTAGACTTATTTGTATTTTATTAGGTTCATAAAGTATCTGCCATTGATGTCCTTAATTTGACTATAAAATCACTTTTATTTATTGCACTGTGGTGGTTTTTACACTTATCTGTAAGTGAAAGTGTTAATAGCTCTAGTTTGATTTGTTCAAACAAAACCTGGACATGATTTAGCTTGTTCAAACAGGAAAGTAAATAAAGTGGTAGATCTTGTCCCTGCCTTTGATAAATGGCTGTCAGTCTTGTTCTGAAGCCTATGATGAAACACTTCAGTATGAGGTTTTCAGAGGAATTTGTATGAATCTGCAAATAACCAGTAAGTTTTACACAATTTCTTAATCATTATAAAGGTCAGGTTTGATAACTGCTGATTTTGTTATGTTGTCAATCCCTTGGTGTGATAGAATATGCTGCTACTATTTTGTTTCGCTTTTTTATTTTGCGAATCGCTTGATTCTTATGGTAATTTCTTTGAGTTCAGGAAGGCATCTTTGCTCTGAAAGAAAGTGAACAATAAAGAGGACACACTGTGTAGCTCTTGTATTGTTGTGGTTGATTTGTCTCAGCATGGCTCACCAGCTTGTGGTACCACTGACAGGAAAAAAAGACCTAGAGCTCTGCTTAAAACAGTGCTTCGTTGTGGGAACTTTTTCTTCTTCACCCACAGTAAACACTATACATGTGCACAAATGGTAGAAGGTAAAAGGTAAACATAAAAAAGCGGATAGTCAGGTGAGGAAAGAAAACAGGTTTTCAATTTACATGTGTCTTGCCATCGCATGAACAAAATGTGTTCAACAACATGATAAAATCAAATAATACAGTAATAAGTTTATAAGCACTTAGCAGCTGTTAAAAATTCACTAGGTATTTCATTATGTTTTCTATTGGATTTAGAACTCAAGTTTAATTGAAGGCAGTAGTATACATAAGAAAACTAAACCATAAAAAGTGCAGGTTTCGGTTCACCTCTTTTTTTTAATTGAGTCTGCAACCTTCATGTTAACAGCCTTGTTAAATAGAGGTGTTTTTCAAAGCATTAAGGTGGTAAATGACAAACAATCAGTTGAGCGATGATGGCTACATTGTACTGTAAACAGCCAACGGTTACTCCACCCATACATTGATAACAGCTTACATGTATTAAACACCACTTAGCCGGGTAGTCAAGTTGTTGTTGTTGTATGATTTTATGTTTGTGTTCTCTGGATCTGCTCCGTCAATCTCAATCTCATTTAGAGGAGTTATACCATAAGAATATGGGAGAATATAGTCCAACAAAACCATTGACACTGCTAAATAACATGGAATTAATTTTATTTATTTATTTATTTATAATAATAAAAAAAGGTTTTCTAATTATGTGGAAATATATGGGGAATGCAATACAATGACCATTTCAAGGAAACTACAGTTAACAGTTTGGGGTCAGTAAGATTGTTTTTGGAAAGAAATACAAAAACATTAAGCAGCACCTCTGTTTTCAATATTGAATGATAAGAATTGTTTTTGAGCACCAAGTCAGCATATTAAAATGCTTTTCGAAGGATCATGTGACACCTAAAACTTAATTCCATTACAGAAATTAATCCGATTTTTAAATATATTAAAATAGAAAAGTCATTTTATATTACTGTTTTTATTGTATTTCTTATCAAATAAATGCAGCTTTGATGAGCATCAGAGACTTTTTTCAAAAACATTTTAAATATCTTACCGACTCCAAACTTTTGAATGGTAGTATACATATACAATATCTTTTATGATTTATTTTTCTTATGCATGTAGTTTTGAGTCTTTGAATCTATTCAACATTTGGCTAAATTGTTAAAATAAAACGGTGACTCACAAATGCATTAAAAGTGTTATATGATATTATTACTGTATGTGCATCCCTGATATATTATGAAACACCATATTATACAATTGATCTGTAAAGTTTTGTGTAAAATATAAAGTAGCTCAAATAAAATATTGTTTTCAGTCTGTAGCTTGAAGAAGTTAAAGACAAATATAGTTTTCCCCTTTTCAGCAGCTTGATCTTATCATACTGATGTGCAAATCCAATGACGAGGCAGATTGCAAAGCTGCACTTTTTGAGAACTGCGCTTGTGGAAGAAAAAGGGGCAGAGACCTTTTTTGAAGGAAGTCTTTAATAGCAGCAGAGAAACCGGAACAAGATGGATTTGACATGGGTGCAAGCACATTCAACTTCTCAGATGCTTAGTTTTTTCCCTCTGAAAAATGACATGCACAAGAGATGGCTGCACTCACTCTTTTATGCCTATTAGAATTCAGTGATGGCTCCACCCTATTTTTTCAGTTCCTGCTGCAGGATTTTATGTCGTATATATGCTGTACATCTGTGAAGGAAGCTGAACTGCAGACTAGTTTCTTCAGGACAGCGAGTTGAAATGGATGCAGACCTTTCCAAATGTCATCAGATTGTATTTCTGTAATGGAGTATTTTTTTGAGGCTTTAGTGGAATTTCCAGACCACATGTAGAAGACGAAGAGACTAGAGAGTAGGAAATATCTGGCGCTTTTCAACGAATGATTGTGTGTGATGAAACTGTAGACTATCATGATACAGAAAGTTCTAGGTGATGTATGAAAATCTGTTGATGATGGCTGTTACACCACCACCTGAAGTCACCATGGCTGAGCCCATTCCCATTCCAACCCTGAACATTCTTCCACCTTCGTCCGATACGGAGTCGTGGTCCTGCTCCCCGAGCCCACGGCCACACCGCTACCACTCACGCAGCCGAAACCGAGAGAAGAGGAGAGCCAAGGAAGCACAGCAAGCAGACGCATCAGAGAACCATTGGGATAAGGGGAAAGGGGAAAGGGATAGAAATCAAAGCCCATCACATGCATCTCTGTTGCCTCCAATGGTTTCAAATGTAGAAGAGGAAGAGCAGGGCAGCCCTTCTGTGCTTCTCCTACCCCCATCTCGCTCATGGTCACGGAGCTCCTCCCTAAGCAGGCGCTCTCGCTGGTCTATCCGTAGCCTTCTCAGCAAGGATTCAGATTGTGACAGCAGCAGGTCAGTGTGTTTTCCCCTCCCACTTGCGCAGTCAGCAGCATTCCCTTACATAGCATTAAAAAAAACGTGCAGCCATGCTAGATGCTCAGAGGGATATCCCTGCAGGAGCAGATGCAATAAGAGGAGTAGAAACTCTTAAAGAAACATATCTGGTTAGGGAGGAAATGTTTTTAGTTTTAATATCTATGATTATTAACATGATCTTATTCCATAGATAGAGTTTTATTTCTTTCATTGGGTTGTGTGTGTTTTTTTTTTACCTTTTTTTTTTTTAGATATTTTGTTTCTTGATTTAAAGAAGTGTTTGTTCGACTTCTGGTCTGTCAACTGTATTTGTGGCATAATGCCATTTACCACAAGAAATAATATATTTGACTTGTTCCTTAGTTGTATTTATAAAGCAAGAAACACGACACACTATGCAAGTAATGGGTCATGCACTTAAAAAAAGTGGTATTTAAAAAAGTGAAGCTCATTTTTCAAAGGGATAGTTCACCCAAAAATGTAAAGTATCCCATAATTTACTCACCCTCAATCCATCCTAGGTGTATATGGTATATTTTCAGACGAATACAATCAGAGTTATATTAAAAAATGTCTTCCGTATTCAATTTATGAAGAAAGTGTAACGTCTCTCGCAGTTCAAAACGCTTATGCTACGTCATAGTCGCACCAGTTACGCTTTTTCCGTAAGTTGAATACGGAAGGCGGTCCTTCGGAAGCTAGATATTTTACTTTATAATGTTGCACCAATGCTCACCAAGGCTACAGTTAATAACTGTATTATTGTGAAATATTATTACAATTTAAAATAACTATATTCTATCTGGATATATTTTAAAATGTAATTTATTCCTGTGATGCAAAGCTGAATTTTCAGCATCATTACTCCAGTCTTCAGAAATCATTCTAATATGCTGATTTGCTGCTCAAGAAACATTTCTTATTATTAGTCAAAAACAGTTTTTGCAGATATTTTTGTGGAAAGTCTAGAAACCTTGATACACTATACTGTTTGTTTTCATTTTTAAATTTAAAGTATTTAATTATTACAATTCATTTCAATGAATACCTTTATTCAGCAAGGATGCCATAAATTGATCAAAAGGGACAGTAAAGAATGTTACATTTAGAATGTTACAAAAGGTTTCTATTTCCAATAAATGCCATTCTTTTTAACTTTTGATGAATTGAAGAAAACTATAAATTAATAATTGAACTGCAATAATAATTGGCTGCTGAAAATCCATTACAGTAATAAATTACATTTTAAAATATATTAAAATAGAAAACAGTCATTTTAAATTGTGATAATTTCACAATATTACTGTTTATAATGTATATCTACTCTAGAATTACAGTAACTGTTACTGTAACGGTTCCATTCATGCATATGTATTAACACCATACTTGCTTTGCTAGTTAAAATTATGGTGAATTTGTCCAGTTAAAACAGAAGTATTTCCAGAGACTAAATTAAAAAGAGAGTCCTAAAACACTGTCATTACGGGAGGTTTGAGTCCTTTCCATGAATAACAGGAAGATTATAGAGTGGCAGAAAAAGAGAGGAGGAGTGCTCTTGGCAGTGGAGAGATGGAGGTGGGGCTGTATCTGAGCCTTCTGGTTCTCGTACACATGACATCACTATTACCCAGTAGGAGTGTTACGCCTTTCTGGTGATGTCACTGCTGCCCAATCAGAAGCCAGTGTTGTGATGCCGCAGTGAAGACTGTCAGCCAGTGAAAAGACGAGCTTAGTGAGCGAAAGGTGTTTTATGCATGCCACATGAACAGCTGTGCCCTTGTCCTTCTCATCTACCAACCGGTTTCACTGACCTAGTTCTTTTTGTTATGTTGCTCAGCCATTTCGAAGACTCGCTCTGAATTGGAGCCTATTGTGATGTTTTACAAGGTTCTGGATATTGTTTAGCAAGTGTTTATTTATTTATTAGCTTACTAGAACCTTAAACCATACAATTAGCCAGCAACTCTGAACACAATTTGTCTGAAAACAATACAAAATACATTTTTATAGGTATCAATTATAACCATTGTAATGATTCAGATAGACATGAATGAGTATTGCAGTATGAATCATTTACATGTGAGGAAACTAAACATGGTTTTGGAAAACATACTTCCTTTATTTGTAGACAGATCTGTGCTAATCTGAGGTTCAAGAGGTAAAGCTTGTTTATTGCTCGCTTGCATGAATCGTTTTCGCTGACTGTAGAATTGGATTGTTTGTTTAGCAACGTCTGTAGGTTGCTTCTCTGTCCAAAATCAATGCAGATTCCTGACATGCACGTTTGCACAACATCAGGCATGAAAGTTATAAGTTTGCCACCAACATCAGCTCCAATTAATTGTAAATAACATTGTTTAAAAACTGATTATCTATCGCCTCCTAATGTGGCATAAATAATCAGGTTTATAGTTTAAGCCTGTTACACACTGTGCAATCCATGCATTTTGATTTCTCCTTCCTTGCCTGTAGTTAACTCAGTTTATATCGGCTGCTTCTTAGTCTGAAGATTTCGTTTGTCTAAGCCTCTTTGGAATACTTTGGCCTTTTTGACCATGATGTTCTTGTGGTCCTGTGTGCCATATGTTCCTATAAATTTTTTGAGATCCTTTTAGTTGACTTTTTCTCAGATCAGACACATTCAAAGCTCCTTTCCTATACAGATGCATGTGATTGCAGAAATAGATTGACTTGCTTTGATCTTCAAACTCTCAATCCTAGTGGATTATTGCACAGACAGAGCATTGTCTGTGTTTGATCAATGCCACTAAAGTCTCAGAAGTGACATTTGATCACCCTTGTTTCCTGAGGTTGACAGAAAACTTGCATCTGTAATCTATCACTGTTGAGAGAAAACAAAACACAGATGAGTCACATCAGTGCGTAAAGGCCCGTTCACACCAAGGATGATAACTATAACGATAGTAAAAAGATTGACAGCCAATCAGAATCTATCCTGCTTTAAAAAGCTTGATCATTTAAAGTGACAGACGACAAAACTGCACACTTATAATAAACTGAACAATATCAACCGCTGGTGTGGACGCTAATATCATAATAATTATCTTTTATAGTTATCATTCTTGGTGTGAACAGGCCTTAAGTCACATTTTATTATTGTATTCATACAAAATGTAAAATTCCGGTAAATAAAGAGACATGTTTACAAACATCATAAACATATATTTGAGTTTCCCTCACTCCACAACATACAAAATATTAAACAAAATTATTCAAAGTTAAAATGAAACTACAGCACATGTAGGAAATGCACTATACAAATAAACTTGGGCTCATGTATCCATACAAATTTGTGCATGTTTTGCTTTCTTGAGGTTAACTGTATTATATAAGTCGCTTATGGTATAATGTATTTAGTGTAACACTAAATACATTATACCCCCCCCCCCCCCCCCCCGACACTTTTAATATTAGTGAAGATACTTAGATTTAACATTTATTAATTTAGCAGATATTTAATCCATAGCAAATAGTAATACAAGAAAAAGTCAATTTAAGGATACATATGATTTAGATCAGTTAGAGTTTTTGCACATGGAAATCTGTATTTGTATATCTATATGTCTTGTATTCCCTTAACTCTTCTTACTGAGATTATGGCAGCCTCTCCCAGGATAACAGATTATGGAGACGGACAGACCGCTGAGGATTATTATGCAATTTTATGATCATTATTTATCTATATACAAACTGAGTGCAGTTTGGGTTAACCAACTTCCCAGTTTTTGATAATCAGAATAATTCCTTTAATTTGAATGACTTTATGTCCCTGCCAACTCCTGGTGTCCAAGCCATCACTTCAATCCAGTTTTATTGACTCAAGTGCTTCTACATAAACTCGAAGCATAATCCCCTATGTGTTGGCGCTGGTGTGAGAGAGGGCCACTGCCTCAAACGGCGTTGATTCCCTCCTCCACACAGAACATCCTCTTTTCTCCTCCCCCTCCCCCTCTTACTCGATGTGTAGGTTGCTTTAGGATAACCGGAGCGCTCATGGTGGAGACCGCTGTGGTCGTTGCGTTTTAAAGGGGGTCTGGTACCTCGTTTGGGATGGGGATGATGAACGATCGCGTTGTGTTGGACTAGAACGGGCTGCGAATGAACAGAGGACGCGGCGTTTCCAATGCATTCGGCTAGTTAATCGGAATGTACCGTCTGTTATGTGCAGTGGCATATTGAGAGGCTACTGTAAAATAAACGTGGGCATCACGCATTGATTTGAGAAAACACCCAATGACATGTTCGAGTAAGTAGCAAATGGGTTAGTTATTTTATGCAATGCATGCGAATGTTGTATTTCTACAAAACCGTATGCTACTGTTGTTTGACGATTCAGTTATCTGTTGTTCTTGCATCACATTGCAGTAGGTAGTAAGGCGTTAACACGCATGCAACTGCGATTGCATCCCCAAACCGCTCTGATGACATCGACATTCTGTGTTTGATCAGTCCCGGGGTGCCCAAATGCACGTTCAGCACAGGATTAGACTGGCGCGTGCTGTAGTTTTAGGCTACTTTGTGCACGTTGTGCATGCAAATTGCGTTTATATAAATTGCATTGGTTTACACAGTATCGATGTCAGTAACTGAAGCTCGCATTTAAGATTCAGCATTAAAGCTTCCATTCATTCTCTTGACATTTGCTGAAGCGATTCGTGGACAAGTCGTTCATTTGAGTCGGTTCTTTTGAACGAATCGTTCGAACCGGTTCATCAATTCGACGGAATCGATCCAAGCGGTTCAACAAATTGATTAATTCAACTGAAAATCGATGAGTGAGCTACAGAAGGAGCTTTTGGAGTGGAACAAGATTTAACTAATTGACTAAAACAGTACTTTAATACCCATATATCAGAAATATCAACACATTTAACATACTGATAATCAACTTTTTATTACTTGATTGTAGGACACTTTGCAGAAAACGGGAACATACAAAACAATAAGCATACAGAATGTAATATCAACCACAACAAAAATAAACGAAACAACAGCAAAAAAGAGAAATAGAGCCATTACATCACATTACATGAAGAGATCAAAGTCAGTATGACAGTTTTGTCAACACGCGCGTAGTTTGCATGTCAATGACATTTGTAATTATGTCATGATAAAATAGAATCTGATTTAATAATTTTTTAACCTGTTAAAATGAATTACCAGTTCATTGAAATGAGTCTTCCCGTAAGTAATTTGCTTTGAAATGAACCTTGCTGTTAAAAAAAAAGTGAGTTTACAAAAGGGTTTTACTTTTTGGGGTTTATACTGGCTTTTGTTAGGATCTTATTAAACTTGCATACAGTTTTACTTCCCTATTGTTTTGTTGTGGAATCTGCGTGACTGTTTTGCTAACAAATAAAACGCATGAAATTTCACATATGAAGCCCACTAGATCCCACGTAAGACTGGGATCCAGGCAGACAGAGGTCAAAATACAGTAATCAATAGGACCCTATAAGGTCTTTGATTTGATAAAGATACTAAAAGAGAAGTTAAATTAAACAGTATTTATACCCATCAACAGGTATATTGTTATACTTTTCTGTGACAATGTTAAGATTAGTGGTTGATTAATATATGAGTAATGTATGATTAATATTTAATTTGTTATTCTTACATTATTACATTTGGTCCTTCCCAAACTTATTTGGGGTCTGTTTTTTACGTCATTGTCTTCTGTGACTCGTGATCTTCTCATCTTGCAGCAGGCGTGTCTAATCGATGTCCTGAAGTGCGACTGTCTGTTATGGATTTTTATGGTGTTTTTCAAGGTGGTTTAAAAACTTTTCTTGCATTGAACATTCAGCTCGAACTAATAACTGAACTCACCACTCAAAGGCAATGCGTACAGGAGAACTTGTGGTCAAGGTTGCCAGAATATATGTTTTTAGATATTTAAAATGTCTTTAAATCAGTTTATTTTCATTAGTGCTATCAAGCATAGAATACACATATGACAAGTGCCAGAATCTTATGTTTTGCATGATTTTGTAGTAGCAAGTAGGACTGGGTGATTTTATTAAATATACAAAGTATATTCTTAATGATTTTTCTGGTGACAAAATCAAGCAAAATTGTGAATATCTCACACACACACACACATATATATACACTCACCTAAAGGATTATTAGGAACACCATACTAATACTGTGTTTGACCCCCTTTCGCCTTCAGAACTGCCTTAATTCTACGTGGCATTGATTCAACAAGGTGCTGAAAGCATTCTTTAGAAATGTTGGCCCATATTGATAGGATAGCATCTTGCAGTTGATGGAGATTTGTGGGATGCACATCCAGGGCACGAAGCTCCCGTTCCACCACATCCCAAATATGCTCTATTGGGTTGAGATCTGGTGACTGTGGGGGCCATTTTAGTACAGTGAACTCATTGTCATGTTCAAGAAACCAATTTGAAATGATTCGAGCTTTGTGACATGGTGCATTATCCTGTTGGAAGTAGCCATCAGAGGATGGGTACATGGTGGTCATAAAGGGATGGACATGGTCAGAAACAATGCTCAGGTAGGCCGTGGCATTTAAACGATGCCCAATTGGCAGTAAGGGGCCTAAAGTGTGCCAAGAAAACATCCCCCACAGCATTACACCACCACCACCAGCCTGCACAGTGGTAACAAGGCATGATGGATCCATGTTCTCATTCTGTTTACGCCAAATTCTGACTCTACCATCTGAATGTCTCAACAGAAATCGAGACTCATCAGACCAGGCAACATTTTTCCAGTCTTCAACTGTCCAATTTTGGTGAGCTTGTGCAAATTGTAGCCTCTTTTTCCTATTTGTAGTGGAGATGAGTGGCACCCGGTGGGGTCTTCTGCTGTTGTAGCCCATCCGCCTCAAGGTTGTGCTTGTTGTGGCTTCACAAATGCTTTGCTGCATACCTCGGTTGTAACGAGTGGTTATTTCAGTCAAAGTTGCTCTTCTATCAGCTTGAATCAGTCGGCCCATTCTCCTCTGACCTCTAGCATCAACAAGGCATTTTTGCCCACAGGACTGCCGCATACTGGATGTTTTTCCCTTTTCACACCATTCTTTGTAAACTCTAGAAATGGTTGTGCGTGAAAATCCCAGTAACTGAGCAGATTGTGAAATACTCAGACCGGCCCGTCTGGCACCAACAACCATGCCACGCTCAAAATTGCTTAAATCACCTTTCTTTCCCATTCTGCCATTCAGTTTGGAGTTCAGGAGATTGTCTTGACCAGGACCACACCCCTAAATGCATTGAAGCAACTGCCATGTGATTGGTTGATTAGATAATTGCATTAATGAGAAATTTAGGTGTTCCTAATAATCCTTTAGGTGAGTGTGTGTGTATATATATATATATTATTATATATAATTTTACTTTTTTTGCAGCATCACCCAACCCTAGTAAGAACAACTGGTATTAAAGGTTGATTTCACATGGATTTCACATTTGGTCTCATATGTCTGCCATTTAAATGTATCATCAGACTGATCAAATGCTGGTGAACAGATAAGGCTTTGTGTTTGTGTACAGAAGCCTCTATCTGTGTTGTTACCTTTATTTTACTGGAACAGGAATGGAATGCTACTATGGAAACGATTGTTATTAATATAAATACACTCTTTATTCCTTCAACCTGAACTCGTAATATTAGGACCCATCCAGGACACTTCTTCAGTTTGTTCAGAGTGTAATGCAAGGCCGGTTCTAGGCACCTATAGAAGGGTGGGCTGGCAGATATCCTGGGTGGGCTTTTTTTCCCTTATATTTTTCTTATTAACTGTAATTATTTATAAAATTTTATAACACACCATGACATTTTTTAAATCTTTACGGTAAATAAAACTTTCACTTTTTCTACTGTCCAGTGATAATTTGGAAAGAAAACAGAATGGAAGCCTATGTTACTATAGCAATTAATGCAACTTTAACTGTGTGGAAAGGGGCAATTAAATGCTACACAGAACGTGTTTTTCTAGCGTTTTTAACGTAAACATCACCCGTGTTTGACTGTTGCGCTCGCATCCTCGTTTCCACACTTTTGCAGAGTATCGTGCATGGCGCAGCTTTATAAACATGGCAAAAGTTAAAATAACATTTAAAAAGCGCGTCTCTAGACTTTAACCGCAAAAACGTGCCCTGTGTGGATGACCCTAAACTGCTATAAAAGATATAAACAGCTCATTCTTATTTCAGTGCTGTTAGTTTACCTCATATATTCAATTTAACAGCATTAACAGCAAGTCAAAGAGGGGCAAGTCTGTCCATGCAATAAATGCACGTTCTTAAATGAGGGAGTTTTTTTTAAAATAATTTTAACTTGGTATGAATAAAATAAAATCAGATCTGTAAATTAATATTTACAAGATACATATTCACAAATACAACTCTATATTAATTCACACCTTATAGCACGCAAATATTTCTGCCCGTTTTCGCTCGTGTGATTGTCAGCCTCTGTTTTTCTGTAACAGACTGAAGCATGCCAGTAGGTAACGACGCGGCGTTACATTAATAAAGGAAAAATACTGCAAATTTCTGGTGTTATTCTGGTGAATCAAACCTTTCAACACAGAGCCCACCTCAGATTGTTTTTAATCAATGCACAAATCATAAAAACAGATAAACAGTATCTGTAAATTCTGATTGGGTGGGCAAGGCAGACGTTTGGGTGGGCTCAGCCCACCCCTGCCCATGCCTAGAACCGGCCCGGTGTAATGGTTAAAATTCTTCGGAATGACAGCTTGATTGTATTTTATGATGTATAGAGAGTCGTACCTTAACTTACATGCTGTATGTTGTAAACCAGAATCAGTTAGTTGAAATCAATACAAGCTGTTTGGTAAATAGTGGATAAACCTTGTCCTATTTGTTGTTTCCTTGTGCATGACCCGGTTGCCCTTAAGGGCGGTTGAAGCGGAGTGCTGAAATGCTAGACTGTCTGTATCTCCTTTCTGACCTTACTTTTCCTCCGCCTGCAGTACAGCCAGCAACTCTCCACGCAGCACTCCCGGCAGCTCGCCCTCCTTGCGCCGGCGTGTTCTGGGAGGCAGAGTCAGCGAAGGGGAGACAGGTGGGGACAGAAGTGCTGGAGGTTTAGACAGTCCCCTGCCTCCTACTCCCTCCTCATCAACCTCCTCCTACCCACTCACTGCCCGACACTTCACTCGCAATGCCAAGGTAAGCCACATTCTCGGCCAGTGAGATTGTTGGTTGTCTCATGTCTGGTATGATGAGCGATTGCTGTTCCACCCACATGCTGAGTGCTGTATTATGTCCTGTTTGGAGTGAATAAGGCAGAAAGAATGCTATTGTTGCTAACAGTTATTTAGAAATTGTTCTTAAAGATAAAGTAATGTTTTTTTAAAGAAATTAATTACTGATTATAGTTAACGTGCACATAAAACAACATTCAAAACTAATTTTGCTTCTGTAATATGGCATATTTCTGAGTGAAGCACTGGGCAGGATTTGATATTGTCCACTACCAGTCAAAAGTTTGAAATAATTAATATTTTTTGAAAGAAGTCTCTTGTGCCCACCAAGGCTGCATTTATTTGATCAAAAATGCAGTAAAAACAGTAATATTGTGAAATATTGTTAAAGGGTACATAACACACACAGTTTCTCATGTTAATCTTGAGTACCTATAGAGTAGTATTGCATCCTTCATATCTCCGAAGAGTCTTTAGTTTTATTATATTTATAAAAGACAGATACGCTGTACCGATTCTTTCCGAAAACAGCCGAGCTTGTGAAGGCATGCAGTGGGCGTAAGCTTAAACCTGCGTAATATCGTAATATCAGCAGGAATGAGAGTATAGTACCTAGCCATATCGGTCTAGAAAATTGCAACTTTTAATTTTCTTTCGGTCTTAGTACACGATGTAACTATACACATCACAACATGTTAATAGGAAAATGTTGGCGTTATTTTGTCATTTATTGAGCAGCAGGCTAGATGGAGCCGTTTACCTCCCGTCTTTGTGCTAAGCTAGGCTAGTGGTGGGTGCGTCAGACAGAGTTATGGCACGCACGGAGATAAAAATGGTATGTATGGACTTATCTAACTCTGGGGATACAGTGAATAAGCTAAAGTCCCAAAAAGTCGGCGTGTTCCTTTAAGCACCAATTGCCAACAAAACACAGACAGTTGATGCAGTTTCACTCACCGCCTGCGGTTTCTACTCATGACCGGGAACAAACAAACAAACACTCTGTTGCTGCTCCGGAAAAACAAACTGCATCCATGTTTCTTTAACGCTGGGTTATTTGGGAAGCTGAACAAGGTTATCTTTTCCTCACAACAAGAAACACACTTCTTTAGTGACATTGTTGATTTTGTGGTCTAGAAACAAAATGACAGCGCTGCCGACGGCTTCTGTAACCTGAATGAAGCGCGTTGATGGACATGCTCTTGCTCTCGCTCTGGTTGATATGTGCACGCACTCATCCAGGAGAAGTGCACAAACAAGGAATTCCGCCCTTTATGATATCATACTCTGCCATACTCTGAAAAAACTTTCCAAAACTTTTTCAAATACTGAAGGAGTGTATTTGGCACAGAAATACTCCGTCATACGTCCAACTCATTTTTTCCAACTCATGTTTAGCATGAGAATCCTACTCTTTAACAGTGTAAATAAGTCAGAATGCATGAAATAGCATTATACCCCCCCATAATATAAATAAGAAATCATTCTGCTTAATATTTTTTGTAACAAAAAATGAATGCTGTTTTGTTTGAAATTTTGGTAAAACTTTAAAAAAAGGTTTAATTTGTCAACATTAGATAACTACATTAGTTAACATGAACTAATAATGAACAATACTTTTACAGCATTTATTAATCTTAGTTAATGTTAATCTCATCATTCACTAATACATTTTTAAGATCAAAAATTGTATCTGTTAACATTAGTTAATGCACTGTGAACTAACATGAACTTTTTTTTATTAACTAACATTAAGAAAGGTCAATAAATGCTGTAAAATATATAGCTTACTGTTAGTTCATGTTAGTTAATGCATTAATTAATGTTAACAAATGAGACCTTATTGTAAAGTGTTACCAAACTTTCTATTCATCAAAAAAATTATCACGGTTCCCACAAAAATATGAATCCACAAAAACAGTTTTCAACATTGTTAATAGTAACAACCATTATTGATATTTAAGTGTCCATCATAATATAATTGGTAATAATTGAGCACCAAATCAGCATATTAGAATGATTTCTGAAGGATCATGTGACATTGAAGACTGGAGTAATGATGCTGAAAATTCAGCTTTACATCACAGGAATAAATTATATTTTAAAATATATTAAAATAGAAAAGTTATTTTAAATTGCAATATAATTTTATAATATTACAGTATTTCTGACCAAGGCCAAGCCTTGGTGAGCATAAGAGACTTCTTAAAAAAGTTGTAATTCTTCCAAACTTTTGACCGGTAGTATCTATTAAAAATTGATTGGGCGTGAAGAGTCTGCATTGCATATTCATGTTTGCATCAATATCTTGAAACCCATCACTCACTGAATAAAAAAACATCTGTTTTTTTTATTTTTTTATTTATTTACTTATTTTTGGAATAATATGCACTGATGGATTGTGCACAATAAGACCAAACATTTATAAAGAAAGTAAATTTTAATTGTTTTGTTGAGAAAAAGAATGGAAATCAAGACCCTCATTCATCTTTTCCTCTTTGTTTCAGAAAATGCAGAGCTGGTATAATGTAAGTATCCTGGGGTCTTCGGAAGTTCATGCCTCTGTGTTTAGCACTTTAGCTGACAGTGCTGGTTCCCTCTACTCACATCTCTCTCTCTCTAATATATAGGTGCTCAGTCCCACCTACAAACAGAGGAATGAAGACTTCCGTAAACTCTTTAAAAAGCTGCCTGATACAGAGCGTCTCATAGTGGGTGAGTTTCACTACTTCATGAGTAAAGCAGCAGAATGTAACAAGTGATATTATTTTAAGTGCAGCACAGTCCTCACATGGCCTCTGGTTGTGTTTATTTTATTTTTGTCTAGACTACTCATGTGCACTGCAGAGGGACATACTGCTCCAGGGCCGTCTCTACCTGTCTGAGAACTGGCTCTGCTTCTATAGTAATATCTTCCGATGGGAGACCACGGTAATCCTCACATTACTGAAAACATTAGCTAGTGCTGCAACAACTACTCACTGAAAATAATCAACAAAGAATTTCTTAGTGGATAAACTTCAAGTACTTCATAGAGCACATGCATGTGCACATGTATGTCAGACAAATGAAGTGCAAAAAAGATGCACATTTGTCTGGATTTGTTGTTTTTGTTGTTTAAGACCCGCCCCCTTTAGTTACTGTTGCTGTGTCTGACAAGCCATGGCACTCTCACGCCACACATCATGTTCTCACGTAGTGGCGGATTATGATTGGTCAGATTGCCTGTCAATCAAACTACAATTACCGTGAAAAAATGTCATGTAACAAAAAGTTACACATTTAATTTATCTATTAGAACTTTTATGTAATTTTGCCTGTTAGGCTGTTTTCTTTTTTAATTATATAATCGTTTCGTTGCTGTTTTGATGCCAGCCAATCGCTGCATTGCTGATCACGGTTTCGAGTATCAGTATATCTGCCCTTTTCCAATGAATACAAGAACACGCAGTAATATCAGACAACTTAATCCAGATATTTTAATCAAATCAGCAAGTAATTTGAAGAGACAAATTAGCTAGAGATCAATTATCACAATTAGAAGATCTGATGCTTTAAGTGAGGTACGAAGAATGGACCCCAAGTCATCAGATTAATGTAAATTATGATTAAAATGCTTGTCATATATATGTATTTATTTATAACTTTTGCACACAATATATAGTATACATTATACACTACTGTTTTGTAAGATTTTTGAATGTTTTTGAAAGAAGTCTCTTATGCTCACCAAGGCTGCATTGACTTGATCAAAAATATGTTAAAAATTGTAATATTGTGAAATAACTTTTTATTTTAATATATTTTATAATGTAATTTATTCCTGTGATGGTAAAGCTGAATTTCAGCATTCCATCCTTGCTGAATAAAAGTATTAATTTAAATGTGAGCAGAAGTGTATATACTGAAATTTACATATTTGGAATATCCGGTTAATAAAAAAATAATCAACATATTAATCAATTATGAACATAACTATTTGTTGAACAAACCATTTGAGCGACCTTTGCTTTGGACAGTTAGCTCAAGCAAACTGCATTTGTAAATCCTTAATATTCTTTCTCCCTCTTTTTATCAACAGATAACCATACTTCTGAAAGATGTGACCAGTCTGACCAAGGAGAAGACCGCAAAGCTCATTCCTAACGCAATCCAGATTAGCACTGAACACGAGAAGGTACCGTGCTGCAGGCATCGGATATGCATGCTAAAATTGCCATTAAAGGATTTCTTTTGTTGGCTACATTTTGAAATTCCTAAGCAAATAAATACTCTACCTTTGATTAAAATCTGATCTTGCATTTGTCAGCACTTCTTCACGTCATTTGGGGCAAGGGATCGCAGCTACATGATGATCTTCAGACTATGGCAGAATGCACTGATGGATAAGGTATGAATCGCACCAGTTTTTAGAAAAAGTTTTATTTGTGTATAAGACATAACCATCTGAAATCTCTTGTCAGAATATGCGCTGTGTATTTGTTGGCGCATGGACGATTTCATTTGGTCGGCGACCAAATCCACTTGGCCATCGGCCATAATAATTAGCACATGGCAAGATGCAGGTGGTGACTACAGATGCGTTGCAATTTTCAGCAAACTTGTCTGTTAGAATTGAACAATAATACAAAGCTACTACAGCTTATACTGTTGCAACCAACATTTCAACAATGCTACATTTGATACAGTTACAGTATACAAATGCATAAATGTAAAAATAACTTAAAAGTGTTTAACAGTACTTTATTATATTTAGATAAAAGCTCTGTTCCAAACTCTAGTAAACTGCCTACCTAGGCAGCATTTTTAGGCATCACAAAATTGCAGGCATTTTACATGAGTAAATCAGTACCAGAATGCATTGCAACCAACTTGGCTAAAATGCCAGATGGAGTGATTGGAAATGTTGATTATAAATATACTTTATTATGAATGAAGTAGTTAAATAATATCTGGAATTAAAATATGTTATTAAAATATAATCAAGTTGAAAATAGTTACTAAAAATGTACTATATCACACCATTTTAATCGGTCATCACCTCTACTGCCTCACAGAAATGGTATTGAAGCAATTTTTATCCCGAATGTGTCTATACTGAGTTTCTACCTTAAGTACTGATATTATATTTCTGTTCCACAGACGCTGTCTCCTAAGGAGTTATGGCATATTGTTCACCAGTGTTACGGCACTGAGCTGGGGCTCACTAGTGAAGATGATGACTATGTCTCCCCTACTGCTGAACATATGAACGGCCTGCTGTGAGGAATCTGTTTATAAAATTGTATTTATAAAATGTACCTGATAAACACAAGGACAGACAGAAGGTCACAGTGTACTTGTATCTTTATTTTAGTTTGAGGTTTTAGTTAAAAAAGGCCACATTTATATACAATATATACATCTATCTATCCATCTAATCATCTCACATACATATACATGCACTCAGTTTTTCTATTTTATGTTTTTGTTTAGTTCAAATAGGCCATATTATATACATTACTTGTCTTGAATTATAATTTTTTTTAAATAAATTGTATTTATTACATTTACAATAGAACACAAGGACAGACTGGTCACAGACAGTATACCTGTATTTATTTTATTTTATAAAATGTTATTTATCAAATGTACCTTAGAACACAAGGAAGATAGAAGACAGAAGGTCACAGTGTACCTGTATCTTTATTTTATTTTAAGTGTTTAGTAAAAAAATGATATACATTACTCACATTTTATTTTTCACCTTTAAAGTCCACTTATGATACCAGTAGACAAGCCTTTTAGTTTTACATGTTTTTGCAACTGCACCTTTCAGTCTTATATGTCTCTCTTATGATTGTCTCTCTCAGTCTCTTTTATGATTGGCTAACATCTGCATACTTGCTGTTTACTGTCATTTATCAAGGTTGGCCAAGTTGATGAATATCAAATTTATATTCAGCAGCTTGGCTTCAATAAATAATCAGGGTGTTCTGTACATTAGACTGTCCTCTTTAACAAGCCTGACACATATGTCTGACTGTCTCTGTGCTGTAGGCCAGGTGAGGAGCCGGTCTCCGTCACTGACCTGCTGGATCTGGGATCAGTGCCGGTGGTTCCGGTGGGCTCATCCCCACCCTCGTCTGCCTCAATTCTTCCCTGTGCTGCAGGATCTTCACCTCCATCCTCCTCTTCTTCTTCCTGCCAGCCTGTGGAGGTACCATCTACTCGGGCCACCGTCGAGCCTGAGCCCAGTCCACCCAGCTCCCAGAGCTCACTAATCCCCACCACAAACACTGGAGCTGCCCTGTCCTCAACTGTAAGTGTCAAACTACTCTGAAATACCAGCCAGTGTGGTTATGTTCAAAAAGCATTACAACGGAAGATTTATACACAAAAGGTTGCAAAAATCCATTGATGTACTATGATGCATTAGGTTTTCTGCTATAATTTTTTTTAGAAATATACTGCTTGTGTGCAGAGTATGCTACTTAATTTGTGAGTCACTTCTATTAATCTTTTAACAAATCAGTCTTGATGAGTGCGTTTACATGCACGTTCTTAAATCGATTATGCTTAATAAGCCGACAATGCGTATGGTCATGTAAACGCATTTACCCTGATTTCGTCCGGCACATAAACAACTTAACCCGCATTCTGTTGGCTTATTAAAGTGTGCATGTGTGATATATGTGACAGGAAAGTGTCCTTATACAGCAAATTTAAGCGCATCCAGCCACAGCGAGTGTTTCACGGTAGGGAGGAGAAATAAATAGACTTTTTCTTGATCCAAGAAATATAAAAAAATAGTTTTCATCTAGTGTAGCCAAAGGACAAGTGATACAGTTGTAGGAACTTTAAATATGAGAGGAGAATGAGTCAAGTTTCCCGCTGACTTTTTGAAGTACTTTGGGGATTTTAATGCTTTATTTAACATAACAACTTGCATAATAAGAATATGGAATAGTGTGAGTGAAATACATGGGTGCTTGCGTTATGACTTCACCACCAGGAAATAACCTGTTTTTTTAATACAGTCTTGTAAATGTATTTGCATTGCCAGGTTGTTGATTTGCACGTAAATTGGTTAATCGGTTATTTCAATAAACAGATTTTTGGTAGTTATCAGCGTGTTGCTGTGCATGTAAACGTGCTTAATGATTAATTAGTAAATCTGTTTGAATTAATGAAAAGTCACGTACTGGTAAAAATTAATTGTGACCAAATTTAAGTTTGGTCTGGTTTTAGTTTTAACATTGACAACACTTGTGTTGAGTGTTTGTTTATTCTTTTCCTCTCTGTTCCTTTTATAGATCCTGGAAGAAGGTGGGGACAGCCAGTCAGAATCAGCCAATCAGTCACTTCAGTTGCCTCCCACTGTCCCACACAGCTTGGGAACCCTCTCCTCATTGGATATGACCAATGATGAGGAGCTCCCAACAGACCCCAGCAATTCCTCTGACACTCAGGAAGAGAGTGAGTGCTTGTCTTGTTTCTCAGAACAAACTGTAACTTTAAATTCTCAGAAAAAAAAAGATTTTAAAGATTTGATACCATTCTCTGTACAGAGTAGATAAATATGTGTTAAGTAGCTATGTCCTTGATTAAAAAGTCAGACAGGTTCACTTGAACACTTTTACTCTCTATAGGTGAGGTGGAGTCTTTCTGTCCGGACCTCAACGGCCGACTGCATATCAACACGGTTGTTCGCATGAGCGTGGACAAGCTCTACGACCTTCTGTTCTCGGACACTCACTTCATACAGCACCTCTTCTCACAACGTCACTTCACTGGTCAGTTTAGACTTTTTGAAGCTGAGTTTTCCATTCTTACTACTTCTACATACTTTTATTTTCCGAATTGAATCACTACAGTACCATATTTAATTTAAAAAAAATAAAAAAAGAGATAAAAAGACAATGAAGAAAATTAACTATTCATCTAAATTATAAAGTAATATTTAATAAATATATAAAATGTAAATATGAATGATATTAATTATATTAAAATATTGTGAATTATATAATCAAATTAGTTTGATTTATTGTCTTTTTAATGTGTTTCCTGATCATCTCTGCTATCTTTTATGCTTTTTACATGCCATATTATTGTAACATTAAAAGGGTAGCTAGCTAGATTAGCTATTCTCTATTTACAGAGGTTCCCATTACTATGGTTACAGCGACTTCTCTGATTGGTGGTTCTCTCTTCAGAAGTTCAGCAATTAAAGGTAGAGTAGGTAATTTTCGAGAGGCTAACAATAGCGAGCTAGCTTTGAAAGCATAGTATCTCACCAATTTGTGTGTATAATAAAGCCTGTGGTAAACATAACTTGATGGTACTTTGACGTTTTGTTTTACAACATACACCGCACACACTCACACCACAAGCTGTCTTATCTAGTTACTTAAAAATGTATAAAAAAAATAACATAACTGCATTTTCGCTATTGGTGTGTGTAATTTACGTTGTAGAACAAAATGTCAAAGTATAGTCAAGTTATGTTTACCACAGGCTTTATTATACACACAAATTGAAAACCCCCACTATAAAGCCCTATAGGAAAATCTTGAAGGAACCAGCTGTGAATTAGTCTTCTGGGTTCTGTCATCATACCTGCACCACTCTATAGAGGTTAGCATCACACTGGTTCCCTCGAGATAAACACAATAGGAGTTTTTACAATAGGCTTTTGGATTAGCTCAAAAAAACAAGCTCTGTGATCAACAAAATTTACGATACTTACACGTTTTGTCCATCAAGATAATTATCACAGATGATCAAATTTTTTTGTAATTTTGAAGCCTAAATGCAGTCGCCAGAAGTAAAAAGCTAAAGGTAGGCTATAAATGGACTACACCACGGTCCCACGACTTCAACGTCACCATCACTAAACCTCTGACAACTCTTTCAGTTTTTATCTCAAAACATTTTCCTAGAACGTTTGAGTTAGAATAGTTTATAAGAGCACAATTATGAACATAATGAGGCTGTAAAAGTGGACTAAGTTTAACTTTTCAAGACGCGTAACGGCTTCAAAAAATCACGAGTGGGGTAATACTGGTCTATTTTATGTCGTAGAATAAAACGTGAAAGTCTCTTGAGCTTGTGTTCACCACAGACCTTATTTCAGCCCTTTAACTAAAACCCCATTCAAAAAACCTATTGACTTTGGGACGAGGGAACTGGAAGTGCTAAAATGCTAACTCACTTTTGCGTTTTGGCCTACAAAGTGATGTCATAACTGCACCACTCTATTTGTTGCCCTGTGAAGATTGTGGATGCCATTTTTTTTCTTCCAGAACCCTACTGTAGCACTCTCTTGCCCTTTAGCATACTTTACTTATTGAAATACTGCCCCTAGTGTGCCGGAGTTCCTGCTTGCATTTTATCTTTGACTGTTGCTAACTATTCTATGCATGGCTGATTTCTACTGTGTTGTTATTGCCTTTTCCTGCAGTTTTCAGTTCCCACATGTCCTCTTTCTCCCCCTCCCTTTCTCTCTTTTCATGCTGTTTGTCCTATAGGGGGCTTTTGGAGCGGATAATGAGAACTCGACTATTTGGTTTCACTGTGTTCTATAGCATAAAGTACCATGGTCTCATTCTTTTTTCTCTCTTCGTAACTTTATTTACTTTGTACACCAAATAATGTCAAAAATATTCATGATAGAGGAAGAGATGATAGCCTCCGTACCACAGTGTGAGAATTTTTTTTCTCATGCTGAGCTCTTTGTCTATGTTGTCTGCATGGATAATTGCCCCCTTCTCTGTGCCCCTGCAAGTGCTCGGACTGTAATCACACATCCTTTTTTCTCCCTCTTCTCTAACTGTTCTTTTTCTGCTTGTGCTCTCTCTCTCTTTCGTGTGATTGGTTCAGATCTCTCTGTGCACGAATGGCAGCCGGACAGCAGCAGTGGGAACAGCAGTAGAGTTCTGAGTTACACCATCGCCATCAACAACCCACTGGGCCCAAAAACCGCTCCTGTGGTGGAAACACAGGTGGGTCCACACAGCTCTTTTTCTTTGTTTTTATCTCAGCTGTTCCTCAGTCTCCCTTAATTTTATTAAAGGGACAGTTCACCCAAAAAATTAAAAGCCGGTTATAATTTACTCACCCACAACCTGTATGTATTTATTTTTGCCAAACAAAAAAAGAAGCTATTTATTTTTTTGCCTGTACAATGAAAGTCAGCAGGGTCCAATATTGTTTTGGACCCTATTGTATGAATAAAAACAGTTATTTTGTGTTCCACTATAGAAAGTAAGTCATGCAGGTTTGAAACTATTCGAGGGTGAGTAAATGATGACAGAATTTTCAGGTGAACACTTCCTTTAAGTTTGATAATACATAATAATTGCTTTACATTTGAAAGAAAATAGCCACAAAAATGCATTAAAGTAAAATTTTAACCCTGAACTTTGATGTAATAAACTATTGTTATTTTATATCCTAGACTATAATGAACGCAATTTTGCAGGTTAAATACAAGTGAAGTTAAATAAAAAAATATATTTTTGACTTGTTTATAGAGATGCAGTTACAATCAAAGTCTGTGCAATAAGGCATTGCACTAAAATAAGTATTAAAATACACACTTACATCTGCAATATTTAAACATTATATATGGTAACTTCAGACTAAAATTGCTTTCTAAACTTGTGCAGTTTATCCAGGAAATGTGATATATTAAAATTACTATAAAATAATGATGGCAATAATAAAAATAAAAACTATGTTACTATTGTAATAATACTATTTCAATGTAAAAAAATTATATAATTTAAGAAAATATAACAATATAATTTTTTTTTCAGTGTAACTATACAATTGCAATGGTAATATTTATGCTTATGTCTTAATTTCTTAATATCCACATTTTTTTTATTTTGTTGGATAATCAAAAACAAAAACTTTTTTTAGTTATTTAAATCGCAGCCTTTGTGGTTTGATAATCTCACTAAGACTTATGGTTGCTTTTTTATTTCGATTAATTGTTCAGCCCTAGTTAATATAGTTAATGTTAAGCCCTATTTACATGGTTTACTTATAACTAGAAGTTCATTCACTTAGAACAGTAAACCCACCACTAAAATAATTTATCCACCTTTACAGCACACATAAACGCTCAAGAAAAAAACCAAGCTTCCTATTTCTGCTTTTTAATATTCCCAAATGCTAAAGTCTTCCTTTGTAAGTGCATTAATATAAAAAAAAAATTGTTTTTACAAATTGAGGGACCCAGAACTTTCCTTTAATAATGGGTTAAAGCAGTTGGTATTTTGTTGTGTTGTGTAGACTCTCCACAAGAGCAGCACCCGGGGGGAGTGTTACGTGGTGGACTCAGAGGTCATAACCTCAGGCATCCCCTACCAGGACTACTTTTACACTGTACACAGATACTGCCTCACCTCTGTCAACAAGCACAAGAGCCGCCTCAGGTAGAACTTCCTGGCCATTGTATGCACGTATTGTTATGCTTCAAATGCAAACACCGCTGAGGGACCCATTGTGTGTGTGTCTGCAGGGTCTCGTCTGATATCTGCTACAGGAAGCAACCCTGGAGTCTTGTGAAAGCTCTGATAGAGAAGAACACTTGGAGCGGCATTGAAGAGTATTACAGACACATGGGTAAGCAGGTTCTCATCTCAGTGTAAACCTTTTTTGCGGCATTGGTGCTAAAAATGATCTCTACTTTCCTCGTCAGAGATGGAGGTGTGTAAGTTGGAGACGCTGTTACAGTCAGAGGTTTCCGTAGTGAGCTCTGGGGAAGTGCCTTCCGCGGACTCCGCCAAGACACCCCCCGGCCTGCGCAGACGCAAACGCAACTGTCCGAGACGACCAGGAGAGCGGGACAGAGAAAGGGAGGGAGCGGGAGGCGGGGAGCGGGGCGACCGAGGAATGGGAGATGAGCGCGAAAGGAGAGAAGCTGGTGAGTCAAACGACACAGGGCTACATGAGAAATGAATTTCGTAAAGTCTGGTCTGTGAGTCCATGTGAAACACATTGACATCTCCTGGTTGAATGTGGAATTGCTTTTACTGGATTTACTGTGATTGTTCTGTATTTATACAGATTTCCATAGTTTCCGACCTCAGCAGTATGAAAAAATATAATCCTAATAATATAAATATATGTTTTTCCATCAAAATAACAGCTCTCTGGTTTAATGTTTGAAAGTAAGAAATTAAGAATTTTTTAAAAAATCATTATAAAATTTTAAAATGTAATAAAATGAATTAATAATTCAGGTTTTATTTTTTTTAATGAATAGAAATATATTAATTTTACTGTTGCTCTTTAAAAAAAAAAGAAAGATTACTTTTAAATACAGTACATCTCTATTAATATTACTAGCAATAGTATTGTCTTTATTGATTTGTTTAATAATTATGTAATTGTATTTTGAGTAATAATAATCAAATATTATAGAATAGAATAAGAATAACATCCCGGTTTATGCTTTTACTATGTTTTTTTTTTTTTCGTATTCATACGGATTTCCGTATTTTCCAACCTGAGAAGTATGATCCACATGAATTGCGTAAATCCCAAAAAAATCTTAATATTATAAATAAATATTTTCCGCTAAAATAACAGCTCTAATTATATAATTTAATAAAATATTAATATTTAGAATAAATAATAATTAAGAATTCAGGTTTTCCTTCTTTTTTGTAGCTGATCACATGCCTGTAGCTTAATGAGTTATTTTTTACAGCACAATACAACCTTTGTTTTAAAAAAATATATATTATATAATTTTTAATGAAGACAGCCATAAATATTAATATATTTATTTTACTGTTATTATTATTATTATTATTATTATTGCTATTAATATTAGTAGCAAATGTGATTTGTTCAGTAATTATGTAATTGTAATTTAATGAAATAAAACAAATATTTTTAATAACAATATTCAAAATGTTCTCCAGGTGCACAGTATGTGAAATTGGGAGAGAGGTGGCGTGGCAACAACAACAGCATCTCCACCATCCTGCTCATTGTGAGCTTCATGTGAGTGTTTTCACCTTTGGCTTTCTGTAAATATCACTCTGTGTGCATTTGTGTAATGTCAGCGTTAATGTGAGCCGCTGATGTCATTAAACTTCCTTTAGATGAACAAAATTTAATCTGAGCTCATTGAGACTGTCAGGTTGTCATCATTACAGTTGCAGCGTCTTTTCTGTTCATGAGCACTTTAAGCTCAGCTCTGATTTCTGAAGATTTGAATGTAGTACCATATTAACTAACACGGTGGACAACACATTATGATGATGTATATTTTTAGGATCCGTGTGAAGCCTATATCATAACATTTTTTCAAAAATGAAAGATCTGTCATCTTTTACTCATCCTCATGTCATTTGCAACACATTTTCTTCTGTGTAACAAAAATACATTTTAGCTGCATTTTTCCATACAATGAAAGTGGTTGCGGACTGGGGCTTTAAAGCTCATTATACAGTAAATATTAACTTAAATGAGTATATTTTTCACAGAAAGCTATCATGTGGCTTCGGAAAACTTTGAACATAGCATACAAGTCAGATAGACAACTTTAATGGTACTTTTTAGAGCTTAACAGCTCCAGTCCCCATCCACTGTCATTGTATAAAAGAGCAGCCTAGACATGCTGCTGAATATCTCTCTTTGCGTTTTACTAAAGACAAAAATCAATGTGACATGAGGGTGAGTATATGATATTAAAAAATAATATTTGAGTAAACCATCCCTTTTAACACTTTTCTGTGCATAGTAATATTATACCATGTTTATAATAACACTGATATCACCTAAGGAGTGTCTGTCTCTCTTTTTCTGTTCCTCCCTTCTTTTGCATACTAATATCTCTCCTTGCTGTTCTTCTCTTTCTCGTCTTGCTTTCCTCGCTTCCTCCTGTGTATAGGATCTGTGTCAGGTAGAGCCTTTGTCTTTGTGCTTCAAGGAAAACACATATTTTTCATGACCCAAAAACGAGTAAAGACGACTATATTTATATCTCTTCTGTCTTCCTCCTCCAGTTTGGTGGTTCTGGTGGCTCTGAACATGATGTTGTTCTACAAACTCTGGGCCCTGGAGCGGGCCGCACACACCCTCGAGACCTGGCACTCGTACTCTTTAACTGACAGGTATATTAAAACTAACCGAGTGGCTATACACACATGCTGTTTCTTAGCATGCTGATTCAGGAATCTCACTCTCTCTCCGCAGCCCTCTGCCCCAGTCAGCGGGAGAGTGGGCGCAGGTACTGCAGCTCCAGAGGCAGTTCCACCAGGCCCAGATGAACAAGTGGCAGCAGATTTTACAGTCTTCTGTCTCACTTCTGGATCAGGTGTGTTCCTGTGCTAAACTTAAGGTCTTCAGCAAGCAGTCGAAATGTATTTTCTGAAAATAAATTAGGATTAATAACATCAGTGTGTGAACATTTACTCTATTTATTACTTTTATTATTTTTCTGAGATTTTGTCCTGCATCTACAGGTGCTGGTCATAAAATTAGAATATCATCAAAAAGTTGATTTATTTCACTAATTCCATTCAAAAAGTGAAACTTGTATATTATATTCATTCATTACACGCAGACTGATATATTTCAAATGTTTATTTCTTTTAATTTTGATGATTATAACTGACAACTAAGGAATATCCCAAATTCAGTATCTCAGAAAATTAGAATATTATAAAAAAAAAAGGTTCAATATTAAAGACACCTGGTGCCACACTCTAATCAGCTAATTAACTCAAAACACCTGCAAAGGCCTTTAAATGGTCTCTCAGTCTAGTTCTGTAGGCTACACAATCATGGGGAAGACTGCTGACTTGACAGTTGTCCAAAAGACGACCATTGACACCTTGCACAAGGAAGGCAAGACACAAAAGGTCATTGCAAAAGAGGCTGGCTGTTCACAGAGCTCTGTGTCCAAGCACATTAATAGAGAGGCGAAGGGAAGGAAAAGATGTGGTAGAAAAAAAGTGTACAAGCAATAGGGATAACCGCACCCTGGAGAGGATTGTGAAACAAAACCCATTCAAAAATGTGGGGGAGATTCACAAAGAGTGGACTGCAGCTGGAGTCAGTGCTTCAAGAACCACTACGCACAGACGTATGCAAGACATGGGTTTCAGCTGTCGCATTCCTTGTGTCAAGCCACTCTTGAACAACAGACAGCGTCAGAAGCGTCTTGCCTGGGCTAAAGACAAAAAGGACTGGACTGCTGCTGAGTGGTCCAGAGTTATGTTAGTAAATTTTGCATTTCCTTTGGAAATCAGGGTCCCAGAGTCTGGAGGAAGAGAGGAGAGGCACACAATCCACGTTGCTTGAGGTCCAGTGTAAAGTTTCCACAGTCAGTGATGGTTTGGGGTGCCATGTCATCTGCTGGTGTTGGTCCACTGTGTTTTCTGAGGTCCAAGGTCAATGCAGCCGTATACCAGGAAGTTTTAGAGCACTTAATGCTTCCTGCTGCTGACCAACTTTATGGAGATGCAGATTTCATTTTCCAACAGGACTTGGCACCTGCACACAGTGCCAAAGCAACCAGTACCTGGTTTAAGGACCATGGTATCCCTGTTCTTAATTGGCCAGCAAACTGGCCTGACCTTAACCCCATTGAAAATCTATAGGGTATTGTGAAGAGGAAGATGCGATATGCCAGACCCATCAATGCAGAAGAGCTGAAGGCCACTATCAGAGCAACCTGGGCTCTCATAACACCTGAACAGTGCCACAGACTGATCGACTCCATGCCACGCCGCATTGCTGCAGAAATTTAGGCAAAGGGAGCCCCAACTAAGTATTGAGTGCTGTACATGCTTATACTTTTCATGTTCATACTTTTCAGTTGGCCAAGATTTCTAAAAATCCTTTCTTTGTATTGGTCTTAAGTAATATTCTAATTTTCTGAGATACTGAATTTGGGATTTTCTTTAGTTGTCAGTTATAATCATCAAAATGAAAAGAAATAAACATTTGAAATATATCAGTCTGTGTGTAATGAATGAATATAATATACAAGTTTCACTTTTTGAATGGAATTAGTGAAATAAATCAACTTTTTGATGATATTCTAATTATATGACCAGCACCTGTATACCAGTGATTCTCAACTAGGGATCCGGGGCCCACTTGGGAGCCTCAGCGCACTTCCAAGGGGGCCGCAGGATGTGCTATTATGCTATTGTAAAGGTTCCTTATTTTGTTATGGAGGTCTCCTACAACAGGTTTACATGTATCAAAAGTCAAAAAATACTTTAATGTTTTCATAATATACATTGGACATCACCACATTTTTCAATGATTGTCAAACGACTAAATTCCTACTTTCCGAGAGCTTGCTCTGATTGGCCAGGTGGCCCACGATTTTATGGTTGGTCTACAGCTTACAGCACGTGTAGGAAGCTAAACACCCTTTACCATAATTGAATTTCAGCTCCGGAGGCTTCCTAAAGCTCAGTAATTGTACACACTGTAAAGACAGTAACGATGGCATTGATTTTACCATATCAATCAGAGCGCGAGAGGAAGAACTAGTTATTCAACCTGAACCTCCATCGCAAGGATGACTTGAGCAGGACGTTTCTCAGTGGTACACTAGGTACATTATAGATGTTGCAGCTGTAATTCCTCATCATCAGCATTAACAAGTGTATGTCCATCAACACACCAATGTGTATATTTCGGATTTATTGCAGTGAATATGCGGAAACTGCATCGTTAACGTGAATGACTAATGTAACATTAAAGTTTGTAAAACAAATCTTCCTCAATCCTTCATTATTACTCAAAGTAGTAAGAACGACAGACAATCTGCATTAATAGACAGAGTTTTAGTTAATAGTGGCCCACAGTTGCTTAGCAGAAGTATTTCAGTAAGACAGTAATAACGTGAGTTAGACGGTTAGCCAGAAACGTACACAATATAAAACACAAAATGACGAATTTTGAAGAAACGGTAGAAAATATATACACCAATAATTATTCATGTTTACAGGTTGTGATTCTGAGGAGCAAGCTGGTCCAAATAAACTGAGTGCTGACCCATCTTTTCAGAGCAAGTGTTTTATGAATTACGCATTGAAGGGCGGGTCAAGTAATTCGCGGTCGGACAACATAGAACACAGGCGGACATTATGCAAATGTATTAGCTAGTGACGTGTAGCCATAACTGATTGAGATTTGGAATTCCTGACGACTCGTTTAGGCAGTTCAGAGTCGATTCTTTCTTTTGGGGGACAATAACTTTATTTATCGTGCACTTAGTTTCGACTTTACAACTTTGCAGAGCGTTTACATTCACAAATAGCTATATTACACACTGCATGAAAGGGAATATTTGAAAAAACATAATAGGGGCGCTTTAAATTGATGCAAAATAAAACTAAATATGCTTTAAAATGCTTTATGCTAAAACAACTAAAAAATCAAGCTGACATCATATTTCTTATTTTTATTTATAGACCAGGATTCTCATGGTCTTGGAAAACATGGATATGCATTTCTATTTGTGATTTCCAAACCTGGAAAAAACATGGAAATTAATAAACTATTAAAATGTCAAGGAAATCTTTATAATGAATATAATTTTTTCTAGTAATGTCAATGTCAAATATTTTATTGGGTACAAATTATGAGCAGAAAAAACTTTAATCACAAATGACTAGAAAAGGTATATAAATGTAAATGTAAAATGTGAATCCATTGGTAACTAAAAGTGTAAGCTCAGAACATTATTGAAAGTTATGGAATTATTTCAATTAATTATTTAAATACTTTTGTAACTTCAATAAATCTTTATTACTTCTAAATATATCCACTCCTAGGCTGAATCTAAAATTGCCCCCTATAACCTCAAATAGGGCATTATTTGAGGGGACAGTCATTTGTAGTGGTGTCCGAAACCATAGTGGATGTTATTGAGTGCACTCATTCAACGAGTGTACAGCCGATGTACGTTTAATGGCTGTCTGAATTCACTCACTAGTTTTCATTCACTCCTTCAAGTGAACTGCATTAGTGGACTAACGTAGGGAATAGTGAATGAGGGTTTAGGGGGTGATTTCGGATTCAGCCCTAGTTTCTGTAAATAAAACGGTTTGAAAATAAGCAGCTTTGTCATTACAGCATAAGTACCAGAAATTGGGTCCTTCAAATATTGTCTTTGACAAAATGGATGGAAATGCCAAGATGCGCATAAATTCTAAAAATGCACTTAAAAAACATGCGTTCAACTGAGGTGGATACATTTTTTATTCAATAAGAAGACGTGCATAAACTACAATGGAAACCCATATACCACATAAATCCCTCAATGTGCAATTTGCTTTAGTTTATTTCAGAATCTCATTCAGAATTTTTTGCTTATTGTCTTTATGCTTGTAAATGTTCTGTTCTTTATTGCAAAAAAGGTAGAGAAGGATACTACATTTTAATGAAAGCTTCTAAAGCAACCTTTAGCTTCTGCTGAAAAAAAGCATGTAAACCTGTCTAAGCTTGTTTTGCTGGACCTTGTTTAAGATGGTTGCCTTTCCATGTCTCTCTGAAGTGCCCAAAACCTTTAAAAAAACAGGCCTGCATGACCAGGCTGAGACAACAAACCGGTTTAGGCTTATGATATTTGTTTTTTTTTATGATAAATAATGTACAAATAAGACAAGGGACATTTATTATGAAAGTAAAAAGGGTTGATTTTGATTCTGTATTGTTTTTAAAGCCATTTCCCCTCTCTAATGTAGATGAAACAGTCTCTGGAGAAGCTCCACAGAGGAATGATCACACCAGAGGTGCAGCAGGAGTCTGATCCAGACCCAGACAAACTGACGGATCAGTGAAAGACATACGGTAACCCCTTCACCCAACCGTTTACTCACTCTGGTCCCTGTGACAGGAGTCCACAAAGGGGGCAAATCATGGACAGGGGACGGTGCTCAACTCAGTGACATTAACGCTGGGATTCATATGGGTAGCTTTTAGGTTACCCAAGTGTCCCATCAGCAGCTACAGAACTACAAACAAACTCTTCTATCAATATGAACGCATTATGATCTCTGGGTCTGAAGCAATAACACATACGTACGGGAGCATCTGTGACTTTCAGCTGTGCTGCATCTTGAGCCGTTTTGCTCTGTACGGAGTGTCTGAGGAAGCTCAATGTGAGCTTGTAGAAAACTGCAATTCATCGTGGACCCTTTTAAAGAAAAAAAAAAAAAGCTTTGGAGAGAGGCGTTAAATATTTCAAAGAGGGAAGTGTCTTTCTCTTCTGTAGGAGGTCTGAAATCAACCTCCAATCTGCTCTCGGAGTCATTTCACAACAAATGTATTTTTATGTTTTCATGGAAGAGAAATTTTATTTTCTCTTCTGTTTTGTTTTGATGATTTCAGAGCTGTTACTGAAACTTGTTGAAAGTGTGTCAGACCATTACAGTATTTATTTAATAGACTTGAATTACAGTCTAACGTCATTGTGTGTTTCTGCTCAAACGAGGACCAATGTAGAAATAGGTGGGACGAGTGGTATGAATATGAATTCCCATTTTAGCAATAATCACTTGAAAAAATCATAATGAAAATTAGAAGTTAATTTACAAGTAAAATGTCCAGCTGTTACTTAAGGTAGAGTATCAGAGTGACGATTGTTTTACACACTGTTACAATTTTAACCATTGCTTCTTTCTCCCTAATGTTTTAGCTATTATTTTTTGTTTCAAATCCTTGTGTATTTATGACTTAGGGGTGAGAGGAGCTGTTTCATGTAGTCGAGGTGTCAGGAAACTTGTAGAGTTTCACTGGAATCAAACTTGAACTGTTCAGAGTTACTGTTAGCTCGAGCAGCTGAACATACACACAGATTGGAGAACTTCAGTCAATCCTGGGACTGGGCGTTTAGGACCAAGCAGAACTCAAGGTCAGGAGGAGTATTGTGACGTACATTTCACTCAACGCTGTAGGCGAATCTCACATAGAACATGTCCAGGTGTTTCACCTCATAATCAAAGGAAAAAATAAGCAATTAAATATATTTTCCTAACAATTAAGCACCCCTCATTTACTGAAATGCTGTAAATAAAAATAATCCTATCCAGACTATTTTTATTTCAAAATAAAAAATAAAAAAATAAGCATAATTTAAAAACATACTTTGAAGTGGTATAAATGTATTAATAATCTTAAGTAATTGGAAATTATGAAAATATTGTCACAATGCAAATAAATGCTAAATAATTATTTTTTCTATTGATTTTACTTTTGAAATTCTTGACAGGCTTGGTGAGATTCACCTAGAGACTTTGAGTTGATTTTTTTCTCTCTCTCTCTCTCTCTCTCTCTCTCTCTCTCTCTCTCTGTTTTATGTTTGATTATTTCATTTGGACGGTCTGTTACTGATGTCCTCTTTCCGGCCATTTTATTTTTGTCCTGCCCTTCAGCCTCAGTGATCTCTCCCTCCTTAGTGTGTTATCAGAGTGTCTGTCTGTATGTCTGTCTGCGGGCGCTGCTGTGCAAAGCCCTTGCTGAGTGATGAAAGCATGTGCTATTTATTCGGGTCAGGGAGGGAGAGAACGAAGGTGGGATGTATTGTATAGACACGATTGTAAAGATGACTTGTGACAGTCAAAAATGTATAATAAAAATGCCAAAAAAAAAAGTTTGTGTGTATTACTAATTGGTGAAGTGAATAACACTGATTATCTCTTCATCACGGCACCTGTTAGTGGGTGGGGTATGTTAGGCAGCAAGTGAACATTTTGTCCTCAAAGTTGATGTGTTAGAAGCAGAAAAATGCCAAAAAGGGCCAAGATGTGACGGCTAGATGACTGGGTCAGAGCATCTCCTAAACTGCAGCTCTTGTGGGGTGTTCCCGGTCTGCAGTGGTCAGTATCTATCAAAAGTGGTCCAAAGAAGGAACAGTGGTGAACCGGCGACAGGGTCATGGGAGGCCAAGGCTCATTGATGCACGTGAGGAGAAAAGGCTGGCCCGTGTGGTCCGATCAAACAGAGGAGCTACTGTAGCTCAAATTGCTCAAGAAGTAAATTCTGGTTCTGATAGAAAGGTGTCAGAATACACAGTGCATCGCAGTTTGTTGTGTATGAGGCTGCATAGCCGCAGACCAGTCAGGATGCCCATTGCTTACCTGGGGAACACATGGCACCAGGATGCACTATGGGAAGAAGGTAAGCCGGCGGAGGCAGTGTGATGCTTTGGGCAATGTTCTGCTGGGAAACCTTGGGTCCTGCCATTCATGTGGATGTTACTTTGACACGTACCACCTACCTAAGCATTGTTGCAGACCATTTACACCCTTTCATGGAAGCGGTATTTCCTGGTTGCTGTGTCTTCTTTCAGCAGGATAATGCGCTCTGCCACAAAGCAAAAAAGGTTCAGGAATGGTTTGAGGAGCACAACAACAGGTTTGAGGTGTTGACTTGGCCTCTAAATTCCCCAGATCTCAATACAATCGAGCATCTGTGGGATGTGCTGAACAAACAAGTCCAATCCATGGAGGCCCTACCTCGCAATTTACAGGACTTAAAGAATCTGCTGCTAACACCTTGGTGCCAGATACCACAGCACACTTTCAGGGGTCTAGTGGAGTCCATGCCTCGACGGGTCAGGGCTGTTTTGGCAGCAAAAGGGGGACCAACACAATATTATGCCTGATCGAGATTGTCAAAAGAACAGCATGTATTTGAAATAGAAATCTTGACCCCAAATGGTCAAGACGGCAAACATTCAGGAAAAAGAGACATTTTTAAATGTATTTTATTTCATACTATCTTGTCTTGTCATTTATTTGGCAAGCAACATGTTCACTTTATCATGAAATGCATCCTGGAATTGTTGAGGCCTTTAAGTTGTTGTGTGCATATACTGTACAGACTCCCACAGAGGTGCAGACATTGTCAGATAGTGACGATATTCTGTGACATCTAAGTGTTAGTATGATACCATCTATGTTTTAGTAATCACAGCACTAACAGCAGGTGGTCTTAAAGTTTTGCTCATTCAGGAATGAAGCGTTTTTCAACGTTGCACATTCATGACAGTGTTCATAAAAGTGTATTTAAAATCATGCAGTAGAAATCTACCCATTAACAACCACCGAATGAAAGATATAAAAGTAAGAAAACCAGAGCTAAGAAGTCTCTAGAATGTTCATTCATGCATAAAAGGCAGTGAGACTTTGGCAGTGTGTGCTGCCCTCTGTAGTCACTACCAAACATTGGCTACAAAGAGGGAGAGGAAAGACTGGAAGGTTTTTTGTGAATGAATACAATTGATTCCTGCTTTCTCATTCAGTTTTCTTTTGAAACCATCATGCATTAAGAGCCAGAGACTTGCGCATCGGTCCTTTAATCTTTCAATCATTCTCAATCGATTTCATGCAGCCCTTGATTATCTTGTCAGCTAAGACCAAATGAAAAGAGGAGGGATGATCAGGTCAACATTAGAAATGATTAATAGCACAGATCCTCTACGGCACATTCTTAATATATTTATCACGTTAGTTTCGGTAGCTGAACTCAGCTATGAAATCTTTAAGACAACAATGTACTTTCTTCACGGGTATGATTATAACATATATGTGACATTCATTTGCCTTGCATTTATTTCTTTTAAGAGTACGATTTGAATAGCTTTATATGCTACTGGCAATGTCTGCTTTTCACCCAGAATGGTTATTTTGTACTATGTAGTGCTAAATATATTTACGGTTTCATACCAATTGTAAAGACTAAATATAGAAAGCATTTGTTTTGTAAATGAAAAGAACAATTTAAAGGTACACTATGTAACTTGGTACTATGGTAAGCCTATTATAAGGGCTTGATTTTAGACCTGACGGGATGGTTTTCGTGGGAAATTGTGGCCCGTGTCTCGTCATATCCTTAAATAGAGGGTATGCACGTGACGTCACCGTCGGCCAGAGTGACTGCGGTTACGCTCACTGAGTGGCTAAAAGACTGAGCGGCAGCATTGGTTTTCAGCGAATGCTGTGAAAAACACATCTTAAAGGGGAAAGAGCTTTGAGATTGACTGTACAAATAGATTTGACAAGAAATCTGAGGTATGTTTTTACAGACTGCTGAAATGGATCGCTGCAATTCACAGAAACAACTGGACTCCAGGCAGCGAAATGTGGATTTGCAGTTATCATTTTGTCAAAATGCTGAATTTTGTTTTGGGGTAAAATCATACCTTATATATTGTATTGACAGCTCATCAATTAAATAATTACCATCTAATACTCTAAAACATAATTGGATGTTTTTCAATAAGCACTGACAAAAACTATACAAGTTTTAGGGCTGGACGATATGATGATAACATTGATATAAGTGATCAGACCTACCTATATTGTATTTATATAAAGCATTCACAGGCAAATTTGCTTTATGTATTTCCCAGGCGTCGAAATCAGGCTCATATAAATGTCAGGAAATGCGATTCCTGTCTGCATGTAAATATCCATGGATCACTGGATCTTTGGTAAGTTGTAACGAACACTTATATCAAGTCCAACCTTTAGTTTAAACTGATAATCATTTGTTTTTACTCACGTTTTCGCAGCTTCCCCGATTAAAGCCAGTCATGAAACGGCTCTTTTGCCACTCAGTCCGGCTGAGGGGGCGTGTTCTGGCGGGAAAGTGATGTCAATGCACACCCAATGCACAGTCACGCAGAGCCGAAGCACAACCAAAACAATATTCTTACGCAAAATGCATGCAGTTTTGTTTTTTTAACTGTTAAAGGGCCAAAAGTTACAAAGTGCACCTTTAAGTGAACTATTGTTTCAGGAAAAAAGTGTTAAAAGTAATTGTTAGCTTACATGTGGTTAGTTAAATTAGTTCTGGTTTAAATCCCCTGTATGTGAGAGGGACTATATTCAGATAGGAAGCTCTTGTTGTAAATGTGCATTATTATTTGTTGGCATTAGCGATGTAATGCTAATCACAGTCCCCAGCTGCCAAATATGAAATTTTCTGTCTGATTTCTCCTATATATATTAGAGGTGAAACGGTATACAAAAAATGATGGTTCGAAACGTACTTCATGGTTTGTTGTATCAAAGTCTGTCAATACTGCTGCAAACGGCTGCAAAGCACTCTTCCTGCTGCGATTTAGTGTTTTGTTGGGAAGAGATTTGAAGTGTTTCCAATTTGGGATTTTAGAAATTTCATTTTAGAATTTTTTATTTCTTATTTTAGAATTCTTGCGGTTTCATTCTCATGCGCACAGGTGTTGTGCCTAATTTTGACTGCCTGCCAAATTATTATCCTACATTATAATCCTAAACCCACCCCCACCCCTACTCCTAAACCTACCTACACTGGGGATTTAGGGAGGTATCTGGATGGAGTCAGAAGCAGAGACAGCACCGGTGTTGTGCCAAATTCTGACCCCCGCCAAATTATTAGGTTTGGGGGTGGGGGTGGGATTAGGATTAGACAAACAAATAGTGGCCTCAACAAGGAGGTAGTAATTTGGAAGGGAGTAAAAAATGTGGCACAACACCTGCACTCATTTAGTGAAGTCTGTGGAGATAATTGGTGACTGATATGAAATACTGGCATGGATTCAACATGAGATAAGGATGAGATAAGGAACTGTGAAATGCAAGTTTCCCACCCAAAGTGCGAAACTTAAATTACATTCTTCATACAGAAAAATTCTGCATGTGCAGTGGTTAAAACAACACTGCATTGGTTCACTACACATGTGCGAACCGAAAGAATACGTTCAATGTTACACCCCTAATATATTATGTTAATGTTTTTTTATTTTCCTATTTTTATATGACTTAATATGTATTTGTGATCTTTTAAATTATGATGTAGATAGCTATGCTTTCACATACATAATTCGACTTGAATAGATCATGTTTTTATATATAGGTCTTTTTTTTCCCCTCTGACTCATTTTTATCACATCATGTCCTCGTGGAAAAAAGCAAAAAGGTGTTAAAAGCCAAAACACGTATGTACAAGTCATGTACAATTTGTTATGTTCAGTGTTACAGATTCATGCTTGAACCAATTAATGCATCATTCATTTGTTAACCTTAAAGTTGTTGATTAGGGCCTTAAAACAAAACACTTTCTTTTTACTGCATTTCCCTGATGGTTTAGAATGGCGGTTCTGTCACAGTCGTTGTGAAAACAGCAGCCCAGAGTGCCAGTGAGGGTGACGGAGGAGGCCGTTGGTAATGGACAGAGCTTCAAGCTTACAGCTTGAGACTTTTTTTGGACCTGAAATGAAACAAAAGGCAGATGGTTAGACACATGAAATAGAGGAAGTCCAGATGTGACCATGAGAGTTACATTTAACAATCCCACCTGTGTTATTCTGCCTCCGCTACACCTGCACAATTATCTTTGCTCTCCGAGGTTATAGCTAAATATTCCGCCCTGAGAGAATGAGAAGGAGGGAGAAAAGGCAGAAGGGACAGAAAAGGTAATGAAGAAAAGAACAGCAACAAGATCTTGAAAGGTTTTGAGAACAGCAGTTTGCAGAAAAATATAGATCCTTTTGGGGATTGTGGGAAATATAGATTTGAAAGAAGAAAAGCAGTTGAAACGAATAAAAGACAGGCGGGTTTTACGTTTACTGTCAATTATATTGGCATGTTTTTTAATGTTTATTTTTAAAAATATTTTTAAATGTTTATTTGATCAAATATGCAGTAAAACAGTATTTTTTTTTAATAACATATTCTGTGATGCAAAGCAGATTTTTCATCATTACGCCAGTCTTCAGTGTCTCATGACCCATCAGAAATCATAGTATTATTTCTCTAGAGAGGCTCTAGAAAGTTCAAAAGAACAGCATTTATTTGAAATAGAAATATTTGTATTATAAATGTCTTTACTGTTACTTGAATCAATTGAATGTGTCTCTGTTGAATAAAAGTAGCATTAATTTATATTTTTTCTAAAAAAAATATCCTAATGACCCCAAACTTTTTTAAATGGTAGTGTATCACAGTTTACACAAAATATTAAACAGCACAACTGATTTAATATTTTTGATTATACTGTTATTGATAATAGTTCACAATATTATTGTTTTTACTGTATTTTTTATTAAATAAGTCTTGGTGAGCACAAGAGACTTCTTTCAAAAACATAAAAAAAACTTAACCCTCTATAAGATGCATTATGTCCTAACCATTCAATATTTTTTCAAATAAGTTTTTATTACATGAAATAGCTTCAATCATACAAACCAAAAAAGACTTTTGAAAAACTAATTTTGGGGGGGTACTTAGGGAAATTGATAGATGTATATACTTGGGACTCATGGAAACCAAAAATAAGTAGATCCCTATCATTTAATCCCTGTCGTTCCCTATAATTTGGCTAACTCATCCTCACTCTAATCACATGGAAGAGCTAACTCTGCACTCTTCCTATTGCCCTTTCCGTAAAATATTGATGTATTCATTTTCTGAAAAGAAGAAATAATTTTTGTTACTTAAACATAAACACAACTATACTACAATAAACACTTTAAATAAATAAATAACTGCAATCATATTGTTGATGCTACTATCTATAAAAAAAATCCCAATGGGGAAATACATTACTGCAATTCCACTGTGGGACAGCATTGCCATATGAAAACATACCCATTTTTCCATAGTGGTACAGTGTTGCTAAATGGAAACATTGATATTTTCTCAATTTACAGTAAAACTCTATTAGACAAAGTTGATTTGTGAATAAAAATATCTAATTTACTTATCAAAGATGCTGCAAAAAAATGCCCCTTGAGAAGAGATGTTTAGAAATGAGGTTAATAGAGCAATTTCTGGAGCACTTCAACAGGTGTCTTCTGTGTGAGGATGACAGTGTACCATAAGGGTTAATTATTCAAAACTTTTGACACAAATGCATATTTTTTTATAATTAAGGATCCCATAATATTTAGGTTTGCTTTGAATCCACCTATATGCTAATGCACTCCAGACAGAGTTCAGCTAATCTTCCACTCAGTACCGTATACAAATATGTCCTTCAGGATGTTTTGCCTCAAATTTCCTGTATTAATAGGACATCCTTAATGGTCCCTAATGAGGTAGACAGGTGTTTGTCATCAAGGAAAGAGCAAACAGCGAGGAAGTGTTTGGAAAATAGAAATGTGGAGACATGTAACTCACTCGCTCTCTCTCAGCGCTTCCTCTCCCGCTGCTGCGATCTTCCTGTAACAGTAGACCATCTCCACCACCAGCCATAACTGCAGCCCGATGATAGACACGTACATCATGATCTCAGATAAGATGGACGCCATGCCTCGTGTAGCTAGGGTTAAGTGAGATCAAATTCAGTTCAGAAATCGATATTTGGTTCTTTCATAACTTTCACATTTTCATATAATCCTTAACACATGATCAGGATTATTTTGAATTACTACTCTTAAAATTATGATCAAACACTGAAAGAAGGAAGTTTAAAGTACGATCTTAACATATTTGTGCAGGTTTCAGCACTCTGTAAGATAGACACATCAGTAGTGACATCAGTGCTGATGTAGGCCTGACTTAGAATCTGACAGGAAGTAAAGACATCTCTGACTAAGTTATCGCCGTCAGCATATGTGACAAGACGGCTTCTGTCCCAGTGGACAGACGTTCTCAGCAGAAGCGTCAAACCGAACATGTGGCCCCTCAGATTCCTCAGAAGTTGATTTGAGTGTAGCTTCCAACAAAAAATGACAATTTGATAATTTGGCCATTCATTTTGCATTGTATTGAAGGGGGAAATTGTTTGTCAGTAATACTCTACACTTCTTCCTCATAAACTACCTTTTTTGCCTTAATCACTGGCTGCATGTTTAAAATTGTACATTAGTTTGAGGTTTAAACCCTATAGAAGCCTCTTTTTACCTTAAACTTGGTACATACTCTGCAAGAACAAAGAAATTTGTTAGTTTTCTCGAGGTGGCAAGAACAGGAACAAAGTTCGTACTGGCCAGTACATTCCATACTTCACGAGAAAAGCAGGTGCCGAACATCTCCATTTTTCTGCATTAACCCGCCCACTTTAAATTTCTGACCAATCACACAATAGTTCTTGGACACCCCAAGAAAAAAGTTCTGCTCAGATGATGTGTCGAGAACAAGCTGCGAGAACAAAATGACGTTCTCGCAGCCCTGGGAGCAAGAACTTTTTTCTCTGTTCTTGCGGAGTATGTAACGGCCTTAAGACTCAAAATATAACCGGTACTTGGAAAAATGAACCTTACAGGAAGTCCTAATTGTGAGAGATAACATTATTACAAGAGAAATAAAAGACGCAATTACAGTTTTATTTTTATTTGTGGAAATAGGCTTTGATAGATCCTGATCAGTATTTATTCATTTGAATTAGCTTTTTATTTTATTTTCAGGTTTCATTTTAATTTGAATAATTTTGCTATGTGGTTTTGTAATTTTCATTAGTTTTTCAATATTTACAGTATTTATTTTTTTATATTTATTTCAGTTTTAGTATTTCGGCATAAACATATTTTATTTCCGTTTTTCATATATTTGTATTTTATTTCAGCTTTATTTTACTTAACAAAAATTGTATAGAACAGCTTTATTTAACAAAAACAACACTGTTGACTACTTGACAAGGATTTTACTTTATGATTATTCTGTTTCCCTGTTTTCCTTATTCTGTTTTTCTCTTGTCACGTTTTATCTTGTCTTGAGCCAGGGCCGGCAAAAATAAGAAACATTTTTTCTCACATAACACACAGCGTTTTGGAGCAGTTAAAGTATTGATTTGAGAAAAAGCTAAAAGAAAAATGTATAATGGTGCTCCGTCAATCCACAAAATAAATACAAATAAGTCCAAACAACTCGTATAAAATCATGCATTAGTTTCTTAAACATCCTTGCTTTCATAACACTAAGCATTTGGTGAGTCAAGGACACAGATGTTGAAAGCCCTGATGCTGCTGCTATGAAAACACTTTGCTATCAGGGCCATGGAAAGGCAATGACAGTGTCCTTGCTTTTGACATTTTAAAGGCATTTCTATTCAGTGTTGACTCATCTGTCTTCATGAACACACCATTATGTTCCTTGGTAGTATTGCAGAGGATTTTGTGTGTGTTCTGTCAAGCCAATGATGTTATCTTAACACTCTGATTTGTACCTGCACAATTAATTTGCATTTGTTTCCTCTCATGTAAATTTCATTCTTTTTTAATGGACATACCATTTCCCACTACGTTGATGGTGATAAACTTGGTGGCGTTGGTGCGGAACTCGTAATTGGGGAAGACAAGGATGCGGTCGAAAAAGCATCGATAGGTGCCGGTGTCGTTGAAGGTGACGTTGAGGATGTAAATTGAGCCATCTTGCACATCCTCCGTTTTTTTACTGCCGTTCCAGGCCAGGCGGTCAACGAAGCGGTCATCTATTATGTAGCTTGTCATTTCTGCATAACTGTATATCTAATTGTAAGAAAAAACAGTGAGACTGCTATGGCAAATAACCAGTGTGAAGGACACATTATTTGATTCAGGACCCAAAACAACCTTTTTGTAATTCTCCAATATTTTGTGTCTATAAATAGCTGTAAAAGGGTTAGGTCACCCAAAAAATAAAATTCTGTCATTAATTACTCACCTTCATGTCATTCCAAACCCATAAGACCTTCGTTCATCTTCGGAACACAAATTAAGATATTTTTGATGAAATCCGAGAGCTCTCTGACCCCTCCATAGACAGCAATTTAATTAACACATTCAAGGCCCAGAAAGGTAGTAAAAACATCATAAAATAGTCCATGTGACTCCAGTGGTTCAACCTTAATTTTATGAAGCGACGAGAATACTTTTTGTGCGCAAAAAACAAACAAAATAATGACTTTATTCAACAATTTCTTCTAGCTAGGAAGTGCTGCACTGTTTACACTGTCAACAGCGTACGAGTCTGACACAGACTTGAAGAAATTGTTGAATAAAGTTATTTTGTTTTTTGTGCACAAAAAGTATTCTCGTCGAGGGGTCAGAAAACGCTCGGATTTCATCACAAATATCCTAATTTGGGTTCCGAAGATGAAGGAAGGTCTGACGGGTTTGGAACGACATGAGGGTGAGTAATGACAGAATTTCCATTTTTGGGTGAACTAACCCTTTAAAAGAGACACGGTCAGTAATAGACTGTTGTTATTGTCTGTATTTTGCTCAACACTGCTCCATGTCTACAGAGGAGAACTATGACGATAACAGTCATGGAAAAGCTGTAAATGCCATGTAATTTTCAATTTTGGTTTTCCAAAGTCAATGCAATGAGTAAAATCTATGGGAAATAAAAAGTTTTGGGTTTTGGTTGGGTTTAAATCAGTCCATAAGCTAGATTTTGGTCTTAGTAGAGTAATAAGTTGTACATTAAAAAGGATAATCGATTACATTTAAACTTTATTACATTTAAAGGGATAGTTCACCCAAAAATAATAATTCTGTCATTAATTACTCACCCTCATGTCGTTCCAAACCCGTAAGACTTTCGTTCATCTTCGGAACACAAATTAAGATATTTTTGATGAAATCCGAGAGCTCTCTGACCCCTCCATAGACAGCAATTTAATTAACACTTTCAAGGCCCAGAAAGATAGTAAAAACATAGTTAAAATAGTCCATATGACTCCAGTGGTTCAACCTTAATTTTATGAAGCGACAAGAATAATTTTTGTCCGCAAAAACAAACAAAAATAACAACTTTATTTAACAATTTTGTTCTAGCCTGTATCAGTCTTCTACGCTGCTTACGTTGTAAATACAGTGCATCTCCTGCATCCTCATCACACGCATGCGTCGTGGTGCTCACGTGAACAGCATCGGCTGCCGTAGAACTTGAAAGCACTGCTTACAACGTAAACTGCGTAGGAGACTGACACAGGCTAAAACGAAATTAAATGTTAATTATGTTAATTAAATAGCTGTCTATGGAGAGGTCAGAGAGCTCTCGGATTTCATCAAAAATATCTCGCGTGAAAAATGCAGCAGTCTGAAATCGGCTTAAGGGTTTAGATGTTTTATTGTACCATGGAATAAATTGCTTTGATTACTGTGTGCATGTCAGTAGGCAAGCAGCTGTACTAGAGCTTTTGTACATGTAAAAAGGCATCTGCAGCACATTAATTTAGGTAATGCATTGTACGTGGGGAGCAGCATCTGTGTCTCTCAATCACGTGGTCTTTGGTCTCATACTCACGTGTATAAATTCACTCTCGCCTTTGGCCATGAACCACCAGTCCACTGTGGCAGAGGCCGGCACTTCCCCTCTCATCTTGCAAGAGATACAGCCCAATTTGAAGCCTTCACCCAGCACTGCCTCCGTGTCGGAGTCCACCTCCACACACGCCCCATGGCAGAGCCAAGCTACAGGAAGAACAAGACATTAGACACTCTGCTTCAGTTCTTAAAATTCTCTATTAAGCCTTACTGATGCCCACTTTTTTGTTTTGAACTGACAGGCATCTAAATCATCTCTTTTTATCATTTTTTAAAATCTTTTTTTGTTTTGTTTTTTGCATGCGTTCCCATTTTTGGGGGGAATTATGCATGCTGTTTTTTTAGTTCAAGGCAGAGCATTTTCTTGCAAGCTTTATTTCCACTCATAAAAACTGATTGTGCAGTTAAAATAGTCCTAATTAACTGTGCATCTCAGAACATAGTATTTGCTTAAACATTTTTTTTGTCTTCAAAAAGCTTTGAGGGGAAATAAATTGTTAGTGGTGAGCTGTGATCCTTTTTGAGTCATTAATCTACTTTCATATATAGATACAAGTCTCTATATATGCCTAGAAGTCGCAAACACTTGCAGAAAGGAACACACCTGATATTCCAAGTATCTTTCTCTCACACTTCACCCTGCAGTTTCCACAGAGACATCTGCATCGCTTTCAACCAATGATTCTTTTGCAATTCTGACCTCTGGAGAAGTATTTATATATGTGCAATGAGATGAGGGACAAGAAACATTGCACACACATCAATCACAGCTACAGCTTTACATTATTACTAGTCGTCCTGCTGTTGAGATTTTTTTACGGGCATCTCTTTACTGTAATATTCAGGAAAATAACATTTATAATTGACTTTTGATTGCTAAGAGAAAAGGAGGACGGATGAAAAAAGTAAAAACTGGTGTGACCCCCCCCCAACTGGAAGACAAGAGAGGAAGAAAACGAGAGAGAGAAAGAGGGAGACAGAGAGTTAAACGTTTTCAGTGTTACATCCATCACATCACTGATTATCATTGACAGATTATTGATTTATTGGCTTCTGATTGGCTGCAGAGAGGAAGAAGAAGGGTAGATTGGGGAAGAAAAACAATTATCAATACAGAAATACTACAGATTCAGAGGAAAGGGGAGGAAGGGTATAATCACATCATGCTGACACATTCCTAAAACAATCAAATTATTAAGCAAGCCAATAAATGGCTGCTATACTAATCATATTAATAATGAGGCATCACAACTTTGTAATGTACAGTATGACAATGGATTTCAATTTTGAGATTTGCTTAAGATTCCATTGAACAGTGTTATTATTGTTTTTAACTATTAACTTTAAAGTTGTGATGAAATGTAAGAAGCGACAGATCTTTTCTTTCTTTTGATTTACATCTGAGTGCAACAGATTATTGAAAAAAAAACAAATGTAGGACAGGGACTGGGTTCTATGACTGGCATGCTTCACAGTAACAGCATGCATTTACAATTTGAATTTTGATGTCATGCCGACTTTTAGTGAGCATACTGCAAAGAAAATCTGGGGATTTTTAAAAAATTAAAATTGCAGATACGGCAAAGGAAGCTATAAAGGGTGTGAGGAAAGGAGACATCTCCCTTTTACTTTAAAAAGCCAAGGAGGGACAGTATACACACACACAATAAACTGACCTCAGACCTGTCAAAAACTGCCGTCTAAACTTCTGTCAGTGTCACTGCGGGGACAGGGTCATTACATAACCCCCTTTTACAGAGATTACATTATGCAATTTATTCCAGATTAGACTGCACCATGCCCACATAATCCCAGGATTGAATTAATGCACTAAAGTGTTGAATTAAATGCTTTTTACAATTGCTTCGGGATGCTTTTTTGGATGGAAATGTGAGAGACCTACAATTTTGCAAATGCTTTTACCCAAAGCAATTTGCATTGCATTCAAGCCACGGTTAACATTTGACCAGTTATACATTTCTTGGGAATTGAACCCATAGTGTTGTTTGCACCATGTTCTACTGTGTGGGCAACAGTAACACTGTGGTGCAATGAGAGATTCAAAGAAAGAACAAAGAAGAAAAATCCTTTTGAGAGCTCATTCAGGCTTTTTACATGAAAACAAGCAGCCGAGGACAACGTTTCCATGCCAGCCAGCAGTCTCAAACTGTATAGCAGTGACATATACACTCTGGCCTCTCGGGAAATGGCAAAAATCTGTGACAAACACTGAGCTCCAGGGTGGAGACTTTCCATAGAAACAAAAGCTCTTTGATACATCGGCCAATATGTGGCATGATGTTGGCCAGTATTTTAGTCCCTGTGGTCTAACAATTGTCCTGTTGAACTCACATATTTTCATCTCTGTCCACTCCAGTCTTTAATCTAATCTCTAAAATTAATCTACAATGAACGATACTGTTGGTGACCCACTAGTCGAGGGTAAATGGCAAACGGCAGTGATATTTCCCTAGGCGACCAGATCTAAAGACAAAGCCTCTTCTTTAGCTCTAACAGACTGGGTTTCTCACAATCAATTTTTGATGCTGGGATAAGGAGTGTGCTGCAATTGCCATAAATATTAAACAAGCAAGAAACAGTCATTCATACAGTATGTCCTTGTTCATCCTTGCTCAGATTTAGCATTCACACTTTCTCCATCCTCCCCCATCCTCTCATCCTCTTTCCGACACGCACACACGCACACTCAGACACACCCTTCCTCACATGCACGTCAGTTTTCCACAGTGCCAGACCTGTACGTGCATGAAACCTGCGACACTGCTTTCCGAAAGAGCATGACAGTGCTGGATTCTGCTGAAAATCTGCTTAGAATACAAAGATTTTGCTCCTCATTGGTTTGCCTGTTTCTAGACCTCCGTTTTCAACCTCTGTTAAACAATTAATTGCCATCTTACATCTCCCTCAGCCTTTTAGACTGTACAAATAGGTCTAATCAGCAAAATCACCCTCCTGTCTACTATTGCTTAGTGGTGCTGGCTTGACAGTTGGCCAGTAGATCCATTATAGATTGCTTGATCAGCAAGACATGCTTGTTAAATAATATTAAAATATTTTTTTGTCACAGTAGTGTTTTATGTATTCAATTTCTTAACTGTAATCTTTAATTGCCTTTAATGGCCTATTTATCATAATTGCTCATACTTAGGGTTAGGGTTTGTTCATCGGGATACACCGAAATTACAATTAAAATGCTGGTTGATATAATTATTTTCATAAATAATAAATTCATAAATAATAAATTACCTATGTTACAGTTCTATAATATTTTGTCTAAATAGAAAATATAAAATGCAAAATATATTTATATAAATTAATAATATTATTAATAATAAACTAAAAGCAATCATTATAAATTTACGAATTAATTTAGGTATCAGTGTTTTAATGTACAGTATGAAAAATGGATATTCATTTTAAGATTTTACATTTATCAGTGTTACTAAATTAGTGTCTTTATAGTTTAACTGCTAGTTTAACTATTGTTTAATTAGTTTAAAGTAGAGGTCGACCGATAGTGGATTTTACCGATACCGATAACTAGGTTGGACCACACTTGCCGATAACCGATTAATCAACCGATAGTTTTTAAAATGGATACTGGATTAAATTTATATATATATATATATATATATATATACACATTTTTAAATTGTATAAAAACAACATAACATTCTAAGTAAAATAAAAAAAACAGTACTGAACCATGAAAATTGCTAAATTACATATATTTAAACATGAATATATTAAGTTCTAATATAGTTCTAACAGAACAAATTCTACAGAAAATAAAAATATTTATTTTAAAATATCTAATCAAAATAACAAAATGTGTATTGAAATCGAATGCGTTTCTGATTCGTTTATATTTCTGTCGGTTTGCTTTCTCACGTCACTAGTTGTTACATTGTTTTAACTGCTTGAGGTACTGCTAATGTTAGCGTCCTCTCAGCCTCGACTACAAAGTAGGCTACATACATACTGCTGTTCTTTACCTGCTAATGCAGCATCTGGTCAACAAATGAATTACTTTATTATGATTTGGCAACATGTACTGAAGTGTTCTGTATTCATACCGTTTTGCTGTCTGTGTTTTAAACGCACATCTGATGTGTCAGCTCTCTGTGCAGGGGCAGCCTCACGTGTCAATATAAACAACGTCAGTGATAGTTTTTATTTTGCCTCTAGAGGTCGTTCTCGTGCTATATAATGCCAGCAGACCCTTCTCAGAGCTCTCGTACTGTGTAATGACAGCGCACCCTTCTTAGCCGTTGTGTGCAACCCCCCCACCCCCCACCCCTTCAATGTCATTCTCCTACTCTGTTGACGTAGTAAATACAGTGCAGCACTTCCGAGTTCTACATCAGAACACCGGTTTACCATTGCTCAACGCTGTTCATCACATGTGTGTGATGCTGACACAGGAGCTAGCAAATGGTGAGCCGCCATTCTGCTGTAATACTCAGAAGTGCTGCACTGTTTACACTATGTCAACAGCATAGGAGACTGACACAGACAAGAAGAAATTGTTGAATAAAGTCGTTATTTTTGTTTGTTTTTTGCGCACAAAAAGTATTCTCGTCGCTTCATAACATTAAGGTTGAACCGCTGGAGTCACATGGACTATTTTACGATGTTTTTACTACCTTTCTGGGCCTTGAAAGTGGTAATTAAATAGCTGTCTATGGAGGGTTCAGAGAGCTCTCGGATTTCATCAAAAATATCTAAATTTTTCTTACAAAGATGAACAAAGTTCTTACGGGTTTGGTATGACATGAGGGTGAGTAATCTAAATGTAAGAATAAATGCAAACCAACAATTCAATATCCAACATAACAGATTAATACATAAAAAAATAATAATAATACAGGCAGATATGGCATTAATATAGTTTGCATCCTTATTAGAAACTACATAAGCATTGCAGATCTCACTTGCTCTGTGTACGTATTTCAATCAAGACTATTTTCTGCCAATGTTTCTTAGCAGCATCCCCCTCCCACTGCTCCACATTTCCTTTAGAACTACAGAACACTCGCTGCCAGCTAATCATCAGTGTTCACTAACACGCACAAATCTAAAAAACATACATTAACAACCACAGCATTGTCCAGCACTAAGCCAGACGGTCTAAACTTACACTAATGGCACTCCTGGAGTATTGGGTTTAGAGCAGGATATGATACAGCTGTTAAACAGCCAGTGAAAATGTTATCACAGTAGGTGTCTACTGAGATCGGTGGAGACTCGCAGTGTGAGCAACACCCAGAGACTGTGATAATGTCAGGTCCTGATTTATTATAATCTTCATTAAAATAAATCAGATGCTTTAACACATTACAAAACTAAATAATGTAATCCACAGCAACAGAAGACATCCACTGTGAGACTGCACTACTTGTCTTTGTCAATAATAGCAATGCTTTTGTTTGATAGCCGGTAAATGGACATAATTTTTGTGCGAGTATATGGGCACTTTACCAGCTCTAATAATATAAGTGATACCATTCATAAGTTAGTAAGATTTTTAAAAATGTTTATGAAATGCATTTCTTACACTCATCAAAGCTGCATTTATTTGATCAAAAATACAGTAAAACCAGCAATATTTGTGAAATATTGTAATATAATTTAAAATAACTTCTCCTCTTAAAATATAAGAACATTCATCAAAAAAACATATTAATATTTATTTTAAATAAATTATAATAAATTGTAATATTATAAATGTCTTTACTTTTGTACTTTTTATCAATGTGATGCATCCTTGCTGAATAAAAGTATTAATTTCAAAAACAACAACAAAACACTGCCCCCAAACTTTATAAAGAGATACAGACATCCTTACGAGGAACAGATATTGATTTATTTTGTATTTATTAACAATCTTCTCTGTCTGATGGTACCTTCTCTTAATTAACTACACAAAAATACAGCAAGGTTTTTAACTCTACTTATAGAAAATAATGAACAAAGAATGTGCATCAGGTGTGTTTTAAGTATTGTGGTATTCCGCCATGTTTCTCACCGACACGCCCCCAACTCGTAAAGATCGAGGCTCAAAGAAAATCCTGAGATTCCCACTGGTATTTATGACTTTGTGGTGGCGTTCATGTGCGTTTAACTCATAAATACGATCTTTCCGACATGACTTGAACACACATGAGCTTTAAAATCTCAACATCCATTCTGCATATTCAACCTGGTGCATAACATCTTAAATTGCAGTTTATATGACTACAATTGACTTATATTGTGCTTTTTTGGTGTGGTTTTTTTTTAACAGCAAATGGGTTTGGAATATCAAATAATGCCAATTTTAATATTTGGATGGACTGTTCCTTTAAGGCTCAGCAATGGGAAGGTCATTGTAAGCCATTACTGTTGTGCCCTTGAAAAAGGCATTTAACCTCAGGTTGCTACAGGGGGAATGTTGCTGTAATACATTTGTAGTGCCATTAAATGGTGACGTTGCCATTTAAATTCTAGAAATAATTTACACCGGTCCTGATCGTGTGGCAATTCTATTCAATCAGATACTGTAGTTTGGACATTCTGAGAGTGTATAATACAAGGAAATAGAAAAAAACAGTGGTCTCTCTTTCTGTCTCACCTCACGCTTTCAGTCTCAAACATGGTTTATCTTTCTGTCCATCTGCCCATGCTCACTCCGCCATTTCATCTCCTCTGAATAAAAACGGTTCCTTAAAGCCCCTTTTCCTGAGATGACTTACTGTACCAAAATAGTGTTACACAAGTACAGTTGTGTAACCGTTCTCCTTTTGAGCTTTCTCCTTTTCTAATTTTAACCTTCTGCTCCAACAATTTTACTCCTTCCTTAGGGTGTGATTACATTAAATATTAAGGAAATATTAAGTAATATTACACATTTAATAGACAGATAGATAGACAGATAGATAGATAGATATATGGATGATGAGGCTAATAGTAAGGTCAGAAGTATGTAATAGTAATCTAAAAGTAATCAAAAAGTAGTAGTAATGTAATAATTATGTTACTAACTATAATTTTCATGTATTTTGCATTCAGTAATGAACTACAATTTGTAAGTAATCTACCCAGCACTGTAGATAAATAATTAGATCATTATTAATATTAAATATGCTAAAGCACCTTTGGGAGTTGCTCTGGGTAAGAGGGTCTGCTAAATACTTTAAATATTAATCTAGATGGGCAGTTCATCATGCAAAAAGATGAAATTTACGTTTTATTTTTTCAGCAGACACAATCTTACCAAAGTGACTTAAAAAGTGTGTATCATTTAGTTACAATACTTCAAGAGAATTAGCATATGTAATAATAAAGACTTGCATTTGTTTGACATAGGAAAACAGGTTTAACATTTAAGCAGCTGATAACTGGTCGCTTTACATATCCTGCTAGTACAGGAAGTACACATATCCTCAAAATGGGTGTCCCGAACCAAGACATGAGGAGAGATACAAATCCCCACTGCGTAACTAGGACATCTATCACTGAGGCATAACTGACAACATCCGTTCCCCAGAGAGCGATTTATTTCCATCACTGCCCTTCTTACAGTCACAGACGAAAGATATTCAGGCTTTGAACAAGCGCTGACAGCCACATATTTTGAGCACCCACCACAAAACCAAGTATTCATGAATCACAACACAAAACAAAGCATTCACAACCATAGTATTAGAAGATAATAACAGCTCGTGGCAGAAGCAACCGAGCTCGGGCAAGAGCTATATTTCTGTCAGGACCACCCCAATCACCAATGGCTCCATTTTAGCATCAACACATGCTCTACAAACAGTGACAGCTGGTTTGGGTTTTTACTCACCCATAAACACACCCATTTTGAGCTAAGACTGAATGAACAAAAAGAAAAGATATACTATCACTTGGCAGGTGCTAAATTGCCCTGATTGGGTCTGCAAGCAATTCAAATAAAACACAGTAATCCATTACACATGGCTCAAGAATACATGAGCTACTTCTTGTGATGATAGTGATTTTTATATTGTATTATATATTTATATATAATTATTTAAAAATATATATAAATATAATAAATATTATATATATATATATATATATATAAAATTATACTAAATATATTTATATATTTTATATATATATAATAAAAAATGTGTATCTATATAATGTATATTGTGTAAATCTATCTATCTATCTATCTATCTATCTATCCAAAACACTTTCAAATACTATAAAAAATACTAATAAAAAAACGCATGACAGCAGCAGATACAATTTAGCTTGAAAGCAGATTCCTACAATACAGGTACCTGCAGCTTTATCGTGGCCTGATTGACACAGACAGACAGAGATAAAGTTTGTGAGGATTGAAATGTGTTTCAACATTCTCAAACGTTTCATAGTGCACTTAAAACACTCACCATGTGTTAAACACAACAGCATAGGGACCCACAGAAGTCGCACTGCAGACATCTTCACAGATGATAGCCACAGAGTCGTGTCTCTGTCTTTCACACACACACACACACACACACACACAGACACAGACACAAAACACAGGCTCAAACTGAAGAGCAGGAGGTCTTGGCAAGTAGTCCACAGTGACACAGGAGCTCTGCGAAGGAAATATGTCCCCTGGATCTGTGAAGAGATGAGCTTGACAGTGTGGAAAACAAGAAGATGACACTGGTCTTCCTTCTTAATTCAGACCCTGATGATGTTTTCCTCCTGTCCTTCCTGTCGGGTGGGAGATGAGTGTTTTGATGGAGGAGCAAGGGAGTCCAGTGAGGGTGTATCAGAGCTGTGACGCCCTCTGCGCAGGCAATCAATCCACCAAGTCCAGAGTATTCAGTTACTCCATGAAAGAAAAAAGAGCTGAGATGCCGGATTCAAGTTTCAGTCAGTAACTGTTCTCTTGACCTATCTATATGTTAGCCAGTACTTACTTAATTATATCAATACACTTTTTCTAGTGATTAAAATATTCTGATCAATATCTAATCTGATTTCTAAAATATATAGTGAGGTATTCACTAAACGACAAAGTTTTCTTGACAGTGGAAGACTTGGAGCTGAGGTCTGTGATCTAGTTTTGAATGAGAAATTTATGCAGATAATGGAAGACAAGAGACATTAAGTATTTTGTGTTATGCATTTACGTTAAAACATCAGTTGACTGATTTAACCTGAGAAAAAAACTATATTTTAAGTGATCCAATCTTTGCCACAGTGAGTTTAAAATGGACAATGGATCTCCTTAATGATTATATGTCTTTGGCTTCATGCAAACATACATTCAGACATTCCCTTCTACACTAAGTGATATTTATTGCTTGTGTATTTTGTGAGTTATTGCTTATGTTAATGCATGAAAATGAGCATATATCTCTTAGGATCAATTTCAACTTGAAGTTTTAGGCATATAGCCAATTATGAAGAGGAATGACCTGCTAAATGTATGAAATGAGGCAATTTACATTGGATTGTACATAAAATGTCAACAGTAGATTTAGCAGGCTGCCTATTTAATACTTGATTTAATGTTTGTGTATTTCTCTTATTTAAATAAATGCATATGTAGATGCTAACACATGCAGTAAATCTATGACCGGATGTAGTTACGCTCATGCCATCTGTTATGTTTGCCAAAGCGTCTGTATTTCCAACTGTCAAACATCAAGGCATATGTTTAATAATATGCTAATATTACATCATTCATGCGTCTACATTACATATGAATGAATTAAAGATAATTACAACTACATTCCCTATAGTCTTTTAAACAATATTCAGTGGGTACGACGTTGCCTGATGCAAATACCAACGTCGACGGTAAGTTAAGTCCCCTGTCAACAATAATAAACGTGACCTCAGGATGTTTTTGTGTGGTTTGAATATCTCTCAGCCTACCGTTTCCGATTACCACACGTATTTAGTCAAACAGTATTCCTTCCCCACGTTTGGTCTTCATTCATTTGGTTACGGTCCCAAAAAAGGCTTCTCAGTGGATGAAGTCTGTTAAATCAGTCCGTTGGTCACCTCACTCGGGGTATTTATTTCAGGGTCACGTAAATTAACCAGATTGTGCACAAAATGTTCGATATTGAAATTATGATATGAACAAAATAATCAAAAGGGAGCACCACACGTTAAGCCAAAACGTGGTGCGTTCATTGACAATATCTCGTCCTGCTGTATAGGGAAGGATGCTGCGTTCGGGATAGGCGAGGAGGGACTGGGAGGGAGCAGGGATGGGGGAGGGATATGCAGACTGATGCATTGCAGTAGTAGGATGGATGGAAAGCGTGATGTCTGAGAGTTAAAATTTCGTTATGTCAACGTAAATAGATTTATTTTTGTCCTTTAGAGGTTTATTGTCCTTCACGTTCATTCATTCGGACGCGCATTGGTGCAGAAATGTGACGATCTCTGATATGCATTAGAGTACAGTAGGCTACATGACGCTCGGATTATTCGAGAACAGATTATTCTAGGGTCTAGAAATTTGGGAGCAATGCTCATCACGTTACGAAGCAGCACACACATATTTTACATTGTTATAATTTTGTAAAATGTTTTATATATATATATATATATATATATATATATATATATATATATATATATATATATATATATATATAATAGCTATCAGAAGGAGAAAATGTGTCCATGTAGATATTGAAAACAACAAGGGACTTCAGTATAGACTATTGATGAAGCATAGCCTATATATGCTGTCTGCAGGCAACCACGCCTTTTCTTATGAACACAAAGAAGAGCGAGTTTCAGGAGTTTCAGTGACTGAAATCTTCATCTGTTCCTCACAAATATATCATATCCTTTTCGTTCCGCCAGAAGAAATGACAGGTTTGGAAGTTTGAGTCACGGTAATTTCATTTTGGACTGAATTAAAGCCAGTTGTAATATCTGGGTTTCATCTCTAGGGGGAGACACACTTTCATTTATGGTGAGGTGAGGCTACTTTAATGAAAGTATGGGAACTGTGCCATCATACATACGTGCAAAGTATGTACTCTAAAGGAGTATTCAATAGAAACCTCTTTTTAGAATTTAGTAATACATATATATATATTATCTACACTGCCGTTCAAAAGTTTTTGATCTGTAAGATTTTTAATGTTTTTAGAAGAAGCCTCTTATAAGGCTGCATTTATTTGATTAAAAATACAAAACAAAAAAACAAAAAAATGAATATATTTTAAAATGTAATGTATTTCTTTGATGCAAAGCTACTCCAGTCTTCAGATTTGCTGCTCAAGAAACATGATTATTATCAATGTTAAACAGTTGTGTTTTAGGATTATTTGATGAATAGAAAGCTCAAAAGAATAGTATTTATCTGAAATAGAAAGCTTTTGCAACATTGTACTACCGTTCAAAAGTTTGGGGTCAGTAAGATTTATTTATTTATTTTTTGGGGAAAGATCTTAAAGAAATGAATAGGCCTACATTTATTCACAGAAAAAAAACTACATTTTAAAATATATTAACATAAAAAACAGTTAATATACATTTTAATAATATTTCACAATATTACTGTTTTTTTTTATTAGTATTTTAAATAAAATAAATGCAGCAATGGTGCGCATAACAGACTTCTTCTAAAAACATAAAAAAATCTTACCGATCAAAAACCTTTGAACGGCAGTGTACATTGAATTGCTCTTCCTGGTTAATACTTTAAGTCTGAGCTACAATTTTTCTGTGACGAAACCTTTTAATGTCTCCAAAACGACACCGGAACGAGTTTGTTTCGCTTTATTTGTATTTATTTGACGAGGTTGACACAGCATGAAATATTACTATTCTAAAAATAAATTAATGTGCATTAGAACGCGTGCATTAAAAAAAAAACTGTTGTAGGCTATAATGATAAAAGTTTATTCAAAAGAATAAATAGAGAATGTCACGTGTTTGAAGGCACGCGAACTCAAAGGTCCAAGACCTACATTCTATTCTGGATTTTGACATCATAATGGACATTATTACAGAGAATCCTAGTTCATTTTGCATCTGACTGTTGTTATTGCTTGTTTCTTGCTCATTCAAGCCAGTTCTGTTGTTGTTGTTGAAGAAATCTTCATTCCAGCATTTAAACATGTGGTGCAGAGCAAGAACTCCCCAGAATCCGCCACTGCTATGCATCGTAGGCAGACAGATTTTCAGCAGATCTTCTGGACCAGACACTGGACAAAATAAGTCGGCTTCAGGTGAAAGGCTTCCAGGACGTCAAGATCCTAGATCTCATACCTATTTAATGGATGTAGAGAGAAACGGCACAGAACCTTCATGTGAGTCTGACCTTAAATTCGGTGCTCACCCTTCCTTACACCCACCACCCAGTCTTGCAAGTCGACCAGTAAGGGTGGACAAACAAGCGTCTCTGTCTGAAAGCCCTGTTGCTGTGTTCACAAACATAATACCTGAGCTGGAACCAACCCATGTTCCCTTCAAGCCTTTAGCTGAACAAAACAAGTCAGCTGGGCGTCGCTTTTTGCCGAAGGCTGAAGAGAAGAATACATCAGTTTCAGGTGTAAGCCCTCCAGGGCATCGAGGAGCCAGGTCTCCTAAGCATTTCATGGAAGTGTCGGTGAAAAACATCACATACCCTTCATGTGAGTCTGCCCTGAATGTCAGTGCTTCCTTATACCTTCTGTCCAATCTTGCGAGTCGACCAGTGAGAGTGGACAAACGTATGTCTCTGCGCCAACATCCTGTTGCTGTGTCCACAAACATGCCTGTTCCTGTGAAGGTTTTAGCTGGACAAAGGTCTATTTCAGGTGAAAGACCTCCAGGACATCGAGGGCCCAGAGTTTCTACAAATTTAATTGATATGTTGGGGAGAAACATTGCAGAACCTTCATGTTCTGATCTGCAAGCCATTGCTCCCCTTTCCATACCCCGACTGCCCAGTCTCGCAAGTCGACCAGTGAGGGGGTACAAACGCACATCTCTGTGTGAATGTCCTGATGCTGTGCCTGTGTCCATGAACATGCCTATTCTGAAAATAACCCGGGTTCCTGTGAAGACTGTTGCTGAAGCTGTCAAGATGTAGAGGGCTCAGCTTAAAGCTTATAAAGCATCCACACGCTAAGGAAACAAAATGATGAAAAATATATTAAAATTTGTGCATCAGAAAGCTTTTTGTGCATCTAAAACTGTTTCTTTGTTGATAAACAGGTGTGACAGGTAATGAAATGTACATTAAAAATGCCTAATCATTATTTAAACAAAATTTGACAATTCATTGTATAGCACAAATTATTCCATGAAAAAAAAGCTTTAACAATCATATTTGCAATATGTAACAGACAACAGCCATTTCATAGTCTAAAATCTTGGTTAATAACATTCTGTATCCAAAGACAGTATAACTATCACTCCCACACAACTGGGACATGAAAAGTGTTATAATAAACATTTAAATAAAACCATTGCAGTAGATGAAAATGCGTCATCTTTGTTCAGAGGTTGTAAACCTGTTTGTATAAACGACTACAGTGTTTTCAGGATTCTCTGATCAATAGAAAGAACATCATTCGATTGAAATAGAAATCTTTTGAAACATTATGACTGTTTTACTGTCACTTTTAATCAACTTAATGCGTCGTTGCTGAATAAAAGTATTAATTCTTAAAAAAAAATAAAAAAAATAATTAAGCGAGAGGTGGCCTTTAGGACCCGGTGGTTATTTACGGATCTTCACATATATTCTGCGACGTGACGTCAGTTGCTGCAAGCAAACATGGAGGACGGCGGAGTGTTGGTTGAGAAACCTCAGGTGAGATGTTATGTTGTGTTTTTAAGCGTTTTAAGAAGACAGGGGTGGCATATACATCATTATTATCTTTTAAGGAGTTTAGTCTATACAAACAAAACATATATATAGCAAAAACACAGCTCTAAAGCTTAAAATAAACAGTGAAAAGATGCCGATTCATTCAGCTCGCCGCAAATGCTCAGTCATGCCATTCTCTGACAGTGGCTAACGTTAGCATGTGTTCTCACGTTCATGTACTGAAGATTAGTGCTCAATACCAACCTTTCAAATTCAGATATTTACTTTTGATCATATTTGAGCTGTATATGATTATTTTGAAAAGATTTCTTCACTCGTTCACAGTCACACATAACATTATACATCGGTTAACCTATAGATTAGCCATGTAGCATAGCAGTTTATCAATTGTATTTGTCATTTTATTAACAACTTAGGACAATTAACAAACTTTATATAACGCTTAACGGAACTGTAGTGCATGTACTTTATTTATATATATATATATATATATATATATATATATATATATATATATATATATATATATTATAATTTATCAGTTTCTTGATTCTCATCATAACAGTTTGAATATGCATTAATGTATGATCTGTTATACATGTTATGTTAATTCTGTGTAATTAATGTATTATTTGGAATTTTATTATTTGTTAATTATTATTATTATTATTAATAAAATGAATCTTAAAGAGTCAGGGGCATAATAATAATAATAATAATAGTTATTATTATTATCATGTGGTGGAATTGGCCGAGATTCACTGGGGTTGGGGACATATTTTATATTTTTGAACCGCAGTTGCAGAAAATCCCACTCTTTTTATGTATGAAATTTGCATAGCATTTTACATCAATAAATTATGGAAATCCTCTAAATTTTGAACTGGAACTGTTCCTCTTTGAAAGACTCCCCACCCCCTATTTGCAGCTCAGATTATTATAAAAGTCTTTATAAAAAATCGTTATTATTAAAGTCTTTTTACATTTATAGCCGCCTTAAACAAAATTTAAGTGTTTTGGCTTTTAGTATGAATATGTTAGCCTTACTGTTATCTATAAGCTAGTGTGCCCCAAAACAATGACAAATTCGTAATTAGAAGATATAAGCGTTAAAAATTAGTCTCACTTCTGCCAATATGGATTGATGATTTTGATGCATTATAAATAGATGCTGAAGCTGTGGCTAAAATCGGTCACTTGTTCACACATTTACTATTTTCTTCATGGTGAATTGAACATAGTGCACTATATAGGGGATAGGGAATGATTCAGATAGTGTGAATATGCTTTCCATTGTGGCGATTGAAGTCTGGTTTCACGGTAATGTCACGCGAACCACCACAGCGCAACGCAGTCTGCTCCGGTCCAGAGACACGATAGCACAGAGCGGATCAAATGCAGTAGTTGGCGCATACCACAAAACGTATTGGACCCATTTGAATTCTGCACAGAATGCTATATTTTAAAGCGATATGGAGGAGAAATGGATAAAGATTAGATGGGGAAACCGTGGCTTTACCAAGCTCAACGGCTCTGGCCGAGCTGTGATGTAAACTAAACGCTATTGCTATTTAAAAAAAGTGTCCTGCCCTGTCTTCCTGTTTCAGTGAAAATTACGTCAACACATTAAATACTGCTGCACGTTTCAAGGCATTTCAGTGGGCCTTAATTTTAATTGTGCATTCATGAAATATAGCCTTGCATCTACATATGTGATCTTTTTTGTTTTTTTCTCTACAGGATGATGTGCCTGCCCTGCTGAATTCAAGGCCCCAGACCGTCTTGTCTTTCCTGGCTCCTGAACCAGAAGATTTGGAGGATCTTTACAGCAGATATAAGGTTTGTGAGTTTGTTTTGTGTGCGTTATTGACATGCTACTTGTCTTTCACAATATTGTCCACTGAATATTGACACTTCCCCAATTGTTGACACGTAATCACCAATGTTAATTGGCCCTCATTTACACACTGCAGAAGTTGCAGCAGGAGCTGGAGTTTCTGGAGGTGCAGGAGGAATACATTAAAGATGAACAGAAGAATCTGAAAAAGGAGTTCCTTCATGCCCAAGAGGAGGTGAAGAGGATACAGAGCATCCCTCTGGTCATTGGACAGTTCCTGGAAGCAGTCGACCAGAATACTGCCATTGTGGGCTCGACCACAGGTAAGAGTACTGATCTTTATGTAATGGCATTGATTACAGTATCAGGTTAGGTTTCTAATTGACTTTAATTTAAAATGTATACCTTTAAATTGAATGCACTGTAAAGGTCCGTTCACACCAAGGACGATAACTGTAATGATAAAGATATAGTTCTAAAAAAATGTCCAAATATAAAACAATAGCAGAGTTTATATGATATCATTGGTATCACTTTCAGAAGGATTTTTTTCCAACTGATGAACAATAAAAACATTGACAGCCAATCAGAAGCTTAAGCATTTAAAGTGGCAGACGACAAAACTGCAGTGTGTGCTAAAGGTCCTGATATACTGTACTTCAAGTGAAATTTAAGAACGAACTCGTGACGAACAAAATCAGGCCAAAACAAAGTTAGTTTTGAGAGTTTGAAACCGCTTGCCGAAGCAAACTTTCTGGAAAGTTTCGTTTCGGGTGGTAAACACCTTCGAACCATTGTTCTGTCGATAACATAATAGGCAGGTGTGGCTCTTGGGATCAGCTTCTTTGACCTGGAAGTCTTCATCGGTTCATTGTAGTTGTAATCTCTCTTAAGTTGTAATTTATAATTGAAAGAGACACTTAGTTTAATAATGCTTGCTTTAAAGCAATACATTGTATAAAGTAGGGCTGGCTATTGACACAAATTTCACAGTTTGATTCAATTTCGATTCACAAGCTTGTGATTCGTTTTCATTTAATATTGATTAATTGGGGCCAATAATTACATGGCAAATTTCCTCAAGGAAAAAATATCTCCCAATGTTGTAAACTGTACACTGAACCCCAGGTGGTATACATCACTATAATATTAAAGGCTAAAATTAACAGATTTTTTACACATTACACATAAATTACACATAAGGGCGTTTTTATAATAATAACGTTATAATACATTTTTAATGACGATTGTTTTTTAAATATAAACATTTAAATGGTGGCTGCCATAAAACAGGGATTTATTCAAACACACTTTAAATATTGACGAACAGGTTAAGTAAAATACAAAGAATATGCAATTTAGTGCAAATATTTAGCAAAATGCTCCTCTCTAAGTACATTTTTTTTTAGCTGACTTAGTTTTTGGAAATTGAATGGCTTTTCTGAGGTAAATGTAGCATTACGTGACATTGTTTACAAGCTATTTTATTGACGTCTTTCCGCGGTTTGGCGCGATTACATGAGATGGATTATTATATGGCTTTCTGTAAATTGTACTGTATCTTTTAACAGACCTTTTGATGTCCATTCATGTTTATTTCATGCTGTTACTAGTAACAGAAAAGATGGTTGGTTCACGTGCTGAACGCTTAAACGGCAACAGTGATCTGTCACACCACATTAAAGAGCTCCAAAACTGTATTTATTGTTTGAATATCATAATAAAATGGACAGAATTTGAAAGCTGAGACTTTGTTTCATATCAGAAGCAACACAATTTATTGAGATTTATTGGATGGGAGGAGCGCTACAAAGCTTTGTTCATCATCTGAAAACAGCATAGACTGAAAGATCTTTTCTTGGGATTTAAGAATCGATATCGGTACTTCAAAATGCGAATCAATTAAAATCAAGAAATCTATTTTCTAGTCTAGAAATCTACCTAGTCTAAAATGGTATATAAATAATCTGGAGTGCCAATTTGCAGATTTTGCTCAAACATATCTACATCGCTATGATCAGATGCTTTCTTAACTACTGTTTTCTCACCGCTGTCATTGAGAGAAAAGCATGCAGCACATATTTACATATTCATCTAAATGGCACTCTCAACAATGTGGGCAGTGTCAGGATGTTCGCTAAGCGTATATGTATTTTAAACTTCTATTTAAGAAGAATGAAAAAAACTTTGCTGGGCCCTAAGAATAAACAGAATGATATAATCTGCTGGTGTGGATGCTAATATAGTTATCGTTATTGTTCTCATTCTTGGTGTGAACAGGCCTTAAGTTGCTTTGGATAAAATAATCTGCCAAATGCTTAAAGGTGCACTGTGTAAATTTGAATGCCATCTAGCGGTGAGGTTGTGAATTGCAATTGCACCCGCTCACCCCTCCCTTTCGAAGCATGTAGAGAAGCTACGGTGACCGACATAGGACAAAAATGTCGTCGTCGGAGAGAGCAGAGAGTGACTAGCGCTCTATAGAGCTGTTTGTCCGTTTAGGGCTACTGTAAAAACATGACAGTGCAAAATGGCGATTTCACTGTAAGGAGACCCGTGTTGTATGGAGATAGAAATGGCTCATTCTAAGGTAATAAAAACATAACTGTTTTCAGTGGAGTATAAAGACCGTACATAATAAACCGTTATGTATATTATATTGCATTTATGTTAATGGAGCCTTATAAATACTACACACTGCACCTTTAGGTGTACATTAGAAATGTTATGCTTGTTATTTGAAGCTACACAATTTGCCTTTGTCAGTAATGTAATTTTTTTTTTATTCCTTCAGGGTCCAATTATTATGTTCGTATTCTGAGCACAATTGACAGAGAGCTGCTGAAGCCCAATGCCTCAGTTGCACTGCACAAGCACAGCAATGCTCTGGTGGACGTTCTGCCTCCAGAGGCTGACAGCAGCATCATGATGCTCACTTCAGGTAATCTTAAACCATTCCTTGTTAATCCTGTATTATGATCTACACTTCCCACTTTTGAGTTACTTGCACCTCTGTTTTAATGTTTTAATCTGTACCTGATCCTAGATCAGAAGCCAGATGTGATGTACGCAGACATCGGAGGAATGGACATCCAGAAACAGGAAGTGAGGGAGGCTGTGGAGCTCCCTCTTACACATTTTGAGCTCTATAAACAGGTATGTGCATTCAAGTGCCTGTGGAAAACAAGTGGGTGTGTAGCAGTTTTGTTTACCCCTCACTTTCTGCTTTTGTTCTCAGATTGGTATTGACCCACCTAGAGGAGTGCTCATGTATGGCCCACCTGGCTGTGGAAAGACTATGTTGGCAAAAGCTGTGGCTCACCACACTACAGGTAGACTCAGTTGTGGTTATAGGCTGTCAGTAGCTGCTTTTCCACCGTCAGGTAAGCTACAGAAACTAGCGAGTCAGTGACCAATCCTGAGTGTTGGCGCCACTACACACATTCTACCAGCATGGAAAATCTAAGCCGAGAACAGTTTGTAATCGTGCCGTGCCAAACCAAGCTCAAGTGGAAATATAACTGGAACCATTCCCTACAGGTCATAGAACTGTTCTGCCCGACGGTGGAAAAGCGGCGAATGCTTTTACATTTATTAAGCTTTCATTCATAGATGGAACAATAAATTAATAGATCTGAAGCACATGGTTATATATTACAACTTTTATAATTGTTTTTATGTTCTATAGCGGCCTTTATTCGTGTGGTGGGATCTGAGTTTGTGCAGAAGTATCTCGGAGAGGGTCCACGCATGGTGCGAGATGTCTTTCGGCTGGCCAAAGAGAATGCCCCAGCTATCATCTTTATTGATGAGATTGATGCCATTGCTACCAAGCGTTTTGATGCACAGACTGGAGGTATGTGTCTCTCACAGGTTTTCCAACTTCTGTTACCTTTTAAAGCTTTTGCTTGGGTATATTAGATAGGTGGTATGTGATGTCTTAACTTTTTTTTTAATGAATAATAAAAACTATTATTCATAATATTATACACTATCAATTAAAAGTGTGGGGTTAGAAAGTTTTAATACTAATATTAATACTAATACTATGCAGCAAGGATGCATTAAAGGGATAGTTCACCCAAAAATGAAAATCAGAAGAAAATATTTTGAAGAATGGCCCCATTGACCTCCATAGTATTTTTACGATGTAAGTCAATAGGGTCCATCAACTATTGGGTGAAAGACATTCTTCAAAATAGGGCTGGGCAATATGACCAAAATCTCATATCACGATAACGATATATATCATGATATAATACCTTTTCAATGTAAATTCAATCAATTAATAGTTTATATATATTGACCACATGGAGAGAACTATTTTTTTTTTTTACATTTTAAAGTATATACTCAAATGTACTCATTTGTGTATTTTGTCATTGAATCATTCATTTAAAAGATTTATTCACAAACACTTTTATCCAACAATGAAACAAGTTGTGATGAATGAGACATTGACTCCATTCAAATTATTCCATCTTTGCGAGTCTCTGTTATATGGAGTGCCGCAGACAAAAGCCTGCTCTAACGTTTTACTCTGGTTTATTTTTAGCACCTGACGTAGGGCTGGACGATTAATCGAAAAGCAATCGAAACCGAAATTCAGAACCTCTAACTGATGTAATTTTCCCATGTTGGTTATTTCGGTTTTTAATCCTGTTAATACTTTCCCCTTAAAAACATGCTACAGCGTGTGTAGTCACGTGACTCCGCCCCGTCCTTTCAGGGGCATGGAAGCAACACGGAGGCAAACTCAAACACAGAGCAGGCTATGGTCAACACACGCATACAGCGTCCTCATGAAAGTTTGTCAATTGTATGCTTGCCAGTTTGAACATTTCAAGTGATTTTACACTATTCAATAACATCAATATGGAGAACATGGAACTTCAGTGATCGCGAGCTGTTTTCTGTGACACAGAGCCGAGGCACGTCGTGTCTCTGACAACGCGTGAGTGCTGCCTGCGCTGCATCCTCGTGGTGGCGTGTAAGATTTCAGTTATCCAAATGATGAAAAAGTTTTGCCGTAAACAATGTATTTTGCGACACCACAATATATAAACGATAGAGCCTAATTTGAAACGATAGACTTTTTATTTCGTCCATCTGATTTCGCACAGCCCTACTTCAAAACATCTTCTTTTGTGTTCAGCAGAAGAAATAAATTCATACAGGTTTGGAACATGTGGGTGAGTAAATGATGACGACAATTTTCATTTTTTGGTGAACTATCCCTTTTAAAAAAAATTTTTAACTAATATTTCACAATATTGCTGGTTTTACTGTATTTTTTGATAAAATGTGTCTGACCCCAAACTTTTAAACAGAAATGTACATATTGCTCAAACAATCATCAATCATGCCTCATTTCATGACATCTTGAAGAAGATATTTAGGGAAAACCTAAACTGTCTTTTGTCTTCTTATTATTTAATTTAATTTTTTTTCTCTGTTTGCAGCTGATAGAGAAGTGCAGAGAATCTTGCTCGAGCTTCTTAATCAAATGGATGGGTTTGACCAGAATGTGAATGTGAAGGTTTGCAAAAATTTAGTTTGTCTTGTTTTTTTTATGACTTTGTCATATGATGTTACTCTTAATTTTGTTCTGATCTAATATGGTATCAGCCTTTGTTGACATTCTGATTTATTCTTGCATTGACAGGTTATCATGGCCACCAATAGGGCTGACACACTGGACCCAGCCCTTTTGCGCCCTGGTAGACTGGACCGTAAGATTGAGTTCCCTCTGCCTGACCGTCGACAGAAACGCCTGGTGTTCACCACCATTACCAGCAAGATGAACCTTTCTGAGGAGGTTGATCTGGAGGACTGTATCCTTCTGACCCTAAATGAAGTTTTTCTCATTATGAATACGATTACATTTAATCATTTAGAAGAAGAAATTAGGAAAACACAATGCATGAGAGTAGGAGAAAATATTGAAAAATTGTTCAAATATTAACTTGTATTCAGCAATGATGCGATAATTTAATCAAAAGTAACAGTAAAGACATTTAATTGTACTACAAAAGAATTCTATTTTTATTTTTTAAAAGCTATTCTTTTGAATTTTCTATTTATCAAAAGTTTCCTGAAAAAACACACAAATATTAAGCAGCACAATGGTTTTTCACAACTTTCTTGAGCACCAAATCAGCATATTAGAATGATTTCTGAAGGATCATGTGACACTGAAGACTGGAGTAATGATGCTGAAAATTCAGCTTTGCCATCACAGGAATACAAGTTATTTGTCATAATATTTCACGTTATTACTATTGTTATTGGATTTGGATGAAATAAAGGCAGCCTTGGTGAGCATAAGAGACTTTCAAAAACATAAAAATCTTACTGACCCCAAACTTTTGAATGGCATCATATATCTTGTATTAGAATATATGTGACTGTCAAGACCAAATAAATGTTTAATAATTGTCCTTAACCAAAATGCAGATGTTGCAAGGCCTGACAAGATCTCTGGTGCAGATATCAACTCCATTTGCCAGGAGGTGAGTTAAAGAGACTATTATGTTTAATTAATTATTTATATTTTAGTATGTCTTCATCAAGCATATGATTTTCTGTTGTGATCCATCTTGTTTCTCTTGTGTCTACAGGCTGGTATGCTGGCTGTGCGTGAAAACCGTTACATTGTGCTGGCCAAGGACTTCGAGAAGGCATACAAGACTGTTATCAAGAAAGACGAGCAGGAGCACGAGTTCTACAAGTAGAATACTCAACTAGATATCGGCATTAGCTTTTACCCGGTTTGTTTCAGCCTTTATTTGTATGTACAGTGTTGAGGACATAACACTTGAACCTTGATTTAAACCTTCAGGGTTTACACTGCTTGTACTGGGTCTTTGATTTCACAAAATTGTTTCAGATTTACATTATATAAAATATGGATGGAAAAACAAACATGTACATCTTGTAAGCATTGTATGTATTCTCTTTAATGAAGAAAAAAAGACCTGCTCAAAGACAACCATTAAACATTTTTCCGTAATGACTCTAAATAAACATGTTTTTGATAACAACCCTAATGAATGCTGGCAGATAATAGTTTTGGTGTTTTCAGCACAGAAATTAAAGGGAGTTTAGAACATTAATATCTGACAACTAGACAGTTTTCACCCTGCTAGTATTAACACTTGTTGGACATTAATGTTGCAAAATGCTTTTTAGTATTTATACTCTTGGGCAAAAAAAGGTTAAACGCTAAGCTTTTAATTGTCAAGGAAATTAGCCAAATGCACTACTTAAAGGTGCACTGTCATTTTTTCCGTCCGCTAGAGGTCGCCTATTCAAAACAAAGGCGTAGCTTGATGATGCCAAGTTTGAACGCAGGATCTTGGGACATGTGGTCTTCACCTCACAGCAAGTGGAAAATATTTGGGATAGGACTCGGGCAGAAATCATGTTCATGGATGCGATTATTAACGTTACTGTAGTATGAAGCAGAGCAGAACCGAGTGTTGTGGGAGCTGAGCAAGGCCACTGGAGCGAGTGTTAATAAGATGAACGCAACACGCCTCGCGAGCAGCAGGACTTTTATGCCACAGTCGCCGGCGCCTTATCCGCTTTTCCGGTCATGAGTATGAGGTAACGCAGCGCTGCTTATCATATTAGATGCATTTGAGTGTGTTGAAAATTATGTTATGACGTTACTCTGTGCGTTCGCTCGGCGGCTGCTATGACACTTGTTGCACACTGCAGTAAGAGTAAAGCTTTTCTGCTAAATAAAACCGGAAACCGAGGGTAACGCAGATATGACGCAATTGACAGGCAACTCTCCCACACGTCCCGGTTCCTTGGTTAAAATAGCAATTTTCTCACGATTTACAAATAGTTGGAAACATTTGGGATATTGTAAGTACTCAACTGAACAAAATATATAACACTGGCCTAGTGGTTTTTGGATATTTTACTGAAAATTTTTTACATAGTGCACCTTTAAAAAGCCATTGCTCTCTCAGAAAGACATCACGTATGCCAAAAACTAAATTCTGTCTTTGAAGTTTGATTCAGAGTGGTTCAGCATAGTTGTGTGGAGTGATGAATCACAATAAAGCGAGTTGCATGGTGATGCACCATAGCGGCGTCTTTGAAGATCTGTTGAGAAATATTATAATGAATGCATCATTACCGCAGTAAAGCTTGGAGGAAGATGTGGGGAGCTGTTTCAGCTGCTGGTACTGGTGAGCTTCTTCAATGTGAAAAGTCATTTAATGCTTTGGAGTATATTTGAAAAGTTATCTAAAGAGGAATGAACAGATGTTGTTTTTCAAAAAGAAAATGCTCCTGCCCAAACTGCAAAGACAACCCAGAAGTGGCTTGAGAACAAGTCCGTCAGGCTCATGTTTTGGCCTGGTCAGAGTCCAGATTTGAACCCTATAGTGAATATTTGGTCTCATATTAAACTCAAATGAACTGGGAGACATTTTTCAACTACTCATGAACAGTTTGAAGCACTCGCTCTTCGTCCTGTAACAAGCGTCCTGCAAGTTTACCCATACGGTTTAAAAGGGGAAGGCCGTTCTGTGCTCAGCTACTTTATCTACAGTGTTTGTGCTTACAAATTGTAGTCCAAAAATTGTAGTAATAATGTAATCTATTAGACATTTTAGGTAATATAATCTGACTACTGTCGAATTATACTGTTGAATGAGTTATGAATAATTTACTGCCATTTTGTGAATATTAAGCAATATTAATAAACTAAAAAAGTAACTAGTCTGATGATGAGTATTTTAACACATAATATAATTAAACATTTTTATTTTTGGAATTTGATTATTTAATCCAGATTACATATAATTACGATGAATCAATTCATTATTAATAATTTACTGTCATTTTGTCAATATTAACTAATGTAATCAACAAAAAAGTAACTGTAGTCTGATTATGAGTATTTTATTGCATAATATAATCTAATAATTACAAATTTTATTTTTGGAATTTTATTATGTAATCCAGATTACATATAATCAGTTATTATCCAGCACTGCATATAAACATGTTATTTTGGTATCATTCAGATACTATTATGGTTTTTACTATTTATATTTTGAATTCGTTTTTATTTTTATATTTTCCATTGTAATTTTAGATTACGTTTTAGTAATTTAGTTTTTTTAAATGTATATACTATGGTTTTTTTTACATTTTGTTTCAGTTTTTGTTATTTTAGTACAAACTAAATAAAGCTGAAATAAAATATGGTTTTTATATTTTATTTCAGCAAAAGTTTTTTTTAATAGTTTTAATTTCAGCGAACTATAATAACCCTTATGTAAACATATAAAACACCTAACGTTTCTGAGAAATAACCTTGTCCTGAGATTGCAATTAAACCTATATTTCAAACCAAACCTCTTTGAAAATGTCCTTATTTTAAAATATTTCAGTCTCCATTTGTATTGCTGCCTTCCACCACAAGATGGAGTTTGGGAATAAATAAAATATGCATTGACCCTCTGAGTATTGTGCATTGCCGTTCTGTATTGTATGTCTGCCACTTGTAGGCTAATCACCCTTTGTTAGATTCATGGTTGGATAACAACAGGTTCAACAGGCCTGGACAGTTTTAGAACAGAGATGTAAAAGATTATCTCGTGTCGCCGCCTACGCCAATATCAAAGCTCTGCTCTTTATCTAAAAATATCTAAAATTGGCATTTAAGTGTATTTTAAGTAATGAAATTCATTTGAAATTACTTTGTTTGCTGCTTTTATCAGTTGGCTAAAGAACTTTTTTTATTATATGCCACTGATTATAGACATGTTGGATTATGACCTTACCTGCACTTTATGTCCTAATATGTGTGTTATGTCCTTTTACTGTGACGGTGACTTTGCTGCACCTTAATTTTATTTCACTGATGTGAAATTACCTTTGAATGATGATCTATAGTTCAGCAGATTGATCTTAAAAATGTCTTATCTTAATTGCATGGAGGAAAATATTTTTGACAACATAATCATTTATGAACGGTGCCTGGTGTAAGACTGGATATTGTTGTAACAGGTTGAAGTTTAGCCGATTAGAAATGAGCTACAGGGATGAAATCACAACAATACATGATCATCCTGAGGTGACAGCAGAAGTTGGAAGATTCTGTTTAAAAATGTAGGATTTACAGGACCATGTCAATGCAGAGTTAATAAAGCAGCCTAAAATGTACTGCCTGGCTTTGTGGATTCATGTTAATGATCTCATTCTAGTACATCTTTAAATTAAAATGATGGATGTTATAAAGAAGAATGTAATATTTCAAACAAGTAAATGTATTAATTATTACAACATATTCATGCACACAATTTTAAAATATCCATGTTCTTAAGGGTGAAGTCAGCTAAAATGGGCTATCCGGTAAAATGGGCCAAATAAGGTTGTAGCTTCATATTCTTTAAATGTTTACAGCCAATCACAATAACTGATCTTGCACTGTCGCTTTAACACTTCTTGACATGTAACAATAGTTTTGATTGATCTGAGTTTTTTTAAGGTGGCAGGGCAGAGTGTTACATGAAGCTTGTCAGAGAAATTGTAAGGAAAGTGAGCCTGACATAGTACATTTCATCCATCACTAATAAGGGTACTAAAGCAATTGTAAGTAAGCTTACCAACAAAGCAAAGGTTTATGAACAATGTTTTGACATGCTCTTTCAAATACAAAAGTTTGATTTAAAAAAAAAAAAAAACTTAGATTTTTGTGAAAAAGGTCATTTTAAGTAGAAATGGCTGGTTAAGCTAAAATGGGCCACAATTTTCAGCTAAATGGGCTGCATATACACACACTTTTACACAGAAGTTACACAGAAATCGAGGGTGAAAATAGGTTTATAGGCCTAGATATGAGAAAATTGCATTGCAGACATGGCAGGAGGGCAAGCAACGGAAACAAGAAGAGAAGAGAAATGGAAAGAAAGGAAGATGTCAGAGAATTTTTTTTTTTTTTGTCAAAGATGTTCTAATCTTTAACAAAATGTTTGACAAATATTTGACAAGCATACATGCACACAATATATACCAATACACAGAAACACACCTATACAACATGATCAGTTCATTTTTAATTGCATTTTTTTAATGAAATATTTGTTCAACTTTCTATTTAATGAAAAACATTTATGGTGTTGTTGTGGCACACTAAAGACAACCGTGTCAATTTACTGTTAAAAATAAAATGATTTCAGCCGAAATTACCTGTGTGTGTATATATATATATATATATATATATATTTAAGAGACCCATGCTAATTTATAAAAATATTATTAGATCTTATTAGTGTTGCAAACCACAGTGAATTATGTTGTAGTAATACTCTTTTACATTGATATAGGCCTACTATGATTATGGATGAATAGATTGTAGCTGTTTGAAGCAGACGAATGTTATATCAAGGGTATTGACACATGGCACAATAACACATTTTATTTTACTCTCATACAAAAAATGTGTATTAACCCTCACTACGCAAAAAGAGAAAAAGTGTTCTAGTGTGCGCGCACATACGCTCACCACACAGCGTAGCTCATAGCAGCGTGAGCGCGCATCACTTCCTGTGCATGCTGGGCGCTTTCAACTCCGACAGGACAACCGTCGGAGTCGACGAAGTCATACAAATAGACAGGAGTTACGGAATATCTGGGTGAATACTCCACCAAACTGTCCGAGTTTAATCAGGTAAGTTCTAAAGTCTCATATCAAGATCTTTTTTTCCTCATTTGGCCTTTGTTGAAGTGTAATTTTCTCACCTTTTAGAGGGTTAGTGAGTATGTGTGAAGCCCCAGTTGTGCTAGCCTGCTGTAGCTAACCGCACTGGCTCTGTGACGGTGGGCTGCTCAGCATCGTTTCCTCTCAAGTTGAGGACTAAAACAAAACCCTATGTTTATGGGGAAACGACCTTTTTGCGTTTTACAGGCGCTCTAATCACACCTACAGCATCAGTCTCAGCGGCTATAGTGTGTCATTATATCCAGCTGTGACATTTAAACACAATTATCACGTCCCACCACTGTCACATAATCGATATTGATCTTGAATCATGTCGACAGCTTGCGTTTATTAGAGTAGATTTTTAAATGTTATAAGTTACACTTTCATCTCAAATTACTTAACGATCAATAAACTAAACAAATAAATATATATTATTATGATTATAATTTCTGTTGTTTTTATTGATGCATATACAAGACTTACAATAAGGTTCCCGAGCTAACAAGAACTAACAATAAACAGTTGCATTTTTATTAACTAACGTTAACAAAGATGAGTACATACAAATGTATTTAAGCATTAGCTAATGATAACTAATGGGACCTTATTGTAAAGTGTTACCCAATACTTTAAATAATTAATTTACCTGTGAATACTTTTGTGTTTTGCCTTTTACTTTTGGTGTTATTTTTTTTAGAAACCCACCAAATGGTGACATTTATTGATTGACCCGATACAACACAAACTGTGTAGTGTGTTTTCCATTACTACAAAATATGATGTAAAACATATTTACATAATTTTGCTATTGTCTATTTCAACAGAATAGGATATAACACCGTTTATCAAATTATTGCTGTGTTATGATAAGCAACTTTTTAGTAAATAACCAATGTTTTTTTTTTTTTTTTTTAGCAAAACGTCAGCATTTTGATTAGTACTAGTGAACTGGTACCGTTTCTTTTCTTCAGGCAAATCTGGTATTTGCTTTCTCAAGATTGCTTAACATAATGTCACCCAGCTTAAAGACAGAATAACTGGTTCTGCAATTCAGGTCAGATAAACACTATAACACTTGATTGTCATCGGTTATGGGAGTACTTGGAGAGGATGTTCATCTTCATCAAGTGTGTTTTGTTTATTATTTGTATTTTCAAAGAAAGTTTACACTGACAGCTCTATTTTTATTTTTTGCCATGCAAATTTGTAGTATTTTGCAATGTAGAAAGGTTTTGCATAAATAATTGGTTAGTCGTTTGCCTTTGGCCGAACGGTTTAGGTAAATATCAAAGTGAGTAGATTAAATTTGCCATTTTAAACACTTCTTGGAAGGCATCATGAAGAATGAAATGTCTTTAAGTGCCGCCACTTTGAACTTCTTTTGAGGAAGAAGTGATTTATACTGCGATAAGGAGGCTTAAGAATTCATGATGTTTATGCTCCTTTGTGGGTGATTTATGAACAGCTTAAGGACCAGACAGATTTGTTAAAACGCAAGCCCTGTGTGATTTGTTAATTTAGAAAATATTTTTTATTTTAGCCTTTTAGACTCGCCAGGTTATTCACTGGTGAAAGCTGTTGTCTGGTCTTGTTTTACTTATTGCACACTGCAGCCATTCCTGATAATAAATTACTGTGCTTTGTTTTCCTGTGCGAGACCATGACTTTTTTTTAACGGGTTGATGTTTTTAGTCCCCATGGATCTTATCTCTTGGTTACAGATCCAAGCAGTTGGTTGTTCTGCTTGCTCTCTAGGCTTTGCTTTCCCTGTAGCTTTGTGGCTCATAGGGCACAAAGTAGGAACAGCGAAATCCAAAATGGGTCAGTGAAATATGTGTGGCTTTGCATCTCATTTAATATCTATTGAGAGTTAATAGTTCATTTCTGCTTTATACACTGACATTGCAGAGGGAGTCAGAATGTTTGCTGGCTCTATTATAACATTCTAACTGTGGGAAATAGTACAAGGTTTTAGGTTCTGAAAACCTTTTCTGAGGTTCTTGAAGATCTTGATTTGTTCCTGAACTCGCTCACTATTTGTCAGTTGCAGTTCTTATGTAACAAGGGAATTCATCAAGTAGATGCATTTTAAGACTAGTTATCCCCAGCAGAGTTTGGTTTTGTGTACTTGCTGTAACCATGTGGAAGCGGTGCTCTGATTTTTATTTTTTATGATGCTTGTTCAATCACTGGATCATCAGATCCAGGTTTTCTGGAATGTTTTCTACCAAGGCTTTCCAACGTGTTGCCTTCGCAGACAGTATATGGACTAGGCATGGGCCGGTTATGAGATTTTGATGATATGATAACCTTAAAGGGTTAGTTCACCCCAATTTTAATTCTGTCATTAATTACTCACCCTCATGTCGTTCCAAACTTATTATCCAAGACCTTCGTTCATCTTCGTAACACAAATTAAGATATTTTTTATGAAATTTAGACTTTAGACAGCTATTTAATTACAACTTTCAAGGTCCAGAAAGGTAGTAAAGACCTCATTAAAATAGTCCATGTGACTCCAGTGGTTCAACCTTAATGTTATGAAGCGACGGGAATACTTTTTGTGCGCAAAAAACAAACAAAAATAACGAGAAAAACCCTGAACACAAAAATGGTGAAAAACTGTTTAATGGTCTAACTCCACAGTTCACAGTCTTTGTAACGTGTTTCAGCAATACATTTCTCACATTTATGTTTAGAAACAAATCTCAGAATTGCCTTTACACTGACTTTAAAATGCAGCTTATAAATACATGCTGCTGTTTATTTCATTAATGTTAATCGAACAACAAAACACAGCTTTAACAAATTGTAATCTATATTTAATTTATACACTGAAAAATTATCCAATCTGTGTCTCAAAAACCGTAATGTGATCTGAACTATGAGTTTAGTGATCTGTTGCACCACTATTAGGAAGCATCAAGCAATGTCGACATTCAATGTTTGCGTAACATCCTGCCTATAAAGATGAAGCTTTCACTTTCATGCATTATGATAAATTCTGGTTGCTTCAGAATTCCCTCATTGTTTCCATGTGAGACATTAAAAGCAGCTTTAGTAAGCAGAGTAATATAGCTGAGGGAAAATATTTCCTGGTACTCTTGCTGTGGGCACAAACTAAATCCTCTAGCAAAACAAATGATTGTCTGCGTCACCATCGACTATTATTCCCGCTTCCCTCCAGGATCAGGATATTGATATTTTTTTCCTTAATGCGTTTGAACCCATAGCTTACGCAAACAACTCTGCTGTTGTATGTGAAATTGTGAATTAAGGAAGATCCCATTTTCTGTTGCATCAAGTCGGCATGCAAGCATTTGCTTTCCCTTCAGGTTATATGCAGAGATGTTATATAAATGCTCCGGATTTGACCGAGTGAAAGTTATGACAGCCAAATGCCATAGTCCTAAAGAATGACCTCTTTCCCTTTAGTTGTTCTGACGTACTTTAAGCTCAGGCCTGTTTTTACACATGAAATTGCAAAACCATTTGTGCCCAGCTGTGTCATTTTATACTATCTTAATTTATGTTTAACATTTTTGAATCATACTTTTGGATCTAGAATTTTATCAGGAAGTCTGTGCCACGCACATTTGATGTTCAGGGACTTCCAGTTCCATCTGTGTTTTTTTATGCAAATATTTCAGGATATTGCATTAAACATTCTAGATGGAAACACCAAGATGCAAATTTCTACAATGTGCAGATGACTCCAAACACTAAGGTAACATTATTTCAAATCACAAGTAGAGGTCGACCGATAGTGGATCTTACCGATAACCGATTAATCAACCGATAGTTTTTTAAATGGATACTGGATCAAAATAAATAAATAAAAAAATTAAACCATAACACTCTAAGTAAAACCGTGCTGAATTCATGAAAATGTGCTAAATGAAATACATATGTAAATATGAATATATTAAAATGAGAAGTTCTAAGAGAACTAAAAAATTAAAATAATTTAATCATTAAAATAATTAAAATAATATTATAAATAAATGTTTCTTTAGCTATAACCTAGAAACATGTACATGTTATAGGTAACACTTTGCAAGTCCCATTTCTTAACATGAATGTATTAGCTAGCTTACATGAATGATATGCATTATGCAAAATACTTTTTACAGCATGTATTAATATTTAACCAAAACAATTGTACCTTGATCATTCATGTTAGTCATAGTGCATTAACAGATCAAATAAAACTCAATTAAAAAATGTATACAATACTTCTACAGCATTTATTAACCTTAGTTAATGTTACAAATGGAATCTTATTGTAAAGTGTTACCATTTCATATAAATCCAAACAGTCTGCTTTTTTAGAACACGACGATTATCTAATCAAAATAACAAAATGTGTAATCGAATGCGTTTCTGGTTTGTTTATATTTCTGTCGGCTGCATGACGATAGTTTGCTTTCTCACGTCACTAGTTGTTACCTTGTTTTTACTGCTTGAGGTACTGCTAATGTTAGCGTCTTCTCAGCCTCGACTACAAAGTACATACATACTGCTGTTCTTTACCTGCTAATGCAGCATCTAGTCAACAAATGAATTACTTTATTATGATTTGGCAACATGTACTGAAGTGTTCTGTATTCATACCGTTTTGCTGTCTGTGTTTTAAACGCACATCTGATGTGTCAGCTCTCTGTGCAGAGGCAGCCTCACGTGTCAATATAAACAACGTCAGTGATAGTTTTTATTTCACCTCTAGAGGCCGCTCTCGTGCTATATAATGCCAGCAGACCCTTCTCAGAGCTCTCGTACTGTGTAATGACAGCGCAACCCGGAAAAACTATCGGTATGGATTTTTGCCAATAACCGATTGTTCCACCAATCAGCTATCGGTGCCGATTAATCGTCAAAACCGATGAATTGGTCGACCTCTAATCACAAGCACAAATCCAAAAAGAAAGGTATGAGATCATATAAGATAACAACACTACACGGTTTTTCTTTGGAAGCTTCCTTTGAAAGCTTAAGGGTTTAACCAAACATCCTTACAATTCTGCATGATAATAAGAAAATCTTGTCAGAAATATATTATTCTATAATGATATTTTAAGATTCAGTATTATGTAATAATGATTATTAGGGCTGTCCCCTAATAGTTGAATAAACGTTAGTAGACGAGAAGAAGCTTAGTCGACCAACATTTTATTTGTTGGTTAGCCGCAGAAAAAAAAACTCGCAGTCACACAGTCCATGAGGGACAGATCGCTAACGTTGGGTCCTTGTGGTAATTACAGTATGTTGGGCAGAAAATCCAAACATCATCCAACCTTAAATATGGCTTATCATTTGAAACATGTAAGTAGTAGCAACTTTAACCTTGATAAGTGTGCGCTATTAATTAGGCACATAACCATGTGTTTGTGCGGAGTGTGCTTACGCTTACTGCATGACATGGAGGCGCCGGCCCGATCACTTTTTCCTGATAACAGCAGAAACATCTTAAAATACTCCATCACTTTTGGTCACACATCATTTGAAATTGTAAAGGGTCTACTTTTATTTGTGTGAACTCACAATAACAACAAAACGGTGTGCTTTTGTAAAAATAAAGTAAACAAACAGGATGCGCTTTCTGCAGTCTCTGTGAACTAGAACGCATCACAAAAATGAACCAAAACTCAGCATATTGACTCCTTGCCTCACAGACATGAGAAATAGATCTATAGAAAGCTTGAAATGTCTAATTACGAAATAATAACGAAAATAAAAATTCAAATAACCTCTGATTATGTAATCCGGATGAAAGGTGCATTTCTCTCTAAAGGCGTGTCCAAGCTGACACTGCCTTGGAAAACACTAGTTTATTAATAAACAATTAAAAGTAGTTAAATTAATATAAATGTGCAATTAGTCGACTAATGGCTTGAATTAGTATATTATTCTCATTATTTTATGCTCTTTATGCTGCATTTATATGATGAAAAATACAGTAAAAACAGTAATATTATAAAATATTATTAGGCTACATTTTAAAATAACTTTATTTTAATATAATTTAAAATGTAAGCAGAATTTTCAGTCTTCAGTCACATGATCCTTCAGAAATCATTCTAATATGCTGATTTGATTTTTTTTTTTTTTTTTTTTTTTTTTTTTTTTTTTTTTTTTTTTTATCATTTTGGAAAACAGTTATGCTGCTTATTATTTTTTTGTGTAAACTTTTGATGAATAGAAAGTATAAAATAGCATTATTTGAAATGGAAATGTTGAACTCTAGTGCCAGACTGACTGATTGATTCAAGTGAAAAGATACAGTGGGTGCTTTCACAATGCTGGTTTAGTTATAAACAGAGGATTGTTTGCATGAAAATTGGTAATGTGAAAGCTGTCATGTGGACTGTGGCGCGTAGTACAAACCCAAGACTACCTGTAGTTCGGTTGCACTGGAACTGTGGCGTGAATGTGAAAGTAAGTCGAAATCAAATTCAGGAAGTAAAGCAAAATGTGCATGCATTTTACCCCATGACAATGTCATTAGTTCAACAAAACACATGTAGGGGTTGACAGTGGTGATGAATTAGATTTACTTTGGTTACAATTGAGAGTGAGAGTTCAGTGTAATCGAGCAGAGAGATTGAGTGCAATCAGAGCGACAAATGAATGATTTGCAATCATCGGTCTCCTCAAAAGAGTCCGTTTCCAAGCAGCAGATAACCGCCTTCATGCAACGCACATACAGTAAACCCAAAACACTCTGCTCTGCATAATAGCACCAAATTAATAAAAAATACACTATATATTGATCCTCATTCTGTTTTCTATCATGCGGTATACATGTTTGTATGTAAAGGCACCAGGGCTCAATAGAATCGAGTGAGACTGAAGCTGCAGGGGTGTCGGGAACAAACGCTCTTGGATTCGAACTGCAGCAAACATGTCCAGTGTGAAAACACAATATTTCTGATGCCTCATCCCATTTGGCTTATTCTGCATTTACATTTATTCATTTAGCAGACACTTTTGTCTAAAGCGACTTACAATTGAGGAATACAACAAGCAAGTCATCTTAAAGGGGCAATAAATATAAGAAGTGCTAGTAATACAAAGTTTCAGCCATTGCTCAGGATAGTACAAGCTAGAATAGGGAGGGATTAAGAATGTTTTGGGGATTTTAATGTACTAATGATGTATTATTAAAAAAAATGTTTTTAGACAAGAGACCTAAGCCTTTGGCCATTCAGTTTTGCTTGACTGAGCATTGGGTGTTTGTTCTTGTATGTGTCCATGTGTTAATGACATTTGTTTTTAAGGTGTTTTGTTGTTTTAAGACTTTTGTGATACAGCCTGCCTTTAGTAAACATGTTTGAAAAGTTCTGCCATTTAGGGATTGTGAAGTTACATACCGGTCTTGTGTATTGTACTCTCTGTAGCTTACTGTACAGATGGTGTGTATTTGAGTGATCTTGTAGGCTTAAGCGGTACATGCTTTGCTATACATGGACAGATGTTGGTGAATTGGCTGGTAGATTGACTTTGACCTTGTGTGACAGTGAAGCAGGAGAACGAAGGATTGTTTTCTTTTGAGATTTGATTGACAGCAGGCTGCAGGATCTAGGGAATCCAACCCTCTTCTCAAACTCTTCTCATAATCTAACACATGGAATCCAGATGCTCGGTATAGCTCCAGCCAACGTTTCATTTGTCTCGCTGACTTGGCTAAGAATTCTTATGGTTTGAAGCTTCTCAACTTTTATTCACTCTTCCTTTCGCTTATAATACTTGCTCTCTTTTTGTATTTGCAGTAGCATGTTTAGTATTCTGGGAATGTTCCTAAACATGCTCAAAAAAGGGGATTTTCTTGTATTTTTATTTATATTTATATGTAAAAACAATAAACCAGCTTGTTGCAAAATCACTTGATTATGTATATGAGAGAGCAGTAGTGTTGGGTACCATTCATATTTTAACCAGTAGCGATACCCAACAGTACCTTTTTTGCGATAAATTAGGGATGTTTACCTCGAAAACTGTAAGTCATTTATAGAAGTGTTATTGACATATGTCACTATCTGCCATTGTCTGTGATGTTTGTATACTGTAATATTTACCAGTAAATAGTAGGCTACTAGCTACTTAATTGAATTCATATGTTTTTTTTATTTTAATTCATTTCTATGAAAAGATTTCCCACAAATTCTTTGTGTATTTTCTGGTAATCAAATGAAGAATTTTTTTTGTCTTATAAAGCTGCACAACTGAGCTTTATACTGTTAAAATTAAAACATGGAAGAAGAATTGTGATTTAATGTGTTTTGATAATTTATTATTATTACATTAGTGTTAGTATTGTTATTAAATTGAGACGTATCTAAATTCTACTGTACAACAGTAATTTATGTCAAGTTAAACTGAACTTTTATTTTGACGGGTTGACGTGAAGACCTTTTGAGTTTCTGTGTGTTTATGATATGACGATAGTTTTTCTCAAATAAAGCGGTAAAATGCTCATGAAGTGACTCTGGAGCGGCTCTGGAGATGACGTTCATGCATTCATTTCCTCGTATGAGATGGCAGAAATGGAAACACAACCGTCACACGCGATTCAGCGTGTGTGAGGTAAATTAAACCAACAAAAAAAAAAAAGGTAAATTAAACCGCGCGTCTGTGCCATTCGTATTTAAATACGGATCATTTTGCCGTTTAATATTCACAGACACTAGTCTATATCATAAGATGCGTTCTCAGGTACCGAAATACTCTGTAGTACTGACGTAATTCGGTCGGTGCCCTTATAAGTACCTAGTTCGGTACCCAACCCTAGAGAGCAGGTTAGCCAATGACTGATACAATGCATCGTATTTGATAGTGAAATTTCAGTACATTTATTATTACAATAATATATATTTAAAATATACATTTAATTTGCTACAGTAAAATGACACAAAATATATAAATGTATAATATACATTTATTTTAAAATAAAAATAATATTCTGAACTAATATATGAAATAATAAGGTTGTATATAAAATTATTTTGCACAATTCACAGAATGTATAACAACAGAAAACATGCCAGTTCTATTGGCAAGTCTGCTGCTAGATTTTAGAATAGACATTAAGCAGAATGACCGCTTATGTTAATTAGCCAATCAGGCATAGTTCTGGGCTGATTGTAATATAGTCTTGTTAGATGCTAGCGGAGATGCAATCTCATTATTCAGTCAAGCCGGACTATTGGTGCCTCATATAAGCCTCATGCAGTTCTTCACTTTTCTCTATGATGCACTGCTGAGCAAAGCCACATGAGTCGCCACGGGCTGCGCAGCAGGAAAGATATCTCAGTATATTTGTTTATATTTACGCATTCATCTCCCCAAACTGTGTTTGTCAGTGGTCTATGTATACATAAAAATAATATTAAAGCCCTTGGGCATGTTACATTGTGCCTGACTCATATTGATGCATGCTTGCTGCTGTGTGAGGAAGGAGAGTGAAAGGAAGAAGATAAAAGATTGTGTGTCTTGGCTTTTTGAAGATGGAGTTTGTCATTTCAGTGCTGTCCATTTGAATCCAGAATGGAAGGAGGACGGTGCGATGTGCTCTGGCAAGAAAAGGACACAATATTCTGTTTCCATCTTTTTAATCCCATTTTAATATTGGTTATCTGTCTGTCTTTCTTCCCATCTCAATGTGGCTTAGTAAGACTGTTACTTTGTTCCAGTACAGAGGCTACAGACCTTCTACGCTTGACTACACTTCCCAGAAGGCTTTTTGGTTTTCTTGAGTGTCTCTAGGTTATTCAATTAATTTTTTGGTATCATTAATGCTACAAAGATTGAGATTTGGATTGCGTTCATATATGGTTATCTTGCCAGATTATGTCAGAGCATTACTTGAAGGTTATACGTGGATTTAATATTTTGGTTAATTTCAATTGAATGTGTATGTATGTACCAGATCTGGCATACTGTCAGTTACCACAGACAAAAATGTTGACTTGTGCTGCAGTTTATAAATGAATTGGAAACCCGTTTAGTAGAATATCCAGTATGTCCAGTACCAATAAATCATATTTTACAATAAAACTTGAATCAGTGTTATGGATCCTTCACTGAATGATTCAGCGGTTACTGAGTCAACATAATGATTCTCACTTGCTGACTTGAAAATTATTATTATTTTACTTATGTTAATCTAGAAATGAAGCATGTTTTGTGTACTTAATGTCCATTTACCCATATCAGATTGTCCTTATGAAAATATGTAGTTACAGATAAAGTGGTTGGTTTTGGGTTGACCCCAATCTGACACATTTCTTAGAGATTTACCAAGATGTAATTTCTCTTTTAAAAGGTATGAATTTAGAAGCAGTACTTCTTTAAAGGGAGTTTATTGTGCTGATGGTCTAAATATCAAAAATATCCCAACTTTTAGTTGTTAGTGGTAAACAGCATTATGCCACAGATGTAGTTCATAGACGTCAAGTAGAAAGTAGAGTAGAAAATCACTTTTTAATGTCCATTCTAATGGGTGAGGTTGAGACAGAATGTGTGTCAACACAGAGTCAAACCTCATGCTCTTTGATTTCAATAACCATAGTGGAAAGATGTCATTTGGAGTATCCCTGCCAGCCTTTCCCTTATTGCTTCTCTCTTTCACTTCCTCTCATTGATCTTCCTGCATCACATAGAGATATACACTATATTGCCAAAAGTTTTGGGACGTCTGCCTTTATATGCACACAAACTTTAATGACATCCCATTCTTAATCCGTAGGGTTTGATATGGAGTTTGCCCACCCTAGGGGAGTTTCATCGTGTTGACTGTCATAACCGAACGCGACACAGTTTGAAAGCTGATTGGAGAATGACTGACAGACGCAGCGGAGGGAAGCATTGATGTGAACTTGAATTTAATGATTTAAATATTCATCTGTACCTCACATTATGGAATGGCTTCGGAACACTTATAATATAGTGCACGAAGCATTGATGATGCTTTATAATGTTTTTGTGCCTTTTGTGGGGCACTGGGGTTTAATAATAACACAGAATATTATATGCACAGTATGGGATTTGGATCGGTCCTGTCTGACCGATACCCGATCCGACAAATAATGGTTTATCAGATCGGTGCATCCCTAACGCTTTGCATTGCACTTGGTGATGTAAGGCTTGGATGCAGCTGCTCGGCCATGGAAACCCATTCCATGAAGCTCTCTACGTACTGTTCTTGAGATAATCTGAAGGCCACACGAAGTTTAGAGGTAACTGTAGCTATTGACTGTGCGCCTCAGCATGCGCTGACCCCACTTTGTGAGTTGCTGTTGTTTCCAATTGCTTCCACTTTGTTATAATACCACTAACAGTTGACCATGGAATATTTAGTAGTGAGGAAATTTCACGAATGGGTTTATTGCACAGGTTGCAACCTATCACGGTACCATGCTTGAATTCACTGAGCTCCTGAGAGCGACCCATTCTTTCACAAATGTTTGTAGAAGCAGTCTGCATGCCTAGATTCTTGATTTTATACACCTGTGGCAATGGAAGTGATTGGAACACCCGAATTCAATGATTTGGAGGGGTGTCACAATACTTTTGGCAATATAGTGTATATAAACCATCTCTCATTCTTCCTGAAAGCACTAAAGCCTTACCACAAGTTTGAGAAGGATTGGCTGAAGATAAGATTAGTAAGAGATTTCTCCTTCTCACACCGTCGCCTCATCTTCCCTTCGTGCCAATCCCCCAATCCCTGCACTATTCCCCAGATTAGGATTATCGGCCTGTGAGTGGTGGTTTTAATGAGCTGTAATTGATTTGTAAGCACAGATCCACCAGACTGTGTCAGGAAGATTAAATGAAGCTTGTTTGAAGCCCCAGGTATCTTTTTCCTCCAATGTGTGATCCTGGTAGTGGTGGGACAGAATTCCCAGCAGGGGTGATGTGGCTTTCGGGACCAAGCTTACAGAGTTTCTGCCTTCCTGCTGAGGGTGTTTGCCTGGACAAGGCCTGTGTCTGGGAAGTCAGCCATGACCAAGTGCAGGCTTTATTCATCTAAACACATTTTAGATGAGTGGAGGGAGGAGCGACACAAGCTGGTAGTGTTTGCTCTCCAACCGTTGTACATAGGGTCCAAAATTAACTTTTTGCCACACCTGCCAATGAGGTGTGAGGTGGAAATTTACGGACTATAAATATTTTCTACTAGAAGTGAAACCATTTTGCCTGTTAATAATAATAATACTTTGTTATTATATAAACTACAGTTTAAAAGATTTTTTTTTTGAGAATGTATGTTCATTTAAGGCTGCATTTATTTGATCAAATATACTGTCTGAAATATTAAATTTTTTCTGATGGTAAAGCTGAACACCAGTTTTCATTGTCACCATGATCCTTCAGAAATCATTCTAATATGCTGATTTTTGGTGTTTTTGTGGAAATACATGTTTCAGGTTGAAATGAAGTTATAAAGAACAGCTTTTATTTGAAACATAACAGTATTTTTTTGTAAAAAATTTTGTAACATGAATGTCTTTACTGCATCCTTGTTGAATGAAAGTATCAGTTTCTCTTAAAAAAAAAAAAAGTACTTACCCATAACTTTTGAACAGTAGTGTATATTTTCTGTCCTTATGACACTGGTATTCTTCAGCTGTATTCTTTGCATGTTTTCAAAAGCATTCCATTGTGTCACTATTCATTAACTGCATTTTCCCAAAAAACTTTTTTTTTTTACCCTGACCATCCAGAAGCATGAGTGAATTAGTATGGAGGCAAATAAACAAACATAACATATTGTAAAGCCTCTGTTTTGGGTCACTCCTCATGTCTTCCTCTTTGTTTTTCAGACACTGACTCCTGTCATTGGACCAGCTGGCGTTGGACGGGGTGTTGGACCCTCCCCCTGCAAGGCGACAGAATGAGACAATAGCTGGGGGTGTTGGATATCATCCCTCCCCCCTCCTCTTTGTTTCCCCCTCCTACATATCCAAGACACATATACATACTCAATATCTTACCAACACTACGAAACAGTACCCTGGACCTCTGTGGCCCCATGCTTTACTTTGTAGGGGCCATGAGACTTTTCCAGGGCTGCTGCTGTTGAGAACCCTTTGGGAACAAAACAATCCATTTCCTTCCAGCAAGTGGACAGATCCTCCCGGTTCCTACGGCTTTGGTGGAGCTTGACGGAAGCTCAGTAGATCATTGAATCATGAAAACACCAGAGGACCACTGGGAGTTTCCATTTGGAGTTGTACATTAATAGGCTAAAGACTGCCAGTGAGCAAAGCAAATCTAATTCAACCTGCAGCAGGTCTGAACATCTGTTAGAATAAATGATACCTCTCCTTAGCCATTTCATCCACCACATCTGAAGTGCCTTGTATTCCATCAAACTGTTGTTTACCTCTACTCCACATATCTGATCCATTCCTTGAAAAGATTCATTTGTTTACATCTCCAAGCCTTATAACTTTCCAAGACATATCGGTTTTATTTGTTTCTGTTTGCATGCATAAGAGTCACAGTCTGAAGTATTTGAGATACAAGGAATGAGACCACCGTAGAGCTCAGTTACTCAAACTTATTAAAATCTCACTCAGACTGTTCATCTGACTTTCAAACGTGGTGCACAACTTCCACTGAACGGTTCCGTCATCATGTACACGCTGCAGTCCAAATGGCGTTACCTGATCATGTTCTTGGGTGTCCAGTTAGTGGTCATGGCTCTTCTCTCCAGAGAGGGCTACCAGAAAAGAGTGTCATATTTTTTCCGGATTTTCCGCAAGCCGGATTCTACGTCGGGACATACAGTTGGTGGACGTAACCACACGGATGTGTATGCCAACCTCTCCCTTTTAGGTCCTCCTGTTAATAAAGAGGACATGCCCTACTGCCCCAAACAGTCTCCTCTGATTGGTGAGTTCAGTATCAAGTTTCGGATCTCTCTCTATTGTGAATGCATAATATCAGTGTTAGTCATAATAAAACGCCTGGGAGCTTCTTCCTGGTATAACTTTCTGGAATTTTTTTAAAATTAATTTTCTTATAAATGTATATAAAAACATAATAGTAATATAAATATACACACTGTTTCGTTTATTTTATTTATTCTGTTTTACTTATAAAAAACGGCAATTCAATAAATCTCTATAAATAAATAAATAAAGAAAAATAAAGAGCTTCTGTTTTTTTTTCCTCAATCAAAAAAAACATGCAAAAGTCAATGGTCAAAAGATATAGGAACTCTGTAAATAATTAAAATAGATCATCACGGATTGCATGGCAAATCTTGGTTTAGTCCATTTTTACAATATCACCATTACCATATTAATGAGATACTATAAATACTTTTATTCATAAACCATAGTAATTTATGCAAATACACAGTCTTGCAGCAGTTTTCTGGTGTAACTGTAAAATCGCTTTGCAGTCTAATAGCTTGTGGCTCAATATATAAAGTGTGCATCATACTTTTTTTAGAACTATTAAAGTGAAGTCAATACTTCCTGTTCACACTTTTTTTTTGTGCACTCTTCTGTTATATTCAGGTGGACCAATTCATGTCACTTTCCCCTCTGGGCTTACGCTTGCCGAGGTTGAGAGGAAGAATCCCCTTGTTGTCCGTGGGGGGCGCTACAGGCCACCAAACTGTGAGACACGCCATCGCACTGCAGTAATCATTCCCCACAGAAATAGGGAGCACCACCTCAAGTTCCTCCTCTACTATCTGCATCCCTTCCTACAGCGACAGCAGCTCAGCTATGGCATCTATGTCATTCACCAGGTGCGTCTGCAGTCTGTTATTATTCTTGTGATTTTTATTTGGTGATGCAGAAATTGCTTAAACTTAAATGTTTCCAAAAAAATATATACTGCTCGTAAATATATTCAAAATACAGTTTCATGACCAGCAAGAAATATTTATGGTCAGTGGGTCATTTGTGTCACTTTCAGCATTACATAGTCATAGTGAAATGACAGCAAACATTGCAAGTTTGTTCCTCATATTCAATTTTTTTTTTCAGGAAGTATGACAATGAAATTAAGAAACTTGAGGCTTCATAGCTAAGTTGCTAATGGCAAATATTCCACCTATTGCTAATCATACTCTTCTGAAAAATGTCTGATCTTTTCTGTAGTAGACCATCTGTATCTTTCTGATTTGATTCCGTCACATCAACAAAGGTCAGACTATCATTAAACCTTAATTTAAGTAATTTGTTTACTTTATTTGGTTACCAAATAAATTTTTTATTCTCATTTGGCACCTGGCGAGTGTTAATTTTAGACCATGCTCTCACAGTTTCACATGTTGTACAAAGATGTATTTGTTGCTTGGTTATATATCAAATATGCAGCTCTATTATATTACAACTCAACTGTGCCTCCTACTATTTCCTGTCAGAGCCTGTTGTAATCACTTTATGCTGTTATAGCTGTCGATCTAGATGCAAACCTGTACAACTCACTCTGAAAGGTCAATCGCTGGTCATCTTTTGCTCTCCCCCTTGCTGATCTCCCATTTTTGTGAACAACAATGATCCTTAATACACAACAGTGTGCCAGATTCAGACCCGTTTCCCCGGGCTACATTTTCTGGATTTATTTTGGTTGGTTTTGGTTTCCTAGGTTAATACAGTTTTATGTTGGATTATAGATGTACGGCATGAAATGTTTGCAGAGTTTCAAATTGAATTGTTTTTGCTCCAGACCTAAGAGAGAACGAAATCTCATTTGTGCTAGTTGAGTTGAACATTTATTTGGTCACATGTTTTGTGCTGTTGTAATCAGACAATTTTTAAAAAAAGAAATGAATTACTTTTATTTAGAAAGGATGCATTCAATTGATCAAAAGTGACAGGACTTTTACAACGTTACAAAAAAAACGATGGATTACCATCAGAAGAAAATCATCTCCTTTCGGATGTTTCTGACTTTAATATTCCCACCTCACATCAAGAGGGCAAGGATTAGACCGTAATCCTCATTAATCTGTTCTCTGAAAATCCTGACCTCATTATATTATGTATATGTATATACACAGGCTGCACTGCTGAGAAATTGTTCAATAACAATGACGCTCTGTGTGTGTAGGCTGGTAATCACACCTTTAACCGAGCAAAGCTGATGAACGTAGGATTTCGTGAAGCCATGAGGGAGGAGGATTGGGACTGCCTCTTCTTTCATGACGTGGACCTTATTCCAGAGGACGACCGGAACACCTATGTCTGTGACGCTCACCCAAAACATGCCGCCATTGCCATGGACAAATTTGGCTACAAGTCAGTGTTCAACTTCTCTCTATCTGCATATCATTTGACTTAATTTGCCTGCATTCTACTTCAACACACAAATAGATTATAAAAAGCATTTTAAAGTGGCAAAAATAAATGATAAAAGACACTTTTACTGTGACTTACAAATAACAAACTCCTGTAATAATAAAATACCTATAGATGAATAAACACTCATAATACACAAACCAATATATCACTGTACTAAACTGAATGCATACATTTATAGTGTGTTTGTGCATTTCTCTTTCCTGTTATCACTCAGACTGCCTTATAAGATGTATTTTGGAGGAGTGTCGGCTCTGACCCCTGATCAATACCTCAAGATGAATGGTTTTCCAAACAATTACTGGGGCTGGGGTGGTGAGGACGACGACATCGGCGTCCGGTGAGTGAGGGAGTGTGTTTTATTTGCTTTGGTGGGTTGAGTGTGTGCACAGATGTTTTATGTGTGTATGTGTACATTAATGGAGAGGTCTGTGTGGGAGGAGATCTGTCCTTGTGATACAGCTGGCTGTGAACCACCTGTCTTTCCTAGCTTTGTCAAGTTCAAAGCTAGAGTGTCCCTATCTGATGGTGTTACTGTCTGCTTTATAAGGATGGATTGTGTGGTCTGATGATTTATAAAATTATAGCCAGAGTCATGGCTCACCAGCTCAGCCACAAAGGATCAAATATTGTTGTGCTGAACATTTAAAATCAGTTGAAATACAAAGAAATAAATTTGGGCTGCACAATATATTGTTTTAGCATTGACATCGCAATGTACGCATCCACACTCTCTGTTTTCTGTGTACAGTGTACACATAGAGCCACACAAACACCTAATTCAGTTCTTTCTCATCTTGCCTGAATGGACACATACTAGGGATGTGCGCAACGACTAATTTCATAACCGTTTAAAGGAACACGCCTACTTTTTGGGACTTAGGCTTATTCACCGTATCCCCCAGAGTTAGATAAGTTTATACATACCATTTTTATCTCAGTGCGTGCCATAACTCTGTCTGACGCACCCACCGCTAGCCTAGCTTAGCACAAAGACTGGAGGTAAACGGCTCCAGGTAGCCTACTGCTCAATAAGTGACAAAATAACGCAGCGAGCTCTCCGTCCCACCGGATCTTCACTCGCTCCAGCACCACCGCCTCGGGCAGCCCCTCGCGGTCTTCATCCATCCGTGCTGCCCGACCTCCTCAGCACCGCGAGGTGCCCCTCACGGACGACTGCCGCCTACATACAAAACCAAACATAAACAAAACACAACGTAAATCCAGGCCTGGTCCTCTCTCGTCTTGCACTGTAGTCGCTCCTCTTTTTATGCTCCCGTCACTCCTCCGTGAGACGAGACCGGTGTGGCGCGCAGCTGGCGCTCATCAGTCGCCACCGGCCCGCTCTCACGGTCCCTCGCCTCGCTGCTTGCCACAACATTTAACTGTGTTTTCTTATCGTTAGGATGTTGATATAGCAACTGTACAAGTGCAAAGTAAGTTTCATTCATAATGTTTCTCCTTTAATCCGATATAAAATTTTATACCGTATTGTCCCGGTAGTATAACAAGCCTAAGCAAGCTGAATTGCTGAATTGTTTGACATGACATAAAAGGAAACTTTCACCTTCCGAGTGAACCCGCCGTGAGCGCCAGAGAAAATCACTGCATTTAAAACCTGAGGTAAAATTTAATTATTTTGTTTTGCTGCAGACACTTTTCAAAATAATATGTTCGTTTCAAGATATAACATTAACATGATGGTAATTTAAACATAGCTTTTGTAAAATAATTATAAAGCAAAACATTAAATGTGCAAAAAAAGAAAAGGTAAACTAGTAAATACTAGACAATTTTTTTCCAAGTCGACTAGCAGCAATCGACTGTGTATCATTATATTGGATCCGTGCATTAGATCTTAAAGTGACAGCAGCTTAACATTCCTGCTGCCATCTGTCATTATCAAACAACAAAAGACAAAGAGAAAAATCACTTTTGTAGCTTTTAACAAAGATTAATTGTATTTAATTTATATTTAATTAAATTATATTTAATTTAATTTTAATGTATGCAGTTTCTGTACCTTAATACTGTTGGACTTACCTGAAAAACACTGTTTATTTATTTTGTAACTTTGCTTTATTGTATTTATCTATGCTTGTAATAGTTTTATTATTTTCTATGCAGATGCACTCAAATCACTGCAGTCATTCTAGAATGATTCATTCTTTTCAAATAGAGCTATTCAAATCATCTGGTGAAATTGTTTTCATATCGCAGTATATATCGCAGAAAAACAAAATATCGCAATGCCTGTTTTTCCCAATATCGTGCAGCCCTAAAAGTCATATAACTGTAGTTTTTAACTTGAAAAGCAGTCTGTCAAGACAGACTTAGAATGTTGGCTTGAAAAAGCTTTTTAAAATCTTTAAAGTTTGAAGATTTAGATCAATGTTTTCAAATGCCACTTCTGGAATTTTAGTCTATATACACTACTGTTCCAAAGTTTGGGGTCAGTAAGATCTTTTTTTATGTTAAAAAAAAGATACGTCTCTTCACCAAGGGTATATTTGTTCTATATATTTGTTCAAAATACAGTAAAAATAGTTTTCTATTTTAAAATGTTATTTATTCCTGTGAAATGTTCAGCATCTTTACTCTGGTATTATTGTTGAACACAGGTGTGCTGCTTAATATTTTGGGGGAAACTCTGGTATATTTTGTCAGGATTATAAAGAATTTTGAGCCAATGCATCCTGGCTGAATAAACATATTCATTCCTTTCAAAAATCTTACTGACCCCACACTTTTGAACAGTAGTGTATTTTATCACATTTACTAAATAAATTTTTTCCTAATTTTCCAGAATTCATTACCTGTGTTCATTACCTAAAATTCAGTAAATTCCTCCTGCCATTCTGATTTAAATTGCAAATGCAGCTTCCTGAGGGTGTGTTACTCAATCCTGATTGTCTCCTTCTGCTTTTTTGCCATTGTCTAACATTCTTCATCTTCTCAGGGTCTCACTCGGAGGAATGCTGATCAGTCGTCCGTCTCTAAAAGTGGGCCGATATAAGATGATCAAACACAAGCATGACAAAGGCAATGAAGTGAATCCCAAAAGGTAGAATCGCCTTACAACCATCTGATAAATGCACAACAACCTTTGACAAGATGTGTTTCAACATCTTTCTGTAGTTCTACATTCTAAAGGTGCGGTCACATTAGCGAAATTTCACAGTCAAAAAAGCTTCATTGTCTGTCGTTAATAGTATGATATGACACTAGGGCTGCACGATTATGACAAAAATCATAATTGTCGATTATTCCCTTGAAATTGTAATTGCAATTTAGTAAATATGATTATCACAATTTACATTGATGTTTTGAATAGCTTTATACCATTGTTTAAAGCAACTGCATGCCATATTTTTATATAAAAATATAAAAACAAGCTCTTCCTGTAAAACTTTTATTGCTTTTCTGTAGCATTAATCCTCATATGTCAACTATATATTAGTTTGGTTTCTTCTTTAAATAAATAAAAAAAGTAAAACTATGCATGGTACAATAATAGGGGCTTTCACACCAGGTAGTTCTAGGAACTTAGTTATAGGAACTAGGCATCAGGGTGGTTCCCTGTGGTTCCTCTGGATTTTCTCCTTAGTATAAAGGTTGAGAGGTGCATCTATCACTGTTTTGCATGTTAGTTAGTTCATGGAGTTAATATATAGGCTGTGTATATGGCTTTTTAAAAATGGTGGGTGCTGGTGTTTCGCGTGCATCCGACCAGTCAGTGACACTTACGTCAATGGTAGTTCCTATTGTGCTAGCTTAGACCCTACTCTGAAGTAGTCGTGATTCACCTCTCACAACGTAACATGCTCTAAACTTAAGCACGCAGAATAATGTAAGTGGATTTTTTTTTTTTGTAATCGCGGCTTTGACCAATTACATAATCGTGGCATCTGTAATCATAATCACGATTAGAAATTCGATTAATTGTGCAGCCCTATATGAGACACAGCTCACACAGAAGTCACTTTCAAACCAAGCAGCTTTCTATTGGTCAATGTGCCGCAATCTTTTTTGAAAACGTTTCACCCGAAATTCCCATTCGCATGGATTCCTATTGAAATGACTGCATTTCGCCGGCAAAATTCACCAAACAATGTTAAATGTGACCGCACCTTAACACGTTTTCCCTTTAAAATGATGACATCTCCTAGTACTTCTTCTGTTCAAGCTGTTTGCTCTCATGCAGGTTTAACATGTTGGCTAAGACCCGGCACACATGGAAAAATGATGGTATGAATACGGTGGAGTATGAGATCGTGTCCCGGGATTATCAACCACTTTTCACCAACATCACGGTCAACATTGGCACAGAGACAGGGCTGCACCCGCCCAAAAAAAAGACTGCTTCTTAACTGGCTCCCAGCATTCTTGTGGATCTCCGAGGCACAAGTCTTAGCGCCAATGCCACACTGCCTGCAGACCACTCGCTCACATGCACATGGCCAGTGAATTCACGGGACGTCACGCCTTTTCTGCACCACAGACTTTCTTATCTAATGGTGGTCCCACCTAGTGGTCCCATGATTCTCTGTCCTTTCTCTCTCTCTTTCTTTCTCCAAAGTTTGACATTTTGATCCTGTGCTCACTGGTTCACTTTATTAGTCAGGATGCTGCAGAAACTTTATTGACTGGTCCGCATACTGACCACTTTGCAGAATCAGTAACGGACCACTCTGCAGGAAGGATGTGTTTCCTGACTGACAGACTGTTCATACATCCTATGTGCCCATGGGCACCATTTTAAAACCTCTGTTGCCTTAGAATCAAGCTGCACTCTCTCTTAACATTTCTTTCATGACGATTGACGAACGTAGATTCAGCCTCCCATAGTAGGGTGAGGCTGACTCTTAGGGAAGGTTAAAATTCTTAAAATAAAGTTTTCTGCCATGTGATGGAAATAGTGAAGCAGGCCGATGTACTGCATAAGCAACATTGTTTGCTGCACTACTCTGTGAGTCTGGTGCATTTCCTGTTCAGTAAATTAGTACTTTTAATTATGTACTGTATTGTTATCCAGGCAGGTGGAGTGATATTTTGTTACATATCTTCCATTTTGAGTAACACACTCAGAACTGGCCTCTTTGGTAGTAATAACCATTCTACATATACTGATCTTCTCCTTTTTGCCTTTGGTTGTCTTAGTAATAACATTGGCTTTTATAATCAACGTGCCGCCTCTCATTTTCATGAATTACTCAACACATTGTATTTTATCTGCATGAGTATTGTTTTATTTTTTATGATTGCCTGGCTGTGTGTGGTTTCATCATTTGCTTTGGATTAGTAATAGGGTTGTTGAATGTAGCCGTGTATCTCTTATTGGTGAGAGAATGTCACGTCATTGCAGAGTGCATCACGTTTCCGTTCGGGTTGGCTTCGTGAAGAGTGCATGCTTCTTTGTCCTATGTTTCCATTTGAGTCCAACATTTTTTCAAAGATTTTGCCTAGAATCCTTGTTATTCGAAAGGTTTTAGAAAGGCATTTTCTCATTTATGAAACACAAGTGTAAATTATTCGTAAAACCGTTCTTAAAGGGATGGTTCACCCAAAAATGAAAATGTACCCATGATTTACTCACCCTCAAGCCATCCTAGGTGTATATGACATTGTTCTTTCAGACGAATACAATCAGAGTTATATTAAAAAAATGTCCTGGCTAATCCAGGCTAATATGATGGCATTATAAAAGTAATCCACACGGCTCCGGGGGGTTAATAAATGCTTGCTTTCTGAAGCGAATTGATGGGTTTGTGTAAGAAAAATATCCATATATATATATATATATATATATATATATATATATATATATATATATATATATATATATATATATATATATATATATAATAAAGAAAAATATCTATCTTCCGGCCGATCGCCTTCCATATTCAACTTGTGGAAAAAACGTAACTGGCGCGAAGTATGACGTCGGACATAGCGTAAGCTTTTTGAACTGCGAGAGACGTTACACTTTCTTCGTAAGTTGAATGCGGAAGGCGGTCTGGCAGAAGCTAGATATTTTACTTTACAAAGTTTTAAATCTGGATATTTTTCTTACACAAAACCCATCAATCAAATTTTGGGCTGCCATTCATAATGCTTGGATAAGCCAGGACTTTTTAAAATATAACTCCAATTGTATTTGTCTGAAAGAATAATGTCATATACACCTAGGATGGTTTGAGGGTGAGTAAATCATGGGGTCATTTTCATTTTTGGGTGAAGTAACCCTTTAAGTAAATTGCCCCATGGCAAACCATTTTAATGTAAATTGTTGCATTTGAAATGAATGCGTTAACGTTTGTAAAACCACTTTTACATAAATTATTTCTTGACTCAAATGCACACATTTTTTGTAAAACTATTCTTACGTAAACTGCTGCGTTAAATTAAATGCATAAATTGGTGTAACGAATTGAATGCGCCAACAATCGTGAAATCGATGTCAATTTTTGCATTAAATGAAATGTTAAAATTCATAAACCATTCTTATGAAAATTGTTAGTGAATTGAATGCGTGAATGTCCTTAACCATTCGTGCGTAAATTATTGCATTCAATCAAATGCGTTAATATGTTAAACCATTCTTGCGTAAATTGTTGCATTTAAAATTTAATACACAAATGTTTGTAAAATCATTTTTACATAAATTGTTGCATTGAATCGTATGTGCTAGCAATCATAAAACCATTCCTATGTAAACTATCCACTTGAATTGCATGTGCTAATGTTCATTCAATGCAACCGAACAATTTACACACTGATTGTTCTGCTTGTTCATAAGTGAGGCCCATTATTGGCATAATCTGAAAAAAAGAAGTAAATTCTTGCTGACTGACACGGATGACAAAAGAAACTGGAAATATATTGGAAATTCATATTTAAAGATGTAACCGCAAAATTAGACTGAATCCTGGCCTTCACCGGCTAATGTCTTAACCTTGTTTAACCTTGTTTATGCCATGCCTTGCCTTGTCTCTGTCTAACCTCCAAACTACTTCTTCTGCATTGTTCAGTCTCATGGTGAAACGGACTCTGTGACGGTCCAAACACAAATGTTTCAGACTGATCTGTGCATGTGTGGCAAGTAAATGACAGACGGCATACTTGCATCTCAAATTTGTGTTCGTGACACTGAGAACTCGATCATACATTGTTTTCCGATTGCTGCTGTTCTCTGTGTGAATGTGAAAGGTGGAGGTATTACTCCCCTTTTTACTAATCTGTATGCTGTTGGAAGTTTGTGAATGGGGCATTTGAAAAATATGGTGTTGGGTCATTGGATGTCATTGTGGCAGATACCAAAAAATCAAACCAATTTTTTTTTTAACAAGCATGTTTTATTTTATTTGCTTACCGTAATAGTCTTTTTTTTCTTAATTACAAAAGGTTAAGGTGGTCAATAATGGTCAGGTTAAATGAACTTGTCCCTTACCCAAGTCTATTGGATCACATAATATCACCTGATTGTAATGACTGTAAACACTTTTGATTTGAGTTATTTTGGGTTGGGTAATGGGTGACTCGAGATGTTTATTCTTCACATTGAGAATTTATATTTGATAATTATTCAGATCATCATCATAGAAGGTACTTTGAAAATCCTCAGTTGTTCAGCCATGAATGACATAGTTTGATGTGTACAGATGACAGGCTGCACACTACTCAGGTGGGGTGATGTTTCTAAATGTGCCTTACTGGGCGTCAGTTATCTCGAGTTCTTCAGTGGGCTGTGCTCTGAATGTGGGGCATTTATTTCTCTTTTAGAAGTCTGCACACTACTCAGCGGCCTTATGATGATTTAATAAAGCAGATCTTAATGTACTAAATGGCTCATGTGTTTTGTGACTGGTGTGTTTTAGAGATGTGCAATTCTTAAAGGATCAAATTTTTTATTTTTTTTATGACCGTTTTAAAAGATGAATTAAACTGCTTCATAAAAAGAATAGCATTGCTTGATGATCTTGAGTTTTTTTTTTTTACACAAATTAATTCAGTGCCATTTTCAATGTTGGGTAAATGTAAGGCTCACACGTCACCCTGGATAGTCAGTTTTGAGATTTTACACTGTACATTTTGTAAATCTTGGGTTAACCTACTTGTTTGCATATTTATGAGGTCAGAAGCATTGATTGGACAAGTACCACATGTGATGTTTTAACCACTTATGATTGTGGAAATGATGCCACAGATCCAATTTGAAAGGCTTCCGTAAATACATTTCTACTAACAGCTTTGTGAATGCAATGCATAATTGTGTTTTTATATAAAGTTAAATAAAGTTTAATTTTTAATCAAGTAACCTTTTCATTTCAGCAAGTTTGCATACATCTGATTTTCTATCATTAAATTGTATTATGTGAGCAATATATCATATCGGTCATTGAAAATGCCCTATTGTAAAGTGTTATTTAACTAACAAAAACTAGCAAACAATACTTCTACAGCATTTATTCTTAAACTCAAATGAAAATTTTGTATTTTGTAAATGTATGTTATTGTTAGTGATTCATCTATCATCCATTCATTAATTTTCGTCCTCATATTTAAATAAAATGCTATACTCTCTACCGACATACACTGTATTGCCAAAAGTATTGGGACACCCCTCCAATCACTTCCATGGCCAAAGGTGTATAAAATCAAGCACCTAGGCATGCAGACTGCTTCTACACACATTTGTGAAAGAATGGGTCACTCTCAGCAGCTCAGTGAATTCAAGCGTGGTACCGTGATAGGTTGCCACCTGTGCAATAAGTCTATTTGTGAAATTTCCTCACTACTAAAACTATACAAAGGTCAACTCTTAGTGGTATTATAACAAAGTGGAAGCAATTTGGAACAACAGCAACTCAGCCACGTAAAATCACAGAGTGGGGTCAACACATTCTGAGGCGCACAGTGTGCAGAAGTCGCCAACTTTCTGCAGAGTCAATAGCTACAGACCTCCAAACTTCGTGTGGCCTTCAGATTATCTCAAGAACAGTGCGTAGAGAGCTTCATGTAATGGGTTTCCCTGGCCGAGCAGCTGCATCCAAGCCTTACATCACCAAGTGCAATCCAAAGTATCGGATGCAGTGGTGTAAAGCACTGGGTTTGGCAGCTGCCAGGAGAACAGTACTTGCAGAGGGGGGATTATGGTGTGGGGTTGTTTTTCAGGGGTTGGGCTTGGCCCCTTAGTTCCAGTGAAAGGAACTCTTAATGCTTCAGAATACCAAGACATTTTGGACAATTTCATGCTCCCAACTTTGTGGAAACAGTTTGGGGATGGCCCCTTCCTGTTCCAACATGACTGCGCACTAGTGCACAAAGCAAGGTCCATAAAGACATGGATGAGCGAGTTTGGTGTGGAGTCCTGACCCCAACCTGATCAAACACCTTTGTGATGAATTCGAGCAGAGACTGCGAGCCAGGCCTTCTCGTCCAACACCAGTGCCTGACCTCACAAATGCGCTTCTAGAAAAATGGTCAAAAATTCCTATGAACACTCCTAAACCTTGTGGAAAGCCTTCCCAGACGAGTTGAAGCTGTTATAGCTGCAAAGGGTGGGCCAACTCCATATTAAACCCTACGGCTTAAGAATGGGATGTCATTAAAGTTCATGCATGTAAAGGCATGCGTCTCTCAACTTTTGGCAATATAGTGTATGTGGGACTTCTCCCATCGTTGTCCGCTTAAACCGTCTCTGCACAATCGACTGCATTTTTGAGTGCAATGGCCAGATCTCAACATCCAATAAACAACTGAGGAATAAGCCCCCCATCCTAAATTGTTTCTTTTTCAAAAATCAATATGATTTTCTTTAGCTACTTCTTTCATCGTAACTTTAACATTAATTTCTACATTTACTAATACATTTTTAAAATAAATTGAACAAGTTAATTTATATTGCTCATTGTTAGAGCATGTTAGCTAATGTATTAAAGGGTTAGTTCACCCAAAAATGAAATTTCTGTCATTAATTACTCACTCTCATGTCGTTCCAAATCTGTAAGATCTTCGTTCATCTTCGGAACACAAATGAAGATATTTTTGATAATCTGAAAGCTTTCTGACCCTACATATACTGCAACGTTATTACCACTTTCAAGGCCCAGAAAGGTAGTAAAGACATTAAAATAGTCCATGTGACTCCAGTGGTTCAACCTTAATGTTATGAATCGACGAAAATACTTGCGCAAAAAAAAAAAAAAAAAAACTATTCAACAATTTCTTCTCTTCCATGTCAGTCTCTGGCGCTGTTCACATGCAAGGTGTAAGGGTGGGTCGCCTACATTGGTTCAGGCTGCAGGGTTGCCGAATGACTAAAGTAGTGTTATCAGCAAGTGGATAGAAAACTGTACATTTCTCGTCTTTACCACCCACTGCAACTTATACCAACGACGCAGTTACAATAGCAAAAAATATGTGGGAGAGCGTTGTTATAATGTGACTATATTATATTGCAATAGGTAGCACTTCAAAGTCCATACCAAATCAAAACTATTTAGCACATTTGTAATTGAAAGGATTTAATGACAAAATCTGCTTATGGTTACACTTAAAATATACGAGATGATAAAAACTTATACCATTAATCGTACCCAGCATGAATGTTACCTGAGGAATAGAACGTGAGAGAGAGGCTTTAGAAAAGAGAAGAGAGAAAGAGCCAGAGCGTAGGCCCCAAGAAGAGAGAGCCAGAGAATCAGGAGAGACAAGAGTTAGTTACAATCTTCTTTTTATCTATTCCTTGACCATGTGACTGAAACCCTAATGTGAGACATTCAAAGTGACCAATCAGACCAAACTTCCCCCACTGTACTAAAGGTGTGACATACATTTGGCCTACAGGCCTTCAGCATTTCTTTGTCTTTAGGAATTCCAAATGGCCATTCTGATAAGAAAGATGGGGGTTGAAAACTGTAAAGCAAATTGCTTTGTTCAATTTCAAATATCAAATATCTTTGATTATTTTCAATCCTACAAGGGCTTCTGGGTTCTACGTCAGAACGGCGGTTTAGTATTAGCCAGCTGCTGTGTCAGCATCACATGCATGTGTCGTGGTGCTCACACGAACGGTGTCGGCCAATACTGAGCGGCATTCTGATGTAGAACTCGGAAGCGATACTCTGTTATGCTCTGATTGTTGAATAAAGTCGTTATTTTTGTTTGTTTTTTGTGCACAAAAAGTATTCTCGTCGCTTCATAAAATTAAGGTTGAACCACTGGAGTCATATAGACTATTTTCACGATGTCTTTACTACCTTTCTGGACCTTGAAAGTGGCAATTACATCGCAGTCTATGGAGAGGTCAGAAAGCTCTCGGATTTCATCAAAAATATCTTTGTGTGTTCCGAAGATGAACGAAGGTCTTACACGACATGAGGGTGAGTAATTAATTACAGAATTTTCATTTTTGGGTGAACTATCCCTATAACTTATATTAACAAATCAGACCTTATTGTAAAGTTTGCCATATTTTAAAGAATGTTTTTGTCCATAGAGTTGAAATCAGTGGAACCCATCTACTTTTGTTGTATAAACAAAACCCAGTAATTTTCTAAATATCTTGTGTGTTCCACAGAAGTTTGGAACGACGCAATGACAATTTTTATTTTTGAGTGAAAATACCAAAACTTAAAACAGAATAATTATACATCAACACAGCTGTGCAAAGAAACTCTTTAATCTTTGTTATTCGTTAAACATGACTTATATTAACCAATAAATACGAAAGAGGAAACTGCATGCAGCTGACAGATTGTTGCTGCCATCTTGCACAACACAAGTTAAGGCATTGAAATTTCCTGACACTGCTGTACCTGGTGTAACATTGATCACGAAAAACCTGGCCGACGTCACTACTACTTCAAGCGTACGGTAAGAAGTTGTTTGTCTGATAATAGCGTCATCTACTCGTGCTCACCGGCATCAAGTCTCTCAGAGTTCGGTACGGTTTTCACATATGGCTTGATTTGTTGCTTTTCCTCCTAACAATAGTAAAACAAACCAGCTAAGTTAGTGCACTCTAAACCGCCTCAGTGTTTCATGAATGAAGGGTGAGACGACACTCATGTAACCGCTCTCTGATCTATAGGTTTCTGTGCGTATATCTTAAGTGTTCTTGATGCTTCCTTAGTGCTTCATGAGGATCACCAGGATCTTCTACAAAAACATTTTCTGCAAATACAAATCAACTTGACTGTATAATTAGCAGTTAACATACATTAAAAAAAAAAGAGAACTAAATCTGAATGAAGTGTCCTTTCATGTGACGTGTAACGTTACAGTACATTGTCTAGATATACCTAATGGGATGTGGACACTAGGATGGGATTCACAACACAGTGGATTAAGGGTATCAAAAAACAAGTCACTCAGGAAGTATGAAATTCTGTACAACCCCAAGATTGCATATGTTGTCATCTCTTCCGTACTCTTTATGTCTCTCTTCTAGCCTTCTTCTTTTTGACTGGTGGTTTCGGGGACTCCCAGCTGTCATCTGTTTTTTCTGGTGGAGAAGAGATAAAAAGTGATTAAAGTGCCCCAATAGTGCTTTTTTTTTGGGAAATTACATTTCATGTTGTGAGTAATATAGCTGTTTGTGAATTTAAAAGGTCTGCAACGTTCATGATAAATGGAGTTATTGTCTCCCAAAAGAAAGAATTGATTCTGAACTGCCTTAAAAGGAACACGCCAACTTTTTGGGACTTTAGCTTATTCACTGTATCCCCCAGAGTTAGATAAGTCCATACATACCATTTTTATCTCTGTGCGTGCCATAACTCTGTCTGGCGCACCCACCGCTAGCCTAGCTTAGCACAAAGACTGGAGGTAAACGGCTCCATCTAGCCTACTGCTCAATAAATGACAAAATAACAGCAACATTTTCCTATATATATGTTGTGATGTGTATAGTTACATCGTGTACTAAGACCGACGGAAAATTAAAAGTTGCAATTTTCTAGACCGATATGGCTAGGGACTATACTCATTCCTGCGTAATAATCCAGGATTTTTGCTGCCGTACCATGGGTGCAGCGGCGCAATGATATTACGCAGTGCCTGAAAATAGGCTAACTTCCGTCAACATAACCAACGTGACAACCTGCTTGCACAGAGAGCATGCTGGGGACTATTTTCAGGCAGGAATGAGAGCATAGTCCCCAGCCATATCAGTCTAGAAAATTGCAACTTTTCATTTTCCGTCGGTCTTAGTACACGATGTAACTATACACATCACAACATGTAAATAGGAAAATGTTGGCGTTATTTTGTCACTTATTGAGCAGGAGGCTAGATGGAGCCGTTTACCTCCAGTCTTTGTGCTAAGATAGGCTAGCGGTGGGTGCGTCAGACAGAGTTATGGCACGCACTGAGATAAAAAAGGTATCTATGGACTCTGGGGGATACAGTGAATAAGCTAAAGTCCCAAAAAGTCAGTGTGTTCCTGAGTCGTCAGTAATTCCAGTCTTAGTTCCTGCATGAATCAACATAGGTTCTAATTTGCATAATGCCAGCCTATGGTCTTCATTGGCTACCACCAACAACCCGCCCTGAAACACTGTAGTTGTAGCTGAGGCCTGGAAGAGTTTGGTTTGACATGTCGTTAAGATGCTGTTTTAAGCAAACACAAATTTACTCTGCATGCACTTTCAAAGGATGAGAAGGGCTTGAATTGATAAAACCAAGCGGAAACCTCCCACGGTCTCTCTTGAAACCAACACGCAAGTGACTTAAACTGCAATTCATTGACTGGCCGCTAGAGACAGGCTCCAAAAGGCAGTCAAATCTGTATCTCCCCTCATGTTAAAATGCCCAACTTTACAGCAGAATTTTTTTTTACAGCCTGATACAAAAAGTGGTTTTGGTCTATACAGCTGATTTTGCCCTTCATGACAACTGTGAGTTGGGTGAATTTTTTATAACTCATACATTTAAATTATATTAAGCCTTAAAGTTCTGCATAATTAAGGGAGTGGGCACTTGAGTGACAGGTGGATTGCCACTATGGTCAAGCTAGGTGGGCGTGGTTTCAACAGCCAGGCACCTCAGCTCCACCCACTTCCCGCCTCTTTGCCCATTTTCAGTTATCCAAGAGTGACACGCTGCCAAGATGGCGACGGCCGGCTCTGCCCACTTTAAGCTTCAAAAATGCTCTTTTCAGAAACCTACAAGTGACGTCACAGACACTACGTCCATTTTTTTTTTTTTACAGTCTGTGTAAAACCGACACCATTAACTTTTTTTAAATGAAGTTTTTGTATACAAGTGCTGAGGAAGCCTCCAGGCTCTCAGAAAGGAGGGGTTTAGAGAAACCGGATCCTTTATTGAACCGTTTCAGACACTGTGACACAAGATGTGATGCTACTATGTGTATTATAAGAGAATTTAAATGTTAGGAAAATTAGGAACCTTTAAAAAAAGCATAATAGGGGCACTTTAAATGTAAATGCTTTTATATGGTGCTTGAACGTACTTTGTGTTGGTACAGGAGTGGATTTGTCGGTCGGCTCAGGTCCACTCGCTCTCTGTTGCGTCTGTACTGGAGCTGACGGTAGCTGTTAAAATGACAACTTTAGGATCTTTTTTTTTTTTGCTAATAGCCCGAAGAATGTTGAAAAACAAATAGTTCTCACCCCTGCTGTGGCAGCTGAGACATTTCCCGTCATGCTCTGTGCCGGTGTCGCAACGCTCGTGTCTCTCTCTGTCTTCACCTGCGACTGAATGATACAGATTTTCTGCATTAGGTTTGAAGTAACTGATCAGTTCTTTGTGAATAATTTCTGGAAATATCCTCACCTGAGCAGAAGGTCCAACATCTTCCACCTTCTTCTTCTTCTTTTTCTTCTTCTTAGATTTACTGCTACCAGGGGCACCTGCTTCGTCTTTATCCTTCTCATTATCAGACTCCTGTAGAATGGAAAGAAATAAAAAAATAATAATTTAGGCAGTTTTCAGCCTGGGTTTAACTGCTTGGTTATAGGGATGCGAATTTTCAGGATTTACTTAATTCTGATTCCATTCACGATTCTTTAACCTTACTATCTTAGTAACCATGTTTTTTCAAAGTAACATTTACAACAAAACTGGGCAACGATTTACAATAAGGTCCCATTAGTTATTGTTAGCAATACATTTGTTACAGTATTTATTTCCTTGTTAATTCAAGTTAGTTCATATCCACTGAATAATATTTACATATACAACTTTTGATCTCAAAAGGAGATCGTGTCTTTATTTCTTCAGTCAAAAAGAAATTAAGGTTTTTGAGGAAAACATTCCAGGGTTTTCCTCCATATAGTGGACTTCAATGGGGTACAACGGGTTGAAGGTCCAAATTCCAGTTTCAATGCAGCTTCAAAGGGCTCTACATTATCTAGCGAAACTATATAAATATATATAATTTTTTTTAATACTACATTATCTAGCGAAACTTTTACAAAAAAATATAACAATAATTATATACTTTTTAACCATAAATGTCTTGAGCTGCTCTGTGATTTTGAAGTTGAAGGAGAAAATGAGATTGGCGTATTATGTAATCACATTGGAAAGGTCACGCGTCTCATTTTCTCCTTCAACTTCAAAATTGTCCTACATCATTGTTTTGTCTTTTTTGTGAAGGGCGTTTGACTTGGTCTTTGAGCGTTTGCTTTGTAAACACTTTATCGGTACTTTCGCCTATGTCACGCATGACCTTTCCAACGTGATTACGTAATACGTGCCGTATCACAGAGCAGCTCAAGACAAACGTTTGTGGTTAAAAAGTATATTATTTTTTAGAAAATGACCGATCGTTTTGCTAGATAAGACCCTTATTCCTCGTCTGGGATTGTGTTGAGCCATTTGAAACTGCATTGAAACTACGATTTGGACCTTCAACCCATTGTACCCCATTGAAGTCCACTATATGGAGAAAAATGTTTTCCTTTTCTTTTCGGCTGAAGAAAGAAAGACATGAACATCTTGGATTACGTGGGGGTGAGTAAATTATCAGGACATTTTAATTCTGAAGTGAACTACGCCTTTAATAATATATTTATTAGTAAATGCTGAAATCTAAATGCTTTAGAAGTATTTTACATCATTAGTTCATGTTAACTAATGGAACTTTTTTGTAAAGCGTTACTCAAAATTGTTCATCTTTAATGCATTTATTTCAAGTCAGACTTATAGAGATTCATTTTTGAGTCATTTTGACTGATTCATTAAATGAACCAACTCATAAGAGTAATTTGTTCTTTAATGGGACTACATTAGTAACACCAAGGATTCCCTTTTTTTCTTCAGCCAAGCCCCTTTGATCTAAAATATTTTCTAAAAGTTTTATTTAATATTTCAACCCGTTTGCATGTCCTTGACAAGCAGGCAAACAAATAAAATATTTTGTACTAGGTTTTAATTTTTATCGTTTTTATTTTAAAATGATCATTTTAATTTGTAATTTTTATGATATAATTAGTTTTATCAACACACAAACCCCCTGCAGTTTGTAAACAAACAGTGTTTGTTTGTTGGGTGAAAAATGTCTTATTTTTTGTAATTATTTGCAACACCAATCTTTCTCTCTCATCAACATCAATATTTCTAAATGTAGAAACAGATTCTGGATTCTCAACCTAGATCAGAAACTGATTTCGATTCCTTCTCGTTATTAATTCAGAGAGGTACAAATTAGGTTTGTTTCCACAGGCCTACAGCTGCACAACGAACTGACCTGTGCCACTTCCAGGACTGACCTGTGCCACTTCGGGGACTGGCGGCTCCAGCGGCAGTGTGCTCACGGGCTGTTGCTCAATATAGTTCCCCCACTCCTCTGATGGAGCGTTCCAATCACACGATGGATCTGCAGATGTGCTTTCTTAGGAACACAACAGCAGCTCTTAGTAAGTCTGTGACTCTGTATATGTGAATGAAAGCAGGTTTGTATAGATTCTTACTTATTCCAGACCACTCGTCATCAACTGGTACAGGAGGCTGAGCACTCCAACTTAGATCAGGGACTGTAAACACAGAGTAAAGTTTGTTTTACGGATCTAGTTATTTTTATACTGCAGATCATGGTGGAACTGGAGATACTGTACATGATTAAATGGTACAGAGAAACAGCTCCTGGCTAAATAGGAGCAGAGCTACAGTTTAGTTACTTTATTTCATGAATTTGTATTTACCAGCAGTCAATCCACTGAATGAAACTGGAATATGAGATCCATCCACAATGGTCCATGAGCCTGTATTAAGAATAAAATAAAATAAAAATGTATCCATTTGTATTTACATACAATGTATATACAAAGAAATCTCATATACTCACCAAGATTACATGTATTTGATCAAAAATACAATTTTAATATTTTGAAATAGTATTACATATTAAAATAACTGTTCTATGTTAAAATATTTTTTATTTAAAAAAGCTGAATTTTCAGCATCAATACTCCAGTCTTCAGTGTCACATGATCCTTTAGAAATCATTTTAAGATACTGATTTACTGCTCAAGAAACACTTATTATTATCATCAATGTTGAAAACAGTTATGCTGATTAATATTTTTTGTAGAAACCATGATACATTTTTTCACGATTCATTCTTGAATGGAAAGTTTAAAAGCACAGCCTTTATTTGAAATAGAATTCTTTTGTAACATTTTAATGTTTTACTATCACTTTATCAATTTAATGCATCATTTCTGAAAAAAAAAAAAAAAAAAAAAAAAAAAAAAAAAAAAGTACATAAAGAGTTGATTATGTCTAGTGTTGGGAAGGTTACAGATTACAAGTTACCCTATTTAAAATGTAATAAGTAGTGTAACTATTTCAATTACTTTATTAAAGTAATGTAACTGATTACATTTGATTACTTTTCTAAATTTGTAATGAATATTTTCAACTGTTTATCATTTTCAAACAATTAAACCAGGCAGCTCTAAACATACAGAGATAGTTATATTTGAAAACTAAAATTCTAGATCATTATGCTGTAGTGTAAAACATGATGTCTTTCTTCTTACGGATATAAAAAAATAGTAAAAATCTACATACTATTCTTTTTACTATGGGTGTATGAAGGGAAATAATATTATTCAACATATCCTAGCTTTTTACAGAAAATATTCAGATGTAACCCCCTTTGTAATCATTAACATTTTCATAAGTAACTAATTTAATTACACATTTTTTTCTAAGTAACTGTAACTGATTACGATTACATTTATTTTGTAATTAAATTATGTAACTCCGTTACATGTAACTAGTTACTCCCCAACACTAATTATGACCACTATAATAAGTTATCAACCAAGGCAATAAAGACATTAAGAGAGAATAAATGTGATTAACCAGTTGCAAGTCAGGATGTACTCACACTAGACACGCCTTGTACCGTGCCCGAGCGCGATTTGAGGGTCAAACGCGCCCGGGCACGGTTCAGATTGTCTAGTGTGAGTACACCCTCAGATTCAATCCATGGATCTCCTGCATGAGCATCAAGGCTCAACCAGTCCATCATTTTGATAAGACACATATAATAAGACAAAATATGCCCCTGTTGTGAAGAAATTGTGATTCCTGAAACTTTTTTCCTCAGTACCTTCCATGTCTTGGGGCCAGACAGAGGGTTCACTTGTCTGACGCTCAGTAGGGACAGTCATGCTGGTCCAGCTCTCTGCCTGAACACTGGCCATCTGAGGAGGAAGCTGCAGGGCCAGATCACTCCAGCCAGAACCATTAACAGCCAGCACTTCCTCCCAACATGGTGTAACTACCATAACCAATATAAGCATAAACAAATAAGTCCATCTATATTTCACATTATAATCTATTAACATTTGATTGATTACCTTGAGGAATGACAGTGTCTTGTACAAAACTTGCTTCAATTTCAGGTGGGTCAACTAAAATGTTGAGGGAAAAAAATATTTTGATTCTCCCATTATACATTCACAACTGTAATGAATTATAAACAGTGATCATGAGTGTTTTCAAACTAATTCCAGCTGAAAAACATACCCTCCACTTCTCTTTGGACTGGAGGTGTAGAAACGGTGGTGGTGATGGTGGTTTCTGGTTCTTCTGGGGTGGTTTGGACCTGCTCCACTGTACTAATGGCAGTCAAAGCTGCTGTTGCTACTGGGCTGCCTGACCCATCACCTGGAGTCTTGTCCTTCCGCCTCTGTTGTCGTTTCTCACGGTTACTGACCTTGGTCTCCCAGGTACCTGACAGATTAAATTACCATGACAATCATGTTCCAACCACTGTATGCAAATACAATTCAAGTTCTGAGCCACAAGTATTTATTAGGCAAATAACTTCTGTGGACTAATATATAATATATATATATATATATATATATATATATATATATATATATATATATATATATATATAATATAATATAATATATATATATATATATATATATATATATATATATATATATATATATACACACACACACACACACACACACACGAGTGTGACTGCATTTATACAACAGTTTGACGGCACAAGTGTATAAATAAGAAACAACAACAGTGTCTTTAAAAACCCTCTTTTGTGCAGAACTACTTCCGCCCATGGATTCAAATCTCAAATTGACAGTTGAAGTTTATTTTTTTTATTATATTATATATATATATATATATATATATATATATATATATATATATATATATATATATATATATAAAAAACATACACACCATTATGCATTTAGGCTTACAAATAAATAATCTAATAACTCACTAAATTTTATTGTACTAATTCTGTGTACTATTTATAAAGTGGTGATTCATATTAATCAAAATATACCTTCATCAGGTTCTTTGCCGTCAACAGATATAGAGGATTTTTTGTCTTTTGCAGGAGGCTTTGGCTTTTTCTTATTCTTCTTTGCCTAAAACCATCCGGGAAGATCAGGACGAATAAATGACAGTATTTTCATTTTTGGGCAAACTATCCCTTTAAACCTAAATGTCAAAGTGAATAAAACAATAAATATCATAATAACCTTGTCAGTCTTCACTTCTGGTAGTTCTTGACCGTCCAACATTTCCTGTGGTTCAACAGCAAGTCCATTTCTCTGTGCCTTCTGTGAAACATTTAGAAAACAGCTAACTTTTAAAATAAAAGACAATGGGATAATAATACATGTAAGAGTTACTACTGATATTTTATTAAGTGTGGTGATTTCATTTAAATTATTTATCATGAACAACACAGCATTTCTAATGAATCGTTTGAGTAAATAATTCAATGACTCGCCTTATATTCACGCGCTTTGGGCAGTCACGGAAACACCGCGCAATGTATATAAACAGTCGTTTCTGCGTATGATGAGAAAAATGTCAAACGGCGATGGAAAACGCGACAATTGGAGTACCTTTATAGTTCACTCAGAAAAAAACTTGATATTACAGTCAGCAACAATGTGTAATATGAGGACGTTCAATGCTAGTGCCTTTAGTAAACAGGTCAAGCGTTTGTCCAATAAATAACACTGAAACCGCAAATAAGGACTTTAACCCGGGGTTTAGGAACGTGGAGTGTGAAACGGCAGTTTATTAATACCCAGGATTAACTGTTAACCCCGGATATATTATGGGCAGTGTGAAACGTGACTAAAGATAACCAAGGATTCCGTTTACCCGGGTTTTATTTCAAGTGTTGAAAGCCCTAAAACACTCGCTTGTCTCCACCTACAGGCGTAACGACGCAACATGCGCTAAAGGAATCTATATGATAGAATCTTTTTGGTGAACTGATTCAAAAGAATCGATTCAGTAACCCCCCTCTCCCTCTAACGAAGCAAACCTTCTCAGCATTCTTCTTTCTGTTCCTTCTCTTGGGCTCATCTGCCTTCTTCACCTCTTGCGCTGGACCGGTGTTTTCGGCGGTGTCTCCGGTCTCTGTCCCTGTAAGTCTTTTAGAGAAACCACGACAGACCGAGACCCATAAAATTAGCATGAAAACTAGACCGACCCAGGCCGTTAAAAGGAGCAGCCATGGAGCGCACAGATCAGGATTCAAGCCCAAGTCTATTCCCAGCTCAGACTTCAGATAGACGAGGCCGGTCGACAGGGTTTCTCTGACATATCCCGTTATCTGCTCCACATGCTGTGAAGCGATCTCTTGCCAACCCGGTGCCATTGCAATCTATTGTGCGGGCACCGGCGTGCAATCATTCACAAAATCAATACTTTGGGATAATTACACGGGAATAAACGTTGCTTTGCCAGTTTGCCCCCAGCGTGCCACCGATTACTGCTGCTCATAGATAGACTATTGCTGCTTCTATTCAATCATTGGTTGGATGTGCATGAACTGACTTGCAGACAAGCTCCCCTTATTGGGCTGGAGTGCAATTGAGTTTACTTACAGTCTTTTGAAATGGACTGGGTCAATGTTTCCCAACCAGGGGTAAACTATGTGTACCCCAGAGTAGGGTTTTCCAGTGTTTTTTTTATGTCATCAGGGCCCCCCAAATATGGCTTATTAATACTATAATATGAAACACAACTCTACTGTAGGTGTTTATGAATAATGACCCAATTTATACTGTGAAAAAATACAGGACATGTAAAGATTTTCTGTGTAAATGTGCCCCTTTCAAGCTGAGCTGTTAACTATAGATGCTTTGATAACAGAATATATAGCGCACATGTATGCAGTTATTTTGATTCTTTAATAGAGCCATTTTAATGGCATTGTCTTGCGAATAAATTTTTTAAATTCATAATAAATGGATAAAGTACTCAAAAGCCTCACTTGAGTAAAAGTATATCTTACCAGAAAATGACTTTGGTAGAGTTAAGATAACTGCTTAGAATATTACTTGTGTAAATGTGTGTGATATTTATTGTACTTAAGTATGAAAAGTATTTTTTCATATTAAATGTACTTAAGTATTGAAAGTAAAATGCAACTGTGATCTGTGTAAGACATTTTTTGGTAAACAGTGCCTTTCTACTTCCAAATCAAAAAACAAAGAAATTTAGGCTCTTGTTTCAGGAGGAGGTTGTTTCTGTGCCATATGTAATTTCTTACTGGAATGGTTTTGCAAGTGATATTCCCTGGAAGAAAGTGTGGACATTGCCTCACAAATACCTGATAACTAACAAAATGAGAGAAATTACCTTTAAGTTAATTAATAGGTTTTACCCAGATAAGTGCTCTCTCAAAAAACTTTATGAAGACAAAATGACATTAATACCCTCTGTTCTTTCTGTTTAGAGAAACCTGAATCTACTTTACATTTATGTTGGAATTGCTCTCACACAGTGACATTTTGGTGTGATATTTGTGATTTTATCAAAGGTTATGTGAATCCTAAATTTTTGGTTTTCATGAAGGTAAAAAGAAAAATTTTTATCTTATTTTTCTGTTAGCCAAATATCATATTCATAAATCAAAATTTTCTAACTGCAAACCTATTTTTTTAAGATTTAAACTTGAAATGAAAATGTATTTTGAATCCATTGAATTCTCTAAAAACATAAAAGCTACGAGAACAATGGCTGTGTTTAAGGACCTTGGCGTATTATATTATTGTATTATTATGGTATGACAATGATCAAAATTGTTATTACTGTTCTTTTATGCATTTAATTAAAAAACTAATGTTATATAGCATCCTCTCAGCATCGACGGCATTAATGCAGCATCTAGTCAACAATGACTTGTGATAGGAAAACATGTAGGCTACTGTAGTGTATAACATACCGTTTTGTTTTTTATGTTTTTAATCCGTTTTTGAAGTATCCCGCTCTGTCGACGGCGGCTGTGCATGCACTTGTTTGCATGCTTGCTTGCAGTCTGTGTTCTTGTGACTTTATTTTGTAGTAACGAATATGCTTTGGGGAAATGTATCTGAGTAAAAGTATAGAGGTGAGCGAGGCACAACCTAACGCGGCGTTAGTTGTAACACAGTTTAAAACTTTCCACACATGCCAGTATGATGAAACTTAGTGTATTTACTAGTTGCCATATCAACACTACATAGAGAAAAATTGTGCCAAAATTAAAAAATCTTTGGAAGATATCACCGAACATTTATTTAACCATTGCAAAAGTAATTTTTTTACTTAAGTTAATTTTATCTCTTTTTTTTGTGCTTGTTTAAAATTAGACAACTCTGATATTATTGTAATCTTATATCTGTTATTTAGCCGTTTAGATAGTTCTTTAATGCTGATCTAACCAGCAGAAGACACTAGCCGGGTTTAAATCCCAGTTGCGCAGGTGGGGCATGTTGTCACAATGCTTTACACACTGCCCCTATTAGAACTGCTATTCTATTCTATACTTTTATGAATTCTATTGAGAAACCGTGAGGAAAAAGGTGAATAAAGACAGAGAGTCAATGTTCAGAAATTATTAATCATTATTATGTTTTGAACTATGCTGTGGCTGTGTTTTGCGGTGTGTGTGTTGCCAAATTCAAATTTTTTTTATTTTTAATTATTAAAAAATGCCATTATTTTATATGAAAGTAATAATTGTATTTTGTTGACAAAATATTTTATTTTGTCTTGTATATAATTTTTTATTATATCAGATAACATTTTAAGCTGCCATATGGTCATGTTACAATGGGCCCCACCTATGGGGCATGTTGTCACACCTCACTTCCATTCTTTCAGGGTAAATCAAGAAAAAAAGTATACACTGTGTTAATGAATCAAAACCACATAATTGTACTAGATATGTGGGAAATTAATGTGGGAAAAAAATTTATACTCTGAACCCCAGTACACAAACTGAGGTCTGAGAAAGTCAAAAAGTGTTAGGTTGTGCCCCACTCTCCCCTATACATTTTATTTAGGAAATGTAGTGGAGTAAAAGTTGACATAAATATATAAGCTCAAGTAAAGTACAGATTCACCCAAAAAATACTCAAGTACTGTAACAAAGTATTATTATTATGTTACATTACAACACTGAAAAGCAGGTGTGGGTCTGCTCACAGTCTGGTTTGCCCGTCTGCAGCTCACGAAGCAAGCGGCAGGGGGCGCTTGCGGTCTCAACGTGGCACGCGAGCCAAACGTAGAGGAAGAACTAGAATAACGGTTGAAAAAAAAGAGTCCTGAGTTTCAGTGGCACCGCGGCGGGTATTTGAAGCTTGAGGCCGCTTTTAGTTTGACTGCTTTGTGTTCTTGTTGTTGATATTAGCATCCAATGAGCGTGTCTCATGTGATGAAGCGCATTATTGTCCTTCTGGGCTGTGTTCGCGTCATTGTTAACTTTAGTAAAGACCCTTTCAGCCCATGAGTTAAGGTACGTGGAGTTGTTTACTTTTTTACCGACCTTTTAAACTCTTTACGTTGGCTAACTTGGCTATCTGTACGATGTGTAAAGTGTTTGTTTGAAGTAGCAACACACGGAGAGCTTAGTTAATACCATCTAAATGAGTTTAATGCCCTAATAATCTGGGTCTCTCTTGATAACATTTAACCAATTTCTCTGTTGGCTTTTTGGTTGTGCTATAATGAGCTTGAACTCTGACTTCGATAACTATTCCAGCTCTAAGCTTTGGGAAATATTTTCGGCTGTAAGTTTTGCAAATAAGATATTTTTAAAGAGTTAATCTATGAATGATTTTGATTACTTTCTAAATATATGTGTAAATAATCAGTAAATCTGGAAAACTACTATTACCAAAATGTACATTATTATATTATGTAATATTATTATTGTTGTTGTTGTTATGAATACATATATATATATATATATATATATATATATATATATATATATATATATATATATAAATAAATAATAATAATAATAATATTATTAATTATAATATAATTTAGTAAATGGTTTATTAATTTGTTTCCAGCAGCTTTGCTCTTTTGGCTATTTTTATTTGCTTTTCATTTTGTTAACATATATTGGTTAATTTCATAGTTCTGCTGCACAGCTAAATGATTTACTTTGATTTTAGATTTAATGTATCCTCCTTCCCTGCCTTTTTTTGTTGTTGATTTTTTTAAAATTAATTAATGAATCCGGTCCACAGGTGACTGCCTCAGGAATGACCACTTCACAGAAATACCAGAACCCCAAACTCACAGGTACAGATCCAGGATGAACTTAAGTTATGTGCCTCATAAACATAATAGATTATCACATAGTGTGGTTATTGTCTGCGCCAGCAGGGCGCTCCAACACGGAATGGCTGACGCCTGCTGTGTCTGAGAAGTTCCAGAGCCGTTTTGGATGGCGACCCGGCACAGCGGACAGTGGGGACACGGGACTGGGTACCTCTGACCACACTGAAGGTGAGAACTCCGCGGGTGTTCACATATCTTCATGTCCATTTGCTTGCCTGTTGTGTAATAGACCCGAGTTTACGTGAGCAAGTCCTCATCAGCCCCTTAATCTTAACATCTAAAAATTGATTTCCAGGCATTGAACAATGCTTGTGTAACCATGTGCAAGAATAGAAGTGAATGGAACACAAATTCTAGCATTACTCCCCTTTTGTCACCTTAAAGGGATAGTTCACCCAAAAATGAAATTATCCTATATTTTACTCACAAGCCATCCTAGATGTATATGACTTTCTTCTTTCAGACGAATACAGTTTATTAATATACAGAGTTATATTAAAAAATGTCCTGGCTAATCCAAGCATTATAATGGCAGCCTAAAATTTGAACCCCAAAAATGCATCCATCCATTATAAAAGTAATCCACACGGCTCTGGGGGGCTAATAAAGGCCGCCTGAAGTGAATCGATGGATTTGTGTAAGAAAAATATTCATATTTAAAACTTTATAAAGTAAAATATCTAGCTTCCGGCGGACCTTCCGTATTAAACTTGCGAAGAAAGTTTAACGCCTCTCGCAGTTCAAAACGCTTGCGCTACTTCCGACTCTGTCATCGTCGCGCCAGTTACGCTTTTTCTGTAATGCACTTTTTTGGGCTTCAAATTTTGGGCTGCCATTTACCGCCATTATAATTCTTGGATGAGCCAGGACATTTTTTAATATAACTCTGATAGTATTCGTCTGAAAGAACAATGTCATATACACCTAGGATGGCTTGAGGGTAATTTTCATTTTTGGGTGAATTATCCCTTTAAGAATTTAATATATATTCATCTTCAGACATCATGGATACAAATGGAATTAATTTATGGCAATCATTTGTTTTAAAGAGAACCCTATTTAATTTACAACAGACTTTAAAATCCTACCGGCTGTTTTTAGACTAAGCTGTAATATTCTTATTCATGGAGATGTGCTCAGAGTTCTGGAGCTCCTATGAGATTTGGAGGAGGATATGATATTCCATACCATAGATTCCTCCAGGCGGTGTTGCACTTCCACCGATGGGGGTCTCATTAGGAGGGCCTGACCTGGAGGGCTGAGTGGAAACTCTGATCCAGGTCTTGTTTCCTTCTCTCTGCCTTGTTAAGCATGTAATACACAAAGATTAGCTGTACTGAAGAGCTTGTGTATGTCGATTACCACAGATCTGTACTGAATGTGCAGTGCATTTAAAAACATTTGTGTACTGTTAATGTATAGCTTATGTTTGCATTATTGTAATAGTGTTGTTTGGCCTGGTCTGATTGTTTATTTCTAGTGGTAGACTGACATCAGTTAGGCTGATTATTGGCATAACCATGCCCGATTAACAGAGGTTTTTATACCCTCTTATGTGGCTTCCAAAACAAAATGATGACTGTCAGTGGTCAAATCAATTTATGTTTTCACTTATTTTTAGTAATATTGTGAAAAATATTATTTATGACTCATTTGCTATAATTTAGCATTTTATACAGGATTTCCGTTTCCCATGGTCTGAAAATAACCTGAAAATATCAGAGAATTAAAAAAAAAAAAAAAAAAAAGTTTACCATGTAAAAGTCTGTACATTTTAAGATCAATTTCATGCAGCCTTGCTGAATAAAAATATTAATTAAAAAATTAATAAGTCTTACTGACCCCAAGCTTTTAAACAGTAGTGTACAAATAGTTAATTAGTGCATTCGTCTGAATCAAAATGATTTTACAATTGTTATCCATAAATCATAATGTTTATTTAATTACAGTAAATAAACATGACTGTAAATGTCATGAAAATTCATTAGTCCAATTAGATCCTGTTTTTATCTGATCAGCCCATCTAGATATTGGTATCAGCTACTGAAAAGCATAAAATCTGTCTTTTTTGTTGTCATTATCCTGAAACAATTCTTAGATTGTTCCCATAGAAACAGTAATGTTTAACTGCTAAATCTATTGAGTTTCCATACATACAATTGTGGCACCTAGCAACTAAGTATAACTTTCTCTACACACTAATAAGAGTGCTTTTATTTGTTTTTAAAACAGTCAAAACGGTGGAGGCACAAAAGTTCTTGGCAGCCGTTTCACTTTAGAGGTTCTAAATATATGGTTGACTGTCTGTGGGCTTCTGTGTTATGATGGTGACGGCTTTGTTTTGCTTGGGTTTCTTGTAATGGCAGAAAGCCTCCAAGAATCTTTCGTCGACCCAAAGAATTGTTTAAACCTGTCCACAGCAGATGTTCAAAAAAGACACCCGCGGGGCAGACCCTCCTACTGCTGCCTGTCTTTTGACATCTCTACTTGATTTGTGTGTGTTAATTTAATTGTTGTATTGAGGAACTTATTTAAAGGCACTACAGAATTATTACAGTATTAAGGACCGTATGAGGTGAACTGTATGGTTAAAGCAGGAGGCCCACACATAGACACCTCACAGCGTAACATGAGAGTACGCTATAAATACCGCTAACCTTTCTGTGTGTACGCACTCCTGCACTAACAGAGTTGTAGGAGAGAAAACAAACTCTCAAAGCAGGTACTCTCACCTTGCCTGAGCTTGGCGTCAACTTTTTGAAGGACGAGTTCTGGCAGACGGAGTGGGCGTGTTTTAAGATCAGTAGTTTGTCTAAATCACTTACTGAAGATGCACTGGGAGGAGTGTTTTTTTTATGCCTCCCTGTTCTTCAGTGTATGAAAATGTTATCATTTGTTGGTATCGCTTTTACTGCTAGCAAGGTGAGTACCATTTTTTGCAATGGTTTGATTGTTAGATGTCAAAACAGACTGCAGTTTTGCAGTTATATAATGTCTATATAATTTGTTTAGGATTTATGACTTAACTGTGGGGCAAAATGGAAGAGCTGTCTTTTTTTTTTTTTTTTTTATAATCTTTTTACTTTTATTTTAATTTATTTTACTTCCTTTACATTTATTTTCCCAGGGCATACCTTGATATAATGCTCAAATATTACTGACTAAAAATATTCCAGGCTTTCCCCAATTTAATGTGTGAAATGGTGTCTATCAGTGAATAACACAAACCGTTATTTAGAACATAAACATTAAAACGATGCAATTACTGTCCAACTGTATAATTGTAAATATTTGGTTGAATATAAAAATATTTTTTCTTAACTCTCCAGTCATTTTTGACTAACATTTATTTATTCAACTTTTAAATTTTTTAAATTTATTTGTTTACTTCATCGGAATGGTACGAAACTTGCTTTTGGCACTTGCTATGTGAACACAAATAAAAATCAGCATTTGAAAAGGTTAAAATTAGGGATGCACCGATATGAAAATTTTGGCCGATGCCGATAACCGATATATTGGCCGATAAATCTAAATACAACTTTTAATTAAACCTTTGAGAGCCTGATTACAAAAACAAAAGGCTCACAATTAAAAGTCATGTCCCAAACACTTCAACATGAATCAAACCTATAAAGTACAGTAGCCTATTTGAACCAGTGTAAGATTCCTTGACTTTTCAAATTAATTTTACACTCCTATGGCCAACTTACTTTATTAAAAAAATGGTAACACTTTACAATACAATAACATTTTTTTTTTTTGTTAGCATTAGTTAACCAACAATGAATGCGCAATAATTCTACAGGATTTATTAATCTTAGTTTGTTAATCTCAACATTTTTTAGATCCAAAGTTGTGTGTGTTAAGGTAATGCATTGTGAATGGACTGTAAATAAACAAACATTTTATTACTAACATTAACAAAGGTTATTGCGCTCTGTTTGTTTGGTTAGTTAATGCATTAACAAATGAGACCTTATTTGTAAAATGTTACCAACAATTCTATTGCCTAACAAAAAATAAAAATAAAATACTTAATGCAAACAAGTCATTGGACAGCATTAGTTAGGCTGCATATAAAGAATCAAAATGCATGTGCCATGCATGAAATAGCCTCCGCACAGACAATAAGGAAATGGTTTTAATCAAATCATATTGTTGATGAAAATAATACTAGAACAATAAAAGTGCTGGTTATTAATAATAACGCTTCTGTGTTTTTGAAAAAAAAAAAAAAGTTTTACAGTAATGGTAAACGTCTTTAATATTAGTCTACACAGAAGGCCTATAACTCCTGTGGATGCGCTCTCCCGTTTGAGAGCGCGCGCTGAAGATGATCAGCGGTACAATGAAGCGCTGCGGGTTATTAACTCAACGCAACGCATCCTATATAAGATTAATCAGATGTTTATACTACATAAACTTAATATTACGACTTATATATGCTTAAAATGATGCGAATGTACAAGCGAACTTGACTGCTGGTCAGAATGCGTTGTGGACGCGTTCTTCCCACAACAGCACGCTGAAACACAACTAAACCCAGAAAATGTACAACGTTTTATTACAAAAATGTTCTCATTACAGTGTTATGTATATGACAGTCCCAGTAGTTATTAATGCTGTGCATTTCTGTTTGAAATGCGCGTGCTGAAGCTAAATACCGGTACAATGAAGCGCTTTACTACGTCGTTCATTAACTCAACCAAACGCATCCTATATGAGATTATATACACAGAATACATATAATATTACAATTAACAATGTTAACGTTCTTTTATAGTCGTGTTCTCATTATAATTTTATGTAGTTCATATGTTAGACTTAAGCTGCACATGTTGCACATAACTGTATTTTCCTTTTCGAAATGATTCCAATAATATTTCGAGCAATTCAAACCCATCATGGCGGACAGCGCGTCTGAAGTGTCACAGCTGAAGGAAATAATCCATTATCGGCTTGAATATAGCGGTCAAATTTTCTTATAGGATCGATAAAATTATCAGTTATCAGCCGATAACGATATGTTGCCGATATATCGTGCATCCCTAGTTAAAAATAAATGGTTATGGAAAAAAGACTACATTGGAAATGACTAGGAAACTATTTTAATCTAGTGGAAATGTTTGGTACTGCGCCTAAACATCTTGCTGAAAATTTCCCGCAGATTTAGGGTAACTCATGTTTTAGAAATATATATATATATATATATATATGTATAATAGATATTTGTTTTTTTTTCTAACAATAAACTTAACTTCGTTAACTTTTTTAAAGTTAACTTTTTAAAACTTTTTTCCTTTAAAAAGCAATCAAACTTTAGTCTCTGTTCCAATGCATTCAAAATGTATGACAGTTTAAGTTGGAAATTAAATTTTATGCTCAACAAGTTAATGGATTATAACTACTGCATAAATCTAATTTAGTACCATTAATTCCCTAAAAATACAAAACATTAACTAAAAAACATTATCGAACTAAAATATAGCACACTAAATTAATAAAAAATAGATTTGTCATTTTTGACCACTACATGAGGAGCACCAAAGACAGCCATATTTATTTCATTTTTCTTTTTTCTTCAAAACTTGTCTGTGGTTTCATTTGTCTCACTCCATTTTCTGTTCTAGACATCTGCAGCACCAGCAGCAGTCCATCCTTCCAGCCCATCCGCAGTCAGATCCCCATCCCCACCGCCCATGTCATGCCTTCCACGGCCGGAACTCTGGCCTCTAAGATCAAGCCACATGCTTCTGAAGAAACCCGGGCGTCCTCCAGCTCTTCCAGCTCCAAGTCATCCCTCCCCAAGTCTGCATCTTCCCCCAACCTGGATGCTCAGCACGATGGAAATTTAGACTTGACTGCGGTCAAGCCTGATTGCCTGAGCCGATATCGAAGCCTAGTGAACGGTCTCGATCACTCGCTCTTCCCCTCTGGAGATCAGACGAGGCTGGATGAAGCCCAGAAGTTTGATGTACCTGCCATGGAGCCAACGCTTAATCAGTCAGCTCTGCTCGGGGGTCTTTGCCCTGATGTACGGCAGCAGCTGCAAATGACTGGACTTGGGGACAATACAGGCTTGCTGGAACAGACTTATAAAGTCCTACCAGAGGCCAGGGCAGGTCTCGCTTGTCCTGTAGACCCATACAGCCAAAGGAACTTTCATCCAGGTTCTGGTGCCTCTGGCAGGATGTTCTCTGTACCTCAGGGCCTGCAGACTCAGGCTCTCCTGAGGGACCAGGCCAACACAGGAGCTTATGATCCGTTACTGCAGGAACGCTGTTGTGAGCTGGCCAGCTGGCAGCAGCAGAAGCAGAAACTCGAGAGTCTGCGGCTACAGGTGGAACAAATGCAGGTTAGAGTTCAGCTTGTGTCCCGCTGCATACAAGAAAGGAAAAGGGAACAGTTATGTAATCATCTATAAAGTCAGCAGTAAATCAGAATTAACTCTATTTTATTCAACACATGTTCCTAGTCTTGTTTGAATAATGATTCTTCAGTGCATGCTGTTACAATATTAGACAATGTTTGTCCTTATTTTTCACCAATCAATAAGTGTTATTTTAGTATTTTGTATACCTTACTCGTGTTTATTCATATTTTGAATTGGCTATTATTTATAGATTTTTAGTTAATTTAGTTAATAATTTTGGTATGTGCTTTTGTCATTTTTATTAGTTTTTGTTTTAAATATTTCTATTTTGCTTTAATTTTTAATTTCAGTTTTAAATAATTTTAACACGCAAAGGTGGGGTAAGTGCTTTCTGGTAACCGGTGTTGATTTCAAATCACCAAAACAAACACGCCCCTGATTTGATAGCTTCGCCATATACATGCGTAACCTAGGCAACGACTGTGGCGGAATCTGCTGTGCCAGCCGGCCGAGGGTGTGATGTCTTCCCTTACATCCCAAAAACACAAACACAGTTCTCATGAACAACTCGATAGCACGAGCACGACAGTCCAACTAACGAACATATTACAATTATGACAAGATTAGAGGGTTATATCGATCACGAAAAGAGGAACCAAAGGAAACAAACATATATTAGGAGTAGGGGTGGGGGGAAATTCGATTCTTAGATGCATCGCGATGCGGACGTGGACGATTCTGAATCGATTCACAAATGTCAAAAAAAATCGATTTTCTAAATGTTGATAACGTAATGTTGACGGAACGCAAAAGGCGCAACTCTGAAGCGCGGGAAGTGCAGCGCCTGGACCGTTTGTGTCGTGCACATAACAGAGACGCGTGATGGCTAACGCCACCCTCTGTATTAAAAGCTAGCGTATGGAAGCATTTCTATGAAGTTGAAGGGGAAAATGACCTGGACAAGAGCCACACTATATGCAAGTTGTGTCAAACTAAACTAAAATATTGTACCGGTAACGTTAGTTGCTGCCAACCAGAGGACAACAAACTATCGCAAATTTGATTTTTCTTAAAAGCTGTTTTCGATTGTGGTATACAGCAAATATGTGTCTGTGCTCAGGATTTTGTTAAGTCATAATTCTTAGACTCTATTATTTATTTGTGTATAACAGCAGCTGTATGTAACTAGTTATTCAGAATATGCTGAAGTCCACAAGCACTACTTTTGTATGAGAGCTGCTGGTACAGAATTCTATATTTTTTATTAAAGCTGTGATTTTGGTACAGCAAAATGTTTATTTTATTGTCTGAAGGATTATATTGCACATAACAGGAGGTTATTACTTTATGTTAGTGATTGGTTATTACTTTAAATGTAACCTTCCTGTTGACTTGTAAAATCACTTCCATTTGTTTTATTAATAAAATATATTGGAAGTAAATTCATTATGGGTCATTACAAATACTTTGCTTTAAAAGTACCAAGTGAGAAAAAAGAAAATCTGTATAGAAAAAAAGATGCATCGATAATCGTTTTATAATAGCATCGCAGCCCTCTGAATCGTAATCAAATCGAATCGTGAGGTGCCTATTTAGGAGTAGGCCTATATTATCTTACTTTTCGGACACACTTTGGGAGCTGACGCTTGAAACAGACAGTGGAGGAGATTTAGACGCTCTAGGCTTATACGGTGTGGATGACAATACGATTGCAAATGGACAAGCAAGCAAACATGACACATGAGCACATTCAAGCAAAAGCCAGCATATATTAGTTCTGTGAAACAAAACAAAATCAATGTTAGTTGCCTATCGAGAAGAAATAAAGCAACCTCGGCCTTCGCTCCTTGAGTTCTCTCCAGCGCTGGAAAGCTGATCCGATATTTACACGGGTCCTACTTCTTGCCTAATCGTAAGCTATCTTTTGTTCCACAGACATTTTCCACTTTTGTTTTTTATCTGCCATCTCTCTTTCTGTTGTCGCTCAGCTAATGTCCGTCCTGTGTCTTGTCTTGAATAATGACGTGCGCTCTTTTCTCCCCGTCATTAGTAGACACGGCCCTTACTGCTGATTGGCTATAAGTTTGTTTTAGTACTCGGCCCGAGACGCTTATCTAAAGCAGTTTTGAAATACCTCTTACCTCACCTTTAAACTTTTTCAGTTAGTTAGCTAAGGCATTTTTAATTTTCAAGTTTTCATCTAGTATTGACATTTTATTTCAGCTTCATTTCAGTTAATGAAAGTGATTTTTAATACTGTTAGTTAAACACAATGGAAAATTTAATGCTCTGCCTCTAAAACAGCTTTTGTCTTCTGTTATCTTTCATCAATCAATCAATGTGTTAATTTAGTATTATATGTATACCGTTAGTATTTATTCATATTTTGAATAGGCTATTATTTATAGATTTTTAATTATTATTAAAAATAATAATGTTTACTTGGAACCATGGAAAATGTTAATCAATTGCAATTTAGGCAAATTTTGCAAAAATAACGAATAACTTGAGACGAACTGATGCAAAATGGTACCGATGTCGATGGTAGTGTCAGATTATTTAGAACAATACCTGATAGTTTGGCGGTCTTTTATTGGTTTTAAATAATAATGTATGATTTAAAAATTATCTATAGTATGTTTTCTATGTTTATTTAGCTATTTAGAGATGGAAAATCAAGTGCTGTTCATATTTAATAATATTTAATACAAAAAGTACCACATTTTATGAGTGTGAATTGCCGTTTTTCATGCTGCATATTGCAACTCTGCTGTCAACCTCATGCCAGAGACATTTTCTTTACTGCATGAGTTTGTAAACATTTTTTGGTTGACAGGAAGTTCAGCGCTACATGTGTCATCTTCTTTAATATTCAGTGTCATTTGGACACATCATGCTATAGTGTGCTTACTTTAACATAGGAATCAGTCTAGGACCGACTGTGTTTTTATGCCTTTTTTTAAATGAGAGTTCCTGCTTTACCTATTTTTTTAAAATTATTATTATTGCAGTTAATGACAGGAGGAAGTGGACAGTATGCATCTCTGTATCCAGCATCCCCTCACACAGAGAACAGCAATTGGGATGCTTTCATTAAAGCTAACGAGAACTTGCTGAAAGAGAAAGAACTCACCATTGAAAGGTAATGCCAAGTTTTCAGTAGTGTCTTATGTCTTACAAAGATTCTGAGCATTAACTTATGCTAAACGTAGTAACTTGTGCATTGCAGGCAGAAGCAGCAAATGTCTCAGCTGGAACAGCGTCTCCGAGAGAGTGAGCTGCAGGTGCACAGTGCCCTCATGGGACGTGGAGCCCCTTACACTGATGTCTGTCTGTTGAGACTACAGGTTAGCACACATGCATGCACATAGCCTTTTCCTCAAAACATCTCCGTGCTCCGTGAACATCTCCGTGACATCAAAACGATTGTCTGTCGTCTTTCTGTGTGTGTGATAGGAAGCCCAGCGGGAAAACGCTTTTTTGCGAGCCCAGTTTGCGGAACGCAACGACTGCTTTACCAAGGAGAAGCTAGAAGCAGACCGGAGACTGGGTGCAGTGGAAGCAGAGACGCAACGTCTGAATGAGGTCTTGAAAGAGAGCAGTGAAAAACATGCAGAGGAGTTAAAGAAACAAGAGGAGAGGGTGAGCATATCCAAGCTTCTTCAAATGACCTGAATCTCATTGAACTGATGTTTGACTTTTACATTGTGTTGCTGCTCTTTACTACAAAGATCCGCAGTCGGGACAAGCACATCAACAGCTTAAAAAAGAAGTGCCAGAAGGAGTCAGAGCAGAACAGAGAAAAACAGCAGCGGATTGAAACGCTCGAGCGATATCTGGCTGACCTCCCCACCATGGAAGACTACCAGGCCCAGCACAAAAAGGTATTGCTCTCTCAGTGGCCAGCCAACAAAAGCATTTTCCCTGTGGTTTCAGAACAATTGCTCATAATGCTCAGCTTGAGATGCTTCTCTTGTGTTGTATTGCCAGACACCATTATAGCATCCACTGCACCCAATATATCTCACATCTGGTCCTATTGTATTCTTTATCTAAAGTGCTGGCTCACAAAATCCCAGGCTCATTCTGCCTTTTCTCCAAGAAAACTGCAATTGTTTTTGATTGTGCTTTTTTTGCAAAAGTATTTTTTTTCTTCTTTTTTTTTTTTTTAAATCTCAAATGCACCTTAGATTTTATTTTTGTAAATGATTTAACATGTTTGTCTATGCTTTTTAAATATGTTTATTAACCTGTTTGCTTGGTGATTTTTAGCTGATTATACCCTGTTCTTGGCATTTAAAATAGCCTTAGAACAAATAAATTAATCGTTGTTATTTTCATTAGACGGCAAAGATGAGCTTTTATTTTAGTGATAGTAGCATCCAGTTTCAGAATCGCACCCAGAGCTTGTGACGGTCAGTTTATTTGGTATCATAATTTTTTTTTATACCATAATTTCTTTGTTAAACAATACCATTCAAATATTTGGTGTCTGTAATATATTTTGTTTTGCAGAAAGAGCGCATCCAATTGATCAACGTGACAGTTTATAATGTTACAAAAGATTTCTAGTCATTTTTCAAATAAATGCTTTTCTTTTAAAATTCTTAATCAAAGAATCCTGAAAAGATTATTATGGTTACCACAACTGCCCCTGCTGTCAACATTTCTACATTGATAATAAAAAATGTTTCTTGAGAACCAAATTAGCATATTAGAAAGATTTCTGAAGGATCAAGTGACTGAAGACTGGAGTAATGATGTTGAAGATTTAGCTTTTATTTTATTCTAAATGGTAATATTTCACATTTTTACTGTTTTTAATGTATTTTTGATCAAATAAATGCAGCATTAGTGAGCATAAAAGTCTACTTTCAATGAAACGATTCTTACCGACCCCAAACTTCTGAATGGTAGTATATTTATGTGGTACATTATATTGCTCATTTATCACCTGACTCTTTAGATATTGGTATTTGCATCGGCTATTGAAAGACCCATATCGGTTGACCACCATTTTGATTTGTTCTCAGTCCTTAGTTATAATGCATTTATGGATGTTGTGTTGCAGCTGGAGGAGGTAGAGGAGAGGGCAGCTCAGTTGCAGGCCACCGTCAGAGATCTGGAAGTCCAACTGGAGGGGGCCCGCAGTGCTGTGCGCAACAAAGAGACCCAACTGGAAGAACAGAGACGCAAGGAGAGAGAACTACTTACAACAGTCACCAGGTATAGGAAAAACCATGCAAGCCCATGCACAAAAGACACGATGGATGTCTCAAAACCAGGAGTCTACTGATTAGGTTTTGGAGCATTGCCATGCATGTGGGGTCTAATATTGTTTAATTTGCTTGTGGTTTTAGTCTCCAAAACAGAGTGCAGGAGAGCCTTGAGGATGGAGTGAGATTGCCCTCTCTTGACATCGAGAAGCTACAAGAAGAAAAGACTACCTTGAAAGATGAGCAGCAGCGACTCAAAAAGGTTTTTATTCACATTTGTTGTTTAACAACTGCAGTAACGATTAATTCAGCAAATAGATTTGTTAGTAGTGCTGAAGCATGACCATTGATTAATATGAATGTATGTTCTGTACAAATATGTTAAGGTACTGTCTTAATGAATCTTGCTTTTTAGGTCATTGAAAAGCAACTCAGGATAATGGAGCAGCTTGGCTCACAGATAAGGGTAAAGACTTCATTCAGTTTTATTTTGTTTAACAATTAAATTTTACATTTATGCTTTTGGCAGACACTTTTATCATGATCATGATCGTGGTCAAGCATTCCCTGATAAATGAACCCGTGACTTTGGCATTGCTAGCGCCATGCTCTACTGTTTAAACTACAGTTTAGGTTTGATGGTTTCTGTAAGCGTGTCGGAAGAATGATTCAAACAGATGTACCAGTTTCATTAAAATAACTTTTTTAAAGTAAATTGTACTAAACTAAGGGGGATATATGCTCGTTTTTTCATGCAATTAGAGATTGCAACACAATAGGAAGTTTATTTAAAGTTTATTATTTCACAGAACCCATTATTTCTTTCTCATCTCAATTAACTCACAATTGAGAGAAAACATAATTTCACTTGCCATGGTACTGTTGATTACTAGCTCAAGAAATGCTGTACAGAGTATTTAATTACAGTGTTCTGTCTGCATACACTACCATTCAATTTAAGTTTGGGGTCAGTAGGATTTCTTAATGTTTTTTTTTTTTTTTTAACTAAAAGATTTAGTAAAAACAGCAATATTGTAAAATATTAAATTCATAATAAGTGTTTTCTATTTTGATATATTTTAATATGTAATTTATTCCTGATGCAAAGCTGTCACATTATTTTTTTTAGTTTAAAGGAACAAGATTAATTTTAAATAGAAATCTTTTGTGACATTATAAATGTCTTTCACTGTTACTTTTCGATGAACTCAATGCATCCATCCTGAATAAAAGCATTCATTTCTTTAAAAAATCTTGCTGACCCCAAACTTTTGAAATGGTAGTGTAGGTGGAAAAATGATATTCAAGAACCGTTAATGGAAAATGAGCATCATTCTGTTCCGTTGTTGTTGTTTTTTTTTTTAATGGAACTGGTTCTGAATAAGAATTAGTCTTTTGTTTGCATCTCAACTTGAAGACTGTAATTAGCTGTAATTTAAGTAAATCCCCATCACTAAGAGCCAGGCATTATTTTCTATTATGAAGTCCTCAGGAATGTACTTACAATAGTATCTAGGAGGTGAGGAATCTTTACAAACACCTTTGACAAAGTAGACGGCTTCTTTAGAAATACCTGATATTTTTTACAATGGGGAAAAAAAAGTCTGACCTCTCTCTCCCTCCCTCCCTCCCTCTCTCTCTCTCTCTCTCTCTCTCTCTCTCTCTCTCTCTCTCTCTCTCTCTCTCTCTCTCTCTCTCTCTCTCTCTCTCTCTCTCTCTCTCTCTCTCTCTCTCTCTCTCTCTCTCTTTTATATATATATATATATTATATATTATATTATACCCCAACCAAGTATCTTGTACCAAAAGCAGTCACAGTTTAGTTTATATTAGCAAAATGCTTAATTTACAACCTGTTGACTTAGACTCTGGAGGAGCAGCTCTCTCAGGAGGAGTGCAGTAGTCAGGCCCTGCGAGAGGAGGTGGCAGAGAAAGAGGAGAGTCTGCTGCAGTTACGCACCGCTATGAAGGAGGTTAGTAGTTGACCATAATGCATATTCAGCTCTTTGCCTTTGTATTTTCATAGCACACAGGAGAACTGATGTGTTTGCATTTTAGCTCTCAGTGCAGAACCAGGAGCTGATAGAACACAATCTGACACTGCAAGAGCGTCTTCAGGGTGAGGAGCCGCTGAGTGGCAGTGGTTTGCTCCCTGTGGGAGCCCGGCTCACCCAGAGGCTGTATGGAGAGATGGCCGCCTGTCTGTGTGACCTCCGCTCCCTCTGTAACGTCCTCACCCAGCGGGCTCAGGGCCACGACCCAAACCTCTCCATGCTGCTCGGCATTGCATGTAAGTGCGCCCTCTGCTGTCTACATGCTATATGCTATAGAGAAGACTAGGATACAGCAGATAATGCCTAAATATAATTGATTATATACACCTGCATTATAATCTTTGTTTAATGGAATAATCCTTTCTTTTTTTTTTTTTTCAGCAAACCATTTTCAATTCAACAAAACAGCCATTATGGTCATAATGTATATAATAAAATAAAACTGCATGCATCTTACGGAACAACATTGTTTTTTTTAGTTCGTCAAACTTTCAGATTCACATTACTTGCACACCATAAAAACACCACAGTAGCTGGAGTTACTTTTCACTTTGTATGGAAGTTATATGACACATGTATGCGGTTATGAGCTAAATCCATCCAGACACATCTAAAATATAAATCATTATTATAGGTTTATCAAAGTGTATTTGGGTTAAGACATGGTTTGAAGTTTATGTGGAGTGTGTGTATGTATGTATATACATACAAATTTACACATTTTTACTAGAACATTTTAATATGTAACAAATGACATGCAGATCCTCCTGTAAGTGATAACATCAGTAAATATTCAAATCTATTATGGTAATTGAAAAGGACGCTGAGCAGAAATGAATCAAAATGACCAAAATCTGTCTTAACACACTCATACAGAGTCATTGCAAATATTTAATATTTCACCTATGCCTAGATTGGCGTCCTTGGCTGTTGTTTTGTAGTAGTGATTTAAGGTTCAACAGTTTTCACCATGCTGTCATGAAAATTCGGTATAGCAGCTATGTTGTGTTACCTGTGTTGTGGCCGTTATCAGCTGTGACTCTGTCTGTCTGTCTGTTTGTTTGCAGCAGCTCCCACTCCAGTAGGAGAGCAGTGGGAGGACTGGCTGAGCCCTGAGGGGCTGCAGAAGAAGCTGCTTGAAGCGCAGCAGCTCCGTCGAGACGTCGAGGAACTGAGAACCACGGTCTCTGACCGCTATGCTCAAGATATGGGAGAAAACTGCATCACTCAGTGAGCTCGGACAGTACGAGGGTAACTCCACATCATGGGTGACTTTAAAGACACTACAATCTCTACCAAAACAAATCTTCTTCACGAAGGACTAACGACACTAAGGACATTTGTAATCTCTCAAAACGGAGTGCTATTTTTATACAAAGTTTTCATAAGATATTTTTCTAAGATTCTGATGACTTTGTGTGCAATGGAAAGAATGATTTAATATAAAACTTTACATTTATTTGGGAACACCTGTGATGAAGTTGACAGTCAACTGAAAATATCTAATCTCTAACATGGCGTGTATCTAATCTTTTACAATGGCAAAACCTGTAGTGACGCTCGGTTGTGTGTAATGACAGGTCATTAACTGGTATTCATGATCTTGCAGTAAACTAAACGTACCATATCAAACACACGTCCAAGGCTGAGGAAATATTTGGCCACCTCTGGATGTTTGAGGTCACGCATAGATTATCTGTAAAACCTCTAGTGGTGTAAAGTTGGTGGATAGACATTCCCTAAAATAATATAATAACAAAGGCAAACCTGTCAGAGCCGTTTCAGATTCTAGATGTACACAGCATTATGCAGACCAATAAATAGGGACATTTTAAAGCATACGGGTTTGTTAACAAAATATTAATTTCTGGTTTGCTCTTCAATAAAAAAAGTAATTAAAAAATAACCAATAAATAATAATAAAAAACAATAGGTGCAGAGTAAATAATCAGTATTTTAAAGGTGTCCCGAAAACCTCATTGCATTATTAGGTTCTTTACTGCTGCAAAATTAACACACTTAAAATATTTTAGAATATATATTTTTTTGGTCATATCATTTGAACGGGTAACATTTGCTTATGTATGTTAGTTGAGGGGCAGAACCGTCTTGTCAGTAAAATAATAGGATATATGATGTGCTCTCTAGTAATCCATATTTGCTGTCTGGTGGTTTATAATTTGTTTAGTCAGCTATAAAAATAGCCATGCCATTGAATCAGTACATCAGAGGAAATAAACTGGTGAAGCAAATATTGTATTAGTGAATGTCAAACATGACAGCCGGCGCCTTGCGTTCAGTTTCGTAAGCTGTATTTGCTGAAGTTTTACAGCATGACATTAATGTAGACACTAACCGTCTTTCTCTACTGTAATGTGCGACTGGCAAGGTATTGGAATTCTTTTACAAAAATGGACCATAACTTGTGGGAAGTATTGCAATGGTAAATAGTTGTCTTTGGTCCAGCAACATCAACAATAACAAGTGTGAATGTAATTAAATGATGCAGCAGATGTGTTTTCTATTGTAAGATGATCTGTTTCAGGTTAAACACAAAATCAGCCAGGCAAGCTTCATATGCTAGAAACTTTATTACAACACGTCTCTGTTTATAATATATATAAATATTTCTTAATTGTTTCGGTTTTTAGAAATAAAGATTTTGTATTTCATATGTAACATTGTTTGTTTCCAGTATGTATAATGATATTCTGTGAATGTGTCCTAATCTTGAGTATCTGAGCAGTGTCATCTATCATTTAACATAATTATAACAAGGTTTAAAGGCTCAGGGAAGAAGGGAAGGGAACTGGCAAACGTTCAACAAACTTTAATATAAAAATAAATAAACGCTACAAAATGAAAGTAAAGCAGCAGCCCCTCACAGACGACTGCCACATATAAACATAAAAAAACAACATAAATGGTCGCAATACTAGTCCTTTTATCCTTCCGAGGCTTCTCCGTGAGACTTGAGACCGTTGTGGTGCGCAGGTGATGCCCATTTCCTCTCACTCCATTCCCACGGCTCTTGTCCCCGCCCTGCTTTCCACAATCATGTTCTCTTTTTGTAATATAGAAATTATTAGAACTTAGAATAATTATAATTTGGGTAATATATGAATGATACAATTTACATTGTCATTAAAACTGAAAAAAGTAGTAGGAGTACACACCATTCTATATAAAATTATAATTATTTGGCTGTATGTTTGATTTTATGCAGCTATTAGTAATGGGAGTAGCTAAAACAGCCAAACCTGTTAATTAGATGGATGTTTCAGTGTAGGTGACCTCACCCAAAAGATGATTTATTACAAATTGATTAATACAAATTGGACATTTCTGCAAATAGTGCCAAGTATTTTCAATAACATGGTAGTTAAACAAACCATTAACCACTAAAACAGCAGATTGGGTGTCACATCCTGGTTCATTTACAAAGAATAGAAAAAGAAAGTTTTTTTTTTTTTTATAATTTAATAATCAAATTGATTTGTTCTATTTATTGATGTGTTTGGACGTTTCATTACAGATTTATCAATTTCCAAAATTCATACTTGATGCATGATCAGTGAGACATTTGGAGTACGCAATGCTAAGAAAGTGTGCTAATGATGATGCTCGCTCGTTATTTAAAATCACGTGCGAATGGTTCAGTTTAGTTAGTTAAGCGTTGTTCTGTATGTGCCTTCACACTGTCTGTGAGATGAAGCTTGTGGGCGCAGAAGCAGCGCTGCATTTGGAGTCAGACCACAGGACAGTAGCGTCTGGGTGTCATCACTGTAGCACCTCTGTGGAAATGCACTAATGATGTCATATGGCGCAGCACCCGGTCCTCTGTCAAAAAGAGATTGGCTCAAATTATTGTCTGGAAACTTGTTGGAAAAGGACAACTTTTTATTAATTTTATGAAAAATGTTATTAATACGTTTCAGTATTGAGTGAATTTCTTTTTGCATTTTTTCATGATCTATAAGATACTTGCAGTGCATTTTGGAAAGAATATACAGAATGCTGCCTTAAAGGGATAGTTCACCCAAAAATAAAATTGTAATTTACTTACCCTCAAGTTGTTCCAAACCTGTATACATTTCTTTCTTCTGCTGAACACAAAAGAAGATATTTTAAGAATATGGGTTACCAAACAGTTTATGGACCCTATTGACTTCAATACTAACTTTTTTTTTCTCCATACTATGGAAGTCAATGGGGTCCCATTGACTGTTTTATTACTGACATTCTTGTTCAGTTTGTTCAGGAGAAGAAATTATTTCATACAGGTTTGGGAGTGAGTAAATGACAGAATTTTCATTTTTTGATGAACTATCCCTTTAAAATTTGGCCTTAAAATCAGCATGAAACCGAAGTTGTAATAGTTTTTTCTTTCGTATTATAATGTGTATTTAAGTGAAATGGCTTCTTGAAAAAAAAATGTAGGGCAGGATTTAATTTTGTCCATTGGGAATTGATTGGATCGTTGGATAGTTGTGGTTTGCTATTGTTGTGATTTTCATGTGAAATCAGAAGAGAAAAGTCGTCATTACAAGAGGGAGGAGGAAGTTATTTTGATTAAAGATTATGAGGGCACTTGATTTTTTTTATTATTTTTTTTTATTAAATGCATGGATAAATTATAATAAACACTGCAATATTAAATAAGAACGGTCCGTTTTGATTTCATTGTGACTCAAAATTGTTAAAGGCAATATAATTAAGTTGTGTACATTTGGAGCGTGTTTATGATCATTAATAAATGCTAGTAGTATCTCATACCTTTTCATGTCCAGGTAATGATGGAGATCTCCAATAGTCTCAGTCAAATACATTTTCATGATAAATGTCTCCATACCATCCTCAGACTTCACTCGAAGTGTGGTGACGTCTTTTGTAGATAATGTCAAATCTATCTCACTGAATCACACAACATGGGTTGGAAAAGTGAATTATTCAAGTCAGAAACTCTAATCAACTTTTATGCTATCTATCAAAACTCTTTTTGGTCATGACTTTAAGATAAGGATTTTGATACCATTCTCTCAAAGCCTGTAGGGCGGCTGTTTCTACAGTGGTTGCTGAATGACTCTTGGCACCATCAGGGAAGCCCTTAACAAAACGAAAATTCAGTTCAATGGGAAATGTGATTGAATGGCCCTAAACAGAACAGACTGAAACACGTCTATACTGACCTGTAGATGAGCCTTCACTGAGTCACGTATACTAATCACTTTACCTGCCTTCACCACAGTCTCTGGGAGCTTTCGTAGAAATTGTTCCATAGACAGTTTTTTGCCTGAATGCCACATAAGATTCAAATCCAAGATGTCCAGATCCAGATCCAAGACAATAATACAGTAGCAGTAAAATTACAAGTCAAGTCACAACAACAACAATGTTCAAACCTGGTATCTGACTATGTTTTGGTGCTGTGGAGATGGTCTGCTCAGATCTGTCCACCAACTGCCTCCTTGCTCCATCTAGAGTTTGTCCTTTTCCAGGAAACTCAGTCCATGGTCGCCTAACTATGAACTCCTCGTCCCGTTTGTCATGAACCTGTTTGTGTGGTATAGGGTCCTTCCATTAATTTAAGTCTATGGGATTTTTCACATGCCATGTAAAAAAAAGTCTGTCTACGAACACCTACCCTACCGTTCAAAAGGTCAGTAAGATTTGTTTTTTTTAAAGAAAATCAACAAGGGTGCATTAAATTAATCAAAAGTGACAAATTGTTTGTAACATTATAAATGTCTTTACTATTTCAAGTAAATGCTGTTCTTTTGACCTTTCTATTCACAAAATAGGTAACAAAAATGTTACGCAGCAATTTTTTAAAACATTGATAATAATCATAAATGTTTCTTGAGCACCAAATCAGCATATTAGAATGATTTCTGAAGGATCATGTGACACTTAAAGGGATAGTCCATGAAAAAATTACACAAAGGAAGATATTTTAAAGAACGTCGGTAACCAGGCAGTTGACGGTAGCCATTGACTTCCATAGTATTTTTTTTCTTCCTACTGTGGAAGTCAATGACTATCGTCAACTGTTTGATTACCAACATTATTCAAAATATATTTTGTGTTCAACAGAAGAAAGAAACTTCAGAGAATTTATTTTTGGGTGAGCTATCCTTTTAAGACTGGAATAATGATGCTGAAAAATTTGCTTTGTCATCACAGGAATAATTATATCAAAATAGAAAACTGTTCTTAATTGTATGATATTTCATGATATTACTGTTTTTTTTTTTATTAAATAAAAGCAGCCTTGGTGGGCATAAGACTTTTAAAAACATTTTAAATCTTACAGAGCTTTTGTGTAGGGTTAGGGGTTTGGTAAATCTTTAACCATAAATATGAGCAATAGTAATTGTAGTAATGGTACTAATGATGAAAAGTGCATAAATTCACAGTACACACCTGTAAGGGCACACCATTAGGAAACCTATCCTGAAGCTCAGAAGGAAAAAACCCGTCCATCAAGTCCTGCATGCATTCCTGCAACAAGAAGGTACATTTTTACAATGAACAATAAATTTGATCATTCATCTCTGGCTGTAGGAAATGTACAGTATTTCTGTAGTCAAATTTGGTAATGCAAGCCGAAAGCAGGAAAGCAACTGAACCTGTGTGGTTGGGTCTTGATAGGAGCGGAATGGACCACTGAACATGACAATCCCATTTTTGTAGAGCCAGAGAGGTATGGAAGACTTCTGGGTAAGTTTAGCCCCACCAGGAATGGCGGTCACATGGGACTCACCTTCCCCTGCTACGATATTCAGTTCTTGGATGTTCTCTATGACCAGGTCATGGTTCATTTTGAAACTCTTGCGTTTGCAAGTTACTGCTGGAAGTTGGCTGTTGGCTTGCTTGTCGTGTTCTTCATGCCCTCCAACCCAGATCATTCCATAATCATTCAGAAACTTCTGTGTGGGTGGAAAAATGCCATTCTGTTGAATTGATAACTATTTTGGTGCAGTTATACAGGAATGTCCTCTGTATGTTTTTCTGCATACCATAATATTCATTAGTAACGGGTTGAAGGGCACGTCATTATAAACCTCACAACAATCACACAAAGCACCTCACCTCCATTTCCCACACTTGGTTTTGAAGCTTGAGGCACAGTTGAACCAATTCTTCATCTTGGTTCTCATTACTTGCAGATTTCTCTAAAGACAAAGACAAACACATTTGCTTAGACAAGCTTTTATATGACTGGTATATCTCATTATTTTACAATTATTTATTAAAATCAGCATATATTGAAACAAAAACCTTAATATTATATTATTATACCATAGATTACAATAAATAAATACTTCATATTCTATGACATATTCCTAATATTGTGTTGGTCCCCCTTTTGCTGCCAAAACAGCCCTGACCCGTCGAGGCATGGACTCCACTAGACCCCTGAAGGTGTGCTGCGGTATCTGGAACCAAGATGTTGCAACAATGGTTAGGTAGGTGGTACGTGTCAAAGTAACAGCCACATGGATGGCAGGACCCAAGGTTTCCCAGCAGAACATTGCCCAAAGCATCACACTGCCTCCGCCGGCTTGCCTTTTTCCCATAGTGCATCCTGTGCCATGTGTTCCCCAGGTAAGCGACGCACCCGGCCATCCACGCGAAGTAAAAGAAAACGTAATTCATCAGACCAGGCCACCTTCTTCCATTGCTCCGTGGTCCAGTTCTGATGCTCACGTGCCCACTTTTGCTGCTTTCGACGGTGGACCGGGGTCAGCATGGGCACCCTGACTGGTCTGCGGCTATGCAGCCCCATACGGTTCACCACTGTTCCTTCCGTGGACCACTTTTGATAGATACTGACCACTGCAGACCGGGAACACCCCACAAGAGCTGCAGTTTTGGAGATGCTCTGACCCCGTCGTCTTGCCATCACAATTTGGCCCTTGTCAAACTTGCTCAAATCCTTACGCTTGCCCATTTTTCTGCTTCTAACACATCAACTTTGAGGACAAAATGTTCACTTGCTGCCTAATATATCCCACCCACTAACAGGTGCCGTGATCGGTGTATATTATATATTATATTATATACAGTAAATCATAATTTTAAATAATATATGATCATATTTTTTTTCATTACTGTAAGGTGAATTGGGGGATTTAAAAGAGATTTAAATCTAGTACAATGTTTCCTACTAACAATGTGTTTTCCTTAGGGGTTGTAATTTGATATTATTGATTTTAATGTAGTTTCGATTGTGTTAACTTAATCTTGCTACAATTTTAACTCCTGTTTGTTTAACGCATAATGATTACCTTTTGCCTCTTGCAAAAGATTCAGCTTCTCCTCCAGAACTGCTATTCGCCTTGCCTTGAGCAGGAAGTGTAAGGAAAATAAGTGCTCACACAACATGACACCTGAAAAATGATATCACTTGTGCACACAGAGACATCTGATATAACCCTGATGACACAAACTTTAACACTTAAACTGTAGAGCAAAGCATATTTAGGTGTTGGAGTCTGTAGGACAGTGAGACTGCAAGAATAAAGAAAGTGCCTTACCTTATGCTCTATATCCACAGCCTGAGTTTTCACCTTATTCTCAAGCTGACTGATCTTCTGCATCATGCTTGACATCAGTTCAAAATCACTCGGCGGAGCTGTGACACATTTATAGAAGATTTAAAAGACACCATATTTAAAGTTGTGATAAAAACACATCTAGTTTATTTGATCGATTCAGCCATGGTACCTTCTTTAGCCTTCTTCTTTTGCATGACCTTTGGTCTTACAGTGGAAAGATTGTCCATGATGTGTGGCACTGGCTGGTTTTGTGGGAAAATGTCTTGGAATAATTTAGCTTCGTAGTCTGAAACATCAAGATTGATACATTTAAGTGGTTTTATATGATCAGATGGTTCATTTCTTGTATTTGTGGATTGTGTTCTCTGTGCATTTTGTATATTCTAATTTTATTTTCCCATATGTTTTTATATTCAGGATGGAGACCTGCAATTTATATAATCTGTAACGGATGGCATTAGAAAAGCAGTTCAAACTGTTTTGACTCTTGACATTTATCTTGCCATTTCATTTGCTTGTTAGTACAGATGGGGAAACTGTAAAATGTCTGTAAGTCTTACCAGTGTCTGACCTTTCTTTGTAAGGCTTTCTTTCCCTAGATCACAAAAACAGATACGACATCGGATTATTTCAAAGATTGTCTGGGTCATTCTTGTAACTAGGTAACTTTGAGTTTATGTAACTCTATACATTTTATCAGCTTGTCAACATAATTTTATCAGCTTATCAACATAATTGTCTTATCAAAGTTAATTTAAAAGATTATTTTTATAATTAAAGAAATAATTATAATTTTGATATCATGCAGATCTCTGTAATTTTATGGGGAGGATGGGATGTTTTAAATTCGTTATTAATACATGTTCCATTACCCACCAAAAAATATATCACTTCCTGTCTATCCAATATATAATGTATTTGTATTACCGGTATAATCTTTATTAGTGCTATCAAATCGATTAATCGCATATAACATAAAAGTTTGTTTATATAATAAATGTATATATGTGTGTGTGTGTGTATATATATATATATATATGTATGTGTGTATGTGTATATATATATATATATATATATGTGTGTATGTGTATATGTATGTGTGTATATGTATGTATATGTGTATGTGTATATGTGTGTGTGTGTGTGTGTATGTATGTGTGTATATATGTGTGTGTGTATGTGTATATATATATATATATGTGTATATGTGTGTGTGTGTGTGTAATTATATATATATATATATATATTATTCAGACACAGGATATAATATTGACCATGTTTTGATTAAATGTTTTTTCTTTAATTGCTAATGCGACCTTTTACACCACAGACTGAACAAAATGAAGCATTGCTTGGTCATTGGTTGACCTAAATTGGTATGATCTAATTGTGTACTTAAATTTAACAGCTAACAGCTGATTGTAATCCATTACATACCTTACTAGCAAAGTTATCTGACATTATCAAGATTATCAAGAATTTGTTCTGACAGTTTAACTCTGAGTTCTTGTCATATTTTATTAACATTTTCCAAACTGTGATAATGTGAGAAAATGAAGGTGTCTGAATACATTTTGGTTTGACTGTGTACACACACACACACACACACACACATACTAGAGAATATATTATATTAGTTATATTATATTACAACACACGTGAAAACTAGCAGATCATATTTGTTGTGAATTATTTGTTTGGTTATTAAAGAACAAATGAGCAAGTTAAACTATAACAAATGTAAATTATAACAAATAATTTGCATTTGACATTAAAATAAATTGTATTTGCTCCAGGCATAAACAGACAAAAATGTGTGGTACTGTCTGTGATATTCAGAAAAAAGGTGCGAACAGCGTGTAATAATTTCTAGGGTACTTTGAATTCCTGTAAAATAATTTCAAGTGTCAATTTTTACAGCTTTTCATAAAAGATACACGTGGATATGATTTAGTATTTGTCCGTATTTAACATTCACTAGGCCTTCTGCATTTTGTTGGAACTTACCCATCATGTATCTCTGGTAGAGGAGCACGTTTGTTTTTCCTCAGGGTGGACATCGGTGAGCTCATGTTTCCAAAAAACACAATAATACAACCCTTCCTAATTCCCAAGAACACGATATTTGGAAACCTACTTGCTATTTGTTTGTTTTTTATTAGTTACACGCGGATTTCTGAGTTAAACTAAGTTTGTTTTCAGTGCTGGGATGTTTGTTTGAACAGTTGTCGTTGGTAACGAGAAAGCGCCACTTATTCAAACCCCCACTGTGTGGCGCTGCTGATCTGGGTATGTGATCAATGAGTGAAGTACCACCATCAGTTTAACCAGTCCGATTAATTTCATTTGTAGAAATGAATGAACTCCATATCAAAGCTTGAAACGCATAGCAAAAATAAATAAATAAATAAAACGGTGCATTGCTGTTATTAACCAAAACTATTACAACTCGTTTTCGTTAATTGAAATAAAGTAGAAATAAGGTAGCTAATATACGTAATATTAGATGAAAAATGAAAATGAGAAATTTAGTAAAACTAGAAAAATAGTAGTTGATTGGACCTAACTAAAATAATATGTTTCAGTTAAGTAGGCCTACTAAAATTACTAACACGGAAATAAAATAAAAAATAGAAATGTAAAAAACTTTAACAAATTTGACTTTAATAAAATCGATAAAAGCACATACGAAATTACTCAAACTAAATTAAAGTAAAATAAAATGTAATTCATAATATTAATAAAAAAAATTATGATGTATAGCACTGATCCAGTGGGGAAACAACTTTGTAAAAAGGTGTCGCCTTTTTGCTTTGGGCATTTCATAATAAAAATAGGGATTATTCTGCAAGGAAGGAATTAAATCACAGATAACTGTTATTTGTAGAATATGTAAAATAGCTCTATTGTCCTATCATAAAACACTATGCGTGATGCATTTTTAGAAAATATTTGTTTAATTATTATTATTCACACACAAAAACTATTTAAAGCTGTAGAGACTATAGAGATCTATGTGTACAACATACAAGACCAAATGGAGAGTCATGGTTTATCAAATTGGGATAGAACAGCAAAAAAATATTTTAAATACATACGTTTTCAGATCCCCAAAAGCGATGTGTGATAATAGCGCATTATTAAAACTGTGTTTTTTAAAGAGACAATTTTCAATTTGTCAATTTTAAAGAGAATATTCCAAATTTAGAGACAAAAGAAGCTGGCATGTACTTGTTATGCTTTTTTAGTGCAAATAGTCATATTTTTATATGATTAGAAATGTTCTAAGAGCGCATCAATGCCACTATATCAACGACTTATCTTTCCTGGAAATGTATTAATTTGCGATCTATGCTTGCGAACAGTTTAAGTTTATTGACAGTTCTTAAGTCTCTTGCCGTCACCCCGCCCCCTTTTGCGTGCCCTGCGCGATGACGCCATCAGCGGCCGTCAGACAGATTCGACGAAAGCTCACGGAAGATGCAAAAGAAAAAGGACCCGCTGGTAAGTTTCAAGAAAAGGCATTTTTCCTTTTTCCGAGAACCATTGCCGGCTTTATAGCGCTCTAAAATACCCACTGCGAGGCTCAGACAAAGCCCTGTTTGTTTAGACATTATTCCACACTATGTTCTGTGTGTATGTATGCCATGAAACACAGCTAAAACATAATTAGAAACCCGCTGGTGTGATTTAAACATTAGCAGAAAGCGTGTTGTCGCCGCTCGCGCTCGCCGAGCGACCGTCATTCAAACGAACTGCTTCAACAGAAAGCAACGTACACCGGCTAGAAAAGCGACGGGAGAAGGTTTAATGTCAGCCGTCATGTGCTGTGCTGTCAGTCTCCTACCAAAATAACCAGTTTACCGTGCCTCGCGTGACATGTATTAGTGTTATAGATGAATTCAGTAGGTTTTACTTAAGCGCATTTGCGGCTGAGGACGATTGGAACTTTAGTTGAGAGTGAGAATAAGTGATATACCCGGCCTTTGTAGTGTGTATGGATTGAATTTGTTTATTTTGGTCGTATATAACACATATATCTTGCAGTAGAGCATTGAAAAATCTAGATTTTTAGCATACCATCCGGTTGTTGTCGGACGCACAGTCGCGCACACTGTAGTTACACCCTGTCAAACGTGTCTGTTTTTTTTCAGCTGTTATCTACAGTTATATCTATTATCGGCAGCTAAACAAACAGAACAGGGTAGGAACTATTGTATTCTTTCGATAAACAGGCCTTAGAGTAACCTTATAAGCATCACATGAGTAGTAAACTGCACCCCAGCCAATCTGCTGTCGTTCTCTGGCTAATGCAGTGTTAAAGTCCATTGCCACTGTGTGGTGTGCTTGACTAAAGGTTTTTACAAATACGGCTGCGCCAATGGCAACATACAGGGAGTAACTGGGCTGTCAGAGTCCAGTTCATCCCTCGTGCTCTGGCAGAGGGAATGCATACATGTAGGCTGTGTCCTAAAACCTAGTGAGAGGCCCACCTTGACAGCATGTTTGGGCATTGTAGGCAAGTTCATGATTTTGAAACACTTGATCAGATAAAATAAAGGAAGTCAAGGAGGTTTTTCTCGCTGTCATTGCGTGTCTTTGTAATTTGCTGACATGCATGTTGCAATAGTATGTACATTCTGATCTATAGCATTGTTGCCAGACACGTCACATTAGAGTGTCAACATATTTCTGTCTTTTCTTTGGTATAGTGAGTTTTATGATGTGCCTGCAGTAAAATAGAAAATCAGTGTAGTGTCACCTGGCTAGTTAATGTGAGCCACTAGTTATAATAATAGGCCCTTTCTTTATATCCGTAGAGAGATTGGTTTTTAACAATAACAAAATAAACAGACCTTATGTGCAGACTGAGATGTAGACAGATACAATGATATATTGTGATTTTTGTTCTCAAATTGCATCAATGCTTTGTGTCTTAATAAAATATATATATGAGTTTATATGTTAATTTAAATTCCTATAGTTAGTTGTATAAGCAAGCACAAACTCTTGTCACTCAGTGTGGTTCGAGACGATTCTATTAAACTCGTATTGAACAAAAGTGGAGTGAACCAGGTTCTCTTGAAGTTTATTTTTTCCGTTTGGCACAGTTTTAATCACAAACCACCAGCCATATCGCTTGTTGAAATTACCACATGATTTACTCACCCTCAATCCATCCTAGTTGTATATGACATTCTTCTTTCAGACAAATACAATCTGAGTTATATTAAAAATGTCCTGGCTAATCCAAGCATTATAATGGCAGTGAATGGCAGCCCAAAATTTGAAGCCCAAAAAAGTGCATCCATCCATTATAAAAGTAATCCACACAGCTCCGGAGGGTTAATAAAGGCCTTCTGAAGCGAACTGAGGGGTTTTTGTAAGAAAAATATCCATATTTAACACGTTATAAAGTAAAATGTATAGCATCCGCCAGACTGCCTTCCGTATTCAACTTAGTAAAAAAGCGTAAATGACGATGACGTTTTGACGTAGCGTAAGCGTTTTGAACTGCGTGAGGCGTTACACTTTCTTTGTAAGTTGAATACGGAAGGCAGTCCGCCGGCAGCAAGATGTTTTACTTTATAACATGTTAAATATTAATATTTTTCTTACACAAACCCATCGATTCACTTCAGAAGGCCTTTATTAGGCCTTTATCCCCCTGGAGTCATATGGTATACTTTTATAATGGATGGATGCACTTTTTTTAAGCTTCAAATTTTTGGCTGCCATTATAATGCTTGGATTAGCCAGGACATTTTTTAATATAACTCTCATTGTGTTCGTCTGAAAGAAGAATGTCATATACACCTAGGATGGCTTGAGGGTGAGTAAATTATGGGATAATTTTCATTTTTGGGTAAACTATACCTTTAATTGTGACATATCTTATTAATGCATGTGTTGGAGAGCAACTCCCTGTGAAGACATTGAATAGGGCGAGTACTTGCGTAACCGTGGTTTCTGAAAAGAGGGCGGACAGTGTTGCACTCTACAGGCTGAAGTAATACCCAATAGTACTGTGCAATGCTGATCATTACAGAATGATATGTTTGTGTATGGTTGAGGAGGTGAGGGAGAGTTTAGTGGGTGTCTGACTGTTCGCCCCTTGGATGATGAGTAGGGTATATTTGCTCTTTTCATGTGTGTGTTATGGGATTTGCGTGTGTGAAGAGGACCGCTTCATTCCACTGAATTTCCCTCTCTGCTGCTTTCCTGTCCTCTGTTTTTCACAGCACTTGTGGACTGACATCTCTCTGCTATCTAATAGTTCCAGAGAGCCTCCGCCTGCAGGCACTGTCAGGACAGCCAGGAGGAAGATTATAAACTGCTCTATGTCCCAGCAGCCCCTGCTCCATCTATATATAACCATGCAGTGCATTTAACTTCCTGTGAAGCTCCCATTAGCTTTAGGAGACAGATTGAAGACTGACGTTCAAATTCAGAACAAAAGTTTTTGTGAAATTAATTAGGAAGTAAGGCAGTTGGTAGCATGTGTTTCATTGTGATGCAATCCTGAATGTTCTAGTTTGGTATTTTCACAAGTGGAATCAATCTTTCGATTTCCCACCACTGAGCAGCCAGTGCTTGGATATTTGGTCCCTTGTTTACCTTGGTTTTGGAGAAAAAAGATTTTCTTTCTCTGTGGGAAGCTCTGTTCTTGTTTCAACAACACTCTTCTCAGAGAGGACTTTCAAAGTTAACAATAGTGCTTTTTGTTTTCGCTGAACTGTATGATCTCTGAGCCTGGATTTATTCCATTGTAAATGATAATCTTTTATTTGTACTTATCCTGAATTCAACTCCTGCTTTGTAAACAGGGAATCAAGGTTTTACTCCTTTTAATTTGGTCACTAACACCACAAACAGACCTCTTTCTCAGGACATGTTTTAGTTAGCATTAGTTGTGCTTACTAAGGCGTTATTACCATTGTTCATACTTAGGAGTAATATTTAGTAGTAATACTATCATATATCACATTTCTTTTTCTCATAATACTCCATCAGTACTTAAAATGATAGCTCACTCAAAATTTCATTCCAACCCTTTGACTTTTTTTCTTCTTCTTTGAAACACAAAATAAAATAACTGTTTTACTATATGAATGAAAAACACTGAGACATTTCTCAAAATATCTTCATTTATGTTCCACTAAAGAAAGTAAGTCATACATGTAAGGAATGACATGAGGGTGAGTAAATGGCAATTACATTTTTGTGTGAGCTATCCCTTTAAGGTCTTTATTTGGCCAATTCAGAGCAAATCAAGTGTGCCGCACAAGTCCTGAAAAGTGAAGCAAAAATGTCAGTGTCACACCGACATAATGAGTTGTTCTGCAGTAAACTGTGCTCACTGATTGTGCGGGAGTGTGAGCGGGGCCTTCCTTGATACCAAGAGTGATTGCACATATTTTATTAGATTGTAATATTTATTTCTACATCTAAAACATTGATTTATTCTATTGACACCCTTGCCAAGTTAATCAAAATTTTGAATTTTAAATGTCTTTTTAAAAAAAACTTAAATATCTTATTTTGTTTGTATTTAAAATTTTAATAGATATGGTTTTCGCAAGAAAATGGCCAAAGATGCTGGCATGGTGTTAAAAAAAAATCAAACAAACTTGCATAAAGAACAGCGCAGAACATGTCTATGGTATAATCTATAGGTGTTCATGGTGTTGGTTTATTTGTTATTATTCATGGTATTCAATATATTTAAAATTTTCTGTGTACCAACCCGACTTCTGTTCAGTTCTGTACATGGCAAGAGAGAAACAAATTCTGTGCTCTTTCTCTGTCTCTCTCATAGATACATGTACAACACTTTTTTTCACAAACAAAAGAACTCAGATTATTGAAATGTACTGACGAACAATGTGGACTGACCTTCAACACAACACAACGCAAGGGATAAAGGTCTCCCCACCCCTTGACTTTTGACTATCAAAATTTCAAGAATTTCCATAGACAAAGATGAAAAGTGAAGGAATAGAGGTGTGACCATTCAAAGACAATTTTGTGCATATTTGTATTCTGGTTTGTTTAGGAGCATTGTGTAAGGCTCAACTTGTCAGATGGAGGATGAAAAGTAAGGTTTGTTAAGGGCATGGCTGAGGCTTTTATCAGTGTTTTTAGTGAACTGCATTTTTCCTTCTCCTTTTGCATACTATGCATTTCTTAACAGATTCTTTTCATACCACATACGTAAGCTTCTACCCTAGAACTGTTTAAAAGGTGAAGAGAGGTTGATTGGAGAGAGTGCGGTTTCAACTCTGTGGAGGCTCTGCAAGAGTGAACGTGACCTTGTGCCTCTCAGTGGACTGCAGACGATCAGTCTCGATCATCTAATGGAGAACGCTGAGAGAGCAGTTTGTTCTGTGTCTGCATGGCCTTGAACCTGCGCTTGTCCCAATTCTGTCAGAGGGAGAACTAGGCACAGTTTGTAATTGAGTCCCAGATAGGGGGCCCTGGAGACGCAAAAACAATTAAAGCTTGGTTTATTTATTTATTTATTTTCGATTTGTGTCGCCAGCTGAGTGAGAAGATAAATGGCTTTCGATATCACACTTGTTAGTAACTGATTTAGAGTTTTACTATTAAAACATGATGTAATTGTAGAGAGAAACTGTCTGTCAAATAGCGCATCTTAGTTATAATAGAGCCAAGTCATATTCCTGATATTAGAGGACACTATTGTTGAGCTATTATTAGATCTCTAAAAATGTAAAAAAAATTTCCAACCCTTTTATTTTCTTTATTCTTTTTTCGAAACACGAGAGGAGTGGAATGTCAGAAGTTCTGTTTTTCATACAAAGAAAGTGGATGGACAAAATGTACCAGAAAAGTAGTCCATCATTTCTAAAACTATACATTCGCAAGGAACCATCTCATTTGCATTTGTTTTCTCATCTGCGTTTGTTTTCTCGCCTACGTTACAAATTACAAAACAGAATAGATAATAGACAAATAAACACACATTTCTACATGTAAAATGCATTTACATTATTCATAAACTTTTATAATTTTGAAATAAATTATAAATCAACTGCTTTCCCAAACGTAATGTTGACAAACCGCAGTGACAACAAACTATGATCAACTGTCAGGGTTTTTCTGAGTAGGGATGCATTTTATACCAGTATTTGCATGGTAAAAAAATTTACTGCGGTACAGTGCCATCTAGGGCTGTCTCTAATGATTATTTTGGTAATCGATATTTTTTTTTTGTGGTAATAAAAATAGACCTAAGTGAACAATAACCTTTAATAATACATGGGTATAATTACAATGAGGAATAATAATTGTTTCAAATAAAGTTTAAAAAGCAAGTAATCATATGAATAACACTTAAAATACTTGGGGCCAGATTGACTAAACAGGGCTAATTAGCATGAGAGCACAATTCCATAAAAGCACCGATAGGAGTGGAAAGTTCTGCTTGTGATCTACTGACAACGAGCAAATTAAAGAACACAGACACAGCCGGATCATTTCCATAATGACCAACGCAATCTACCAAGAGCAGCGCAGAGGGTGCCAATGGCCTGGTGATTGTTGTTGTTACACATACAGCATGATCAAATCCTTGTTTAATATTGGCCAAACAATATTTAATTCAAATGTCCATTTAAAGGGGTACTTCATTGCTGGAAAGATGAATTTATATTTAAATTGGGTCATTTATGTAGTAGAAATGTGAAATTATTTTTGAAGTTGGTGCCTTCTAGAGTGAGAAAAGCCAGAAAATGTATTTTTGGCTCATGTGGATGAAAGACAACAACTCCCAGAATGCACTTGCTTCACTGCCCTACGAGGCCACTCCCAAGCCATGCCTACCGGTTACATCACTTGCCCATCGCGGCACCACCCCACCGTCGTGTTCATTTTTATAGTAATAAAATCATTTAGTTCAGTTAGAGAACAGACACTACAATTAAAAACTGAACGTGTCTGCTCAATACAGTGTGAGCCGAACGAGAGTCTCCGCACAAATGCAGCAGGAGTCAGATTTCATTCATCACGAGAGCAAACCGCTGACAGACAAGATGATCGCGGAAGATTTGGTTTCAAAGCGAAATGTAAAAGTGCCTATTTAAGTGAGTTTGTCATTGTACCGTTTTGTTGTTGTGTTTTTCATTAGGAATAATAGGCTAATGAACCCACAATTCAAGCAACCCGCCCCCGAATTGGTGCTACTTCTATACGGAAACTAAAATGAGCACGGCCGCCCAGCATTCATTCACGGCCTAACAGTCAATCACGTTGTGTGTCCAGTCTGGCGCGTTTTCAGTTCATGCCTATGGAAGCTTAACTTTCATAGGAATTAATTGAGAACACTCGCTTTGCTCCGCACCGCTCTGTTATGAATGCCTGAGAGAGGCCGTGCTCATTTACATTCTGAGAGTGAGATCCCACCCCTATGGGCGGATTGAAAACAAGCGGAACTAGCTCCTACTACTGGCTGTAGTCTCTAGCCTCTGGCCTTTTTTCCAGACATAAAATACATAAATCTCTCGTCTCAGGGGGATATGAGGGGGGGGAAGCACGATCTTTCGATTATACTACCGGGTTTCTACTGATACAAAGTTTAATGCTAAATCGCTGAAGTAACCCTTTAATCTTTAATATTTGGCGACGTTAGAAATGCTACAGCCACTGTAATTTCTTGAACAAAAACATGTGAAACATGTTGAACATCAAAACATGCAAACTCAGAGTGAGGGTTTAAACTTTTATTTTGAAATCATGATGATGAACAACAGTCAGTTAGCATATTTAGAAACATATTGATGTATTTTCCAGTGTTGGCTTAGGTGTATAAATGATTTATGATACAAATCTGGTGAAATGGTGCGCACTATGCTATGATTTTTAAATGCTTTTAATATATCTTTGAAAACCGGCATTTTGCCTGTTTATCGACACGGGCAAATTGCAATCAAGAATTCTTTAAAAATTGAATACTTGAATTTAATTGAGGAATCATGACAGCCCTAGTACCATCATTTTGCAAATTGACCCGTATAGCTCAGATAGCTTTTATTCATTAGTATAAAGAGTCTGTTCAGAGGTGTGAACGAGGGATTGGTTCATGCAGGTTTAAGCTGTTGCCACTCTTAATTATGGGAATCCGCTCAGGCTCAGACTCACTAGATCTTCAGTAAGATACTTTTATCTTTACACTGGACCTACCGAGTGAAAGTGTAGATAGAATGATGTGTAACACTTCAAGATGCTAAGCTGATGTATAAGACGCTGTAAGATTCTTGCTGGATCTGATGCTTAACGTGATACAGCCTATAAAAGGTAGCCCTGATTTTCTATTTCTCTTAAGATCTCTTCTCTATCTTCTTCGCTCTGTCGCCCTTTAGAAGGGTATCGCTCTGAATGATACCTGCCAATGACATTTACATTTATTCATTTAGCAGATGCTTTTATCCAAAGCGACTTACAATGACACCCATCCGAGGGAAAAGTTCATCCTCAGAGACTGTTTAGAATGCGCTCTGAGCATATTGTCTGTTTTGCAGTCGTGTTCTGAAATGTAGTCACAACAGGATTTTGTTTAGATTTGCATTTTGTGCCTAAAATGTAAACATCCAACTGGTGTGTTTTGTTCTTTCCATTCTAACCTAGTTTGTTTAAAGCATAGCACTCTAGTACAAAGTCTCTGAACATTTAACCTTAGGTAGTTTTGAATGACCCAAGAATATATCTACATTTCATTAACTTAACTTCTATTAATAGTGAAGTAAATCATTGGTCATAGGTAAGTTGAAACTTTCTAAAATTAGAAAACAAGAATGTAGTTTGACCCTGGCCACTATTAAAATGACTAATGCTCATACTTAAGAAGAAGCGTGTTGTTTTCAAGCAATCCACAAATGCCATAGACAACCATTTAGGGTTGGTATAAGATTTGTTTATGTTTTTGAAAGTAGTCTCTTCTGCGCACCAAGGGTGCATATATTTGAATATTTAAAAGTATTAATAATAATAAAAGAACATACAGATCCTAAACTTTTTTTGCATAGGCATGCATTGCTCGTGTTTTCATCAGAATATTTATAGAAATATATATATATATATATATATATATATATATATATATATATATATATATATATATATATATATATATATATATATATATATATATATATATATATATATATATATATATATATATATATATATATATATATATATATATAGAAAATGTACTATATTTAGCCTGGATGGTTTACATCTGTTTGTTGTTTGCAATGCATCATCATTTGTATGTTTGTAAGTATGAGTAGCAGATTTCTGGTTAGTTGACCAGATCAATATGCAGCAAAGTAGGATAGGATATTGCAAGGATGTTCATCTAGTGCTCTTTGTGAGGCTCAACCTGATGTTCATGGCCATCTAGATTTTAATGTCATTCTCTTCCCTAATGCGCTCCAATCCATCTGTTGGCCTCCATTATTGCTGTCGGACGATCTTCCTCCAGTCAGACTGCGGCTGTGGCCTGCTCTAATGGTGCTTTTTGTAGCTGAAAGTCTATGCAATTTGTGAAGGTATCAGATGTTTTTTTTAAGGAAGTGACTGGTTGGTCTGGTCAAAATGGCCCATGTGTTTTGCCTAGATTTGTTTATTGTTTCCATGTGCAGCACTGAAGGGGTCAAAGTTTCTTCTGGGCCTGTAATCCTTTTGTACATTGCACTCACGTTTTTTTGAGGAGAGATTAGTTTATGATGACATTAGCTTTGGTAATGCTTTGATGTGGATTACCTCCAAAGTTTGAGAGTCTTTTTAAATATTTTCTCTGTGAGATCACATGGGTTGTCAATTTTAGATGCTAACATCCTCCTCTGTTGATGTTGTTTTAATCTGTTTAAAATAAAATTATTTTTTTCCCCAGCTTGCCAAGTATCAACCACACTGTGAAAATGAGACCATGGTTCCAGTACTGACTTCAAAAAAAGCCAGTGAACTACCTGTGAACGAGGCTGCCTGTGCACTGCAGGTATATTCATGGCACACATTATTTTATCTAATCTAAGAGGGACTAAATGTATTAAATTGTTAAAAATTATTGAATTATTTGTAATTAGATATTTAGTTAATTGACAGCCCTAATAGAAAAAAAGCAACTCGCTGCAGTTATGCTATTCATACAACATTATTTAATGATATAATCATCAGAGCAAATATAATTTTGCTGCAGAATTGTTGAATTCTTTGTTTTGACTCGACTCTTTCGAGCTTGTTGATTATGAATGAGGCTATAAAAAAAGGTTTGTTGACCATATTACAGTTGAATATCTCTTCCATGCCACATTGTTTTGAACTATTAACGGTGGCTTGAACCGTTTCTATGCAATTTAATCAGATGCATGAGGGAGTAGTTCTATACACACAAGAGTGTGAGATTAGAGATTAAAACCTGAAAGGCATGTACATTTGGTAGTATAAACTGAATAATTGACTACAAACGTTTTGGCCATTTCATTCCAGATTTTTCCCAGCATGCTTCATTCTTGATGACAGTTGTAACCTGTGATTAAAAAACAAAAAACAAAAAAACTGCTCAATTAACTGGCATTTCTGGGGGATGAAAGAAAGGTCAAATAAAAATTTAGTTTAGTTTTTTTTATTAAACTTTTTTTAATGTTTTTTTTATAATTAATTACTCAAATTCAAAATGGGTTCTGTGTTTTCCCCACTAGTCACAAATGTCATGTGTACTTATATTTTTTATCTTAATTTAGTTGGCCATGTAAAAGGGTTCACATGAAACCAAGGCAGTCTATATAGATGAAAGTTGTTAACAACTGAGTAAAATATAGGGCTGGGTTCGATTTTAAGCAATTCTAATTTTGATGAACCGATATCGATTGTATAATCCCAATAATCAATATTTGAATCTAGTCAGTTAATGAATGAGCAGAACAGAACTTTGTAGCGCACCTCCCATCCAATACATTGCAATAAGCTTTGTGCTTTTAATAGTCTCAGCTTTCAAATTCTGTCAATTCTGTTTACTCAGAAATTCAAGCAGTAAATACTTCTTTGGTGCAATTTAATGTGGTGACGGATCGCTGTTGACCAAGTGATTGCTCAGATTAAGCAAAGCAGCAGAAAAAAAAGCAAAGCAGCAGAACTGATCATCTCTTCTGATTTACTACTAGTTACAGAGTGAAATAAACATGAATGAACATCAGAAGGTATGTTAAAAGATACAGTTCAGCTTACTGAAATCTATATCAATGTCTCATGTAATCGTTCAGTGAGAGTTTCAACTGGGGAAAGATGTCAATAAAACAAGATAAAAAATAGATGCAATGTCACCTATGCCGAGTTCACACTGCACGATTTTAACCCCGATTTTCACTCGCCAACAGATTTTGCAAAATCGCAGACAAATGCCGAAATCGGAGGCAGTGTGAATTATCAAAGACACGATCTGAGAGAATCAACGAGGCTACCATTTTTAATAACAATTCCAGTCTTCTTCTGTGAAGACCAGTAATCTTGCATTATTTCCTTATTACTTCTTGCATGTGTTTGGTTGTGTAATGTAGTTTACGGACCAGACAGAGTTGTCTGCGATTCTTCCTATTGTAAAGTCGTGCAACCCCCTGTCTCCAACCAATCCATCGTGCGGTGTGCATACAGCAGCAACTGAATATTACCCCAGATAGTTGTGCAGTATGAAAAGAACAGTGATCTGACGACTTTGAAAATCGTGCAATGCGAACTCCGCATTAATATTACATTTACCTCAGAAAAGTTATTCAATAATCATTCACTCGTTAGTCAGCTAGATAAGTAGTATTTTAGTATAAGGAGTATTTTGCTAAATATAGGAACTATATACATATTTATTGTATTTTTACTTAACCTGTTTTTCAATATTTAATGTATATTTGAATAAATCTGTGATGTTTTTATGACAGCCACCATTTAAATGTTTATAAGGTCATTAAAAAAGTTAGTATTATAAAAACGTTCTTATCTGTAATTTAAATGTAGGTAGCCTGTACAAATCAGATAATTGTAAGAGATAATAATTCAAATGTCTTTTTTTCTTGAGTAAATTTGCCATGTACTGTACCTGTTATTTACCTCAGTAAATCGATATTGAATTGAATTTAATCGAAATTGGAATTGAGTCAAATCGTAAGCTTGTGAATCGAAATTGAAATCTAATTGAATCATGAAATTTGTGCCAATACCCAGCCCTAGTAAAATACATCAGCAACTCTTTCTAGACCCTTTAAATTTTAAAGTAAATTTTGGTCACAAAATATAGTCCATCATTATTGCAATATTACTCAGACAGGAAATTCAGGATACCAATGTGAAGTAGTTCTTATACTAATAAATAAATATTTGCCAGCAGAATGCCACAATTGAACAATCAAAATAAGGCATTTGAGAAAGGAACTTCTAGGAAGGACTGCTAGGAACAATATTGATGACTTTAAATGAGTCAATATCCTTTGTTATTCTTGGATCAGTATTCCTATCAAACATGACTGCCATCTGATTTTAGTGCCAGGGCCAGGGATAGGACTATGATTGTTTGATAGGAATTATGTTTCAGGAACAAGACAGGATGTTGATATTGGATCATGTTCTACTTGTTTAAATCTTTAAACTTTGCATGTTTAGCAACAGTCTATAGAAGCGGCAGCAGCGGAAGTCCAACTGAATTTCGTTATGCAGTCAAACATTCACCAAAAGCACAGACTTGCATGCCTTGACACTGAGGAATTCAAAGCCCATCCCTGCAGATATCACACAGTGTCCCTTAATGAATCACGCCAGGAAGATTAGAGAGTGCTGGGATGCTCTTGCAGTCTCAGCGTGGATGATAGAGCTTGTAGTGCCATGTCCATCACCACACTGACATGACCATCTGCTCTCTGAAGACCTTTATTCATCAACATTCAATCAGTTTCTAGGAAGCACCTAAGCCTTGAATAGAACACCTTATTACTATTTCAGTATAAAATAAAACAGAAGATGTTTTTCATTTGTGTGCCAACAAAGGTTTGTTGTAAATCGATACAAAGCGGTTAGATTTGGTTGATCTCAGCACCATTGTGACCCCCATTCCTAATATTGCCCAGACAGCAGGTCTTTAGGTGCAGCGATCTAGCTTTTATGCTGTCTTGTGTTCACGATGCAATGCTCTGTTCTCAAGGTCTTTCTCCACACAGGGAGCAGAAATGCATTGTGGTGACCGCTGTCTAACAGTAGACTTACTAAAGCTCAGGTTCCAGGACACTGGCTTTATTAGTTGTTTCCATGGCTCCAGCATTCTTATTTGTTAGTGGTTAATGTCAGTTGTCATGGTTACACATCTGATGAGTGTTATTTTGGGAAGGCTGCATTTTTCTGACTTAATTCCCTCCCTCTCTCCCTCTGTCAGGCTGACCTGCAGTTTGGTCTCACCCAAGAGGAGGTTGCACGGCGTCGCGTCTACCATGGATGGAACGAGTTTGACATCAGCGAAGATGAACCTCTCTGGAAAAAATATATCTCTCAGGTTGGGTGGCTAAAAAAAATTCACAAAAGCACCAAAAGAAAACCTTGCTAATATGATACCAGAATTTCAGGTGGTAGCAATACTAGTGAATTTTGATACCGCAACTAAAAGTTAGATTTCAATATAAATATTATCTTAATACTGCATTGCTTAATAATTATTCAAGTAAAGAGTCAGTTTTAAAATTATGAAAAATTAAATCAATTAGAAGCAATAAAATATAAACAATTATGAATTAATGAATAAATAGCTCAAAAAAAGTCATTTGTAAACTGGTCATGCTCAGGGTTGGGAAGGTTACTTTTAAAATGTATTTAGCTTCAGATTACAAAATACATGCTTTAAAGGTGCAATGTGTAATATTTATGAGGATCTATTGAAAGAAATGCAATATAATATACGTAACTATGTTTTCAGTGGTGTATAAAGACCTTACACAATGAACCGTTATGTTTTTATTACCTTTAGAATGAGCCATTTCTATCTACATACACCACGGGTCCCCTTACAGTGAAGTCACCATTTTGTACCGTCATGTTTTTACAGTAGCCCCAAATGGACAAACTGCTCTACAGAGCGCTAGCTATTCTCTGCTGTCTCAGACGACGACATCTTTGTCCTTTGTCAGCCGCCGTAGCTTCTCTATGTGCTTTGAAAGGGAGGGGTGAGCAGTGGGCGGTTACAATTCACAGCCTCACCACTAGATGTTGCTAAAATGTACACAGTGCACCTTTAAAAAGTAATTTGTAAAGTAATTTGTAATGTATTTTGTTAGATTACACAAGTTTTGTAACAATCTAAATACTTTAGAATACTTTGGAATACTAATAAGGTATGTAACACAAAGGGACCACCAAACATAGGACTTGGTTTTTTTGGACCTGGTTTTCCTTTGCATATTAATTTAAACAACATCAGTTATTAGCTTCTGAAGGGCAGTACTAAATGAAAAAATATGACCTTTAAACAAAATAAGAAAAATTGACACATTCTGTTCAAAAGTTTTCACCCCCTGCTCTTAATGCATTGTGTTTCACGGAAGCTTGTTTCTGCCCCTAAATATAAAATAAAAAAGGTAAATGTGACTTTTTATCTCACAATTCTGCCTTTTTGCATTGTTCAATTATGACTTTTTTTGTTATAAAGTCAGAATTGTGAGATGAAAAGTCACAATTGCCTAAACAAATTACTTAACATGAAACATGAAAACAGTCGTGGATCATCCAGGTAATGACAGACAGTTAAGCTTCAAGGGTATACATTTTTGAATGTGGCAAAATCAGTCATTTTGAACATGCAATTGTTATGATCCCAGATCCCTCTTATTTTGTTAAAATTATTACAATTTTGCATCTTCTGCAATGGGTATGAAACTTATGAGCAGAAATGTATCTTAGGATGCTTTTGCAGACTGTCAGAGTCTGAGAATCACCAATTGCTGTTTACATGAATTTCCCATTACAGTTTACATTAATGTTTCAATTAAATAAATGACATTAAAATTCAAAGTAATCACTTTAGTAATCTAAATGACTTTTTGGATGTAACTGTAATTTGATTACCACCCATTTAAAATGTAACTGTAATGAAATACAGTTACTCAAATTTAGTTTATTTTAAATATGTAACTAAGTTACATGTATTTCGTTATTCCCCAACCCTGGTCATGCTGTATGTTTTTGTTTACTGAAAAAAAAACTGGTGCATAAGAATCATTTGCTTGTGAATTAGACAACAAAACAATCATTGTATGTCGTGCAACCTTCGAGGACACCTCAGTACAAAGAAGTGTTTTCTTAGCGTTATTTTGCAGTACATGTTATCTTGTTGAATTCAGACTGAAAACTTCAGACTGTAGAATCAATTCCTTTGCTGTGGGGTTATAGACACAGAATCATAAAAATTGTATTTTTTCCCATTCCTATTGGTCGGTGAGTTTTCTTTAGACATTCAAGAAAAGTTATTGACGTACACTTTGTTAAAAAAATGTCACTGAATCTTCGCACCCAGTTTGAAGGGGTCCATAAGCATTGTTTCTATTTAAAGTCTTGCAACAAAAAATAACACTATTGTGAATATGCCTTAAAAGTGGTAAAACGACCCAGTTCATCCAGTTCTTTCTTCCAATATAAAGATGACTGGTCACTGTCCTCTGTAAAAAGATTTCAGTCCACCCTGGTCAGGAGGTTTGTGCTGATTGGTTAAATATAGCATTATAACTAGGAGGAATTGTATTTTTTTCCCACAGCCACCTGAGCCTCCTTCAGAGGTGGCACACTTTGTCGCGTTCATCTTTTTTGGTTTCCTCTGCAGAGTGTGATATTTTAAATCCCCATTTCTCTAAAATGGCAAAGCATGTGTAAACTGTTAGTCATAACAAGGGGAAAACTTGTAGCACAAATATGTCATGTCACGACTGTCAAGTGCGACTGGGTGGTTCATGCTGATAATTACTGCGTGAAGATGGATCGGCCTTTATTTCTCATTAACGCTAATCTTTTTACTCTACAAACACAAAGGCGTCTTATATAACACCTGTGATTACACTAATTTTCTGAAGACGTTAAAGCTCAGTTCCCAGTTTCACCTTTGTCTTACCTCTGCTGTTCAGAGTAGAAAAGGCTTGTTTTTTGGGCGAGTAAAAGAGTCTTTGAACAAGGCTGTCTGAGGTATCACTGTGTCTCAAAGAGTCACTTTAAGAGCAACAAGCTGCCGTGCCTTTAATCTGTCACTTCACATTCGCTTTTTGTTGGGAATGTGCCGACCTCCCTCTGTCTCTTTTCTGTTTTGTTTTCCCCCTGCTTTCTCTCTCTCTTCTAGGCACCCTCCTCTTTTCCCGCCCCATGCTTCACAGACCAGAACGTATCAGACAGGGTTTTTTTTCTGTCAGGCGTGACCACCAGCACTGCTTTAAAATAATCTCCCATACTTCTTTCTTTTTCCTCCAGATTTATTCAAATTCTCAACTGTATTTTTATCACAGTGCCACCAGCCCTAAGCACAAAACCACGGCGTAAATCCTGATTTGTCACAGTAGACGTTAGAGAACGTCAAAGGACTTTCAACAGACAGCAAAGTTAAACCCTGTTTGTTTTGCCTTCCTATGTTTAACCTGCCTGTTACTGTGTGGCAATGGTTTGGATTTAAAAAGGCTGCCGTATTGCTCGCTCAAAAGAAATGATGAGCTCATCTTGTGTGGGGCTGTTAATTGCCGGTTATGCAGAAGTGACGATCCACGGGTGTCAGATCCTGCCGTAGATTAAAGCTGCATTCTCTGTATGTGGCCAATCAAAGAAAGTAACCCACACTCCCATCGTTTTAATCTTCACTTTCTAAAGCTTTACCAGTGTGTCATCAGTAATTTCTGGTGCCGTTGGTTATTAGGTGACCTTGGGGGGTTTTGAAATAAACCAAATAACATAAATTTCCTGTCTAAGCAGTCATTCCACTGCAAGCATTGCATTAGTGGGGATTTTAACGTTTACCTCTGGTTTCACAGACAAGGCGTAAGCCCATAGTCCCAATGCATGTTTGAGCTGTTTTAACTGAAAGTAACTGGCACTGACATAGCTTAAAATATATCAGTGCCAGTGTTCTGTCTCAAGTTTCAAGTCATGTTTAGAAAAGCTACTAAATGTCCTAATTGAACTAAGGCCTAATCCTGGCTTAATCTAAGCCCTGTCTGTGAAACCAAGCATTAGAGTTTTTTGAGTATAAAACTGGTGTTTGTAGAACAAGAACTAATATATTTCTATACCCTGTCTATCATTTATGTGTTTTGCATGACACACGTCTCTCCTAGGGGGCTGGGTGTTTCCGATAAAAAATTATATGCAAAATATTATTAAATATTACTATTTGCAGCTTTATGACGATATTCAGTATATCTTAATATGTATTTGCTCAGTAAATTGAGTAAAAAATTAAGGAAAAATCATAATAAAATTTAAACATAATAAAGTTTCCACATAATTATACAGTAGTGGTTAAAAGTGATGTCTGGAGAGGATATATTTGTTTTTAATAATCCTATACATTTGTTTAAACCAGCAAAATATGAGGAGAATATTTTATATTTTTCAATATTTTAAATATGAGAGAAGAACAAAACACTAAATGTGGTTAAAGGGTTAGTTCACCCAAAAATGAAATTTCTTTCATTAATTACTCACCCTCATGTCGTTCCAAACCCGTAAGACCTTCGTTCTTCTTCGGAACACAAATGAAGATATTTTTGATGAAATCCGAGAGCTCTCTGACCCTCCATAGTGAGCTGGCGTTCTGCCGTAGAACTCGGAAGCACTGCACAGGGAAGAGAAGACGTTTAATTAACTAATTTTTAATAATATTGAAATAAAGGGTGAAGATGTACATTTTTCACTATTTTCCAGTATTTCCACTACCACTGTTTCAAATCTGGGATTCATAATCTAATTGAAAGAGATTTAACATTTTAAATTTCCAAATGATGAATTTTAACTTTTGTTTAACAAAAAACGTATCGTATTATTTAGTAAACATATTACTTTTTTTTAGTAATGCTAAATTTAAAATCAGTGTTAAATCAGTGTTTTGAACTGATTCACTGCAATGTACAGTTTTAAGTCAATGAATAGAAATACCCAACTCTTTTGGGATTTTTCCTATTAAACTATTTTACAGCATAAAACATTTTTCTGAGCACTGTAGACCAATTCTGCAAATTGTTTTCTTGTTGTCTGTAAAGATGCATATGTATCTGTGGTATCTGAAAAAGCAGACTGTATGACAGAGAGGTCGATAATTGTTGCTGTCATGTATAGCTAACATTGATTATTCTACTTCAAGCCCTGAGGCAGATAAACTCAGATCTTCACCTTGAGATGTGGGATGCAATGAATTCTGAGAAGCATTGTGCCCTCATGCAGTCTATTTTCCTTAATTTTCCTCTTTCTTTTGGTCTCCAGTTTAAAGACCCACTCATCCTGTTGCTGCTGGCATCCGCTGTCATCAGTGTGTTGATGAGGCAGTTTGACGATGCCGTCAGTATCACAGTGGTAAGTTCCTGCTTGCTCCCCTCTGTCAGAGTTTTGATTTCATTGAAGTACTCGATCAGTTCATTAACACTCTTGTATCATTCTTTTTTTGCAGGCCATTATTATCGTTGTTACAGTTGCCTTTGTACAGGTAAATCCAACATTCACTGATGATGACATTACCTACTTGACATACCTTCACTTACCTGAAGCTATAGACCTATATATGTATGCAAATAAATAATTTTGAGATACTTTGTTCTGCTTCATTTCAGGAATACCGCTCAGAAAAATCCCTGGAAGAACTAGGGAAACTTGTGCCTCCAGAATGCCATTGGTGAGCATTATCTACAGAACTCAGAAAATGCTTTACCTTCCACAGCTTTAATAGATTATATGTCAAAATCAAGTGGCTATTAGAATGGGATCAGGCTTTACAAATAAATGACACAAAATCAATCCTACTTAATTCTTTTTACACTACTGTTCATTTTTTATGTTTTTGAAGTAAGTCTCTTAATCTCACCATTTATTTGCTCAAAAATACAGTAAAACAATAATATTGTGAAATAGTATTTCAATTTAAAATTTTAAATGACAAAATGTAGAATATTCAACAGGCATTACTCCAGTCATCAGTGTCACATAAACCTTCAGAAATCATTCTAATATGCTGATCTTTTTATTATCATAGTTGAAAACAATTGTGCTGCTTTATATTTTTGAGGAAGCAGTGGTACGCTTTTTTCAGGATCCTTTGAATAGAAAGTTAAACAGCATTTATTTAAAATAGAAATCTTCCATTGTTAAATTGTTACTGTCACGTTTGATCAATTCATTGCATCCTTAATGGATAATAGTATTAATTTCTTTAACAATGTTGCATTTTAATAATTTCTGGAACAAAACACTTTTACTTTTGATGCCTATTAGTAAATGCGTACATTAGTGAAATTCTCAGTTCTTATTAAAATAAATCTTAAAACATTTTGTGTAGGTTTTTAGTTTGTATCTATTATTTTAATTTGGATTTTATCTTAAAAATAGACTTGAAAGCTTTCTTTCTTTCTTTCTTTCTTTTTTTCTGTTTGTCTTTAATCTTTGTCTCTCTCTCTCTTTATTTACTACATATGATTGAATATGTGAGGGTTATCTGTGGGTGTGAGGTCTTGATGTCTTAGGTGTATTTTCCAGAGCTTTACACCCACCAATTGCATAAAAGACGGCCTTTCAGACAACATATGGAGAGAGTGAGAATGGGAGGTGTAATTTCCACTTCAAACACACACAGTCTCATATTTGCACTTCAAAACCAGGCCGTGCCATAGTCTTGAGCTCTGTCCTCAAACACCTGTAGAACACCACTCAGCACGCACCACAATGTGTTATCCTCTTTTTCTCTGTCACTCTTACATGATTCCGACAACAAGCATTTTTTTTATTGCCAAGACTGTTGGAAGTACATTTCACAAAAATATTTGACCTCCATCTAGCTCGCAGGGCACAAATCTCAAGGGCTGTCCACATGACTTCACTGGCCTAATTTCAAACCGTTCAACACTCAATCCCTCTGACACCCTTTCTTTTTCTCTTTCCAACTCATCTCATATCTCCCTGTACTCCAGTGTACGAGAAGGACGTCTGGAGCATCTTCTGGCACGAGAGCTTGTACCTGGAGACACCGTCTGTCTATCAGTTGGTGAGAGAGTCCCGGCTGACCTGCGTCTTTTTGAGGTGTGAAATAAATATATATCTCTCCTTGTCTCTTTCTTCTTCTCTTCAATGTGTCTCTTTTATGCACATAGTGACTGCGTGTACATGCAGAACAATATTCTATTATGAATTATAATTTGGTCTTTCTGATTATGTAAGCGCCAATTATCTTTATTATTGCCATAAGCAGATTAAGCCAATACTACAGTTTCTAGAAACACTCAATTCAGAATATTCACTGTAACAGAATGTCCAAACAAAGGTAATTTTTTGTGATATTAAATGAAGGCTTATCCAGAATTGGACTTAATTGGATAGTGATGCACATGTAAACTGTTACTGTTACACTGTTGTAGTCAAACACAACCCAGAACAATATGTGCTTTGAGGTTTTCTGGATTGCACATTCAAATGGCAGTTTGCGGTAGAAATGCTTGTGCTTGAAATAGCAGCAATGTTCTAATGGCCTGTTAGTGAAGCTGACCCTTCTCTGCACTGCAGGCGGTGGATCTGACAGTTGATGAGTCCAGTTTGACAGGAGAGACCACCCCCTGCACCAAGACCTCTGCCCCTCAGCCGGCTGCCACCAATGGCGATATCACGTCCCGCAGTAACATTGCCTTCATGGGTACGCTGGTGCGCTGTGGGAAGGCCAAGGTACAGTTACATCTAGACCTGAACTGATTTTACACCCCACAGAAGTCCTCAGAGAACTCATAATTCAAGCTGCTTTCATTCATAAAATTGTACATATCCCCCACAGCTTGCATGTTTGTTTTTGTTTTTCTTCAGTATAATTGCATTTTGAAAGAGTAAATGTTTCAATAAGGTACAATTTTGCTAGTGCATTGTGGGAAGGCTAAGGTACGGTTACATCTTTGTATTTCCTATTTGATGCATCAGACATGGTACAGTACCTGTTAGCAAGTTCTTAGTACTCAGCAAGGCTGCATTTAATTCATCAAAAATACAGTAAAACCAATAATATGGTAAAACATTATTACAATTTAAGATAATTATTTTGTATATTATATTATTATTTTATTTTAATACATTTATTCCTGTGACTGCAAAGCTGATTTTTCAGCATCATTACTCCACTCTTCAGAACATTAGTGGTGAGATTAAAAAAAAGAGAGAGAAATTAATACTTTTGTTCATCAAGGATACATTAAATTGATCAAAGGTGATAGTGAAGACATTTATAATGTCTCAAAAAATTTATATTTAATAAATGCTTTTATAAATTTAATAAATGCAAAGAATGCTGTTCATTGCACTTTCTATTTCATCAAAGAATCTTAAAAAATTATCACTATTTTCACAAAAAAGTAGCACAACTTGAGCACCAAATCAGCATATTAGAATGATTTCTGAAGGATGATATGACACGGAAGAGTGAAGACTGAAGTAGTGATACTGAAAATGCAGCTTTGCCATCACAGGAATAAATTTTTTTGATGTTGAGTTTTTTTGATGAAATAAATGCAGCATTGGTGAGCATAAGAGACTTTTTTCAAAAACATTTAAAAAATGTAAACCTTTTGACAGGTACTGTACCACCAATAATAACACTATAACCATTTGCAAAATGTAAAGGAGGCCCCTTTTTAACAATTTTGTTTATAGTATACACTGAATTTTGATTTGTGTGAAGAGTTTTGATATTCAAAGTTACACAGTTTTCCTGAACATTTATTGCTGGTATTCTTTTTTTTTTTTTTGTGGAATAAAAATAATTTAAAATATTGAATCGTTTATTTTATTATGTTAAATAGTGTTTATTTATTTATTTATCCATTCTTCAGATTTCCCACATAATTAGAAAATGTGAAAAAAGTATGAAGATTCTATGTGAGACTAGACATTTCTCTTTTTTTCATTGGATAAGATGAATCATTTGCACACATTTTTAATAGTTTTGCTTTTAAATTGTAGGGCATTGTCATAGGCACTGGAGAAAATTCTGAATTTGGCGAAGTTTTTAAGATGATGCAAGCAGAGGAGGTAATCAAGCAGAAACCAGAGAGATTGATTTAAAACATCTAAAAACATCCTTTGCTTCATATTTAAATGCTTTCTTTCTTTCTTTTTGTTTTTTAAACAGGCTCCTAAAACCCCATTACAGAAAAGCATGGATTTGCTGGGAAAACAGCTCTCCCTTTATTCCTTTGGGATAATCGGTAGACATCTTGTTAAGATTGTCCAATTAACATTCATTGCACTTTCATGAGCTAGTGATACATACCATCTCATTGAATATGCAAACCCTAATTTCTGTTCTGTCATATCCTGCCTTCGCTCTCTGTGATGGCACTAATATATTTCCATTTTCAGGGGTGATCATGATGGTCGGATGGCTTCAGGGGAAGTACATTCTAGACATGTTCACCATAGGTGTCAGGTATGCCATTAATTAGTCCAGCACGGAGACGGATGTTCCCGGGAGGCATGTGACTTGATGTGTAGTGCATGTTTCATCCTTTTAAGTGTTGCATCATTGCTCTTCTCTTCAGCCTGGCCGTGGCAGCTATCCCGGAAGGCCTCCCCATCGTGGTGACGGTGACTTTGGCACTGGGAGTGATGAGGATGGTGAAGAAACGAGCGATCATTAAAAAATTGCCCATAGTGGAGACTCTGGGTATGTTCTACATTGTGATGTAAACCAGTGGTTTTGTTTCATGACCCAGATTTGGTCATCATGTGGTGAACCAGTACAGTACCAAAATGATTTATCATGCAAAAAGTTTTAATGGTTTCTCTCTCAAAGCACATTGTAGTGGGGAAAAAACATGATTATCTTCATTCATCAAAGTATGAGGGCATGACGCGCAACCTACCCGTGTTGGTATCTGGCTAGAATTAATCAAGTGACAAGGATTTTTTAGCAAAATACCATTGAATTTATTTAGCATTGTTTTTCATGCTATCTGCGAAGGGTTGTGAATGTTCACAAAACACTGATCAATTGAATAAAAGGACGTGCTGTAAATTTTCTATATTGTCAAAGGATCTCTCATCTAATGTCCAGACAAAGACCTTGTGTCAGGAAGTTCCTTCCTGTTGACCAGCTTACAGGGGAACAAAAAAGTCACTTTGGTGGTTTCTCCCGTCTGTGGCCTTACATAATCAGTCATATGAGAATCAGTCAGCCCACAGAGTCAAATGACTAGCCACAGTCAGTGAACACGCACTAATTTATTGTGGAGTAAACACATTAAATCAGACCCAAATGTTCTTGTGGGTGTCAGTAACATTTTAACAGTTTCAAGAAATGTTTATTGCTTTGCTTAGAACCATTTTCAACCATGTGATGAACTTAATGGCGCTTTACTAATTATGAAACAACACTTTTGCCAAGTAGCACTTGAAGCTGTGTGATATTGTGAACATAGTCAGGACCAGGATTGTTTGGCGCAGTGTGCAGAGGAGTTTATCTCTAAAACTATATTTGAGCCTAAGTTTGGGCTGAACTAATCGCAGATGTAAAACAGGAATACTGGGGCTAGGAATATAGAAAACAATACAGGACTTGAACTGTTTCAAATACATTTGATAAAATACACTTAATTATTTGACATTTTTTATCAAACAAAAAATATGTAATTTATTTATATAAATAAAAGTTATAAAATGTTTCCTATTTTTAAAGCTGTTACCACTTGAGGCCATACATTTACATTTTACCATAGGGGTTTTGTCACTCCACAAAAAGGTTGTTTGTGTTAATATGTGAAAATATCATTGTGTAGGTGTCTTTTTCAATCTTTTTTAATACGGCAGCTCATTTGCATTTTCTTTTGATAAATGTCACTGATTTCATGGAAATCAGAATGTCTTTGTTGTTTGTATTAAACGGAGAAACCTCCCTCTCCTCTCCAGGCTGCTGTAATGTGATCTGCTCAGATAAAACAGGCACTCTCACTAAAAATGAGATGACAGTCACTCACCTGTTCACCTCTGATGGACAGCATGCAGAGGTAAGAGCCTTGAAATTTTCAGAACGTTAAAATTACACTACATGACCAAAGTATGTGTATGTGCTTGTTGAGCACTTAATTTTAATAGGTAGTTAGTCCTTACTTATAGCTCCCATTTTAGGAAGATTTTCCACCACACATTGGAACCTGAATGCAGAGATTTGCTCTCATTCAGACAAAATCATGTCAAACACTGTTCCTGGCTGGCTACATAAGGATTTGTTCAATTTGAAAGAATGACTTGTAAAGTCTTGGGAACATTACATTTTTACATTTTTAATATTACAAAGGATTTCTGTTTTAAATAAATCTTTTTATTTTGAACTTTCAATTAATGAAAGTTATCACAGTGTCCACAAATGTTAAGCAGCACAAGTGTTTTCAACATTGATAATCTTTCTTGAGAACTAAATTGTCATATCAGAATTATTTCTAAAGGATCATGTGACACTAAAGTCTGGAGTAATGATGCTGAAAATTCAGCTTTGCCACGACAGGAATAAATTACATAAAAATATTTTTAAGTAGAAAACAACTATTTTAATTGTAGTAATATTTCACAATGTTTCTACTTTTGTTGTATTTTTGATCAAATAATTGCAGCCTGGAGATAATTGCAGCATAAGAGACTTCTTTCAAAAACATTACAAAAATCTCACCAACTCCAAACTTGAATTGTTGTCCCTTCCTAAATCCATTACCACATTAGAAATATGCAATCTTAAGTGTTAATAACTGCAGTGTTTCATTAGCCCTATGGATCTGAAGAAAAGCCTCTGGTTTTCTCTCCCAGGAACAGAAGCTGGAACAGTTTCTCAGATGCCTGATGGCATTAGTGTAGAGTCCTGAATTCATTGCCGTGCCATCGGCGTGCTCTAATAAATCTTCAAAGCAGTCAGCTGAGGAGTAGATTGAGTCTCTCACTTTTTAAACTTACTGGGTCGCTTCTCCCAGGTCTATTACAACATGCTTTTTTATTTTGCATCCTTTTGGGCTTCAAACAGAGCACTGTCAAAAGACTGCTAAAAGTCATCTATCGTCTGTGCTCACGTGTTGTGTGGCAGTGCATGTTAAAGTTTGAAAACTTTCCTCAAAATTTAATAACTTCCTTGGAAAGAACGTTTCATGATTCTGTCAGTAAAAAAAAAAAAAAGTATAATAAAAGAGATAAAAATATAATATCTCTATAAATCTCTATTCAACATAGTCACATTTTTTCCCTGTTTCACTTTTAAAAGCCATGCTATTTAAGTTAAATAGGTTGTGAATGCTGTTTCATGTTGACTTTAAGGTGTTAAGATGATGTTGACCTGATTGAGCTTCTTTTGCAGGTCACCGGCGTCGGGTACAACAATTCTGGCGAGGTATTGCTGGATGGAGAGTTGGTGCATGGTTTCTCCAACACCTCCATCAGCAAGATCGTGGAGGTGAGGTTAAGAGGAGAATATTATAAAAAGCAGAACTGTTTGGATACTATAATGTGACTTTACGTTTGGTGCCTGAAATCCTGTAGGCTGGCTGTGTGTGCAATGATGCCGTGATCAGGAGCAATACCCTAATGGGCCGCCCTACCGAAGGCGCCCTCATCGCCCTTGCTATGAAGGTACAGTATGTTGTGTTCTGCATGATTTGCTGATAATTATTGTTCTTTTGAGATACCACATGCAACTCTATTATAACTAAACCCAAACAGTGTGGTTGGATGAGCCTGTTGGCTCTTCCTACCTGTTCAAACATGAGGCAGCCTGTGGGAATAATATCTGTGTGGTACTGTCTATCACCTCGTGTCACCTTATTTTGGCAAACAGAGAGTATTTGATTCGGTTCTTCTCGCTCATGCTAATTAAGATGAGCAGACACGTTTTCACTCCCCATAGAACAGGTTACTGTGGCAACAGCATCTCCCTTGAGGGTCCCGGTTGTGTTAATGTCTGGTACATTAATAACATTGTTTTCACCACAGGGACGTTTATATGGGGTTTAAATGAGAGAAATGTCATTCCAATCCAAGGATAAAAAGAACTAGATTTTTACGTTTTCTGAAGAAAACGCTAAACTCATAGCCACAATGTTCTGGGTCAGGTCCTTAACTATAAGAATTGCACAGGAGCCAGTGTAAAAGAGTTCCAAACTTGTCACTTGCTGTATTTGGCACTACAATGCTTAATTTTTACGTTCAAACTGTCTTTTTGTAGAGGCATCCTTACTTCAGTTTTCCACATGAGCAACAAAGACTTTATCTTGCATGATCTCACCTTGCCTTTCTTTCATATTCTGATTTTGTATGTATCCACTCTGTTTTATCAGAGTTTTTCATGGAAGCAGAACTGATCAGTCTCTTTGAGATTAGATTGGATTTTCTATATCTTTCATTTAAGGATTCAAGTGAGCAGAGTATGTAACCACATGCCCATTTATTTTCTGTTGTTTATAGATGGGTTTGGAGGGACTGCAGCAGGAGTTTGTGCGGTTGGAAGAGATTCCCTTCTCCTCAGAGCAGAAGTGGATGGCAGTCCGCGTCGTCCATCGCACCCAGCAGGTAAGCTGTGCCACATGGCATAAAGCACTTTGTAAACTTGGAGTAGATGGTGCAAGGTAATTGGAGCTGAAAATTCCTTGGCAATGTCACAATAGTGCACATTGAAATTCACATTCACTTTGCAGATCCTATTGACTTACTTGCACTAAACGAATCCCCCCAAAAACATCATGTCTTAAAATGGGTGGACAGTTCCCAAATGTTTTTCCACTTGGCTGGCTATTTATTTCTCTCAGGCTCAGACTGAGCTCTCTCAAAGAACTCTCTTGAAGAACTCTCTCAAAGTCTTAAGATCCAATCTGAGTGGCCAGCTTCATGCCGTTTATGGAAGTCAGGATGCACAAGTGTTAATCAGTCCACGGGAAAAAAGTTTGTTTAGGTACCAGGCTGCTGCATAAGAACAACTATTTGCTAAGTTCACTGCTTTTTTTTCTGTGTTATGTCTTAGAAATGATCGGTACCAAAGACTGTATATACACAAAAACTGTGCACTCATATTACATAAGTCCCGCCATAAGGAATAAGTCTTGCCTTCTATATAAAAGAGCCAATTGACTACTGGTCATCACTGAAATTTGTCGCTGCAGCTGCCGTTAGAAGCTCCAGTTGCTATTCTGAGACGCGCGCTTGGGACTGCATTGGCTGGTCTAGCCTGAAAAATATATATTTTTTTTAATGCTATCTGAGCTTAAGAAACAACATTTATGAGATAGTTGTTGTCAAATTTCATTGGTGATTTCAAATATGAAATTTAATCGTAAGCTTGGTGAACAGCTTTTGAGAATCTGATGATTCCTCATTCAAAGATAGGAGCTGAGTGAAATTGCTTGCTTTTAAAGGGACTTTGTCGGTACTTAAAGGGTTAATAATACAAATAAAAATTCTGTCATTAATTACTCACCCTCATGTCGTTCCCAACCCGTCAGACCTTCGTTCGTCTTCGGAGCACAAATTGAGATATTTTTGATGAAATCCGAGAGCTCTCTGTCCCCTCCATAGACAGCAATTTAATTAACACATTCAAGGTCCAGAAAGGTAGTAAAAACATAGTTAAAATAGTCCATGTGACTCCAGTGGTTCAACCTTAATTTTATTAAGCGACGAGAATACGTTTTGTGGCAAAAACAAACAAAATTCAATTATTCAATTTCTTCACGTCTGTGTCAGTCTCCTAAGCAGTTTACTTTGTAAATACTGTGCAGCTCCCACCCCATCATCCCGCATTTGTGGTGGTGCTCATGTGAACAGCGTCGGCCAATAGTAAGCTGGCGTAGCTCTGACGTAACGCGGAAGCGCTGCACTGTGTTTACTACGTCAACAGCGTAGGAGACTGACACAGACGTGAAGAAATCGTTATTTTTGTTTGTTTTATTCTCGTCGCTTTATAAAATTAAGGTTGAACCACTAGAGTCATATGGACCATTTTAAGGTTGTTTTTACTACCTTTCTGGACCTTGAAAGTGTTAATTAGCTGTCTATGGAGGGGTCAGAGAGCTCTTAATGACAGAATTTTCATTTTTAGGTAAACTAACCCTTTAATAGTTAGACATTAAATTCTGTTCATAGAATCTTCAAGCAATCATTTTATCTGGTTTGTGTGTATAACCATTCTCAAAGGCATTTTTAATTATTTAAATGAGCTGCCATTTTATTGCATGTCGGCCTGTTAATGTGGTGACCCCTTAAATGTCATGGTCACTTTACATATAAATTACACAGCCCTTTACTTTCTAACTGGGCTATACTTGGTCAGAATAATCTGCATAGTATTTCTTTAGTCAAAAGTCTGGTTATGCGAGACTAACTAATTATATCCTTCCTTACATCCTTACAACAGGATAAGCCTGCCATGTTCTTTGTGAAGGGCGCCTATGAGCAAATCATCCGCTTCTGTACTTCCTACAACAGTAAAGGTGTCGCTCTGCCTATGACTCATCAGCAGAGAGAACTCTATCAGCAGCAGAAGAGCTACATGGGCACTGCGGGTCTCAGAGGTACAGCACTTGTTACACTAGTATCGTTTGAAAGTTTGGGGTCAATATTATTATTATTATTATTTATTTATTTTTTATTATTATTATTGTTATTATTATTATTATTATTATTATTAGCTGATTCAGTGGTTGGGGGTGGCATTAAGGGTTGACATTGCTAGTCCTCCTCCATAACTAGCAATGTCACTTAAAGGTAGGGTAGGCAATTTTGGAGAAGCTAGCAATAGCAAGCTAGCTTTGAAAGCATAAGATCCCACCCTCCCTTCAGGGCGTCTCCAAATCCACGCCTCCTCCAAAACACATGAACGCGCACAGCCGGAGCAAAAGGTGTTAAATTACCTCATGTCTCAAAGCACATAACATTACAATAATAATGAACGGAAACAACTTCGAGCTCTGACTTGTACTACATGACTGCTGAAGATTCATTTCGGCATTGATAGTGTTGCAAACGCATAATTCCGTGTCCAAGGACCTGAACAGCTCCGGGTAGAACGTCACGGGTTGCCATCTCTTAATTATGGTTATTACGACAATGCGTGGACACAGTATAAGTTTGTTGGTTTGGTTCAGGAGGAACTTTAAATGGTGGCTGCTGTTTGTGGAGCTCAGTGACTATGTGTCTACAACTTTGCATAGCCTCCTGAAACACGCTTATGACGTGTGATGTCGGCGTGAGCAGGATGCATGAAGGTATGAAAATACTTAGGTTGATGGGCAAGTAGGACATCCTATTCAGACCAAGTGCAATGATTGGATGAACATTTTTTTGGTCCTAAGACTTCCATGGAAGATATTTGTAAACTTTTTAAATATTCAGACCACTTCTATTATTGATTGCTATCAGGATGTGAAGAGAGTTTCAACCAGGATAACAAAAAGTGTTGAACATGAAAAACATTGCCTACCATACCTTTAAGTGTTACCTCTGTCAGTACTTAAGAATGTGGCTTAAACTTTGCTTTAAGGTACTACTAGCTGCTTTATGTAAAGCTCTAATGTCCTAATTTTACAAATTGACTATTCAGTCACAGCTTATATGTTTCTTAGGAACATTCCTGAAAAGTTCTGTATATAAACCTCAGATCATGTGGTTTCCCAAACTGTGGCTTAATGTCAAACAGCTTTCCTGCCATGATCAAATCACACTTAACTTTGAAACGACACACAAATGTTCTTTGTGTCAACTGGTGCCTCCTTAGTTGCACACTGGCAAAGCTTTCCCAGCTTACAGCTGGCCTGCTTGTCATTTGGCTTGTTTTGATAAGACTAAGTTGTCTCCGAGGACGCTGAAGAAGTGCTTTCACATATTGACATTCCTCTCTATTAGCTTCCTTTAATTAAAGAGATTTCATGGAGGACACAGTAATAATATTGAGATCAAGCAGGTTTTGGCAGCAGCTGATGCTCTTCATCTGTCCTCTGGCAGTGCTGGCGTTTGCTTCTGGATCTGAGATGGGCGCTCTTACCTTCCTGGGGCTGGTGGGCATCATCGACCCTCCCAGAGCTGGAGTGAAAGAGGCTGTGGCGACACTCATCAGCTCTGGAGTGGCAGTGAAGATGGTCACAGGGGATTCTCAAGAGACTGCAGTGTCGATTGGTATGACATTCAACCATGTTATCATTCCTTTTCCGTCTCAGCAGTGTCTCTCCTTCAACAATTATAACAACAAAATATACCTATCAAATTAGATTTTTTTTCCAGCATTTTGACACATACATACATACACTCACCTAAAGGATTATTAGGAACACCATACTAATACTGTGGTTGACCCCCTTTTGCCTTCAGAACTGCCTTAATTCTACATGGCATTGATTCAACAAGGTGCTGAAAGCATTCTTTAGAAATGTTGGCCCATATTGATAGGATAGCATCTTGCAGTTGATGGAGTTTGTGGGATGCACATCCAGGGCACGAAGCTCCCGTTCCACCACATCCCAAAGATGCTCTATTGGGTTGAGATCTGGTGACTGTGGGGGCCATTTTAGTACAGTGAACTCATTGTCATGTTCAAGAAACCAATTTGAAATGATTCGAGCTTTGTGACATGGTGCATTATCCTGCTGGAAGTAGCCATCAGAGGATTGGTACATGGTGGTCATAAAGGGATGGACATGGTCAGAAACAATGCTCAGGTAGGCCGTGGCATTTAAACGATGCCCAATTGGCACTAAGGGGCCTAAAGTGTGCCAAGAAAACATCCCCCACACCATTACACCACCACCACCAGCCTGCACAGTGGTAACAAGGCATGATGGATCCATGTTCTCATTCTGTTTACGCCAAATTCTGACTCTACCATCTGAATGTCTCAACAGAAATCGAGACTCATCAGACCAGGCAACATTTTTCCAGTCTTCAACTGTCCAATTTTGGTGAGCTCGTGCAAATTGTAGCCTCTTTTTCCTATTTGTAGTGGAGATGAGTGGTACCCAGTGGGGTCTTCTGCTGTTGTAGCCCATCCGCCTCAAGGTTGTGCGTGTTGTGGCTTCACAAATGCTTTGCTGCATACCTCGGTTGTAACGAGTGGTTATTTCAGTCAAAGTTGCTCTTCTATCAGCTTGAATCAGTCGGCCCATTCTCCTCTGACCTCTAGCATCAACAAGGCATTTTCGCCCACAGGACTGCCGCATACTGGATGTTTTTCCCTTTTCACACCATTCTTTGTAAACTCTAGAAATGGTTGTGCGTGAAAATCCCAGTAACTGAGCAGATTGTGAAATACTCAAACCGGCCCGTCTGGCACCAACAACCATGCCACGCTTAAAATTGCTTAAATCACCTTTCTTTCCCATTCTGACATTCAGTTTGGAGTTCAGGAGATTGTCTTGACCAGGACCACACCCCTAAATGCATTGAAGCAACTGCCATGTGATTGGTTGATTAGATAATTGCATTAATGAGAAATTGAACAGGTGTTTCTAATAATCCTTTAGGTGAGTGTACATGCATACATACACACATACATACTAGCATTCATGCATGCATGCATACACATACATATATATACATTAATTAATTAATTAATTCATTCATTCATTCATTCATTCATTCATACATACACGCATACATACACACACATACATACATATATATACATTCATACATACACACATATATACTTAAAATGTTTAATGTCAGAACTAAAAAGTAAAAATCTATAAATAAATGTTTTTTTACACTGTTTTGCTGTAAATGAACACAAGGAAGAATATTTTTATAGACAGAAATATAGTGATAAACTATGAAATTGAAACATTAATATATTATTAGTATAAACAATAGTTTTACTAAACCATTTAATACATTACAAATTACATTTTTGAGTAATAATGCAAAAAAAATTGTTGAATCACAGTTTGGCATCAATTTATGGAAGAAGTGATTCATGAAGATGTTGTACTTGCCAACTCTATTGCCATTGTTTTCTACTCAAGTTTGAATCAACTGTGACTTTATAGATTTTTACTTTTTAGTTCTTACATTAAACATTCTGAATATGCTTATTTTATATAAATATATGCACAATATGTATGTTTCTTATTATAAACACACACATGCACGTACATTCTCATACTTATGAGTAGCAAGGCTTAATGGCCAAGTAGGAAGCATCTTCAAATAATTAATTTTGCAGCATCAGCAAAGCCATTGTGAATATATCATGAAAATTCAGTATGACACCCTTCTCGCATACATTTATTCTATTGCCTTTCTCCACAACAGCAAGTCGACTGGGCCTCTATACCAAAGGTTCTCAATCTCTGTCTGGAGATGAAGTCGACCAGATGGACATCCAGCATCTCTCTCAGATAGTGTCCAGGGTATGAACACACCTTTATACACTCTAAGCTTCTTCTCAGTACTACGATCCAAAAGACCCACAGCTGAGTTTTGGACAGGTTTTAAATCCACAAGTATTGAACAGTCTAAAACATTGTACATTAGCCGAGCAGTTACAAGAATAATGGCCAGTTCACATAATGGCCTTTTCCATTCCACTGAGCTACTATTCCATTGTTTTTCAATGTAAACATGTGCTAGACAGATGTCTTTAACCGTTGTGCTCATGTTTTGCATCTTTGCAGCATGTGGCGCTCAAGTTAAACGTTTTTAAAAGCTTTTTTAACACTTTTTTTCCATTCCACTGATATGCTGTCTCACGTTATGGCACTAAGAATTAATCTCAATGTGCAATGAAATTAATTTGTAACCTGTCTCCACAGATAGCGGTATTCTACAGAGCCAGCCCTAGACACAAGTTAAAGATAGTTAAGGTGAGTGCACCAAACAGATTGTTTGTAATTGTATTCCGCATATGGCCATATGTTTTTTAGCATATTCTTTCTGGCTTCAGTCCTTACAGAACATTGGTGCAGTTGTTGCTATGACGGGAGACGGTGTTAATGACGCGGTGGCACTGAAGGCAGCAGACATCGGTGTGGCGATGGGTCAGACCGGCACTGATGTCTGCAAAGAGGCAGCAGACATGATCCTGGTAGACGACGACTTTCAAACTATCTTGTGAGCATACGTTTCTTTTTTCTTTTCTATTTTTAGCTTTATCAGACTTGTGCGGACTGTTGATGTGACATCTGATATGTTTACACATGTCCTTTGTTTCTCACTCTAGGTCTGCTATTGAAGAAGGGAAAGGGATTTACAACAACATTAAGAACTTTGTGCGCTTTCAGCTAAGCACGTGAGTTGGCATGCTCTCGTATCAGAAATTAAAATGTTTTTTTTGTTAGTTGAATGTGGTGTATGAGAAATGTGCTGTTTTTAGTTGCTCTGAAGATGTAGTCTAAATATGGAAAAGGATTTTTCTGGGGACCTAGTGTTCTCATTTTTGTATTGTTTTTTTTTTTTTTTTTTTAAACCATTCAGAATTAAAAAACCCCCTAAAGATCTAATGTGATTTTGAAATAATATTTTATGGTGCCCCCTTATCACAAAAACTCATTGTTTCAATTAGTCTCTTATGCTCACCAAGGCTGTGTTTATTTGACCAAAACTACAGTAAAACGGTAATATTGTGAAATATAATATAAATAAGTTTTTTATATATTTTTTTCTACCATACCTTTAAGTGTTACCTCTGTCAGTACTTAAGAATGTGGCTTAAACTTTGCTGTAAGGTACTACTAGCTGCTTTATGTAAAGCTCTAATGTCCTAATTTTACAAATTGACTATTCAGTCACAGCTTATATGTTTCTTAGGAACATTCCTGAAAAGTTCTGTATATAAACCTCAGATCATGTGGTTTCCCAAACTGTGGCTTAATGTCAAACAGCTTTCCTGCCATGATCAAATCACACTTAACTTTGAAACGACACACAAATGTTCTTTGTGTCAACTGGTGCCTCCTTAGTTGCACACTGGCAAATCTGTTTTCTATTGTGATATACTCCTGTGACAGCAAAGCTGAATTTTCAGCATCATTACTCCAGTCTTTAGTGTCACATGATCCTTCAGAAATCATTCTAACATGCTGATTTGGTGCTCAAGAAAACTTTCTTATTATTAATAATGTTGAAAACACTTGTGCTGCTTATAAAGTTATAGAAATAGAAAGTTTAAAAGAACAGAATTTATTTGAAATAGAAATATTTTGTATATACCTGTCGTTTTATATTTTTTATATTATATTATTAATGTGTGATTTATATAAACATTTAAATGTGTATATTATATATTATCTATTCTTTATTTTTTAATTAATTTTACTTTTACAAACCCGATTCCAAAAAAGTTGGGACACTGTACAAATTGTGAATAAAAAAGGAATGCAATAATTTACAAATCTCATAAACTTATATTTTATTCACAATAGAATATAGATAACATATCAAATGTTGAAAGTGAGACATTTTGAAATGTCATGCCAAATATTGGCTCATTTTGGATTTCATGAGAGCTACACATTCCAAAAAGGTTGGGACAGGTAGCAATAAGAGGCCGGAAAAGTTAAATGTACATATAAGGAACAGCTGGAGGACCAATTTGCAACTTATTAGGTCAATTGGCAACATGATTGGGTATAAAAAGAGCCTCTCAGAGTGGCAGTGTCTCTCAGAAGTCAAGATGGGCAGAGGATCACCAATTCCCCCAATGCTGTGGCGAAAAATAGTGGAGCAATATCAGAAAGGAGTTTCTCAGAGAAAAATTGCAAAGAGTTTGAAGTTATCATCATCTACAGTGCATAATATCATCCAAAGATTCAGATAATCTGGAACAATCTCTGTGCGTAAGGGTCAAGGCCGGAAAACCATACTGGATGCCCGTGATCTTCGGGCCCTTAGACGGCACTGCATCACATACAGGAATGCTACTGTAATGGAAATCACAACATGGGCTCAGGAATACTTCCAGAAAACATTGTCGGTGAACACAATCCTCCGTGCCATTCGCTGTTGCCGGCTAAAACGCTATAGGTCAAAAAATAAGCCATATCTAAACCTGATCCAGAAGCGCAGGCGTTTTCTCTGGGCCAAGGCTCATTTAAAATGGACTGTGGCAAAGTGGAAAACTGTTCTGTGGTCAGATGAATCAAAATTTGAAGTTCTTTTTGGAAAACTGGGACGCCATGTCATCCGGACTAAAGAGGACAAGGACAACCCAAGTTGTTATCAGCGCTCAGTTCAGAAGCCTGCATCTCTGATGGTATGGGGTTGCATGAGTGCATGTGGCATGGGCAGCTTACACATCTGGAAAGGCACCATCAATGCTGAAAGGTATATCTAAGTTCTAGAACAACATATGCTCCCATCCAGACGTCGTCTCTTTCAGGGAAGACCTTGCATTTTCCAACAGGACAATGCCAGACCACATACTGCATCAATTACAACATCATGGCTGCGTAGAAGAAGGATCCGGGTACTGAAATGGCCAGCCTGCAGTCCAGATCTTTCACCCATAGAAAGCATTTGGCGCATCATAAAGAGGAAGATGCGACAAAGAAGACCTAAGACAGTTGAGCAACTAGAAGCCTGTATTAGACAAGAATGGGACAACATTCCTATTCCTAAACTTGAGCAACTTGTCTCCTCAGTCCCCAGACGTTTGCAGACTGTTATAAAAAGAAGAGGGGATGCCACACAGTGGTAAACATGGCCTTGTCCCAACTTTTTTGAGATGTGTTGATGCCATGACATTTAAAATCAACTTATTTTTGCCTTAAAATTATACATTTTCTCAGTTTTAACATTTGATATGTCATCTATGTTGTATTCTGAATAAAATATTGAAATTTGAAACTTCCACATCATTGCATTCTGTTTTTATTCACAATTTGTACAGTGTCCCAACTTTTTTGGAATTTGGGTTTGTATTACTTTTAGTTAATAAAATACAATAAATAATTTTTGTGTATATATAATGTATTTATATATAATATTTGACAAGAACCAGGTTATGAAAATAATAAAATAATCTCCGATTCTTTGTGCTCACTCTCTTTAGGAGCATTGCTGCCCTTACCCTCATCTCCCTGGCAACGCTTATGAACTTCCCCAACCCTCTGAATGCCATGCAAATCCTCTGGATCAACATCATCATGGATGGGCCGCCAGCCCAGAGGTAATAAATTGATTTAAACAGATTTATCACCGCCATCGGTTAGGACAACAATTTTTTTGTGCAAGAACATCGAACATTGCTCATGTCAGAATAAGAATGAACTTTAATTATTCTTCTAGTTTGGGAGTGGAGCCTGTTGATCGGGACGTGATCAGGAAACCCCCACGGAATGTCCGAGACAGCATCATTACACGGAGTCTGATTGTGAAAATTCTAGTGTCGTCATTCATCATCGTTTGCGGCACTCTGTTTGTGTTCTGGAGAGAGGTAGGCTATATTCATCTGATGAAGGCCTTGCTAAACATCATTTGTGTTCTGCTTTGTTTTTCATTTGTGTTCCATTTCTATTCAAATCAGGGCATTTGGTAAATGACAAAACTATTTGTTAACGCTGTGCCTTGTGTTTGTTAAAGGCATCATGCAATTCTGTTTATTTATTACCTTTGTGTAGTGTTTTTGCTTGTCTATTTGAGAATAAATATGGAGCCTTGGTACACGAGTGCCATTACTTTTTCTAGCCGCTAATTGGTTAGAAACACTTTAAACAAAAGCTGTAAAATGATTAAGTGTTGTTTTTCTCTGGGCACAGTATCATCGAAACAGTTTTGGAAAATGTAGTGCGTAATAAGTACATTAAATCTGATGAAATAATTGTCTCTGAAAGCTACAGGAACAAGGTTAAAAGCTTTTCAAGGAACCACAAAAGCATGTCCTTGATTTTATTTAATTTTATTTTATTTTGTAATTTTTTTCAGCTGCGGGACAACGAGATCACCCCACGGGACACCACCATGACGTTTACCTGTTTTGTGTTCTTCGATATGTTCAACGCCCTCAGTTCCCGATCACAGGTATAAGCAACATAAAAAATAAACAAAATGCACAAGCATATTTCTGGTTTACTTTCTCATGGAATGTATTAAGAATGTGGGGTGAGCAGAATCTTAAACACTGCCACCTGCTGTAGGGATTATGTTGTTTAAAAAGTTGCTGTCTTTGAGGTCTGGATTTTATGCCAGTGAATCATCAGAGGTCTCTCTTCACTGTTTTTGTCATCCTGCAGACACGGATGGTGCACGAGATGGGCTTATGCAGTAACAGGATGTTCTGCTATGCTGTGCTGGGCTCCATCATGGGCCAACTTCTGGTCATATACTTCCCTCCACTACAGAAGGTCTTTCAAACAGAGAGCCTCAGCATTTTAGGTATGCAAACAAAAAATACAGTTTTCATATCACATAGAGTGAGTCCAAAAAATATGTAAAATGCAGAAGAAATCGTTTCTGTGCTATTTCTATTTCTCCAATAAATAAGTAAATACGTGACATTGATCATGCAAACTCCTTGTAAAAACAGTCAGATGGAACATTGTCAAATCATCCTAGAGCTTTTTTGTTCTTTTAGTATTATTTATATACTATTATAGTATTTATTAGTATTTTGAATCAACTTTTTTTTTTTATATTTTCAGTTTTCATTGTAATTTTTATTAGTTAATTTCTATTTATCTTTATTTTTATTTCAGTTTTAAAAATTTGTAGTGCTTCAGTTTAAACTTAATTTATTAGCCAGGGCAACAATTATAATTGCATTTTTTTTTTTTTAAATCTAATATTTATATTTTATTTTATTTCAGCTTTATTTTAATTAACAAGTTTATATAGTTATGGTTTTAGTTATAAAAGAGAACATGATTATCATGTTTTACATTAACTTGTGGATTTGAATGCTGCTATCATTAAAGCAAATAATTGAATACCAAGAGCCAGATTTACTAAACGGCAAATTAGCGTGAGAGTGCAATTCCAAAAATGTGCCGATGGAACTGAAAAGGTCAGCGCGTCTGATCTACTGACGACACACAAATTAAAGATTACAGACGCAGCCAGATCATTTCCATAATGACCAGCGCAATCTACCAAGAGCAGCGCAAATTAGCATCTGGTTTAAGAAAATGTCTGGTAAATAATGGCGCAAATACCAGTAAATTGATTAGCGCAAACCTTAGTAAATCACATTGCATGATTCATTGAAATACTCTCCTTCCATAAATTTGCGTCTGAAAGGGAAACTCCTACAAATGCATATGCAATAAGGTCAGCCGCAAAAATAACCCTGTCCACGGCTTTTCAGCGCTTATTTTTCACTGCGTGTCTTTAGTAAATCCTAACGGTAGTTTATCGGCAAAAGAGGGTTTGCGCTGGTGCAAGCTGTTAGTAAATCTGGCCCCAAATATTAATTCTGAAATTGTTCATTTTCATATTTTACATTTTCACTCAATATGTTCTGCTAATAAAATAATCAAATTCTTAATTCTAAAAAAAATAATTTATTGGCATACCATGTACTTACTATGAACAAAAAATTGTGGACCCACTTTATATTAGATGGCCTTAACTACTATGTATTAACATTTTAATTGATCATTTGATACAATGTACTTTTTGTGTACAGGTTTTTACATTGTACTTACATTTTTAAAATTAGCTGCATGTAATTACATCTGTAATTAATTTCTGTAGTTACATTTATAATTACAATGTTGACACTTCCCTAACACCAAACCCTACCCTTAAACCTACCCACACCACCACACCTGTCCCTAACTTTACCCGTATCCCACCTCAATATCAGCAAAAGTGTTTTGCAATACAATATTAACACAATAAGCACATTGTACTTATTTTTTGATGTAAGTACATAGTAGTTAAGGACACCTAATATAAAGTGGGGCCAAAATTGGTTCTGTGTGTATTTCATTGTTTAAGCACAGGCCCTTATTGTGTTTAGGATGTGTGTGCTTCACGTAACTTATTCACTGATATATGCACCGTCCTCTCCGTGCAGATCTGCTGTTCCTGCTGGGCCTCACATCCTCTGTCTGTGTGGTATCGGAAGTTATAAAGAAATTAGAGCGACTCAGAGGTGGAGAAAAAATGGCAGACACTGAGGATTTCCATGACGTATGACACACATTGTGTCTCGTGCAGGAGATGGTGGGTGGGGCTGGGGCGTGTGGTTGAGAATGCTGCTTGGGCCAGTCTCATGCCGTACAAAACAATCCAGAGTGATCATTCGTGTCCGACCTGTATGTACAGTTCCTTTTTGAGCTGATTGTGGAACAATGAACTGGTCCTGGCTGAATTGTCGCCTCTGACGCGTGCCCTTGCCCATGGAGATGCTTTGGTGTGCTGCTTTATGACTGTACTACTTTCCATAGCATCTGGGTGAACTTTATTTATGAGATACTGTATCTGTCCATACAGTGGCTGTCTTGATTTCATGATTTAAGGGATGTATTATGCTTTTTCTATATTATTATTATTATAAAATTTAATTATTATTAGATTTTGTGTTTTAAATCTTCTTTTGTTTAAACATTTCTGGTTAGAGGTTTGTGGAACAATATGGATAATGCCTTTCTGCATTCCAGATTTCCACATTTATTTTGCGTTGGAAAATACTGTAAACTTTTGTCCTCTTAAATCATGAGCGTTCCAGTGTTTGGTGGAACGGACCACTTAAAATCTCATGTTTTGGGTCACAATGAGACTTAATACGTACGTGATGTGCTAAACCATACATCATTTACTTACAAAATTTTCACATTTTACATTCATTTTATAACTCCGTGCAACAGGCCCTGTTTTGAGTCTGTTGAAGATACAGGATCCCACAATATGATGGCATTACGAGATTACAGGGTCCCAACTTTTGATGACCTTCAAGGTACATGCACTATTAGTTCTATGCTCTTATATTAGACTGATGGTTAATACAACTGGCTTGTACAATTACTTATCAGTTCCTCTGTATTTACATAATTTCAATACTATATTATTACTTTCCTTATGTTAATACACTGGTATCAGGGCCATCTGAAATTTGCCTTTTTCACCTTACTTTGGCTCTTATCTATAGTGTTATTTATTTTCTCACCAGCTTGGTGCTTGGTTAGGTGAATGCATAGTATTTTAAGGTTTAATGATGTAGTTGGTTAAATGGATGCTCATGTTGGGTGTACAGAAATGTTTGACTAAAGTTTGACTGATACTAACCCCCTCCGAAGAAAAACCTCAGTGCAGCCCACCAACATTGACTTGCTCCCATCTGCCTACACTGTATCTTGTTACTGTGGTACAGGTAAAGATGATACACATTCGAGTTTTTACAGTATGTGATCATATCTCTCCTCTGTATTGCAGATTCATGGCCACATTGTGCAATTTATTTTCTGCCCGTTCTGTTTTCTAGCATCGTTCTTGCTTTGAAAACGAACAATGTAATACACTGAAATTAAACCGTATAAACAATTTTAAATGAAGGGCGATAGGTAAAAAGCTTTTTTGTTCTTTTTTTTTTGAGATTGTATTTATTTTATTGTGGTTTGCACAGCTGAAACCAGTAATCTGTTGTGGTCATTTCAGAACACAATTGTACAATAAAAATTTTTACAAATTAAAAAAAATCTGTGTCTGAAGTTGATCACTGACTAATCTGATTATTTATCTATACCTTTTGTAAAAGAATGAAATACACGCACTACATAAATGATTTCAAGTCCATTTTTATGTGTCTGTCACTTTTCAATCATCGTTTCAAAGCAGCTTTACAGAAATTCATGATGTTAGTGTTTATACTACTTTAATGCCCTATTGTCCACATGTTGCAATTTAGAGCTGGACAATAAGATAGTTTACATAGGATATAGACAATCAAGCAGTTGAGATTTACTCTATTGTCTAATATCGTTTTATGTGAGTGTACTGGATGTACGGGGATATTGCTGAATATACTTCAAGTAGTTTTAAGTTAATACATTGTGGTTGTGTAGAAATCTATAAAGTTATTGGCACAAGATTAAAATGGAAAAATTATGTAATACTTAATTAAAAAGTTTCATGTTTGTAAATATGTTCCTTAAAATACTCTGGTAAATAGAATGAATTTGCAATATAACACAATCATTATTGAAAAACCCAAGACCTGCTTGATACCAATGTCTAGCAGCTAAATACAAATACCTTAAAATCAAGTAATTATAATTTAAATCAAGCAAAGTCATGCAGACAACAATACAGGATATCAAAAACAGGGTTGTGCATGACCTGATTCTGATATCATACATGCTATCATTTTAACATTCATTCTGGTCCAATGCCTTGCACTATTTCCATTGTAAGTGCATTACTACAAACTAATGATTTTTTGTTTGTTTTTACAAGCCTTAAGGTCTACTCGAAGCATCTCCTCTCATATTTCTTGGAGGGATTATCAGCATTCCGAGCTTTAGCCTTGTGTCTGGTACGGATGGTGTAGGAACATTCAAACATCATCTTCTGACCCTTGGCCTTACTCGTCTTCTCATTGAGATCAGCATCTTCATTGTCATCAATATCTTCATCCATCAGATGTTCAAAGCAGCCGCTCAGATCATCTATAGGCTGATTCTGGCCTTTGTAGACACTCTGTGTTTTCCCAGCACCTCTGTGCTCGAGCCCAGTTTTCATTTTCTTCATGAAGTCTTCACCCACTAAGCTCACAATTGCATCCTTCAGCTGTTTGAAGAGCTGCTCAGCGCTTGAGCCTCTCATCAGCAGAGATTCCAGAGTGATGCCTCTCCTGAGCTCTCCAACAACCTGGTGCACCAGTGTTCCACGGTACAAACTAAACACAACACGAGAACACACTTAGTATTCATGTGCAACAACACTAGTTTTCTAAGATGTGAATAATCATATACATATGTATTATAAGTTATATTTTGGGTCTTGTCATCGCATAGGGCAGTGTAGAGATCAGACAGGAAAGAGAGGAGAGAGAGGAATGGGATCGGCAATCAGGAAACAGCTTTGTAACAGTGGAGATCAGAAGTATAAATATTGAGGGTACGCACGATGTCACCGTCGGCCAGTTACGGCCGCTGAGTGGCAAAAAGACTGAGAGTCTTGGCCCCCCCTTGGACATCCCTGTGCCCCCCTCCAAAGTGAGGGAGACGGACTTGATAATAGCATGCAATTTTTTCACTCAAACCACTGCTGCCTTCTGCTTCTGCTGCTGATTGCTTTTAGAGGGAAAAGCTGCTCATAACTGCTGGTCTAGGATCTGTTTTCTTCATAATAATAGCATATTAATAGTGAAAAAGAGTTGGCAAAAAATCCATTGGGTATCTGTATTTGCGCTCGTCAAATGATTACATTTCTAACGCATTTTCGCTTCGGTGAGTAATGTAGCCAATCACAGACATGTTTGTTGGTTTCTCATATAAAAAATTAGTAGGCCTATAATATATTCAGAATTTGAATAAAACTTTTGTTTTCCATGCTTGACAAGCGGCCACATACACACTTGAAATACATAGGCCCATCTGCATATAAATGAGGGATTCACTCTCGAAATTGTGATGTTATTATTTATGTATTTATGTATCAAAATCAGGCTTATATAAATGTCAGGAAAACCCGATTCCTGGCTGCATGTCAATATCCAATATCACTAGATCTTTGGTAAGTTGTAAGGAGTGCTATATCAAGTCCAATCTTTAGTTTAAACTGATAACTGTTTGTTTTACTCGCATTTTCCCCTATTAACTCCAGTCATGCAGCAGCTCTTCTGCCACTCAGTCTCGGCTTAGGGGGCGTGTTCCGGCAGGAAAGTGATGTCAATGCATACCCTCTATTTTCAAAAAAGGATGGTTTATGGGTAATAAAGGATGTTGTACCGTGCACACTCTGGTTCAGATAGCGGATCCGATAGTAAACGATTGAGATTGAGACTCCACTTCAGGCACGACTGCCACTGGCTGTATAGATGAGCTGCTTCATCCTCCAAATAGATCCTTCTTCGACCAGTTTGTAGTTTTTTAAGTTTCAACAGCATGTCTAAACCCCCAAACCAAAAAAAACAAACATGTATTGACACTCTTTTTTCCAAAATGATATGCTTAACACACATTTCGGAAAAACCTCAGCAATGTTTCGCCATTTTGCCCATGCCATTGAGGTAATCACATAGAAAATATGGACGTAGTGTCTGTGACGTCAACCCGTAGGTTTCTCAAGAGCATTTTTGAAACTTAAAGACAGCCGTCGCAATCTTGGCAGCGTTACCACGCGTTACTCCCAGATTACTGAAAATGGGCAAAGAGGTGGGGCGTAGATGGAGCTGAGGTGCCTGGCTGCTGAAACCACGCCCGCTTGCATCGACCATAGTGGCAATCCACCTGTCACTCAAGTGCCCACGCCCTAATTATGCAGAACTTTAAGGCTTAATATAATTTAAACGGATGATAAAAATTCACCCCCCTCACAGTTGTGATGATGGGCAAAATTAGCTGTATAGACCAAAACCACTTTTTGTACCAGGCTGTAAACATATTTTTTCAGCTGTAAAGTTGGGTATTTTAACATGAGGGGAGATACAGATTTAACTCCCTTTTGGAGCCTGTCTCTAGCGGCCAGTCGATGAATTGCAGACTAAGTCACTTCCATGTTGGCTTCAAGAGAGACCGCGGGAGGTTGCTGCTTGGGTAATCATTACACCGTATCACGCCATATTTTGCGTGACAATGGTGGTGTACCTGAGATGGCTTTATTAATTTATTGCATGTTATAAAAACATGCTCCTAACAAGATGATGATGTATGATAATGTCAGTACCTCTTTCTGTTTTAGGCGTACTGCTGAACTTTCCATAGACCATTCCCACTAGCAGCCCCCAAAGATGCACTTGGCACGGCTGAGGTTGTGCGTTTACAAGCCAGTAACGTGTCACAAACATTTGCAGCTGTAGAACTCTTGGGATTCCTTTTAACATCGTGGACGACACGCCCAAAGTTTCAAGGAGCACCTGAAGTCGCACGCCATGTGGTTCCTAGAATCATTAGAAAGTCAAACATTGTAAAACAAACAGTTTCATTTCACTTCAAAACAGTGCTAAGACATCTTCATTTACCTTCCATAATGTTTCCAGTTGAAGTTCTTCCATCACCCTGGTCTGTATGGCTTCAACCTTCTGATTGCTTAGTGTTAATTGTTGTCTGCTGTATTCCTCTACATAGCGTTTGCTTGTGCCAGTGAATATTTTAACGGCTAATGCTTGTTTATCTGCCGTCTGCTGTTCTCCCAACAACAGTAACCCGTAAATCACCTGGCGTATGGGACGAGAGGTTTCACTGCTACAAGGGAGTTGGAAATTTTCAACCTGGGGTGTCAAGGAAACCCTTTGGTGTACCAGTGTGTCGATAATAGAGGAGCTCATCCTCCCCTCAAGAAGAGGCTTCAAGATCCATTTAGGTAGAACTTGCAGAGGACCTGTCAAAGCTGTCTGTGGAATCACTTTCGAGTGGAAGAACTGGGCAAGAGAGCCAGGGATGAGCTTGTACTCTTTGATGCCCTTCAAAAGCTCTTCTTGAACAATGGCTTTTTCTTTGTTGTCTGTAAATTTCAGCAAAGCACTTGCAGCTTCTTTTGGCCCTGGAAACTGGGATAACCAATTAAGCAACCCATCAATAAGAGCATTTTCCATGCCAGTTACCGAGTATTTCTTCCAATTCGGGTAATTGATATTCTGCAACTTCACATAATCGTTGCCTAAGATGGAAGCGAAGACTGGGAGAAGTTCAGCGTTCATTTTGAAAGATGCGCAGAATTTTCCCACTGTGAAGTGTTTGGCTTGGATGATTTTTTGGTTTGTCCGTTTGTCCACTCTCACGTTTTTCCACTGGAAATGTGTGAGTGGCAGTAATCCCCTTCTGAGGTTGAATATATAGAAGTCACTGTCGTTGGACAAAACTGGACAATCCCACTCTTTAGCCAAGGCAGCAATTTCCCAATCAGCCTCTTCAAGACACTGAACCATTGGTACCTTGAGCTTACGAAGGAGCTGTCTGAACACATTTTTAACTAGCGTAGGAAGGACTGACGCTCTCTTCCCCATAGACAGAGCATAGGCCGCATTTATTTTCTGCTGTTTTCGTTTCATGAGCGTGTCAAATTTCTTGTTGGTGTGGTCAGCCCCGCCATCAAGTACAACGTAAGGGTGAATGTCACAAGCTGCGAGGTTCTCAAAGAACTGTATGATTATCCCCTCAAAAGCATCATAGTCTCCTCCATGCATCTGATCCAAATGGCAGTCAAAGTACAGCGAATAATATAAGTTACATCCATCGATTATTAGGCGAGTGTCTCTACAAGCCCAGCTCCTTAAATAATTTCTGTTGCTGCTTTCAATGTAGCTCTTCAGTCCTTGGACTCCCATGTTGATAAATGGTTGTCACCAACTTTCAGCAATATTTTGGTTTTTACTTGCTGTGAAAACATAATTTTTTAATTATTGAAACTGTAATTGGTATATAAATTAATAAATTAATGATTATAGTTTATAGAACGTATAAAAGGTTGATTGGGAAAAAAAAATTCACCATTGAGATGACTGGGAAAAAGTGTCACAATCAAGCTAAATTCACCCCTATTTAATATCAACGTATTAAAAAAAAAAATTGCTTACTACATAATTTGCATTATATAAAATGTTATTTCGTAATTTTAACTCTGTTCCTTTAACCGTAACAATAATGATATGCAAAATATTTACAGTTCACAGGCAGAGCGTTTTTCTTGATTTGGTCAGAATATAATTATACAATTCGAAAGTATATATGTTAAAGTAGAAATAACCTTAAAGTAATTAAACAGAACTTACCGAATGTTGAGAGATAGGTGTGTGTGAGGCGTCTGTGCGCTTCTTGTAGCCTATCCGAACCCTTTGTAGATCTTATTATATAAAGCCGATAGGAAAACGAAACTTAACCGTATGACGTTAGGAAACACAAAACGAAACTTGTCAGCAGCAGCATCATAACCACGAGACTGTCATGGATACCTCTAACATGTAAACATAGGCTATATATAGCCTACAACATTAATAATTCTATCAAACAAATCAGTTAAGATTAGTTAATCGCTGTTGTGGTACAAAAACAGTCGCGAGTCGTTTTTTTAAATAGTCCTAAACGTTTTGTATTTTATATAGCCTATGTATAGTAACAAAATATACAAACATAGATTATCTATCCGTCTGTCTGTCTGTCTGTCTATCTATCTATCTATCTATCTATTGTATAACACTTCTATTTCAATTGAAGGGATTTTGATTACTGATGACAAATTCAATAACCATTTTGTTCGTATCTTATGAACAGAAAATCTATTCCAGCATCATCTTTCAAGTGGATGGCGTTATACAATATTAATTGGAGAGTGGTCTGGTCTCTTCCTCACAAATATTTGTTAACAAACAAGATAAAAGAAGTTACATTTAAAATATTACATAGATGTTACCCCTGTAATAGTGTACTCAGTAATTATATCCAAAACATAGAAGATAAATGCACTTTTGTGAATGTGTTTGTGTTAAAGCTTTGTAGGCTACCTATCTCTCAGGAAAAAAAAAAAAAATATGTATTAACACCTTTAGTATTATTTTTCTTGATCATAATCCAAATTCTCATATTCAGTACATTGTTAATCATAAAATTATGATTCTCTGGAAATGTTTCATTCACAAATGCAAATGTTTGGGTAAGATCCCGTCTATTTTTCTATAGACTATAATTCCTATGTTTTGTCTTTGATGGGCATAAAAAAATAAAAAAATCTTTTCAAGATTGCTTTCAATGTTTAACCTTGTATAATTTGTTTTTCTTCCCTCTGGTACTCTATTTTGTTTGCATATTTTTTGTGATCTATGTCTTGTTTTTTTATTGTTCCTGTTATGTACTTGTTACATTTTCATTTTTGGCATAAAAAAGTCTGACTGTCTGTCTGTCTGGTTTATTGTCTTGAAATCAGAATTCATTTCTATGGCATGAATCACCAGGCTACGTGTTTTGCAGTTACATCCCTGATCTAAGAGATATGACAGGCTGTAGCTTGTTTTGTTTTTGAGAGATGTGAAGTGACAAATAAATGCATTACTCTCCAAATTCATTTTCAATTCATTTATTTATTGATTTATTTTGCCAGCTCTTCAAGAACAGGCAGGTTTCATCATTTTCTTACAAGGCATAAAACAACGTTAGCACATTTGGATAAGTGGGAAAGTTAGTGAACTGTGACTTTGACTTGGGTCCAGAGCAAGCAAACTGTGATGTTTAAATGTTAAAAGAACATATAAAATCAACAGGTTATGTGGCTGCAGTTCTCTGCGTTTATTATCAATGTTGAAAATGAAAATGACTGTCTCATGTAGCCTCATATGTTTTTCTTCTTTTAGGCAGTTTGAGGCAGTTTATGCAAAGCTTGTAAAAAGAGCATGCATTTTGAATGACAAATATGTTTGTCTATAAATGAAACACGACACGGATGCGATTTGGTTCAGTGAGAAGGCTGTGATACACTGATCAGGTAAGAATATATGTGAAGCTTATGGAATGTGTAGCCTACATGATTTATTTTGTTGTTGAGTGATTTAGTGATATTATTACTTGTATAAAAAAAAAATGTATAAAACTTGTAAGAATTTTAGAAAATAACTATGACGTAGAAATCGCAACATGATTCTTTAGTATTACATTAGATATTATGATTGTACCCACTGAGAGAACAAGAACTTTTATAATGAAGAATTTTGAAGTAGGATATTCATTAGTTCTTTCTCATTCTTGAAAGTGCTTTTTCATCTTCATGAATCTTGCATAACTAAGAGTAAAGGACAATAATATAATAACATAAATAATGATACAATTGCATGATTTAAATGTTAAAAATTTTGTGATGTCAAGTTATTTGTCTGCTTAAAATGATCAGTGACTCTTGTAGTGCTTTGTGGGTCAAGTGTTGACATCTGTGTGAGTTAATGTGTTTTTTGGTCTCATGCGTTCATGTGATGTTGAGTCGACTGTCCATGCACTTTGTACATTTCGTTAGATTAACCACATCATTTAAAGCAATGTAAAAGTTACAGTTGTCACAGTTATGGCATATTTAAAGTTGATAGTTTAAGTAGGCTATAGTAAATGCAGAAGAACTAAGAACACCTTATTTTTTTACACTGAAGCAAAGATTTTTTTTTCACTGATTATATCTTCATCACGGCACCTGTTAGTTTGTGGGATATATTGGGCAGCAAGTAAACATTTTGTCCTCAAAGTTGATGTGTTAGAAAAATTGGCAAGTGTAAGGATTTGAGAGAGTTTGACAAGGGCCAAATTGTGATTGCTAGAAGACTGGGTCAGAGCATCTCCAAAACTGCAGCTCTTGTGGGGTGTTCCCTGTCTGCAGTGGTCAGTATCTATCAAAAGTAGTCCAAGGAAGGAACAGTGGTGAACTGGCGACAGGGTCATGGGCGGCCAAGGCTCATTAATGCACGTGGGGAGCGAAGTCTATGCCTCGACGGGTCAGGGCTGTTTTGGCAGCAAAAGGGGGGACCAACTCAATATTAGGAAGGTGGTGTTATGGCTGATCGGTGTATATTCTGTGTATTGATTTACAAAGTTACAAAGCAAGCCGTGTAAATTATATTGCAAAATCATAATAATGAGACATGGGTCACATGGCCTTTTTCAGATCATTGACTAAAATCAGGGCAGAAGTCATGCTGACTATTCTTCTGATCATGGCTATGTTTGGCAAAGGTAAGCAATGTGTCATTAGTTCTTTCTCAATAGATCCATTCTTCATATTTTGCTGTTTTATTCTCTTGAAGCCTAATAAAAAGCATGTTCATTTGATATGTTCCTGATATTAATAACTCTTGATTTGACAGGCCAGTCATGGGACAGTCTTGGGCAAGACTTCATCACAGCTTTCCCAGAGAACATAGCCTTCTACTATCCAGTAAATCCAGTGAATACTCTCATAATCACCGCTCTCAATAATGACACTGTGGTGACAGTCTCCATCTTAAACGAATGGACATACCAGGGCAAACTGCCAACAGGAAAGCCTGTAACTGTGTACCTGCCACTAAGCATTGAGGAATACCATTTCGGTCAAACTCTTAAGACCGTCAAAATCAACAGCACATACAACATCGCGGTGCAGTCGGTCAGTCAGCAAGGAGATAGTGTACAAACTAATGTCGTTCAGCCACTGAAAAATCTTGGTACGTTTTATTTCATCCCCTCGCTGAATTACAGCAAGATGATTAATACTTTGTATCAGTTGGAAAGAAATAGCATCAAGAGATACAGCTCCTTCAGACTGGTTATTATCAATGGAGTAGGTATGAGTAATTATATCGAAATTGTAAAAATGGCTAAAATCATTCCATACATTCTTGATCCGTACGCCGTTCTTCAGCTCAAAACCGATGGGACAGAAATTTCAGTTCAATCTGACTATAAAGTAGCTGTGATGCTGACCCATCCATGTGTAGAGATGGCAGAATGCAGATGCAACATGGTGGTAAACCAACTTTATCCCGGCACTCAGTTGAATAGTAGATTCGCTGTACCGTCAATACTGAACACAAGCAACGTTTGGCTACATCTGACGTCCTCAACGAATATCAGTGCCAGTGGCGGAGATCTAGAATCGGGTACTTTGGAAGCCTATTCCTCTCAACTCCTGTCTCTCCCATCTTTGCAGTCAGGATCTCAGTTCATCAGCACATCTTATCCTGCTTCCCTCAGGCTTGTCGGTCCAGGCTTTATCATTGAGCCGATCCCAGAATCCAGGTTCTCTGCGTGCTACCTAGTGTTGGCTGTCAGCTCGAGAGATGCCACGGCCTTAGTGATAGCAGAAACGGAATACAGGAATAGTGTGTATATAGATGATGATTTGCTTTCATCCTCTGAATGGAGATCCATCGGCAATTCAAAGTACTCATCGGTATTAGTGCCTCTTGACGACACACACGTCATTTGGCATCCGTCCACAAAGATTGCCGTGTACGTGTTTGAGACAAGGACAAATGTGTATGGAGGCCCAGCTATATCTTTAAGCGCAAAACCAGGTAAGAAACCTGTCTATTTTTTAGGCTACACTTATTGTTCTTTTTGTATTGCACAGTCTATTCTTCTAACATCAACACAAAGTATGAAATGCTTTAAAATTTAAAGAGAAAATTCATTCAAAAATGAAAATTCTGTCATTATTTACTTTCCCTCATGTCGAAAGTCCATATTTGTTGTCGTGGACCCCATTGACTTTCATTGTAAGGACTAAAACAGTTCTTCAAAATATATATTTTTGTTGTGCTCCACAGAAGAAAATTATGGAAGCTTGTTTCCACCACAGAATAAAACATTTAAAAAGATAATTGCGGCCTTTTTATCCCACAATTGCAAGATTCTAAGAAAAAATGTCAGAATTGCGAGTTATAAAGTCAGAATTGCAAGATATAAATTCGCAATTGCGAGTTTATATCATGCAATTCTGACTTTATAACTCGCAATTGCGACTTTATATCACGCCATTGTGAGATAAAAAGTCGCAATTGCCTTTTTTATTTTTTATTCTGTGGCGGAAACAAGCTTCCATAGAATCTGCCATAGTTAACACTTTCCTAAATGCATAGTGTGTTTTGCTCACTCAGGAATTATAGGAAAAATATGATGTTATTTAAATCTGGTGAGGTGAAATCACAGAAATGATACAAATTTTTGAACAAAGTATTTGAAACCAACTAACTAAAGAAAACATGTTTGTGTCATTGGATTTTTGTCTTTAAACCTTTTAGTTACTGAGTGTGACAACTAGCCAATGCACTGCTTGTGTACTTTCATACATGAGTGTGGTGTTTGTGTGCATTTAGACCCGTTTGGCTGTGCATTGATCCCTTATAAGTTCGACATCATCTCTACACCCCAAACCTGGCCTGAATCCCATCAAAACTGTATGCAGATAAGTGACGAGCTTTTCAGCCCAAGCAATAAAGAGGCTCAAATGGAGATGGACAAGATTCTGAACAGTGAAGGTTTGAATGAGAGGCTCTGGATCGGACTGCGCCGTAATCTGCTCACATTAGAGTGGTATCGGCAGAAGGGTAAGGACGTACACAATTTGACATACACAGAGTGGGGAGCCGGGGAGCCACGTGTTGCTGCAGAGGGCATGTGCGCTTCAGCATTCCCAAATTCAAGAATGGATTTCCAATGGAGAAGTGTGCCCTGCTGTGCTCAGTTGAAGTCTATCTGCTACTCGCGTTCTCATTACTTTCCTCTGTATTTCCCCGTATCAAATGAGACCTCAAAAGAGAAAGATAGTGATTCTAATATTGATGATAAAAATAATGAAAATAAAGTAAAGTAAAAACTGTCCAGATATTTTAGGGGGGAGACAGTGACATCTGAGGATAAGATTTTTGTTTCTTTATATTTTACCATTCATGGCTGGATACAGCAACATATTATATATATTTTGAAAATACAAACCTAGTTAAACTTCCAAAATAGCTCTGGTTTATGATAGTAAATATAACAGACTAAAGATGTTAGATGACATAGTTGCAAGAAAAAGTATGTGAACCGCTTGCAGAATCTGTGAAAATGTGAATAATTTGAACAAAATAAGAGAGATCATACAAAAAAGTTATTTTTTATTTAGTGCTGTCCTGAATAAGACATCAAAAATAGCTGAATTTATTAAAAGTTTATGAACCATTGATTCTCAATACTGTGTGTCGTTTCCTGGATGATCCACGGCTGTTTTTTTGTTTTGTGATGGTTGTTCTCGATTCCCTTGTTTGTCCTGAGCAGTTAAACTACCCAATGTTCTTCAGAAAAATCCTCCAGGTCCTGCAAATTCTTCAGTTTTCCAGCATCTTCCACATATTTAAACCCTCTCCAGCAGTGACTGTATGATTTTGAGATCCATCTTTTCACACTGAGGACAATTGAGGGACTCAAACACAACGATTAAAAAAGGTTCAAACATTCACTGATGATCCAGAAGGAAACACAATGCATTAAGAGCTGGGGGTGAAAACGTTTTGAATTTGAAGATCAAGGTAAAAAAATTCTTAAACAAAATAAGAAAAATTTTGACCTCTTCATCCTGTTCAAAAGTTTTCACCCCTAGGCTCTTAATGCATTGTGTTTCCTTCTGGAGCATCAGTGACTGTTTCAACCTTTTTAATAGTTATGTTTGAGTCCCTCAATTGTCCTCAGTGTGAAAAGATGGATCTCAAAATCATACAGTCACACACACTTCAAATACGCAGAAGATGCTGGAAAACTGAAGAATTTTCGAGACCTGGAGAATTTTTCTGAAGAACATTGGGCAGTTTAACTGCTCAGGACAAACAAGGAACTCGTGAACAACCATCACAAAACAAAAAAAACTGCTGTGGATCATCCAGGTAACGACACACAGTATTGAGAATCAATGGTTCATAAACTTTTGAACGGGGTCATTTTAATAAATTCAGCAATTTCTTTTGTCTTTTGGACTATATGTAAAAAAAAAAATTATGTAAAATATCTTACTCAGGACAGTACTAAATAAAAAATAGCATGCATTTGTTATGATCTCTTATTTTGTTAAAATTATTCACATTTTCACAGATTCTGCAAGTGGTTCACATACTTTTTCTTACAACTGTAGGTAGACATGAAGTCACAAATACCTCCAGGAAGTTCGCATTTCCTTTATAACCATGAATATTGTTTGTATCCTAGATCTTATACACAATGTTCAGACTGTTTATAGGAGCATGGATTTATAGTTATCAGCACTTTGTATTTCCAATTTAAAGATGTATACTTTTAAAAAAGACATTCATAAACCGATTTCAAGGTACAAAATTGGCATAAAACATTTGTGATGATCTTTTCTTCCCTATTGTAATGTATATCTGAGTGAAATGGCTCCTCTAATAAGAAAACAATTTTTGTTTGACTTGATTTTGTCCGTCGGGAATTGATTGGATGGTTGTGGTTTGCTATTGGCTGATCTCATGTGAGTGACAGGTTGTCCCGCCCTCGTGTCAGTAAACATCATCAGAGAAGAGATGTTGCTGCAAGAGGGAGGGGAAGTTATTTTGATTTGTTGAGGGTACATGAATTTGATGTGTGCACGGATAAGTCATTTGTAATAAATACTGCAATATTCCATATAAAAACAAGAATTGTACATTTTGATTTCATGGTGACATTGCATCATAATGTTTATATACATGTGTATGTCATATTTGTATTCATGTTGAGGAAGTAGTGGTAGTATTCGAATAAACAAGCATTCAGACCTCAAACCTCTATAGTGCATGCATCATTTAGCCTTGAATGGCAGTGAGTGACTGTGTGATGAGTGTGCTGTAAAAATATACAGCAGGTGCTATATGACAAATAGCCATATGTCAACAGCTCATTATGCACACTTATGTGGAGACACTAAACGTGTTTTGAATGCAAAATATGCCTGTGTTGCTGGAAAAACACACAAATGAAGATTATTTTGCTCAGAGAGAGGAAGACCTGTGGCCTTGAAGCATCAGGTAAGTCTTGTTGATAATGTTAGATATTGTTAGATATGAATACTGTACTAAATGGGCATGATTATGAACTTTCTGTATGTATTGCAATCATACATTTAAGAACTGTTTGAATCAATATGTTTTAATGGGTTATGTTTATAACTTCAATCCATTATAGCACTCAAAGTTTTTCATAATGTAACATCTACATTACAGGGTTTTATTCAGTATAAATTCAATATAAGTCAAATATAGTATTTAATATGACTGATTCAACCTGAACTTTAAGGTAGAAATACTTCCTTTAGTACTATTTTTAACAGTCAGCCGCACAGCTTCACTTTCTACAGTGCTCGTCTTTCTATTTGAATCACATAATGTATTTCATTTTACATTTCACATATCAATTAACTCTCATCATTATTATTCCTCTTCATTGTCAGATTTGTTCCATCTAGGCCGATATAACACCAGTAGCTGCTCAAATCAACCGAGAACTACGAAGTGACAGTGATGCTGCTTCCTCTTCTCTTCATGTCACTGGTTTGCCAGGGTAAATCATCTCTCACATTTTCACACATTTATGTTCAATGTTGATCTTTGACAGGAATCACAAATGCTATAAAATTCACTGGTTGTATTGTATTTTTACTGCAATATACCACATGTAAAGGATAGTACACTCTTAAAAATAAAGGTTGCAGAAGGGGGTTATGTAGTGATGCCATAGAAAAAAACATTTTGGCTTCCCCAAAGAACTTTTGGTAACACTCTAGAATAATGGTCTGTCATTAATAGGTAACTATGCAGGAAGTAATGCAGGACAAATGAGTAGTACTACATTAACACTTAAAAATACAATACAATTGGTGGAATCAAGACCAACAATACAAGACCTGCATGGTTACCTGATAATGACGGACCATAATTCTAAAGTGTTACCGATCTTTTCAGTGAACAGTTCTTAAAAGAACAATTTTTATCTTAGTGTGAAGAACATTTTAATAATCTAAAAAAACTTTTGTGCAATGGAAAGGCTCTATGGTTGTTAATGGATCCAATGCCAATGTAGAACCTTTATTTTTAAGAGTGTGTAATTAAACGGCCATTAATAAGATAGCCAGGTCAGGAGTTTATTTTGCTATTAAACCATCTGACTGTACATTCTTCTTCTTATAATACAGCTGCTTAACAAATAAGGAAAAGAAATGGCCATAAAATATTGATTTGAATTGAAATGATTTTATTATGTGAGAAGTAAAAGAGTGCAGAGTGATAAGACGGATATGTAACTCTAAAATTGTAGGAAATCGTATAGGCTGAATTGTGGGAATGTTATATCAGTACATCTATAGTCTGTACAAAAACAATGACCTCTAAACTGACGGTTTCACAGGGCTGTCGGTGAAGAGCTATGGAAAAGACTTCATTACGGCATTCCCTGAGAACGTTGCCTACTACCATCCACGAGAGTCTAACATGCTCCAAATTAATTCTTTCTACGATGGCACAGACGTCACAATCACCACCAAACACAGAAGCGTATATACAGGAACGCTACAATCTGGGCAGACTAAAGTTGTACATTTTTCCAAGTACGTCAAGCAATATCAGTTCACACGCTCCTTTTATTCTGTCAGAGTCACTAGCAACAATTTGATCACGGTGCTTTGGATCAGTCAGCGAGGGGACAGCGTGCAGTCTAATTACGTTCAACCTGTAAAGAATCTCGGAAAGCTGTATTCAGTCCCTTTTCTCAATTACAGTAAGATGATGGCGTCCTTGTATGGTATGGCAGAACTGTTAGTATTGGACAACTGGAGATGCATCATTATCAATGCTGAGAACATCACGAACAACATCATCATCCAAACAGTTAGCACGAATGAAACTGCCTTTAACTTCAATCTCAGCCCTTACAATCTTTTCCAGTTCCAAACCAATGGTTCAGAGATTAAAGTGTACTCTAGTAACACCGTGGCTGTGCTGTTGACCCATCCGTGTGTAAAAACTACCAGGTGTGATTGTAACATGGTGGTGAACCATGTTCTCCCCCAAAATCTCTGGGGTCAGAGTTTTGTTGTGCCGTCAGTGAAGAACCTAAACTCAACTTGGCTGCAAGTGACATCCACAACGGAGGTCTTGCTCAAAGGTCAGAATATAGAAATTCTAATTTCAAATTCTTCAAATCTAAATCCCTTCCCATACCTCGGAAGAGGATCTCAGTTCATCACTGCACCAAATAATGTGTCCATTAGGCTAATCAGTCCAGGTCTTATCTTAGAACTCATGCCAGAAACCATGTTCGGTGCCTGTTACCTGCTGCAGATAAACTCGACAAAAGGTGAGGCCTTTATCATAGCTCAAACAGCCAGTAGGGGTAAAGTGTATATAGACACCGACTTGCTTCCATCTTCTGACTGGACATCCATTGACAGTTCAAACTACTCCTCGATATCAGTGTCGCTTAGTGGCACGCATGTCATTTGGCATCCGACCTCCAGGATCGGAGTGTACATGTTTGAGAGGATGGAGAGTGGAATTCCTTACGGAGGCCCAGCTGTAATTCTAAATGATGATCCAGGTAAAATGATACCTTTTTTATCCAAGAGTGAATGTGATCATGACTTTGATTTATTAAAGCCAACATGAAATGTTGTTTACAACCGTTTTTACTTTTGAAATGTTACATAATTCTAATTATCATCAAATGTTTGAATGACACATGACATGAAACTGGATTCAGCCGCTATATATATATAATGCATCCTTGCTGAATAAAAGTATTTAGTAGTATTTAAAAGTATTCAGCAAGGATGCATTCAATTGATCTAAATTTACAGTAAACATGTTAAAATGTGTTAAATAAATGTTGCTCTTTTGAACTTTCTATTCAATTAAGAATCCTGAAAACAAAATGTATCACAGTTTAGTAAAGTCAAGTCACCTTTATTCATATCGCGCTTTTTACAATAGATTGTTTCAAAGCAGCTTTACAGTGATGATAAGAAAATAATGTACACACAAATATAAAGCAGCACAACTGTTTTCAACAGTGATGATAAGAAAGGTTTCTTGAGCAGCAAATCAGCATATTAGAATGATTTCTGAAGGATCATGTGACACTGAAGACTGGAGTAATGATGCTGAAAATTCCAAGTGGTACTCACTGCAGAGTCAAATAACATTCAGCTCCGTCTCTTTGGAGCTCCAATGGGGTGGAGGGATAGAGTTGTCGGTAGGGTTAGGGTGTGGTTGGATATTCTAGCTCCACCCATTAGGCACAAATTACATACGCTCCTCCTCTCTGGAGTTCTAGTGGGGGGAGCTACATGTACGCTCCACCCATTTGCTTTGCAGTGAGCAGCCTCTCGAAAAATTTTTTTATATTTTTTTAAAGCTTTTGTTATATTTTATATTATATTTAATTATATTTTATGATATATTTAAATAGAAGACAGTTATTTTAAATTGCAATAAATAAATATTACTGTTTTACCGTATTTTAATCAAATAAATATACCCTTGATCAGCATAAGAAAGTGCTTTTAAAAACATTTTTAAAAAAATCTACTGATATTTTAAGAGCTTGACAGTAAAAATCTGTGTCTACTTTCATTGTATAGAAAAAACTAGCTCAGATAATCAAACAAACAAACAAAAAAATGTGTTCCTATTGTTTCCTTATGTTAAATGCATCACACATTTTCCTGTACAATAACATGCACATATGGATAAAGCAACATAAGACCAATATTGAGTTTTAAAGTAATTGACCAATATATCACCCTACTTGAAGTTACATTAAAATATGAATAAAATCAAAATTCACTGAAAATGTCACTGTATGTTTGTATGCTCATAGATCGTGATGGCTGTGTGGCAGATCCTGCACTATTTAAGACCACTACTGATGTCATGACGTGGCCCGAGTCCCATGATTACTGCTCAAATGCAACTTTACAGTTGAGCACACCAACCAGCTTAAAGGCCCAAAATGAGATGATCAACTTTCTGAAAAAAGATGGCGGTCCCGGGTACTTCTGGATCGGGCTGCGGCGCAGTCTGTTCACATTAGAGTGGTACTGGAAGAATGGCAATGACAGCGACTACAACGTGACCTACACGAAATGGGGTATTGGGCATCCAGTGCCACCTAAGAAAGCTTTGTGCGCTTCCGTGTCGCAGGACGGCAACAAGGAGTTCTCCTGGAAGAGTGTGTCCTGTTGCTCTAAGAAGAGGCCCCTCTGCTACAAAAAGGCCTATAACTTCAATGATTTGACCTTTGATGCACTATAATTTTTACATCAATTAAAAGGCCTGTCCTTTTTAACCATATTTTTTCCCTTTTATTTTGAAGTCAATAACTGCAGTAATAAATCAAGTTTAATGATGATTCTGAATAAGACTAATCTAATTTCTTAATTATAGAAAACCTTAAACTATTTTTTTTTCTACATTTAAAATATGTGGATCTTTTGAAAATAAAATAAAACAATGTATTATTGTCTATGATAGTTAATGAAATTGTTTATGGCCTCACTGTTATCGCACAAACTGTATAGCCTCTCAAATTGGACAACTGTAAAAACTGTTGTGATGTAGGGTGATCTAAAGTGAAGGCATCTAAAGTGAAATTAGTTAAGGTGAATACAAGTATATCACATAAAATCACAATGCTCTTGAAAAGGGCCACGCCTTCAAGCCTATTTGGTTGGCTTATTTGATTCTGTTGGCTGACGTCTTTCAGCTCACCATCGCCTCCATGCTGCGACGTCATTTAGGCAAATCTAGGGTTCTTAATCACATAGACAACTATAATAAGCATAATAAGGTAACAGGTAGCATTTTATTGAATCAGACTTTTTTAATGAAGAAAAAAAATAGCCAACAATACATTGTATGGGTCAAAATGATCCATTTATATTAAGTAAAGATCATGTTCCATGTATATATTTTGTAAATTTCCTACCGTAAATATATCAAAAATGTATTATTAGTAGTAATAAGCATTGCTAAAGATTTAATTTGGACAATTTTAAAGGGCGATTTTCTCAATATTTAGATTTTTTTGCACCCAGATTCCAGATTTTCAAATAGTTGTATCTCGGCCAAATATTGTCCTATCCTAACAAGCTTATTTATTCAGATGATGTATAAATCTCAATAAAAAAAAAATTGTTTTGTGGTCCAGGGTCTCACACACACACACACATATATATACATATATATATATATATATATATATATATAGTGGGTGGCCAAAATTATTAGAACACCTGACATCTGAAAATATTGACCTTTTTTGCCTCCAAAACATGATTTGATTTCATAATGTTCATGAAACATGCAGATGTTTGCTCTGACCATCAAATATCAGATGAAGTGAGTCGTACTGTTTTTATCCACTTTTAACTTTAATATTTGGTGTGTCCACCTTTTGCAGCAATGACAGCAGCACATCTCTCTGGCATAGTGTCAATATATTTCCTCTGAGAACTTTAACACTAATGTTATACCATGCCTTCTGCAACTAAAGCCAAAGGCTTTCCTTTGAATGTATCTGTCCAGTTTATTTTCCAACTCGCCCCAAATGTGCTCGATGGGGTTGAGGTCAGTGCTTTGAGGGGGCCAGTCCATCATTTTCAATGTTCCGGCAGATTCCTTCTGTCACGGGTAGTTCCGGCAATAGTTAGAAGAATGTTTCGGCTCATTGTCCTCTTGGAAGATAAATTCAGGCCCAATAAGACGACTCCCAGATGCCAAGTGTTCTAATAATTTTGGCCACCACTTTATATATATATTAGTTCTTTTGGGTATTTGGGTAACTCCTGTTAATTCAATAATTTTCATTAAATTATTTTTTAATTCATAATTTGTGTCTTCCCTTTTATTCTGTTCTACCCCTATGTGACAGTTTTTTTTTTTTGTATTTGTCGTGTAGCTATAATCCAAGTTTACAATCTAATTTGTGTTTTATCTAATGTATATGTTCATCATAGATGTGAATTAACATCACATGAGTGAATTTGTGCCGTACTGTCTTGTTCTTATCAGTAATACCACATTTGGCTGTGTTTATGCAGTAAACAACCGTGGCGAAACGCACTAACAATTGAAAACATGTTTTTAAATGCCTTTGAGCTAATCTGGTGGATGTACAGTATGGTATTTTAGGCATATATGATTTTGAATTGTGAAAGTCATTATGTCAAATGAAGTATACTGAAGACAATAGTGTATGCAAATAAGAAACCCTTTTGAAAGTCAAATCTGTTTGAACTAAAATAAGGGCAAAGAGGTGATTCTTAGAGAGAAGAAGAGTGCTGGCCAAGACATCTGGTAAGAGTTTTTTCTGTAGTTGTGTTTAGGTCAGTAGACCAGGCAACTTGTTTGGATAATTGTTGGAGTATTCACAGAACTACAACGTTTCTGCAAAGAAATACATATTTGCCTTGTATGAAATGCAGAGAAAATATTAAGACATAAAAAAGACAATCGTCATTGTCTTTTACTTGTTCATATTGGATAACATTGGATTGTCTTTAGAGACTTTTTTTGACATTGTATGGATTTTAGAACTTTTTTGTCAACAGTTTAATTGATTCTGTGTTTCATGTAATTAAATACATTCTATTCATCTGTACACATTAATGTGCATTTTACAATAATTTTTTCTCGGTTATTCTTCCTCTGTTTTTGTCTTTTCTTCCAGCAAGTTAAAGCCACAATCATGTTTGTTTTTCTGCTGGTCGCATCAATGTTTTGCCAAGGTAAGGGAAGAACTTTTACTATCTTCTATGACTGTGGTTTGGATAAAAGTGTTTACTACACTGTAAAAAAATAATATTGTTGGTTTAACTTAAAAAAAGTAAGTTGCCTGGTTGCCTTAAAGTTCATTGAAATTAAAAATTTGAGTTGATACAATGAAAGAGATTGGTTTAATGAATAGAAACATATAAATTAATAAATGTAACATTAATTTACTGATGATTTTCTGATCTGGTTTCTCAGGCAGTTTTTGTTGTACTCTTCTATACTGCCTGAAAACGTTTGAGAGCTACTGTTTTTGAAGTTATTTGGAATGCAGTATAGCTCATGTACAATGAAATTTTTTTATTTAAGGTCTTACAGCAGTGGGCTATGGAAACAACTTCATCACTGCCTTTCCAGAGAACCTAGGTTTTTTCTATCCTTCATATCATTGGATGTCTCTAAAAGTCACGGCCCTTCATGACAACACTAAATTCATAATCTTCTACAGTGGCACACAGACTACTGAATTAGTAATCCAGAAGTCAGGGCAGACCATGAATGTGAATTTTCCAGAATCTACTGAGGAATATCAACTAGGCTCTTCAATCAAATCTGTCAGAATTACCAGTGACAAAAACATCACAGTGACTTCTATAAGTAAACGTGCAACAAGCACCCAGATCAATGTTGTCCAGCCCACGGTAAATCTCGGTACAAACTATATGATCCCTCTGCTGGATTACCCGGAGTATCTTACATCCTTCAACCTACCTATGCTTGTCAGTACAAACATGAGATACAGCTCATTCAAGTTACTCATTATCAATGCAGTGGACAGTCAAAACAGCATCACTGTAGTCAAGCAAACATCACAAGGTGTTCAAGAAGAGAAGTTCGATATCGATTCCTACCAGCTGGTCCAGCTTCAGACCAACAGTTCCGTGCTGAGGGTCAAATCTAGCAAAGAAGTAGCTGTAATATTGACCCACCCATGTTTAGAGGCTGAAAGCTGTGACTGTAACATGGTAATGAATCAGATTCTTCCCACAACGTTTCAGGATCAGAGCTTTATCGTACCTTCCATCTTCAAAGTGGCCAAGACCCAGTTACTTTTGACTTCAGAAAACTCAAACTTCCAGCTCTTTCGTGGTGGTAGCAAGTTACAAACTACTTCCTCAGCTCTTCTGCCGTTTCCAAACCTGGAGACATCCGAACTGGTGAATGCTTCAGCCAAAGTGTCCCTCAGACTTGTCAGTCCGGGCCTCATTGTGGAATTGATCCCAAACACCAGGTTTTTTGCTTGCTACCTGCTGCAGTTTAGTGAAATGAATGGCCAGGCTGTGGTGATAGCTGAAACAGACAGCAAAGATGATGTGCGCACACATACAGGTTTGCTTTCAGAATCTAGTTGGACTGCAATTATCGGCACAAACTACTCTTCCATTGTAGTAACTATACCATACCAAACTGCCACAATCTGGCATCCAACCTCAAAGATTGCAGTTTATATGTTGCAATATATGTCTGCGAACATAGTTTTTGGAGGCCCAGCTATACCAATCAGTGAAAAAACAGGTAAAAGACTATCTATCTATCTATCTATCTATCTATCTATCTGTCTGTCTGTCTGTCTGTCTGTCTATCCTTACAAACTTTTTTATAGTTAAAAATACTGTTATTTGATGTTAATTCTACTTTACATTCAAATCTGAATTTCTATTCTGGGTAACACTTTAGAACACTGTTACGTAATTAATGAATAACTACACAGGAACAAATGAGTAATGCACTAACATTCTACTATTTACTAGCAAGAAACTCTGATTTACGAATTAGTAAGTAATAGTACTTAGTTGAATGTGGTAGTTCACTATTGAACTACTAGAACTACTTTATGCAGGTTCATAATTAATGTGAAAAATGCATAATGTATAATTAATACTAAAGTCAAGATCATGGTAGCCCAATAGTAATGACTCAAGTGTTACCAAAGCCATCGGAAGGAATTACTCTCCAAAACCTCACAAACACATACAAAAACAATGTGCAAGTTATCTTTTCACTTTAGAATACTGATCCAAATAATTAGTAAAGGATTTGGTAATACTTGAATCATTAGTGGGTTACCATGTTCTTCACTTTAGAATTAATTACACATTAGGCTATGCATAATTCATGTTAATAATTAACCTGTATAAAGTAGTTGTTTTCACACTTGGTCTTTTTCAGGGGTCTGAGCACGGTTCACGTAAATTTTAGCCCATATGTGAATACTCCAAATGATCACACCTCTTTAAAGCGAACCGAACCGAGTCTGAGTATGTTTCGCTAAAAATATAATTGTGAACACAAATCAGACCGGGTTCACTTATTTTTTCCAGTCATGAATTCCAAAGTAGTTTGGTCATCAGATGCCTTTGTACAAATCGCTGTTCATCATAGCTTCTGCTTCTAGCAGATCTCTACAAATTACTCATTCACAACGTGCACTCGTTTATTAAAATTTCAGCCGCTTCCAAACTGTGTAAGAGCGGTGGCTGCATGCCTTGCCAGTTTAAAATGTTTGATAAATGGTTTTATGAGTGCACACACCTAAAGCAAATGCACAGAAAGCCAGTTGTCACAGGAGTGTACTAAACTAAATTCTCTGTAGCGTCTTATTGTGTCTAAAGTGTCAAAAACACACAAGGTTCACATAAACGGTTTTGTCTTAAGTAAATGTACATCGGGGGGAAAAAGCTTGCATGTGTATCATATTGGATCCGTGCATTACTGTAGTTCTTAAAGTGACAGCAGCCTAATATAAGAATCAGTATAGCCTACGTTTTATTTATACAATGAAAAATGTCTTTTTTATTTGATTATTCCATTTCTTACTTGAATGCTGCTTTTAGGTATACCTACTGTACCTGGAAAATTTAAAGCAGTTTATTTCATTTGCAAATATTTTTTTTTGTATCTGTCCTATTGTTTTTTTCTATGCTGATGTTATCATTGCCTTCTGCAATAAAAAAAACATGATTCAAGGAATACAATTCAAAATAAATGTTATTTACAAAGGTGATATAGTGGAAGAATATGAATGTAGTCTTGCAACAATTTATATTTTTTTGTGCAAAAGATAAACAACTTAGAGTTAAAATCACTGAACAGCATTTGTAGCAATGACATTTTACTAAATAATAATAATAATCTTTACAAACAAATATATTGGTTAGTGAGGCATATACAATGTAAGTGAATGGGATCAAATTTTGAAGGCCATAGAGTCAGCCATCAAAACACTGAACTGAACTAGATCCTAAAAGCAACAGTATGAACACGAAGAGGTCTGAGACCCTAAACTGTAAACTCTAACACTCAAAATAATTAATTGGTGTGAGCAGAGCCAACTCAAATTAAACAAATTAGTTAAAACAAATGAAGTAATACTTTTATAAGTATTTAGAACTTTCTTTTTCTTTTGAGTTCTCAAAACTGACACATTTTGAAGTGATTCTGTTATGTTGTTTTTTTTGTAGAGTTACTATCACAGTGACGAGTAGAGCATGACCTTAGTTTGAGAACAGATATGCTAAATGTTTTATGTTGCTGTCCTCATTCAGCAAGTGCTATGCTATGCTAATGCTACCAAAGCATTGTGTAACCAATTAGCAAGGTGGCATTTTTTTAAATTAGCTACAAACTAGCCAGGTTTCCACTACTAAAAATTTGAGGCAATCAGGCAATTTGCCTAAAATTGTTTTAGTTTTGCCAACTTATTTGGGTTTACAGTGTACTTGAGTGGACCAAAACATGAGTCCTCTTCCGGGGACAGTGTAAATGTAAACAGAACTGGGTCCTTTTTCACTTTCACCTCTTGGTCCACTTGGAGTCTGAGTTCGGTTCTTTTAAAGAGGACTCAAGTGTGAAAACACCCTTAGTAGTCTTCTGGGAATTATGAAAAAAATTGTAGTTAATGATTAGTGAACTACCACATTTGACTAAGCACTATTACCTAATTAATTAATCAGAGTTTCTTTCTAGTTACTAGTTAATAGTGCGTTACTCATTTGTTCCTGTATAGTTATTTATTAATGACGGAGCAGTATTCTAAAGTGTTACTTAATTCTGAATCCTATTTGGTACCTCAATTAAATTTCAGAAATTAAATTATTCAAATTTTTTAAAATAATTCAAAAAATCAATTCTCAATTCAATTCTGAATGGTGCACATCCCTGGCTAAAAGGCATGTAATTGTGAAGGTAAACATGTTCATTTATTTATGCATTCAGATCTTCATGGCTGTATGTTGGCTCCTGGAGCATATTCAGTTGGAGGTGACCCTCTGAGTTGGAGGCACTCGCGTGAATACTGCATAAACAATGGAAATCAGTTTGCCTGTCCTGTAAGCAAAGCAGTCCTGAAGGACATGGCTGGTAACCTGAACAAGGAGGACGGGGATGGCTGGATTGGTCTCCGCCGCAGTCTACTAACTACAGACTGGTACTGGCAGGAGGAGTACGAACCCCCAACTGATGTCAGTTATGTTCACTGGGGTGATGGGCAGCCATTGAACCTTTTGAAGGGCTTATGTACTTCAGTGTCCCTGGACCCTAAAAATGATTTCAAATGGCACAGTGCACGCTGCTGTGATAAAAAGAAGCCTGTCTGCTACAAAAGGCCAGAATACCTCATTCCTTCATAAAATTGTATTATAGAAAAGATTCCTTACGTTTAGTGCTTGTTGGTAATGCTATTCTTCTTTAGGCTCATTGAGTTTATATTTGTTTCACTACCTGCATATCTGAGCTGTATTTTTAAATAAATGTAATTTGTCTATATATTAATTTATTTTAGACACATGAAAAATTAAATAAGGTTAATGACTTTTTGAAATTACGTCAAGCAGTTGCGTTGATACCATTAATGTATGGATCCTGAATTATGTTTTCAACTTAGCTTAGACATCAACTCAAATGGAAGCACGAAGTAGATCCTGGAGTTATGAATGCCACAATAAAATGTATGTAATTAAAATTCTATAAAGCATGACATTTGGTGTCAGTCATAAATTATGCATTATGCTTTCTTTTTTTAAATGTATGCAGTCCTTATTTGTGCCTTATTAAATATTAATTTACCACTTTCTTACAGTATGGTATATCTGCTGATTTTATGCTCAAAATGAAGTATAGTGACTGATGCAATAATGTTACATAGTGTACCTACACCATGCAGTGACCAATCATCCACTTCATATAGGCCTACTGTAGCAAATTACTGTTTCAAAGAAAATCTGTGAATATGTATATCACTGTGTGCATTGTCTCATGCCTGATGTGAACGCTGCAGGATGGCATGAATCAAATGTATCGCTTGATGAGCTTAATAGCTCTAATCTCACCCTGTAGAATGTAGAACCATTAATCAGCCTATTTATGACTTTAATAACTGTAATCATCCCTCACTGGCATTGTTCTGTATGCTTGAAACTAAATCATCTACAGGTATAATTGCTGAAAACTATACGATTTAAAGAAATCTCAATTATTACTTGATTAAATAAAGAAATATGTTTTCATAAAGCACAGCATACTAAATATTTGTCTCTAGAGCCAATTAATGTGAGTGTTGAGCGCTTTTTGTAGGTGCAAATTCTCATTAACCAAGGCTGGATAGATGTGGGTATTTATAATAGAAAATTGAAGGAAACATTTAAAAGCACTCAAGAGAAGATCAAGAGTTTTTCCAGTTTCAGATCAACGGTTCAGTGGACTGTCTTTTTTAGTACCCGAAGGTAAATTTGTTCAGCAATCCATAGTTTTTAAGAATCCATAGAATTAAATGGGCGTGGCCAGGTAGGTAGAGGGTTTTTAAGCAGGCACCCGAAGGGAGGCCGTGAGACATTATATACCAATATTCACTGATGGATCTAAAGATTTAAGGAATGATCATGTAGGAGTAGGAGTGTACATACCAGAGTTTGATGTAACCATATGCAAAAGAATTAATGATTATCTGTATTTACAGCTGAAGTAGTAGCCATAATTTTAGGGTTGCAATGGGTAGAAGAAGAAAGACCTCAAAGAATAATCATCTGTTCTGGCTCTGTTGCAGCACTCTATAGTTTGAATTCAACTGAAACAATAAGAGATGATTTATTTAAAGAAATATCCATGATAATGCTAAGAGAGAATGGGAATTGATATACAGTATTGCTGGGTTCCAGCTCATATTGGAGTGGTGGGTAATGAGAAAGCAGATTTGACTGCAAAGAATGCACTGAAATTAAAAGATGATGAAATAATGAAAGTTCCCTTTGGTAAAGGTGAGGCCAAATCATTGATTAAAACAGCAGTGAGAGAATCATGGCAAAAAAGTGGGACGTAGATAACAAAGGGAGACACTATTATAATATTCAGAAATCAATTAATGTCAAGGCTTTTAAAGGGAAATATAGAAGAGAAGAAGTGATTATATCAAAATTAAGACTTGGGCATACTGGTTTAAAATCAAACATGTTTTTAATGGGAAAAAACATTTAAGATAAATGTGATACCTGTAATGTTCCAGAAAATGTGGAGCATGTCATAATGAGGTGTAAAAAAATATAATTTAGAAAGGAGTATCTTGCAAGATAAGATATATGAGTTGGAACAAGAATGGAGTTTGAAGGGGATTTGGGGGATGAGTGAGGAATGTGGGAATGTAGTAAGGTTCTCCTTACTTTTCTTAAAGATACAGGGTTAGAACACAGAATATAGAGATATAATTTTGTTTTTAAGTACACGAAGCTCTGAAGTTGCACACCCCGGTACAGTAGGTGGCGGCATGCACCTGAACAAGTTGGTTGCGACCCGCCATAAAAATCAGAGAGAGAGGCCGAGAGACGTGTGCTGTTCGAAATCGCCCCCTATACACTCATTCACTATTCCCTACATTACTCCACTAATATAGTCCACTTGAAGGAGTGAATGAAAATAATCAGTTGAAACATAGCAAACTTGCAGCTCCAGAAAATGAAAAGATTTATCTTGAACTCTCATGGAAACTAGTATGTATAAAACACAATTAATAAAAAGGACTGTATAACCTGTATACGCTGTAGCCACATTGGAAAAGCGGTGTGGAAGAGCTGCGGGCGCCATCTTGTGGTCAGACGCGGGAATTAATTCGACGGCGACGCGCGACTCTCACAGTAGGCTACATTCTGGGTATTCTCTAGGCTAGGGCTGAATTCGAAATCGCCCACTATACCCTTAAACAGTGCACTATTTGAGGGGACAGCTATTTGTAGTGGTGCCCGAAACCATAGTGGACATTATTATTGAGTGAACTCATTCTATCCCACATTGCACCGCAATAACGAGTGTACAGCCGATGTACACACAGCGGCTGTCCGAATTCGCTCACTTGTTTTCATTCACTCCTTCAAGTGAACTATATTAGTGAACTAAAGTAGGGAATAGTGATTGAGGGTTTAGGGGGCGATTTCGGATTCAGCCTAGCATTTGAGCGTACATCGGCGTACTCGTTATTGCAGTGAATTGTGGGATTGAATGAGTGCACTCGATAACGTCCGCTGTGGTTTCGGACACCACTACAAATGGCTGTCCCTTCAAATAGTGACCTATTTAAGGGTATAGGGGGCGATTTCGGACACGGCCTGGGTCCGATCTGTTGTGTGGACGCGCATGGTCCGGTAGCACTTCCTTGTTTGGTGCAGACAGGCTGAATCCTATACCCTTAAATAGGGACAACCATTTGTAGTGGTGTCCGAAACCATAGTGGACGTTATTGAGTGCTGTTACGTCACAGGGCGTAAGTTATGTCATTTATTGTTAATTTGTTTTCTTTCATGTGTGTGTGCTTGTGTTTCCCTGCTGCCCAACAGCCTGCTGGGAAAATGAGTTTTTGCTTGGTCTCCCTGCGCAGTGTTCACTGCTCCCTACTCCCTGAGCACGGTTTATCAGGTGAAGTGGACTTCGCTGACAATAATCGCTCATTGGGAACGCCCTGCAACGTCATTAAAGAAAGGCAACGACGGGGTCGCGCAGATTATGATATAACATAATATTGTAATTTACTTTACTTTCACATTTAAAACCATATAATAAGCATACACATTTACAAAACATTGTTTATATAACCTAAACATTGTCTATTAGTTGTATTAGTTTACATATACCTGTATATTTAATTGACTATGAACAGATTTGAAGCTGTCATTCAATATGAAAATACATTTTGATTTGGTTAACTATATATAAATGTATTCTTAATCAATGGTCTTTGTAGCGGTCTCATCCCGTGCGCTTTCTTTCCCACGCGCAGCAGCATAGTAAACATTCCTGAGGTAAATAACCATAACCATTCATAAATACTCTAGTTTGTATAATAGCCTAACTACGAATATTCAAATGCATACATAAACTCCTCCATCGCAGAGCCGTTTAAAAACTGGTTGATGCGACGCGCAATGACAGTTGGGTGATTTTCTTTCTCCACTTCATGTGAAGTGATGTATCGATGTTCCCTTCTTCCCTACGCCGTTCGCAGTGCCCTTCGAACTGAACATGTTCGCTCCCTTTGGATTGGAATCTCACTTAAGATGGCGGAATACCCTGTGCAGTCCACTTACGGTCGAATGGAACGCCTCCTCTCGCAGGAGCCTAACTGATACCACCTGTTCCTCATCAGAGTTTGTGGAGAGGAGCTTGCATTTAAAAAGAGAGAACTGCCTGTGTTTGGTTGTGCACGGACATGGTCTGGTGAGCAGTGCAGATGCAACTATCGTGGTTCTGCATGCTGTTGGTCACGCCCGTGCTTATCTGATCGTGGACATTAATCCGGGGTTTTAGGTTGTGTTGCAGGCTTAGTTGATCTCTGTTCCTCCTGTGTTTGTTTTTGTTTTTATTTTCCTCTCCTCAGCTAGCCAGTCCCTGTGTATGTGCTCGCAGTAAAAAGTTATAGTTGTGATGAACTGGACTGGCTAGCGAGGTGTGTGTTTTGTTTTTCCCTTCTTTTTTCCCCCCTTTGTCTTCATTTGTTTTTTGTTTGTACACATTTCCCAGCCTCGTGTTGCCAGTCAACCTTTATATCCTTGTTACCATATTGATGCTTTGGAAACAAATTAATTCATTTGCATAAGATTTATGTTTGCCGTGGAGTTTTTCTGGTTTGGAGTATATTTTTGAGCGCTTTTCATTCTGTGTAATATGATTTTGGGGACACTTATGTAATTTAGTTTTTCTCTTTATTTTGAATTATGTGTGATTAAGCTGGGATTGTGTTGGGGTTTATAGAAGGTTGGCTGGTTATTGATATCTTTGGAGGGGGAAGTTAACTTTTGTTATATACCGTATTCTTTTTGTGTTGACGCTTTTTTTATGGTCAGGAAAGTGGTCGCCCTTGGTTACACTCAGATTATTAGAATGTTCTTCACACTAAGAAGAAAAATGGTTCTTTGAAGAACTGTTAACCCAAACGTTCTTTCTATTATGGAACCAAAAAATGGTTACAAATAAACAATGGTTGCGAAACCGCCGTTTGGAACCTTTATTTTTAAGAGTGTACCAAGCTGCTGATGATTTCCATGGTGATAGTTTAGCAATCATGTCACGCGCGTGGGTTTGCAAAAGGTAGGCCTACTGAAATAGTTCCCGAATCAGTTTGATTCATTCGGACTGTTCATTCACGCACTGAATCGTTTGTTGCGATTTCTCACACTGTAAACGGGAAAACAAAAACAGCGCTGAATGAGGTCATATTTACTTACAGTATGAAACAATACCCGCAAATGTCTTCTATTGTCCGTGTGTCCGCGATGAAACCGCTCTTTATTGCGCGGTGCAGCTTGTAAGCAACACAAGGTAAAGACAATTTATATTCTTAGCTATATCTATTCTAAAGTATCAGTATCATTAAAAGTATCAACATGGATGAATGTGCGCAAAAAATAAAGAAAAATATAATAGCCAGAATCCATGCTATAATTAATTATATGTAAATGACTTTTCTTTGGGTCATGCTTTGGTTTTATTAGTTAAGCCGTTTGTTCTAAGGTTTTATAGAGTTAATAAATCAAAACTACACTTCCCATGAACATCTGCGGCACTTTACGGCAGAGCTGACGTCACACGCTGTTACATGTGGATAAGCTATTTGTTCTGTAGCATACTTTGAATTTTGTGAACAGTGGCGGTTTACTTGTAGTTAGTTAACTCAGCATTTTTTTTAAAGTGTCGAAGCTAAGCGGCCACAGTTCAGTTATATGGAACGACATAAGCCCGCAATTATTTAGGAAAATAGCTGCAGCCATCTGAACTTGCTAGCCTGTTCGCTAGCAAAGGAAACGAAAGTAAGTTTATTATACTATTTGTTTCCGTGCCACTCTGAATTATGATGCTGTTTTCGTTAACATAAACACGTGATAACTTGCCCCGAGCTGTCATTTATGGAAATCATCCTTGTTCTGAGGACACTGCCAAATATGCTAATTTGTTAATTGTAGTTTGGAAAAATATTTTTTTAATTTTATTTTGCATTTGGGGCATATGGTTAATAATATACTTATGGATATATGTGAGGATTTTTTGGGACACAAACTACATATACACATGAACCACAATGCATTACTAGCATAACTGATATACAGTCATTAATAATGCCCTTTTAATTTCAACAGGTGAAAGCTAAATGTAATGGAGAACTATAGAAAAGCACGCACAGTTGAGCAGCCCTGCTCGTGTCCGTTCCCCGACCTGCCCAGCAACACTCCAGAAGTTCGAGTAAAGGATGGCAGCAAAATCCGCAACTTGATGAGGTTTGCTTTAAGCCGTATGGAGGAGAAAGCACCTTCAACAGATCATCCAGGCACCCGTGAAGGCTCAGAGGTGAGCGTTGGGTCGAGGGAGAATCTATGCCGCCAAATCGTGTTTACAGGTGTGGGTCAGAGCGTGGCTAAAGCCATCACATGCGTGGAGATCATGAAACGCCATGTTCACGGCCTACACCAATATACCAAGCTGGCCTACCGCACAGTTCAGGAGGTCTGGGAGCCCCTGGAGCCTGAGGCCGGGTTGGACAGTCTCACAGTCAGCAGAAATGTACCTAGTGTATGGGTTCTGCTCTCCAGAGACTCACTTGATAGGAACCAGCCGGGTTACCAAGCGCCAGGTTCTTTTGATGCCTTTTGGGCTCAGGCTTTGAAAGATGAAGCGGCAACCCCAAGAGATGAACAGAGAAGGAAGAGGGGAGGAACAGGGGCTGGAAGGGCAGAAGGGGCTGGCAGAGGAAAGGGTCCGCGCAAGCACTTGGGCCGACCTGTAAAAAAAACTACATAAACCTCTAGGTCATGCAAGAGGTGGACAGGAATGAATGAATGTTGAACTTCCTGCCCCAGCCGTAGCTTGGTTTATACTGACAGACACATTTTGATGAGGAATATTCAGTGCCACATCTAATAAGCAGATTTTGGAGAATGTCTCTCGTAAAGTAGTTGTTCAGTCCCTGAACATTTCACCTAAACTAAAAACTCTGTCATTATTTATTCACCCACATGCCATTTAAAATGTATTTGTTGTAAAAAAAAAAATGTGGAACACAAAAGGAGAATTTTTGAAGGGTTTTTCTGCAGCTCTTTCCATACAACAATATTCAGTAGTGATCATGTTTGTCAAGCTCCATAAAAGTGGTTCATATGACTTATGCACTATAATCTAAGTCTTTTAAAGCCATACAGTAGTTTTCAATTAATATTATAATTTGAATCCCTTCTGCACATAAAGCATTCAGAAGACTTTGAATATAACGCAAAAGTTAAAGAATGGACCACTTTTATAATGCATTTTGGAGCTTGACAGATTTGAGGGTGTGTAAATAAATCATGACAATTTTTTATTTTATTATTTTTTTTTTTTAGGTTAACCACTCCTTTAAATACAGAACAGCCTAAAACTAAATTGCCAGATTGAACTATTGTGCCAAAGAGACTAGATTAGGGTATTCTCCTTTTTTATACATCAGCATGTTTTTCCATTAAAATATCTTATTGCGCAAACAACAATTCTTCTGTAGGTTTCTTTAGAGATGATTGATTTTTCAGCATATATGGTATAAATTGTTTAAAAACTAGAAATTTATAGATTGATCCAGATTGACGATCATATATGTTTCAATTTGGAGGAGTTGTTGCTGCTTCAGGAAGCAATTCAAACCATATTGAGGTAAACGTACACCATTAATTTGATCTTTGTATTATGAGTGCAGATTTGGTTAACAGATGAAGTACCAGGCTAAGTTTTTCATATCAGAAGAATGTAAATAGCCTATGTAATCTTTTGCCTCGCCATTATTTTATGCAAAGGAAAGGAAATTGTGTATTTTGAATACCAAATATGTCTGCAGAAAAAACACAAATTTGTGCTTAAAGGGCTCTGACAAACACCAATGTTTTTTTTTTTAATGACACAGCTTATAAAGTCTGAAGGCATCTAGATGTTGTATTTAGAGTTGTTTATATTTATATGTGTGTATATGTGTATATATATATATATATATATATATATAGTTCAAGTTCAAGTGGAAACATGTTATTTTATCAGATTTGGGCATATCAGCAGCAGAGGAGAACTAAAATTAATTTCTAAATGATGTGTCCCCAGCAAAGACTGTTTATTGTAGTAAATTACAAAGAGAGTAAACACTTTTGAGATATAAGGAGTTTTATGTTAAATTTTCTTTTGGAAGTCTTTTTTTTGTTTGTTGTGAAATTCAGAAAAGAGAAGTTCAAATAGTAGAATTGAAAGTTGTGATGTGTGGATACAAACAATGGCCAGTTCTGTGGCAGATAAAAATATAACATGGAAAATATACTGTTTTGAAACTGAATTATTTTGAGTGAATAAAGTGTAGATTCTTATGAAGGTGTTGGTGAATTTCTACATTTGTTATATGAAACTTGTTGATCTTAAGACTCAAACCTTTCCAGCATCGTATGCAAAACCACATGGGAGGATTTTTGAATGTCAAATTTTCTTTTACTGAAAGAACAGAGAATGCATGGCTTATTCTGTTGGAGTAGAGGAAGAGCACTGATCTAGATATAAGGTAGGATATTTTTTCTTTACATTTGAGTCTATAAAAATGCATAAATATTTCTGTTCTTTCAAAAGTGGTCTAGCAGTATAACAATATGTAGACTAATATTTAGCTTCATAAGGGAATCTAATTAAAGCTATGCAGGATGATTTTATAGAAATGCCAACACATGACACATCTGTTTATTTGGATGAATAAAAAAAGCTTTAACAGCCTCCTAGATATTAACTGATATCAAAAGGTTTTGTTTATAGTGTTTAACACACTTTGTGTGACATAAAACCTCAATACATTTGCTGAAAAGTAGACTATTAATGTTGTTTATCATCAGGATTATGTTTCATATATTCTTCTTGATCGATATAAAATGTCTAGTTGACTGTTTATTAATTTAAATTTAATTTTCTTGCTTGTTCAGACAAACCCAAAAGCAGCAAAATTAATTTTTCAAAAATGACTGTTTAAAATGTTATTTATATTATAGTCTAATTATAATAAGTATTTTATACTATAATGTAAAATGTTTCTTGAGCACCAAATCGGCATGATTTCTGAAAAATTGAAGACTGCTGAAAATTGCCATCACATGTATCATTTATATAAAAAAAAATTCAAAAGAGATATTTGAAATTGTAATAATATTTAACTATATAACTTTTTTTACTGTATTTTTTACCAAAACCAAACGTTAAAAAAAACTGCAAATGAGAGACAAAATATATTGAAAGCAGGTATTTTACATAGTAGTCTTGTTTCAGCACTTGTTTGACTAACTGTAACAAGAGCCTCTTCAGTGGAAAAATATGACTTATTGTCGTCTTTTTGTCTGCACTGGATCAACTGAGTGTTCTTACAAATCCACAAAAGAATTAGTCAATTCTTCTTCTGTTTTTTTTGGCTGCTCAGCACACATCAGTGCCTTACCAGCTTCACTAGCCACCCATCGAGGAGCTGCATAGGCAGAATACGCAGTCATGTTGACTGTTCTGTTGACCATTTTAATGTTTAGTCAAGGTAAGTAACTATTTAATGTGATTTACTTGGGATGCACTAATACCATTTCAAGTCAGTAAACATTTTGAACTCCAGGGGGTATTCCAGAAAGCAGGTTGTGTGACATACCTGGGTATGTTTAAGAGTAAGTAAGCGGATAACCTCAACTTTCGGTTCCAAAAACAGAGGTAACTTTCAGGGTGTAATAGCCATAGCAACTCACTCAATGAACATAACCAGAGCTCCAGAGCAGGTTATGTTCCAGGGTTTGTTAGCTTTAGAGGTATTCAGATACGTGTTATATAATAAATATAGTTATATTAATATAACTAAATGTGTTATATAGTTACAGTTATAATATACAATATTATATATTAATTCTAAAGCACTATTATAACAAGGTGATGTTTAAATGTTCATTCAATTCAAATATATTTATTATTTATTTTGTCAACTTGCGTATGGATCTGCATTCAATTAATTAGCATCAAACAAACAATATAATCATTATTCCCAGTGAATAAAGATTACTTATTAAATGAAAAGATTGAAAAAATGATTGCACAACCACCAAATAGGTGGAGATGTGCACTAAGTAGGTTATGTAAAGTAAACCGCCATTAAACAAAAGAAGGAAGTAGAATGGTTTCCATGGTGAATCATTGATTCGTTGCTCTGTTGAGAATGTCTTGTGTGTTAACCGGGAACATACTCTGGGTTGTCTGAACTTACTCCTGGATGCGTTTTTGGAACCAGCATAGCCTACCATGAGTAAGCAAGGTTAGGGTTAATCAACCGGGAGTTTGGGCAATTATAGGCTATATGTGATGGAGAGTTAACCTTGCTTTTTGGAATACCCCCCAGATTGTGATCAAATCCTACTCTTAAAATCAATGTTACAAAAATTACAATTGGCAGTCTTTCTTTTTTGTTCATGTTTAAAACACATTTAAATCTTTGACATTGACAGTGGTCAAATCATGTCAAAGTGCAATCATGTCGTCATTTAAGTGTTCTTAGAGACATGATAATGATGATATTGATACCAAGTACTAGTATTTACCATCCATTATTATTTTATATGAGTACAACAGAGTAGTATTGGTGCATCAGTTGTGATTACCATTGGCTGAAAATAAATTGGATTAAACAGTAAAACAAATGATGATTGATGATAATTGGGCTGTTGAACTTTCACAGGGCTTTCAATGGACAGTCGTGGGACGAGTTTCATTACTGCATTCCCTGAGAATATTGCTGTTTATTATAAAAAGACAATGAATCTACTCAAAATCACCACCCTCCACCCAAACACTACGGTCAATATCACCTATATGGCCAACAGCAACGTCACCACCACTGCAGACATCAGCAATGGGACCATTTTGACAGTGCATTTGACCAAGGAGGTTGAAGAATACCAGTTTGTATCTTCCAATAAGTCTTTTCTAATCACCAGTGATAAAAACATCACAGTTCTTTCCATGAGTGGATGGAAGGGTCGATTCCAGTCTCGTATTGTCCAGCCTGAGCAAAATCTCGGAACGGTATATCAGGTCCCCGCTCTGAATTACACAAAGATATCCTCGTCCATTGGCCCTTTAATGACATCAGAGTTCAGATTTATCCCTTTTAGACTGATGATTATTAATGCTGTGGACAGAGACAACAAGGTCGCCATCAAACAGGTTGACAAAAGTGGTCAGATCCAGGCAAATATAATAACGCTCGGTCCTTACAAGCTTTTCCAGTTTCAGATTAATGAAACGGTGAGAGAAATAAATGCAACGGACAAAGTGGCTGTGCTACTGACCCATCCATGCTTTGACAGCAATAACTGCACATGCAACATGGTGGTGAACCAGCTCAAACCCCCAGTGTTTAACGACGACATTCTAGTCAGGTTCCTCGTGCCCCCAATCTTCAGTGCTAAACAGCTACTTGTGACAACAAATCAATCCTTCAGAGTCTGTCAGGGTTTTTTTTGTGACGGTTATGGTATTTTGGTGCAACAATCTACAGACATCCTGCCGTTACTCCCAAATTTTATAAACAAGTCTTTGCTTATTTCTACCACTGTGCATGTTTCTCTCCAATTAATCAGTCCTGGAATCATTCTAGACCTCATTCCGACAAGCATGTTCTCTGGCTGCTATCTGCTAGATTTTAATTCATCACAGAGTGGGGCTTTGGTGATTGCTTATACATCCAGCACTAATAGTGTGCGAATGAATGATCAGCCTTTACCCTCATACACCAATTGGAGCGTTTTGAATGGCACAGATTATTCTTGGGCTCTGGTGGAGGCACAAGACATAGGCACTATCTGGCATCCTACCTCAAAGATTGGTGTATATATGATAGAGCGCATGGAGTACAACAATATCTATGGGAGCCCCGCAATAGCTATAAATAAGGACCTAGGTAAGTCTGTGTTTAAAGAATTGTGATGTTTAACCATAACAATTATATTCTATACATATTTACTAAGACTGTTTTGGATTAATTAACTTTGTATACTCATTAATATCAATCTAAAGATATTATATATATTATTTTATTTAGATTTACATATATACTTTTTTTTTTAAGTATAAGCATATGTTGCAATTTAAATGGTTAAACAGTAGTACTATTGTATAGTCATTTTAAAAGATTAGCACAAAAGTGTATATATATATATACACTCACCTAAAGGATTATTAGGAACACCTGTTCAATTTCTCATTAATGCAATTATCTAATCAACCAATTACATGGCAGTTGCTTCAATGCATTTAGGGGTGTGGTCCTGGTCAAGACAATCTCCTGAACTCCAAACTGAATGTCAGAATGGGAAAGAAAGGTGATTTAAGCAATTTTGAGCGTGGCATGGTTGTTGGTGCCAGACGGGCCGGTCTGAGTATTTCACAATCTGCTCAGTTACTGGGATTTTCACGCACAACCATTTCTAGAGTTTACAAAGAATGGTGTGAAAAGGGAAAAACATCCAGTATGCGGCAGTCCTGTGGGCGAAAATGCCTTGTTGATGCTAGAGGTCAGAGGAGAATGGGCCGACTGATTCAAGCTGATAGAAGAGCAACTTTGACTGAAATAACCACTCGTTACAACCGAGGTATGCAGCAAAGCATTTGTGAAGCCACAACACGCACAACCTTGAGGCGGATGGGCTACAACAGCAGAAGACCCCACCGAGTACCACTCATCTCCACTACAAATAGGAAAAAGAGGCTACAATTTGCACGAGCTCACCAAAATTGGACAGTTGAAGACTGGAAAAATGTTGCCTGGTCTGATGAGTCTCGATTTCTGTTGAGACATTCAGATGGTAGAGTCAGAATTTGGCGTAAACAGAATGAGAACATGGATCCATCATGCCTTGTTACCACTGTGCAGGCTGCTGGTGGTGGTGTAATGGTGTGGGGGATGTTTTCTTGGCACACTTTAGGCCCCTTAGTGCCAATTGGGCATCGTTTAAATGCCACAGCCTACCTGAGCATTGTTTCTGACCATGTCCATCCCTTTATGACCACCATGTACCCATCCTCTGATGGCTACTTCCAGCAGGATAATGCACCATGTCACAAAGCTCGAATCATTTCAAATTGGTTTCTTGAACATGACAATGAGTTCACTGTACTAAAATGGCCCCCACAGTCACCAGATCTCAACCCAATAGAGCATCTTTGGGATGTGGTGGAACGGGAGCTTCGTGCCCTGGATGTGCATCCCACAAATCTCCATCAACTGCAAGATGCTATCCTATCAATATGGGCCAACATTTCTAAAGAATGCTTTCAGCACCTTGTTGAATCAATGCCACGTAGAATTAAGGCAGTTCTGAAGGCGAAAGGGGGTCAAACACAGTATTAGTATGGTGTTTCTAATAATCCTTTAGGTGAGTATATATGCACAGTGGTGTTTTGAATTAATTACATTATATGCTCATTCAAAAAATTTAATTTATAGAAAATTAGAATATTATTAGGATTTTTAGAAATCTTGGCCAACTGAAAAGTATGAACATGATTACAACTGACAACTAAGGAAAATCCCAAATTCAGTATCTCAGAAAATTAGAATATTGTGAAAAGGTTCAATATTGAAGACACCTGGTGCCACACTCTAATCAGCTAATTAACTCAAAACACCTGCAAAGGCCTTTAAATGGTCTCTCAGTCTAGTTTTGTAGGCTACACAATCATGGGGAAGACTGCTGACTTGACAGTTGTCCAAAAGATGACCATTGACACCTTGCACAAGGAGGGCAGGACACAAAAGGTCATTGCAAAAGAGGCTGGCTGTTCACAGAGCTCTGTGTCCAAGCACATTAATAGAGAGGCGAAGGGAAGGAAAAGATGTGGTAGAAAAAAGTGTACAAACAATAGGGATAACTGCACCCTGGAGAGGATTGTGAAACAAAACCCATTCAAAAATGTGGGGGAGATTCACAAAGAGTGGACTGCAGCTGGAGTCAGTGCTTCAAGAACCACTACGCACAGACGTATGCAAGACATGGGTTTCAGCTGTCGCATTCCTTGTGTCAAGCCACTCTTGAACAACAGACAGCGTCAGAAGCGTCTCGCCTGGGCTAAAGACAAAAAGGACTGGACTGCTGCTGAGTGGTCCAAAGTTATGTTCCCTGATGAAAGTAAATTTTGCATTTCCTTTGGAAATCAGGGTCCCAGAGTCTGGAGGAAGAGAGGAGAGGCACACAATCCACGTTGCTTGATGTCCAGTGAAAAGTTTCCACATTCAGTGATGGTTTGGGGTGCCATGTCATCTGCTGGTGTTGGTCCACTGTGTTTTCTGAGGTCCAAGGTCAATGCAGCCGTATACCAGGAAGTTTTAGAGTACTTCATGCTTCTTGCTGCTGACCTTTAACTTTATGGAGATGCAGATTTCATTTTCCAACAGGACTTGGCACCTGCACACACTGCCAAAGCAACCAGTACCTGGTTTAAGGACCATGGTATCCCTGTTCTTAATTGGCCAGCAAACTCGCCTGACCTTAACCCCATTGAAAATCTATGGGGTATTGTGAAGAGGAAGATGCGATATGCCAGACCCAACAATGCAGAAGAGCTGAAGGCCACTATCAGAGCAACCTGGGCTCTCATAACACCTGAGCAGTGCCACAGACTGATCGACTCCATGCCACGCCGCATTGCTGCAGTAATTCATGCAAAAGGAGCCCCAACTAAGTATTGAGTGCTGTACATGCTCATACTTTTCAGTTGGCCAAGATTTCTAAAAAATCCTTTCTTTGTATTGGTCTTAAGTAATATTACAATTTTCTAAGATACTGAATTTGGGATTTTCCTTAGTTGTCAGTTATAATCATCAAAATTAAAAGAAATAAGCATTTGAAATATATCAGTCTGTGTGTAATGAATGAATATAATATACAAGTTTCACTTTTTGAATGGAATTAGTGAAATAAATCAACTTTTTGATGATATTCTAATTATATGACCAGCACCTGTGTGTGTGTGTGTGTGTATATATATATATATATATATATATATATATATATATATATATATTGCTGTTCCCCCCCACCAATGAATAGGTTTTAAGAGAAAACTCTTAACTAAGAACTTTTACTGCCATTTAGGAGAACTTTTAGTGATAAGATAAAATGTTTTGTGAATACGGCCCCTGGTGGCTGAAAGAACCTGAATATTGCATGCTACTAAGACTTTTTAGTCAGGTTAATCGGTTGGTAGCCTGTTAAGCTAATTTGCTAATCGGTTAGCAGTAGGAAAAGGATTTAATACCAACTGAATACCAAATATTTGTTTGTGTGTGTTTAGATCCTAATGGTTGTCTGGTGACTCCGGAGATGTTTGTAGTTGGTAAAGAGGAAATGAACTGGTTCATGTCCCGTGAGTACTGCTTGAAAAACGCTGATCAGTTTGCCAGGCTCATCACTGAAGACAAAGTGGATAAGATGATTTCGAACATGACACTCAAAGAACCCACAGAGGGCTGGATCAGTCTGCGCCGCGGCCTGTACTCAAGAGAGTGGTACTGGAAAAACGAGGACAATTTCCCATCCACAGTGAGCTACACTTATTGGGGCGCTGAACAGCCTGAAAATCCTGAGAAAGGCTTGTGTGCCTCAGTTTCCCTGGACCCCCGCAAGTATTTCATGTGGAAGAGCGCACGCTGCTGTTCTAAAAAGAAACCTGTTTGCTATAAAACCACAAAATATCTCAAATACCTTTCTCATGATACTGAAGTATACTTGTAATCTGAACTCCAAATATATTTTTTGCTTTCAGAACTGTATGTTTAAGGATCATTAGAGAAAATAGTATCATTTTCATGCTCAACAATCTGTCTATATAGTTATGCCCCTATAGATGTAATATATGTTATTTGGTGGGCAATGACTTTAGTCTGGCAATATTATTAGAGATAGCAGTAAAAGGAAAACCTGTACTGTTAGCTTTTTTTCTTTTTAGGCTATAAATAGGACTATTATGGGCCTATTAGATGTTAATGTTGAGATGCATTTTGAGGTGTATTCAGGCTAGGATTTAAACTGAAATTATTAAAGAATGTTAATATAACTAAAATGAGTCCTATAGACTATTTTTGTGAAGTTCCGTAGAGCTTTAAAAAAAAATATATATATATATATAATGCCATATAGGATTTATTTGATATAAAAAAATAATACTGCCAAGTCACACTCAAACAAGTTCAATTTGTCTTCGGTCAACACAAAATCATAATTTACTATTTAATTTCTCACAGCTGGTCTTATTTCAAACAATTGGTGCATGTTATTTAAAAAAATTTTTTTTTTTTTTACAGTCATCTTATTTTCCCACCCCTATAAGAACTATTTTTCAGGATTCGATTAATTCTAGATGGATAAAATAAAGTCCCAAATCTGTTGTTTTTTATTTGAATTGTGAGGCAAAAAATCAAGGGGAAAAAAACTCTTTGTAAATTGTGATGACTGGCGTTCAATGCTGACTTGAAAGTGTCGAGAAGACAGAAATATTTTTTTATGTATTATCCCAGTTTGACAAAATTATGTAAAATTCTTCACCTTTTCCAACCCACTGCTTTTTTAAATTTAATTTTCAAAATGTTTATTTGACACTTATTTAACAGATGATTGTGTGAACGAAGTGTGTGGATTTTAGTCTTTATCCCCCGTTTTCACAGACAATGCTTAAGCCTAGTTCCAGACTAACATGCATGTTTGAGCCGTTTTAACTGAAAGCAACTTGCACCGATATATCTTAAAATATGTCAGTGCCATTGTTTTGTCTCAAGATGCACACCAGTATTGTTTTTTTCTAAGGCACATTTATAAAAGCTACTTAAATGTCCTAATTAAACTAAGGTTTAATCCTGGCTTAATCTAAGCCCTGTCTGTGAAACCAGGCCTATAAGTATTATATAAGTCACTTGATTAGATTATCCAGTCAGGTCAGACAAAGATGGAAGTCAGAGTCATATGGCTCACCTCAAAACAGGAAGTTTTATTTTTAAGACCATGTATTTTAACACATGGAACAAGAAACAGCTTTGAAGACCAGAGTGCTTTGAATATTTGAGCAAGACATTTGTGTCTTTTCAGTGGTCCACGCTGCTAAACCTCCTTTTGATCACCCAAGCTCCCACACCAAGAGCCAAAAGCAGTTTGGTCCCCAACGCCAGAGCAAGAAGCAGCACAAGGAGAGAGAAGGAGCTCTTTGCGGTTAACCTCTCTGGGCTGGGTGGCAAAACATAGAGAGTGGCTTGATCCTTCCCCAAAGAGTTCGAAGCTGCACAGATGTACTGTCCTCCAGGTTTGATGTCCAGTAGTTGGCTTGATGTGCGGTATTGCCCGGTAGCCTCCTGAGAAAGTGAGAATGAAGTATCTCCCTCTAGAACACCATCTGGTGTGATCCACTGAACATCAGGAAGAGGGGAACCCTGAACGTGACACACGGCTTTGAAGCCAGATGTTTCACTCCCCTCAGCCGACAAACTCAGGATTCGTGGTGCAGCTGGTAATGAACAACATAAACAAAGCCAGTCACAATTTAAGTTTGTAATTGTATTCCCCATAGGAAACTGAATTGGAATTTAACAGGACATTGAATTTACTTAATTGCTGAAGGAATGTATTTATATTTCCAGATTCTTCGTCCTGAAGTCAATAGATTTTTTAAAATGGATTTTGGTTAAATGCCTGAAATAAGGTCTGTGATATAGACCCGTAATACCCCACTCATGATTTTTTAAGCTTAAAAAAAGTAAAAGGGACTACAAAGGTTGTCTTTTTTGCCAACTATGTTGTAGTTTATTTATAGTCTAAATGTAGCTTTTTTTCATTCAAAATTCATAAAAGTTGTGTTCATTTGTGAAGAATACATTGATGAACCAAACTTGTAAGAGTCATAAACTTTTGTAGGACACAGACCTTATGTTCTGCAATAATCCAAAAGCCAAATTAAAAATCCTATTGGGTTTTTGTCGAGGGAACCGGAGTGATGCTAACTACAAAAATACATAATTACTGAAACACTCTATTAAGAGAAATTCAACAGGCAATCGGAGAAACTAAGTGCTCTTCCACCTTGGTCCATAAATTCCATTCTTATTGGTCTTTGAACAACCAATCAATTTGGTGTTAGAGTTCATATGTTCAGGGTTTTTTTTCTCTTTTTAGGGATAGCTATTGATTAGGTTATAATTGGTTACGGTTAGGACTATGTTTGTTGGACAGAAATGTTGTTCCAGTACCAACAAAAGATGTTGATTCAGGAAGCAAAGTTCTGGTCAATGTTACAATATATTTCCTTTCCCACTTAAAAGCATGTTAAGACATCAGATGGGAAAATACAGAAGTCAAATGATGTTTTTCTTACCCTCCACTCGTAGACGGGTTCCCAGCGTGTTTTCAAAGCTTGTATGAGGGTGCCCCGGTAACTCTACCCGGCAGTAGTAGCGGCCACTATCCTTCAAAGTCACGCTGTTGATCCTGAGTGAGACGTCATGGTTTCGGTGGTTGCCCTCCAGGCGGTAGCGCTGGTCCTGGTCAGGCTTTGATTGGCACTGCTGGCTATTGTTCAGGCTCGTGCAACGGAACAGAACTGTGGCAGCCCGTCCGTGGCCCAGGGTCCACACCACATGCATGGAGGAGGGATGGGTGTGGTGCGGGTGGCTAAAAGAGCAGGGCAGCACTACCGGGTACCCCTCGATCGCCCGGACCTCAGTTGGTGCTTTCATCAACCAGCCGTCATCGTCTTTGGCTATAGCTAGAGAAAGATGTTTATGAGTAAATAACTCTAAAAGGTATGTTTAAAAAGTAAAGTAATTTTCTCACCTGCACTATGAAGGACCACCAGCAGACCTAAAGTTTTACTGAACCGTTGCACGTCCATTGCAGACATTCTGAATTTATGATTCACTTGCAACATGTTCCTATTTCTGACTCACCATCACACATTACTGACTTCATGCATCTATCTATAGTGCTGCTTTAAAGTTTGTGAACCCCTTGCAGAATCTATGAAAATGTGAATAATTTTAACTAAATAAGAGATCATACAAAACTGCATGTTATTTTTTTCAGGTCATGCAAATTCTTCAGTTTTCCATTATCTTTTTGATTTTTTGAGATCAATCTTTTCACACTGAGGACAATTGAGGGACTCAAACACAACTATTCAAACATAAGTACAATTTACCTTGATTCAAAAAGTTTTCACCCTCTGGCTCTTAATGTGCCATGTTTCCTTCTGGAGCATCAGTGAATGTTTTTACCTTTTTTAATAGTTGCGTTTGAGTCCCTCAATTGTCCTCAGTGGGAAAATATGGACTATTATCTATCCATCTATCCATCCATCCCACCATCCACCTCTCTCTCTCTCTCTCTCTAATGGATAATGCTGTTATAAACAGAAGCAGGGCCTTTCAGAAAAAAAGTACCTGCACTCACCAGTTCACTAAAAAAGGTATATAGGAACCATAAGCAGACAGTTCCTTGTTTTAGTCATTACTTACCATCTTGTTTGGTCAGCATGCCTTCATTTTCAATTGTCTCTCTGTGAGATCCAAGAATGTTCTCTCTAAAGATGCAAGATTTTGTGTTTGGTTTCCTTTTTTTTATTTGTAGTCTCAAAGGTAATATTTGTTTATTTATAGTCTTCTACTGGTCTAGCAGTCTTATTTTTTCATTTTTATAGCGTAAGAAATAATTACAATTAAAGCAATTAATATAAACTGGATACTACAGATTTAGATTTTCATAAATTTTCTTAATCTAAAGTAAGTTTGATTGTATATTGTTCTGTTCTCATCCGCAGGCCTACTATGTTCACAGTGGACCATGTCAGTAAAGCCTCAGGTCAACAGCTCTTTGGGACAGAATGTGATTCTCCCCTGTGACTTCACACACTCAAAACAAAATACTTACATCGGCCTCATCACTGTCAAATGGACAAAGAACAACAAACTCATCTTTCACTGCAATCTTCACAACCAGACAAATAGACAAGACAACATTACCTGCATCAATCAAAGATCATCAGAGAGACACTCACTTAACGGTAACCCCAGGAAAGGAGACCTATCCTTGAGTATCAGTAATTTAAAGTTTACTGATGCTACATGGTACAACTGTAGGGTGGTACAGTAAATTATGCGTAATTTCAAGGAACTAACTTTCAACCAAACCTTAACCTTATAGTAAGTAGTTAATTAATATTATTCGTTTGTTAGGTTTCAAAATACATATTATTTTTTATATTACTATTTTTGGGACCACTGCATGCACGCATTAAATTACTGATATTTTTTTTTGATTGTCAACTGTAGCTCCGGCACAAATCCTCAGCCTGTCCCTGGATTTAGATGCTAAAGCTCATGGTATGATGCTGAAATGCATTGCCCAAGGGAGTCCGGTTCCAGAAGTGAAATGGACCTCCTCATCTGGACCGCTGGAAAATGGTCCAATTAAAACTCAACTCAGTAACTACATAGTCAGCTCAGTTCCATTCTCTGACCAGGACGTGTACACTTGCCAAGCTGTGAACTCACTGGGCCGAGACTCAGAGAACATTTCCACCAGATCATCCAAATTGTTCTGGTCTTTTGGTAGCGACTTGTTTTCTGGGATGTTTGCTATTACTTGTGCTTGTGGCGTTCGTTAAGTTCGTTAAGTATTGTTTGTGCATTTGTGTTTTTATTTTAAAATAGTTTGTGCAAATTCTAATGTGCTGTGTGTGTTATTATCCCACCCCCCCACCCCACCCAAAAAAGGACGAAGTGTGCAGGGAGTCATGCAACAGTAAGAATGAATGTTATTCAGTTAAACTGGCCTCTGAAATAAGGAATCTTTGGTACAATGTATTTTAATGTAACATAATAATTGTTTTTTCAGCCATATAGATGTACAAAGGGTTCAAACCTCTATATATCAAGCTAATGAGAGTGTATATGCCAATGTCAGCACTTATCCAGTTGGTGAGTATGATAATTAATAATACTTATTTAATTGGCCTTTATTCTTGTATCACAGTATTAATATGTGCATTAATACTATGTGATACAAACTATAATGGACAATTAAATAGGTTTTATTTTATTATTTTATTTTGCATGAACTAACCCTTTATTATGTTACAGTCATGCTCAAAAATGTACATACACCTTGCAGAATCTGCAAAATGTTAATTATTTTAACAAAATAAAAGGGATCATACATAATGCATGTTATTTCGTATTTAGTACTGTCCTGAATAAGATATTTTACATAAAAGATGTTTACATATAGGCCACAAGACAAAAAATAGCTGAATTTATAAAAATGACCCCGTTCAATAGTTTACATATTGATTCTTAATACTGTGTGTCGTTACCTGGATGATCCACAACTGTTTTATTTTTTGCAGTTTCTGCAAGGTCTATGTAAACTTTTGAGCATGACTTTGTATTAGATCACCAAAAAATTCTCTCATCATCTACTCACCCTCATGTCGTTCCAAATCCGTTCATCTTCGGAACACAGATGAGGATCTTTTTAATGAAATCTGAGAGATTTCTGTCCCTCCATTGACTGTCTCCAACTTGACGCTTCAAAAAGTCAATAAAGAAATCGTAAAATAAATACATATGAATCGAGCAGTTTAGTCCAAATTTTCTGAACAGACTCAATTGCTTTACATGATGAACGGATTTAATTTAGGCTTGCATTCACATCTCTGAGATTTCATTAAAAATATCTTCATTTGTGTTTCCAAGATGAACGAAAGTCTTATGGGTTTGGAACGACATGAGGGTGAGTAAATGATGACAGAATTTTTGGGTGAATTATTTGTTTAATATTTATAGGTTGTGAAACTAGACAAGATGAAGTGTACTCAAAAGGAGTGTCACTAGAGGGACGAAAGGTGGGACTGATTTCTAGGGCCCAGAACCACAAAAATCACAGAGGACACCCCCAACCCCACACCCGCCCTCCTCCCCCACCACAGTAGGCACCAGTCAAAAATGAAAGGTAAGGACTATTTATGTGTAACATCATAATCGCATTGTCTTAATCAAGGGTCATTTAAGTTTACCTTTATGTATATATATTTTCATAGATTTTAATGAACCAACTGATGTTGTCAACAGACCTCAAAAAGAAATAAAACAATGCTGAAAAAAGATATGAAGTGTATCTAAAAACAGCAACAAACAACAAAAACTCTGGCCTTTAACTATATGTGAATAAAGGTGCAGTTTAAAATTAAACATTTGTCTTCTTTTGTGTGTGTGTGATGCAACAGTTGAATATAACAGGTTATATTGCAGCATGTGAGCTGAATATTGCAGCATATCTGAAACCTTACAAAAATGTAAGTTCAATTAGCTTAATACATATCCATCAGTGAGTGAGTTTAGCAATTTATGCAGGGGTGGGTGACAAAACTAGACTCATTTTTTTTGATAGCTCCCCTTTGCTTGCAGTGGAAAATAGGCCTACACATATTCAAGAGGAAACTAAACACTAAACATGGCCACACATTTTAAATAAACACTAGATAATACTGTTACTGTTTTTGGTCCCTGCTCTTATGGTGTCACACCCATAGAAATAGAATAGGTGGGTAGAAAGGTCAATCCCATAAAACAGAAATTTAGAATGGGTGGGGCTTAGTGATCCAGTAGCTGTCTTTTATCCAGGTGTTGAGCAATAAATCTTTTATTTGACATTTTTACTATTTTTTAAAAAATACTATAAAATAAATAAAATACTTTTTTAAAATACTATTTTATTTACTATTTAAATTTACTATTTTATTATTTGACATTTATATTCAATTCACTTACTATTATACTTAAATGTGTAAATTATTATCTAGATCGCTTGCGAAGCTGCGCGTTCGTTGTGTTATCACGTGATTTATGTTACTTTTCAAGGTGCTGATCAAGCTGGACCAATCGCATACGTTTTTGATTACGCTATGAGACTTTCTAAAAAAATCACTTTATATAGATTTTTACGGTGTGTTTTGCTTGGTATGTCATATATAAGTTATTATAGTTTATACATTTTAAAATAGTATGATTTTTTTTAGCATAAATGTTTGCAAGAAGACGAAAAACGTCCAGAGTTTTCAATGCAGCTCAGTGGAAGCTTCAGCCTTTGGGCCTTCACTCGCCTCCTAGTGGACGGAAAACTACTAGTAACATCGAGTATTACCAATATCTGTCGTGGTCACACCCTGTTGAAGTTTACACGCTTCTCCTGTCTCAACCACTGGTCCCATGTGAGCAGCTTTAAATAAATATTATTTTATTTGTAAAGTTCCTTATATATTAGATACATATACCAGAATGCCTAACACTGTCGTTACTACAACCACCACAACAACAACAACGTCCAGCGCGGATGGAGGATTGTGCAATATCGCTTATGCGCGTTCATTTCAAGGATTACTGAAAATCGGCCAAGTGGTAAGTTATACTTACATCACATTTATTTTATGAAGTAAACGTAGGCGAATGCCTAGAAACCTACATTTAAGGAAGATAGATGGGTAAAGAGATGGAAACGGGCTGTTTTACATCACCACTGTGCTTCATTGACCGATTAACGGAACTTTCCACGGAACTTTCCATGAATATTTTTGCTTATGTACGAATCATTCACGATACAGTAATCAGTGGATTTATTTACAGTAGCACAGCTAATTTATTTAAATATCTCTAATTGGTGCAAAGTAGCTCAAAAGTTAATAAACGTGGTTTTACCATGTTTTTTTTGTTTATTACATGTATCATGTTATTATAATGTATGTTTGTGGACAGTACCATGTTTTTTTAAAGCAAAAAATCCCATGGACTTATTTGAAAAGGTATCATTCAATACTATTATGTATAACGAAGTACCATGGCAATGCCATGTGACACTATCACTGTTATGGTACTGCAACATGAGGGGCCTCAGTGAAAAGAAAGGGCCCACAACAAAACCCACCAAAACCAAAGATTTATCATTCTTTTTAAAAGGAATTTGAGAGACAATATAACAGTTTTACTACTATTCACACTGGACTTATCTACATAATCAGTTTAACAGGAAATATCCTAAAAGTTATCTAAATTAAATAATGTTTTTTTAATGTTTATTTAACTACTTAACCTGCAGTTGTGCTTTGTGTTCAAGAGTTTGGTTTAGGGTGTGTGTGTGTGTGTGTGTGTGTGTAGGGTAAGTGATGTCAGGCAGTGATAATATGTTGACACTCACACACCCCGGATGCTCAGGAACAGCCGGCTGCTAAAATGGTTGCGGTGATGAGGGAGATTTAGAGAGATTTGCACTGCATCCTGTGGGACCGAAAACAGAGGGCCCACACCACAAAAATAGATTTTAAGTTCACCATTCTTTTACACTCTTTTAATTTAATAATAAAAACAATTTAACTTACCCAACGCTGTGCATAACTAATGTAATGTTAAAAATAGTAATGTTATTGTTGTTTTTGATGTTTCTTTCTTTTTTCTTCTTCTTCTTTTTTTAAAATATTAAGCATATTTTTTATGATTGATTTTGAATGAGTAAGGTATTTATTATTGTGTTAAAAGGCAGAAATAGGACAATAATAAGTTTTTTTAACATAAAAAAAAAAGACTTAAACTTAAAATATCAGACACTTTTTTTGCAGTTTCTTGCAGTTTCTTTTTTTATCAGACACACATAAAATTGTTTTTATTGTTCACTACTTCTAATACCGATAAAGAAAATAACAGAAACTTCATCATCCCTTTTTGTGTCTAAGTAATTATATTAGTGTTTGTCTGTTAAGGACACAAGGGATTTTTAAATAAAATTGACTACATCTAATTTTGTTTTGACCAGGTGATCCTCCTGATTGCTTTCCTTTGTGTGCACTGTGAGCAGTGGCGCTACGAACAATCTGCCTTTCGCTACTTCGAGGTGGTCACTGCATGGTTTCTCATCGTCTTCTTCTTCTTCTTCCTCATGTATTTGTTTCGACTTCAAAGCAAAATTACATGCATCAACTGGACATTAACGGCAAGTCGGCACAGTTCACATTTCACTTACGTATTTGTGAACTGAACAATCGGTGTCTGTTGTAATCAGAAAGTTTATGCTACTCTAATGAACTCTTAATTGCTTTCACAGGAGTTTTTACATTATGCTGTAGGAGGAATCCTGGTCTTTATCGCCTCTATAGTTGTAGCTGTGAAGAGTTATGGGAACTCATCTTTCATCGCTGGATCTGTGAGTGCCCTTTTGTGCTTGCAATATGTACAGTACTTGCTGCTGATTGGTCAGGGAAATGCACAAAGACTTCTTGTGTAGGGAAGAGGAAGCAGGAAATGCGTATCTGCAATGTTGAATCACGTCCTGTTACTAGGCAGTGCATGTGCAATTCTTAGAAAGGTCTTTTAGACATCAAAAATTACTTTTCATGTTTGATAATTTATAATTATAAAATATTGATACAGGAACACGCCGACTTTTTGGGACTTTAGCTTATTCACCGTATCCCCCAGAGTTGGATAAGTTTATACATACCATTTTTATCTCCGTGCGTGCCATAACTCTGTCTGACGCACCCACCGCTAGCCTAGCTTAGCACAAAGACTGGAGGTAAACGGCTCCATCTAGCCTCCTGCTCAATAAGTGACAAAATAACAGCAACATTTTCCTATTTACATGTTGTGATGTGTATAGTTACATTGTGTACTCATAACCGACGGAAAATGAAAAGTTGCAATTTTCTAGACCGATATGGCTAGGGACTATACTCTCATTCCTGTGTAATAATCCAGGAACTTTGCTGCCGTACCATGGGTGCAGCGGCGCAATGATATTTAGCAGCGCCTGAAAATAGTCCCCAGCACGCTCTCTGTGCAAGCAGGTTGTCACGTTGGTTATGTTGACGGAAGTTAGCCTATTTTCAGGCGCTGCGTAATATCATTGCGCCGATCAAAAGTGGGCGATGCTAAATACAGGTGTAAACAGGGTCTAAAATGTTTTGAGCTTGTCCATTTTCAATCACTTCCAGAGGCTGTCGAAAAAGCATTTGACCAGAATGTTTTCTAACAGCCAGAAAAGACCGCCTACTCTCCACCATCTGACTTAATGCGTAAACATTATGGGAAGCGCACTAGCCAGACGGAATTTAAACTTTGTCACCTTAAGACCCAAGTTTGGTTTGAAGATGAAAAATAAACTAAGCACAATGTTCTCTCACCATTCCTGATTTCTAACATGCACTCACAGCGTTCGGCACATTCTTACGGCTGTCAGAGCAGAAACAAATGCTAATGCTCTCTATGTTTTTCCGTCGTCTCCGGGCATGTTCATATGTAAATTTGCGCAAGCTTTTTTTGTACATTAGACTGAAAGATCTGAAAAATCCCATAGACCGTCCCCTCAAAGAAATCCAGACAGAAGTGGTTGAAAGTGGACAAAAAGAGAGACGGATTTAAACACCAAGTGTAAACATATAATTTGTGAATGTAAAAGGTCTGCAAAGTTTCAAATATCAAAGTGCACAGTAAATGAAGTTTTTGTCTCATAAAAGAAAGAATCGATTCTGAACTAGCTGAAATGGTTCAGTCTCACTTCCAGCATGAACATTTGGGTGGCATTATGCAAATATTTCCACCCAGTGACGTCGTAGCTCGGTGAGGCAGGATTCAGTCGAGGTGTCTTAGCTAGGTCTGAATCTGCCTTCTCTTTTAGATAGAATAAATGTTTTGGTGGGAGACTTTGAACTTTGTAATTTTGCAGATCTTGTACATGCACAAACAGCTACATAACAAACTAAAGAAAAAGGAAAACATGAAAACGCATCATATGACCGGGGTGCCACTAGTGGGGGTAGGGGGGAGTTAGGACGATTCTAAGGGCCCACACACTTTTGGAGCCCCCAGAGATCTGTTTTATTAGTAGTAACAGTGCTAAAGGATTACTCTTAATTTTTCTGTAGTTTCTTGTTTCCCAATTTTTCTGTAGTTTCTTGTTTCCCCCCCCCCACCCCCGAAAAGTGAGGATACAGAGGGCAGAGAGAGAGAAAAGTTTGTGCGTCAAGTATTTTGGTTCATTTTTGTGTATGTGAGCCAGAAAGATGTTCAAGGAGATGAAGACAGAAAAGCGCATCCTGTTGTTTTCTTTAGTTGGCATGACATTTTGTAGTCATTATTAATGTACACAAATAAAAAATAGACACTTTACTGTTTTGAATGATAGACTCTTCTGTATGACCATAAATAACAGAGTATAAAGTTGTTTTCACTGCTGAGGGAAAAATCCAAGTGACCGCGCGTGCGCATATGTCAGTTCTAGCACTGCCAATTTGACATCGCAGCCTGTTCATTATCAAAATAAAATAGTCAACCGAACATATAAAAAGTTCTGTGGGATGTTCACAGCTGCTGAGCTCGCAAATTCCAGCGTGACGCTTCAGTTACTGGTCATAAAGTGCAAGATAAGATGTGTAGCTAAATTAAACAGCTGTGTTACGATAGAAGTTTTAAATGAGCGACAGAAACAATCCTTTTGCAAAGACTGTACCAACCAAAGCTCAGCTTTGGGAAGGGATATATGCAGGTCAGGAAGGATAAGGTGACAGAGAAGAAAGAGAGGTGATGGAGATGAGAAGCAGGTATTGTGCTATTTAACACAGATACACATATATAATTAAATTGCAGACAAAGTTGCTGGGTTGGCTTGTATGTTTGGTGAAGAATGGGTGCAGTAGGGGGCCCAACCTCATATTCTTTCATAGGGCCCAAAATTGCTAGCAGCGTATGACCATATGACCCCTTTAAAACCGACGCCATTGTTACTGTTTGAAAAAAAAACTGGGTGTACAAGTGCTGAGGAAGCCTCCAGAGCAGAAATTTGGATATGGTAATGGTCGTTTCGTTTCCGACACACGCTGTAAGTGGTACCACCAATCACAACAGCCATCTGACCAATCAGAGCGGCCATCAGAGCAGAGTAGGCTCTCGGAAAGGAGGGGTTTAGAGAGACCGAATCCTTTATTGAACCGTTTCAGACACTATGTATATTATGAGAAAATGAAACTGTTTTTGACCTTGGATGCATGTGAACCTATTGTAGGAGACATCCAAAACAAAATTAGGAACTTTTAAAATAGCATAATAGGAGCACTTTAATATGTTACTAATCCCTGTTTTTACATAAACACAGGTGTTTGGCTTTATGGCTACTTTTCTTATTGCAATCAGCATATGGACTTCTTATAAGGTCACATGTGGCTCGCAACCAACTGGTGAGTCAGACTCTGTTTTAATAATGTAATTTGTGAAATATGAAATCTATGAACTCCGGACCTGTTGAATTGAATTGCATAATCTCCTGCTAATGCTTTCTTGAAGGTGCCGCGGTGTAACCAGAAGGAAGAAACTGTCCTATCAGCTGGAAGTAGCAGGAAAAATCCTCAATTTGTTCTAGATGGATGATGAGTGCTTTGAGGGCCTGGAATGGACATTTTTAAATGTTTTGTAACATGAGTAGAAACTTCAGTGCCTCAATAAACTTAATTGTCTCTTATCTCGGCATGCGCAGCAGCTGGGATCAACTTTTTCAGCAGTAGGAATAGATTCGTTTTTGGTGTGTCTAAAACTAAAAGGGGCCATTTATGCACAAAAATGTTTACACTATTTATTTGACAGTATTTCCTGTGATGCAGATTTGATTCAGTGCCTGCAATCAAAGAATATTTAGGCTGAAGTGAGGTGTTCATGAGGGATTGATGCTGACCCACAGTATTATTATCATTACAAGAGTTGAAGTGTATTTTTACTTTTCACAGTGTCTCTATATATGATATTATGATATGCAACACAACTGTAACGTTCAAAGACTGTATTTCTGGCTTTCTAAATGCAAGTCCCTTTGTTTTGTACACTGTGATAAAAGGAAAAAGTATCCTAGTGTTGTGTATGTTGTGTTGCTTCCTTTCTGATTTTAAAGCCAGAATTTGAGGCTCAAAACAGGTGGTAATACATTCGTTGCATGGTTATAACACATGAAAAGCCAAAAACGTCATATTTTAATTCAAAAAGAAATAATCAAAAGAAATAATATTTTGCATAAAATTAAGATTTTTCTTTATTACTAATTACAATTTTTTATTTTATTTTGGGATGAATATGACCTGGCCAAGTTTTTGTTAGAGCTATTATCCTGTTACTTATTTAGTCGGTGTGACTTTCATAGCAAAATGATATGGTTTATTTGGGAATGCTACACATTTAATTGTTTAAGACATCCAGCAGAAATTCTTATGAAGAGTGATTCACATCCTGCTATCTACTCATGGTTACAATAAGTGGGTGTTGCTGGGCAAGAGATACAGGGAAATCCTGACCCCAATCAGGGAAATGCCTTGGAAAAGAGAAAGAAGAAAATATTCTGACATAGGCTAGATCGTGGTTTGCAAGTCTGCTCTAATGTGGAAGAGAAACTATGAGGAAATAAATTCCTATAGGGAAGAATTATGCTATATTTATGAAGGGTGGGGAAGGAGTGAATTGGACAGAGCTGCCAACCTAGAGAGATTCCATCTTAGTATTCCAGCTAATTTGGAAACATGACTCACGCCATTCTTAACTCCTCTTTAAGTTTCTGTTTAGAGTACAGTAAGGCCAGTGAAAGAAGCTCTCCCATTGGCTAAAGTAAACTCTGCACCGTGGTTCTTTGGTAACTGAATGTTCACAGTCACGACATTGAAATGCCCAAACAAACCGGAAAAGGGGGGAAATGGGTGGGGTGTAATAGAGGAAGAAAGGTAGGCCCTACTGAATTTCTCACAGTGGTGGGTCGTACTTTACAGAAGTGAAAGAGTTAAGCAAGCACAAACTCTGAATGACCCACAACATGTGGTCTACTGATGTTGGAAACATACTAATCTTGATGTTATACCCCTCAGAACATAACCTACATACTTAAACATATACTTATAATTAAATACAACTGTGTGTGTGTGTGTGTGTTTGTCTGGTTCAGGTATTCCCTACGTTGTGGGTCCCCACAAGGATACTAGAAATATTCGATCTTGTGGGGACATTGTTTGGTCCCTATGAGGAAAACAGCTTAAAAATCATACTAAATTATGTTTTAATTACAAATAATATATATAAAAAATACTAAATTAAATTTAGGGTTAGGGGATAGAATATATGGGCTACAGTTTGTACAGTATATAAATGTCTGTTTTTGGTCTCCATGAGGAAAACAGCTTATAAATCATACTAAGTGATGTTTTTTTGGAAAATCTAAAAGTGCAGAATGTTTTCTGTGATCAGTAAGTTTAGAGGTTTGTACAGTATAAAAATCATTGTGTCTATGGAAAGATTCCCGATAAAACATGAAAACACAACGTGTGTCGTCTGCCCTCTTGTGGTCTGTTGCGGTCTTTAGTGCAGGGTTACTAACCGATAACTTAAAGGAACACGCCGACTTTTTGGGACTTTAGCTTATTCACCGTATCGCCCAGAGTTAGGTAAGTCCATACATACCATTTTTATCTCCGTGCGTGCCATAACTCTGTCTGACGCACCCACCGCTAGCCTAGCTTAGCACAAAGACTGGAGGTAAACGGCTCCAGCTAGCCTACTGCTCAATAAATGACAAAATAACAGCAACATTTTCCTTTTTACATGTTGTGATGTGTATAGTTACATCGTGTACTAATACAGACGGAAAATTAAAATTTGCAATTTTCTAGACCGATATAGCTAGGGACTATACTCTCATTCCTGCATAATAATCTAGGAACTTTGCTGCCGTATCATGGGTGCAGTGGCGCAATGATATTACGCAGCGCCACACAGTGAATAAGCTAAAGTCCCAAAAAGTCGGCGTGTTCCTTTAAACCATAAAAACATTTTCAATACTTGAAATAAAATAAAGTTAACTTAAATTAAATATAAAACTGTAAATAATATATTAAAATATACCTTTTTATCGCTAGTTGCAGAGGCAACATTTTTATTTCGTTGAATGTAAAGTAGCTACTAAAATAACTGAAACTAAATAAAATGAAAATCAATAAAACTATATAAACATATTTAAAAACAATAACTAATAAAAATTACAAAAACACACAACATTAATAAGACTTGTAAAAACAGAAAATCTATAAAATCTAATGCAACATATTAACAAAAACTATGACATATCGGTCAATGATACGAAAATAACACTGCATGCTTGAACATATTCTATTGCCTGATCTGTCAGAGCGTTCAAATCAGAGAGCTAAAATCAGGGTATGCCTTTTATTTGGTGTAAATATCATACTAACATTATAAGTGCACCACAAGAAAACAAACAATGCAGTTCATGACCCCTTTAAATGTGGTTTCCACTAGTGATGGGTTCTTGAGCCGGTTCTTGTAAACGTCTGGAGCTGGCTCGCATAGCCTATCTGAAGAGCCGACTCTGTTTTTAAAAAATATAGCCTATAGAAATTAAATCTAAAATAATAAAATAATAGACTAATTCAAAGAACAACAAAAAATAATTAGGCTATAGGCCTAAAGGCGCGCGCACATTCGTTTCGACTGTCTGATCAGCCTCACGTTTTGTTCCTGTCAATCATACACGCGGTGTCAAATAATTACTGAGAGAAGAAACCGCATCAGCCCCTCGAAAGTGAGGCAGCTTGCATTTCTGAATGCAAATCTCTCATAAAATAAAAATATGGTCAGCATTGTGTGTGTGTGTGTGTGTGTGTGTGTGTCCATGCTAGTCGGGCGTAGCAAGCTTTTCAAAAGTGCGGGGGATGGATATGGTTTGTTTGTTTGTTAACAATAAAAACGATGAATACAATGACAGAAGGGTGCAAAAGGTATATAACATACAAGATATAAAAAGCTTCCCATTTAAATAAGTGATACTAGAAAAGTATAAAAACACACTCGGAACACACAGAAAATAAGTCAAAACTCTGTAGACTTGCTAAATACAGAAATACTTTAATAATCCCAGGAGGAAATAATTTTTGTTACAAACTACAGATATACACTCACCTAAAGGATTATTAGGAACACATGTTCAATTTCTCATTAATGCAATTATCTAATCAACCAATCACATGGCAGTTGCCTCAATGCATTTAGGGGTGTGGTCCTGGTCAAGACAATCTCCTGAACTCCAAACTGAATGTCAGAATGGGAAAGAAAGGTGATTTAAGCAATTTTGAGCGTGGCATGGTTGTTGGTGCCAGATGGGCCGGTCTGAGTATTTCACAATCTGCTCAGTTACTGGGATTTTCACGCACAACCATTTCTAGAGTTTACAAAGAATGGTGTGAAAAGGGAAAAACATCCAGTATGCGGCAGTCCTGTGGGCAAAAATGCCTTGTTGATGCTAGAGGTCAGAGGAGAATGGGCCGACTGATTCAAGCTGATAGAAGAGCAACTTTGACTGAAAAAACCACTCGTTACAACCGAGGTATGCAGCAAAGCACTTGTGAAGCCACAACACGCACAACCTTGAGGCGGATGGGCTACAACAGCAGAAGACCCCACCGGGTACCACTCATCTCCACTACAAATAGGAAAAAGAGGTTACAATTTGCACAAGCTCACCAAAATTGGACAGTTGAAGACTGGAAAAATGTTGCCTGGTCTGATGAGTCTCGATTTCTGTTGAGACATTCAGATGGTAGAGTCAGAATTTGGCGTAAACAGAATGAGAACATGGATCCATCATGCCTTGTTACCACTGTGCAGGCTGGTGGTGGTGGTGTAATGGTGTGGGGGATGTTTTTTTTTGGCACACTTTAGGCCCCTTAGTGCCAATTGGGCATTGTTTAAATGCCACGGCCTACCTGAGCATTGTTTCTGACCATGTCCATCCCTTTATGACCACCATGTACCCATCCTCTGATGGCTACTTCCAGCAGGCTAAGTGCCGTTCATCACTTCATAGAGCAGCAGAAACGCAGCGCACGTTCGTCAGCGGCAGCGCTGTGCGGATATTCACTTTTTTCAGTTTCCCATGCGCTCAAAAAAAAAAGAAGAAGAAAAAAAAACAGCGCCTAATATGGACGAGGGGAGGTCTCTCTCGCTTTGGCCTGTCAATTCAGAAGACAAACCAATGGGCCGCTGTCCCTGCATGAGGGGCCAGTCCGTGGCAAAAATATATAACTAATCTTGTAGGCTATCGGCCCCAAAGTGCGCCGGGCCACCGGGAAAATGCCCAGTATGCCAGATTACCAGTCCAGCCCTGGTTTAATCCTTTCAGTTATTTATTTTTCTTTAATATGGATTCTATTATGTTGTTCAGATTGTATTTGTTTTGAATGTTGTTTGTACAGGCTACATTAACACGTTGCAATTTAAATAGTATATAGTAATATTTAATAGTAGCCTATTCTTTTTTTAATAAGAAATCAATGCATTTTTAAAGAAATTGTGAGACATTTGAGTATGATTTCATTTAATAATTTAATTAAGATTGTTTTCACACCTATCATAGTCAAAGTCATTGTTAAAACATTTATTTTTTAAAGAGCTGTTTGTGAGCCAAAAGAGCCGGCTCTTTTCAGTGAGCCGGTGTTCTGTCGATTTGTCCTACCTTGTCCTCCCATTAAAACAGTAGGTAGCACAATTCGACAGCAAAAAATGCTACCTGTCAGATTGTGCTACAAGCATCATATTCATGTGATTTGAGGCTTTATTAATATTCATACCTACCCCTACCCTAAACCTACCCTTAAAACTATGTAAATATTTTAAAAAATAAATATTAAATATTAATATGTCCCTGGTAGGACAATCTGACGGGTAGGATGAAACGTCAGGACACCTGCACGAAAAAGAGCCGGAATGCCCATCACTAGTTTCCACCCACCTGGTAAAAACACTGACCTCTGGTGGCGACCTCTGGAAGTGGTGCTGCAGGTCTTAGATAGATGCCTTCATATTTCAGCAGTTATGTTCAGGTATGTGGTCATAAGTTAATTTATTGCATAAGAATTGCATTAAATGAAATCTGAATTTGAAATAAATTTGTATTATTCAGACCATAGACCTGGTAACATTGATGTAAATTGAATTGCTCATTATTGAGTGCAAAAGTTTGGCAGGATTTATTTAGAAACTTATTCAGTTAACTCAGAATACCCACTCATACTAATGCTTTATTCTTTACTTTCAAAGTATATCCTGCTTATTGACTGCCAGACAGCAGTGTGTAAAACACCTTAACACATGACCCTAGGTCAGTGGATAAACTTCCTCATGCAGCATAAAACCTAATCAGGTTAACTTTTAAAATGACAAAGTATATAGCAAATAATTCTATAAGTCTTATGAATAAGAAAAGTACAATGACAGGGAGAATAAAGAAAAAAGTTATTTGCATAATAATTACATAAAATAGAAACAAATACAAGATACAATCAAACATGATGAGATTAATCATTATTTTGATGGGTGTGTGGATTATTGTTATAGTTTAAATGCAGAATGTCTTTGTATTGATGGTACAGTTTGTTAAGATAAGAGTGTGTGAGAGTTTGGAGCAGAGCCATGGGGATTTATTCTTGACTCCAAACAGTACTTTCAGGTGTGTGTGTGTGTATGCAGAGGTACAAAATGCATGAGAACGCTTAAATCACGTTTCTTAAATTTATTAAAATGTATTAAAGGGCAGAGAAAACTGGAATCATAAAGATCCACAGTATAAACAGCTCGAAAACAAGTTCATTTTAGTTTTTTGTTTTTTTTTAAACAAAGATCACATGCATGATAGATTGGTTGTTTGAGAACATGTCATCATAATCATTTTATAATTTTTTTGAATAAAATGTTAGAATCCTTTGTCTTTAGCACAGATAGAATTTTATGTATTTTCAATACAAATAATGGAATCACATTTTCTCACAATAAACATGTTCTGTAGGCTAATATTAATTTTCTTTTTCTTCACACATCATATGTCTCATCTTAAACATGCTCTTTGTTGACACTTGTCTTCTTGGTAACCATATAGGCTAACTAACATACACCAAGTTGTGGCAAAAGTACAAAATTATTAGGCTACGTGTGGTGGAAATGGTTAATTCACTTAGCCTACTATTTTTTAAAATATGCTATAATAATTTTCGCAAAATAGACTAAATATGTCAAAGTTTTATGTACATTTCGCTCTTTGTTCAGACAATCATAGTGTGAATAGTAACATAATATTGAATATTTTATAATTCATTTTCAAAGCATTTTCATAGCACTAAAATCTTCATTAAAGGCATTTGAAGCAAATAAATGAAGGCATGGCAAAACCGTTTCCACGTTAATTCAATCTTTATAACAAAAATAGAGTTGAAATCTGTTCCAAATCCTGAGACGCATAAATAGCAGAAACAAAAATCACCAAAACACTCTTTTGTGTGCGCCAAACCTCCGTAGGAAGTCCTTCCTCGTTAAAGAAAACGGAGGCAGTGCGGAAGTAAAACACAAGTTGGCTACACAAAGGAGGGACGCGTGAACGGCACAAACAGAGCACACTAAAACAACCGTCCGATAAAACAAACAGGTATTTTACCCTCAAATATTTCTCACTGTTTTTGTCACACAGAATCGGTTGCATTAGGCTACATCCTGCAGTTTATTTATATTGATTGTATCAATTCTGTTTGCTTAGTTAGACTTGACTTTGACTGGTTTACTTTCGCTTTTCTCAACGAGAACAGCCGCTGTCGATGTGTCGTTACTTTGTTTCCTTTGCAGTATCATATATTTTTTGCCTGCATACGCACATGTTACACCGCTAATCTGTTTAATATACTTATCGTTTTCAGATTGAACTACAGTATATACAGTATGGCCACTACAGACACTGTGTACAACACCACCACAACAACGCAGGAGCCCAAATCCAGAAAATGGTTCAACGTGCCATCAGAGAATCTGGAGAAAGTTCGATTTGTGATAAAAGTGATTGAAGTGGTAAGCAACACGTTGGTCTGAAAACAAATGTAACCACATGTACTGTGAACATTTATACGAAATCTCTCTATATTAATAATAGTGCCTTTTAAATACGTTATATACTTTTGTCCTCTGTAGTGGACATTGTATTTTGTTGTGAATTTCTCTGACACCATACATGTCAGTTTTAACTCTGGATGTCCTGTAAAGAGCACATTCAGGGCTTCCCAGATCCTAAATGTTTGGAAGTTTCACAATGACAACTGCCTCTCCTTGGACTTTAAAAATTACTGGCATTCATTTGGTGATCAAATTTAACACTCTTATGGAAATATAATAATGACAAATCTTTGAATTGTTTGTCATAAATCAACATCTCAGGAAAATGTTATGGGTTTCAAATCAAAATATGACTTTCTGTTATGATACAGGGCATTGATTTCACACGTCCACTGTAGAGGACACCAGGACATAAATCATGTTTCCAATTACTACTCCCATTATTACACTTCTTTTTTTCATTGCACGTTGGCCCAAAAACACATTAATATGCAAATTAGATACATTGTATATAATGGAAAAACCTGCTTATATGGCCATTTTACACGCGTATTGCATAAAGCAAAATTATATATCAAATCGTTCTGTTATATCATAGTTGAGAGTCATCTTCATGCAAAGTTTGGTATATAAAATCCTGAAACCTAAAAATTGATTGGTGAAATTTTTTCCTATTGGTGAAATCCTGTTGTTTTTGCCTATTCATGTCTATTCATGTATTTTTTTAATTGAGTCCAGGTGTTCTCTACAGAGGACATAGCATAACATATAAATAAAATATCACTTTGCAAAAAACATTTCTTATGCTCTAAACAATGTTATGACACGGAAAAACTTTTTTTCTGGTTCTCAGGAGGATATATATGTATATATATATTGGGGCGTGGTTTGAATAAGGAGTCATTCGTGGCTAAGTGGTTAGTCTGGTGTAATGACAGTTAAACACAGTTCAAGTTAAACTGCCAATATTGGAATTCCATTGTGTAAGTTTCCCGGAAAGTGTATAATAGTAAACAGTAACACAGTAATGCTGGCAGTTCATTAACATGTGTAAAAGGTGGGGTTGAACTATGACTGCAGTTGTTTTAAAGTGTTAATTATAATATTGTGGATACTGTTTCATGCTAATGAAGCATTCTGCTAAATGAACCCACTGCCCTGTCTCACGCATCCTTGATAATTCCAATGTTGTTTAACAAGTCCTGACTTGGGTGCCAATGGGGGATGGCAACTTTTTGTCTGCATTTAATAATGCCAAGCTTATTTTCTAAACAGGCTTTGCCATTTCAGCATTGCAGTCATATGCTGCTTGGCTGTTGATCATGGGGCTTTTTGTACAGAAATTGAGAATTTGACTTGGTCTTTGTCCAAGACCAAGTTAGAAATTCCCTCCAATTCATTGGTATCTTCCATATGTGTCAAACTGCCTTGTAAACCGTAATTTATCACAGAGCAGATCATGCTGCATGCACCTTGGTTCACTCAGGAAAAGGTGCTGGCTGTGGCTATTTGCTTGTGCTTTGGAAAGAGATGCTGGTTTATTTTGTATGAGGTTCAACATCATTCTTCTTTAACATGCTGCAGTGTTTACATTGCTTACCTTGGACACAATACGCATTAGACATTCTCTTTTTAATCCCAAATACTGGCATGGACTTGACAAATTTGTGCAAAATCTAAAGCTCCATGTTCTAGGATATGAGAATGAAAGTAAGGTAATCCAAAGGAATTCAGTATGTTAAATTCGCTGATTTGATGAGTGACCTAAAAATGGTGCAGAATCTAAAATGCTTATTCATTTTAGTTCATTGTGTCTCTTTGTTTAAATTAAATCAAATCCTTTTTATTTATTTCTGGTTTAAATTAGATTTTGAATGTGGTCTGAAATATTCCAAATCCACTGTATACTTAATCTTTAGATTTTAGCACCAGCCATTGAAAAACCTATATCAGTTTTATAATTCTCAGTGTGTCACTTGGTTGTCACTTTATTTTAAGTGTTTGAATTTGCAAGGTCACATCTAAATAAAGACTAAAGGGCATTGTCTGCTTGCATGTGACATGCTAAGTGATATCAGGTGTTAGAAATGCCTGTCTGGGTTTAAACTGTAAATGCAATTAGAGAGCAGATGCTAAATTCAATTACAGACTCAACTTTTACAGTATGTTGTGGTGAGTCAAAATGTTGAAATGACATTGAAATGACATACTAAAAGCAAGAATCTTGAAATACAGGGAAGTACACATCAGAACACATTAAATTTAGCCAATAATTACCACATAGAGGCCAACCTTGAGACAAATATCCTCATTATGAGTAAATACCCCTACAGACCAGAGCCTGGTCTCATGTTTCTCAGGAAATGAGATTTGATCAAGTATTTCTCCTGTAGAGTATTCAGGGAAATTGCTACTGGAGTTTTTTTTATCCATGTACTCCTCGTGACACATTCTAATGACACAGAACAAAAACTTAGAATTTAATCATAAAAGGTTTAAATTGTATACAATACTTTATTACTTCTTTCTGAGGTTTGAGTCTGTTCCACCTTGAATTAAGGAACCTTATATAAACTGTGTAATATATATATACACTCACCTAAAGGATTATTAGGAACACCTGTTAAATTTCTCATTAATGCAATTATCTAATCAACCAATCACATGGCAGTTACTTCAATGCATTTAGGGGTGTGGTCCTGGTCAAGACAATCTCCTGAACTCCAAACTGAATGTCAGAATGGGAAAGAAAGGTGATTTAAGCAATTTTGAGCGTGGCATGGTTGTTGGTGCCAGACGGGCCGGTCTGAGTATTTCACAATCTGCTCAGTTACTGGGATTTTCACGCACAACCATTTCTAGAGTTTACAAAGAATGGTGTGAAAAGGGAAAAACATCCAGTATGCGGCAGTCCTGTGGGCGAAAATGCCTTGTTGATGCTAGAGGTCAGAGGAGAATGGGCCAACTGATTCAAGCTGATAGAAGAGCAACTTTGACTGAAATAACCACTCGTTACAACCGAGGTATGCAGCAAAGCATTTGTGAAGCCACAACACGCACAACCTTGAGGCGGATGGGCTACAACAGCAGAAGACCCCACCGGGTACCACTCATCTCCACTACAAATAGGAAAAAGAGGCTACAATTTGCATGAGCTTACCAAAATTGGACAGTTGAAGACTGGAAAAATGTTGCCTGGTCTGATGAGTCTCGATTTCTGTTGAGACATTCAGATGGTAGAGTCAGAACTTGGCGTAAACAGAATGAGAACATGGATCCATCATGCCTTGTTACCACTGTGCAGGCTGGTGGTGGTGGTGTAATGGTGTGGGGGATGTTTTCTTGGCACACTTTAGGCCCCTTAGTGCCAATTGGGCATCGTTTAAATGCCACGGCCTACCTGAGCATTGTTTCTGACCATGTCCATCCCTTTATGACCACCATGTACCCATCCTCTGATGGCTACTTCCAGCAGGATAATGCACCATGTCACAAAGCTCAAATCATTTCAAATTGGTTTCTTGAACATGACAATGAGTTCACTGTACTAAAATGGCCCCCACAGTCACCAGATCTCAACCCAATAGAGCATCTTTGGGATGTGGTGGAACGGGAGCTTCGTGCCCTGGATGTGCATCCCACAAATCTCCATCAACTGCAAGATGCTATCCTATCACTATGGGCCAACATTTCTAAAGAATGCTTTCAGCACCTTGTTGAATCAATGCCACGTAGAATTAAGGCAGTTCTGAAGGCGAAAGGGGGTCAAACACAGTATTAGTATGGTGTTCCTAATAATCCTTTAGGTGAGTGTGTGTGTGTGTGTGTGTGTGTGTGTGTGTATATATATATCTCTTGAGATTAAGACTATTATTTTGTATGCCTGATGTTTGAAATTTCTTACTTCTAAATTCTAGTGACCAGTGACGACTCTGAAACACCTTGGTACTTCCCATGTGTAACCTTATCTAGATCAATTGCAATGCTGAAGCTGGTTCTTCGAGTCCCTACAGTGAGGAGAGTATCTTTCCTCACCTACATCCAAACCACTTTACCAAACTATTATCCACACAACAAAATGTCTCTTTTAAAGCTATATGTAGAATTCAGAAACCCTTTTTATTAAGTGATCTGCATCCAGCAACTTATTGCTCATGCTCGCACTCGTGTACACATAACATACAAGAGACTGAACGTAATTCAATGCCCTGATATACTCACAGAGAAGTTCTTTTTAAAAAAAATTTCTTTTAAAGGTGCACTGTGTAAATTTTAGTAGCATCTAGCGGTGAGGTTGTGAATTGCAACCAGATATGTGCTGCGTGGTTTCCTTTTAATAACAAAATAAACAACAAAAATTATAGCATTAAGAAAGTATCTGATTGTAGCAATGTGGCTATGTTTACACAAGCTCTGCAATTCAACAACATCATGTGGACAGATAAGGTAATTAAAATGACACTGTTATGATAGTTTGAATTGATTCTAAAGTATATTTGAGGCTATAGACCATACATAGACTGTAGACTGTAATCGTCACATCCTTTAGATTTTCCCGGCAAAAACGTCCCTTCACATATTGGCAATAAAAAAGCGACTAGTCAAATTCTTACATATAGCCCCTTTAACTTGATGTACTAAAACAATAAACTAAAACTGAATTAAAAATGGGTAAAGACTATACACCGATCAGGCATAACATTATGACCACCTTCCTAAGATTGTGTTGGTCCCCCTTTTGCTGCCAAAATAACCCTGACCCGTTGAGGCATGGACTCCACTAGACCCCTGAAGGTGTGCTGCGGTATCTGGCACCAAGATGTTAGCAGCAGATCCTTTAAGTCCTGTAAGTTGCGAGGTGGGGCCTCCATGGATCGGAATTATTTGTTCAGCGCATCCCACAGATGCTCGATTGGATTGAGATCTGGAGAATTTGGAGGCCAAGTCAACACCTCAAACTCATTGTTGTGCTCCTCAAACCAAGGCCACAGCCACCAGGGAATACCGTTTCCATGAAAGGGTGTACATGGTCTGCAACAATGCTTAGGTAGGTGGTACGTGTCAAAGTAACATCAACATGGATGGCAGGACCCAAGGTTTCCCAGCAGAACATTGCCCAAAGCATCACACTGCCTCTGCTGGCTTGCCTTCTTCCCATAGTGCATCCTGGTGACATGTGTTCCCCAGGTAAGGGACGTACACGCACCCAGCCATCCACGTGATGTAAAAGAAAACGTGATTCATCAGACCAGGCCACCTTCTTCCATTGCTCCGTGGTCCAGTTCTGAGGCTCACGTGCCCACTGTTGGCTCTTTCGGCAGTGGACAGGGGTCAGCATGGGCACCCTGATTGGTCTGCGGCTATGTAGCCCCATACACAACAAACTGCGATGCACTGTGTATTTGGACCCTTTTCTATAAGAACCAGCATTAACTTGAGCAATTTGAGCTACAGTAGGTCGTTTGTTTTGATCAGACCACACGGGCCAGCCTTCGCTCCCCACGTGCATCAATGAGCCTTGGCCGCCCATGACCTTGCAGTCGGTTCACCACTGTTCCTTTCTTGGACCACTTTTGATAGATACTGTACACTGCAAACTCGCTCAAATCCTTACGCTTAAAACTTTATAAAAATGACAAAAACACTAAAATGAAAATATAAAATTAACATATTGGAAATATTAATACAAACTATAATAGCATCTCAATGATGGGAAAATAAATATGGCCCTGTTTTAAAAAGTCAAAGCATTCCCATTGGTAACACTTGATATTCTCTGTATTTTTAAATTGTGTGTTGTTGTTTTTTTTTTTAGAGTTTCTTGAGTTTGCTAGACTTTTTTACATAGGCACTCCCAGTTGTGTCGTGTGAAACCAATCTACCCACAATGTATTCAGCAGAATACAGACAGCTAACCACAGTCAAGTGACTATTGTAGTGTGAAGAGATGTGATGCTGTGAAGGTTTTATCACTTTAATGAAATAATTTTCATGTATTTTATACAGGAGCTCCTTGAGCAAGGCTTTCAGCATTTTTACATTTAGACTTCAGACTAAAATCAGATCTATATGCTTTCATTTAACCATTTTAATTTAGTGTGCTTTGTTAAATTTTGAGGTAGTTTCACTCATAAACGTCTAAAATAAGCCATTTTTGGGGGGCGTGAGCGGGCAGTGTCTTTATTCTGTTTAACAGCAATTATGGTTTATCCGGCTCATTTGGATGGAGGATTTTGAATGGATTCTGTGTGGTAGCGATAAGGTTCTGTTTCTTAAGCGACAATAATTGTGTGTTGTGCACTTACCCTGTTCCTTCCTAGAAGTCAGGGCCGTCAGAGCTCAAAACAGACGTCATGAGTCAGACATGTGGGCTATTCTGGCTTTGTGATTTTGATGTTGCTTCTGATGAAATGGTATTTTGTATAAACGAGAACACTTATGATTTATTGTTCCTCCTCAGTACTCGTTATACAGGTTTTTCTATTTTGCCCTGAATCTGTTCTCTTTTTACCAGCTGAATGTCAGGCAAACACCAACTATTTGTTATATGCATATTAGATAATTGATAAGATGGTTTATTGTTATTATTTTCCATGTTTTCCCCCTTGTCATAGTGATTTATGACATTGTATTTATGTTCTTAAATGGTGTTAACTTTAAGCATATTAGTTATTGCTATGCATTTTATTAATAATTTAAAATATATTATTTCCTTACCAAGACCAGAGTTTAATAGCAGAAATTTTGTAGAATAAATATTCATCAGAACAATAGCCAGGGTTATTTTGAGGGACTTCTCATAATTAACCTCATAGCCTGGCTGCGTCATTTACAGTATTATTTTGTGTCTGTTTTAGTTTGCTAAAGGGAAGTGGAGTGAAAAGTCTCCTGGAATTGATGTAACTGTGAATACTTTACTTTTGGACTGGAAGACCGTTTAATAGTGTTACATGTGATTAAAACATAGTTCAGCATGATGATATGATGCATGCATGTGATATTAGTTAAAAGGAAACAAACAATTAAACATAAAGCTTGCTTGGGGTTGTGTGTGTGTTTTCCCAGAGTGAGTGTCCTTGGTAATGGGAAATCCCCTACCTGTTACTGCTGTATTTGCACCACACCTGTTCTCTCAGTTTCAAATTGTGACCTGCAGATGGCCATGCCCTAATAATGCAGCTTCAGATTAAATACGATATTTTGTCACTGTGGAAATTCCAAACAAATCTTTCATATTGTCTTGTATTTAAACTAAATAAGCCGCTTAATGTGTGTCCCCTCAGCTCCTTTCATTTGTGGCTTTTGTGATGGAGGAGGTAGTGTCCAACTGTTCACACTGTGGACCGCTCTACTTCTTTGAATTTGTCAGTTGCACAGCCTTCCTCTTCACGCTATTGCTCCTCATACTCCTGGCTACAACGCTGCACCAGAAAGTCGGAATTAACTGCTGGCCTACTCTGGTAAGTAAAAAAACTAACAAACATGCTTTTAATACTCCTATTATTATTATTATTATTATTATTATTATTAACAATATGTTGATATTAATATTTGATAGTAATATTAATAATATGGATATTATTATTGTTGTTGTTGTTGTTATTATTATTATTATTATTATTATTATTATTATTATTATTATTATTATTATTATTATATTGTTATTATTAAAATAATAACATCAGCATTATTATTATTATTATTATTATTAATATTATTTAAATATTAACATATTTAATTAACTTATTAATTATAAGAAATGTAGAAATATTAACCAGAACATTATCTTTAATAACAATAATAATGTTGATATTATTATTATTATGATAATATAATAATAATATTATTATTGATGATGATGATGATGAATATCAACATAATGTTAATAATAATATCAACTAATTATTAAAAATGATCATTTCAAATTATTGTTCATAATAATATTATTATTATTAAAATATCAACTTATGGTTAATAATAATAATAAAAACTTATAAGAAATGTAGAAATATTCATCAGAACATTATCATTAACAACATCAACAACAATTATTATAATTAATATAATGATATTATTATTATTATTGATGATAATCATAATACTACTACTACTAATAATAGTAATATCAACAGTGTTAATAAAATATCAAATGTTGTTATTAATGATAATATCAGCTTATTATTTGATATTATCAACTTATTATTATTATTATTATTATTATTAATGATAATATCAACATTATTTTGTTGATGTTATTATATTAATATATTACAAAATTATAAAAAAAAATACATTTGTTTTTTATTTTATCATATTTTACACACAAATATTTGACCGCTTCTGACAATTTAAAGTTTTTATCCAATTGAAACTTTCTTTAATTTTCCCATAGGATTTTGGATACACAGCAGCTATGGCATTACTGTTCCTCATTGCCAGCATTGTGTTTGTGAGAGACAATGGTCAGACGAGCCTGGAGCAGGCCACTGTGGTATGATGATGCTCGATCTGTTTTTCATTTGATATGATAATATAGCTGCTACCGACTGGCTAACATTTAACTGTCTTTCCTGTGTTACAGGCATTTGGCTTCCTGGCCACGGTGGCCTTCATGGCTGACTTTGTTTACTTTGTAAAAAATCGTGGTATTCCTTGCCGAAATGGAAACAACCAACCAGCAGACCACACACCCAGACAAGAGATTGAGAAACTCAACTCTAACGGAACTGACTGAGCATTTTCACCAGCAAACTGTTGTCATATTCAAAAGCTTTTTTCCCTTTTGACAAACAATTTTTTATACATGAAAATGTTTTTTACCCAAAGCAAAAAATTTCTTAATATTTTCATTTCAGTCAGTTACTAACTGGCATGTTGGACCAGTTTTATACTGTGCCTTAGCTGTTTTATTTTTTTTTACACAAGTCTTAATTTCACAGTTGAAGTAGAAAGTAGCGGTTTCTCGGTTTGGGGATCGCTTGTATTATTTTGCCATTACTATTTTTACACGGAAAAAAAAAACATTTTAGTCAAACTTTTGTACGAGTACACAAATGAAGTTTTCGTCCCTATTGGAGTGTATTCTGCACCGTTGTAGTCTTATCTGATGAATTAACAAGTACAAAACAATGCACTATATTTCTAAAAGAAGTACTGATTCCTGATGTTTTTATAGTTCTATGCATTCCTGAAATAATATATTTTAGAGAAAAATCAGGGTTTAATCATAGTAAAATAAATGATTTATTATTACCTGTTTTACGGCACAGGAATATGAATATAATATTGGATGCGAGGCTAAAAAAAATCATGAAATACTTTTTTTTTTTTTTTAAACACTTGTGGGACAGGTAAATATTGCACTGTACACACAAATGTCCTTAAGTCAATTTTACTGTGACAGCAGGATGACGTTTTTATGGCCCTGTGATTATAATGTTTTGCTGTACAAGGGACGTCAGGGGTGTAGTCATAGATTTTTTTATGGAAACAATCTCATTTTTGTATTGTGTGGAACTAGAAATGTTGTATATTTTTCTTTTGTGCTTTAATCTTGTTCCATGTGAGCCCAGATTGTGTTTTTGAAAGCATGATAAGCGATGAAGTGCTTTAAATCTAATTCCAAACAGATACATTTATTCGGAGGTATTGTGCGTGAGGGCCCAAATGTGTTTGTTTAAATGCCCGCGGAGATGAACGGACTGCAAGTTTTCCGAGACACTAATCTGCCTTACGCTTTCCACCTCCTGTGCTGTACAACTGACTGCTGCTTTCTGTGTTAAGCATTGTGTATATTTTAAAACCATGTATGTTGTTGATAGTTACTTTCTTACTAACACTTATTAAGATATGAATAGATCATCTGGTTAGTTTTAATTATTGCTAAGGGCTTTGGGATTTTTAAAATGCAAAAAGTTTCAATGAGTCTGTTTGAATACCAGCATTGTTTCTACAAATGGTCACATGGAACATTTTACAGCACTGTTTTTGTAAACATCCTTCCATTCCAGTTAAGCAATAAATAGCTCCTGAGTATCAGACTCTTATTTTTATATGCGGCCTGTTCAGAAACATGCTTGTTAAGGCTTCACAAACCAGGAATTTATACTTGAACAACACAGTGTATGTGGTTCTTTGGTTCAGTCACGTGCAGCTGTTTCACAGCGAGTTCACTGCACTCTCTTCACCTTCATCTACACATACACTATATTGCCAAAAGTTGTGGGATGCCTGCCTTTACATGCACATGAACTTTAATGAAATCCCATTCTTAATACGTAGGGTTTAATATGGAGTTGGCCCACCGTTTGCAGCTATAACAGCTTCAAATTTTCTGGGAAGGCTTTCCACAAGGTTTAGGAGTGTGTTTATGGGAATTTATGACCATTCTTAATGACCAAGCGTATTTGTGAGGTCAGGCACTGATGTTGGATGAGAAGGCCTGGCTCGCAGTCTTCGCTCCAATTCCTCCCAAAGGTGTTCTATCGGGTTGAGGTCAGGACTCTGTGCAGGCCAGTCAAGTTCCTCCACACCAAACTTGCTCATCCATGTCTTTATGGACTGTGCTTTGTGCACTAGTGTGCAGTCATGTTGGAACAGGAAGGGGCCATCCCCAAACTGTTCCCACAAAGTTGGGAGCATTAAATTGTCCAAAATGTCTTGGTATGCTGAAGCATTAAGAGTTCCTTTCACTGGAACTAAGGGGCTAAACCCAACCCCTGAAAAACAACCCCACACCATAATTCCCCCTCCACCAAACTTTACACTTGGCATAATGCAGTCCACTTCATGGCTGAGTTGCTGTTGTTCCCAGTTGCTTCCACTTTGTTATAATACCACTAACAGTTGACCATGGAATATTTAGTAGTGAGGAAATTTCACACATGGACTTAAGGTGGCAACTTATCACGGGACCACGTTTGACTTCACTGAGCTCCTGAGAGCGACCCATTCTTTCACAAATGTTTGTAGAAGCAGTCTGCATGCCTAGGTGCTTGATTTTATACACCTGTGACAATGGAAGTGATTGGAACACCTGAATTCAATGATGTGGAGGGGTGTCCCAATAATTGTGGCAATATATTGTACATTTATGCTATCTTACATGTTTGTACCTATTGCCCGAATATATCAATGTTTTTTAGTTGTTAATTCTTAGGAGAGGGATGACAAGCTGGCTTTCCTTTGTAAAACTTTATTTCCCTAAAGCTAACACTAGATGTCGCTGCCTGCAAAGTTACCATCTACAGATGATCGAATATTTGAGGTAAACATTGTAACTCCAGGTACTACTGGCATAAATTATGGTTTTCACAATTGTGAATTTTTGTATCAAATTACTGTTTTTTGATGTGACATCTTGCTCATAAAGTGTAGGTATGATTTATCCAGCCTAAATCAGCGCGGGGTGGCTTGCTGGTCTAGACTGGACCAGCAACTGTTTAGACTGATTTAATCCGTTTTTAGCAAATTAGAAAACTTGAATAGAAATTCAATTCCTCAATAAATAAGAAAATACCGTTTTTGTGTGTGTATATATAGCCTATATATTGCACATTTTAATTAAGGAGAAGGGGCACACTCGAGTGTGTTTACCTGTAGTACCTCCCCTAAAGTCCGCGTAACCGCTGAAAGATTCTCCTGTAGCGCGTGAAGGGGAGGGACCGGCGCGCGAGATGAACGGGCTGTAATTTACTTTCACTCATTTGCACAGCGGCTTGAGGATGGAGCTCGAATCCTCGTGTGTAGCATATGTCTTCTCAGTGCTCTGTGTTTGATGACAAGCAACAAAGCAACAAATTGCCTGGAATTATTTTTCATGTTCGTTAAAGGTGAGTAAAACGCTCTCTCATCTGTCACTGCGGTACCGCTCACGAGCGCAGGTGCATCATACAAACGCGCGCGCTTTTATTTGCACCTTAATCACTTTAAAGTGTAAGATGGAGCTTTTTTTTTTATTACTTACAGTAGTAGATAACTTGGGATGCACCTGAAGGCTTCAGTTGTGGCACTAATGTCTGATACTCTGTTTATGAAGTTAATATGTTTTGCATTGTTTTTGTTACTTTGTTTACCGATGCAGTAATAGGCATTCATGGACATGGAAGTTTTTAATTATTCAATTTAAAGCCCGCATAAAATGTTGTGCTATTATATTAACAAAAGAAAACCGTTTATTCATTAAATGTACTTTATTATTTGTTTAATTTGTTAAACTGCAGGCCAATACATTGGATAGCCTACTGTGGTATAACTTGGACATAAAACGGTTATTAAATCAAATTATTATTCCTATACAAGTGCCTTAAAATTACCATACGTTTGATTTACATATATGTGCATAGTAGGCTATACTTTTAAGTAATGTAGGCTGTCACTTACTTTTCTTTAACTTTACTTTTAAAATTACCTTTCTTGATGTTTTATATATATATTATAAAGAAGCTATTCCTTCTGTGTCCAGATGGGGGTGAACAATTAAAGCAAGAGATGTGCACGAGACCATCCTACGTTTATTTTACTTGCACAATGTCTGTAGATAGACTTTGTTTTACTTCTAACATAGTTGGGGGTTCATGAGATCTCAGTTATGGTGTTATGAGCCAACATTAACAGTATTACGTTAATATTGTACGAACGCATTTGATATGCACGTCTGGGAGAACGTTACTGTAAAAATACAGTGACCATGTTACAAAAATTTTGGTGACTAATTAAATTATCTAATGTTACTTTACCAATTGTAGAATGTAATTGTAACAACGTGGCACAACGAAAAGTTAAATTAAAACTGGCCTTTTCCAAAAACATTTAAAAATATTAATTATAAAATTAATTATTTTAAAATATTTTTTTTACATATACACTATCCTTCAAAAGTTTTGGGTCAGTAATATATTTTTGGAAATAAATTAGTACTTTTATTTGGCAAGGATGTATAAAATGTATCAAAAGTTACAAAAAATAAAAGTGTAATGTTACAAACGATTTCTATTTCAAATAAATGCTGCTCTTTTGAACTTTATTAAATAATCTAGAAAAAAATTGTAGCATTGTTTCCCCAAAAATAAGCAGCAAGTCTGTTTGCAACAGTGATGATAAAGTGATAAAATGTTTATTGAGCACCAAATCAGCATATTAGAATTATTTCTATGTGACACTGAAGACTGTAATAACATTTTTAGTAATATTGTCATACAGACAAGCACAAGTTGATATAAAAGTCTTGGATATTCACTTCAAGAACATTCCTAGAAATCCTGGTTGAATTTGTGGAGTGTGTATCTCATAACATTCAAATGTTTCTCTGGGTTTCAGTTTTCCTTTATGTCATTATATCTTCACATTTCTTTTATCTCATATATATATATAATGTCTTGTATATTTGAGAACATGTTTGATGCATTTTAATTCTGAACTAGGGCTGATCTGTTCAGGAATCCATTTTTTTCATTATGTCATCACTTACCGTTTCATGGGTGCCTTGTGCGTTACAAGCATTTAATGCTTCCCCATTTACAGAGTGTGTTATGTCCCAACTAATTAAGAATAATGAGCTGATTCATTTTCAATAGTTGCCTGCGGTCTTGTTCTCATCCTTATGTAATCGAGCAGGCTGATGAGACGATCACATCCAAGTGAATAATTGGCTTGTTGTAAATGACTGGAAATAAGGCTAAATGAGCTGAGATGGCAGGATGCAAGACTCTGGTGAGATTCCAGTTGACTGCATCATTCATTCTCTGTTGAGAGCCATTATTGGTGTTTGTGAAATTAGGCACACTGGTTGTATGGAGAGGAAATTACCTGCTGAGAGATGTGGTTATCATGTTGAGAGAAAGGCGTAACATGCTAATGGGTCTCACAGGTTGCATCTTACATGGCACTCCTGATGTTTGTTTTTAGCATAAGTGAAATGATGCTGAATGCTTGGTACTTAACAATAATGTGATGACAAGAAGTCCTCATTAGAGTATGCTTTAAACCCAAATAAACTTAACTGATGTTTAGTAGACACGTCCTTTATGTCACATTAGTGGCTCAGTGGTTATATACAATACCATTCAATGATTTGGGCTTGGTAAGTTTTAAAAAAAAATGTTTTTGCATTTATCGAATCAAATATAGAGTAAAAACAGTAATACTGTGAAATATTATTATAATTTGAAATAACCGTTTTCTATTTTAATATATTTTAAAATTTTACTCCAGTCCTCAGTGTCACATGATCCTTCAGAAATCAGAAATACAGAAATCATTCTAATATGATGATTTGGTGCTCAAAAACATTTATTATTAATGCCAATGTTGAAAACAGTTGTGCTGCTACTTAATATTTTTGTGGAAACCGTGATACATTTTTTCCAGGATTTTTTGATGAATAGAAAGTTCAAAACAAGAGCATTTATTTGATCAATTTAATGCAGAATTCTAAAAAAAAACAAAAAAAAACAAGTTTTGAACAGTAATCTATGGAAGCTTGTTTCCGTCATGGAATAAAAAATATAAAAAGTAATTGCAACTTTTTATTCTTTTGCAATTACACAATTGTGAACTTTATAACATTTTATACGTTTATAACTCGCAGTTCTGACTTTTTTTCTTGCAATTTCCGAGTTTATATCTTGCAATTCAGAGCTTCTATCTGAATTGTGAGATATAAACACAAAATAAGAAACATTTTAATTACATTTTTTTTTATTTCATGGCGGAAACAGGGTTCCATAGTAATCTAAATGCAGGTTCAAATCTCAAAAGACAGTGATAGGTGAGCCTTTGACAGTCAAGAGAAGTGTCAAAATGTATAATTTAGCATATTGGTGAGGCTATGCATAATATTAATAATGTCAATGTTTGATTTAAAGGCACTTGTTTGTGCTGTGTTGGAAATTCTGTTTCATGAAGCAAAACCAGCTGAGAACCACTGCCTTAAGTCATCAAGTTGTTGAAATCAAGTTGTTGTTTTTTGGCAAACATGGCATGATTTGCATATATATTATTTTTATCACTTCTTGACGAAATCCTATAAACTCCAACAAGGCACATTTTCTGACTCTAATATAAGGATAATCAAAGCCACAAGGCTTTGGAGACGACCCGTGGCCTCTGCAGAAATGATTAAGTACCCAGAGCTGGTTCCTGCTGGGAACAAACATGGTGGGCTTCACCTCACACATACAGGTTCATTTATCAACACAGCTGATTTTTACATTGAGATCATTATGAAGGGTTTTAACAAAATGCTTTGTGCTGTTTTTAAACCCATTACTCATAGCACAAAGAAACTGACTGGGGAGGAATAGAGCCCACATAATTCAAACAGGGATTTTAAGTGCACTACTGTACACAGAACTCTTCAATCTTGATTATTTGAACTGGCTGAATAACTTTATTGCTTATTCCTGAATCTATTACCTAGAACATATCACCACAACATTCAAAACTGTGTCAGCTGTCATGTTGTGTGCTGCTGGATTTGATATGTTACCTGCTGACATGATCTCATTAATATTTATAGGTATGCATATGTAAAGTGTAGTTCTAGCACACAAATTGTTTTTGACAGCTTCCCCTTTTAAGTTGGTTTAAGTTTTAACTTTAGAGACATATATTTGAATCATTTACGAAGGTTCATGGGATATTGAATTCATAGAGTTCAACAGATTTTTCTTTATTTATTATAAATAAGATTTTTCACACTATTAAATTTAATGCAACTAATTTCTAGACCTATTTTCTTTATTAAAATCCATTATTTTCTATGCAATTTGACCATACAAAGATTGCAAATGATTTACTTTTATTATAAGTCTCATTTGATTTTTGTTTATAAATATGGACTCTCACCATCATTAAATAAAGGAGCAATGTTTTGTTTATACACTACCATTCAAAAGTTAAAAAAGTTAATACTTATTAAGCAAGGATGCATTAAATCGATCAGAAGTAACAGTATGACTTTTACATTGTTACAAAAATATTCTGTTTTAAATAAATGCTGTTTGAACTGTATCAAAGAATCCATCCTTTTGATCTTTCATTCAAAGAATTCGCAAAAATCTAACCTTTCATTGAAGTAAAGTAATTAAAAGTGGGGGGTAAATCACATTATGAAATAAATGTTTTTCTCCAAAACACGTTGGACATAATTATTGGCACCCTTTTATTCAATACTTTTTAACCTCCTTTTGCCAAGATAACAGCTCTGAGTCGTCTTCTATAATGCCTGATGAGTTTCGTGAACACCTGACAAGAGATCAGAGACCATTCCTCCATACAGAATCTCTCCAGATCCATGTTGGTGCTTCTTCTCTTCAGTTTATACAGGGAACTGGGACGACCATGGCAGAAGCTTCATTTTGTGCTCAGTGACACATTTGTATGTTGATTTTGATGTTTGTTTTGGATCATTGTCCTGATAGAAGATCCGACCATAGCCCATTATAAGATTTCTAGCAGAGGCCGTCAGGTTTTGATTTTTTATCTGTTGGTGTATTCTATAGAATCCATGATACCATGTATCTGAACAAGATGTCCAGGACCTTCAGCAAAAAAACATTAAACATTAAAGATCCAGTAGTATATTTAACCGTGGGCATGGGGTACTTTTTAAAAAATTTTTTTAGCCCTGTTAGCACCAAACCCATCTGATGAATTTGCTGCCAAAAAACTATTTTTTTTGTAGTTTCATTTGACCACAGAACCAGGTCTCTTGAATTTCCAGTCGTGTCTGACAACTGAATATGCTGGAATTTGTTTTTGGATGAGCTAGGAGGACTTTTCTTGAAACCCTCCCAAACAACTTGTGGTGATTTAGGTGTTTTGTTAGTTTAGGTTTTGTTTAGGTGTTAGGTTGATTAGATTATTTCTGCAGTTCTCCAGCTGTGATCTTTGGAGAGTCTTTGGCCACTCAAACGCTCCTCCTCGCCGTGCATTAGGACGATATACACTCACCTAAAGGATTGTTAGGAACACCATACTAATACTTTGTTTGACCCCCTTTCGCCTTCAGAACTGCCTTAATTCTACGTGGCATTGATTCAACAAGGTGCTGAAAGCATTCTTTAGAAATGTTGGCCCATATTGATAGGATAGCATCTTGCAGTTGATGGAGATTTGTTGGATACACATCCAGGGCACGAAGCTCCCGTTCCACCACATCCCAAAGATGCTCTATTGGGTTGAGATCTGGTGACTGTGGGGGCCATTTTAGTACAGTGAACTCATTGTCATGTTCAAGAAACCAATTTGAAATGATTCGAGCTTTGTGACATGGTGCATTATCCTGCTGGAAGTAGCCATCAGAGGATGGGTACATGGTGGTCATAAAGGGATGGACATGGTCAGAAACAATGCTCAGGTAGGCCGTGGCTTTTAAACGATGCCCAATTGGCACTAAGGGGCCTAAAGTGTGCCAAGAAAACATCCCCCACACCATTACACCACCACCACCAGCCTGCACAGTGGTAACAAGGCATGATGGATCCATGTTCTCATTCTGTTTACGCCAAATTCTGACTCTACCATCTGAATGTCTCAACAGAAATCGAGACTCATCAGACCAGGCAACATTTTTCCAGTCTTCAACTGTCCAATTTTGGTGAGCTCGTGCAAATTGTAGCCTATTTTTCCTATTTGTAGTGGAGATGAGTGGTACCCGGTGGGGTCTTCTGCTGTTGTAGCCCATCCGCCTCAAGGTTGTGCATGTTGTGGCTTCACAAATGCTTTGCTGCATACCTCGGTTGTAACGAGTGGTTAGTGGATAGAAGTTGCTCTTCTATCAGCTTGAATCAGTCGGCCCATTCTCCTCTGACCTCTAGCATCAACAAGGCATTTTCGCCCACAGGACTGCCGCATACTGGATGTTTTTCCCTTTTCACACCATTCTGTGTAAACTCTAGAAATGGTTGTGCGTGAAAATCCCAGTAACTGAGCAGATTGTGAAATACTCAGACCGGCCTGTCTGGCACCAACAACCATGCCACGCTCAAAATTGCTTAAATCACCTTTCTTTCCCATTCTGACATTCAGTTTGGAGTTCAGGAGAGTGTCTTGACCAGGACCACACCCCTAAATGCATTGAAGCAACTGCCATGTGATTGGTTGATTAGATAATTGCATTAATGAGAAATTGAACAGGTGTTCCTTATAATCCTTTAGGTGAGTGTAGACACACGTCCTCTTCCAGGCAGATTCGTAACATCTTTAGTTGATTGGAACTTCTTATAGTTCGGTGGTGTAGGGAAAATACCGTTACCGAGGTGATAAAAGCACCAAATTTTGCATGGTGTTTCCTTAGGGTCTATAGTGTAATTTTGGCCTAGGAGCCCTCGGAAAAAAACTTTGTAACATGTCATGTTAGAAGTATATCATTATCAATGAAATATGCTTAAAAACAGCGATTTTCAAGTTCCTGCACAAGATAGTGTTCGTTACAGTTGCATTTGCAAAGAGGTGAGCAGTCTAGACTACTGATTCCAGTACCATGACAGGAGCCTACAAAAGTGGTTGAACTTGGGTCATAGTCAAGGTTATCAAGGGCATCAAACGGTGTGAAGAGCCCTTTCCGGAGACAAGCTGGAACCACAACACCATCAACTTCAAAGCTTTAGGCTTGAAGGAAATTAGGTTTCTTGACATCTTTCTGGGAAGGAGCCAGTGAATTTGAAGCCTGTATGGTTGAATATGTCATTTCTAATCATCTTCGCAGCTTTTGCCAGGATGACAGCATCTTCATCAAAATCTCTCTTCCTCAGAGCTTCCCTTAACATATTTCTCATGCCCTCCTCGAAAACAAGAACTGTATTCCTTCCATCAAATTGTTCTTGTGCATCTGAAAAGTGTTGAAGCAAATGGTTTTTCAATCTGGTTTTGTTGACTTGCTTCCTGACACCCAGTTCATGAAGTCGATTTACATACAATGAGTGGAGCTTAGATAGCATAAAGAGAAGGACTCCGGAATCAACACATTTTTCAATGTAGTCCTGAAGTTCAATGGAAGTGCAAGACTCATTCATTTATTTATCGATGTTTTCTGGACATTGCTATAGCGAGTCCACGGTAGCGATTTCTCAGCTTTACAAGGCATGGTAAATGGTATTTTGCCTCAATTGCAATTAAATCTCCACTAATTATCCTTGTCATAAGCCTTGTGTCCTTAAGATCAGTGATCATGGTTCGGATATTCCTGTCAGTATCAAATGTTGATACTTCATGGAGAGCACCTTGATCTATGCCACCCTCACAGAAGAAGCACTTTCGAACATAATGTTGGGGTTTCATTGGCTTTCCCCCTCCAGATTCAACAGCATTCTGCACGTTTTTCTTTGTCGCTTGCATAAGCTTTGAATTGTTAAACTTTAGGTGGCAAGATTTGTGCCAAGAAGCAGAGTGTGAAGCAAAATTGCTAGCAGTTTCATCATTCCCAAAATAGAGTTTAGTTGGAAGATTGTCAATCGCCCTGAATTGCTCGACATTAGCAAGAAATGATCTATAGGCATCAGATTTATCACCACAAGGGACATCTTAGGGGTTCAGAGGTGTCTTTCTGGCAAATACATAGAGCCTAGTTCAGCTCCATGCTGAAGTTTCAGAAACTAATGTTATGTAAGCATAAAATAATGAACGAATCAAGACATTCTGACCTGCAACACGTCTACAATAGGAAACCAAAATAACTGAAAGTACATCTAACTATGTACTGTCACACACAAATAGGATTTAATGTGATGTGATGCAGCCTAACATAAAACTGATGAACTTCCAAACTATGAACTAAGTAGATAGCTATATGAATGACCTAGTTGAATTGAAAAATAAAAGAGAAAACCAAGATCTCTTAACATTTAAGCATTTTTGCTGCCTTTGTTTTTTTTTTTTTTTATAATTCTGCCTATATTATACAGGGCTTTTTGAGGTTTTTTGGGGTATAAGGTGTCTTGGCACTCTATTTTAGACTTATAATTTGGAAGTTCTACTGGCCTGAGCACAAATTAACAAAAGGAAGCTTATTCACTGGTCTTAAAAGGCCATTACATTGAAAGTTTTACTTGAGAGGGAAAAAAAACAAAAAACGTTTTTCATGAATATTGTTTTTTTAAGTGATTTGACACTATATTTTAATATTTCAGCTGACTCCTAGGCCGAAATCATTAAGGAGGTCCAAAAGAAGCTTCATGTAAAATTTGGTGCTTTTATCACCTCGGTAACGGTATTATTTAATATGTGCACTACCCAACTGGACTATTAATTATTGCCCTGATGGTGGAAATGGGGATTTTCAATGCTTGAGCTATTTTCTTACAGCCACTTTCCATTTTGTGAAGCTCAACAATCTTTTGCTGCACATCAGAACTATATTCTGTGGTTTTACTCAATGTGATGAATTATTTGGCCTTTGTGTTTCCTCATATTTATACTCCTGTGGAACAAGACGTCATGGCTGGACAATTTCATGTTCCTAGTCACCCTGGTGTGCTAAAAATGTAAATATTAATGGGAATATACTTTAGAGATATTTTACTCAATAAAAAATTATAGGGGTGCCAATAATTGTGTTTAGGAGAAAAGCATTTATTGCATAATGTGATTTTTATTTTTTAATTTTTAATTTTTTTTAATTTTTTCCCACTTTTAATTATTTTTCTTCAGAGAAAAGTTTGATTTTTGTAAGATCAAGATCAATAGATCAAAAGGATAAACAATGAAGATTTATTATTATAGCCATCTTTGATCATATTTACCAGGGGTGCCAATAATTCTGACCACAAGACTCGTAAAAAAATCGTATCAACCCCAAACTTTTGAACGATAGTGTAAGTTCGTGTAACATCAGTTTCCACTAGTATTGTGTCAACAGGACAGGAGATTCATAAACGTTTGTGCATCTTTAAAGTTGAACATTTTAAACTGTCAGTACATGTTGATAATTTATGTTTCATTGTCTTTGAAAACTGTACTGTTGTTGTATTTAAGACTAGTGTATGAAGTTAAGAAACCTGAAGATAGTAGTGTTGAACTGTAAAGAATGGCTCAGCATGTAAGTGCTGAACATTAGACCTTGAATTGAATTGAATTGCATTCTGTTGTAAAAGGAAGAAACTTTTGGAGTCTTGGGGAGATGGTATATATCCATGCTGACAGCTCCCCTGTGGAGAAACTCTGTATGATATGAGGTATGAGAGAAGGGTTCAGCTGGAAATCTGTCTTTTGTTTATACTTGTTTAAGATCTTGAAGCACAAGTGAAGTATTTCTAGCCAATGTGCTTTGATCTAGCCTTCAGTCTCTGAGAATCTCAAACCTGTTTGTACTATGGTTTTTTAATTGCCTTTTAAAACATGGCATTTTTAATTCACCTGTTGTCTTAAGCCAAAGCGTGTCTCCTGGACTAGTTTATGACGGACAAACTCTGCTGAATATTGGACTTTTGGACAAACACATCAGTTAGTGCCGGGTACTGGTGAGACTCCTCTGCCACTGTTGGCGTCTGTGCTGCCCTACCTTCGTCGGGTGCAATGTTTGCCGCTGGAAAAGAAGCGATGGAAGCGTAGAGGGAAAAGAGATGGTTTCGCGGTTAAACTTAAACTTGCCTTTGGAAGTAACCGGAGGAGATACGGGGTTCGAGCTCTGGTTGTTGACGGAAAGGACTGCTCTCGTTTTGTGAGATGGCGCTCCATGGAATCGTCATATAACTGGAATGTCCCTCTTTTCCCTACAGGATTGATTTTAAGTTACTTCTACTAGTATATAAATCTCTGCATGGCCTTGCACCGTCTTATTTATCAGATTAAACATCAAACGGGAAGAACACTGAGATCAACAACTCAAAATGTACTTAAAATTCCAAGGACCAAGTTAAGCCGGAAAGGGTATCGTGCATTTGCGGCAGTAGCGCCTAGACTTTGGAATAGCTTACCCATGTAGGCTATGTCAGGGATGCTGATTCCGTACACGTTTTTAAAATAAAACTTAAGACACACTTGTTTTCCATGGCGTATCACTCTTGTTGAAATATATATACATATATATTTTTATGATTGTTAATATGTGTATTGTCATTATTAATATTGTATTTATTTCTTTTTATTTCTAATGTTGTAAAGCACATTGGTCAACATGTGTTGTTTGAATAGTGCTATACAAATAAAGTTGACATTGACATTGAATGTAATAAATGCTACATCTCAAGAAACACCTGTAATAACTCATGACAGTATAAGAACAGGTTATAGACGTTGCCTGTCAAAGTGACCAGCGTAATCCAAATCAGCTCATCATTTGCTGAATAGCTGTTGCCCTTTATGCAATGTTTTTGTTTGTTTACTTGTTACTTGATATTTTTACTGTATGACAAGCCTACGGAATGTGCTGTTGCCAGGTAATTGCTTGTAAAATACTTGTCAAGGGAGATATCTGCTACGGCTTGCAGATAACCGCTCAGAAATGTACGCTCGCCATCTGTTTACCTTGGCAGTTTTACATATGAAATCCGACGCCTTTTTTTTAACTCGCTCTGGATAAGAGCATCTGCTAAATTGCCTAAAGGAAAGTGATATTAAAAATTTCAAGTCTTTATTTACTCATAACAAACTCGTAAGCTATGTAGATTTTCTGTGGCACCCGAAAAGGATTTTTTTAGAGACTTCACATTGATCATAGAATGAGAGTTCTTAGTAAACTCAGGCTGTCAAGGTCCAAAAAAGGACCATTAAAGTATTAAACATGTTCTATATTACTGGTGTGCCATATTACTTAAGTCTTAACTGTTGTTGTATGAAAAAGGTCTATGTGAAGATTCTTTTAAACTACTTTTTTTCCATGGGAAAATGACATGTTTGGAACGACATGAGGGTGAGTAAGTAATTACAGAATCTTAATTTTTTGTGTGTGTGTGTGTAAACTATCTCTTTTAAATTCTGGTTCATTTTGATATTTTAGTTTCAGTGTTCAGTGAGGATTTTTGAGGATTTTCAAAGGTGCAACCTAGGCTCATAGAAAAAAAAATCTGCAAAACTCCAACGTACCTATACATACAATTCAATGCAGTAGTAGCAGTAAAACCCCAGCAACGTTTATTCCTTTTCAAACAAATTATTGTTAATAATTATTAATAACAGATTATCGATTAATAAAGACTTATTACGGGTCCTTGAACAGTGCTATATTATTTTAGCACATGATTTTTAAACTAATATATTTTGACGTTTGCATCACATATCAAGCTCCATATATTTGGCTTTTCTGACATAGTGAACTTGCTTGGTAGCTCACCTGGTACAGCATTGCACTTGCGATGTGGAGCTCCGGTCCACGTCGTGTGAAACGCACTGTAAACCCCAACACTCAAAATAATTAGTTTGGCTAATTGGTTTGAGTAGGGCAAACTCAAATTAAACAAATTAGTTCAATCAAATTAACATTTATGAGTATTTAGAACTTTCTTTTTCTCTTTGAGTTCACGAAACTGACACATTTTAAGTAATCTGAATTGTTTCATTGTTTTGAGTTCTATGAACTTATTTCTCTTAATTTAGACAAACTTAAATTTACCTTAAACAGGGTCATTTCCCAGAATGCTTTGCCATGGCACTTGAAAAGGTAATAAATGCTAAAATTAAGTGTTATGTAATGTTTTTTTTGTGCAATTTTAATGTTGAGTGTTAGATTTAGTAGTGTTTAATGTTTTGCTATATGATGATTTAGAAAAGTTTCTGTTATGTGGGGTTTTTCAGGGTGACAATTGGAGCATAAGCTTGGTTTGAGTACTACTCTTTCAGCATACTCTTTCTATGCTATGCTAATGTTATCAAAGCATTGTGTAACCAATTAGCATTTGTTGAATTAGCTAATTATAGCTAGCTCAATTTTACGATCAAATTAGCCTGGGTTTAGCCTGGTCTTACAGACTCTCGTACATTTCATTTGTACAGAGAGTCTGGCCACTCTCCATTGACAAGCGTTAACTTCCTTGAAGGCGGGTACTCTGTTGAAGTTTAAAACTATTGGATCTGCCATAACCAATCGCTAACGTTTGGTCGTGAAGTATGTCATCTCAAACTATCGCATGACATCAATGTCATCGTTCTCTCCCACTCCCTCTGTTCGCTGATTGGACCGGTTATTATTTGACTGGAGAAAACCAGAGAATATACCACAATCCCAGACGGAGTACTGAAGGAAAATGAAAATTGAGCGGTAGGAGGGCAGAGCCAGGCTAGCCTGGGTTGCCATACAAACACCTGAATATCTGAGCACTGAGCTTTTTGTCTGTTGGTGGATTTTATGAGGCCAAATAAGGGGTTCTGAATCATGATAGTGGCAATGACAGTTCCGTAGTTCTGCCAAATCAAATGGCTAACTGGGAGCCAGAGGGATTGTGTGGCAAATTTAGGGATTTCTTTGTGGATTCCAATAAACAGTGTTAAAAAACTTCTTGTCTTGTTTCTCAACACTGCTTCCACCCTCTGAAAAAATCTATGATGCATGAAACATTTTGACTTCTGTTGCTTTAACAAGCAGAATGCTGTATAGAAATGTTGTAGAAAGCAGAGGGCTATTAGACTAACATTGTCAGATCGGTGAACAGCATCCTGCCCCACGATTACAGCTGATGTCGCTGGGAGTTCCTCAGATTCTCATTCACTCTCACCAGCAGTGGAGGAGACCATGTACCGGTGGAGTCTGTCACAGGAGCGCTGCTTACCTGTCGCCCCCTGCAGCTCCACTGTGTGGCTGTTCTATTAAGACTAACACGTCAATGAATACTGAGAGAGGGTTTCAGCACTATCTCTATTCCCAGCATGTTCTAGAAGCCATTAGGGATACCAAGTCTGTCTATATTTCTCACTTGTCTACCTCAGATAATACGTATTAGATGTAGAATTAGCCTTGGTGTTACTTTCGTATTTATGCATGATACATAGAGATGCATACAACATTTAGCAAGGTATAAAGTATATTATGCTTAATTTGAACATGTTGCTATATTATGCTATATTAAAAAGTTTCAAAAAGCATTTTAAAAACAGCTTTAGTCATATTTCACCTGAAAATCAAAATAAATAAATACTATATTGCAGAAATGACAAACAACACCATTGAGAATAATGAGATATTAAAAAGTATACCTGTAGACATTATGATAATGAGAATTTGAGAGATGAAATGTGTTTAATCTCATGCAAAAACATTTTTTTCCTATTTTTTTTATCTTTGGATAACCTGGACATGTTTTTTTTATTTTGTGATATTCAAACTGATACTATTTTTTCAACACCTACACAGCATTGGTATAGGCCTTTGCAGAGAAAGTTATTACATTTCTGGCCTTTATATAACACTTTTATTCATAGTATAGTAGATAGATGGGATGAAGATGGGGGATTGAGAAAATAGATTCAAACTCACTTCAGCTGCATAAGCACCAGAACTCAATATGTAAGAGCTTGTGCACTATGGTGCTATATTTTGATGAAATGCTATAAAAACAAGCTTTTCTTTAGAATAATGTGCACTGATAAATCATGCCAATACGACTAGAAAGTAAATGGGTCCATTTTTATTTAATGTTGTCTTTAAAGCCATAAAGAACCAATAACTGCCACCATTAGATTTTAATGGAGTTTGATTGAATGGCTCAGTGCTTCCTTGTGTATCATCAGAGAGCACTCACAAATGAGGTAGTCAGCAGTGGAGCAGATCCACAGGGGCCATCTGAGGTTATTTGGCCTTCTGTGGAGGTCATTTCATGAGGTTTTCTGGGGGATTTTAGATACACTATATTGCCAAAAGTTTTGGGACATCTGCCTTTACATGCATGAACTTTAATGACATCCCACTCTTAATCCGTAGAGTTTAATATGGAGTTGGCCCACCCTTTGCAGCTATAACAGCTTAAACTCGTCTGGGAAGGCTTTCCACAAGGTTTAGGAGTGTGTTCATGGGAATTTTTGACCATTCTTCTAGAAGCGCATTTGTGAGGTCAGGCACTGATTTTGGACGAGTAGGCCTCCGCTCTAATTCATCCCAAAGGTGTTCTATCGGGTTGAGGTCAGGACTCTGTGCAGGCCAGTCAAGTTCCTCCACACCAAACTCGCTCATCCTTGTCTTTATGGACCTTGCTTTGTGCACTGGTGCGCAGTCATGTTGGAACAGGAAGGGGCCATCCCCAAACTGTTCCCACAACGTTGGGAGCATGAAATTGTCCAAAATGTCTTGGTATGCTGAAGCATTAAGAGTTCCTTTCACTGGAACTAAGGGGCCAAGCCCAACCCCTGAAAAACAACCCCACAACATATAATCCCCCCTCCACCAAACGATTGCCAGACAGAGAAGCGTGACTTGTCACTCCAGAGAACACGTCTCCACTGTTCTAGAGTCCTTGAGATAATCTGAGATAATCTGTTCTTGAGATAATCTGAAGGCCACACGAAGTTTGGAGGTCTGTCGCTATTGACTCTGCAGAAAGTTGGCGACTTCTGCGCACTGTGCGCCTCAGCATGCGCTGACCCTGCCCTGTGATTTTACGTGGCCTATCACTTCGTGGCTGAATTGCTGTTGTTCCCAATTGCTTCCACTTTGTTATCATAACAGTTGACCGTGGAATATTTAGTAGTGAGGAAATTTCACGAATGGACTTACTGCACAGGTGGCAACCTATCACGGTACCACGCTTGAACTCACTGAGCTCCTGAGAGTGACCCATTCTTTCACAAATGTGTGTAGAAGCAGTCTGCATGCCTAGGTGCTTGATTTTATACACCTGTGACCATGGAAGTGACCTGAATCCAATGATTTGGAGGGGTGTCCCAATACTTTTGGCAATATAGTGTATGTTTTGGTTTATGTGTGCACAATATACTGATAGCTTCTAAAATGTGTTCAACTTTAAAGATGTACAAATATTTACAAACCCTCTGTCCTGTTGTCAAAAGTGAAAACTGATATTAAGTATAAACTGTGATTTTTGTGTGCAAAATGTATACATTTGTGTTAAAAGTATATATAGTTTATATTATGAAACAACATACCGTATTTAGATTTACTTACCAATCAGAATGGGTTTAATCAGTTCAAGTGTTTTTGATGGGTGTAATTTAGCATTGAAGATTTCTTGAGAATTGTGATTGTGTGTGTCTATATGAAGAGGCTCAGTGAGAGTCATTAACAGAGACAGAAATAGATGGGAAACTGGCTGAGAAAACACTCAAGTGGCAAAAATAGCATCCAGAGGATGAAAGACTGATGACGTAGTTTGCTGTCGGTGTTGAAAAGTATGCAAACATACATTGAGGGAGAGAACCGCTCACCTCCGTATTATCGCTGCTGACCTATAATGTATGAGTCTGTCACCTGTCAGTGCGATACAGTGGGAGTGATAGATGACTTTGCATAGGCTGAGAATTACCCTTTTATTGAGCTGTTCTCCTTCATAGTGCAGTTCTCATGGTCAGATCTACCTCTCATGGCCTGCTTCTACTGGTCTGTGAGCAGCCACAATACTATTTCATTTATTTTTAAAGACCAGTGTGTTTTCTTTCAGGGTTTTTTTTGTTTATTTTTGCTGAGGCAAACATCATTACTACTATTGCACATATGGAAATTTTCTTTCTCTATATTAAGACATCCATCCATCATTCAATATCTATCCAACAACCGGCTCAGATTTCTCTCTCTCCCTCTTCTCCTTATATGCTGTGTAATTTTAGTTAGCTCAGTTGATTTGCTCTATATTATAACTGATTGGGATTGTGGGGAATTTTCCCACACATCAGCTCAATAAATTAGTGTCTCTATAGGCTTTCCATGTCTCACCATAAACACACACAGGGATAAAATATGTTCCCAGTGAAAAATCACAGTTTTTTTTTTCTTTAGCGGATATTTTAGAAAAAAAAGCAGTTATCCACCATGCATAATTTTCATTGATTAAAACCAGATTTATTTGCATTCTGTAAATAGAACTAAAAACCAAAGAAATGATCTGACTGTTTTCGCTTGATGCCATTTATTTTGTGATACAAAAATACAAAAGCATTTAGGCTGTCAATTGATTAAATCTTTGAATAGACATTACAAAAGGTGGCTGTATAAGTCAATATACAGTATTGTTTGTTTTATTTTCATATTGAACTGGTTTACAGTCCACAGCAGCTCAATTTGCAAACAAGTTGGTCGATTTCTCTGAGGTAGACTTTCTTCTTACACAGGACACATTCTTGTATTTTAAAATTGTTAAATTAATTGCAATAAATCCCATTAAAAGAAAAGATCACAGCTAAAAGAAAAATATCTCTCTTTTCCTTTCAGCACAAGTATCTCCTGAAATATGAGCGACATCTACGAGTCTGCAGCCAATTCTCTGGGCTTGTTCAACAGCCCCTGCCTGACCAAAGTAGAGTTGCGGGTCACCTGCAAAGGCATCTCAGACAGGGATGCCCTCAACAAACCTGATCCCTGTGTGGTCCTCAAAATGCAGTCCCATGGCCAGTGGTTGGAGGTGAGTTTGGGTTTCCAGTCAGATGCATACAATTTCTAATGAAATAATTTTTAGGCAATAAGGTCTTCTAATTGTTTTAGGGCCCATATCAATGCATTTTTCACAGCACTTGTGCCTTTTCACACATTCCTTAGCTGCTTTCTTCCAATTTTCCACAAATTTTCACACCATAGCATCTCACATTAGCTTAGTTTTGGGTACATACACTCTTTTTTTTGGCATTGATGGTTCTGTGAAGAATCTTAAACATCCTTTAATCCGTTCCATTACACAAAAAGTTCTTTAGATGATTAACTCTTTCCCCACCATTGAAAGAATTTTCTGTTATTTATTTATAATTTTCTGGCAATCCATGTTTTTACTGTTATACGGTAGGGGGTATTATTACACATCGAAAGATCATTACACATCGAAAAACAAGTGAAGAGGAAGCAGAAACAAGTGATAGAAGCATTGCTTGCGCACATGTAAGCTAACATGACCGTCAAACATTAAACTGCATATGAATCATTGCATAACATTACCGAATAAACAGGTATAGGACTGTGCAAGCTTTGGGGATATTGATGGACTCAATCTAATGGATCTATGTTTTGATCAAACATTTTGTGCAAAATGTTGCTTTTTTTTAAAGAAACTTTCCCACATTCAGATGTTGATAAAAACTATGAAGCTAGAGTAAAATGTTTTTTTGTTTGTTTAAAAGCAGAGGCTCTGTTCTTTCTTTTGAGATATACATACATATATATATATATATTTATTTTGTATTTTCAGATATTCATACAATTCTAGGGGCTGTGTAATTTTTGTGAAAATGATAAAAAATGCTGGTGCTGACTGGCAAAATTAAAAAAAAAAAAAGAGTTAAAATGTTCTTTTTAAAAAAAATGGTTATTTTAAGAACTGATCACTGAACGGTTCTTTGGGGAAGCCAAAATGGTTCTTCTATGGCATCGCTGCGAAAACCCTCTTTTGGAACCTTTATTTTTAAGAGTATATATACGGAGATGTCCCTACCAAAGTTAAGAAACAACTGAATAATCCTTACTAATATAGTGATCGCAGTTGCGAGTGAATGTTATATAAGAATGTCATGTTTGCATATGTAAAATAGCAGTATTTTATTTCTGTTGAGAGATGTATTTGGCTGAACTTTACGTTTACAAAAATTTGTATTATTACTATTATTAGTAGTATTATTATTATTATTAGTACTATAAAATACTGTTCAACTGAGCAGCTGTTTAGCCAACTATTAGTGTGTAGGTGAAAATTTGGTGCATCTGTATAGTTTTATTGATTTTAAAACCTTCCTACACAAGGACCTCAGGCATGACACAAATCCACAGTATTGCTTCATAACCTGTCATTTAAGTATAGTTTTTTTCCAACGGTGCTCCCATGTATGCTTGATCTTTAAAAAGCTGTTTGTTCTTCTCGGGGGAAATACAAAGTTCTGTCATGAAACTAGATGGTGCAGGCTGATAGGTCCTTAACTCAATCTTGCAATCACGTTCTCTACAGGGCACAGCTGTATTCCAGCTTGCTGCTCAACTTTCAAATACTTGGTCAGCGTTTGCTGTAGCAGTTTGCAGTGTGCTTTCAGAAACCCTCCCCCTCCCCAGCTCCACCTGTATAGATCTGATGGGTAATTCATGTATACTATTGTAAAGCAGCGGCATGTCTACATGCTCACATCAGCGTGTTGTGTATGTAATTTGGCAGTAGCAAGTCCCACTTGCTCTGCAGCAGCAGCAATAAGCAGCAGTGTAGCAGATCTGACATTGAACATTGTTATGTTCATTACCATGCCAAACACTCCAAGAGTTGTCATGACAGAATTATATATATTTGTAAGTGAATGTGTGAGAGCATGCATGTGTGTGTGTGAGTGAACGAGAGAAGCAGACAGCATATGTTCACTGAGGATCTCCCTGTCAGGTTATGAAGGCTTTGCCAGCTCACCGGCGGGAATCTGTTCTCACCACTCTCTATCTCATTAGACATTCACATATTCTGCTCTTTGAGTGTGTGTGTGTCTCTAAAGGAAACCACATTGTAGAACCTTAATTTTGCAACCGTATCGTACCTGTTCTCAAAGGATTTCTTAATTCCTCCTGGAAATCCCGCTATGAAGAACATTTGAAGAACGTCTTCTGTCTAGCTGCACTGTTTGTTCTTTAAGGGCTGCCGGCTGAGCCTTTTGCATCATGTTTTCTACCGTTTTTCCAATTCCAAATTCCCAGAGACTTGCACATTGGAGATTTTAAATGGGATTACATGGGAAATTGTCTATATTATGTCGTAAATAATAAAATAAAGCTAATAAACCAAACACACGTTTTCAAAGAATAAAAAAGTCCTTGTTTATGAGCTATAAGCTAATGTGTATTAAAGGCATAGTTCACCCAAAAATGAAAATTCCAAACCTGTATGAATTTCCTTCTTCTGCTGAATACAATATAAGATTATGGGTAACCAGACAGTTGATAGACCCCACTGACTTCCATAGTAGAAAAAAAAATATTATCAACTATCAACTGTTTGGTTTCCGACATTCTTCAAAATATCTTGTTTTGTGTTCAGTAGAAGAAAAAAACTCATACAGGTTTGGAACAACTTGTGGGTGAGTAAATGATGACAGAATTACAATTTTTGGGTGAACTATCCCTTTAAAGGCCCACTGAAGTGCCTTGAAACGTGCAGCATTATTGAATGTGTTGACGTAATTTCCCGTGAAACAGGAAGACTGGGCGGGACATATCAAGTAGCTCCTCCCATTTTTTTAAAACAGCCAATAGCACTTTGTTTATATTACAGTTTGACTAAAGCCTTTTAGCTCGGTAAAGCCACAGTTTCCTCCTAATCTCTAACCGTTTCTTATCATAATCTCCTCCATATTGCTTTGAAATACAGCATTCTGTTCAGAATTCAGATGGGTCCAATATGTTTTGTTGTCCGCGCTGACTGCGCATGTGATCCGCTCTGTGCTATCGTGTCTCTGGACCGGAGCAGACTGCGTGTGTGCGCTGCGCCGGTACGCGTGAAACTAACATGAAACCAGACTTCTTTCACCTCAACTGAAAGCATATTTACATTGTCTGAATCATTCCCTGTCCCTCCCCTGTATAGTCCACTATGCGCCATTCACCATGTACAAAATAGTAAACGTGTCAACAAGTGACCATTTACAGCCGCAGCTTCAGCGTCTATTTAGGGGGCAGGATGCTTCAGATTCTAGGGAGCATTTGATTGGACAGAAGATGTGATGAGAAGGTGAAGTCTGCGGTGATGTCATAAAAATCTGTGATCTATTTTAGAGGAAGTGAGAGACTGTAAGTTTTGAATGCTTATATCCCCTAAATGCGAATTTTGTCATTGTTTTGGAACACAGCTTAATCATAACCTTAAGGCTAACATATTCATACTAAAAGCTAAAAATTAAATAAAATTTTGATTTCAGGGGGCCTTTAAGAGAGAAATATCATGATATTTAGTTTCTCTGATGCTGCCTGAAGCAAATTGACATTTTTATTGCAACAAACAAGAGCAATGTGATTTATTGCAGTCATGATTGCATTTATCTTCACACCTCCTAACCCGTTTCCTCAGTATGCAGTGCTATTACGGGTCAGACTCATTTATCTGAAAATGTCACTTATACATGCTATTGTATTGAGTGCTTAAATTTCATATCCATGGGTTTTGGCTAAATCTAATTTGAGTGGAAAATCCCACTGTGATGGTCTCTCTCTCTGTTTGATAGCTCATCTCTCACATTCCAACTACACTGGGAGCCATTATCAAATCTTTAGTTGAAGTATGACAGTGTTAATTGAATTCGGTCTGTATCTCGCTACCAAGAATATCCCTCGTTCATCTGAAGCTGTGAGAGGAAATAACTCCAATGTACTGTCTCACTGGTTAGGTTCACGAGTTCACATTTACATATAATTTATAGAGAGTAAATTTAAATGCGAGCTCGGAATTTGGCCCGAACCCAGAGTCCCCCACCCCCCTCTGTATGTAAGTGGTTAGAACTAAAAGTGTGGAGAAGGGGTGTGGAGGAATGCTGATAAACTGTCAACAAACAGAGGTAAGACTGCTGCACATATATAACTCTTATTGTTGATTGGCTGAGTGCTCTCCACTTGTGTCAGTTATCTGAACATACTCCTCCCGAACCTTGTTAATAAAACATCATGTAGGAAAAAGGCTAGATACAGCGGTTTTTTAAAAATTGTTAAGAGTATGTACTTTGTACATACTTTGGGTTTACTATAAATAATAAAAATACTGTCTGTCGATAGTGTTGCATTATGAATTCTCAGAGTCAGCAGTGTCTGTCTGTTGACCCTTGATCAAGATTAGTGTTTGTTTGTTTAGCTGGCTGCTCCTGAATGAGTGTAAGTACAGGAAACGGCTCTTAAACTGCGGCAGTCAGGGAGAGTAAAGACCTGCTGCTGACCCTGCCTGTGAGGAGCCCGCTGCGGCACTGCAGCTGCTCAGAGCTTGAGCACCATCAAACAGAGAGAGATGGTCACAAACACTCTCAGCAAATCCAGGATGCTCTGAATGACAAAGAAGGCACTCCAGAATGCTGACAGTGGACACTTAATTATGATGGGCCCTCAGTCTCTGGGGTGAAGGGCCTTTACTGTACCCAGTCTTTCGGATGTTTCCATGTTGTGCCCTTGAAAATGTGCTTAAAGTACATTTGTGCATGGCAACTCCATTCAAACAGGATTTTGTTTAATGGTCTAATGTGATCTGTAAATAAAAGGTAAATGGCCTTGCTTTTCAGAGGGTTGTATCTGCTGTCATGACTCTTTTCGGTGATCAACCTTTTTCCAAACTTCTCATTTATTGTTTTCCTTTATCTCCATGAAAAACTTTTAAAACATTTACAGTGTGAAATGCCAAGAAGTGATCATTCACAGGTAGATGCTCCTGCTTCATGGCTTATTGCAATGTTTTTTTAATCCTTTGTCCATTAGAATCCGTGTTCCTGAAATCCAGTGCCTGCATGGGATGAGAGACAGATTTCCCTAACATAGTTAGATTACCTGTCAGACAGCGAATCGGAATGGACTGGAGACAAATGATGATCTTATCAACCATACTCCATTTTAAAAACCCATCTGCCATACAGTCTGTTTTTCTGAATGTGGTTCACCCTTTTTTTCCCCCCAGTATTACAGCTGCTCTGTCATTCACTCACACACAGACAGCCCAATTCACTTGATTTAGGTGCATGGCTGAACTTTTCTAGCTTTTGTTGTGCATTTTATAGTTTCTTTTAAAAAAAAAGGCATTTGCACTATATCAGTATACACCGATCAGGCATAACATTATGACCTAATATTGTGTTGGTCCCCCTTTTGCTGTCAAAACAGCCCTGACCTGTCGAGGCATGGACTCCACTAGACCCCTGAAGGTGTGCTGTGGTATCTGGCACCAAGATGTTAGCAGCAGATCCTTTAAGTCCTGTAAGTTGCGAGGTGGGGCCTCCATGGATCAGACTTGTTTTTTCAGCACATCCTACAGATGCCTGATTGGATCTGGGGAATTTGGAGGCAAACACCTCAAACTCGTTGTTGTGCTCCTCAAACCATTGTCTCCTGAACCATTTTTGCTTTGTGGCAGAGCGCATTATCCTGCTGAAAGAGGACACAGCCACCAGGGAATACTGTTTCCATGAAAGGGTGTACATGGTCTGCAACAACACTTAGGTTGCGATGCACTGTGTATTCTGACACCTTTCTATCAGAACCAGCATTAACTTCTTGAGCAGCTCGTCTGTTTGATCGGACCACACGGGCCAGCCTTCGCTCCCCCCCGTGCATCAAGGAGCCTTGGCCGCCCATGACCCTGTCGCTGGTTCACAGATGTTCCTTCCTTGGACCACTTTTGATAGATACTGACCATTGCAGACCAGTTTTGGAGATGCTCTGACCCAGTCGTCTAGCCATCACAGTTTGGCCCTTGTCAAACTTGCTTTTTCCTGCTTCTAACTTTGAGGACAAAAATGTTAACTTGCTGCGAATATAATCAGTGTTAGTGTAGTGTGTGTGTGTATATGTATATATATATATATATATATATATATATATATATATATATATACACTCACCTAAAGGATTATTAGGAACACCATACTAATACTGTGTTTGACCCCCTTTCGCCTTCAGAACTGCCTTAATTCTACGTGGCATTGATTCAATAAGGTGCTGAAAGCATTCTTTAGAAATGTTGGCCCATATTGATAGGATAGCATCTTGCAGTTGATGGAGATTTGTGGGATGCACATCCAGGGCACGAAGCTCCCGTTCCACCACATCCCAAAGATGCTCTATTGGGTTGAGATCTGGTGACTGTGGGGGCCATTTTATTACAGTGAACTCATTGTCATGTTCAAGAAACCAATTTGAAATGATTCGAGCTTTGTGACATGGTGCATTATCCTGCTGGAAGTAGCCATCAGAGGATGGGTACATGGTGGTCATAAAGGGATGGACATGGTCAGAAACAATGCTCAGGTAGGCCGTGGCATTTAAACGATGCCCAATTGGCACTAAGGGGCCTATAGTGTGCCAAGAAAACATTCCCCACACCATTACACCACCACCACCAGGCTGCACAGTGGTAACAAGGCATGATGGATCCATGTTCTCATTCTGTTTACGCCAAATTCTGACTCTACCATCTGAATGTCTCAACAGAAATCGAGACTCATCAGACCAGGCAACATTTTTCCAGTCTTCAACTGTCCAATTTTGGTGAGCTCGTGCAAATTGTAGCCTCTTTTTCCTATTTGTAGTGGAGATGAGTGGCACCCGGTGGGGTCTTCTGCTGTTGTAGCCCATCCGCCTCAAAGTTGTGCGTGTTGTGGCTTCACAAATGCTTTGCTGCATACCTCGGTTGTAACGAGTGGTTATTTCAGTCAAAGTTGCTCTTCTATCAGCTTGAATCAGTCGGCCCATTCTCCTCTGACCTCTAGCATCAACAAGGCATTTTCGCCCACAGGACTGCCGCATACTGGATGTTTTTTCCTTTTCACACCATTCTTTGTAAACTCTAGAAATGGTTGTGCGTGAAAATCCCAGTAACTGAGCAGATTGTGAAATACTCAGACCGGCCCGTCTGGCACCAACAACCATGCCACGCTCAAAATTGCTTAAATCACCTTTCTTTCCCATTCTGACATTCAGTTTGGAGTTCAGGAGATTGTCTTGACCAGGACCACACCCCTAAATGCATTGAAGCAACTGCCATGTGATTGGTTGATTAGATAATTGCATTAATGAGAAATTGAACAGGTGGTCCTAATAATCCTTTAGGTGAGTGTATATATATAATATATGTATATGTAACCCAGGGAGGATTTCCCCAAAGTTATCCGGGACTATTTAAAAACATTTATTAAAATGTTTCTTGAGTACTGACTTCAGGATTCGTTATGATGTGGATATGGAGACCTGCCCCTTTAAGAGAGTCGTTCTGTAATAATGTTCGGTTGTAATTTACATGGGGAAAACGCGGGTTTTTCAAGCATGTTAGAGTTAATCTTTTATTCATTGGTGTATAATTTTATACGCCCGCCTGATACGTAGGTAGAGGTGATGTGTGATTGGTTCTTGTGAGTTTGGGGGGAGGGTCAAAGAGGAGAGAGGGGAGTGCGAATGTGGAAAAGGAAAGGGTGTTGAATTGCACCGCTGTATGTGTCAGAAAATTTGCGATTAATCCGACTAGGATTGGTTTATTTTATTTCTGGGTTTAATGAAGCAGTGTGAAAGTAGTGTATTTGGGAGATAGCCATTTAACATTATCTACTTTCCCAAGAGTTTGTGGGCTCATGGAGAAAAGAGGAGTCATCTGTTAGTTTGTCATCGACACTCGTGTAAGCTTCAGACGAGTGGTAAACGAAACAGTGACCGAGTATTCTGATATTGAAGTGCTGGACTGTGAGTATGTGCATTAAAAATCAACGTGAATAACGGTGATAACAAGCAGCTGCAAGACTGGACCTCCAGGTAGCGCCCTGAATCGCCGAGGGGTTCAGGGTTCCCCTGGCAACGAGGGATGCACCAGGAGGCGCGGATGCACCATCTGTGACAAACTGTGTTTAGTGTTTCCCAACGCGGGGAGCGCGCATCGGTAAGGTACATTTTTGAAGTTTATTTGGCTCTTCGGAGTGAAGCGGCCAATTATCTTTTAGTTTTTGTGGCTACAACGCACGCGAGCAAAGATACAGGCCTGCAACGAGGGGTGAGCGTGATTGTGTACGTGTGTGTGAGAGTGGGCCCACGTGAGTTAATGTGTTTATCTTTCGCTTTGTCATTGTTATAGTATTTTTGTACAAAAAGTTCAGGGGATTGGGATTTTTCCTGAAAAGGGCATTGATTATACATTTAAATGTATTTATTTGGGTATTTAAAACAGTGTTGAGATACTATTAAGGGATATTTGATTTATACTTGTCTGGAAAGTTTATACTCAACTGTTGTATTCATATTCATCTGTGGGTTATCAAGTGCATTAACCTCAGAGAGTGAGCATCACTAAAATATCTTAACTGCCCTTCTGTGATCTTACTTTGAAGTAGACACAGTTAATTGTCTTTTATTGGTTATTTTCCATCTTTCTAGTTTATTTTTTCCCATCTAACTTATAATTTGCTTTAATAAATACTGTAATTGTTTATTTGAAGTGATCTCAGTCAGTTATTATTTTTTTCACTGAAGTTATAGCATTGGTAAAAGTTTAAACTGAATATTGCTTCGCATAAAAGGCACAGTTATAGAAAAAGAGGAAATTGGGTATTGTGTCTGAGGGTGTTAAGAGAGATCCCTTATAATCAGTCGAGAGACTGTAAAATTCCCTAAGAGCCCAGGGACATCACTTCTGAGAGGGAAGAGGGTGCTACGTAACATAACATATATATGACCAGGATTTCTACAGTCATGCAAAACCTAGAAATACTAGAGAATTTTACATTTTGTGTTTTCCAGTCCAGGAAGAGTTGTGAATATAAATACAATAAAAAAAAAAACCTTTTAGGTTTTTATTTATTTTCATGACTTTTACCTAAATTTGTCTAAAATATGTTAATGGAGAGAAATTGACTTTATGAATGCAATTATATACAGTACAATGATTCTGAAAGATCCTTGTCCAGCGATGATGAATTTATTAGTCAGAAGGTGTGGGAATACTGTATTATCAAACAATTCATTTCCAATTTTATGTTTGAGAAATACCAATAAATAAGTGTTCTGACTCAAAGAGCCTTGTAATTTGAGCTCTGATAGAACTGACACCACCCTCTCAATTTCTCTAAAAATGAATGCTATCTGAGCAACACAGAAAAATTTTTTGGGTCTAAAGTTACATTGCCACTAGCTATAATGACCTGTCAGCGTGTCAGATCCCAGTGCCCTGGCTGTCAACTCTCACCAATAATCAGACAAAAGGCAGAAATGAAGATGAGAGTATGACTGCCACCGACAGCATTCAGGCGCGCACACATATGAATGACTGTGGCAGGGGGAGCTGTTCTTTCATCTACCCAGAATGCCAATCACAGGAGCAGGGAGCACTCCTGTTGAATAAGGATAGCGTATCTCCATATCGCTCCCTTCGGGGTGCAATCTAGATTTCACTTAGACTGATCAAGACTGATTTCATGGTCTGAAATAATTAGATATTGATGTAAAAAGAGTGACAGAACTAAAAAAAACGTACTGGGTGTCTGTAGCTGCAAGCTGTACTGATGTCATACTCCGTGGCGTGCACAGACCTCCGCAGGGGCAGGGGCAATCGCGTTCCAGGTGCGGCGGGGGGGAGGCGGGGGTGGGGGGGCATGTTGGTGAAATCCGCGGGTTTCGGGGGTGTTGGTTAAATCTAGTGATCCTCACATCGCAATCGCATACTGAAGTGGTGTTTGCATGGAAGAGTCACTCAAATGATACCAGGGTGTTGTGGTTGTTTTTCCAGACCATTTCTGTCATTACTAAGGTGTCCTGAATTGTCCTGATATCTGTCTGTCTATCTATCCTAACTGAACTGAATTGAGCTGAATAATGACACTGCTTTATAGCTGAATCAATTGTTTTCAGAATTGATTAAGTTTGCAACATCAACACTGTTACTGAACTGAATTGAATTAAGATTGAGGTGACTTGAGCTGAATAATGACATTACTGCTGAATTGAAGTTGTTTTATAATGAATTAACTTTACACAGTTATTGAGATGAATTGAGCTGAATATACTATTGCCTTTGCAGAGCAGCTTTAAAGCAGAATTTGAATCTGTCTCGTATTTGATGAGATTTTTTATTAACACTGTAAAGCTGTAAAAATTTGTATAAAGCGCTGAGAATAAAGGTGACTTGACTTGACTATGCCGATTTGGTGAATTATTATCCATTAATATTAGTGCTCAATTATTAATAATGATTCTTATTATATTCTTATTATAAATCACATGATTTTAAACACTGAGTAAATGGAGTTAAAATAATCAGTAGTAATTTTGATACTTGCCTTAGCAAAATACATAAAATATTTGCCATGGCATATCTGTTCTGAAAGGGAACATTTTGTCTTGGTTTGTCTTTCTTCATCTTTTCCTTCTTTCCTTCATTTCTTCTTTTCTATCATTTACACGCCAGGTTTTGTGCAGTCGTGAATTTGAAATGCACGTTTCTCTGTTCAACTTTTTTTGCTTTGGCATTTGCTAAAGTGAAGCTGTGGCTTATCATGATGCAGCGCTCCTAAACTTCAGTGACATTTAAGAAGTAATATCAATATTCATGAAGCCTAAGCGTAAACAGCAGGCTAACAGAGTTATGCGGCCAGATGTGGGTCATATGGGCACTGGTGATTACAATCTGTCAGTCATGTGATGGAAGATGTCCTTTCGCTGTACGGTACGTTACTCTTTCTGTTCCATCACCCCTCTGTGTGCACGTGCAAGGTCTGTGTGCATCCTATAACATGGAGTGGGGTGAACATCTCTTTTGCATTTGGGAGCTCTGTTTCACCATCATTAATTTATCACAATCAAACTTGAATTTGAAAGCTTGTATGGACATTTTCTTGCAGCATGTTGCCTCACTAACTGTTATATTTAAAAATTGGTTTAAAAAAAATTATGAGTCTGTGTTAGTAGGAATTTTATGGCTTTGTTTGTAATTACTAGCTTACTGAATAATGTGTATGTACACTGCCCAAAGTCCTGTTAAGGCATGCAGGTTCAGTTATTGTGCATGCATGTTTTAATTTAGAGTAAACAAATGCTATCAGATGATGGACAAGTGCCATGTCGAGCATTGTGATTTTAGTGTTTCGTTTTATACAAGGCATCTGTCTCCTCCTACTATACTGTTTCTAATACTGCCTACTATTCTTTAAAAATAGTAAATGAACGAGAAGGCACTATTCCATTATAAATGTTTACTGTGGTCATGTGCTACATTTTACTTTATAAACAATACAATCAGTACGTTTTTTTAAAAGTTCTTGAAATAAGTATTTTTATGCTCAGCATAGCTGCATTTATTTAATCAAAAATACATTAAAAACAGTACTATTGTGAAATAATATTACTATTTAAAATAAGAGTTTTCTATTTTCATATTTTAAAATGAAATATATTCCTGTGATGCAAAGCTGAATTTTCAGCATCATTACTCCAGTCTTCAGTGTCACATGATCCTTCAGAAATCATTGTAATATGCTGATCTGGTGCTCAAGAAACATTTTTTTATCATTAATATCGGTTGTAAACAGTTGTACTGCTTAATTATTTAACCGAAACGGTGATAATTCTTTCAGCATTCTTTGATGAATAGAAAGTTCAAAAGCACAACAACATTTATGTAAAATATAAATATAACAAAAATACATTGCTTTTGTTTCTTTTATCACTCTGGGAGTGGTCTATTTGAGTGCACTGCATTGTGAGATATAGCATCTCATAAAAAATAGCCATTGGATTGGGATTGTCACACTTTCTGTTTCTTCTTCCTCCATCCTTTTATCTTCCTCCTTAAAAAATCCACTTTTCTGCCACCCCTTGTTTAGCATCTCTTTCACAGGTATTCAAAGACAGCAAGCAAGGTCTCAGTTGTGTCACTCTTCCTTTTTGCCTCATTAAAAATGGACAGCTGAATGAAGGAAACATTTCTTCACAAAAGTTGGCCTTTTTTAAACGTGAGCGTGATGTGAAAGCAGGGTAAACATCTTATTTAGGGTGCTGGCATGCAGCTGAAATGGCTAATGATAGCTCTTGCTGCACCCTGCAGCCCTCCATCTCGGGCCCTGCACGCATAAGTGCGGAGTTGGGGCCACGCTGATTAGCCCTGCAGAAAACCTCCATTCTCTCCTACTGATGGGCTAATGAGGAGGAGCAGCCTATTAACTATGCCAAGTGAATGTAGCTGCAGAATCAGAGACCTCGCGTTCTTCAAAGGAATTACTGAGACATGAAATTTTGTGAGGAAAGAAAGGTAAATGTGGCTTCCAGGGACAATTAGACCCATGTGTGGGGGATGTTGCACATGTTGAGGCTCATCCTTTGGGGCAGTGCTATTTGTGACGTGTATGTGTGTGTTTTTGTGAGAATGGATGTGATGAAACCTTATGAAATATGCTTATGCTTGCCAAACTTTCATCCGGCGTATCACACTCACAAGAAAGGCCAAGAAAGAAGGCTAGTGTGAAACCATTTATAGTAGATTATTTTGCATGCTCTTAGATGAGACATTTTTAATAAGCTTACACAACAATATATAACTGCCAATACATGTACAATTTCTAGGCCGTACTTAAAGGAATATTCCAGGTTTAGTAGAAGTTAAACTCATCTGTCAGCATTTGTGGCGAATTTTTCATGGTAAAATATATTTTCTTAAAGTGTCGTTCCTTTTTTCTTTACAGTGAAGCACTTACAATGGAAGTGAATGGGGCCAATTAATAAATGTTAAAGTACTCAATCTTTCAAAGGCATAGCCACACAACGTCAACAATATAGCAATCTAACATGATTTTAGTGCAAAAAAGCCACGTTTAAACTTTGTTGCCAGGACAAAAGAATACAATGACTGTAAAAAATTATCATTTAAACAGCTTGAAGAATTAGTTTTAACAGAATTAATGGAAATGTTTTATATTGACTAAAAGTGACAAAGACCTTTACATTTGAACTTTCTGTTCATCAAATTGTCCTGAAAAAAGGTTAAACCGCATACACTGCTCTTTTGAACTTTCTATTTGATCAAAGAATCAATCCTGCAAAATGGTATCATGGTTTTTCAATTGCCTTAAACCATAATTGTATCATAAACACACTAACATATATTACCGTTTGAGCAGCTCCCCTATGAAGCATAACTGAATGACAAGAAGCCTTTCCACCAATGGTGTCTTGAATATTTATTTGTATCACCAGAGCTCTGCTGTCTAGGCATTGACTGCTCTGCCCCTCAATGCCAAAAGACTGTCAGTCCAGACTAGAGATCAGGCCCCTGTTTATGCAGGCATAAAGGGACTTTTCTAAGGCTGAGAGGACACATGTCTTTTCTGAAAAGCTGGCTTGTCGAGACATTCTTGCCAGAAATTGTCATGTGGGATGCTTGTTGATGTGTATTGTAGAGTGATGGATAATCCATGAGTGGAACACTGTAAAAAATATTTTTGTGATTTTTCAGTAGAGATAACTAAATTGTCCAGACAACAATAAATTAAGTTTTCTTGTCCTCAACTAGACTGAAAGTTAAGTGAACAAGTATAATTGTTGCTTTAACTCAAAAACATAAGTTGAAACAACTGCACTAGATTTTCTGCAGGCTTTACTCCAATTATACTCCATTTCTTTAACTGCAGTAGGCCTAAACTAAACTTAATTTACTATGTACAGCTGATTTATACAACACACTCTAATTATATAGGTATGAACACATTTATTTCACTTATTTATACATACCACACCATATGAACCAAAAATCCTAATTCAAGGAGTCAAGGAGGAGTAAAGAGTTAGTGTTAAATTAACACGGCTAGTGAAAACAGCGCCCTCTGGCAGAGAGTGTAGTTATGTACATCCAGGAAATTTACGTGCCCCTAGGACTGACAGACGGCATTTTCTTTCACTCGCGGCGCTGAGCAAACGAGTAGGGTAGGGTAAACACCGAGGTAAATTGTTTTATCTCATTTACAGTATGATGTTTATAACATTTATATTGTTTTAGGATGGTATCTATGTGGTGTGCGTGCGTGCGTGCGTAAACTTTCCTCAGAGATATTTTCTTAGACTCGCGGTGCGGAGCAGACGAGGTAAACAGACGAGATAACTTTTTTTTACAGGGAAACACCTAAAGTAAGTGTTTTTATCTAATTTATCATTTGTATTTTATAATGCCTTCCCAGATGATGTCGTGGCTGTGATACTGGAAGGGGAGATTTTGGTTTTGGATCTCCAAGATGTTCTAAATGCCTTTGCCACACTGTTTGGACTCCTTTATGCTTTGAACAACGACTATCCCAAAGAGCTACGAGGTTATCCAACATTTTTTTTTAAATCAAGGTTGGTGGGGAGAACGTCTCGGTTACGTATGTAACCCTCGTTCCCTGAAGGAAGGGAACGGAGACGTTACGTCAGTTACTGACGGAATGGGGGTTTCGCTTAGAAGCCAATCGCCTTTGAGCTCTACAAAATGAGCCAATGGCATGAAAATGCCATGGGTCTGCGGAATTTGCATGCCGCAACCCCGCCCCACGGCGTGGGTATAAAGGGCGTTGCGTGGCAATCTCGCATTATGTTTACCTGCTGAAGAGCTGAGGCATGAGCGCCCGGCCAGTTCCAGCGGTACAGCGGTCATGGCAGGGGGACGTAACGTCTCCGTTCCCTTTCAGTCAGTACACTACGAGTTACGTCAGTTACTGACGGAATGGGGGTCCCAATACAGTCTCGCCATGACGGCTGTCTTCCAGCGTCCTGCGCTGACCCGGGCTCCCTGCCGTGAGTGTGGCACGAACGAGGGGCTAGGCTCAACGCTACCAAGGTACACTGGGAAGCATATCCCACGTGGAGAATGCAACACAATGCCAACCCAAAGGGGGGGACTTGAAGAATACACCTATGACCCGAAGGAGCTGCATAGGGTACACTCTGGGGTATCCAGCCGAAGGTGGAATATTTCAACCCCAGGCGTGGCAAGGTGTCTTGCCAAGGGAAGACACGAGCTACAAGAGACTTACCGTGGAAATACACATGTGGGGGTTACCCAGCGGGGGAACCATGCACACGGAGGCACCTAGCCGAACACGAGGGGTGGCCTGAAAAGGGCACTCGCTCTGGTGACGACATCGACAGTGCTGGAGGAGCTCAGGGCTTACTGGGGAAGCTCACCTGAGAGGAATAGCGCACGCATCCAGTCCGCGGAGTGGAATGGCGCAGCAAGCGAAGACACCTGAGCCTGTCCGGTTACTGGCCAGTAGGGGCGAGTACACGAGAGGATACAGGCTCCACTCGGAGATTATAAAATCTTGCGAATGTGATGGGTGTCGCCCAGCCTGCAGCTCTACAAATGTCTGTTAGCGAGGCGCCATGCGCTAAAGCCCAAGAGGAGGCAACACTCCTGGTGGAGTGTGCTCTTACCCCGAGGGGGCATGGCATGCCCTGGACTTGATATGCCAGGACAATGGCGTCCACTATCCAGTGGGACAACCTCTGCTTGGAGAGAGCCTTCCCTTTCTGCTGCCCTCCGTAACAGACAAAGAGCTGGTCTGAGGTCCTGAAACACTGCGTCCGGTCTACGTAAGCGCGAAGGGCGCTTACTGGACAGAGCAGTACCAAGGCTGGGTCTGCCTCCTCCAAGGGCAGCGCTTGCAGGTTCACCACCTGGTCCCTGAAGGGAGTGGTGGGAACCTTGGGCACGTATCCAGGCTCGCTTCGTCAACCGAAAATGCCTGCAAGTCCCCTACCCTCTTGATGGAGGCCAAAGCAGTCAGGAGCGCCACTTTCAATGAAAGGAACTTCAGCTCGACTGACTGCAATGGCTCAAAGGGAGCCTTTTGCAGGGCAGCTAAGACCACTGCTAGGTCCCAAGAGGGTACCTGAGGTGGGGGAGGAGGATTTAACCTCCTCGCACCTCTGAGGAACCTGCTGACCAGGTCGTGCTGTCCAACCGTTTTAGAATCCACCAGGTCATGATGGGCTGAAATAGCAGCCACATAGACCTTCAGGGTGGAGGGAGACAACCTTCGCTCCAACCCTTCCTGGAGGAAGGAGAGCACGGACCCGATCGAGCATTTTCTGGGGTCCTCTCGCCGAGAGGAGCACCAGGTGACGAAGAGGTTCCACTTCAACGCATAGGCCTGTCTGGTAGACAGGGCTCTAGCGGAAGTGATGGTAGCCGCCACCTGAGGTGGCAGGGTACTCAAACCTGCCGCGTCCCGTCCAGGTTCCACACGTGGAGGTTCCACAGGTCGGGACGCGGGTGCCATATGGTGCCCCGTCTCTGAGACAGGAAGCGACCTCAGATGCTTCTGACTCCATAGGAGGAGATGGCGGGCGAGTTGATGTTGATGTTGAGGTTGATGTACGCTACTGTCGCCGTGCTGTCTGAACGGACCAGAACGTGTTTGTCCTTGAGCAGGGCTCGAAAGCGGTGCAGGGCAAGACGTACGGCCAGCAACTCGAGGCAATTGACATGCCATAGGCGCTGGGGTCCTATCCAGGAGCCCGCGGCAGCATGTCCCTTGCACATGGCGCCCCAGCCCGTGGAAGAGGCATCTGTTGTGACAACAACATGCCTGGAAACTCGTTCTAGGGGAACACCTGCCCGTAGAAAGCTGAGGTTCGACCACGGGGTGAAGGTCTGACGGCAGGCTCGGGTCACTGGGACCTGGAGGGTGCCGTGTTGCCATGCCCATCTCGGGACTCGATCGCAGAGCCAGTGCTGAAGCGGTCTCATATGGAGCAGACCAAGCGGGGTCACCGCGGCTGCTGACGCCATATGCCCCAGGAGCCTCTGAAAAAGTTTCAGTGGAACCGCACTCTTGCCCTCGAACTGGCGAAGTCAGCAGAGACTGCGCGCGCTCGCTCGTAAGCTGCGCGAACATGGCGACCGAGTCGATTTCCATACCGAGAAAAGAGATCCTCTGCGCTGGGGAGAGTTTGCTCTTTTCCCAGTTGACCCGAAGGCCCAGACGGGTGAGGTGCTGAAGCACCAGATCCCTGTGTTCGCAAACCTGATCCCGAGAGTGGCCTAGAATCAGCCAGTCGTCGAGATAGTTCAGGATGCGAACCCCGTGTTGCCTGAGCGGCACAAGGGCTGCCTCGACAATCTTCGTAAAGACGCGAGGGGACAGGGCTAGCCCGAAGGGGAGAACCGTGTACTGATATGCCTGCCCCTCGAAGGCAAACCGTAGAAACGGTCTGTGTCGAGGAAGAATGGAGACATGAAAGTACGCGTCCTTCAGGTCGATCGCTGCAAACCAATCCGAGGGACGAACGCACTCGAAAATGCGTTTGGCTGTCAACATCTTGAATGGAAGCCTGTGCAGGGTTCGGTTCAAGACGCGCAGGTCCAGGATTGGCCGTAACCCACCGGTTTTCTTGGGTACAATGAAGTAAGGGCTGTAGAAGCCGGACTTCATCTCGGCTGGAGGGACGATCTCGATCGCACCCTTCGCCAGTAGGGTGTCGACCTCCGCACGCATGACAGGGGCATTGCCACCCACCACGGAGTAGCGGACTCCCCGAAAGCGGGGAGGAGACCGAGCGAACTGAATCGCATAGCCGAACCGGATGGTGCGAGCGAGCCAACTGGACAGGTTGGGAAGCGCTAGCCAGGCTCCCAAGAACTGAACCAGCAGGGTCATGCAAACCACCGGCGTACCCCCGATGGGGCAGCGAGGCGGAATGACCGGCCCAGACAAGGGAGGCTTGGGAGCGTCCCGGGGTGTGGGCGGGGTCGAATTCCGCGCCCTGACAGAGGAGACCAGGGAAGGACCAGCGTTCCACGGGGGTCTCGTCTGCCAGGGGGCTGGCGACAGAGGGGGCCGAGAGCGGCGAGGCCATGGGGCGTCGCGCACTGCCAGCCGCGCCCTCTTGAGGCTCGGAGGTGAGAATGTCAGTTCTTTCTTTAACCATTGATAGGGTACCGCCGGCCGTGAGGCCAGCGGTGGAAGGGGAAAACAAAAGATTCTCCCCCGGCCCTCCACCGGGGGAAGGAGTGGTCCTGCCACCATCTCCTGGGAAAGAACCGAGGTCACCTCAGAGCCGCCCGTCTCAGGACCGCCTTTCTGCGACGTCCTCCACGCCTCGGCCCGGGTGAAGGCTGCTGCTGGGGCCGGGCAGGAGGGGCGGGAGTCGCAGGGGGGCGGCCTCGGCGGGGAGCAGACTGAGGCATCTGGGCTGGCGGCTGGGTGGAGGCAGCAGCTGGCCGCCGGGGCAGAATGTGTTTAATTGCCTCAGTCTGCTTCTGAGCGGTCGAGAACTGTTGGGCGAAGTCCTCGACCGCCCCGCCGAATAGCCCATCCTGGGAAATGGGAGAATTGAGGAAACGTGTCCGCTCAGATTCTCTCATATCAGCCAGGTTGAGCCATAGATGTTGCTCCTGGACCACCGAAGTGGACATCACCTGACCAAGAGAGCGAGCGGTCACCTTCGTCGCTCGTAGAGCGAGGTCGGCGGCCGTCCGCAACTCCTGCATTAATGCAGGGTCAGCATTGCCCTCGTGCATGTCCCTGAGCACCTTGGCCTGATAGACCTGTAGGGTGGCCATGGCATGCAGGGCGGACGCGGCATGGCCCGCAGCTCTGTAGGTCTTCGCCGTCAACGTGGACGTGAATCTACAGGCTTTGGACGGGTGCTTTGGGTCACCGCGCCATGTCGAAGCACTCTGAGGACACAGTTGCATCGCAACAGAGCGCTCAACAGGGGGAACCCCAGTGTACCCTTTCACCGCGCCGCCATTGAGGGCAGTGAAGGCGGAAGTGGTTGCCGAGTGATCGCGAAAAGTCAGGGGAGACTTCCACGATTTCGACACCTCTTCATGCACTTCCGGGAAGAAAGGCACTGGGGGCTGACGGGCGCCTTCGGCACAGGCCGCCCCCAGATACCAATCATCTAGCCGGGAACGCTCGGGACATGGCGGAGGTTTCCACACAAGCCCAATCGTCTCGGCCGCCCGGGCAAGCATGGCTGTGAGTTCCGGATCGGACTCGGGCAATGCTGGGACTCCCGAAGGAGGCAACACAGCCGAATCGTCATCTCCGGAGGAGTCCAGCCCACCCTGTGATGCGGCGATCGACATAGCATCCTCTGCGGGTGCGCCAAATGAAACTCAGGGCCCCGAACGGGAAGCCCCGGCGCCCCCATCAGGCAACACCACGGGTTGCAGTGTGCAGGAGGGGGGTGTGGCCCGAGGAGGATTCGTCGGGTTGTTCCACACCGTAACCCTCAGATCACCCTGACCACCAGCCAAAGTACCCCCTCCAGTGGAGGAAGTAGATTGGGGTGTGGTAGAGGGGATCATGGAGTCTCGATCACAACACTGAGATGGTCATGTTCCCGCAGTGAGAACATGACTCATCCATAAACGCGCGCTCAAGCACGCCAAACAGCGATCATGACCATCGAACGGAGGTACCAGTCGACCGCACCCAGAAACGGACGACGGGCGAGCCATCTTTAAAAAGACGTGCCGCGTGCAGCTCTTTTAGAGAGGAGTGAAAACTCTGCAGAATGCCGAAGCACCCAGGGAGAACGCGCACGCTGTGCTCGATCACTGCACAGATCAGACAGGAAATGCGGAACTCGCTGGAACGTGCCGTAACACCAACACTCTGGAGAGAAACTCGTCTTGAAGAGGAAAGCGCTCCGGCAGTAAACTCGGCTCTGAAGCAGAAACATAATGCGAGATTGCCACGCAACGCCCTTTATACCCACGCCGTGGGGCGGGGTTGCGGCATGCAAATTCCGCAGACCCATGGCATTTTCATGCCATTGGCTCGTTTTGTAGAGCTCAAAGGCGATTGGCTTCTAAGCGAAACCCCCATTCCGTCAGTAACTGACGTAACTCGTAGTGTACTGACTGAAAGGGAACTGCACAGCTAAGATTGATGGACTGAAAAAAAATGCAGTGAGGTAACACTGGTGCATATGTGCTGTTTATGCTCATTGATAAATGTACTGAAGCTTGAGAGCTTACACATTGTTAATTAAAATTAACTTAAATTAAGTTTAGAATAAAATGGTATAAAGCCAGTTCAGAGGTGTTTAACGGTCTTTGCCATTTCTTTTTGAAAGTTTCTGAAGAAAGGACATTTCTGTAATGTATGTTGTGGGGTGAGCTTGTTTCATTTAATTTTCAAAACAATTTTTGCTTTAAATTGCTTTATTTGAAAACTGAGGCAAGCACAAGACATGCATTAGCTATGTTTCCATCCACCTATTTTTATGTGCATTTTGGGATATTAAATACAGTGGCTTCTTTTACTTTTCCTAGTGATAATTAGTACCAGTTTATCCGGAAGTGATAATTTTCTTCTCTTTGACTGACTGAAAGGAAACACTGCTTTATTTGCAATTCTTTATGCAATATTTAATGCACAAGTTAAACTCGCAACTTTGGATGCAAACAGCTATTGAGGCAGGTATAAGATACCTTTTTTGTGTGTTTGTTTTTGCAATAAATGTAATTGTGTATTGATATGTGTGGCTGTGATTTTAATTTGCCATAATTTTAGTCTAAATCAAATGTAATTTACAAATGAATATAGTAATGCAGTTACTGATTAAAGCAGCTTTGCAACCAACTAAAGAGCACTTAACGTGGTTCCCCTATGATTACAAGCCAATGAACCACTTTTAGTGCTATTTAGCACCATTTTTATTTAGAGTGAGGTAACATTTTTATTTGCCTGAGGAAAAGGTCACTCTTGAAATTGCAGTGATTGATACCTTTGTAACCATGGCATCTTGCATGTTTGGTATCTACTATTTTTGACCAAAGTAATATCACAGCGACCAAAGACTTATGTTCGACAGTTTAACCAAATAACAGTCGACAGTGGTGTAGTGTTTAGCTTGGACGGCGTGGCTCTTAAAGCAATTAAGTTTATAGAGTTATTAAAGTGGGCAGATGCGAGTTGCGATATTTTGGACTTACAAACATATAAAGCATTTAGATTTATTTCTATGTATTATGCACTTGTTCTTGCTTTACTTCAGATCTGGCAACATGAATTAGTTAAGGTTTGTACCTCTTTCCTTGTGATTTTATTGCACCACGCATACAGCAGAGTATTAACAACTGTTTTTTCAGTTTGGTTTTGTACTTGTCACTATCTGCATTTAATTTAGTTTTAGGGTTGTCAGTCCCGTAAATTACTGGACTGTGTGTGCGAACACAATTAAGCAATAAAAGGTAAACTGATTCATTAAAACAAATTTAGCTGCTGTGTGTTAGTGGCAAAGACTTTATATATGGGAAGACGGTGCACTCTGATTATTTATGAGAGAAAGTACAACGCCCAATATGGCGAATAAGCCCCGCCTTCTAAATGAAAGAGCCAATCGTTGATTAGTAAATTCATCGTGTCATTGCAGGTGCCAAGCTCCGGTTGCTATAGAAACATGCAGTGTTCAGTGACACGCTTTCAGGACTGCGCATGCGCATTAGCTTTGTCCAGGTTTTTTTTATCTTGATTTGAGCATTTAGAAACAAAATTTATGAGACAGTTGTTGTCAGATTTCATTGGTAATTTCAAATATGAAATGTAATCGTAAGCTTGGCGAACAGTTTTGGAGAATTTGATGTTTCCTTATTTAAAGAGATAGGAGCTGCACTTGCATGCCGAGAGGCATTTCAAAGATGGCCGCCTGAGTGAAATGACTTGTCTTAAAGGGACTTTGGCTCGTGGCCTTATTGGTTAATTAGTTAAATGCCCACAAAACAACTATACAGTATTCAACACTAACAGGCCTCCACATTACTATAACATATACAAAACATAACATAATTAATTTTCTAATGTATACCACCAAGTCACACCAAATCATGCTAGAAGCTTAAAATGCATTGCCCAATGATTTGCTATTGTGTTTCTAGCCAAAACTGACTTAAATTGACTTGCAATTAGAGTTCTTGCCTTAACTATGGTTGAAGTATTTGAGATTACTTAATTTTATTCAATATATCTGAGTATATTACAGTTATTAAGGTTTACACTGTTCTCACAATCTTCTTACAGCTCATGTGTGACTCCAACCTGTTGACTTGCTTAACATGCTCTTTAAATGTTTACTTTCTTTTAATAGACAAGATAGACAAAACAGAGCCAATTACTTATTTTCTGATGAATAATCACTAGGATTGTTCTGAGAGGTTAACAGGTTATCTGATGTACAACAGAGCATATGTTTACTGACAGCAGTGTTGGAATATTCCCTGTACAAACAACAGTTAGACAGAGAAGGGATGCGTATTATGCGTCATCAGAACTGTATTATTTTCGCTTTGTTAACTGACATTTATTTTCATATTCACCAGCAATAATAAGCAGCTGCTTTGAGGTCCATGTCTCCCTGACTTATGTTTATTCCCTCCAGTTGCATGCTGAGTAGATAGCATGTGCAACTTTCTCAATAAAACAGCTCCAGCTGCCCAGAGGAAGCCCCTGTAAACAAAGAGCAAACACCTGGAAGAGTCAAGCAAATTTTTATAGACCTTAATGAAGAGGAATGATGGCGTCTCCAGATGGTTGTTGAAAATGAAATGGGTAGCCTGAGTTATGCAAACTGACCATTTAATGGTGAGGTAAAAGAAAAACGAAAAAAAAGATTTAGATAAAATATAATGATAGTTTCTGTGTTTTTTGTTAAACAAAATTCTGGAGGGAAAAAAATTAAAGAAGGAACTCCTGGAGCCATGTTTTTCCTGCTTCTTTGGAAATCAGGAGGTTTGCTGAATATGAATATGCTGAAGTTGGAATTTGGAAAAGTGCGTAAAATGTTAAGCTTTTGTTTATGATGTCACACAAATGACGTTAGACATATAATACACAGTTCATGATAAACATCCATAGAAGTGAAATGCATTGTTGTGGCAGACATTTACATTATGATTAAATGAGATGAAAAGAAAGGTTGGCGCTTCCCCCTCCCAGAGAGCAGATTGAAATGAAAAACATAACAGAATTCTGAGTCTCTGAGCTGCCCGAGGAAAGTTAAACAACTGAGACTAAACCATGACTAGGCAGCTGAGGCATGTCAGATAAAACAAACCATTTTCTTTGCCTGTGTGAGGTGAGAGGAAGATACATTCTTCAGGAACAGGGATTTGGCAGTGACATGGATTTTTGCCCTTTTTGTTCTGAATTGTATTACATTTGCTGGTTTCATGCAAAACAGCAGTACAAAAGTTAACTTTAGGTCATTTATAGATTTCAAATGAGGGTATAATGCGGGTTATTAAATGTATACCATATCTCCTGAGTGAACTATACCTGAATCCTCTGCATCAAAATGCTTTGCTATATCAGCTATTAGTACTTGTCAGTTAGTAGACTATACTTTAGTTTTGATTGATGATAAAACATTAGGGCCATTAGGGCTAAGCGCACTTAGAAAAGCAACTAGAGTTGCCTTTGCTGGTTAATGGTAAGATAAGTATAAATGGGATTGGCGGTGTACAGTACTAATTGATCAGTGCTTTAAGGTCACTTCCCAGGTCACTGAGTCTATGTTGATCTGGACCGGAGTATCAGCACTTGTCAAACGTCTTGTTACTTCACTATCAAGCAGATTGTCCTGAGATGAAATATTGACCTTAGAAATCCTCCTAGAAAGCTATTAGCTTGATTAACCTAAGGAGAGACTCTCCTGAACATCCACTTCAGTGAATTCAGCTCAACTGAAGCCAAGGCTGTGTTTTGAATGGAATACTAGTATACAGTGTGTGCATTCCATTAAACCAATGCCATTTTAAAGGCTTCTCCCTCCCCAAAAAAGACAAATATGTCATTATATACCAATGTCCATGACATTCCATTCACTTTCATTGTATGGCAACTTGTACATAACTCTTTTTGTGTTCCATGGAAGAAAGAAGATGAATATGAATTTTGAAAGACACAAGGAGGATAACAGAATTTTTCATTTTGGGTGAACTGACCCTTTAACAAGCTAATGTGACAGACTAAATGAGTTCATGTGAAAAGTTAAATGAGGTCATGTGACTGAAATGTTCAGTTCAGTGAGTGCCATCCAGTTAGAAATCATCTCAAAATATCAATTTATCATAGAACAGCTATTTTTCATTTATATCAAATGTGTTAAAATGGCAGAAACCTTGTCATTCAAATCAAATAAGTCACAAAAAAGATGAAAAATTTTGATATTACTTGTAGATCAGTAGTTCTCAAACAAACTTCCAAGGATGATGTAGATAATTTACACAAATAGGTACAAGACAGAATAAGCATTTAAATAAGCTAAAACAACTAAAAATCAAGATATTTCTTATTTCAATTCAGTCACTCCAAATGTTGTATACAAAAAAATAATAAAAGAACCAGGATTCACACCGTCTAGAAAAACCTGGATAAATCTAGACCCGGAAGAGTATTGTAAATAAATAAATAACTCCATTGGGCATTTTTATTTAAAAAAATCTAGTTATGTCAAGCTTTAAGATATGTAAAAAATTGAAATTGTAAGTGAAATTGAATCAAATTTGATTGAATCAAATTTATTTTTAAAACATCCAGTAAACGACTTGAAAAATCATGGGGCCTTCGAATATTGTTGTGGACAATGATGGGGTTAAAAAGGTTGAGAACCACTGTTCTAGATCATGGGTCACACTGGATAGGTTGAGTGCATTGCATTGTGGGATGCACGATTCCATGCAATACACTGAAAATTTGGGCAATGTATTACTATATAATTACTGCAGAAATAGTAGCATTGTTAGTGTGCTCTTCTGAACATAATCCAAGTAGATATTTGTTTTCTGCTGTTTACAGGTGGACCGGACGGAGGTGATTCGGAGTTGTATAAACCCAACGTTTTCTAAGGTCTTTACCCTGGACTTTTACTTCGAAGAGGTACAACGACTACGCTACGAGCTCTACGACATCAGCAGCAGTCATAATGGCATGAAAGAGGCGGACTGCCTGGGAGCCGTTGAGTGCACACTGGGCCAAGTGAGCAACCACCTGCATCTCGCAATATGCATAGAAATTCAAGCGAGTTATGTGTAATTATTATGGCTTTTCATGTTTTGCTTAGCAATGTTCATTTTTGCAACAGGATCTCTATGTGATCATTGATTGCACATAGTCGGGGAAGAGTAGGGCCGGCACTGTTCCCAAATCAGATGAAGCCTCCTAATTAAATAATCACACCAACAACCGTTAAGAGCATTTCCGGACATTTTACGGCTGATTGAATTGTGAAACGTGAGATGTCTGTGTAACTGCCTCAGTGTGGGGGGAATGTCGGCCCAGATGGGCTATGCTACTCTCTTATCTGCAGTTTGAGCAAATGGAAAACCAGACACATGATCTTCCGCCAGATGGTTAAGATTTGCAGTTTCTCAGTAAAAAATTAGCTTGAAGCTTATAAATGTATAACGGATGCCAATATTCATTTTGTTCAAAATATTCATGTGTTTATCTTTTTGCATCAAAGGCACTTTCTAGGTCTGGTTTTCTCTCCGGGGAGCTGGGTTGTTTGTTTTAGTTCAGTCTGTTTTGGTTGGAGGGGGAAGAGGAGAGGATAATTGTTGATGCTCGATTGTACAGAGTTTCTAGGGGAAATAAATCCAAAAACATTCCCTCCTATTTATAAATATTTAACAACTAATAATGAAGCATTTATCTGGAGTGGATAAGACTTCTTAGTGTAATTATGAACTAAGCTTACATGCCAAATTCTCCCCAAGGTGTTATTATGTGCTGCGCTCTGCACATAATTGTGTTTTTTTGTGTGTTTTGTCCATTAAAAGCAGCATTAAAACAAGGCAGCCTCCGACTGACTTAATATATCTTATTTCTTTCCAAATAGATCATCTCCCAGAGAAAATTCACCAAAGCCCTGCTTAAACAGGGCAACACAGTTGGGAAATCGTCTATTACGGTGAGCACTTTCCCAAATCCCAAATTTATCTGGTTGCTTTCTCTCACGCTCTACTTATGCAAACACCCAGCAGTGCACAACACCAGCAAATGGCGTTACGCAAGCATTTCATGGTCTAACCTTTGAAAGCTTTGCACTTTATATGACAGATGTGCTTAGAATTATCAATGCTGCTATTGAACACAGGCAAATACAGCAAATTCTCTATGTACACAAGAATCTTCCAAAACAGTTAGGTGTGGTAACAAAAATGGTAGAAAATAGCCCGAGGAGCTTGTTAATGCAAATTGACAGAACACAGCAGCAACAGTTAAACATGCAAAGCTCAGTGGGTGAGAGAAAACAGATCTATAAAACAAATGTCAGTTCTCATGGTTAGCTTCTGATTCAGTTTTCTCTTCTGCTTTAAAAAAATTTATCATTCTCAATCTCTCTAGATCAACGCTGAGGAGCTGACAGGAAATAACGATTATGTCGAACTCTCATTCAGTGCGAGGAAGCTGGATGATAAGGTAGGACCTCCTGTGTATATGTTTATTCAAAATATAAAGTGATCTTATGTAACAACAATTTGTTTTGAGCCTTATGATGCTTTTTAAGGGGTCATATCATAAATATTTTTCTGAGGTCCACTTAACCCAAGAGTTTTGGGGTCAGTAATGCTGTTTATTCAGCAAGGATGCATTGAATTGATTGAAAGTGACAGAAAAGTACATTTATAATGTTAGAAAAGATTTCAATTTCAAATAAATGCTGTTCTTTTGAACTTTCTATTCATTAAAAAAATCCTGAAAAAATTTATTACAGTTTTCACAAAAATATTAACTATATATTATATAACTGTTTTCAACATTGATAATAATAAGAAATGTTTCCTGAGAACCAAATATTATTAGATTACATATTAGAATGGTTTCTGAAGGATGATGTGACTGAAGACTGGAGTATTTTCCATCACAGGAGTAAATTGCATATTAAAATATATATAATATTTCACAATATAAGTACTTAATAAATGCAGCCTTGGGGAGCATTAGAGATTTCTTTCAAAAACATTAAAAAAATCTTACCGACCCCAAACCTTTGAACGGTATAGTGAATAATTTTCTTTGCATCGAAGACCATTTTTCAGTCTCTCTGATCTATGGAAGCTTGTTTCCGCCACATAACAAAACATTAAAAAAAAAAATTATTGCGACACTTTTTTCTCTGAATTGTGAGATATAAGCTTGCAATTGTGAGTTATAAAGTTAGAATTGCGTGATATAAAGTCTCAATTGCAAGAAATAAAGTCAGAGTTTATATCTCGCAATTCTGACTTTACTACTCGCAAATGCGACTTTATATCACGCAATTCAGAGAAAAAAGTCAGAATTGCAAGATGTAAACATGCAATTGCAAGAAAAAATTCAGAATTGTGAGATAAAAAGTTGCAATTACCTTTTTTAATTTTCATTCTGTGGTGAAAACAAGCTTCCATACTGATCCCTAGAATAGTCCAGCTTTTGCAGCTGAGCAGTTTTCTGCTCTCTTGCATTGCTATCACGTGTCAAATATAGTTTAACTCCCCCAATCCTTCAATAACAGCCTCTTGGCAAAGACTGCATTACATTGTGAGAGGAATATGAAATGAGCTGCTCAAACTGTTGAGATCAGACAGAAATGATCAGGGATGCTGTTAAAAACAAACTTCAGCCTTGATGAGTCCCCATACTCGGAAATGCAGTCAGACAGTTGAGAAAGAAAAAAGCAGAGCTAGAGAGAAGGTATACTGTTCTTCTAGGAGACACAATCAACTCTTGTCAGCAGGGTAATTACATGGGACTAAAATTAATAAGAGGGATTAATACAAGCATAACAAATGATCCACAGGAGTGTCTCAGTTTTACACAGAGCGTCTCATACTGCTGCTTGAGAAGATGTCGAATGGTAGTGTGGCAGGGCCATCAGGTAATGGAGAAAATGATAGGAAGACACCAGAAACTAACTAACGCACGAAAGACGGGGTAACTTTGTTAAAGTATAAAATAGATTCAAATCAATCAATCAATACATTAATCTTGCAAAGGAGAAAAAAGGATCAAAACAAACATTACACAAAACCACAACTCCAATACATCAAAAATACAAAAGAGATACAAAGGAAAAGGAGGGAGATGGCCTGTTGCATCCCTCAATTCTCACCCCACACTTAATACCTGCACACAACACAAACACTTCGGTACTTGGTACTTCGGTACCAAGTCGGTACTGAAATGTAAAAAATTTGAAGATACCAGCATTTCCCTCTAGCATTTTGAGGGCAGACACACACGGAAGTGTTTGAAAGCATGCATCTATCAGCAGATCCCTTGTATATCCGCCTGCTTTCAAATGCTGCCGTGTGTATATGTGTAAGCACTCGATGAAGAGCATAAAAGATGTCCATTTACAACATGTTTTTGAAGCGTTGATCATTGTAGACAAACACAATGGCCAATCAGAGGTGTTTAAGAATCCACTCAACAGCGCTCAAAATGCTAGGGGGAAATGCTTTGTATCGTCACATTTTTAACATTTCCGTACCGACATGGTACCGAAGTCAGTACTTTTGACAACACTACTGGCGAGTTACTCCAACTTAAGCACGGCTCTCATTGTGGACACCATTAAATGACAGCAGCCAAACCCTCCCTCTACACTCCCCCTATTCCCCACTCCTCTTGATACAAAAGATAATGTAGTAATAATAATAATAATAATAATACACAAACTACCTGTCACGATCACCAGCTGGAGTGCTCATGATCTCCAGTAGAGGGCACTCCTCCCGACTCCCTTGCTTTCCCACCATGGACTACATCTCCCATAACCCATTGCCTGGACTCATTATCCCTGGTTACTTCCAGGTGTTGCTCATTACCTTAAGCCCAGCCTATATAAACCCTGTTACGTTCTTGTCTGTACTTATGTTCTTGTGATGAAATGTCACCAGTCACTGCCTAAGTACTATTCCAATAGAGTGGTACAGGTATGACATCACTTTGTAGGCCAAAACGATGAACGGTTCTGAGTTAGCATTTTAGCACTTCTCGTTCCCTCTTCCCGAAGTAAATGGGTTTTTTGAATGGGACAAGCTCAAGACACTTTCACATTTTATTCTACAACATAAAATACATCTGTATTACCCCACTCTTGATTTAAAAAAAAAAAAGATGTTACGTGTTTTAAAAAAGGCGTTTGCTAATAAGTGGCTAAATGGGACTACAGAGGCTGTCGAGGACAATAAACGTCATCACGTCAAAAAGGTAAACTCAGTCTGCTTTTACAGCCTCATTATGCTCATAATTGTGCTCTTATAAACTATTCTAACTCAAACATTCTTGGAAAATGTTTTGAGATAAAAACTGAAAGAGATTTTGGAAGCTTAGTGATGGTGACGTTGAAATCACTGGACCGTGGTGTAGTCCGTTTATAGCCTACCTTTAGCTTTTTACTTCTGGCGACTGCATTCAGGCTTCAAAATGAATAAAAGTTGTGTTCATCTGTGATAATTATCTTGATGGACAAAACATGTAAGTATCATAAACTTTTGTTGATCACAGAGCTTGTTTTTTGAGATAATCCAAAAGCCTATGGGAAAATCCTATTGGGTTTTTCTTGAGGGAACCAGCATTATGCTAACTGTCGGTTGACCTACAAAGTGATGTCATACCTGCACCACTCTATTCAAAATTCACATCTAGCCAAGTACAGTTTAAATCCCTGGATGTGTTCTTAATCTGCCCCTTTTATTGAGAATGCATCGAGAGGTGACTTGTGCGGACTTGAGACAGACAGGTATCCCAGAATGCATCTCGCACCAATCAGCAAGCGTCAATCAATAGTGGTGGAGAAAACCCACGTAATTGAAAAATACTACTGTTAATATGTCACAAAATGAGTTTTTCAGGCGAGAATGTAGTTGTTTAAAGCTCAAATCTGAGGTTAATTGATGTATATAGCACCAATTTGAAAATTTAGATTTGACGTTTTTGGAGTTGTGAGATCCAGTCGACCACCGGGCACTCAGCGCTCAGCGGCTAGTCCTTCTGATGTTTGCCGCTGGCTCTGACGTCTCTGTAGTGGTTAAACATGAGATATAATTCGTCTTGTGTTCTGCTAATGGCCGATCTTTGGTCTCATGAATCTATAATTTGTTCCGTCAAATCGTTTTGGATGAGGGCAAAGATAAGTTTCATAACTGTATATATTTAGGCTACTAGAGCACTGACTTTGTATGTTTGACTGAATTGTTTGCTTTCTTATTGTATAGCTTTTTACCTTTTACTTATACTTTTATATATAAAAAAGATATAAAAAAATTGTCATTTAATTTTATTACAGTGAAGATAATATATGAGTATAAGAGTATATGTGCACATATTGCCTGAACCACATATGAATGTGTTTCATATTTTTAAAATGTAAACGAAAAGAGGCAGGGTTGTGTTTTATATTTCGTTTTTGTTATAAATATACATGCAGTGAAGATAATCAATGTATGCATTGCCTGAACCACATTTGTGTGGCTATTAATATGTTTACAATTTTTTAAATGAAAACAAAGAGGCAGAGTGGTTTATTGTAGCCTAAACTATACACGCTATTAAGAACGCTGCTGTACCATTTGCAGTTTGCATAAGTTTGTATACTTGGTATTGCAAAACCGCCTCTGTCATTCATTGTCAAGTCTTGTAAGTGTCACACTGCACTTCTGAGTGCTCTCTCTGGTTTCCTGTGAAATGGTTCTGATTTTCTGCCTGGTTTCCTGGATTTCTCTGTTTGCCTGTAGCCTGACGTCATCATACTCAATTCTAGTCAGAATATGAGTCTGATACTGCTCCATTGGGCTGTGATTTATGGGGCGTGTTTCAACTAGATCAGGAAAGAAAATCCCTTTGCACTCAATTGGATATACCTACAACCAATCAGAGCAACGAAGTAAGTGACGTATGTTGAGCGACGCATAGTAGTAGTGGAAAGTTCGGATCATTTTACGGACTCGGATCTTTGAATCTCGTTCAGCAAAATGAACAAATATTTTTTCAGTTCATTTTAGCAGAATATAATTAAAATGTCACATGTTAAATTCTCCAACACATTATGCAAACTTTGATCACATTTGGAATAAAAAATAAATTATAAGCTAATGCAGCCAAGGCCAAACTTTAAGAAAGAAATAATTCATTAATTGCTTAGCTGGGTCTTCAGGCTATGTATGCAGTCTGTAAGTTAACCTCACCTCCGAATCCGAGTCGTTCTTTCTTTTGTCACTTCACATTTAATCACGTCTGTTCCCTGGAAAGATTAGTTCACCTCTCGTGTCTTCGGGTTCGAGTCGTTAGTTCTGTCATCAGTGTCTGATCTTGGCCGTGACAGCCCCATATGCAATGCATGCAGTCCCGAAAACAGAATTGATTAGTTCGCCTCTCGAGTCTTCGGGTTCGAGTCATTCGTTCACCAACTCACAGCCCCATAGGCTGAATGCAGAAGTTCCTGTACAGAACCGATGGCATGTAGCGCATGCACGGTAAACACAAAATGAACGAATCGCTCTCTGTGACAACTCGTTGTTCCCGAGTCATATTTAAGATGTTGTGGGCGGGGCTAAGCTCGGTTGGCATCCAGGCTAGTTTGCCTGTGTTTTTCTGCCCTGTTATTGTTTGCCCTGTGGTTTTGACCCTTTGCCTGTATTTTGGACTATGATTCTGGATTACCCTAATAAACGACTGCTTTTGGATCCTCAATCTGTGTGTTTCGGAGCAGTTTGTGACACTACCAATAATTAGATGGTACTAGCCAGCCCCAAATAATCAACAGTTTAACAAAACACGGAGGGGAAAAAAACTATATTCAATCAGTCACACTTAGTAATTTAATAATAAAAAAGATGTAATTTGAACCAACAAAATAAATGACGGTACATTCAATGCATAATGCATAAATACACAAACGTACAAAAAGAGGAAAACTACTTCAATAATAACGATTACACTTCCAAATACAAACAAAGAAACAAACCAAAAAAAATTAAGAACAAACAAGGCCACAATCACCCGCACATTTGAGGAACAAAACGACCAAAGAACGGCCACAATTTATAATTCAGCTCACATTCCCCGGCGAGCAATATACTGTGCCTGGAGTTACAATAACAATACACCCACACACATAATAAATTATAAATTATAAATCAATGAAACCCTTGGACATGCAATCAACCTGTCAAACATGAAACGGCATACCAAGAGATGTTCAAAACGCGGTACTATGCATGATCGCTCACCATATCAACGGGCAGCTATTTGTTCCTTGACAAACTACACATAAAAACCATTCCTTTGACGAGAATCCCTCTTAAAACAGAAATACCAACCTGAACATACAGGGGAGCCTGCGCACTGCAAGCTGAAACTGAGATGCTGCACCAAACAATATCCCATTTATGAATAAATAAATTCTGTAAAGGGGTGGAATGGATGCTAATGCATTCTAGGTAACCCAACCCCTCCCATTTTATATTATGAAACCCCAGCACTGATAGGTTCACCGTTTTCACATGACACTGGCCAGTGAACAATGAGGGTACACTACACCCTGCTACAGTAGAACAGGAAAGCCTCCTTTAAATCATTTTTTCATTTAAGAGCCCTTTTCTTCTCCTTAGTCATAAACCTTCAGTGAAAGTCACATCCTCAGCATCTAAGATATTACAACTTTGATTAAAGGATTAGTTCACTTTTAAATAAACTTTTGCTGATAATTTACTCACCCCCATGTCATCCAAGATGTTCATGTCTTTCTTTCTTCAGTCGAAAAGAAATTAAGGTTTTTGATGAAAACATTACAGGATTTTTCTCCATATAATGGACTTCAATGGGCACCAAACGGTTCAAGGTCCAAATGACAGTTTCAGTGCAGCTTTAAAGGGCTTTAAACGATACCAGACGATGAATAAGGGTATTATCTAGCAAAACGACGTCACGTAATACGCAATTACGTTGAAAAGGTCACGCTTGACGTAGGCGGAAGTACCGAGTCAGTGTTTACAAGTTGAACGTGCACATACTAAGTCAAACGCCATTTACAAAAAAAGGGAGTTAAAAGGTAAAACAACGAAGTTCGGACGATTTTGACCTTCGAGGAGAAGATGAGATGGAGTTTACTTTCGCCTACGTCAAGCGTGACCTTTTCAACGTAATTGAAGCATTTAGGAGAACACTGTTGTAGACAGCATCTTTGAACGCTAGCTGTGGCCTGTTTCAGATTTTTTTTATGTGTTAAAGTTGTTCGGAAAGATGGCTCCTGGTAATTCAGTACAGTTTTGATCATTCAGCATACCTACCCCTAGCCTCTGAGAAAAAGTGTTTTATAGACCTAATTAGCTGAGGAAAATCTGCAACTGTAGAAAGCTTAAAGACACGTATGCTAGTTTTTCTATTGTCAGCAGATAATACGTTTTGCAGTTATGGATTTATATAGTCTACAGTATTAAGGAGTCATCTCATATCCCAATAACGATATATATCACGATATAATACCTTTTCTGTAAATTCAGTCAAGTTTACATATATTGACTACATGGAAAGGACTGTTTCTTTTTTTACATTTTAAATCAAATATGTTGCCTACTCATTCATATGTGATTATTTTTCTCCCTTTACTTAGAAGTGTTTGTCATTGAATCATTCATTTAAAAGATGTATTCAATCGCTGATTCATCCAAGTCGTGAGTCTCAATTATGCATGCGTACGCACAAATTTGTGCGTGAAATGTGCGTACGAATGATTTTAAGAACCAATCACAATTCACCAAAGATTTCGTAATATTTTTTTTCCCTAAATTTACGAAAAAAATATAGGAACAACTGAAACCACACGTACGCAAAAAGAACTTGGGCCTACTCTGTATGGCTTTATAATCGTGTTAAGAAGTTATGTGTCATCCTAATATGACTATAATTACATATAAGTATATTGCATTAATTGTATTATATAATCCATATTTAAAATTATTAAATAATACAATTTAATTTAATCTTAAATACATTCGCTCATATACAAGAAAAGCTGCATTATAGCTTCAGCTGCAAGGTTTCTCAAAATAACGCAGATATACGCGTATGTACAGCTGGCTAATGCGAGGTCTGTAATCTGGGTCTTTATAAAAGGTGTTTATTGTGAGAACTGGTGAGAAGAACGGCACACTTGGCATTGCTCGAGGGCGAGAGCGCGTCTGTGAAAAGCGGCAAATTTGACATGGCGAATGTCGAAAGGCTGTAAGGAAAGCGTGTGGAGAAAGCCCTTATATGGAAATGGTTTAGGTGTGTTGTATGCAAATGACTAACCTTGCACACGGCCGCTCATTTACTGCGTGTCTTGAGCCGAGGAGAGTTGAAATCGATTCTGCGCTCCAGTTCGTTTTTATTATACCCTTCATTTGCTAACTTTCCTCCGTCTCGTTCACTCGGATGTGTGTCATTGCTTACGTTGCATGAGTGCCCACTACTGGCGGAACATTTGCTATGGACTGAACTGGAACTTCCTAAGCACCTGATCACTTGGAATCCACTATGGAGTTGATTTTATTATTTATTTTTTTCCTTTACAAAATTGTTTAATGCAGCATTCTATGTGTATATAGGTGTGTTTGGGTTGTTTTTAAAAATAATTAAAATATCATAGAGTTGTTTGTGGTGGGGTAAATTAAACACGATATGCGGTGACATCACATTCGTGTTGCATTGTGGTATATGAAGCTGCCTGAAGTGTACATATGAAGTAAAAAATCGAGGGAGCGAGGGTCTGTCCATATAAACTTCCATCGTCCACTTCACTAAGTGGAGCACTTCAAAATGGCGGCGGGGATTCCCCCGAGGGGAAGTGCTTAGGGGCAGTGTTGCCAGATTGGGTCGACGATTTCCAGCCCAAAAGCTCACTAAAACCTGCCCAATCCAAGAAAAAAACGCCCAAAATTTAAACTGCCAAAATAATGTGATATAAATTTATTGCCATGTCAATCAAGGTTAATTAGCATAATTGTATCTCCTTAAAACAAAATAATGATGACAAAATAAAATAAGTAAATACAAAGTAAATACATTTCCCAAGAAAATGGATCAAAACAGGGCAAATACATTCGAATACAGTCTAAAATGTCCAAGTGGGAACTGTCAAAATCACGAAATTAACCGATGATTTTAACCCATGGAAAAAACGTATGCATCATTTTCAAATGTCAACAGTAAGAATAAACTAATTTAAGTGCAAAAGGTGCCCAATATAAGTGATTGGAATAAACAACGTAATTAGCAGGTATTACACACACATTACTGCACACACCACAGCCAAAATGTGTCTTCACTGACACATACTATACGATAGTCCTACAACAAAAATTATCAACAAGAATTCGTTTACCTTTGTGTTGTGCTTTAACTTCAGACAGAACTACAGTAACGTTGTCTTTCGTGAAGTACATATTTATAGAACATAACGCAGAATTTAACACAGTCATAATGGATTAATCGTTGATTCAAACCTCTTTCAGCAGCTGTCGGAGCGAGTAGAGCGCAGTCTAGCCGGTTTAAAATTTGCAGATGTCCTGATCAGGCCAGTGAGTGTGCACATGATGGTGGACTGGAGTCATATATTCGAGTCATTCAACTGTGCTCTTAGAGTTAGTTACATTTATAAAAAGTCTTCAAGTCACAGGTATAATCCACGTTTTGAGAGTTGGTTCACTCTACTGCTCATAACTGTAGATAACTTACTGTATATTTATGCCACTTTGGCATAGCGATCACTTGATATCCAGCTACAATTTCGTGCTGAATACCTGTCTCAATTCTTATTTGTGCATATGTAATAGTTTCAACCTCCACAAAATACCATTTGTCCATATTTTATTTAATATTACCAGTTATTATTAACAATTAAACAGTTTGTTTAACTTTCTTTAATTTTCTTGTGTTTTGATATAATTCTGCAACTGTCCTACAGTTGTTGTTATTTGGCATACATTTGTGTCTTGTACATGTAAACATAATAATATAATTAATAAACTGTGGCAAGATGTGAAGGGGGAGGAGAATTAATATGTGCGTCACGTTTAGTCGATAAAACACTTCCGCAAAGGATACACCTGTGTATCCTCGCTCACGACTCCTCAGGAAACCTCCTTACTCCTCGATCCTCGCCTCCTCGCGGTGCAATTAGAGAGTTGAGATGTCCTACAAGATGGCTGAGCTCGATCGGTTTCCGGATCATAGGATGGAGGATGGAGGAACGAGGAAACAAGGAGGGATATTGAGAAGCACCCTAGGTGGCTTGCTCATGGACACCTCGACACTAAGTGGACTGCGAAGTGGCATGTTCAGTTCGAAGGGTACTGCGAATGGCGTGGGGACATCGATACATCACTTTTACAGGAAGCAGAGAGTGAAAATCACCCAACTGTCATTGCGCGTCATGTCACCAGTCAGTCCCTCTGAACTAATGATGGAGCAGAGCCTTTGGAAGAGTTTTTAAACAGCTCTGCGATGGAGGAGTTTATGTATGCATTTGAATATATATATATATATATATATATATATATATATATATATATATATATATATATATATATATATATATATATATATATATATATATTAGTTATTATACAAACTAAAGTATTTATGAATGGTTATGGCAATAACTGTTACGTTCGCATATTATATTTTATGAATATATAAACAAATTAAAAGTGTTGAGAAGCAGCAGGGGGCTGTCATTTTTTTATATTTTTTATATTTTAAGACCATTGATTTTATTTAAAGACATTTAAACATAGTTAACCAAATCAAAATGCATTTTCATATTGAATGACAGGTACAGCTTCAAATCTGCTCATAGTCAATACAGGTATATGTAAACTAATAAAACTAATGGACAATGTTTTGATTATATTTTTAGATGCATACTGTGCGTTTTGTAAATGTATATGCTTATTATATGGTTTTAAATTTGAAAGTAATATCAATCTGCGCGACCCCGTCTTTGATGGCGTTGCAGGGCGTTCCAAATGAGCGATTATTGTCAGCGAAGTCCAATATAAACAGCTCAATATGAAAATACATTTTGATCGGGTTAACTATGTATTAATGTGTTTTTAACGTCTTAATAATTGTAGCGGTCTTATCTTGTGCGCTTTCTTTCCCACGGGCAGCATAGTAAACATTCCTGAGGTAGGCCTAAATAAAGTAAAATACAAAAAAAATAACAGCACCTCAGCTGCTTCTCAACACTTTTAATTTGTTTACATATTCATACAATAGAATATGCGAATACATCAGTCATTGCCATAACCATTCATAAATACTCTAGTTTGTATAATAATAACTATGAATGCATACGTAAACTCCATCGCAGAGCCGTCTAAAAACTCTTCCAACGGCTCTGCTCCATCGTTAGTTCAGAGTCAGACTGGTGATGCGACGCGCAATAACAGTTAGGCGATTTTCACTGTCCACTTCCTGTGAAGTGATGTATCGATGGTCCCTTCTTCCCTACGCCGTTCGCAGTACCCTTCGAACTGAACATGTTCGCTCCCTTCGGATTGGAATATCACTTAAGATGGCGGAATACCCTGTGCAGTCCACTTCGCAGTCCACTTACGGTCTAATGGAACGCACCTTCACTCGTTTTTATTCACTCCTTCAAGTGGACTATATTAGTGGAGTAATGTAGGGAATAGTGAATGAGTGTATAGGGGTGATTTCGAACACAGCATTGGAATCATCCACATTCACTAACATCAAAACGAGGTTAAGAACAAATTCATGTGCGTACTAACGTTTTGTGAATCAGGCGGTGATTTTTCGTGAGAAGTTCTCCTGTGCGTACAAATATGAAAGAATCCACGCAATTAGTAGTTAATGAGACCCAAAGACTCCATTCAAATGATTCCATCTTCACGAGTCTGTTATATATAGTGCCGCAGGCAAAAGCCTGCTGTAACGTTTTAGTCTGTGGAGTATTCAGAACCTCTAACCGACGTCATTTCGGTTTTTAATCCTGTTAATACTTAAACATAAAAACATAAAAACATACTACGTTGCATGTAGTCACGTGACTCCGCCCAGTCAGCGGCCAGTGTTGCCACGGCGGTTTTGAATTTGATTGTGTGGGTAAAAATGGGTTTGGGCAGGTGGACAAAATTTGTGCTGGTTTGGGGTCAGTTTGGTGGTTTTCAAAATCAAAATTTTATAGTCTAATTGGGTAATAAACAAAACAGAGGTGTGCATGTATTCCATAAAACCAGTCATCATGATGTTACTAAACACACAGGCCCACTCAGAAGGCTTGTTTGAGCTGCGCCTCGCCTCGCCTGAAATTCAGCCGAGAGTAGGCGGCTGCAGTGAGGGGAGGAGTGAAAAAAGTGCAGGCAAGACGGACAGTTCTCTCTTCTCGCAGTGGATCAGACACCTGCGAGATCAAAGGCGGATATCGCGGGATTCACACTTGTGCGCTTTTGCTGATAAACTGGATGTAATTTAAGTTCTGTTGCTTTTATATGAAAATAAATATGATGAACAAGACACCCACAGTTTTTATTTATTTCCATTCGAAAGAATGTTTATTTATTCATTTTTACTTTAATTACATACATGTTTTTATATATATTTTTTATAAATATGACAACAATCACATAACCCACAGAGAGATCACACTGTCAGAGAGTTTGGGAATATTCACACATAATTTATACACATAAAAACATATTAGAGTTTTAAATTCAAACATTTTAAAAGAGAATCATACATCACGGTTGTTTAAACCAATGAACATTAAGCTGTGTCGTCAGCAAGTCGTGGAGAGCAACTGCGCCCGACTGCAGAATCCGACAAGTCCGCCTTGCCATTGCAAGAGTTTTTTGACACACGTCAGCATGACATCAGAGCAAGTCGGACCACACTCGGACACATTTCTAACCGGCATGCACATTTCTAACCGGCAATGCAGATTTTGCTCATCTCAAACGAGCCTAATTTCAGCTGGCGCTGGTGTTGAAGAGCACACACTTTCAGCCAATAAGCGATCAGCAGGCAGACCATTCATGAGCCTGAACATTGATGGCTGCTAGGTTTTTAGCGCGATAATTTATAGCCGTGTTTTCAAGTGATCGCTATGCCAAGGTGGCATAAATATACAGTACGTTTTCTACAGTAGGCTAAAGAGTGGGAGAGTTAACCAACTCTCAAAACGTGGATTACAACTGTGACTCGAAGACTCGTATCACCAATTCTGAGAGCACAGTTGAATGACCTGACTTGAAATCGAATATGTGATGACTCCTGTGCATCATCATGTCCACACTGACCAGGACATCTGCAACCTTTAAAATATCTAGACTACACTCTAGCTGCTGAAACAGGTTTGAATCCACCATTAATCAGTTTTGACTCTGTTAAGTGTGTTGCTTTGTAATCAGAATCTCTTAAATTGGGCATTTTTTGCACTTAAACAGGCTTTTTCTTACCGTTACATTAAAAATGATGCACATGTTTTCTGAGGGTTAAGTCACCAGTTAATTTCTTGATTGCTGTTTTGACAGTTTCCAACTGGACATTTTAGTAATATATTCCCTGTTTTGACCCGTTTTCATGGGAATTTTTTTTGTTTTGCCATCAACATTATGTTTTAAGGAGATAAAATGATACTTAACCTTGATTGGTATGGCAATAAAATTCTATCACAATATTTTGGCAGTTAAGTTTTGGGTGTTTTTTTTTCAGCAGTCATATCACCCTGTAGCCCAAGACTGGTTTCCCACTGAAGCTAAGCAGGGTTGAGCCTGGTCAGTACCTGGGTGGGAGACCTCCTGGGAAAACTAGGTAGCTGCTGGTAGAGGCCAGCAGGGGGTGCTCACCCTGTGGTCTGTGTGGGTATTAACATCCCAGTATAGTGATGGGGACACTATAATGTCAATAAGCACCGTCCTTCGGATGAGACATTAAACCGAGGTCCTGACTCTCTGTGGTCATTAAACAAATCTCAGGATGTCCTTAGGAAAAAGAGTAGGGGTGTAACCCCGGCATCCTGGCCTCTATATGTAAAGTGCTTTGAATACCCAGAAAAGCGCTATATAAATGTAACAAATTATTATTATTTCTTGGAGTGGGCGGGTTTTGGTGAGCTTTTGGGCTGGAAATTGTCGACCCAATCTGCACTGTCAGCGGCATGGAAGCAACACGGAGGCGAACTCAAACACAGAGTTAACACGCGCAGACAGCGTCTTCATGAAAGTTTGTCAATTGTATGCGTTTTAAGGCTTGGCAGTTTGGGCATTCAAGCGATTTTAGACCATGTGTATCATTATATTGAGCTACTGCTACCTGGTTCTGTCTCCCCTTCACTCACCATGCTGTTACCCCTTATTTACACTGCACGCGTCTGCGGTGCGTTACCCCTTATTTACACTGCACACGTCTGCGGTGCGTTACCCCTTATTTACACTGCATGCATCTGCGGCGCTTTACGGCTGTGACGCGGCTACCGGAGCTGATCGTGGCCACTCTAGTCAATGTTTGTGTTTACACCAGCCGCAGCGCATTTCAGAAGCGTCCCAGAAGCGGCTCGCTGTGCCGCTTCGCTAAAGATAGGCGTCTCGCCTATTTTTGACGGACGCCGCGCAAAAGCCGTGCAGTAAATGCAAAATAAAAGAGTGAGTTTTTCAGGTTTGAAAATGCGAGGTACACCACACTGCCATTTTTTGGTTGACATTTTTAATTTAGAAAATAGCAGTGCGCGGTGTTTTTTTTTTTTATGTTGCTAGGCAACCCCCGAATCAGCTGTGCTGTCAGTCTAATCAAGGTAACTGTCACCACAGTGGAAAGCCCGCCTCTCCATTCATTCGTAGGGGTGTAACGATATATCGTGGTACGATATATCGCAATGCAAAAATGTTACGATATGTATTGTAGAGTTATGGCTATTTTTTTAATGATATGTTAAAACTGATATACGATATATATCTGTTTTATCATATTGGTTGCACTACCAATCACATGCATTCACTGCTGCTGCCTCACACTTGAACTGAGCAGTAGTAGGGCAAAATGAGTTTGACTGAAATTGAAATGGAGGATGCCCCATCCACTTACAAGTCCGACGTCTGGCAGCATTTTGGTTTTCCAGTCACTCGACAGGAGGATGGTAAAAAACAAACAGACAAAACAGGAACTGTGTGTAAATACTGTAAACAAACACTGTAATACACAATGTCGAACACTACAAATATGTTGTCATTTTAAAACTGCACCACAACGACAAACTCTTGCAACCGGAAGCAAAAAAGAGAGTGAAAGAAGGGCAAACATCTATACAACATAGTTTTGCTTCAACGTGGTCTCCGTCAAATGCAAAAGCTCAAGAAATAACCAGGTGCATCTGAGTTTTTATCGCAAAAGACATGAGACTGTTGTCGACAATGTTGGATTTCGCGAATTGGTGAAGGTACTGGAGCCCAGGTACCATATTCCATCACGCCCGCACTTCAGTCAGGAGGTAATTCCAGCACTGTACAATGAAGCTAAAGAAAATGTGACAGATGATCTGAAAAAGGCTGAGAGTGTGGCAATAACATCTGATGGGTGGACATCGAGGGCTGTTCAGAGCTGCATCACAGTCACGGCACATGTTATTACCACAGAGTGGGAAATGAAGAGTTTTGTGCCTCAGATTCATCCGCTTTTCGAGTCACACACAGGTACAAACATAGCTAATGTTTTAAAAGCGGCCATACAAAAGTGGGAGCTTGGATTATAGATCTGGTCATAGTATTGCTGTTGTTACAGACAATGCCCGCAACATGGATGTGGCAGTGAGAGAAGCCAGGTTGTCACCATATATTAAGCAGGATTGCATGTTCCCCGCGTCAGTCGAGTCAATGGAGATGCTGGAACGCTATCTTGAGCAACAAGCTGCTATAACGGCAGCCCTCTTGAGCACAGAGGTGCACAAAAATGCCTGTCAACTCGATACTATGGATAGCGCCGACATCAGTGATGCAGAAGAAATCGTAAACCTTCTTAAACCGCAGAAAAAAAGCCACCACTGTCCTGTCTGATGAAAAGAGCGCCACCCTGTCACTCACTGTGCCCTTGAAATCCATGCTCGAACAGAGCATGACACTGGACGAGAAAGACTCCACAACTATAGCTAATGTTAAGATGGCCATCCTGCAAAACCTCTCAAGCAGATACACAGAGGAACAGGATTATCTGCTAGAGTGTACTGCCCTGGACCCCAGATTTCGGTCGCTGCCCCAATTACTCCCTGAACAACGTGAAGTGGTTTTCCACCGGTTGAAGAACAAATCAACCCAGTTACAGCAGGTGTGTCTGCATTACTAATTGTGTGAGAATCTGTGTATTTGCATTGTGTGTGTTTGTCACTCCATTTGCATGTTTGTGTAACCTACTTTGTGCAGACCTTTATGTGTGTGTAACTTAAATTATATTTACTATACCTTAATTATTTATTTTATTATATTTTTAAGGCTGCCAGTGTTGAGCAAACCGAAAAGAGGGAGGGGGGTGCCAGTGATGGAGATCCTACTGATGCAGCCCATCAGAGAGATACAGCACACAGAGTTGAGCAAGAACAGCCACCTAGCAAAAAGACAGCACTGGAAGATCTCTTTAGTGCAACTTTTTCTGAACCACCAGTCACCCAGTCCAGAAGTAGAATAGAAGTAGAGTTTGACATGTACAAAAAGGACCCATCTATTCCCCTCACTAACTGTCCACTGAAATGGTGGAAAGAAAATGCTCAAATGTACCCCCTTCTTTCCCCTCTTGCTTGGGCTTACCTCACAGTTCCAGCAACTTCTGTTCCCAGTGAACGTGTTTTTTCAACAGCAGGGGATATTGTAAATGCACAAAGATCCCAGCTACTGCCAGAAAATGTAGACATGCTGTTTTTTTTTTGCAGAAAAAAACCTGTAAGTAACCTATACAAACCCTAAAGTTGTTTGTGTTGAACTTCACTACTTGATGTTTTTTTTTTTTTTTTTTTTTTTTTGCACTTTTACTGCTTTAAGAATTTCTCTCTTAGGCTATCCTAATTCTAATTTCATGATAAATTCTGTTTTATTGGTCAGTGACACCTAAACAGTTGTTAATTTAACAGAAGGTTACATTAAATCTTGATTTAAATTGAAATATTGTAAATTCTTTAAGTTGTATGTACAACAAAGACAATTATTGAACACTGTTGATGTTTTGAAAATAAACCTGTTATTTGAATTTCAGTGTTATTATTTTCATTTAGTTCAAAATATTGTGATACATATTGTATGGTGAACCCAGTATCATGGTACATATCGAATCGTGAGCTGAGTGTATCGGTACACCCCTATTCATTCGATTGGACAATGGAAAAAAAACGGAATTATGCTTTTCTACTCAGTTGATTTTTTTTTTTTTAGGCGCAGTAAAAAAAAAAAGTAGCCTTGGTACAAGTTGGTAGTGTTTTTTTTACTGGAAATCTGAATTAAAAGTGTAACATAACCCCTTAACATTTTAGTTCAAGAATAACTAAAGTAATTTATGCCATGGTCTGCCTGAATATTCGATTCTGATTTGGCTGGAAGGTGTGCAATAAAATCGTTTAATGCACAGGTAGTTCCAAGTCAGTTAAATCACTGTTCTATATCAATGCGCAGTTTTCATTGAAGCGAGCACATACACACATAGGCCTATGTCACTTGCATACAGAGAGCGGAGATCGCGCTGCGCATTCTCAGGAGCACAGCAACTTATCAACTTTTAGCAATAAAATAGCTAAGCTACTGGATCACTACATTTAAATTTCTCAGCAATGATGGGGTTACATCGCTATTTTTAAGTAATAAACGCACATCTTCATAGACGTACTCATGCAGATACGAATCTCTCTCTCTCGATAATTAATTCAAATAAATGCTATGATTTGTAACGAGCAGGAATATAGTGTGGTCCCTTTAAGAGCTGCATAACAACCTGTTGAACTGCCTGCATTTTGTGTGTGCGCACTGCGCCTCGAGCACCCCTGTGCACGGATTATTTTCAGTTTTTTGTTGCTCACATTTAGCTATTTTGTTTCATTAAGTAACGATGTGGACGGTGTGAGTTTGTCTTGTGTGAGTTTCACGGGGAATAAAGTGCGAGCTGTTTAATGTCAATCGCGTCCGTGTTTGCATTAACTCCAGTTAAGCGAGCTATCCCTATTTTTCATCCGGAAACAACGCGTTACAGATTCATTCATTCAATTAAATGTAATCTTACGCACTACTTTATCTCTGTCTGATTCAAACCTGGCAGAATGCTGGATCTAACGAGCCGTAACTGACTGAAAATAACCGTCAATTTTACCCTTCCGGTCAAATATTGCACTGCAAACATCAATAACAGCTTTAAGTTGTCAATGTTTGTCAGTTGTCAAGAGGTCTGACCTCTTGAAACCAAGTAGCTCCTTTTTAGGTACTAAATCGAAGGCTGACATGCTGCTCTTACAGACAGGTGTTGTGCGTCACAACATACGTCATGGCGTCGCTATATCATTAAATTGGACAAAACAAACACTTAATGTTATGCTGCGTTCCAGGCAGGTTTTTGAGCCCGTAAGTAACGACTTCAAACCACGACTCTGTAGCGTTCCAGGCAAAGTCACGCCAAACTACCTGAGCGCAAAGAACTGTGGTAGTTGTAAACAAAGCATGGCGGACCATACAGGGCTTATGCTAATTTACAATCATTTCTAGCGCCAAAGTTGCTTACTCCTTGCTTATTTGAGGGAAACGGAGGAGAAAAAACGGCGCATAAGGCAAGAGAAGCTGTTATATCTTTAATTTTATGTTATCTGTATATTTGGAAATGTATTTGGTATTAATTTATTCTTGCACTCAATGGACTGAAAACTAGGTAACGTAACTAGAAAAGCTGCTGATAATGCATAACATTTGCGGATAAATAACGTTAGAGCAATACCTTATTTTAATAAACGTTTATTAAAATAAGGTATTGTTCTAACGTTATTTATCCGCAAATGTTATGCATTATCAGCAGCTTTTCTAGTTATTAATGATATAGCGACGCCATGACGTATGTTGTGACGCACAACACCTGTCTGTAAGAGCAGCATGTCAGCCTTCGATTTAGTACCTAAAAAGGAGCTACTTGGTTACAGGAGGTCAGACCTCTTGACAACTGACAAACATTGACAACTTAAAGCTGTTATTGATGTTTGCAGTGCAATATTTGACCGGAAGGGTAAAATTGACGGTTATTTTCAGTCAGTTACGGCTCGTTAGATCCAGCATTCTGCCAGGTTTGAATCAGACAGCGATAAAGTAGTGCGTAAGATTACATTTAATTGAATGAATGAATCTGTAACGCGTTGTTTCCGGATGAAAAATAGGGATTGCTCGCTTAACTGGAGTTAATGCAAACACGGAGGCGATTGACATTATACAGCTCGCACTTTATTCCCCGTGAAACTCACACAAGACAAACTCACACCGTCCACATCGTTACTTAATGAAACAAAATAGCTAAATGTGAGAATTTGGTTTTTAATGTACTACTTTAATTAACACCGCATCTGTAGGGGCTGCCATTGTTGTTTTGCGGGCTATGTGACGTCAGAGCTCGTAACTGGGAGTACATCGATCTAGTACGAGTTCACGGGTGGGAAGTCACGGGGTTGACTGCTGTACCAGTGCACTTTCACGGGTAGAAGGTTGCCTGGAACGCGGCATTAGAACACAAAAATCGAGAAAAACAACGTAGGACGGTGTAATCACGTGGTCTCGCGAATCCTGTCGCTTCGCTCCTAAAGTGCTCCAGGTGTGAGTTGGCACCGCGTGTGAGACGGAACAAAACCTTGCCGCAGCTGTAGCGTGCCACAGACGCGTGCATTGTAAATGAGGGGTTATTTGTGTTTCTGCCTGCATCCTCGTGGTGTTGTGTAAGATCAAGTAGTGCAGTCATCCAAATTATGAAAAAGTATTGCCGTAAACAATGTATTTTGCGACACCACAAAATAAACGATAGAACATAATATGAAACGATAGACTTTTTATTTCATCCATCTGATATATATCGTCATATCGCACAGCCCTAGTAGGTGGTATGTGTCAAAGTAACATCCACATGGATGGCAGGACCCAAGGTTTCCCAGCAGAACATTGCCTAAAGCATCACACTGCCTCTGCTGGCTTGCCTTCTTCCCATAGTACATCCTGGTGCCATGTGTTACCCAGTTAAGCAACAAACACGCACCCGGCCATCCACGTGATGTAAAAGGAAACATGATTCATCAGACCAGGCCACCTTCTTCCATTGCTCCGTGGTCCAGTTCTGATGCTCACGTGCCCACTGTTGGCGCTTTCGGCGGTGGACAGGGGTCAGCATGGGCACCCTGACTGGTCTGTGGCTATGTAGCCCCATACACAACAAACTGTGATGCACTGTGTATTCTGACACCTTTCTATCAGAACCAGCATTAACTTCTTGAGCAATTTGAGCTACAGTAGCTCGTCTGTTTGATCGGACCACACGGGCCAGCCTTCGCTCCCCACGTGCATCAATCCTTGGCCGCCCATGACCCTGTCGCCGGTTCACCACTGTTCCTTCCTTGGACCACTTTTCATAGATACTGACCACTGCAGACCGGGAACACCCCACAAAAGCTGCAGTTTTGAAGATGCTCTGACCCAGTCTTCTAGCATCACAATTTGGTCCTTGTCAAACTTGCTCAAATCCTTACACCCATTTTTCCTTTATCTCTCTCTCTCTCTCTCTCATTTATATATATCTCTCTCATTTATACTACTAACCCTAACCTAACAGCCTACTACGGTCTACTAATACTCTAACGAGAGTTAGTTGACATGTAGTTGCAGAGTTCCTTATAGTTAGTAGAATGTCTAAAGTGGACTATCGAAATAAAGTGTAACCTACCATTCTCTCCAGAATCACTTTATGGCCTATGTTTGTGATGTTATCAGCTGATCTCTGTGCTTCTGTTACTCCCTCAGGATTTTTTCAGCAAATCAGATCCGTTTTTAGAGATCTACAGGGTAAATGATGACAACACTCAGCAGCTAGTGCACAGAACAGAGGTAGGACAACCATTTGTCTGGAAGATCTCCCTGTGATAATGCTTCACCAACACTGAATTGCTTGCTCCCCTCTGCTCATAGACCGTCATGAATAACCTCAACCCCATGTGGAAGACCTTCAAGACATCTCTTAACTCGCTCTGTAGTGGAGACCATGAAAGAATACTGAAGGTAAATTATGATTTATCAACACTTGCTGTAGGAGTTGAATGTGTATTTGACTGACACTAACAAATAAATAAATGGATCCATTTTAAATTAGTTTTGCATTTGCATTAGCATTTCATGTTTCTGGCAGACGGTAGCTTATAAGAAGCTTAGAAGTGCATGTATTATGTTTGTAATTTGATGTAGCTGCTCTTGGGTAAAACTTGTCTGCTTTTTACCCATCACACTCATGAAGTGACTGTAAGGCACTTCAGCACTTTGGGAAAAGTTGTTTTATTATTGATTTAATACATTTGAATGTGTAGATTTCCAGTGTATGTTGAAGTAGCTTCAGAAATATAGAATCAGTTTTTTTGTGTGCGAGTGAGATGCTGTTTCATACTCTAAGTCTGCCTTTGTTGTTAGGTCATTCAGTGTAGATCATGTCATATTTATATATATTTGCCTTAAAAAGGAATTTATGGCAATAACACGACTATGGATAAAACGTGAAATTAATTATGCACAAAGATTGAAAGCCCTTGTCCTTTTTTTGTTTGTTTTGGTGCACCGATATTTAGCATGTTTAATGGATGTTTTACCTTTATTGAACAGGAGAGTATAAAATTAAGCTGTAGACCATTTGAGACGTCACAGTTATGTCACTGCAGTTGTGTGCGCATTGTGGTAGCAGAAAAACAGTGGTAACAAGTGGAGGAAAATAGACGAGATCCACGGAATAAGAGAAACAATCTCATGTTGTGCCTTTGGATGCAAAAAAGATGGTCTTTATTTTTACATAATACTGTAAAAATAAAGTTACGAAGGGAGGTGTATGGCCTCCCTTCTTCCCTTTTGAAGTTATGCTGCCTTCACATGCTATCGTAAATTTCGTAATTCCCTTTCGTAATTCCCTTCCCTTCCACCATGTTTACAGTTAATGGCACGCCCATCTTGGGGATTTGGGTATCAAAATTATTTCCGAACTTCCCAGTGGGACATCAGAGGGCGTTCATGTGCAATTTTTACCTAGGAAACTCGTATTTACGATAATTCCAATGGCACGTGAAGGCAGCATTAAACACAGACGTTTATGATTGCAAGCCATTAAATGGACAGGTTGGACTGATGAAACCTGCAACGATTAAAGCATGAATTTGATGTAAACCATAGATCTACATAATATTCACACATGCAGTTCATAGGGGGCATATATTAGCCCTAAAGTTACAGCAAGAAATTATATTTAAACCAATAACATTTTACATAGACAACATTTAAACCAATAACAGTTTTCTCTCACAATTCAGACTTTTTTTCTCGCAGTTGCTAGTTTATAACTCTCCCAAATTCTGACTTTATAACTCGCATTTGCGAATTTATATTACAATTCTGAGGGAAAAAACTGTGGGATATAAACTAAAAAAAGTGTCAGAATGTCGAGTTTAAATCTTGCAAGTCTGATTTGTGAGATATAAACTCAGAATTGAAAGAAAACAAGTCAGAATTGTGAGATATAAACTCGAAATGACCTTTTTTTAAATTCTTTTATTATGGGCTTCCATAGACTGCTACTGCAGAACTGTCATTTTCTGCCACCAGGTGGGCTCCGCCCACTGAATGTCATCGCTGTTTGCAAACACCCAAATGGTCTAGGGCCCAATCATACACTCGGTGCAATGCGAAGCCAGGCACGACGCAAGTGTTTTTTTGCTAGTTTCAGCCTAACGCAGTTATCAATTTCACACCCAGCGCCGTGTTGTTTAAATAGCAAATTCGTGTCCATCTGTTCACCCATGGGCGTGCTGGTCTGAAAACAAGGTGTGTTCCTGTGCATTGTTGGCACGTTGCTATTTTGAGGCAACTGAAAACGACCAACAAAACCTGGTCGAAAGTCAATAGCGCAGTATTTTTTGTGTTATTTAAAGGACGCGTTAGTAATATGCGCATTACTGTCTACACTCTGCTTTTTAAACATACAGGGATGCGCAGCAGCACACAAACATTTTTAAATATTAAAAACAAAAGGATTCCTCTCTGGAGAAGCATTTAGTCTTTCCGCTCGCCAACTCCGCCATATGTAAATAGCGAATCTGCCATGGCTTTTAAAGGGAATAGGAGATGAGACTCTGATTGGTTTACTGCACGTTACACCCATGACTCATTATGAGACTAGGTACAACCCTTTTGGACCATGCAACGTTTTTTCCATCGTTAAACTAGCAAAAGTTCATCTGCACCCTGCGCTTCAGACCATGCACTCAGATTGTTAAAATAGGGCCCATATAATTGAATGGAATATGATCAGGCTGCACTCAGATTACAGATTTTTCTATTATCATTATTTAAATTATGTTCTTAATCTAGCCTTGACCATTTACTGGTTTAGATGAATACCAGTGATAAGCTAGCTTGCTTGTGAGGTTGCATTTATATGCAGAGAGATTGCATTGCTGATTTCCATACTGCTTTGAAATTCATGTGTTGCTGGACCTCTGTGTGTGTTGAGATCAGATATCTGGGGCAGGAACTCTCATCAGTCAAATGTCCTGATTATACTGGCTTAGGACTATTAGGCTTGGTGAGCATGTGTTTCAGCAAGGATTCGCCAGGATTTCCCATGTGTTTTACTTAAATATTTCCTAATTTGCCTTCCTCTTTTTGGTCTCTGGCCTTCTCTTGCTTCATTTATTTGTTCGATATTCATCAAAGACTGCTTGATTTAATTGGGAAAGGAATTACTCAGGGAGAGTTTGAGCTGAACGTGTTCAAGCGCACTAATTTAATATCAAAAGTAGTAATTTCCCGCAGGAATCGGAATTAAAGTACCCCCTGTTAAATTATTATAATCATGATATATAATCAAATGTGCCTGCTATAAATACTATTAATGCAATCATTTTATCTTTGCTAATTTTATATAGGAATTGATGTTTGATAATGTAATTTGTCTAAAAAAAAATTTACATTATAGAAATGTTATTAAGCTTATATGTATTTTATTCAATTTAATACATACAATTTCAAAAGTTTCAAAATGTCTTGAATATTTATGGTTTCATGTTCTTAAAATCCAATAATTCACAAAATATTATCAGCACAACCCTGTTTAACCTGTTAAACATGTTTATCCTTACTGCTCACGTTGCAAAAATTACTGTAGTATTAGTTGATTAATTAATTGGTCAATAATAAAAAACATTTTTAGATATAGACGCATACTACCGTTCAAAGGTTGGGGTCGGTAAGATTTTTATTTTCATTTTTTAATTTATGACCCTTTAGCTGATTTGGTGCTGATTTGGTGCTACTTTTTATTATTATGACAGTTGAAAACAGTTGTGCTGCTTAATATTTATGTGGAAACCATGATGCATATTTTCCAGGATACTTTTATGAATGGAAAGTTCAAATAATATATATAAATATAATTTAGCAATGTAAAAGTCTTTACTGTCACTTTTGATCTATTTAATGCATCCTTGTAGAATATTCAACAAGGATGCATTTAATAGATCAAAACAAACAATATGGTATTGGTAGTATACTTTAAAGCCCAGTGTTACACTGGAGTCTTGGGATCTATGTACTCCATGAACTGTGTCCATTTAACTGTGCTTTGTGCCCTCTATAAACATCTCTTAAGGGCACCTGTGTGCCTCTCTTCCAGCTTATATAGTGCATCAGCATATGGCTGCATATGGCCTCCCTTCGGCCCACTCATGACTGAACAGAACACAGAACTTATTATATATAAACGGCTCAGGCTCATTTAGTGCCAGCCGTCCTCCATGCCATTTGCAGAATCACTCACGAACATAACTCCGCTCACAGCTGGAGCTCACCCCAGACCTGCTCTTTAGGAGTCCAGACTGCTGCCGTCTTACCACGCTTAGTGTGGGAAACGCGTCTTCCTTTTAGAACCTACTGAACACTTAACGAGTGCCGTGACAGAGCCATGTGAGGTTAATTCATAATGGCTGTGATTGATTGGATTCTGCCGATATTCGACAGGTCTTATTATGACTCCAGTGAAGCGTATTTGTTGTGGGCTAATGAAATATTAAGAATTTTGATTTCATTTTTTTTTTTGTGTATACTGACATGTCATTCTCTGTCTAACAGAGTAACAGTCAGTTAAAATGATGATCCAGACACTTTTAGACTCTCTCATGAACATTAAAGGGGGGGGTGAAACACTCAGTTTCTGTCAATCTCATGTCAATCTTGAGTACCTATAGAGTAGTATTGCATCCTTCATATCTCCGAGTTTTATTATATTTATAAAAGAAAGATACGCTGTACCGAGTCTTGTCATGTGGGTGGAGCTAAAGAATGACGAGCGCGCGCGCAGCTATTGCGTTGAGAGCGTCTGAAAGCTGTGACATCCTTAAACGTGGGGAAAAAACGTTATCCAAAATAAACCATGGCTAACAATCAGATAATTAATTTAGTTCAACATATTTTCCCACTCTGTGTGTATGTTGTTTGGAGTGGTTTTACAATAAACAAACAGACACCTACAGTGGCCAGCTAAACAAATGCATTTAAACACACACACCATACATCGCATGCTCCATTGATAAATTAACTATACGTGATCATGTTGTTTACTTGATGTGCTTATGCGCCGATAGCCAACAACACAAAGACATTTGAAGCTGTTTTACTCACCGCCTGCGGTTCCAACGCACGACCGTGAACCTTTATCGTTGGGACCGCTCCATCCTTAAGCATTAGACGATCTGCAAATCCGGGGTCGAACTGGGCCTTGTTTATAAAACAATCATCGGTGAAATGCAGGGAACAAACAAAAACACTTGTGCAACTCCGTTGCTGCTCCGGAAAATCAAACTCCATCCACTGGTCTCTTAACGCTAGGTTCTTTGGGAAGCTGTACAGGGTTGTCTTGCCCTGGCAACTAAAAACACACTTCTTTGGTGACATTGTTTATTTCTTGAAGTCCTGTGACCTGTGCAGCACAGCGCAGCCGACGACTTCCCTAAAGCCGAGCAAAGTGCTTTGATGGGCGTGCTGCTTTCACTCTCTCGCTCTGGTCGACGGGTGCACGCGCCCTTCCGGGAGAAGTGCCGGTACGAGAGTCTATCTACCGGGTACTTAACATGGCTCTTGGTACATAATTTGTTTGGTTCTTAATGTGGTTCAGAGATCAAGTAAACATAAAATGTCAGCAAACCAAGACACAAGAGTATATTGCTTGTATGTCTCCTCTTGTGGACAGCTGTAACTTAAATGGTTGTCCATTAGTTGTAATTTTCTTAAGCTTAGTATATAGCATACACTACCATTTAAAAGTTTAAAATAGTTAGTGAGACCTTTATTCAGCAAGCATGCATTAAATTGATCACAAAAGTCACAGTAAAGACATCTATGATGTTACAAAAGATTTCAATTTCAATTAAATGCTGCTCTTTTGAAATTTCCATTCATCAAAGTATCTTGTACTGTATGTATTGAGGTTTCCACAAAATTATGAAGCAGTACAACTGTTTTCAACAATGAAAACTTTTCTTAATTAGAAATGTTTCTTGAACACCAAATTAGGATCATGTGACACTGAAAATTCAGCTTTGTCATCACAGGAATAGTATTTAATTTAGTAATATAGAAAACAGTTAATATAATATATTTTGACTGAAAATTATTTATCTGCATGCAAATATGGCATTTCTTAGTTTAACAAATTTTGCATTTATTTCAAAACTTAGTTATTATGCATTTTTAGAACTATAAAACATATAGTTATTAATGAATGTACTGTAAATATCACAACTGAAATGTACCATTACCATTAGTTGTCCTTAATTTTACAGTTTAGTTTTTGAAATTCAGATAAATACAGCTTGTTATATCATAACTCATTCACAATGTTGGCTTCAATGGTTTAGCAATGAAGTTATTTTTTGGTGATTTTAAAAATGTATGTATTCTTTACTTTAAAGCTTAAAGGGTTAGTTCACCCAAAAATGAAAATTATCCCATGATTTACTCACCCTCAAGCCATCCTAGGTGTATATGACATTTTTCTTTCAGACGAATACAATCGAAAATATATATAAAAAAATGTCCTGGCTAATCCATGCATTATAATGGCAGTGAATGGCAGACCAAAGTTTGAAGCCCAAAAAAGTGCATCCGTCCATTATAAAAGTAATCCACACAGCTCCGGGGGGTTTAATAAAGGCCTTCTGAACCGAATCGATGGGGTTGTGTAAAAAAAAAAATCCATATTTATCACGTTAAAAAGTAAAATATCTAGCTGCCGCCAGACCACCTTCCACATCCATAGATGCGCTTAAGAAGGCTTAACTCCCCGGAGCCATATGTATTACTGGGATTGAGGCACTTTTTTGGGATTCAAATTTTGGGCTGCCATTATACTGCTTGGAGTTTAAAAAAAATATTTTTTCTATTCGTCTGAAAGAAGAATATCATATACACACCAAGGATGGCTTGAGGGTGGGTAAATTATGGGATAATTTTCATTTCTGGGTGAACTATCCCTTTAAGTGTGTAATTTCACTGCCACTAATGACACCAAGCAGAAATGCCATAAATATAAATACAGGTGCTGGTCATATAATTAGAATATCATCAAAAAGTTGATTTATTTCACTAATTCCATTCAAAAAGTGAAACTTGTATATTATATTCATTCATTACACACAGACTGATATATTTCAAATGTTTATTTCTTTTAATTTTGATGATTATAACTGACAACTAAGGAAAATCCCAAATTCAGTATCTCAGAAAATTAGAATATTGTGAAAAGGTTCAATATTGAAGACACCTGGTGCCACACTCTAATCAGCTAATTAACTCAAAACACCTGCAAAGGCCTTTAAATGGTCTCTCGGTCTAGTTCTGTAGGCTACACAATCATGGGGAAGACTGCTGACTTGACAGTTGTCCAAAAGGCGACCATTGACACCTTGCACAAGGAGGGCAAGACACAAAAGGTCATTGCAAAAGAGGCTGGCTGTTCACAGAGCTCTGTGTCCAAGCACATTAATAGAGAGGTGAAGGAAAGGAAAAGATGTGGTAGAAAAATGTGTACAAGCAATAGGGATAACCGCACGCTGGAGAGGATTGTGAAACAAAACCCATTCAAAAATGTGGGGGAGATTCACAAAGAGTGGACTGCAGCTGGAGTCAGTGCTTCAAGAACCACTACGCACAGACGTATGCAAGACATGGGTTTCAGCTGTCGCATTCCTTGTGTCAAGCCACTCTTGAACAACAGACAGCGTCAGAAGCGTCTCGCCTGGGCTAAAGACAAAAAGGACTGGACTGCTGCTGAGTGGTCCAAAGTTATGTTCTCTGATGAAAGTAAATTTTGCATTTCCTTTGGAAATCAGGGTCCCAGAGTCAGGAGGAAGAGAGGAGAGGCACACAATCCACGTTGCTTGAGGTCCAGTGTAAAGTTTCCACAGTCAGTGATGGTTTGGGGTGCCATGTCATCTGCTGGTGTTGGTCCACTGTGTTTTCTGAGGTCCAAGGTCAACGCAGCCGTATACCAGGAAGTTTTAAAGCACTTCATGCTTCCTGCTGCTGACCAAATTTATGGAGATGCAGATTTCATTTTCCAACAGGACTTGGCACCTGCACACAGTGCCAAAGCAACCAGTACCTGGTTTAAGGACCATGGTATCCCTTTTCTTAATTGGCCAGCAAACTCGCCTGATCTTAACCCCATAGAAAATGTATGGGGTATTGTGAAGAGGAAGATGCGATATGCCAGACCCATCAATGCAGAAGAGCTGAAGGCCACTATCAGAGCAACCTGGGCTCTCATAACACCTGAGCAGTGCCAAAGAATGATCGACTCCATTCATTGCTGCAGTAATTCATGCAAAAGGAGCCCCAACTAAGTATTGAGTACTGTACATGCTCATACTTTCCATGTTCATACTTTACAGTTGGCCAAGATTTCTAAAAATCCTTTCTTTGTATTGGTCTTAAGTAATATTCTAATTTTCTGAGATACTGAATTTGGGATTTTCCTTAGTTGTCAGTTATAATCATCAAAATTAAAAGAAATAAACATTTGAAATATATCAGTCTGTGTGTAATGAATGAATATAATATACAAGTTTCACTTTTTGAATGGAATTAGTGAAATAAATAAACTTTTTGATGATATTCTAATTATATGACCAGCACCTGTATATTTTTTGTTTCCAAAAAGTTATCACAAACAACTTTGTCTTCTGTTGGTTGGACATACAGAATACATGACCGAATGTTGCTGTGTCAAGCTGGTTTAGTTATAGTTATGTGTCTGTTGTTTTTTAGAGGAAAGTGCGGAATACATATTTACATATTCATTTAAATGTCGCTCTTAGCAGGGTGAACAGCGCCGGGATGTTTGTTAACAGTATATCGCTGCAAAGATATTTCCAACTTCTTTGTACCCCTAAGCAGAGTGAAAAAGAACTTTGCTGTAAATATATTGGGACATTGCATAAGTCTATTGTATGTTACGTGTACAAGAGCGCGAGCATGAGCAATAAGTTGCTGGCTGCAGTTCAGTTAATGGCCACTGGAGTCACTAATAACAAGGGATTCTGAATCCTACATATAGCTCCTTTAACATAAAAAAATTAGCTTTGGTATCTGTGCTTGTCCAACTGCTTTCCGTCTTGCATCATAAAAGTATAATAATGTGGTAACCGAATTACTCAAGTCCATTGTGAATTAAATGCACCCACACTATGTTCTGGTTCCATCTTTTACAGCAACATTATATAAGTCAACCCCCTGTTGTCCTGAGTATTGCAGGAAACCATCAAACTTTAATTTGTCATGTCACTTTATGTTTAATGCATGGATGCATGGGACACAGTGATGGTGAGTCTGCTCCAGTTTTGTATGCTGTGTGTTCGGATTCCAGACATTTCTGGTGTTCAGTGCTCTCTGTGGACCGCATGTAGGCAACTACAGTGTGGGTTTAACAAGAGTATGGTGTCCACATCCCTCAGAATATTTTTTATTTCTGCTCCAGAGGAATGATGAAAAAAATGGTATCCAAACTAGACATCTATAGAGGAAACAAACATATGTATGTGAGGGGGATGGGGAGTGTGAAGAGAGAAGAAATACAATGGGGGGGTGGGAAAGCAGAAGCATAAGAGAGAGCATAATCATGTACAAACAACATACCACTGGAGCAATCACATTATGAAACAAATGTTTTTCTCCAAAACATGTTGGCCATAATTATTGGCACCCCTAGAAATTTAGAAACTTAGAAATTTTAGTAAAATATTTCTAAAGTATATTCCCATTTAATATTTAAAATGTTTAGCACACCAGGGTGACTAGGAACATGAAATTGTCCAGCTATGTCCAGCTATGAGGATGTATAAATATGAGGAAAAACAGGCCAAATTCCCTGAATCTTTTATCAAAATGAGTAAAACCAAAGAACATAGTTCTGATGTGCAGCAAAAGATTGTTGAGCTTCACAAAATAAAATAAAAATTTCCATCATCAGGGCAATAATTAAGAAGTTCCAATCAACTAAAGACATTACGGATCTGTGTGGAAAAGGACGTGTGTCTATATCGTCCTAATGCACAGTGAGGAGGAGAGTTTGAGTGGCCAAAGACTATCCAAGGATCACAGCTGGAGAATTGCAGAGATTAGTTGAGTCTTGGGGTCAGTAAGCCTAAAAAAATCCAACCTACATCACATGTTGTTTGGGAAGGTTTCAAGGAAAATCCTCCTCGCTCATCCAAAAACAAACTCCAGCATATTCAGTTGTCAGACACAACTGGAACTTCAAAAGGGACCTGGTTCTGTGGTCAGGTGAAACTAAAAAAAGAGCTTTTTGGCAGCAAACCCACCAGATGGGTTTGGTGCTAACAGGGATAAAAAGTACCACATGCCCATGGTTAAATATACTGCTGGGTCTTAAATGTTGTGGGCCTTTTTTTTTTGTTGGAGGTCCTGGACATCTTGTTCAGATACATGGTATCATGGATTCTAGCAAATACCAACAGATAAATTAAAACCTGATGGCCTCTGCTAGAAATCTTATAATGGGCTGTGGTTGGATCTTCCATCAGGACAATGATCCAAAACAAACATCAAAATCAACACACAAATGTGTCACTGAGCACAAAATTATTTTCTCCCCACTTTCAATTCTTTTACTACAATGAAAGGTTAGATTTTTGCGACTTTTTTAAATGAAAGATCAAAAGGATAAACAATGCAGATTTATTTCTACAGCCATCTTTGATCATATTTACCAGGGGTGCCAATAATTCTGACCAAAACTGGTTTTAGTGATATTTTTGTATTTAATTTAATATCTGGAAATAGTTTTCAAGTTTTAAGATGATGTTATGGTGCTTTAGATGTCTTAATAATACATGTTGTTTGCCTTTTAATTCTTTTGTCTGTTGTTCTTCCCTTAACATCCAGTGTACAGTGTGGGACTGGGACTCGAACGGAAAGCACGATTTCATAGGGGAGTTCCAAGCTACGTTCAAAGAGATGCGATTGGCGATGGATGGAAGACAGGTAACGGTTTTAAACTTCTTATAAAAAATACTGCAATTTATTTTAGCACTTTCACATCCACCACACAGCTAATTTCAATGATCATATAGTGTCAATGCGGGCAGATCAGTAATATAATTGAAATTTTAGTGTCCCCAGCTGAGCAAGCCAAAAGACAAAGGCGACGGTGGCAAGGAACCAAAACTCCTTCAGTGGCTAGAATGGAGAAAAAAACCTTGGGAGAAACCAGGCTCAGTCGGGGTGCCAGTTCTCCTCTGGCCGACTAACAAATAGTGTATGATTATGATTCTGGCAACATTACAGGTCAGAAGTCATATTAGATCGAAAGATATTCGTAAGATTATTCGAAAGATTGGAGTCATCACGCCGGAGATGGGTTTAATGAGGATGTTGTGTCAATGCGGCATTTACAGGGTGGAGTTTAATTGACACGGTCTCTGCAGACATTTCAGCGATGCGTTGGTCATGTCTAGGCGCAGGTTCACCATCTGATCTGGATACGGCCCGGATCCTGCTGACTGCAGTAAACCTCGGATAAACAGAGAGACTAACATTAGCGTAGATGCCATTCTTCTTTTGATCTAACAAGTACATCAGGTGTCATGGGAAGTGTTCCCGGTTCCGGCTGACCTAGTTAATGCAGCCTAAAACAATCATTTAACTGATTTGAATAATAGAAATTGATAATGTTCTATGCGTATGCCATAGTAAAGAGATGTGTTTTTAGTCTAGATTTAAACTGACAGAGTGTGTCTGCTTCCCGAACAATGCTAGGAAGACTCTGTTCCAGAGTTTAGGTGCTAAATAGGAAAAGGATCGACCGCCTGCAGTTGATTTTTGATATTCTAGGTATTATCAAGTGGCCAGAGTTTTAAGACCACAGTACACATGATGGAGTATAAAATGCGTTAAGAGCTCGCTCAAGTACTGGGGAGCTAAACCATTTAGTGCTTTGTAAGTAATTAGCAAGATTTTAAAATGTATACAGGGATACAGCGATTTAATAGGGAGCCAGTGCAGTGTTGACAGAACCGGGCTAATATGGTCATACTTCCTGGTTCTAGTAAGAACTCGAGCTGCTGCGTTTTGGACCAGCTGCAGTTTATTTATTAAGCGAGCAGGGCAACCACCCAGTAGAGCATTACAATAATCTAGCCTTGAGGTCATGAACGCATGAACTAACTGTTCAGCATTTTGCATTGAAAGCATGTGCCGTAATTTAGATATATTTTTAAGATGGTAGAATGCAGTTTTACAGATGCTAGAAATGTGGCTTTCAAATTAAAGATTGGTATCAAAGAGCACACCCAGGTTCTTAACTGACGATGAGGACTTGACAGAGCAGCCATCAAGTGTTAGACAGTATTCGAGGTTACTACTTGAGGAGTGTTTTTGTCCAATAATTAAAAATTCATTTTTTTTCTGAATTAAGTTGCAGGAAATGAATAGTCATCCAATTTTTTATATCAGTTATGCATTCCTTTAATCTTCTGAATTTATAAGTTTCGTCAGGGCGTGAAGAAATATAGAGCTGAGTATCGTCAGCATAACAGTGAAAACTAACGCCATGCTTCCTAATAATATCTCCCAGTGGTAGCATGTACAGGGTGAAAAGCAACGGTCCTAGCACTGAGCCCTGCGGTACTCCATACTGAACTTGTGATCGGTGTGACATCTCTTCATTTACTCCTACAAACATATAACGGTCAGATAAGTATGATTTAAACCATGCCAATGCAATTCCACTAATGCCAACATAATTTTCGAGTCTATTCAAAAGAATGTTGTGGTCGATCGTATCGAATTCAGCGCCAAGATCGAGTAACACTAATAGGATCGGATGATAAGAGTAAATCATTTGTAACTCTAATGAGAGCAGTCTCAGTACTATGATACGGTCTAAATCCTGACTGGAAATCCTCACAGATACCATTTTTTTTCTAAAAAGGAGCATAGTTGTGAAGACACTGCCTTTTCTGGTATTTTTGACAGAAAGGGTAGATTTGAGATTGGCCTGTAATTGACTCATTCTGTAGGATCAAGTTGCGGTTTTAAAAGGTTTTGGTACATATCCTAATGACAAAGATGAATTAATTATATTAAGAAGAGGATCTATGACCTCTGGAAGCATCTCTTTTAGTAGCTTAGTCGGTATAGGGTCGAGCATACATGATGTTGATTTAGATGATTTAACGAGTTTAGCAAATTCTTCTCTTATTGTAGTGAATGAGTGGAATTTTTTCTCTGAAGTAATACTGTAGTAGATGGTTGCATAGTTATAATTTTGAGTAGTACTGAAGATATTATTATAAATTACAGCAACCCCTCCCCCTTTGTCTTTCAGACGTGGCTTGTGTTTATAAGAATAAACTTGAGGGGTGGACTCATTTAAAGTAATGTAATTGTCAGGTTTTAGCCAGGTTTCTGTCAAACACTACATTATTATCTGTAACCATATCATTAACAATAAGCGCTTTTGAGGAAAGGGATCGAATATTCATCAACCCGAGCTTTTATCATTTGATCATCTGCATTATATCTGTTTTTTATTTGTTGAACATCAATTAAATTTTTTCCCTCAAGTGGGTTTGAGAGTTTTTTGTATTTACTTATTCTGGGAACAGACGCAGTCTCTATGTGATAATATCTAGGTGAAGGAGTATCTATGTGCTGGGATTTATCTGCCTTCTGTGACGTGATACAGCTAGCAGACGGTCGGTTAAGCGTCCCAACAATCGTCCCAACAACAGTCCCAATCGTCCCAACAACAGTCCCAATCGTCCCAACAACAGTTTCCGATAAGCGGGTGAAGATTTCTGCGTGTTTGGTCTTTTCAGCGGGGCAAAGTAATTTAATTCCAATTTACTTTTATCTGACTCCATTTTATCATGACCTCAAATTTAGGTTAGAATGCCAATTGGTTATTTGGTCATTTGTATAATAGTTTAACTACATATTTGATTATTCTGTTTAACTCACAGAGTCTCACACTGGCCGGATTACGATCTCTTTATTACAAACTCGTCAGTAAAATATCCAAAAACCACTAGGCCAGTGTTACATATTTTGTTCAGTTGAGTACTTACAATATCCTAAATGTTTCCAACTATTTGTAAATTGTGAGAAAATTGCTATTTTAACCAAGGAACCAGGACATGTGAGGGAGTCGCCTGTCAATTGCATCATATCTGCGTTACCCTCGGTTTCCATTTAGCAGAAACACTTTACTCTTACTGCAGTGTGCAACAAGTGTCATAGCAGCCACCGAGTAACGTCATAACATAATTTTCAACACACTCAAATGCATCTAATATGATAAGCAGAGCTGCGTTACCTCATACTCATGACCGGAAAAGCGGAAATGGCGCCGGCAACTGTGGCATGATAAAAGTCCCGCTGCTTACGAGAGGCGTGTGTTGCATTCATCTTATTAACAATCGCTCCAGCGGCCTTGCTCAGCTCCCACAACACTCGGTCCTGCTCTGCTCTACAGTGACGTTAATAATCGCATCCATGAACATGATTTCTGCCCGAGTCCTATCCCGATTCTTTTCCGCCAGCTGTGATTTTTTTTTTGTTGTTTTTTTTTTTGGGGTGAATTATAGAGGAGAGATGGGGGAAGAGGCAGTGAAGGGAAAGAAATGTCAGTTAAGGCAATTCTTGGGTGATCAACTTAGTGTGATGTCGTCTCGGATGGGGACGCTAAATGCACGAGAGAGTTCAAATGTTAATTTCCCGAAACATCTTTTGTTATCTCGGGAGTAGTCGTTCCTTAGCCCAGACGTCCCGGCATCTTACAGTCTTACAATAGCCCTGCACCTGTTAGATCTCTAATTGTCCATTAAGTCATTCTGGAGTTTGCGCTTTATTGCATTTCAAGACCACTATGCTTTGAAAGACCACTATGTAGAAAGTGGCAGTAAACTGAATAATTGCCATTTTTAAGGTTGAAAATTCACATAAAAAGAAACGTCCTCCATAATAATCAATAATGAGGATGTTCTGTGTAAGGTGTTAGTACAGCACAGTCTACAATGTGCAATGTGTTCTAAAAATGGCTCCATGATTAACCATTACTGCTAAAGACTTTATCAAGACCGCATCTCTTTCTGATTTTGAAAACAATAAGGCATTGTGTTTTAAGCTGTCAATTAATTGTAACTGCTAAAATGCACAGCTACAGCTGGATGACACCTTGTTCTCTTGTGAAGTCCTGAGCGCTCTGGGCTGGTATCTCAATACCGCAGGCATCAGTACCAGACTCTGCTAATTATTTTAGAACATTGCTTCCAGGCTCGACATCATTTCTCATTATTATGACTAAAAATGTTTTCTGAGTCTATTGTCTTACTGGAGCACTTGTTTTGGTGCTCCAATGGGAAGCGATTATGCACCATCTCGTTCATTATCCAGGTTGTCTCGATTACCCATTCCAACCCGTACTGATAAAAAGCTAATGTTTTTTTTATTTTTTTATTTTGTTTTTTTAAATCATGACAGGTCCAGTGGGAATGCATAAACCCCAAATATAAAGTCAAGAAGAAGAATTACAAGAACTCTGGGATTGTCATTCTGAATCAATGCAAGGTAATATTTTCATCATAAAACGCTCTCTAGAGGACATCTGGACCTTGTCTCCTCCCCGTAGGCCCTGTATTTCAAAAAGCGGCAGTGTCACACTGTCAGCAGAGGCGTTGATGGTTACAGTAGATGGAGGTGGGAACTTCACACTGCTAGAAGTCATTCCATTTGGCTAAAATGTGAGATTCCAGCTCTGTAAATGGCCACTGAGTTTGATCATAGTTGACATAAATAAGAAGTGATGAGAAGAAGATAGCAGCATGAAAGTGGTTGAATTCATGATAACCTGTCCTTTTGTATCCACAGATAATTAAGATGCATTCTTTTCTGGACTATATCATGGGAGGTTGCCAAATACAGTTTACAGTAAGTCCAGACAGATACCACTTGTGTTTTCTTAGTCGATGGAGTTAATTTATCTGTTTATATTAATAAAACTAATCATCCATTATCATTTGTTTTCTCTGACATTAGCATAGCCATCAACTTTGTTTAATAAATTATGTTACTATTAGTCAGAGCACTCATGATTTATTATTTATTACCATGTACATACTAATGGGAACAGGAAAAACAAAGTGTCATTCTAAATGTTCAGGTTTTGCATAATTTATAAAATAATAATTGTCTCACCTGCTTAGAGCACAGTTATTTTCACATGACACTTTTGTGTGCATTGTAGTGTATTATTATTTTTTATTATCTGTCCCTTTTAGATCTTTCTGAATTGTTGTCATGTAAGGTCTTCTGAAAGGTTTTTATAATTAGTGTTAATTAAAATTCTCTCTGGTTGTTTTATGAATTTATGTAACATGCTATTTTAGTAAGTGTATATATTTCTCTACAAGGCATAATGGTAGACCTGCAATTTTTTTTAGACCTTTTCTGATAAAATAGAACATTTTGTTACTAAGGAGAGGATCTTACTTTCAGGGATATGGTTAATTAAATGTTGGTTCAGGCACTTTAGATGAATGCTATAAAATCCAAAATAATCGTGGACTGTATTTAACCTGTAATTTTAAAAGTTACAACTGACAAAAGCACCAACCTTTAATTAATTGTCTGAATCACTGAATTATATGATTGTCAATATTAATTTGTGATAAATGTAGTTAAATTCAATTGAATGAATAAAACAAAAAAATTAGGGTTGGTAATAAGAGTATTTTAAGATATAGGTTATACACTATAGGTATTTCCCTCCATTGCTGTTAGGAGACTGACAGAGATTCTCCACATATGGTGTATGTATACAATTATAAGTAATTAGCGTCAAAGCTCCACTTTGATTGCTGCTTGTCTTTTCAGGTAGCGATCGATTTCACAGCCTCTAATGGGGATCCGAAGAACAGTTGTTCGTTACACTACATCCACCCCTACCAGCCTAACGAGTATCTGAAAGCTTTAGTCGCAGTGGGGGAGATTTGCCAAGACTATGACAGGTGAGCAGGCTGAACAGCCAATCAAATCCCAACTTCAGCTCTCTAGGTTCTTGACATTTTTCGCACAACAGTTGTTTATGTTCACACATATGCGAGTTCTCTTTCTCAGAGTGTGCAGTATTTTGACAGTATAGTTAGTAAAGTAGAGGCCCAACATTGGGATTTTATTTTGTATGTGATGAAGTGAATGTGTAGACTGTGTAGACACTATGTGATGAGTGAATGGTTCAAAGGTTCAAGGTTTGGTTGGTTAGCATGGCTCCAAAACCTTGTAGCTGTGGATGCAACATTCCCCATTGACAGCACAAAAGTAGCCATGTATTCTGACTAAATTATTTTTTCCAAGAAATATTTTATAAGATATTTTTTTTTTTTTTTTTAACTGAAAGCCCTTGAGCAAAGAGGCTGGTTGTACATCATGTTATGGTGCCTTGGAAGCATTTTGTTAACACACTGCTTTTTTATGTGACCGCCCTCTGCTGCAAAAGCAGGATTGTTTTCAGACCGTAATCTAAATGGTCATCATCACAACCTGTTAAAACTTCAGAGATTAAACAGGAAAGGAAGTTTTAGTGACGTAACCAAGACACAACACACAAAAAAAATATTTATGCTTTTCACTTCAAACAGTAAAGAGAGAGTTGTTAATTAGAATTTTAAGAAAAACATTTTATTTTGATCCCAATTTACTTACCTGCTGCCTTTCGCAGGAGAAACTGGAATATGTAATTCACAGATTAGGCATGTTTTATTTAAAGTGCTCCTATTATGCTGTTTTAAAGGTTCCTAATTTTGTTTTCGGGGTCTCCTACAACAGCTTTACATGCATTAAAGGTCAAAAAATACATTTATTTTCTCATAATATACATTGCACATCACCACATTTTTCAATGATTTTTAAACGACTCGTCGGATGAATCAGCCTCTCTAAATCCCTCCTTTCTGCGAGCTACTCTGCTCTGATTGGCCCAGTCTGTTGTAATTGGTCTACCGCTTCCAGCACTTATCAGAAGCTAAACGCTCATTACCATAACTTCAGCTCAGGAGGCTTCCTTAGTCCTCAGCGATTGTACACACTGTAAAGACAGTAACGATAATGTTGATTTTACCTTATCAATCCGAGCGCGAGTCCGATGATGAAACATTGAAAGAACTAGTTTTTCAACCCGAACTTCCATCACAAGGAAGGACTTGAGCAGGACATTTCTCAGTGATACACTACTCATTTTGAGGTACATTATAAGATGTTGCAACTGTAATTCCTCACCATCAGCAATTCAGCATTAACAAGTGTATGAAAATCAACAAATCAATGTGTATATTTCTAGTTTATTGCGGTGCAGGAACTGTATTAACTATCAATAATATTGCATTTGTTAGCCGAGCACTAACATGAAGGACTGATGTAACATTAAAGTTTGTAAAGAATCATAACAGTGAGATTTTAATTTACAGATGATTCGTCAAGGCGGTTCAGATTCGATTATTTCTTTTGGGAGACACCTTTATTTATTGTGCACTTTCAACTTTTTAGAACGATTACATTCACAAACAGCTATATTACACACTGCATGAAAGGGAATATTTAAAAAAAACCAAAAACATAATAGGGGCATTTTTTTTTAGACCTGTGGCCTGTGCATTTCAACAGTTGATTCTTTAGAAACCCTGAAGCAGTCTTTGGATAACATGCTAAATCCCAGCATTTTTTTTACCACTGTAGCTGAGCTGTTATCTCAGCTCTCTGAAAGGTCATTCAAAAACTAATTTCCAGCTCCGTGTCAAGCTATAGCTTCACTCCAGAACAAGATGAATACACATCCATCAGGCCGTTTGGTTGGGATGAAATCTGAAATCACAGCGCCTGCTGATTTGGCAGGCACTAACAATAACAATTATGCAAATCTGTCTCCATTACAAATGAGCAGTGATCAGAGGCCATTGAGAAAGGAAAGCATGATGGGAAATTTGGTAAGTAATCCCCAAGATCCTCAATTCTTGTTAGCTCTAATCTCCTGTACGCTTTCACTTCCGTGCAGTGACAAAATGTTCCCGGCGTTTGGCTTTGGTGCTCGAATACCTCCGGACTTCAAGGTAACTTCTTTAGCATTTATACTGATTGGGGCACAATAGTTTTTTTTCATTAACAGGACTACTGCAGGAGTAATGTATGAACTGATATCAGCAGGTTCATTTCCCTGTGACAGCTAATGTGTCTCTGTGCGGAGCTGAGAGTGTTTTATATTCATCTTAGGCTTCAAGAGTTTTTATTAGATTGAGTATCTAGATGTGCAGTCCTAACCAGACTTATTGTTAAAATCTCTTTAAAGTATTCAAACATTGGTTTTCAATATCTAGTGTTTATTTACAACATGAAGTGAATCCCCCTGAAGGGGGTATTGACCAGCGATATTGACCAGCTGAATGTACATTTATCCTGCTTATTTCAAGACTACTGACTTCACATAAATGAATAAATAAATCTATATTAAATGTGTGTGTGTGTATGTATGTATGTATGTATATGTATATGTATATATATATATATATATATATATATATATGTATGTATGTATGTATGTATATATGTATATGTATGTATATATATATATATATATATATATATATATATATATATATATATATATATATATATATATATATATATATATATATATATATATATATCTATACACACAGTACTGTGCAAAAGTCTTAGGCACGTTGCCAGTTATTTATATCTTTTACTGTAGTGTTAGTAGGAAATATCAGTTTACATTTCCAAACATTAATTTTGCAATTAATTTTAATAATCCAGTGAGATATTAAAAAAAAAAAAAAATGTTATGCACAAGAAGTTTGATAGCAGCCGGTATGATCTGATCTCACCATCATCGAGTCTGTCTGTGATTACATGAAGAAACAGAAAAAACTGAGACAGACTAAATCCAGAAAAACTAAGGCAACGTCTCCCAGACACTTGAGGAAACCTACCTGCAAAACTACAGTACTGTGAAAAGTTTACACCTATTCATGTAGTTTTGAGACGTTGCCTCAGTTCTTCTGGATTTAGTCTTTTTTCTGTTTCCTCATGTAATTACCGACAGACTCGATGATGGTGAGATCAGATCATACCGGCTGCTGTCAGACTTCTTGTGCATAAAAAATAAATAAATAAATAAAAAATTATTAGAATTAATTGCAAAATGAATGTTTGGAAATGTAAACTTGTATTTCCTACTGACACTACAGTAAAAGATATAAATAACTGGCTTAAAAACATTTTTTGTGTGAAAATACCAACGTGCCTAAGACTTTTGCACAGTACTGTATGTATATGTGTGTGTGTGTGTATATATATATATATATATATATATATATATATATATATATATATATAATAAATATAAATTATATTATGTGAGAAGATAAAGACAGCAAAGTGATAGCTTTTTAATAGTACTAACAATTGATGATAATTTAATAGTCAGTATATAAAAATATTTGAATGCAGCAACTGATAAAATCAAAATTAAGTATTTCAGAGTGCTTCTGATATTCAGACCAACAGCAAGATTGCGTGATTGAGCAATTAATGTTTTAGACACAATATTGCCTGATCTGAAAATATGTTCCTAAAACCATGTATGCTTTTGTCAACATAACACTGAACCAATCACAGCAGTTTATGAGTCAACAGTACACCGAATCAATCGCGATCGAATAAAAGATTGATGACAATAAACATAATGTAAATTAACATAAAAATGTGCCTACCTCTGGTTTTAATGTGTTTGAGTGTACACACACACATGCCAGGATGTCAGAATTATGTGATGACTTGTGATGGTTCACTAAAACAAACTGTTTGAGTAAATTGGATTTCCCATCATGGTGTGTTTCAGTGTGTATGATTCAGTGACTTGCTCATAAAGGTAGTCATTTGTTTAGTTCCTGAACAAATGGGGGTTATGTGCAACAAACTTCTGTATTCTGTAAAACAGGTTGCATTGCTTCCGGTCAGGTCTTTTGTATGTGCTTCATTAAATTTAAAGCCATTTTACCAAGATACTTTCAAAGGAGCAAGAAAAGATGCTCATAACCGATGTCCATCGCATATGCATATTAATATCTAAAAGTGTTTTTTTTTCTTTCAATAGAATAAAACGCCAACAATAAAAAAAAAAAAACTAACTAGGTTTGCTGATTACCTTAAAAGTCCATAGATATTGCCATCAGTTATATCTGCCATTAACACTTTCTCCGACAAGCATATGCAATGAGACCTGTTTTCCTGGTTGTTAATATGACATTCAGCCTATTAGGCTTCATGTGCACCTGCAGTCTTGTGAACTTGTGCATGTCTGTTAAGTCCACAAGACTGTAGGGTGTCCCATTTGTCATTTTAGGTTTCAGAAGGGTGCTCGCGACTACCCAAGCCCACGAGCTCCACAGCAGACTTATATCCGACAGTCAAATCGGCATTACGAAGGAAGATCGCGAGGGCTTAGGGCTTCATTTGGGACAGGGCCTTAGTGTTTTTGAATGAAGGAGTGATTGATTGGCTCATAAAAACCATGAATTGTTGCCACCTACTGGTGTATCGAAGTAACCTGAAAAATGGCAGTGAAAAGTCCCTTTGCTGAGGAACTGTAAATAGCCACTAGGAACTAACAACTGAGTGGTATGAATTATTCTTGAAAGGTACACTATTGATGTCACCAAATAAAAATTGTTTCTTTTTTTAATTCTCAGGTGTCACATGACTTTGCAGTTAACTTCAACGAGGACAACCCAGAATGTGCAGGTATAATAGAGCATTCATTCCAACACTTTCCATATATATTCATTTTAGACCGCATATTGTAATTTATTTCGTTAATTCAGAACCATTAACTTCCCCATGTGACCTTTGCCTACTCAAACTACTCAAAGCCTCAACATAACATTGTCAAAGTCAAACAGCCCTTGTGGTCACCCCACACAAAAGGGAATCAATAAATGCAAAGCTGAATTACAGAGCTATGCTATTGACAAAAGTGGACACATTAATGTTTAATGCTGCTATAAAATATACAGCCTGAGGGGAATGTCTGAAGGAGGGAGACCTGGATGATGTCATCACACCCTCCCCTTCCCCAATAATTAGTCTCTCTGGGCCTTGTCAGGACAACTTGAGGTTTTAAGGCCTAGTGAAATGATTGTAGCTGGTTGCATTAGATCAGAACTTTCTGTACAGAGTTTTAGGATGTTGTTCAATATTGTAGGATACATGCTTACATATTTTATTGCATTTTGTTAACACACTGCTTTTTTATGTGACCGCCCTCTGCTGCAAAAGCAGGATTGTTTTCAGACCGTAATCTAAATGGTCATCATCACAACCTGTTTAAAGTTTGAAACTTGTGTCTCCTAAAAGGGTGGCTGCTATCAGAAAGCAAAGAGGAAAATATGAGAACAATGAGTGCTAGAAATACAGATTCAGATGGGAAAGTAAAGTAATATAAATGATAATTCTGTTATTGTGAGAAAGCTCCTGCCGAGACATCTATGCATTCGAATGTAACCTAGCTTTCTTTGAGATGGTGTTATCTTGGAAGTCAGGTCAGAAGTTGCAAATTATTAGATTTTGTATTTAGTTTGCTTCCAGTTTGTTCGGTACTTAGCTTTTCCATCACCCCCGTCTTCGGCCATGAGCAGGATAAATTGATCATCACTCCAATGTATTGGTGTCATTTAATTTCCCTTGCTATTTCTGTACCACCTCTATCAGCGCAGACACACCAGGGTGGCGCCCAGAATGAGCACAGACCACTCAGCTTTTGATCAACCAGCCAGGCCTGGAATAGCAAATGGCTCGCAGCCCAACCAGGACACATGCCAGCCAATCTCCCCCGAGCAGAGAGCGCACCTTTCTGCCCTGGTATTGTCTGGAAAATCCAGCATGACAGTAATGCGGTTCTAACAAACCTGGACGAGACACACAGAGCGCTTAAATAGTGTGAATGACATTGGTGTGCAATTATAAACAATTTTTATATTTTCTAAATATTGACAACCTTGTGTAGACAAGCTGTGGCGAGGCGTCTAGAGAGCACGGCTGTTTGTTTTCCATGAAGGAGGCCAATTTGCAGTCTTCTCACTCTTCCAAAGTCACTCCTTTGGCAAGCTTTGAAAAAGTTTTGCTAATCTGTAGACCTTTGAGCAGTGGGGTGTAAACATCTTGCTACAACCAAAGGGTCAAGGTTTGAAGGTTAGCACTAGCCCTGCTGGTCAATGTCATGACCAAACCATTCTGCTGCAATACTATTTTTTCCCATTATAACCTTTCAAAAGTAGCCTTGAATTCTGGCACTACTTTTTGTAAGGAACATTCAAATTGAAATAATAACACAAGTTTTCGATCTTTTTTTATTATACTTAATTTATTTTACACTATCATGCAAAAGTTTTGGGCCGGTACGAAGTCTCTTATGCTCACCAAGGCTTCATTTATTTGGCCAAAAATACAGTAAAAACAGTATTTAAAAAAAAAAATAGTATTATAATTTAAAATAGGTGTTTTCTATTTTAATAGAAAATTATTTAAATTCTGCTGATTTGATGGTCAAGAAACCATAATGGTCTTATTATTATGTTGAAAATAGTTTAACTGTGTAATATTTTTGTGGAAACCGTGATACTTTTTTCAGGATGCTTTAATTAATAGAAAGTTCAAAAGAACAGCATTTATTTGAAATGGAAATCTTTATTTTATTTTATAACAAATGTATTTACTGTCACTTTTGATCAGTTTAATGCATCCTTGCTGAAAGTATTCATTTCTTTTTACAAATTTGGATCCCAAACTTTTAAATGCTAATATGTATCTTTTTTTTTTTTTAAATTATAACACCTTAATATTTAAATTTAGCAGGAAAAAAATTAAATTTCACAAAATAATTAATTCAGAATTTTAAAAAAAGTGCTGCTTTGTTTCACATTGACATGCCTCTTTCAACTCGAGTATCTAGAATTCAGTTTTTAACTTTAGGGTTTCCCACTTGGTTGGTTTTATAAGTATAACATTTCTGACAAGGCCACAAGAATTCCCATGAGCATTGAGCAAGCATTTCGAACACTTCTGAGGGTTACACGCTAGCCAAGCAACTGTCATTGAAATGAATGAGAATTGTAATGAACATTTTTTTTTTTTTTCTGCAGACCTCCTCGGCTGAAACACACCAGAACTTTTACACATTCACACAAGCTACTGCCCTGAGGAGAATTTTGTTGGCCAATGCAATGACAGTAGACTGTAATTAGAAATGGGGTGAAAATGCAAAAACTAATTTAGCTGATTGCTGACACTCTGCAATGTGTGTGGTTTTCCCTGAGCGATTGTGGGGCGGTTCACCTGTCAATGAGTCCTAGGTGGAATTCCCAATGTGATATCACATCTAACAACATTTACAGCTTTTTATTTGCGGAGGGTGATGGAGTTTCATTCACTGTGCTAACATCACAGGCAGACACGTACATGGGTGAGGCATTCTCGTAGCAGCAGTGTGAATTGGCCTAATGTCATGTCACTGATGATGCATGAAGACTTGGTCTTATGACGAAAGGACGTCAGCAGTAGGTTAATTCAAGCCTTTTAATGTCTTCAGCATGACATGTCCTTTAAAGAGAGTGCGCTGTGTGTGTGTCTAAGTTGAAGAGTCTATTAGGGTCCCGAGCACCTTTGATTCCTCTTTGCAGGGAAGCCACTGAAGCGATTACGTCCATTGATCTCCGGTTTGAAAGACCTCTCATTTTAATTCTGCCGCTGCACAGCATGTCATGCTTTCACCTTTGAGCCCCTGTTTGTGCGTGTTCAAGCTCACAGGTGTTAATTAAATGAAACAGTTGGAGACGTGGTGAGGAAAGACAGGCTGACCTTAAGATTCATGCTCATCATGTCAGTAAACAGCATTACTGCTTTATTGCAGAAATTGAGTCTTCACTGACATTTATTCCAGTCCTTTATATGCTCATAAGTTTACATAGCCCATGCAGAATCTTTTTTTTTACGGATCAATTATTAGTGTTATTTTAGCATCATTGAGATACTATTATATTTTATTATTATTCTGAATTAGGTTTTTATATATATATATATATATATATATATATATATATATATATATATATATATATATATATATATATATATATATATATATATAAAGTTTTAGTAATTTTGTTGTGTTTTTTGTCATAAGTTTTTTTTTAAATGTCAGTCTGTATAGTTTTTATTTTTTATTACAGTTTTAGTTATTTTAGTACATCAAGTTAAGCAACAATTTTTTTTATAGTTTCAGTTAACTGTAATAACCATGTAAAATATAAGAAAAATTTTTTTTTTTGTCATTTTCTAAGTTTTAGTTTAAGCTATTTTAGTACTCCTACTTTAGCTAATTAAAAATGAGAACTGTAGTTTAGCTAAAATAAGTAGGTTTTTTATATATGTAATTGCAAATTCAGTTAATGTTTATTTTTTTTAACATTTTTTTTATATTAATGGTTTTAGTTTACTTTTTTTTTTAAGTGTAGATTAGTTTTAGTTAACAATAATAACCTTGGTATTAAGTTAGCAGTAGCATGTAGTATCCACCAAACAGCTCCAGACTTTCTTTCTTAAACTTTGCAGGTATCCAGGGTGTGGTAGAGGCCTACCAGAATTGCCTTCCTAAGATTCAGTTGTACGGTCCCACAAACATTGCCCCGATCATCCAGAAAGTGGCCAACTTTGCCTCTGAGGAAATGCACACCAAAGAGGCCATGGTGAGTGTGTTTCTATTCCATCTCTTTTCATCTCTAAAGTTTGTCTTGTTAGGGGTTCAAGCGCATAGCGCTGAAACCTTATTGTAATTGTTAGAATTTCCAAGGATCAGCATTCTCCCCTAAAAGTGATCGGGCAGACCAAACCATAAGTGGTAGAGATTTGAAACTTTGAGGGATGGTAGTACCCACCCCGTCTACAACGTCACCAAGGCTCGCCCCAATCAGCCTGGCGGTGGCGCTACAGCGATCAAAAGTATGTAATGGCTCATAACTCCTTTGGTCGCAGGCTCAAGTGTCTTATATCGTTGGAATCCTTTGCGAACAAAAAACAAGTATTAGATTTTATTGTCACCTTGGCAAAATGTTGGGGTATTTTGGATTTGTTAAAAAACCTTTTGCGAACTAGTTCTAGGATTTTTGCCCGATCGGGACCAATGTAAAACGATTCTCTGGAGTCTGATTGTCAATAATATATATTTTTTAAAAATCCGCTACATGACGCCAAAGCGTTCGAAAGTGGCCATGGCCACTTGTACTAAAACTGCTATCCCTCTTGAGCAGAATGAGATAATTTCACAAAACTCGGTACACCAATGTATGGGCATTTATGGGCAGCCGTGGTCGTGTGAAAAAGGACAGGGCGACTGCCCACTGGACACGAAAACAGCTATAGCTACTCAACAGTCAGTCGGATTCACTTGAAAACTGGCATGTGGTGTCTTTGTCCTAGGCACCGCGATTGTCTATGAGGACATTAAAATACCTTGAAACCACGGCAGCCGTTGAACAATGAGGCCAATCTGAACGAAACTCGCTGGGCCTGTTTGACTCACGGCCTAGAGGCCTGTGAGAAATTAGAAAGAAATCAGCCACTGGGGGGCACCTTTTCGCACATGCCCACGACATTCATACTATATGGTAGAACTCCTCATTCTAAACAAATTTACCTCTAGGACTACCACTGTCAGTCGAACCGTCCGTTAAATATTGGATATTATTTAAGAAAAACTACTTTTGCGAACTAGTCCTAGGTTTTTGGTTCAACCTCGATAAACCGTTAAAGAGCTTTAAAACCATTTTTTGCCTGGCCAAAAAAAAGTCGCTGTTTGGATTTAAATTGGCAAATGCTTAAGAGTCTATGATTGGATCATTATTGCAGTGATTATTATGTTTCTAGCATGTTATATGTTTGACAACAGTTCTTCTAACCCTAATTGATGGTGTGTAGCTTTTCATTTCTTAACCACGTAGGAAAACCCATCCATATTCCAGGATGAAATTGTCAAGATTCATCAGACTCAAATTATGAAATGGTTGGGAGGGAGCATGAAGAATCATTTTCACACATGAATTGGCACCTGAGTCCAGACCTTAAATTCACTGAAAGTCTTTGGGATGTGCTGGAGGAGACTTTACAGAGTGCTGGACTCTTGCTGTGAAGTTATTTTCAAACAGCGACTTTTTTTTTGGCCGAGCAGTGTATATTTCCTTAGTAAATAGATGGAAAAGACCATTTATAGCCAAACAAAGCTATGATCTAGGTGGTTACATGCTTGCTAAAGAAAACATAATACCTTTTTTAAGCATGTGCTTAATGGCCTTAAAGGGTTAGTTCACCCAAAAATGAAAATTAGCCCATGATTTACTCACCCCATGTCATCCTAGGTGTTTGACATTCTTCTTTTTCAGACGAGTAAAATCGGAGTTATATTTAAAAAGTCCTGGCTCTTCCAGGCTTTATAATGGCAGTGAATGGTTTCGTTTTTTAAGTCCATAAAAGTGTATCTATCCATCATTTAACTGCTCCACACGGCTTCAGGGGGTTAATAAAGGCCTTCTGAAGCAATGCGTTTGTGTAAGAAAAATATCCATATTTAAAACTTTATAAAGAATCAAGCTTCAGCCAGATTGGAAAAAAGCGTAACTGGTTTGCAATGTCGTCAGACGTAGCGTAAGCATTTTGAACTGCAAGAGGCACTACACTTTTTTTTCCCGTAAGTTGAATACGGAAGGCGATCTGGCTGAAGCTTGATTATTTTACTTTATAAAGTTTTAAATAAGGATATTTTTCTAAACAAACGCATTGCTTCAGAAGGCCTTTATTAACCCCCTGAAGCCGTGTGGAGCCGTTAAATGATGGATAGATACACTTTTATGGACTTAAAAAACGAAACAACAATTCACTGCCATTATAAAGCCTGGAAGAGCCAGGACTTTTTAAATAGAACTCCGATTTTACTCGTCTGAAAAAGAATGTCATATACACCTAGGATGACGTGGGATGAGTAAATAATGGGCTAATTTTCATTTTTGGGTGAACTAACCCTTTATAATGCTTGAACCCTGTTAATTGCTGCTTGCAGCTATATTTCTAATTGTCTTTTCTTGCCTTGATGCAGCAATACTTCATCTTGCTCATTCTGACGGATGGTGTGATCACAGATATGGCAGACACTAGAGAGGCGATCGTCCACGCCTCTCACCTGCCGATGTCTGTCATAATCGTGGGAGTTGGAAGTGCAGATTTCACTGACATGGAGATGCTGGATGGTGATGACGGAATCCTTCGTTCGCCTAAAGGGGAACCAGTGTTGCGTGACATCGTACAGTTTGTGCCGTTCCGTAACTTCAAACATGTGAGTTTACATGGGGTTTATATATAAGAATTTGAGTGACATTAATATAGCAATTTATTAAATAGACCAGGATTCCAGCTATGCTAAAATGTTTTGATATTGACATTTTCCATGAGGGTGTAAAATAGGCCCTAATAAATGCACTGCAGTCAACTTATGTAAAGAAAAAAACAATATAGAATGGGATTAATTACATGTCCTCCCAAATTAAGTTACTATAGGGTGTCACAATAGTATAATTATTTTGCAATTAAAATAATGACATACTTTTAGTTGTTGGATACAGTCGAGAAGGTCAAGACCTCTGAGGTGAAACTTCCCATTTTAAGGGGCCGATGCAGACATTTAAAATGAGCTAAATACCTGATTCATTTTGTTAGATAATAGTTTATGTAACATCACAGCAAACACATACAAATGTGATAGTTGTACAGCCCATTCTTTTCTTTTTGGTGTACCTTAAGTGCCTTTTGCAGTTTACTATTATTTTATTTATGAATCTTTTAAATTAGCTTTTATTTTTTGTTTTATTTTTATTTGTTTTATTCATTTTGGTTTTCATTGAATATTTGTAATTTATTTCAGTTATTTTTATAGTTTTAGCATTAGTTAACAATACCAACACTACATTTAGTCTAGCGTGATGTGCTCAAGAACTCTTTGAGTTTGAAGAGACACCCTCAGCAGAATCAAGGTTGAAATCAGAAATGTTTATCACGCCTGTTTACTAGTTCTAAGTACCTAATGTGTCACAGCTAAGGAGATCTTTTATATGCCCCACGTCTGAGCTCCCTTTACATGGAATTGGAAGTTAAAATGATTATATATGCAGCTGAACTGTAGCTCCTGCCCTTTAATCAGTGCATTGCAATGCAGAGGTTTTCATCCAGCATCTTTATAATGTCTGAAGTACCTCTAAGGAGAATCTCTTCTGGTTAATTACTCCCTCCTTCTTTGCTCTCCGTCTCACATTTCCCACCCTGACTCAGAGCAATCTAATAACCTTTAGCTTGACTGCTCCATTAATTACCACATCTACTGCCGGTCCCTGGTGGAAAACAAACCACCGAATGCAGAGAGACGCACTGACTCTCAAGTGGGTTAACTAGTGTGACACAAACCCCAAATTTTCACTGACACAGAGGGTTGTTTTTTTTTTTTTTTTTTTTATACAGAGCCAAAAGGTTGTCTGAGGAAAGTTTTGGATTCTGTGATTTACTGAAAATTACCATTCAGTAGTTTGGGGTCATTAAGACTTTCTTGAAAGTAATTAAAACTTTTATTCAGCAATAATTAAATTGATCAAAAGTGAGACTAAAACATGTATTAAGTTGAAAAAATTATCAACTGTTTAAAACATTGATCAAATTGATAAGATTTTTTTTTTGAGTAGCAAAGCAGCATATTAGAATGATTTCTGAAGGATCATGTGACACTGAAGACTGGAGTAATGATTTGCCATTACAGGAATAAATGACATTTAAAAATATATTACAATAGACAAATATAGGCTACACCATTTTGATGGTCCACTTGGCACACTATAAGCAACTTTGCAACTACTTGTCAACTAACTCTCATTGTAGACTGTTTTGGTTAGGGGACCATCAAAATAAAGTCTTAAACTCTTTCCTCGCCATTGACAGAAATGTACAGCGATCCATGTTTTCAGTAGCTGCGTTTCCATTGCCTTTCAAATGCCACAATTCATCAAGACTTCACAGCAGATATTGGGAGGCACATATGAGGTGTTTCACCCTAAGTATAAGAGGCTTTCCTTGCCATTAAAGCTTGGATAACACGCCAAGTCTTCAATTAAAAAGAATGGCTAGTGCAATGACTGCGATATATGTAAACCTACCAACATCTGTTGGCATGATTTTTGGAGTAACTTATAGCGAGAGGAAAAAAAAAATGCTTTAAATCACGTAACATTGGTTAATGGAAATATCGCAAAGGTTTTGCACAAATCTGTAACTGAAACCAGGCTCCTGTTATATGGTAGGGGGCGCTGAAAGAGTACAGACTCACCGGATCAAAACACAGATGAAAAAGGAGCAGAAACAAGCAATAAATAACATGATAATCAAACATTAAATGGCATATAAATCAAAACTGCCTAATTTTACCGAATGAAATGTCGACCCAGGAAGGGTTAACAAGCAGTTTGTTGTTTAAAAGCAGAGGCTCTGCTATTTCTTAATAACTTGCATGTTCAGATATTCATACAACAAAATATTCTGGGGGCCGTGAAAATGATCAAAAGTGCTGACAGGGAAAGAGTTAAGCAGACAGTGCAACTATATGTCATTTAGAGTATTAGTAGAAAGTTACATATACTGTAGTTAGTAGAATGTCTAAAGTGGAGCATTGAAATAAGTGTTACCTAATATTATTTTACCAAATATCTTTGATCAAATGCTCCGTCTTTCAAAAACATTTCAAATCCTACACTTGTGAATGTTAGTCTATAAAAATTACACAACATTAAACGTACAACAATATGTAGAACATATAGAACACAGAATGAATCTATACATTTGGCATGGCATGTCTCTAAATGTGACAGATTGTCCATACAAGCCAATATGACAGTTTATTGGGATTCTCTCGGGAGAAGTGCCAAGGCTTGTTTTCTTTCCAGACATATACTGTATTGATGGCTCCTGATAAACAACACCATCTCAGCCATGTCTCCATATCTGAGAATCTCCTCTCCTCCATCTAATTGGACAACAGGGGGTGGAGGGGTTTGTCACATCTCTTTTGACGTTGGCATCCTCTGATTTCCTCTCAGCTCCTCAAGGCGGCTTTGAGTCACTTTTGAGGATGTTTTTCATTAGTGTGCATGTGGGTTTCAGCAAGTACAGTATCTTCACACATCATTAGTGCAGGACCAGATGGCGAAATGGATAAATGGCCTGGCAAATGTTTGTTTCTGTTCTTCTTCTCAGGCTTCTCCAGCTGCTTTGGCAAAAAGTGTCTTAGCTGAAGTCCCAAACCAGGTGGTGGACTATTACAACAGCAAGGGGATCAAGCCCAAGTGCCCCAGCGAGTATGAGTCTTCCAGGACGTTTGGTCACTGAAGCGCCGAGCTATCGCTCAATACAAAAACTAGCACGTTTCTGTGAATTTTAAACCTAATCTGTTCTGTTTGCATGCGTAGCCTGTGAGGTTTGCATAGGTGTTGCAATGCTACCGTTCCTATTATGTACATGTACAGACTTACTATGAAGAAAGCAAAAACTCCTACTTATTTAAGCATGATGACTGGGATTAGTTGAAGAAATATATGGATTATCTGTTGTTTTCTTTTATATAAAAGGTTTACTGAGATTTTGCTAAATTTCGTAATGTTCTTACATTGTAAAGCATTTTGGATCTTAGAGAATGAATAGCTACTTGAATTAGAATATCTGTGGACATTCAGGCTCTCTCGCTCTCTCTCTCTCTCACTCTCGTTCTTTTTGTGCAGATGCAGAGCCAGATGCATGATTGTATTTTGCATGTTAATAACAAACCAGCCTCGTTTTTCTATCGGTTCCTTTTGGGACCAGTGATATGAGTTCATGTGAAGCTGCTCTTCTGACCTGTCCACAAATAAGACTTTAGAATGAAGTATTTTTGGTAGTTTTAAGTGATGTAACAAATTGTTTGGAAAAATAAAGTTTGTGTTATGAATTATGTACTTTTGTGTGGGTTTTGACAGAAGCTGAAGCAACCAAACAAAAATAATGTTAATTGATGTTTTGATTAAAGAAATGAGTATAGTGAGAATTGGACCCCAAGTGTTACCATAATATATGTATGTGTGATTACAATGTTAATTCTTGGATATATTTGGTTATTTTTTGTTGTTTCCAATATCTTGCAACTAGTTTTGGTTTTCATGATGTAAATATACATTATAAACATCCATCCATCGGACTATCTATCTGTAAGATATTGGAAACAACCAGACTATTGAAAAAGCACTTTATAAGTTGGCCTATTTTTTACGTGATTAATGAGATTTCCATTTGTCTTTGCAGTTCTTCAGTTTCAGAGCTGAGAAATGTATTTTAGAAACTGCTAGACATGCTCATTAAAGGCAATGTCAGGGGACAATTTTCTGCAAGCATAAAACACAAAAAGCATCAACAAAGTGTGTTGGTCCTCAAACTGTCATAATGCGTGCTGACAGACCTGCCATGAACCTCTGATAAGCCTCTGCTCTCCCACACGGCTGGTACGGGACTCTCCCCTGAAGACCATCACAGAGAAGCCTGTAGCCTACATCACTACTATGACTGGATCTTAACAGTTGGGTCATGTTATAGTTTTTGGCAGTGTTAAGCCCCGATCAGACAGAACGCGTTTTTGCATTGAGGCCGTGTGTCCACCAAAGCGTTTTTTCACGTATTCGATTGTTTTCAATGGGAGCGGCGCGTTTTTAGAACGCCATGAGCGTAACGGGGCGCTGAGCGAGTATCAACAGATGAAAACAAGCAGCATAATAACGGCACAAAATAATTTAAAACAAGAGCCAGAGCAAATACTTAACATTGTATCGGCATTTTTATATAGAATCAATACAGAAACAAACTATCGGAGATACTAGTAACACATCCGTGGATATTCCATATCATAACAAGCAAAGAGTCTCAACTGAAAAAAAAAACGCAGCACTGCCAAACCACAAGCGCTCACAGCAAGGCCTTTTCAGCAGAGTGCCTAGCATTTTCAGCTGGATAAAAACGCTTTGGTGGACGCATGGCCTAACGCTCACTGTCAACAGAAAACTATTTTTAAAAAAGGCGCCTCTCACTCAAAAACGCGTTCTGTCTGATCGGGGCTTTAATCTTGTAAAAATTAATGACAAAAAGGTTTGCTAAATAACATTGGGTCTCATTCACTAATAATTGCGTAGATTATTTGGTTTCATTTGTACACACAGGAGAACTTCTCACGAAAAATCTTCACCTAATTCACAACATTCATACGAACATTAATTTGTTCTTAACATTGTTCTGATGTTAGTGAATTTGGAGTATTCTAAATGAGCGACCGCGTGCACAAGGTTAGTCATTTGCACAAAACGCCCAAACTATTTCCAAATAAGGGCTTTCCGCACACGCTTTCCTTACGCTGCATTCACACGGACCGTCTGCGCTAGAGGGAGGGTGTCACTGGGCATGTCTGAAGCTTGGTGCCAAGTATAGTCTGGACGTAGTGTCCATGACATCACCCGTAGGTTTCCGAAGAGCATTTTTGAAGCCTAAAAGCCGGCCATTGCCATCTTAGCAGCGTGTCACGGCGTGTCACTCCCGGATAACTGAAAATGGGCAAAGAGGCGGGACATGGGTGGAGCTGAGGTGTCTGGTTGCTGAAACCACGCCCGCCTAGCTCGACCATAGTGCCAATCCACCTGTCACTCAAGTGCCCACTCCCTTAATTATGCAGAACTTTAAGGCTTAATATAATTTAAACGGATGAGTTATAAAAAAAAAAAATTAACCCCCCTCACAGTTGTCATGAAGGGCAAAATCAGCTGTATAGACCAAAACCACTTTTTGTACCATGCTGTAAAAAAAAAAATTCTGTTGTAAAGTTGGGCATTTTAACATGAGGGGAGATACAGATTTGAATCCCTTTTGGAGCCTGTCTCTAGCGGCCAGTCAATGTCGTGTTGACTTCAAGCTAGACCACGGGAGGTTGCCGCTTGGTGCTGATGCGACCATCATAGTGACAACAGCCAATCACATGACTTGACTTGCATGAACGCAATTGGCTAGGGTATTTGCATAGGCAATCTGATTGGCTGATGCCTGCATTGGCGCTTGGCAAGCAATGCCAGTGACGCAACGGAACCCATTCAAAGTAAATGAGAAGCATTAACGCTGACGCCCTGTGTGAATGCACCGTTACAACCTTTCACTCTCTTCAAACTTGCCTCTGTTTGCAGACGTGCTTTTGCCCCGATCCTCAAGCAATGTCAAGTGTGCTATTCTCACCAGTTCTCACAATAAACACCTTTTATACAGACCCAGATTACAGACCTCTCATTAGCCACCTTTATCTTTTTTTACTCTTTAACTGTATATGATGGAATGTATTTAAGATGAAATTAAATTGTATTTAATAATTTTATTTATATTTATATATATATATATGGGTTATATAATACAATTAATGCAACATACTTCAAAATAATAATAGTCTTGTAGGATGAAATATATTTGTCAAAGCCATATTTTTTTATTGAGTGTAATGCGAGGAAAATGTGCTAAAACCATTCACATATTAGTCTCTGAAGGCTCTCGTTACTTCATTTGTTCTCAATCAACCAGAGCATGTTGTGACTCCCTAAAAGCCTACACGGGTCATTTGTATTTTATTGGGTCCATCATTGATCTGGCCCTTGAGGACGACCACAGGATCCTATATCATTAGGCCAATGCATTCTGAAGAGCTTTTGTCAGTGATTGGCTCATATTGTGTGGTTGTCATGGAGATCTGTGGCCCAGGCTTTGGTTTTGAAGTGTAATATGAGAGGAATGCAATAAAAAGTATGAATATCCTCCACAAGCTCATGGTACAACAAAATTACCATCCAATCACAATTTGTTCTAGATTAACTTGCAGCTAGTGAAGGCGGAGAGCGCGGAGGAGATCAAGTCAGGCATGAAAATATCAAAGAAACACACGTGTACATACATTTAACATCTTCAAAAAGAGTTTTTCAAGTTATTATGCGCAATACGTGCATCTCTGCGGTATTGTGCTGAATGACACCACAGAAGCGCGCTCTCAGACAGTCCGCGATTGTGAATTCAGTTCTGTTTGCGCCTGAATCATCAAATACACACAGTTGTCAAAATGGCCATCATGTGGAGTATCTTGCGTAAATACAGTCGGTTATGGCTGAGGAGAATGAAGACAACTCTGTGAAAACCGCGGATGTGTCAGTGTGTATTGTATATGATCCATAGAAATGTATAAACATCCAAGAGGTTCCAAAAGAAGCATTCTGTCTTAAAGGGGCAGCAGCCTAAAAATACCTGTCTATGTCATTAATGTTAATCAAACAAAAAATTGTGTATACATGTTAAATAAACCTACTGTACCTGAAAATGTACTTTATTTTATTTGTATGTTTATTATTTTTGTCTTGTTTGTAATTTGCTGCTTTGTTCTTTTTTTATATAAAATAATTACAGAAATAGGCCTAACTAAAATAACTATACACTCACCTAAAGGATTATTAGGAACACCTGTTCAATTTCTCAATAATGCAATTATCTAATCAACCAATCACATGGCAGTTGCTTCAATGCATTTAGGGGTGTGGTCCTGGTCAAGACAATCTCCTGAACTCCAAACTGAATGTCAGAATGGAAAAGAAAGGTGATTTAAGCAATTTTGAGCGTGGCATGGTTGTTGGTGCCAGACGGGCCGGTCTGAGTATTTCACAATCTGCTCAGTTACTGGGATTTTCACGCACAACCATTTCTAGAGTTTACAAAGAATGGTGTGAAAAGGGAAAAACATCCAGTATGCGGCAGTCCTGTGGGTGAAAATGCCTTGTTGATGCTAGAGGTCAGAGGAGAATGGGCCGACTGATTCAAGCTGATAAAAGAGCAACTTTGACTGAAATAACCACTCGTTACAACCGAGGTATGCAGCAAAGCATTTGTGAAGCCACAACACGCACAACCTTGAGGCGGATGGGCTACAACAGCAGAAGACCCCACCGGGTACCACTCATCTCCACTACAAATAGGAAAAAGAGGCTACAATTTGCACGAGCTCACCAAAATTGGACAGTTGAAGACTGGAAAAATGTTGCCTGGTCTGATGAGTCTCGATTTCTGTTGAGACATTCAGATGGTAGAGTCAGAATTTGGCGTAAACAGAATGAGAATATGGATCCATCATGCCTTGTTACCACTGTGCAGGCTGGTGGTGGTGGTGTGGGGGATGTTTTCTTGGCACACTTTAGGCCCCTTAGTGCCAATTGGGCATCGTTTAAATGCCACGGCCTACCTGAGCATTGTTTCTGACCATGTCCATCCCTTTATGACCACCATGTACCCATCCTCTGATGGCTACTTCCAGCAGGATAATGCACCATGTCACAAAGCTCGAATCATTTCAAATTGGTTTCTTGAACATGACAATGAGTTCACTGTACTAAAATGGCCCCCACAGTCACCAGATCTCAACCCAATAGAGCATCTTTGGGATGTGGTGGAACGGGAGCTTTGTGCCCTGGATGTGCATCCCACAAATTTCCATCAACTGCAAGATGCTATCCTATCAATATGGGCCAACATTTCTAAAGAATGCTTTCAGCACCTTGTTGAATCAATGCCACGTAGAATTAAGGCAGTTCTGAAGGCGAAAGGGGGTCAAACACAGTATTAGTATGGTGTTCCTAATAATCCTTTAGGTGAGTGTATATCAGTATCGCAAAAAAATATCTTTACAAATTTCCCGGGGGGTGGGGGCCATCCTGTATTCCACCATGAGAAATATGGTCACCCTAAGTTAAGAGCAATTAAATCTGCAAATTCTCCTACTTAAACTTTAAATTTCTTAACTTAAATTTTTTTTTATGGAACTTTTACCTCAATTTTTTTTGCCAACTTATACAGGTTTACAGTGTATATAAATCTAGTCATCAAAATAAATGAATAAATAAATAAAAGTCCAGATTGATTCTGTGAGTCCCATCTTTCACCGTGATTTTGCCAAGTAAGAAAAATTTAATCCTAACCCTATCACTACCCCTTAAACATACCCTACCCATAAGTTATCCCTAAAATCAGAGGGAAAAGGTAAATAACACTGATGTAGAAGCACCTAACCCTGGTTTTATGCCTAAATTTGACACAAACTGTAAACTTGTCCTTCAAATCTGATTGACTGATTGAAATGTTGACAAATATGCTGATCCAGGAACATGTTGTACTTGGTGAAATCCCATTCAGAGTAACATTATACATATACAACAATGTTATATGAAAAAATGGTGTTTGGGTGTTTTGCAGGCTGTAAAAAATCTATTCCTATTAAATATAAACCAGATAATTAATAGTCGGGACAGGAAATCAAATGCTAATTTGACATGACACTGTCAGGGCTTTCAAGCTATTAATTCTGTGTGCAAACGCAAATTCACCAACCAACGTTTCATATTCGAAGCATCTTAAACAATAACCCTTCTGGCATCTGCCTTGTAATTATAAGGCAACAAGCTTGTCTCGTCCTAATTTGCCAAGTGATTAAAACTTCTAAGATTTTCTTTTGTTTCGGCAGCGGTTTATAAATAGTGTAAAGACAGGTATAAGTCTAATGAGGGTCTAGTCTAGAGGAACAGATCCGTAATTGGAGCTGATTAGCTTCACTGAACAAAGGATGAGGAGGCCTGCCACTGCATATGGAGCTTAAAAAGGTCCTGCGATTCTTTAAAGCTTCTTTTTGTGTTCTCAGAGCCTGTTTCACTTTTATTAAGATTAAAATACATATTGAATACTTCAGTAAAATAAGGGCTTTAGGCTGCACGTTAATAGAAAACAGCCCACTGGAACATTCATTACAACAATGGATGCCAGTTGCAGCCCTTGCCGTTTAGATCACCATGGTAACCTCATGCACTCATATAAAGCCCTGGCTTTGACAGTAAGTGTCCGAATGTACCTGTCAATCTTGAGTCTTGGACAGAGGGAAAATCTTGGTTAAAGTGAAAACAAAGAACAGAGGAACTTTATAAAATCGTATTAGCTGGCTGTACAGAGTACTTCATTCTGTTCAGTCATTTGTGGTGTTCTGTGGTCGACTATATTTGTTAAATTATATATTTTTAATAATGACTGTCTATTTTTGTCAATGGATTTCCTGCACAGTTGTACTCAGGTTCTTGTATCATTAACCTATCTCTACCCCTATATTAAAGGGGCTACACTTTATGTAAGAAGGGTAATAAGAATTCTACATATAGGCCCTTTAAAATAATAAGCTAAATCAGCTCAAACTATTTCATATCCATCCATCCATCCCCAAAAATCAGATAAATATTTTGTATTATTTCTTTCTTTTCATTTGTTCATTTTCTTAACATACGTTAAAATAAATATTTCTGTGGATTTCAGCAGTGGAATGTAATGCAGTCACTTTGGCTGGTTGAATGTTATATATATATATATATATATATATATATATATATACACACACACACACACACACTCACCTAAAGGATTATTAGGAACACCATACTAATACTGTTTGACCCCCTTTCGCCTTCAGAACTGCCTTAATTCTACGTGGCATTGATTCAACAAGGTGCTGAAAGCATTCTTTAGAAATGTTGGCCCATATTGATAGGATAGCATCTTGCAGTTGATGGAGATTTGTGGGATGCACATCCAGGGCACGAAGCTCCCGTTCCACCACATCCCAAAGATGCTCTATTGGGTTGAGATCTGGTGACTGTGGGGGCCATTTTAGTACAGTGAACTCATTGTCATGTTCAAGAAACCAATTTGAAATGATTCGAGCTTTGTGACATGGTGCATTATCCTGCTGGAAGTAGCCATCAGAGGATGGGTACATGGTGGTCATAAAGGGATGGACATGGTCAGAAACAATGCTCAGGTAGGCCGTGGCATTTAAACGATGCCCAATTGGCACTAAGGGGCCTAAAGTGTGCCAAGAAAACATCCCCCACATCATTACACCACCACCACCAGCCTGCACAGTGGTAACAAGGCATGATGGATCCATGTTCTCATTCTGTTTACGCCAAATTCTGACTCTACCATCTGAATGTCTCAACAGAAATCGAGACTCATCAGACCAGGCAACATTTTTCCAGTCTTCAGCTGTCCAATTTTGGTGAGCTCGTGCAAATTGTAGCCTCTTTTTCCTATTTGTAGTGGAGATGAGTGGTACCCGGTGGAGTCTTCTGCTGTTGTAGCCCATCCGCCTCAAGGTTGTGCGTGTTGTGGCTTCACAAATGCTTTGCTGCATACCTCGGTTGTAAAGAGTGGTTATTTCAGTCAAAGTTGCTCTTCTATCAGCTTGAATCAGTCGGCCCATTCTCCTCTGACCTCTAGCATCAACAAGGCATTTTCGCCCACAGGACTGCCGCATACTGGATGCTTTTCCCTTTTCACACAATTCTTTGTAAACTCTAGAAATGGTTGTGTGTGAAAATCCCAGTAACTGAGCAGATTGTGAAATACTCAGACCGGCCCGTCTGGCACCAACAACCATGCCACGCTCAAAATTGCTTAAATCACCTTTCTTTCCCATTCTGACATTCAGTTTGGAGTTCAGGAGATTGTCTTGACCAGGACCACACCCCTAAATGCATTGAAGCAACTGCCATGTGATTGGTTGATTAGATAATTGCATTAATGAGAAATTGAACAGGTGTTCCTAATAATCCTTTAGGTGAGTGTATATAATACATTTGTCATTTGTAGTCTTTTAACTCTTTCCCCGCCAGACACAGAATTTCCCGTGTTTTCACTGTTACACGCTAGGGGGGCGCTATTACGCATCTTCTGAATGAGTACAGAATCTCCTGATCAAAACACAGACGAAGAAGACGCAAAAAAACAAGCGATCGTATGTAAGCAGATGCATATGTAAAATAACGTGATCATCAACATTAAACATCATATAAATCAAAACTGCCTAATGTTACTGAATGAAATGTCAACCCAGAACGAGCTATAGGACTAGGGACTAAGTTTTTAGGGATGTTGATGGACTCGATCTACTGTTTTGATCATCACTCTGAATTTCATCTGGATGTAGTCTGAAATGTATTTTTATTTTATCCACTTTTTTTTTCAAAATGTTGCTTTTTTTAATGAAACTTACCCATATTTAAGTGTTGAGAAAAAAGGAATGCATTAAGCTAGAATAAAATGTTTTTTTTTTTGTTTTTGTTTTTAAAGCAGAGGGTCTGCTCTCTCTTGATATATTGCATGCTCAGATATTCATACAACAAAATATTCTGTGGGCCATTACATTTTTGTGAAAATTATCAAAAACCCTGGCGGTGGCTGGGAAAGAGTTAAGGCAAGATACTACAGACGAAAACATTTTTCATGCATCTGTCAATTTTGAGAATTTGTGCTTTTTGGCTTTTCATAAAGTGTTTTTTTTTTCAGATTAGTGGAAAGGAAACATCCAACATTATACTTTGAAGTGTATCTTTTATAGCACTTTATCTATTTGTGTCTGTAGATTTCAATTACAGTATCTGAAATCTTTAAAAGGCCGTTTTCTCAAAATAAGTTTTTTCTCCTGCACTGAGACAGAAATCTCTAACTTCAGTACCAATTACAAACACCAAACATTACAGTTTTATTCCTATCTATATTCTGAAGGTTTTTACAGAGGGGTTTGTTCATTTTATATATATATATATATATATATATATATATATATATATATATATATATATATATATATATATATATATATATATATATATATAGCCTGATTTTATACATTTTGTTCCTAAAAATGGTGAAAATTAACCTTTTGCTGGCTGTTGACAGTATTTTCTGATTTATGGAGTGATAAAAACAGATGTCTCCCCTCTGTAAAAACCATTGACTCTAATGTCAAAAAAAGTAAACAAGAATTTTGACTTCATTCAATGTTCAGATTTTTGTTCTAGAAATGTATGCAAATGAGTGCATATTTAATTAGACAACTAATTTGCATATTTAAACATAACATTTCAGAAAACTTGTAATACAAAAAATGTTTGGAATTTGTAATGTAATCAATCAACTGGGGAAGTATGGTGATATCTATTCGTTTTTTTTTCCAAAAATATAGATTTTTCAATACTGAAATATCTGAAACGCTTCCAATACTCATTCCCCACAGAATAGATGCATGATACCAGCTGCGCTTTCTTTCTCGCTCTCTCATCTCTCTGACAACGAATTGACACACACAAACCCACCTCCCCTCACGCACTTGATTCATTTGCTCCGGATGAATATTGTTAGTGTTACAGAGCTTGAATTTCGGCGTGGGATTGCACGTATTGCGCATAATTTTACTCATTCCTGCAGATTTTGTGCTTACACCCAAAGTGCGCTCACATAAAGCCACCTTTCAGTACTAGTTTTTTTCCGCTGCTTATTGAGCTTATAGAGTCAAATACACACTAAATAATGTCAAAATGTCGGTCTTGACGAGTATTCACTTATACACAGTTAATTATGTCTTGAACAAATCATAAACAATTAAGAAAGAAAACGTATGATGGATTCATGTGTCAGGTCTAAGAGTGACAGCAGCCTAATATACCCGCTGCCAAATTATGAGATAACATTAAAAATATCTATATGGCAGTTTTCCCCCATTGTATCAACGTCAACATTGTGGCCTTTTAGTAACTTTGGAAAACCACTAGCCACAGTGGCCGGTGAGCAAAAAAGTTAATGTCAAGCGCGATTAATCAATTTGACAGCACTAATATGTTGTGAAATATGTTCTCACCATTTACAGTGCATTTCATCTAAAGTAAAAAAAAAAACCTTCTAAAAACTAAAGTTTTTTTATTATCCACTTAATCCTTTAATGTATTTGTCAATGGATTTTTCTACATACAGTAGCTGTACTAGTCTATTTATTTATTTATTTACTTTGTTGGTTTATTTGTTTAATAAACTAAAATGTAAATATTTGTTTAGCATTATGCTAAAATAAGTACAATTGTGTAATAAATAAATATTTTTTATTAATATTCTGTCATGTTCTCAGCTGCAAAGGACCTTTAAATAGACCTCCTGGAAACTCTGAAAGCATACAGACCTTATACAACTAATCCTTTAACGTTATCGAGGAGGAATATGGTTTAAGGTGAGCGAGGGTCTAAGGTGCAGTGAAAGAGTAAAACTGAGGCATCCATTAGCATACTGTCCTGTGGAGTCCTGTGGAATTAAACTAATTGAGTTGTGGTAGTGAGCCAGTTCTCGGGAGAGATTACTGTTTTGTATAAGCTACTACTATTTATCGTAAACCCGCAGTGTAATTATTCCGTACCTGGCAGGCTAACCAGATGCTGCTTTTTTTAGGAGAATTTCAAACACATTTTCGGGTTTTTTGCAACCCACATGTCTGCTGACATTTCCTCATGACATTTACCCACTTGCCTGTAAACTTGCTCAGCAGGAGAACTTTTTGGACTCGAGGGGGGTGTCAGTTGGATGAAGGTGATTGGCACTGCTGTCGGCTCCATTTGGAGCACAGAGCTGGCCTTGACGAGCGTGCGAGTGGGCCAGATCACGTACTCTGACTTCTTTCACACCCGTGTGGGTGTCACACCTGCGCACCCCACTCTTGAGTGAAACATTACTGATTGCTGACTTTTTTTCTCTCTGACATGCAGAGCGACTGTCACCTCGGTGACACACAAGAATAAATCCTCTCTAACTGTCCTGTAATCAAACTCTTTGAGCTCCTGCTGTTGTTCTTGATTTTGTAATTGGGTGATTTGATTATAATCATGCAATTGTAATACTTTTGATTAGAAATTTAAAAAAAAAGAGTTTGCCCCCATATTGTTTGTGCGCTGTATGGACATAATTGATACCTCAAATCATGCAGCTGAGAAGAGGTTTATTATTACTTATCTAATCGATTATTCTTAATTTTTCGTCTGCCAAACAATAAAAAGGTGAAAATATTGAACTAAAAAGCACTCCGAACACCTTAGCAACAGCATTGCAACAATCTCTAAGACAAAAAATGTTTTTTATACTATTGGACTTTTTGCATTTTTTAAAATCTTTTTAAGCACTGATTTGTGCTCAGTAATAGTGAACATAACGGAAAGTTGATAATTTTCTATGTGATATTCCAGCTCACTGTTGCGGTTTGCAGATGACAGATCCTCTACCCAGAACCCCTCCGTAGGCAAAGCTCGTTCTGGATGGGTGATTTCACGGTCTTTGACCAGTTCCCATGGCAACATCTCAAGTGAAAACATTGAAAAAAATTTAACTTTTTTTTGATCCTCTGTGGATCCATGTCCTACCTTCCTTTGATCTGCTGTCACGCTGATACCGATACAGTGTATCATAAAAAAAAAAAGGAACCTGACAAAGAGAACCATATTTATATTTACTCTGATATACATCTAGATATCCTTCATTGAGAGAAAGATTGCAGGGTTTGCAATCTCCAAAATTTTTAGGAGCCCAATTTTTTATTGTGCAAAAGTAAACAAAAATGCCCCGAGAATCTAACAGCATGGGCAGAATAGGAAAATTCACAATTTTTCTTGAACCGTACATAGTTGTGTTTAAGATTTTCGCCTGTCTCGACCTGTACATGTTGGCATCTACCTTTGCTTTTATCAAGAAGATACATTTGCAAAAAAAATACTGAGAAGATCATTTTGTCATAATTTTTAAACATTTTAAGCCTATTTATTTTTCTATGATAACTCTGCATGACTATATGGTAAGTTTAAAATGTAGCATGGTTTTTTCCCACTTGACCCAATCAGACCTTGTGACCCATTTCACAACATACCAGTTGAGAAGCAGCACTGGTGTAATCTACAGTAGCTGAGGTTCAATTAAAGCAGCCAGAGAAGTGCTCTACTTAAAAAGTAAACAGAGCTTGGGCATGTTTCTGGCTCTACTAGAGCTTATATTTACATATTCCACTAAAATGAACATCTTTTTTTGAATAATGAATGCAAATGAGATCCAGCTGACTGAGTATGTTTGGATCAGTGGAGGAATTTTTCTGTCTCTGCATGCTCTCACAACCTTTCTCATTGTATTTCTCACTTTCTCTGAGTGCGTGTATCATACTCAAATTAGCCGCAGCCAGTGAAGACTGTTGTGTGAGGAGGGGAGGGGTATAATAAAATATCTAGGATGCGGTCAAAAGATGTTTTTCTATACATAGTAGTGTGGTATATAGTCTGGTCCAACTTCCATAACACCAAACTACCATGGAAATAATTAATTCAGATTATCCCCTGTGAGAAAGTAGAACACTTTAGTATACTTTTAAAAACAGTACTTGTTATGGAAATAATATAATATCGCTTGCACGAACAAAAACACACAAAATTATGCCAAAATGCCTGTTTTGTCGAGTATCCTCATAAGCATGGTCTTAAATGAGTTAAATAAATTCTTAAATGAACGTAAAAAGAGTCTGAAAGTGACTAATAAACCTGCTGCTGTTCTGCTGCTTACGTGACTTTACACCACGCAATTCTGACTTTACACCTTACACCACGCAATTCTGACTTTACACCTTACACCACGCAATTCTGACTTTACACCTTACACCACGCAATTCTGACTTTACACCTTACACCACGCAATTCTGACTTTACACCTTACACCACGCAATTCTGACTTTACACCTTACACCACGCAATTCTGACTTTACACCTTACACCACGCAATTCTGACTTTACACCTTACACCACGCAATTCTGACTTTACACCTTACACCACGCAATTCTGACTTTACACCTTACACCACGCAATTCTGACTTTACACCTTACACCACGCAATTCTGACTTTACACCTTACACCACGCAATTCTGACTTTACACCTTACACCACGCAATTCTGACTTTACACCTTACACCACGCAATTCTGACTTTACACCTTACACCACGCAATTCTGACTTTACACCTTACACCACGCAATTCTGACTTTACACCTTACACCACGCAATTCTGACTTTACACCTTACACCACGCAATTCTGACTTTACACCTTACACCACGCAATTCTGACTTTACACCTTACACCACGCAATTCTGACTTTACACCTTACACCACGCAATTCTGACTTTACACCTTACACCACGCAATTCTGACTTTACACCTTACACCACGCAATTCTGACTTTACACCTTACACCACGCAATTCTGACTTTACACCTTACACCACGCAATTCTGACTTTACACCTTACACCACGCAATTCTGACTTTACACCTTACACCACGCAATTCTGACTTTACACCTTACACCACGCAATTCTGACTTTACACCTTACACCACGCAATTCTGACTTTACACCTTACACCACGCAATTCTGACTTTACACCTTACACCACGCAATTCTGACTTTACACCTTACACCACGCAATTCTGACTTTACACCTTACACCACGCAATTCTGACTTTACACCTTACACCACGCAATTCTGACTTTACACCTTACACCACGCAATTCTGACTTTACACCTTACACCACGCAATTCTGACTTTACACCTTACACCACGCAATTCTGACTTTACACCTTACACCACGCAATTCTGACTTTACACCTTACACCACGCAATTCTGACTTTACACCTTACACCACGCAATTCTGACTTTACACCTTACACCACGCAATTCTGACTTTACACCTTACACCACGCAATTCTGACTTTACACTTTACACCACGCAATTCTGACTTTACACTTTACATCACGCAATTCTGACTTTATACTGTACATCACGCAATTCTGACTTTATATTAGGGATGCACGATATATCTGCAACATATCGTTGTCAGCCGATAAATGATCATTTTTGATGTTATCGATCCGATAAGAAAATGTGATCGATATATTCAAGCCGATAGACAATGTATTATTTCCTTCAGCTGTGACACTTCAGATGCGCTGTCCGCCATGATGGGTTTGGATTGCTCGAAATATAATTGGAATCACTTCGAAACGGAAAATACAGTTATGTGCAACGCAAGTCTAACATATGAACTACATAAAATTATAATGAGAACACGACTGTAAAAGATCGTTGTGTTTCAGCGCGTTTGAGGGAAGAACGTCCACGGAGTTACACCTTCATGACAAGCACAGTCAAGTTCGGTTGTGCATTCGCAGCCTTTTGTGCCATTGTAAGTTGTAATATTATAATTATTCTGTGTATATAATCTCATATAGGATGCATTTGGTTAAGTTGATGAACGACGCAGTAAATCGCTTCATTGTACCAGTCTTTAGCATTTTTGTAATAAAATGTTGTGAACTCTCTGGGTTTAGTTGTTGTGTTTGTGTTTCAGCACGCTGTTGTGGGAAGAGGTCGTCCACAACGCATTCTGACCAGCAGTCAAGTTCGCTTGTGCATTCACATCATTTTAAGCATGCCTATATACACTCACCTAAAGGATTATTAGGAACACCTGTTCAATTTCTCATTAATGCAATTATCTAATCAACCAATCACATGGCAGTTGCTTCAATGCATTTAGGGGTGTGGTCCTGGTCAAGACAATCTCCTGAACTCCAAACTGAATGTCAGAATGGGAAAGAAAGGTGATTTAAGCAATTTTGAGCGTGGCATGGTTGTTGGTGAAAGACAGGCCGGTCTGAGTATTTCACAATCTGCTCAGTTACTGGGATTTTCACGCACAACCATTTCTAGAGTTTACAAAGAATGGTGTGAAAAGGGAAAAACATCCAGTATGCGGCAGTCCTGTGGGCGAAAATGCCTTGTTGATGCTAGAGGTCAGAGGAGAATGGGCCGACTGATTCAAGCTGATAGAAGAGCAACTTTGACTGAAATAACCACTCGTTACAACCGAGGTATGCAGCAAAGCATTTGTGAAGCCACAACACGCACAACCTTGAGGCGGATGGGCTACAACAGCAGAAGACCCCACCGGGTACCACTCATCTCCACTACAAATAGGAAAAAGAGGCTACAATTTGCACAAGTTTACCAAAAAGACTGGAAAAATGTTGCCTGGTCTGATGAGTCTCGATTTCTGTTGAGACATTCAGATGGTAGAGTCAGAATTTGGCGTAAACAGAATGAGAACATGGATCCATCATGCCTTGTTACCACTGTGCAGGCTGGTGGTGGTGGTGTAATGGTGTGGGGGATGTTTTCTTGGCACACTTTAGGCCCCTTAGTGCCAATTGGGCATCGTTTAAATGCCACGGCCTACCTGAGCATTGTTTCTGACCATCCATCCCTTTATGACCACAATGTACCCATCCTCTGATGGCTACTTCCAGCAGGATAATGCACCATGTCACAAAGCTTGAATCATTTCAAATTGGTTTCTTGAACTTGACAATGAGTTCACTGTACTAAAATGGCCCCCACAGCACCAGATCTCAACCCAATAGAGCATCTTTGGGATGTGGTGGAACGGGAGCTTCGTGCCCTGGATGTGCATCCCACAAATCTCCATCAACTGCAAGATGCTATCCTATCAATATGGGCCAACATTTCTAAAGAATGCTTTCAGCACCTTGTTGAATTAATGCCACGTAGAATTAAGGCAGTTCTAAAGGCGAAAGGGGGTCAAACACAGTATTAGTATGGTGTTCCTAATAATCCTTTAGGTGAGTGTAAGTCATAATATTAAGTTTATATAGTATAAACATCTGATATAGGATGCGTTTCGTTGAGTTAATAACCCACAGCGCTTCATTGTACCGGTGATCATCTTCAGTTTCAGCGCACGCTCTCAAACAGGGGAAGACAGGAGTTATAGGCCTTCTGACTACATAACTTAGTTCACCTGTGCGTGGTTTTATGCAAATATAAGTTGTAATATTATATTTATTTTGTATAAATATCTGATTGTTCTCATATATGATGCGTTTAGTTGTTAATTAACCTTCTAAGCACTTCAGTTTACGGTTGTTCATTCTCTTCAGCTTCAGCACGCACTCTCAAACAGCAACGTTATAAATAGACTAATATTAAAGATGTTTATTATTACTGTAAAACATTTTTTTTTTCAAAAACACTGAAGCTTTATTAATAATAACTAGCACTTTTATTGTTCTCGTATTATTTTCATCAACAATATGATTTGATTAAAACCATTTCCTTATTGTCTGTGCGGAGGCTATTTCATGCATGGCACATGCATTTTGATTCTTTATATGCAGCCTAAGTAATGCTGTCCAATGACTTGTTTGCATTATTTAGGTATTTTACTTTTATTTATTGTTAGGCAATATAATTGTTGGTAACATTTTACAAATAAGGTCTCATTTGTTAATGCATTAACACAAACAAACAGAGAACAATAACCTGTGTTAATGTTAGTAATTATTGAAACCTATTGAAATCGTTGGCGTTCTTATTAATATTCTGCTTCTTCTTCCGCTCTTAAGTCTATGGCAGCCCATAGAACCGCTTGCGGGAAAGTTGTGAAATTTGGTACACTGATAGAGGTCAGTACCAATAGTAACCACACCAAATTTGGAGTCTCTAACTCATTCCCTCTAGCGCCACCACCTGTCCAAAATTTTACTCATATTTATGCTAATAACTTTTGAACCATAATGGTTAGAAACAAAATTCTTTTTTTTCTGTTATGTATATTTTCCCGCCATTTTGAATTTTCCAAAAAAAAACTACTTTTATGAACTCCTCCTAGACTGTTCATCCGATTTGCATTAAAATTGAACCAGATCATCATCAGGCAGTGCCGACAAAAAATTATGGAATTCAAGTTGATTCGTCAAATCGTTTTCGATAAACGCGCAACCAAATTTTACGTAGCGGTTGCGAAAATACACATAAGGCTATATCTCTGCAACGCTTTATCGTATTCAAACCAAACTTGGTACATGTCATCACAAGCATGACCTGAAGCAACATGCAGTGTTTCGGCGCAGCGCCACCTACTGGTCCGGAGATACGAAAAATGGCTATTTTTGCTTATAACTTCTGAACCGTTTGTTCGAAATTAGATTCGGGACGTCATGCAGAGTCGACTGATATCCAATTTTACCATATCGGCCATTTTGGCTGTCGGCCATTTAGAATTATGTGCTAAAATGCTGTATTTTATGAACACATGAACGGATTGTTACGAAACTCGGTATGGGTCATCACCACAATGCCCTGAAGGAGCCTGAGAAGTTTTGAAACAGCACCACATAGTGGAGAATTTTGTTTTTCCAAATGCTTATAACTTTAGGTGTGGTCAACTTATTTTCACGGGACTACATTTTTTTTATCTCCTGAGTCCTTGCCGAGTCCAACTATACCAAACATGCCAGGTTTCGCCTTACGGTTTGTGCAGCATTATGATTTAGTGCTTAAAAAACATTTGCGAATATCTTTGAAACCGTTATTCCGATCGAGACGAAACCAGCGTAGGAAACACGGAATACAAGTTGATTAACTAAATAAAGTAGCCCAAATGTCAAAATTTTGATAGGAAGTGCCAAAAAAAATCTACACAAAGTTGCCCATGGGTCATTTTTTATGTCATTTTTTATTTTTTATGTTGTTATCGCTATAAATGTCTATAACTCCTAAACAAAATGCAATATTGTCACCAAACTCGACACACATATGTATGGGCTCATGGTGGGATTGTGCCTCTTGGTGGCGCTATAATAGAACAAAACATGAAATTCCCATTGACTACAATGCAGTATTATGATATAAAACGCTAATGCTATATTTTACCAATGCATTGGTGTATCATTACAAAACTTGGTATGTGTCATCAGCACCATGCTTTTAAGGTACTCAAAAGGTTTCGAGACAGCGCCACCATGTGGTCCGTACTTATAATGATAAGGCCTCTTGAGGCTATATCTCTGCAATGACATATTGACACCATATTGACACCATATTGACACCAAACTTTGCATGTGTCATTGTTCCCTTATTCTGACCCCACCACATCAATTTCGTAACTGTGCCACCTATTGGTCAAAAGTGATAAACCATTAAATCATTATTATTGACTGTATTTATAATTTTACAGCTATTTTGCCTAAAATCACCTTAATAAGTCTTTAATGGCTCATTGTTACAGTTGGTCTGACACTCCCAGCCATGCTGGCATGTCTTATCTTCTTCTTTGTGCTTGGCCCCGATAATGGCTGCTTGTAAAATGTTTGTGTTTATTAACAGTCCATTCACAGTGCATTACCTAATGTTAACACACACAACTTTGGATCTGAAAATGTTTAACATGAACTAAGATGTATAAATCCTGTAAAAGCTAATTTGTTCATTCATTAACTAATCCTAACAAAAATTAAACCTTATTGTAAAGTGTTACCATTTTTTTTAATAAAGTAAGTTGGCCATAGGAGTGTAAAATTAATTTGAAAAGTTAAGGAATCTTACACTGGCTTAAACTAGGCTACTGTACTGTATAGGTTCTGTATAAGTGTTTGGGACATGGCTTTTAATGGTGAGCCTTTTGTTTTTTGTAATCAGGCTCTCAAAGTTTATTAACATTTGTATTTAGATTTATCGGTCAATATATCGGTTATCGGCTTTCAAATATAAAGAATTATCGGTATCGGCCAAAATTTTCATATCGGTGCATCCCTACTTTACATCACTCAATTGTGACTTTATACTTTACATCACTCAATTGTGACTTTATACTTTACATCACTCAATTGTGACTTTATACTTTACATCACTCAATTGTGACTTTATACTTTACATCACTCAATTGTGACTTTATACTTTACATCACTCAATTGTGACTTTATACTTTACATCACTCAATTGTGACTTTATACTTTACATCACTCAATTGTGACTTTATACTTTACATCACTCAATTGTGACTTTATACTTTACATCACTCAATTGTGACTTTATACTTTACATCACTCAATTGTGACTTTATACTTTACATCACTCAATTGTGACTTTATACTTTACATCACTCAATTGTGACTTTATACTTTACATCACTCAATTGTGACTTTATACTTTACATCACTCAATTGTGACTTTATACTTTACATCACGCAGCTCTGACTTTATACTTTACATCACGCAGCTCTGACTTTATACTTTACATCACGCAGCTCTGACTTTATACTTTACATCACGCAGCTCTGACTTTATACTTTACATCACGCAGCTCTGACTTTATACTTTACATCACGCAGCTCTGACTTTATACTTTACATCACGCAGCTCTGACTTTATACTTTACATCACGCAGCTCTGACTTTATACTTTACATCACGCAGCTCTGACTTTATACTTTACATCACGCAGCTCTGACTTTATACTTTACATCACGCAGCTCTGACTTTATACTTTACATCACGCAGCTCTGACTTTATACTTTACATCACGCAGCTCTGACTTTATACTTTACATCACGCAGCTCTGACTTTATACTTTACATCACGCAGCTCTGACTTTATACTTTACATCACGCAGCTCTGACTTTATACTTTACATCACGCAGCTCTGACTTTATACTTTACATCACGCAGCTCTGACTTTATACTTTACATCACGCAGCTCTGACTTTATACTTTACATCACGCAGCTCTGACTTTATACTTTACATCACGCAGCTCTGACTTTATACTTTACATCACGCAGCTCTGACTTTATACTTTACATCACGCAGCTCTGACTTTATACTTTACATCACGCAGCTCTGACTTTATACTTTACATCACGCAGCTCTGACTTTATACTTTACATCACGCAGCTCTGACTTTATACTTTACATCACGCAGCTCTGACTTTATACTTTACATCACGCAGCTCTGACTTTATACTTTACATCACGCAGCTCTGACTTTATACTTTACATCACGCAGCTCTGACTTTATACTTTACATCACGCAGCTCTGACTTTATACTTTACATCACGCAGCTCTGACTTTATACTTTACATCACGCAGCTCTGACTTTATACTTTACATCACGAAATTGTGTAATTACTTACATCACGAAATTGTGTAATTACATCACTTAATTACATCACTTAATTACATCACTTAATTACATCACTTAATTACATCACTTAATTACATCACTTAATTGTGTAATAAAACAACTAATTTTGAGAATTTATACGTTTAGACTTTGTTATAAGAATTTGCTACGTCAAATTATGCCAAATCTAATATAAGTTGCAGAACATGCAGATACACGTTTTGGAAGGGAAATCTGATAATGAAGAAATGGAAATTATTATTATGAAAAATCATAATTAAAATGACTAATTAAAACTGGTATTAAAAATGGTGATGACTAATGGATAGTTCATTCAAAAATGAAAATTGTCAATTTACTCACCCTCATGTCTTTCCAAAACGGTTTGAATTTCTTTCTTCTGTGAAACATAAAAAACGGGTTAAAAAGGTGACAAAAACACGAGAACCCCCCATTTGGTGTTAATTTCAAACCAGAATATCTTGTGTGTGAAAAAGTACACAAAAACAGGCCCGTAGCCAGCAAAAAGTGGACCTTTTTCTGTCCCATTTTCGTTTTGTATTTAATTATGAGGTTCAAATACTTCATTTTGGTGACTTTTTATGCACTAATTTGTGCTGGATTATCTTATCTAAGTTTTGAAGTCAGTCAATTAACATTTGTATGATCACTAATTGGTCGGCAAACTAAGGTGCTTTATTTATTAAAGGATTAGTTCACTTCAAAATGAAAATTTCCTGATAATTTACCCACCCCAATGTCATCCAAGATGTTCATGTCTTTCTTTCTTCAGTTGAAAAGAATTTACGTTTTTGGAAGAAAATATTTCAGGATTTTTCTCCATATAATGGACTTCAATGGCAACCAAAATATTGAAGGTCCAAATCAATGCAGTTTCAAACAAAAGGGCTTCAGAGGCTCTGCACGATCCCAGCTGAGGAATAGGGTCTTATCTAGCGAAACGATCTGTCATTTTATAAAAAAAATAAATAATGTATATACTTTTTAACCACAATTGTTCGTCTTGTGCTGGTCTGCAACACGGCAGGCATTACGTTATCCCGTTGAAAGGTCACGCTAGACGTAGGCGGAAGTACCGCCCCGTAGTCTTCGCACCAGATACGTATACATGGCTGTTTGTCAATACCAAGTACGTGAACTTGTGACTTGTGTCCTTGGTAGTTCAAACTTGCCAAGTTCAACTCAGGAGAACGAACTCCCGAGGACGGGAGGACACAAGTCCGGTACTTTGCTAATTGAACAGCAGCGTTCTTGATAGCATCACTCAGCTCGCTCTCACACTTGCATGTAATTTTAGGCTACAATAAAACGAAATATGTCATAAAACACCACTCTGCCTCTTTTTTTTTTTTTTCTTAAACATATTAATAGCCACACAAATGTGGTTCAGGCAATGCATACCTTGATTATCTTCACTGCATGTATTTTTATAACAAAACAAAATATAAAACACAACCCTGCCTCTTTTCGTTTACATTTAAAATAATTTTAAACATATTAGTAGGTGGTTCAGGCTATAAGTGTGCATATATATGATTCTCACTGTAATACAAGTAAATATGACATAAGTCATTTTTTGTTAAATGTCAGTTTATGTGTGATCAATAATAGCCATTATAAAAGTATAAGTAAAATCTATACAAAAAATAAAGCAAACAATTCAGTCAAACATACAAAGTCAGTGTTCTAGTATAGGCTACAACTTTGTAAAAGTTAAATATCCTAAAAAACAAAGTTATGAAACTTCACTTTGCCCTCATCCAAAACGATTTGCCAGGGAACCATTTATAGATTCACGAGACCAAAGGTCGCCTGTTAGCAGAACACAAGACGAATTATATCTCATGTTTAACCACTACAGAGACGTCAGAGCCAGCGGCAAACATCAGAAGGACTAGCCGAGGAAAGGCTGCTCTCAGCGGGGTTAATGAGCGCTGAGCGCCCGGTGATCGACTGGATCTCACAACAACAGCAGATAAAATTTTCAAATAGGCGCTCTTTATAAATAAATCACAGATTTGAGCTTTTACATTCTTGCCTGAAAAACTCTTAAAACTACATTTTGTGACACATTAACAGTAGTATTTTTAAATTACGCTGGGTTTCTCATCCGCTATTGATGCTTACTTGTTGGTGCAAGATGCATTCTGGGATACCGGTCTGTCTTAAGTCCACACACGTCAATTCTCGATGCATCCTCAATAAAAGGGGCGGATCAAGGACACATCTCGGGATTTTAACTGTACTTGGCTAGATGTGAACTTTGAATTGGAACAGTACTTGGGCAGCGACTGATGACGTTTCACAAGCCCATAAGAACACAAGTACAGACAAGAACGCATATTGAGAAACGGCCCGTATCTATGCTTCGCATGTTCGCTTTGTAAACAATGGGACGGTACTTCCGCCTACGTCCAGCGTGACCTTTCCAACATGATTACGTAATGCCTGGCATGTCGCAGACCAGCACAAAACAAACAATTGTGGTTAAAAAGTATATAACATTTATTTTTTTTTTTTTTAGAAAATGACATTGTTTCACTAGATAAGACCCTATTCCTCAGCTGGGATCCTGCAGAGAAGCACTTTTGAAACGGCATTGATTTGGACCTTCAACATTTTGGTAGCCATTGAAATACATTATATGGAGAAAAAACCTCAAAAAACGTAAATTTTTTTCGACTGAAGAAAGACATGAACATCTTGGATGGCATGGGGGTGAGTAAATTATCAGGAAAATTTCATTTTAAAGTGAACTAATCCTTTAATAAAAGCACACGCACACACACACACAAGCTAGTTAGGGGTGTTTGGGGGCATGCTCCCCTGAGAAAATGTTGATTTCTCTGATCTACATATGTGCATTTTAAGACGTTTGAAGGCCAAAAATGGATGAAAAATAGCTTTAAAACCAAGTCAGTGGGCAGTAGATTATTTGTCAATTCCTGCTCTCTCCTCATCTCCATCACTATTTCTTTTTCTCTTTCTCCTTATCTTGCCCTGTCTCTTCCCCTCCTAAAACAGTCAAGAAAGTAAACATATGGTCAATTTATATTTAGAATATTTTTTATTGATCACTTTCTAAGACAAGTTAATTTACTGAAGGCTACGAACGCTAGTTTTTTTTTTATTTTAATAATTCACAATATGTACATATTCATTAATAATCTTATGCCTTATATGAAGAAAGCTTTGTTAATGTTTCTTGTCCTCTCACATTGACAGTTGCTAATTACTACATTACATGAATCACGTAAATTATATATGCCTATTTTCATTTCAAAATGGCAAAATTAGACAAAAGTTTATTAGTTTGCCTGATTATTTTTGTCGTTAGTTTAACATTTCAATCCTAAAACAGCTGCCAAATATGAAATGTTTAGTTTAGCTACATCTTACATCTTATCTCGCACTTTATGACCGTTTACTGAAGTGTCACGCCTGGAATTCGAGCTCAGCAGCTTCAGTGAACATAAAGCCCACCTACTTTGTTTTGATTGGTCATCTTAAATATTTTGACGTTGACGAGCGAACGTTGACAGACCGCAGGCAGCTCAGATGAGAAGATCTTGGTGCTGTGAAATATCTTGGCTGCATTAAAGTAGTGTTAATACTATATTAGGCAATTATTTCACAACATTTATTATATAGCCTAGACATTGGAATAATACAGAGGTCCGGATTCAAATTATTGTCCGTCATTACTTAAAACACTTGCAAGCGGACTTAAATTCTGGACCTTTGGTGTGAAAAAGCTTTTTTATTATGTTGTGGTTATGATAGTAAAGCAGCATTCGTTGGCAAAATAGTAATGTTAGTAGTGAAAATAACACCAACAACTTTAAATCAAAATAAAAGTTGTTTTAAATAAGGACTTTATGATATCAACATTTTTGATACCATATAAATTTCACAATTCTTTCACCAATGTCAATATCACAAAACACTACTAGCCTAAATAAATAAAACTCAAGCTCACTGAAGACAAGTAAAGTTAGTGATGAAATAAGAATAAAAACACTGTATAGTCATCATTGTGTAAACGAAATATATATATATATTACTCTGATTAAAGTTACAAAAGTGGATTAGTCAAGACCAGTGAGAGATTTTCTCTCTTTTGTTGTTTGATTAATATGAGTGAGAGACAGCAGGACAATTTAACCCTGTCGCTCTCTATGGCTCTGGGTCCATTATACTGCGTTATCTTTTTCAGTTTACTTTCATTTAAGACATAAATAACTGTGTTTACGAGGATACTTGCAAATATGGGCATTTTGACATACATATAACCGTTCAAGGTCATTAAAGCGCCAAATATAACTTCAAAACTCACGCGCTCTGTGAGAAGCGGATGTGTCTGCCTCTCTCAGACAGCGGTCAGAACGGTCTCTCGCGCAAATGGAGAAATGAGTCGTGTTTCGCTGCTGATTGCGATTCAAACGCTTGAAATTACTTGTTTTTACACAGCAATGCTTACAAACGCATGCAAATGAAACGTTTTCGTGACCGTGCAGCACAGCACCCCACGTGAATGAGTAGCTTCAGAAGGCGCTAGTCTGTTGATGTCATTCAACTTGACTCCGCCCTCTATTTTCAAAAACTCATCGGATCTAGTCGAATCACACAACAACCGGAAATACGTAATCGTTGCGGAACCGGAGTTCCTGTAAAGCGTCAACACATCAGAAAAACATGACACCTGTCAAGAGAAAATGGATCAGAGAGTCTACACAACGGATTTGCCAAATATTACATTTGATGGAAATGAACAATTAGGCCTATTTACATAAGTCTCAGATTACGTAGCTATAAAGAATCAGCGTTAAATGACACGTCTTCCTTGACCAAGATGATATCTTGTTTGTCCGGACTTTGGCTACAGTTCAAAGTAGTTTAAACATCACGTGCACAATTCTATTTTTTAACATACAACATAATACTTTTTATAAAATTATAGATATTATAGATATTTTTATAATAATATACGTTTATTATATAGATTATGTTTATAAATGTCAATTTTTTTTTAGAGGAGGCATAGCACTGAATATGAATAAATGATAAATATAAATAGACATGAAACAAATTATAATAAAAAATAATGTTGATTAACGTCACGGTTATATATTTTAAAACAAAATATATTCACAATATGTATAAAGGCATTTTGCAAAAGTGAATTTGCCTAATTTGATCATGTTAGAGTATACACACACACACACATCCCGCTGGATAGCCTGAATCCATTTCCGTCGAACTTCACCATCAACAGGGAAGGAATGAAACGACAGATATTTGGGAATAACAAGAACAGCCCGGTACGCCACAATAACTCTTGCTCGCTTTCGCCATTTGTTTACCTGTTGCCCTGACCGATGAGGAAGAAGATTACCACGACGATTGCGTATTTCTGGTCACAAATATGGAAGTTGTGTGAAAGGTCTAAAATGACCCTTTTTTTTTTAATCGAAAATGGCGCATTTCGACGAAAGGTGACAAGTTTGCACCCCTGAAAAAAGCAATACTTTGAAGGTGAGATAGGGGTGGTTGCAATCATTTTGTAAACTAAAAATGGGTCACAGAGCAAGTCCTGATATTCACTGTGCCAGGACGCTGCTCTGACACAAGGTTATATCACCTGTGTAGTTCTGGGTGATAAATATAGAGGAAGTTTGGGTTATTGACACCCAGAGTTTCTATCAGCGCTTGTGCTGATAGCACAATAGATCAAGCCTGCTAAGAGCAGATCTGAGGAAACACAGTATTCAGACAGAAGCGTTCTTCATCCGGTCGTGATATCAAAACCGGATCACTTTCCACAGCCACGTCTCCTGATCTATGCCCTAATTTAGATCTGAAATGAAACCACGCATCTCAAGGGTGATTGTGCGAGAACACTGCATATTCTGAAATCGAGAAGAGTGTTTTGATTTTTCTTCAATTGATCAGTTCTTATAATTTAGTAAAAAAGCAAAAATCAATTCATCCTATACATTCAATATCAAAAAAAAAAAAAAAAAAAACTATCCAAAGAGACTGTCCTCTTCCTGGCAAAATGCTTCTCTAAAAGTTTTTGGGCCAAGAGGTGGGCCAATTTCAAACTAATTTAGCCACCACTGGACATACCTGACTGAAGGTTGAAATTGGCCCATTTCTTGGTTTAAAAACAGTGGAAGACAGGACACAGTCAGAGTCCATTTCTCCTGTCCAACCGCTCAGATCAGTTCTCTGGCAAACACACTAAAGTCGGGTCTGTTAATTACCAGCTGCTGTGTGTCCGCTTATGTTTCATAAATACTTGTACTATGTTTGTACTAATACTGATACTAAATGCTGCCATTTTTAATTGTTCCAGACTGTTTTTTTTCCCAGTAAACATCAGGGATATCAGAGACTCTTTGAAAAGCAGCCTACCTCCTTTTTTTATGCATTAGCCAAACCCTATTGAGCTTTTTTCTAGACATCACAGTCATGCAAATGATACCTTGATAGCTCTATCAATCAAAAGTGGTCCAAGGAAGAAACAGTGGTGAACCGACTGCAGGGTCATGGGCGGCCAAGGCTTATTGATGCACATGGGGAGCGAAGGCTGGCCCGTGTGGTCTGATCAAACAGACGAGCTACTGTAGCTCAGATTGGTTCTGATAGAAAGGTGTCAGAATACACAGTGCATCACAGTTTGTTGTGTATGGGGCTGCATAGCTGCAGACCAGTCAGGGTGCCCATGCTGACTCCTGTCCACCGCCGAAAGCGCCAACAGTGGGCACGTGAGCATCAGAACTGGACCACGGAGCAATGGAAGAAGGTGGCCTGGTCAGATAAATCACATTTTTACATCACGTGGATGGCACCAGGATGCACTATGGGAAGAAGGCAAGCCGGCGGAGGCAGTGTGATGCTTTGGGCAATGTTCTGCTGGGAAACCTTGGGTCCTGCCATCCATGTGGATGTTACTTTGACACGTACCACCTACCTAAGCATTGTTGCAGACCATGTACACCCTTTCATGGAAACGGTATTCCCTGGTGGCTGTGTCCTCTTTCAGCAGGATAATGCGCTCTGCCACAAAGCAAAAATGGTTCAGGAGACAATGGTTTGAGGAGCACAACAACGGGTTTGAGGTGTTGACTTGGCCTCTAAATTCCCCAGATCTCAATCCAATCGAACATCTGTGGGATGTGCTGAACAAACAAGTCCGATCCATGGAGGCCCCACCTCGCAACTTACAGGACATAAAGGATCTGCTACTAACATCTTGGTGCCAGATACCACAGCACACCTTCAGGGGTCTAGTGGAGTCCATGCCTTGACGGGTCAGGGCTGTTTTGGCAGCAAAAGTGGGCCAACACAATATTCATAATGTTATGCCTGATCAGTGTATTTTCATTTAGTCCTTCCCTTGCTAAAAAAAACTAGGATTAAAGACTGGTGTAGGCTTGTCTTTTGAGCATGCTTACCGTATATTTTTGTATAATGTCCTATTTTCTCAGTCAACCGATTTCCCACACAGATGTGCTACTTTCTTATTTCTCCTCTTTTTTCAACTTAAAGGTGCAGTAAGCAATTTCTGAGAAACACTGTTGATATTTGAAATCAACCCAAACAAACACACCCCTCCTTTCATTGCTCCGCCCCCAAAATGCACGAACACAAAATGCAATGTCTCTTTATCATAGCAGAAGAGAAGCAAAATAATGCTGTGAAAAATAAAGCGAAGATGACGAAAGAACGACAAGGAAGAACAAAAAATGAACATACAAGAGTGTATACAAGGCAGAGTTGGTTGTTAATCACCAGCAGCACACCAGCTCCAGACTAACAATGACACTCAAAACTGTCCTGTTACTATAGCTAACATTATAACAACAACATATCTTGGTTCTGTGAAACATCAAAACTGGTGTATAGAGCAGAAACAACGCAACTCAGCATCTGTTTTCAGGCCTTCCAGCTTAGTCTCCAGTGCTGAAAAGCTTTTCTAAAATTTATGTGTGTCCTAAAGCTTTTAATGCTCATAATGCTTCTTTTTCCAGTGATATTCCTCAGACCCTTTCTCTTTTGTAATGTCTATAGTCTTTTTTTCAAATCTCTCTCTTGCTCACTCTGGACCGATCCACTTTTAAAAGCGTTTCTCAGAAATCGCTTACTGCTTGAATCAATTTCTTCAAATCAATATTTCATGTCCATTCTTTTATTTATTTAAGTAACCATGTAATTAACAGGATAATGTACAATCAGCATTGATTATTGCAAAATAAATCACTTAAGACCAATACAAGGCCTGTTCACTCAGCCCAGGCTTATTTTGTGATATTACTGACTGTGCATAATCACTTAATAATTAGTAAATAATAATAATTTAAAGAAAACAACAAGTCACCCACAGAAATGCATATTTTTTATCCTTTTTATAACATAAATTAACATATATTAATGTAATAAAATAATAAAAATAGCAGACTGTGCATTATAAAGCAATACGTTGTCACCATAAAATGCATATTTTACATTCTTGTACATAAAATAAAAATGTTATATGAATTAAAGAAAAAATATAAAACGAAAAAATACAAATGTGGTGTAATACAGTGCGTGCAGAATTATTAGGCACGTTGATTTTCTGATTATTATTTTTTTCCAGGCACATTTTACCAATTCCAAACCAAATTTATCTTAATAACTACTATTAATTTTGTATTTAATCATTTATAAGTGATATATAATTGTTCATGAAGGCTGGAAATGAAAAACACCTTATATTCAGGTGTGCAGAATTATTAGGCACATTTTCTTTTACGGATAAAATGAGCCAAAAAAGAGATTTAACTCAGACTGAAAAGTCAAAAATTATTAAATGCCCATGAGAAGGATGCAATACTAGAAATTGCAGTTAAGGCATGATCATTGGACAGTGAAATGCTCATTGGGTCAGCAGGGTCAGACAAAAACAGGTGGCGGAGAAAAGACACATGTTAACTGCAAAAGAATTAAGAATTAAGGTGAAGAATTAAATGTGAAACCATCAGGAAGCCTTTAGTCTCCAGCGCCACCATTTTCCAGAACTGCAACCTACCTGAAATCTCCAGAAGTACAAGCTGTTACCTTAAGTTAGGTAAAGAATCCTAAAAAAAAATGTGTATTATGAATTACATGATAATTGAAAGCAATATAATCTCAAAATAATCTGTAAGCAATGTAATCTCCCAAAAAAAATGCATATTTTCTTAATTAAAATGTTATGTAAATTAATTAAATAGAAATGTAATAACATAAAAAAATTAAATAACTGACTGTGCATTATGATTTACATAATTGAAAAACAACAAGTCACTACCAAAAGGAATCCCAGCTCCTGTTATAATGCACATCATGTGTGCAAGCTTACAGCTGGTCAGTCTGTTTCAATGCAGCTGCGAGTGCATTGAATAACTCTACAAGCTCTTGGGTCTTCTAATTCCTGTTGTAATGGTTTGTAAGTTAGAAGGAAACCAATAGGGCACTTTAAATAATATTCACTTCAGCTTCTACTAGTAACCCTGTAACCAGAACACAGAATGCTGATTTTCAGATTTGCCACCTCCCACTAGAGTACTTGTGTAAATAGGGGCTGTCGGGATACATATTAAAGGTATTGATCATGATCTCTCTCTGGTCCTTGACCTGAGGTCATGTGACTTATCTGAAGAAGTGACAGAAGGCCTCTTACTTCAGCATGTCGTGCTAATGCCTTGATGTCCTATATTATCCACAGCAGTCGTCCAACTAAAGCACAAACTTTAATTTTAGTCACATTCTAAGGCAGCTTGAATATTTTGTGAAAAAAGGTAATCCCAATACGCACTGCACTTTTGGAACAGACATTACCAATTCTTTGTGGCTGAATAAATATTTATGACTCCTTACATATTAATGTGGGCAGATCACAGATACACTTTCAACATTGCAAACTTGAAATACTAATCTCAGTCAATAAAATAGCATAGAGGTGTTGTTGCATATAAATCCTCTCATTGTATCAGCGTGAGATCTCCAAACCGACTTGGCCACACTCGGCCCCCTTCTGTGTAAGTGGCATATACAGATTATAGGAACACGCCACACCACTGTTAAAACTCTCTGGTTGTTTGGGAAAGAAAGGCTTAAGACAGGTGCATGGAGCAGATAAAATGTGATAGACATTTGTCCTTGGTTTCCAAGTTCTCAAAACCCATTAAGATATTCACAAGAAAACCGATGCCACTAAAAGAAAACGACAAACGACAAGTATGAAAGTTCAAGGTAACTGGAGATGTTTTGAAATAATAATCTGCAATGTTCAGTCTACATATGAATAAACTAATAATATAAAATATGATTATTTTTTATTTATTTTCAATCTTATTTTTTGGTGGTGACACATTGTTATCCTTTAATTATTATGCAAGTCATAATGCACAGTCAGCTATTTTATTTTTATTTTATTACATTACATTTTTATTTTATAATATTACATAAATTATGTACAATAATATTAAATATGCAGTTTTTTGAAAGTGGCTTATTGCTTTCAATTATATAATTCATAATGCACAGTCAGTCATTTTTGTTTCATTTTTAGTATGTTATCTTATTACTATTACACCATATAACAGTTATAAAAATAACATTGAATACAAAATCAATAAAATAGAAATGTTATGTAATCAAAATTAATTATATATATTTTTTAAATAAAATAAAATATTGTTTTTAATTTTTAAACAACGTTTAATATAGGGTTTAAATCATTACCAGCAAAAGTAACAAGGATGCTTGTTTATGCGCACACAAATAAAAGTTTTCAATATACTGAGACATGAGAAGTCATGATATATTCAGTCTTGCATTTGTCTTGCATAAACAATGCTGAGCCACAGTGCTCAACAGGGGCGCCGCTAGCAATTTTGATCCCTATGAAAGAATATGAGGTTAGGCCCCCTACCGCACCAAACATACAAGGCAACCTAGCAATCCAACATTTTTGTATGCAATTTAATGATATGTAGGCTATATCTGTGTTAAATAGCACAATACCTGCTTCTCATCTCCATCACCTTCTCTCTTTCTTCTCTCAGTCACCTTATCCTTCCTGACCTGCATATTTCCCTTCCCAAAGCTGAGCTTTGGTTGATACAGTCTTTGCAAACTGATTGTTTAAAACTTCTATCGTAACACAGCTGTTAGCTACACATCTTATCTTGCACTTTATGACCAGTAACTGAAGCGTCACGCTGGAATTCGTGCTCAGCAGCTGTGAACATAAAGACCGCAGAACTTTTTATATGTTTGGTTGACTATTTTATTTTTATAATGAACAGGCTGCAATGTCCAATTGCCTGTGCTAGAAGTTAGAAACTGACATATTATGCGCAGGCCCACAGCAGTGGAAACAACTTAACACTCTGTTATTTATGGTCATACAGAAGAGTACATAATTCAAAACGGTAGTGTCTATTTTAATTTGCGTAGCTACATTAAAAATTACTACAAAATATCATGCCTTTGAAAACTGAAGAAAACAACAGGATGTGCTTTTCTGTCTTCATCTCCTTGAACATCTTTCTGGCTCACATACACAAAAATGAACAAAAACACAGCGAAAACATGACGCACAGACTGAGATGAGAAATATAGCCTATCTATCAATAGAAACCTTTTTTTTTTTAGATTATTTGGCGTTAAATGCATTATATAAGTCACATTTACAAAAAACTAAATTACATTCTTTTCATTTTCAGTGGTGAAAAACGTAACCTATTGAATAGACTATCAGGTAGTGGTTGGCTACACTGTTAGACTTTGCCACAATTTTACAGTTACTTACCGCAAAAAAGCCCGGTAAAATACCATTTATATTATTTACGGTTAGCTACTGTAATATGCACTGCATTATGGATATTTTAAAGAAATCTACAGTAACTTACTGTATATGGGAATTTTCAGTATTTTACTGTTTACGTAAAAGCAGTAGTGCTACTGTAAACGAAGAATACAGATATAGCATGCACACACACACACTGGATGTTTAAAAGTTAAATAAAAAACATGAATGGAAGGATGTAAAATGAGTTCTTTGTGGGACACAAAGAAGTAATTTTTATATTAGTATTTTCTCCTAGACCCTTTTCACATTTCCGGGTTTCCTAGAAGTGATTTGCACAAATATCGATTTCGATCTTGATTCAGTATGAATTCATATGTATATAGCCTACTGTACATACAAGGAAAAATAAGTTCGCCTTTTTAGCACTATTTTAAACTTTTCTTGGGTTAAATTATATTTCCTCGCATTCATTAATATTCACTTGTCTTTGCTTATATAAGTATCATTAAAGATGTTAGGATGTAAGTTATTAACGTTTTAAAATTTCACATTTAAAGAAATCTAGTGTTTGATCATGTGCAAAACCTAAAAATAAGTAAGCAGTTATGATCTGCAATACTTTTCTGAGCAACTAGATACATGTATATTTATTAAAGATCCATACAGGATAAATAATAATTTTCATTTGTAATGCCATTACCCATTAGGTGTAATGGCATTACAAATGAAAATTATTATTTATCCAGCCACAAAATGACTCTAATTTTCCTCTTTGCATTGGAAGTCTCTATTTTAACCTTTAAATTACTACACTAATTGTAATATAAATAATACAAATATTAGAAGAAAAATATTTTAAGTGGTCATTAATGGACCATAATTATTGCCTAAATAGTATTTAGTACCAAAAGATCTCCTCAAAATATTCAATAAATATTATTTAACTAAAATATGGAACATATCTTTAATTAAAAAATAGTTAAGGTGTATGGTCACAATTGACCACAAATGAGTATGAGTGTGACCAATTAGTAAGGAATACCTGAGGGCTAAATACAAGAAAAACATTAACATTAATGTTAACAATGTTGCATCTCCATCACTCTCCATAATAAAATTATACTTTAAATGTGGTTGACGTAATAATCAATGCACACTGTGCTGTACTGTTTACCAAAAATTTCTGCAAATACCTGTATAGTGAATCTATTTTCTATCCTGCTTACATTCAAATGTATTGTGGTTCAAATGTCAAAGTGGTGTCCGCAAAATAACATAGGGTTCAGAGACAATTGGAAAAGCTTTTGGGGCAGACCTGACCTGTTGAAAAAAGATGGCATCCATCCTTCCTGGGGTGGTGCCGCTCTTCTCTCTAGTAATTTGGCACATAGTCTTAGAGCTAAACCTTGACTAACTGAGGCCCAGGTCAGGAAGCAGACGGACTGGCTTACCCGACCGCAGGCTAGCTGTCTCACTCCACAGAAGTCAGATAAATCCCAGCACATAGAGACTCTTTCACCTAGATATTATCACATAGAGACTGTGTCTGTTCCCTGAATTAGTAAATACAAAAAAACATCAAAACCATTCAACTGTAAAAATTTAATTGATGTCCAACAAATAAACAACAGATATAATACAGATGAACAAATGATAAAGCTCGAGCTGATGAATATTCGATCCCTTTCCTCAAAAGAGCTTATTGTTAATGATATGATTACAGATAATAATTTAGGTGTGCTGTGTTTGACAGAAACCTGGCTAAAACCTGACAACTACATTACTTTAAATGAGTCCACCCCCCAAGATTATTGTTATAAACACGAGCCGCGTCTGAAAGGTAAAGGGGGAGGTGTTGCTGTAATTTATAATAATATCTTCAGTATTACTCAGAAGTCTAGTTTCAAATATAATTCCTTTGAAGTTTTGGTGTAAATGATAAATCCCGTTTGACATTTGTGCTGGCTACTGTATACAGGACCACAGGGCACCATACAGACTTTATCAAAGAATTTGCTGATTTTCTATCAGAGTTAGTACTGGCTGCAGATAAAGTACTAATTGTTGGTGATTTTAATATCCATGTAGACAATGAAAAAGACGCATTGGGATTGGCATTTAGAGACATTCTAAACTCTACTGGAGTTAGGCAACACGTGTCAGGACCCATTTATCGCCGTAATCATACTTTAGACCTAATATTGTCACATGGAATAAATGTTGATACCGTTGAAATTCTGCAGCAAAGCAATGACATCTTAGATCATTATTTGGTATCGTGTATACTTAATTTAGCTAAGGCTGCAAAGCCATCCCCTCATTTCAAATATGGCAGGACTATCACTGCTGCCACTAAAGATTGCTTTGTAAATAAACTTCCTTATCAGTTTCATCTCCTCAGCATCCCAGAGAGCCTAGAGGAACTCGATGTTGCAACAGAAACTATTGACTCTCTCTTTTCCAGCACTTTAGACACAGTTGCTCCCCTGGGCTTAAAGAAGATTAAAGAAAATAGTCCAATGTCGTGGTACAACGAGCACACCTGGGCCCTTACACCAGCAGCCAGAAAAATGGAGCGCAGCTGGAAGAAAACAAAACTGTAAGTTTTTCGCATTTCGTGGAAAGAGAGCATGATTGCATACAGAAAGGCCGTAACAACTGCTAGATCTGCTTATTTCTCGACTCTTTTAGAAGAAAACAAACACAACCGTAGGTATTAATTAGAAACAGTGGTTAAATTAACGAAAAATAAAACTTCAACTTCTGATGTTTGCAAACAGCACAGCAGTAATGATTTTATGAACTTCCTGCAAGATTAATAATATTAGGAAAAAAATGATAACCATGCAGCCGTCTACTACTGTATCACATCAGACAGTGCATTGTAGTGTCACTGAGGAAAAATTACACTGCTACAGGAGAAGAAGAATTGGGTAAACTCGTTAAATCATCTAAATCAACAACAAGTATGCTCAACCCTATACCGACTAGGCTATTAAAAGAGATGCTTCCAGAGGTCATAGATCCTCTTCTTAATATCATTAATTCCTACTGGTCATTAGGATATGTACCGAAAACTTTTAAGTTGGGTATTATTAAACCGCAACTAGATCCTACAGAATTAGTCAATTACAGGCCAATCTCAAATCTACCCTTTCTTTTAAAAATACTAGAAAAGGCAGTGTCCTCACAACTACACTCCTTTTTTAGAAAGAAATGGTATCTGTGAGGATTTCCAGTCAGGATTTAGACCGTATCATAGTACTGAGACTGCTCTCACCAGAGTTACAAATGATTTACTCTTATCGTCTGATCGTGGTTGTATCTCTCTATTAGCGCTGCATTTGATACTATCTACCACATCATTCTTTTGAATAGACTGAAAAATTATGTTGCATTAGTGGAATTACTTTGGCATGGTTTAGATCATACTTATCTGACCGTTATCAGTTAGTAGCAGTAAATGAAGAGATGTCACACGATCACAAGTTCAGTATGGAGTACCACAGGGCTCAGTGCTAGGACCATTGCTTTCATTAGGTATCATTAGGATGCATGCCGTTAGTTTTCACTGTTATGCTGACGATACTCAGCTCTATATTTCTTCACGGCCTGACGAAACTTACCAATTCACAAGATTAACGGAATGCATAGCTGATATAAAAAATTGGATGACTAGTAATTTCCTGCAACTTAATTCAGAAAAAAAATATGTTTTTATTATTGGACCAAAAAAACTGTCTAACACTTGATGGCTGCTCTGTCAAGTCCTCGTCGTTAGTTAGGAACCTGGGTGTGCTCTTTGATACCAATCTTTCATTTGAAAGCCACGTTTCTAGCATCTGTAAAACTGCATTCTACCATCTTAAAAATATATCTAAATTACGGTACATGCTTTCAATGCAAAATGCTGAACAGTTCACGCATTCATGACCTCAAGGCTAGATTATTGTAATGCTCTACTGGGTGGTTGCCCTGCTCGCTTAATAAATAAATTGCAGCTGGTCCAAAACGCAGCAGCTCGAGTTCTTACTAGAACCAGGAAGTATGACCATATTAGCCCGGTTCTGTCAACACTGCACTGGCTCCCTATTAAACATTGTATACATTTTAGATCTGGCAAATTACTTACAAAGCACTAAATGGTTTAGCTCCCCAGTACTTGAGCGAGCTCTTAACGCATTATACTCCATCACGTCTACTGCGGTCTCAAAACTCTGGCCAGTTGATAATACCTAGGATATCAAAATCAACTGCAGGCGGTCGATCCTTTTCCTATTTAGCACCTAAACTCTGGAACAGTCTTCCTAGCATTGTTCGGGAAGCAGACACACTCTGTCAGTTTAAATCTAGACTAAAAACACATCTCTTTACTATGGTATACGCATAGAACATTATCAATTTCTATTATTCAAATCAGTTAAATTATTGTTTTAGGCTGCATAACTAGGTCAGCCGGAACCGGGAACACTTCCCATAACACCCAATGTACTCGTTATATCATAAGAAGAATGGCATCTACGCTAATGTTAGTCTCTCTGTTTATCCCGAGGTTTACTGCAGTCAGCAGGATCCGGGCCATATCCAGATCAGATGGTGGACCTGCATCTAGACATGACCAACACATCCCTGAAATGTCTGCAGAGACCGTGTCAATTAAACTCCCCCCTTTAAATGCCGTATCGACACAACATCCTCATTAAACCCATCTCCGGCGTGATGACTCCAATCTTTCGAATAATCTTATGAATATCTTTCGATCTAATATGACTGTAATGTTGCCAGAATCATAATCATACACTGTTCGTCGGCCAGAGGAGAACTGGCACCCCGACTGAGCCTGGTTTCTCCCAAGGTTTTTTCTCCATTCTGGCCCTGAAGGAGTTTTGGTTCCTTGCCACCGTTGCCTTTGTCTTTTGGCTTGCTCAGTTGGGGACATTAAAATTTCAACTAAATTACTGATCTGCCCGCATTGACACTATATGATAATTGAAATTAGCTGGATGACATCACCGTTTTCTCCAAAGCGGCTGTACAGCCGAATCAAATTCTGTTGCATTATTTTCCTGTTTAACACTGTGAGGCTGCTTTAAAAAACAATCGGCATTGTAAAAAGCGCTATATAAATAAAGGTGACTTGACTTGACTATTGACAGCGCTGGTTTGTTTAGAACTATTGAGAGCTCCATGAACCACGTGACAGCATGCACCGCCGGGAGAGGAAAGCATGTCGCAACTCTGTTTTTCAATGGCTCTGGCATTAATGCCACATTAAGTGCACCAAAACGGTATTTATTGTTTGAATTTCTAAAGAAAAATTTTTTTTTTAAAGCTTAGACTTTGTTTCATATCCAAAGCAGGTTTGGCAATTTGGCGTGAGATTTAGATTTAGAGTGAGAGCGCGAGACAAAGCCTGAAAGTGTGTCTCACGCCAAATGCGTGAGAGTTGGCAACCCTGGGTAAGTACTTTTTACTTAACAAATTTGTAACAAAATTCTTTGTTACTTTTAAAACGTAAACCAATATCAATTAAATATAGCTAAATATATGAAGAAAGTAAATAATAAAATCTAATTGCTATTACTATGACAGTCTCGGGGAACTGTTCGTTTTCCTCAAGAACTGCCACTTTCATAACCCATTAAATTTTCATACAATTGACTACCTGCCTTTTCTATTATATGTACCAAATCTAGTATTTACGCGAACAATGGTTTCCGTCTTTTTACGGCCAGTTATAGTTACATATTTCCGTCGACAGTTAAATGTGTGTGATGCGATTTCAAGTAGCGCGGTGTCTCAAAGGCTGTCTCTCTATCATTCAAGTAAAATAATAATTCATTCAAGAATGAAAATGCATTCCTTATTTCTTATTTCATTATGGATTCTTATTTATTATTAATTCATTTTTACATGTCATGGAAGACTATATTCTCTTCTCTCTTTTTTCAGTGTTGATTGTCATCTGATTGTGTAAGTAACCAATCTAGCAGTCATCCTGATGAAAATTATGTTTCTTCTTTTTTTCTCTTTTGCCTGTGTCAACAGGAGCTAACTACACCCCAAAGAGCCACATCACTGAGCATCTTTGGCTTTGTAAGTACAGTGGTGGTCAGAATTATTGGCACCCCTGGTGAATATGATCAAATATGGCTGTAAAAAATAAATCTGCATTGTTTATCCTTTTGATCTTTTATTTAAAAAATTCACAAAAATCTAACCTTTCATTGAAGTAAAATAATTGTAATTGTAAAAAATAAAAGTGGGGGGTAAATCACATTATGAAATAAATGCACTTATTGGGACTCCTCGAATTTTTTATGAGTAAAATATCTCTGAAGTATATTCCCATTAATATTTACATTTTTTTAGCATACCAGGGTGACTAGGAACATGAAATTGTCTAGCTATGATGTCTTGTTCCACAGGAGTATAAATATGAGGAAACACAAAGGCCAAATTCCCTTAATCATTCATCACAATGAGTAAAACTAAAGAATATAATTCTGATGTGCAGCAAAATATTGTTGAGCTTCACAAAATAGAAAGTGGCTGTAAGAAAATAGCTAAAGCATTGAAAATACCCATTTCCACCATCAGGGCAATAATTAAGAAGTTCCAATCAACTAAAGATGTTACGAATCTGCCTGAAAGAGGACGTGTGTCTATATTGTCTTAATGCACGGCGAGGAGGAAAGTTTGAGTGGCCAAAGACTATCCAAGGATCACAGATGGAGAATCGCAGAGATTAGTTGAGTGTAGGGGTCAGAAAGCCTAAAAAAAAAAAAAAAAAAAATCAAACAACCCCTAGATCACCACATGTTGTTTGGGAGGGATTCAAGAAAAATCCTTCTTGCTCATCTAGAAACAAACTCCAGCATATTCAGCTGTCAGACATAACTGTAAATTCAAAAGGGACCTGGTTCTATGGTCAGATGAAACTATAAAAATAGTTTTTTTGGCAGCAAATCAACCAGATGGGTGTGGTGCAAACAGGGATAAAAAGTACCCCATGTCCACGGTTAAAAATACTGCTGGATCTTTAATGTTGTGGGCCTATTTTTTTGCTAGAGGTCCTGGACATCTTGTTCAGATACATGGTATCATGGATTATAGCAAATACCAACAGATAAAAAATCTAAATTTGACGGCCTCTGCTAGAAATCTTATAATGGGTCGTGGTTGGATCTTCTATCAGGACAATAATCCAAAACAAACATCAAAATCAACACAAAAATATGTCACTGAACACAAAATGAAGCTTCTGCCATGACCATCCCAGTCCCCTGACCTGAACCCTATGGAAAATGAGTGGGGTAAACTGAAGAGAAGAAGCACCAACATGGATCTGGGAATCTGAAGGATCTGTATGAAGGAATATTCTCTATCTCTTGTCCAAACTCATCAGGCATTATAGGAGAAGACTCTACTGTTATCTTGGAAAAAGGAGGTTGAAAAAAGTATTTATTAAAAGGGTGCCAATAATTGTGGCCAACGTGCCTCGTAACGCTCATGGCGTTCTAAAAATGCGGCGCTCCCATTGAAAACATTTGGATACGCCAGCCAGTCGCGTGAAAAAAACGCTTTGGTGGACACGCGGCCTTATGCTGCCTTCATGTGCTATCGGAAATTTCCTACTTCCCACTTCTGAAGTTGTGATTATGAGCTCTTGACTCTGAGTGATGGTAGATTATGTTGAAATAAGCCTCAATGTGCATTTATTGTCTATTTTTTGTGCATTTATTGCTGTTGTTGTTTGGAGGCCCATGGCAGGAATCTGAGTCCAGACGTCTATGAAAGTCTATCCCTATTTGCACAAGAGGCACTCCATTAAAGATAAGTAATGGTCTGTCAGCCTCGTCCCGTGATCCACATTCATCTCAAAGCCCAATTTATGGAGATAAGAGAACGTCATTACTCCCTGCTACCTCTCATCAGTTCTGATTTTTAGAGGAAACAGCAGTGGGATAAGTAAAAGTTGGGTCTGCCCAAGGCATCAGCGGGTCAGTGATGAGCTCTAGAGGGCGATTTCAAATGTTAATGAGCACTCCCATTCGGTGCACCTCATTTATGTCTGTTAAGTCTTAATTTAGTGTGTGTGTGTTTGTTTTGTAAATGAAACTAGAAGGTGTGACTGAGTTATCCAAATAATTGGGACGATCAACCATCCTTGCTATTATTAGGGCACTAGTGAGAATCCTGCACCAATTAGATTCTTCACTTCAACATTTCAAGTGGTAACTGACATATTAAACCACAGGAGATACAAATGCCACGCTTTCATTATACAAAGCACTTCCAAAGTCATTGAACTCAAATTACAATTGAAAAAAAGAGTTCTACTTCCAAGAGAAATAGACAATAAATGCACATTGAGGCTCATTTCAATATAATGCTAAATCTACCATCACTCAGAGTCAAGCCAAGGGTTTTCCTGCTGAATCGGGCTATAAGTAAAATGCTCAAGGGCCCATATTCCAACAGAACCCACAGCGGTTTAACTGCACCGGCCTGTCCACTCATTGTGATTGAGCACTGTGGCTCAGCCTTGTGAGTGAGAAATACTACAAGAAGCTCAGTTTGTTTTACACGTGCATACGCCTGCAATAGAGGGTATGCACGTGACCTCACTCATTGGTTTTCAGCATGAATGCTGTAAAAAACGCACAAAACACATCTAAAATGGGAAAGAGTTTTGAGATTGACTGTATAGATAGAATTGACAAGAAATTTGAGGTATACTTTTACAAATTTTATTACATGCAAATGGATCGCTGCAATTCACAGAAACAACTGGACTCCAGGCAGCCAAACGTGGATTTGCAGTTATCTTTTGTGTTAATATGCTGAATTTTGAGATAAAATCATACCCTATATATTGTATTGTTATATATTGTATTGACAACTCATCAATTAACATTTACCATCGTATATTCTGCATAATTGGATGTTTTTAAATAAACACTGACACTGGCTCTGATGTCTCTGTGGTTAAACATGAGATATAATATTTAACAAGTGATCTTTGGTCTCATGAATCTATTGGCAAATCGTTTTTGCTGAGGGCAAAATTAAGTTTCATAACTTTATATATTTAGGGAGGATTAAAGGTTTGGGAAAAACTTGTATTATTGATTTTTTTTTTCATGCACTTACTTTACGATGCAATCATCAATAATTAGATCAATTTGAAGTTGTTTCCATAAAGGAATTTTTCCAGCCCATGATTATTTAAAAATAACTGGTTTGATCATCTTAAACGAGTCATATCCTCTATGTTTGATTGCAATGATTGGATAGCATTGTACTGTAGACAAACATGGGGGGTTAATCATAATAAATATAATGCAAAAATAAATATTGATATTAAAAATAAAATTAAAGCAGTCCGATTATTCCTCTGGCAGTAACTTGAGTTGTGTGCTGCTAGTTAATCTCATGACTGGCAACACCAGCAGCTCTAACAATCCTATCTCTTAGATAATGTTACACATTAAAATGAAAGATGACATACATGGTAGGGTATTAGCAAGTCTAAATAAACAGTTTTAAATATTTACATTTATTGCTAAGTTCAGCTAAATGATTTTTAAAAAACTGTCTCAAAACTGCCGTCCGTCCACTGACAATAATGCGGAAACTCGTTTACACTACAAATGAGAGCCGGATGTGACGACAGATGGACTGTGATAAAGGCCTATATAGTAACTATTTTAAGAACAAAACCGTGTTTTGTATGATCATCCCCTTACGCCTATCACTCAGAAAAAAAAGAAAAAAAAAAGTAGTCAAATTGAACAGTGAAACTAATGGTGAGTGAGGAAAATAGCTCTGCGTTTTAAGGTCAACTTGCCTGTGTAATTGCATGCAAAATAAAGACCAGTCTTACAAACTTGGGGCCCTATTTTAACGTTCTAAGCGCATGGTCTGAAGCGCATGGCGCAGGTGCACTTGAATCCACTTTTGCTAGTTTAACAACGGGAAAAAAACGGTCGGTGCGCCAGGCGCATGGTCCAAAACGGTTGTACCTAGTCTCTTAATGAGTAATGGGTGTGTTTTGGGAAAACGTGCAATAAACCAATCAGAGTCTCATCTCCCATTCCCTTTAAAAGCCAGTTGCGCTTGCACCATGGCGGATTCGCTATGTACATGGTAGAATATAGGCAACCTCAACCTGACGAGTCAGTTTACATACACGTGTGTATTGCCATGATTGGTTAAATAACTAGCCAATTTCATTCGTCATTACTGCAAATAGGTAATTCTGATGCATGCAATGACTATCCATTATGACATGTAGGCATTTTTATCTTTATGTAAACAATAATAATCTTTTACATTGTAATCCTTTTATTTTTAATATTTGGCATATTTTGTGTGATGCTGGGGTGTGTGTTTAAAAAGCAGAGTGTACATGCGTTGTGTACCAGCCTATAGGTGCATATTACTAACGCGCCCTTTAAATAACACAAAAAATACTGCACCATTGACTTTAGACCGTCGTTTTCATTTGCCTCAAAATAGCAACACACCAACAATGTGCCTGAACACACCTCGTTTTCAGACCAGCATGCCCATGGACAAACAGATAGGCGCGAGTGTATTTGCTATTTAAACAACGTGGCGCTGGACGTAAAAATTATAACTGCGTCGGACTGAAAACGTGCAAAAAACACTTGCAATCGCATTGTGCCGGGTGTATGATAGGGCCCTTGTTATTTTGTGCTCCTCAGATGAAAGACATACTGATTTTGAACACATGAGGGCGAGTAAATGATGCCAGAATTTTATCTAATCAGTGTTGTAGCTAAATTTGGACGTTTTCCAATTAGGAACGACAGATGTTGAGACAAAGCTGCTAGCCTTCACCATAAAAAAAACGTGTAACACTCATTTCATCTAGTCTGACAGATGTATTACACACTTACCATACAAGCTAGAGTGCTGTTGTACTAAACATCAGTGATTTACCAGTAAGCATGAAGATAACGTTCGATAAACAAGAAGTTAATATTGTGCATTTCAGACAAAATGTGGCCAGTTCACTCTTAAATATAAAGGCTTCAAAAGATCTTTTGCAGGAATGCCATAGAAGAAACTTTCATTGAACAGTTCTTAAAAGAACCATTATTTTCTTAGTGTAACCTTTTTTTAAGAACAATTTATGCAATGGAAAGGTTCCACTGATGTTCAAGGTTCTTCATGGAACCATCAATGCTAATAAACAACCATTGATTTTAAAAGTGTACATACTTTCCCCCACCACTGCCATTTTCCCACAAGTTATGTATGTTGCCAGGCAAAGTACAGACTGACAGCCTGTCTGGAACAATGCAACACAAAGACAAGTGAAGGGATGCAATATAACAGGTGGTGTAATATAAAATATCAGCACTTTTGAAACAACGTCCATCCAATCAAACTCCCCATTTTCCAAATCACATGGTCGTGAGCCAATCGAAACCGACAGACACAGCAACAATATGTGTCGTTCCTAGCTTTTAATAAGACAGGGCAAAGGTAGGCCAGAGCTGAACAAACTCAAATTATGTTTGCCCACTCAAAATGAGATCTCAAATTGCTCCAGAGAGTAAATTGTCCATCTGAGGATAGCATTGAATATTTGTTTGCCCAGACATAACCCATCAATCTCCAATAACCAGGGTGAAAATCAACCAATCTGACTGCACTCAAAGTTTGAGACGCAAGTTTAAGAAATATTTATCTGCATGTAGTAGGATTATTATGGAGGAACGTTGCAGTAGGTTAATTAGATAAATCTCACACCTTGATGAACTTTTCCTTTCACAACAGGAAGACACAGTGCCTTTCGAGGATTAGCATGAATTAAATGGGAAGGAAAGGTGGTAAAATTGATTCCTATAAGCCTGACTTTTTTATTGAGGGATTAAAGAAAAATGCAACAGCCAAGCAAAAAGATAACCAGGGATAATGAACGAAAGGCCTTGTGCTTTGTAGAAACTTATGAGTGATGCCTCCCATATTGCCTGTTTTAATGAGCATGATTTATTTCTCCAGGAAAGAAAAACATCCAGTATTGACTTACTTAGAAAAGCAAAGCACCTCAAGGTCACACATTTTTCTACGATCAACAAAATGAGATACGATACCTCTCCGATTAAGCACCATTAGCCAGATGTATTTTTTACTGTACTTCATATTCTCGTAATGAGCACATACAGTGTATCCAAATATACGAACACTTAAATCTTGTAAATAATGCGTAATGCTGAGCTGTGCAGAACTGGATACACTGTCTAGCCAACAGAAAATTGTGTATCAGTGTCAGTGAAACGTGGACGAAGATTTCTGAAGGACAGAACAGAAAGAGTTTAAGATGTCAGGTATCATTCAGATGCCCTTGCTGTAACTCTGCAGCTCCTCTTGCTAACAGGCACTCAGAGCAATCACAGTTTCACTCACAGGTTCAGACTGACTGTGTAAGTTCACTGCACCGATGTCACAAATGACATTTAAGGTCTTCCAGAGATGCTGTTAGAGTAGGAGAACTTGAGCCCCCCTAAAAAAAATATTCTTGTTTGCTAAAAGCAGCAGTTACACTAAGATGTGTGTGGTATTTCACTTTAAATCCCCTTCTTACCAGTAGTTAATGACTTTAAAGTAAAAGTGTGAGCCTACCTAAGACTGAAATCCTATAATTGGTTCCAGAGCATTCGTAGATATTTTTAACAGAGAAAATCTATAAGAGATGACCAATAATTGGGATTTGGGGGTTTTACCTTTTGAGAAAACATTGTGATGTGTGGAGAAAGTACTTTTTTCAAATAAAATTGGGTTATATCATACATTTATTATTTGAGGGTATATTATGTAACCTTTGGTCCTTTAGCGGATAAAAAACAAGAGCGCATGCATTTTGCAGAAGAACATTGTTTTGGTTGTGCTTTGGCTCTGTGTGACTGTGCGGATGAATATAACTAAAGAGAGAGAGAGAGAGAGAGAGAGATTATCCTACTGCTTAGTCCTGGGCGGTATACCGGTTCATACCGAATACAAGTATTTATTTTTGTTATGATATGAATTTTTAATATACCGCAATACCGGTGTATGTTGCTTAAACAACGTTCAGAACACAGCGCAGCGCGACGTTGTTTGAGAGGGGTCCCGTTTCACTGTTGCACTGTAGCGAGGACACAGCTGAGACACATTACAGCCTATGATTAGAGCGAAGAATTTAAACAACACGCGGCGCGCGCATGAGAGCGGTTTCTGCGCGGAGCGCCGTAATGAGTTAAACAACACTCACCACATGGATCATAGATCAGATACAGACCGTAGTGAGCGTGTTTAAGTTTTTTATGGACATATATGTCATATGCTCTAGTGCTCTAAACATGAACCAGCACCGTGTATGCACACATATTTAATCACATTTTCTTCAAATGAAATATATGTGCAAACATAAACATATAATAATTGACATTATAATAAGAAAAATAAGAGAAATTCTAATAATTGTGATTTTTTTATATCATAGATTTAGTATTTAATTATTATTGAAATAAATACATTTCCCCCATTTAGGTTCCCTTTCCATGTTATTAATTGAAACATAATTAATAAATCTGAACTGAATTATAATATTAAAATAAGGCAAATATGTCAAAATCAAGTGTGCTGCACAAGTCCTGAAAAGTGAAGCCAAAACTTTTCGGTCACCCCCAGGTGGCTGGATGCAGTATAGGTCGTAAATCCCGCCCTCTCCATGTAATCGAATGGGACGTGAGACAAACTAAACAATCAAATTACACTCCAAAGATGGTTTAGGTCATTTTATCACGCTGATGTAAGTTCAACTGTTTGTTTTTTAAATAAGTTTGGTTTTAGTTAGTTATTTGATGCTATAAAAACGGGAGTGTGACGTCATGATTAACAGCTGAGATTGACAGCTTCTCTGAGCGAAGTAGTCCTTGAGGCACCAACTGACTTTTTTCAGGAGGAGATTGGAGCTTCAACTTTAATTTCTACATTTCCATAACTGTTTATTTCACACCGACATAAGTTTTTCTGCAGTAAACTGTGCTAACGGCTTGTGCGGGAGTGTGGGCAGGACCTTGATACCGCGGCTCCACTTCACGCTCACTACTGCGCAGACTCGGATCCCGAATCAGTGCAAGATGTCAGCGCCATATTGGGACAGGTGTGTCATCCATCTTTTTTTACAGTCAAAACATGTCACACTATAGGTCTGATATCAATGATACCAATAGTTCTCATGGGTCTCATAACCGATTGCAATGCAGCAAATTTGAATATCCGCATATTCAAATCACACACATGAGATTTGAGAGTTATGAAGAAGGGGAATATTTCCAATAAGCAACAAATTAAATTTTGGTTTCTCTAAAGCTATCATATAGCGCACAAGTCATGTAGACTACTTTTACTGTAATTTTGGAGCTTGACAGCACACCATTCACTTTCATTATAAGGAAATTATCAGCACGAACATCTGCCAAAGATCTCTTGTTTGACAGAAGAAAGAAAATCACGCAGGCTTGGAACGACGTGGGGATGAGGGTGATGAGAGACTTCTCACTTTAAGGTGAACTATCACAGTTTGATCCCCACTGCTGGCAGATCATAAGACAACTGTTATTATTTCTATTCATCAGCAGTCTTCAAGGTGTCTCTCACTTTTATCTCTACCTGTCTCTTGTCCGCTTTTTTCTATTTGTATGAAACGTCTAGTCTTTGGAGTTGAGAGGATAAGCAATAAGAAACATTTCCACCTTGTGTATAAGGTTAATAAAAACGCTTTGAGATATATCAAAGATAATGTTCAATTTATAAAAAGACCCTTTGGACAGAAAAAAAAACCTTGCAACCTCCTTTCCTTGCATGATAACTGATAAAAGTACTGAAATGTGATGCCTTATATATCACTGAAGGAGACCAATCTAATCTGAAACACTCAAATGCCCTCTAGACCCTTTAACCTTCATTCACAGGTGCTGCTGCTGCCCAGTATGAATAAATGATTTGATAAGTTAATGCCCCATTCAGCCATTAAGCTTGTCAGCTCAGTTTTAGCTGCATATGATAGTAAAGGGCCTAGACCTTTCCTATTATATAAATGTAAGTAGAGATGGAAAGAGCGAGAAAGAGTGGAGCAGAGGGGAAGAGAGAAAGACACATTGATATTATTGGCCCTGATGTTCCCTTTTGTCTAGTCACATGAAACCATAAGACCGACATAACACCTGAGGAAGAAAAAAATGCAATAGCAACCAATTATGGCATTGCCAGAGCCTGGAAATCGCTTGTGACAGTCTTTTCCTGTAGGCATGAGCGCTGGAGGAGAGCTTTCCTCTTCAATCTCACACAACATGTGGGTATCCTCACTAAATCCATCACATGCTGACAAAGTCTAATAATAAGGAGGACACAAAAGGAGGATTCCCATATAGAAAGTGAGTTCACAATTTTCACTTTAACAAACTGCTTATGAAGAGCTCATGTGGACATATACAAAATGTGTTTTTATATCAGTAGTTGCGGCTACTTGCACTTCAGCACTTAGAAAATACTTGGACTTATATTATCAAAAAATGTATTTTAGATAAATGCTGCTCTTTTGAACTTTCGATTCATCAAAGAGTCCTGAAAAAAAGTATCAGTTTCCACAAAAATATTAATCAGTTAAATAAGATTCTTAAATAAAAATAATGTTTTTAACATTGATAACAATAAGAAATGTTTTGTCTTGAGCACCAAATCAGCATATTAGAATGATTTCTGAAGGATCATGTGACACTGAAGACTGGAGTAATGATGACAGAATACTTTACATGTTAAAATTTATTAAAATAGTTATTTTTAAATCAAATAAATGCAGCCTTGGAGATGTAGCCTATTTAAAATAATAATAAAGTAATCTTACAGACTCCAAACTTTTGAACAGAGTTATAAAACTCAAAATTTACCCTGCCAATCCAGTCAAATGCAAATCATGCTGGGAACTAGAAATCCACTGCCTAGTTTCAGTTAATGCAACAGAAAATGATTAATTTAGTCAGACTCATTAGATTAATAGCAATGAAGCAGAGTTGTGCCAACATATTTAAAATCAACATTTAAAATTCTGCTTGTATTGATTACAATGAGATAACGAAGCAGAATTTTACATTTTGATTTTAAATATGTTGGCACAATTCTGCTTCATTGCTATTAATCTAATGAGTGCAACAAAAATATATATTTTTTAAGCGTTGAGAGAAAGTAGCCATAGCTGGTATTAGTAAGCATTTTGAATAGCAGTGCAATTCAGCCAAGTAGATAAGATTTATATCCCAGTGTAAATTAAATGTGCATATCTAATCAGATGATGGCAATATGATCGATTAGTGTAAACAGACCCTTAAGACCATAAACTTTTAATATGTCACATTATAGACACATACTCATTTAAACATAATCCAGTACTATTGTAATGTAACAGCAAAACAGCTCATTGCCTCAAAGACTAGAGCAAATACACTCACCTAAAGGATTATTAGGAACACCTGTTCAATTTCTCATTAATGCAATTATCTAATCAACCAATCCCATGGCAGTTGCTTCAATGCATTTAGGGGTGTGGTCCTGGTCAAGACAATCTCCTGAACTCCAAACTGAATGTCAGAATGGGAAAGAAAGGTGATTTAAGCAATTTTGAGCGTGGCATGGTTGTTGGTGCCAGACGGGCCGGTCTGAGTATTTCACAATCTGCTCAGTTACTGGGATTTTCACGCACAACCATTTCTAGAGTTTACAAAGAATGGTGTGAAAAGGGAAAAACATCCAGTATGCGGCAGTCCTGTGGGCGAAAATGCCTTGTTGATGCTAGAGGTCAGAGGAGAATGGGCCGACTGATTCAAGCTGATAGAAGAGCAACTTTGACTGAAATAACCACTTGTTACAGCCGAGGTATGCAGCAAAGCATTTGTGAAGCCACAACACGCACAACCTTGAGGCGGATGGGCTACAACAGCAGAAGACCCCACCGGGTACCACTCATCTCCACTACAAATAGGAAAAAGAGGCTACAATTTGCACGAGCTCACCAAAATTGGACAGTTGAAGACTGGAAAAATGTTGCCTGGTCTGATGAGTCTCGATTTCTGTTGAGACATTCAGATGGTAGAGTCAGAATTTGGCGTAAACAGAATGAAAACATGGATCCATCATGCCTTGTTACCACTGTGCAGGCTGGTGGTGGTGGTGTAATGGTGTGGGGGATGTTTTCTTGGCACACTTTAGGCCCCTTAGTGCCAATTGGGCATCGTTTAAATGCCACGGCCTACCTGAGCATTGTTTCTGACCATGTCCATCCCTTTATGACCACCATGTACCCATCCTCTGATGGCTACTTCCAGCAGGATAATGCACCATGTCACAAAGCTCGAATCATTTCAAATTGGTTTCTTGAACATGACAATGAGTTCACTGTACTAAAATGGCCCCCACAGTCACCAGACCTCAACCCAATAGAGCATCTTTGGGATGTGGTGGAACGGGAGCTTCATGCCCTGGATGTGCATCCCACAAATCTCCATCAACTGCAAGATGCTATCCTATCAATATGGGCCAACATTTCTAAAGAATGCTTTCAGCACCTTGTTGAATCAATGCCACGTAGAATTAAGGCAGTTCTGAAGGCGAAAGGGGGTCAAACACAGTATTAGTATGGTGTTCCTAATAATCCTTTAGGTGAGTGTATATGCCAAATCTTCAGTACTTCACACAAATACAATAATATCATTTCGGTCAATATTTGCAATTCATTCAGTACTGAGAGGTGGGTAAAAATTACATTCAATGTGTTTAGGCCCCAGGCCCCTCCGACAGGTTATTGGAGAAAGATGAATGCAAACAATGTACAGTATGCAGTGCACACACTCTCTCTCTCAGTAAGAGGAGGCATTACTTATCTTCAGCGTTCCTGGCATTATCATCTCCTCGATGGCATTATGCCTCATTGCACTTGGTCAGGGACTCAGGGTTGATGGGAACGAGCGATTAAAGGTTCAGCTGTGGTATGGACTGAACGCCCACTCTCCACCCGAACCTGATGAGACAAAGCGGCAGGCAGAGGAATACAGAGATGAGTCATAGGCTGGATATGCCGGTCGAGGATCAGGATCAAGACCTGAATGTCTGGCTTGAAGCCTTAACATGTATTCCTTTGGACAATATGCTCACATACAGACTCCTGGATGTACTGATCTGTGCAGTTGGTTAAGCTTTGAGAGTTTGAAGTTAGTCTTCCACATTGCAGTTATTCTAAAAATGAAATTGGTGATATACCAATTTAATATTGTATTGAAAACAATTCATTAGCAACTTACACAATGTGATCTATATTTTAAATTATATAAACCTATGACAAACATCACCCATTATAATAAATGCCACATTCAGCTTCATTATTTAGTGTGAAATAACTTTTCACTTCAAAAATATATATACAGTTGCAAGAAAAAGTATGTAAACCACTTGCAGAATCTGTGAAAATGTGAATAATTTTAACAAAATAAAAGAGATAAAAGAGAAAATGCGTTATTTTTTATTTAGTGCTGTCCTGAATAAGATATTTTACATAAAAAATGTTTACATATAGTCCACAAGACAGAAAAATAGCTGAATTTATTAAAATTACCCATTCAAAAGTTTATGAACCATTGATTCTCAATACTGTGTGTCGTTACCTGGATGATCCACAGCAGTTTTTTTTGTTTTGTGATGGTTGTTCTTGATTTTGTCTTGAGCAGTTAAACTGCCCAATGTTCTTCAGAAAAATCCTCCAGGTCCTGCAAATTCTTCAGTTTTCCAGCATCTTTTGAATATTTGAACCCTCTCCAGCAGTGACTGTATGATGTTGAGATCCATCTTTTCACACTGAGGACAATTGAGGGACTCAAACACGACGACTAAAAAAGGTTCAAACATTCACTGATGATCCAGAAGGAAACACGATACATTAAGAGCCGAGGGGTGAAAACCTTTGAACAGGATGTCCAAATTTTTCTTATTTTGTTTAAATATCCATTTTTTTCATTTAGTACTGCCCTTCAGAAGCAACATTAGACACTTTTCCGGAAGAAAAATTAAGTACAATTTACCTTGATCTTCAAATTCAAAAATTTTCACCCCTTGGTTCTTAATGTGTCATGTTTCCATCTGGATCATCACAGAATGTTTGAACCTTTTTTAATAGTTGTGTTTGAGTCCCTTAATTGTCCTCAGTGTGAAAAGATGGATCTCAACATCATACAGTCACTGCTGGAGAGGGTTCAAATATGCAAAAGATGCTGGAAAACTGAAGAATTTGCAGGACCTGCAAGAACATTGGGCAGTTTAACTGCTTCTGGGCATACAAGGGAACAACCATCACAAAACAAAACAAAAAAACAGCAGTGGATCATCCAGGGAACGACACACAGTATTGAGAATCAATGGTTCATAAACTTTTGAACGGGGTCATTTTTTTTGTCTTGTGGAATATATGTAAACATTTTATGTACAATATCAGGACAGCACAAAAAAAAAAAAAAACATGCATTTTGTATGATTTCTCTTATTAATTAAAATTATTCACATTTTCACAGATTCTGCAAGCGGTTCACATACTTTTTCTTGCAACTGTGTATATATATATATATATATATATATATATATATATATGAAGACTTCAGATGCAAAAGCCTCTAAGTCCGTCTGACGTTTTTCTTTAAAATAAGCATTTTTGTCAGGCTCCTATGGGTTTCTACCTAACACTGGTACTTCTGAATGGGCTGAGGCTGGGATTTAGTGGGTTTGAAGTGAAAGTATTTTATGAATATATGCGGAGAGCATTCACTCAGTATCGCCATTTCTCTTTTTTGACCGAAGTGGCTTTTAGAGGCTTTTGCATCTGAACTCTTCATATATTATATATATATATATATATATATATAGAGAGAGAGAGAGAGAGAGAGAGATACACACACATACACAAACACTAATCAGGCATAACATTATGACCTAATATTGTGTTGGTCCCCCTTTTGCTGCCAAAACAGCCCTGACCTGTCGAGGCATGGACTCCACTTGACCCCTGAAGGTGTGCTGTGGTATCTGGCACCAAGATGTTAGCAGCAGATCATATAAGTCCTGTAAGTTGCGAGGTGGGGCCCATGGTAACATCCACATGGATGGCAGGACCCAAGGATTCCCAGCAGAACATTTTTCTTCTGCGGCTTGCCTTCTTCCCATAGTGCATCCTGGGGCCATGTGTTCCCTAGGTAAGCGTAGCACACGCACCCGGCCATCCACGTGATGTAAAAGAAATGTCATTTATCAGACCAGGCCACCTCCTTGCAGCCCCATACACAACAAACTGCGATGCACTGTGTATTCTGACACTTTTCTATCAGAACCAGCATTAAAGGAACACGCCGACTTTTTGGGACTTTAGCTTATTCACCGTATCCCCCAGAGTTAGATAAGTCCATACATACCATTTTGATCTCCGTGCGTGCCATAACTCTGTCTGGCGCACCCACCGCTAGCCTAGCTTAGCACAAAGACTGGAGGTAAACGGCTCCAGCTAGCCTACTGCTCAATAAGTTACGCAGAAATGAGAGCATAGTCCCTAGCCATATCAGTCTAGAAAATGGCAACTTTTCATTTTCCGTCGGTCTTAGTACACTATGTAACTATACACATCACAACATGTAAATAGGAAAATGTTGCCGTTATTTTGTCACTTATTGAGCAGTAGGCTAGATGGAGCCGTTTACGTCCAGTCTTTGTGTTAAGCTAGGCTAGCGGTGGGTGCGTCAGACAGAGTTATGCACGGGTATGTATGGACTTATCTAACTCTGGGGGATACGGTGAATAAGCTAAAGTCCCAAAAAGTCGCCGTGTTCCTTTAACTTTTACATCGGTTAACATCACTACGGCTAGACGACTGGGTCAGAGCATCTCCAAAACTGCAGCTCTTATATATATATATATATATATATATATATATATATATATATATATATATATAGTGCCATTCAAAAGTTTGAAGAAATTTTCAAAGAAATCTCTAACAGTAATACTGTGTAATATTATTACAATTTAAAATATTTTATCATATTTTAAAATGTTATTTATTCCTGTGATGCAAAGCTGAATTTACAGCATCATTACACCAGTCTTCAGTCACATGATCCTTCAGAAATCATTCCAATATGCTGATTTGGTGCTCAAGAAACATTTATTAATATTATCATTGTTGAAATCAATTGTGCCGATCAATATTTTTGTGGAAACCGTAATGCATTTCTTCAGGATTATTTGATTAACAGAAAATTCAAAAGAACAGCATTTATTTGAAATATTTTGTAACATGAAGTAGGATACAAGGGTAGCTGTCTCTCTTCCATTTACCCATTTCACAAACATCTATAAAAATATATTTCAGAACATTAAAAGCAAGTCTAAAGTATATGTATCCATTTGCTGATAATAGCTTATAATAATGAGGACTATGCAATGCAAAGACTGAAAAATATTTTTAAAAAACAACATTAAATTGATAAAGTCTTCTGCTCTGGGAGTCCAGACCCCCTGCTGTAAGTTATCCTTCAAATTAGTCATCATCATTATCACAAAAAAAAAACAACTTTGAATATATTTTGAGTATGTTGAGATCTTAGATCTTGACTAAATTAAATCACCAACTCCAGTGATTGGGAAAGTGGGTCAATTTGAAGAACTTTCTCTACAAGATTGGAACTGTTGCAAGCTCTCCACCATCAAAATATCAATTAATTTATCCATTGGCAGCAAGAAACCTGCTGAGCTGAATACTAATGTAGCCCACAGGGGGAGGGACACAAAGGCACAGAACCAGACCTCCCAGAGCATGAGGATCACAGTAGCTGTAAAGCACTGCTGGAGCCAACAACAATACTGAGCTACATTCACTGTGCAGGTGTGTATTTGATTGCAAAATCTAAAGGCGGAATCTCCTCAGAGATTTTAAGCAGAGCATCTCTTATTCAAAACCTGCTCTTTAATCGGGTCCCTGCACCTGCGCCCAGTGTGGCTTCCTCTGCAAGTCATCAAGCACAAACTCGAGAAAGTACCACAACTTATAGGACTAATTATAAATAAATCTTTACTGGCAAACTTACAGCTGGGGATCACTGAGATAATGTGCATCTAAGCTGTATCATGTTTTTTACTTTTTATTTGATACTACTATAAATATCATCAATGAAATTAGTGCCAAAAATGTTCATTAACAAATTCATTTAAATAACATTTTGTCAACCGTGAGAAAAATGTCCATGGCAACGTATGGTTTTATTAAATGACATTTTAATTACATTCATTTTTGATAATTAATAAAATGAATAAAAAGTAAAAAATAAACATTTTATTATTATTTAAAAAAAAAAGAATAGGTTTTCAAAACAGTTTTTGTTAAATGTTGATTAATGTTTAATTAATATATATGATGTCGAATGATTGGATTAATTTCGCACTATTCATTTAATTATTAATATTTAAATACAATTTTGAAAAATGATAATATGATAAAAAAATAAAAAAAGCTATTTTTATTATTGTTTTAGAAGAGAATAGGTTTTCACAACAGATTTACATGTTTTTGTTAAATGAGGATGTTTAATCAATATGTACAATGTTAAAATTATTGGTTTCATTTTGCACTTTCTTGTTAATTAAAATTTAAACATTTTAATTTCCTGTCTCTCCTCCAAAATGTCCTTTCTGTCCTCACTAAATAAATTAAAAACGTTTGTCAACTAAAATTCTAGGCCATACTGGTAAAATTACTGAGGTCTGATCGTGGCCAGAAGAGCCAAGGGCAGCAGGAGACAAAAAGGTGCTTATTATCTCTGTGTCTAATTATGTCATGCTCTTTGCGGAGCTGAACACTTACAGGATTCAGTTTTGGTTTGAGACCTTCTTAAGTGATCACTGTAATTCTGAGGTCAATACAGCTATCTGTGCAAACACAGGGGTGTTGACAGAGTTGCAGCAATTATAGATTGCAACACCCAACGGTTGTGTGCCATTAAGGATTTTCTCATGGATACTCTTGCACAGGGGATGGTAGGGTCGGGGAAGCTACTTTAAATTTGAATCTTGCCAAGCTACACGCTAATCATAATTTACAGTAGTTCATCTACAGTCAAGCTACAAACTGAAGTTCTCATGAGGGCGATATCTTGTATATCTTTTACATATTTGGGTCAGGTACATAGGTTCATTTACATCAGGGTTCCTCAAATCCGGTCCTAGAGGGCCACTGCCCTGCAGAGTTTAGTCAGGGTCATGGGCGGCCAAGGCTCATTGATGCACGTGGGGAGCAAAAGCTGTCAACAGATCAAACAGACGAGCTACTGTAGCTAATCAAGGTATTTAGAGTTACTAGAAAATTGCAGGTAGGTGAGTTTGATCAGGATCTGAACTAAACTCTGCAGGACAGTGGCCCTCCAGGGCAGGATTTGAGGAACCCTCATTTACTGTACATGAACTGCTTGAACATAACTCATTGAAATGAATCTGACTTTTCAATGCCACATGCTGTACTCAAAGAGAGGCCCCACCTTGTCATCTGCCATTTTTTCAGACAAGGATCTGTGCAAAATTTTATGGACAATATACAAAAACTCAATTCTAGTTTGCACTCTTCAGTTTTTATCCCGTTACAATTTACAAAACCTCATTCTGGTCCATGTAGGAATAATTTATCAGCATATTTAGTTAAAATTGACACTGTTCACTGAAATATTTAGTTAATTACTAAGGGATGTTTTTGTCTGTTTTGTCTGCATTAGCAACAGAAACCTAGAGAGGCGGAGCTTAGTGAGCTTCGTCATAATCGTCAATCACCTCAATTCCACTGTCAGTGGAATTACCAGGGCAAACTATAATGAACACCGTATTTGCTGTGCTGGTTAAAGCTACAATACCATTCAAACGTTTTTTTTTTTTTAAAGAAATGAATACTTTTATTCAGCAAGGACGCATTAAAGGGATAGTTCACCCAAAAATGAAAATTCTGTCATTAATTACTCTTCCTAACCTGTAAGACCTTCATTCATCTTCAGAACATAAATGAAGATATTTTTGATGAAATATGAGAGCTCTCAGGCACCTCCATAGACAGCAATTTAATGAACACTTTCAAGGCCCAGAAAGGTAGTAAAGACATTGTTAAAATAGTCCATGTGACTCCAGTGGTTCAATCTTAATTTTATGAAGTGACGAGAATATTTTTTGGGCGCAAAAACAAACAAAAATAACGACTTTATTCAACAAGTTTCTGTTGTAAATAGTGCAGCGCTCTCATCTACGGCAGCCGATGCTGTTCACGCGAGCACCACGACGCATGCATGGGAGCTGCACTGTATTGTAAACCGCGTAGGAGACTGACACAGGCCAGAATGAAATTGTTGAATAAAGTCGTTATTTTTGTTTGTTTTTGCACACAAAAAGTATTCTAATCGCTTCATAAAATTAAGGCTAAACCACTGGAGTCACATGGACTATTTTAACGATCTAATTAAATAGTTGTCTATGGAGAGGTCAGAGAGCTCTCGGATTTCATCAAAAATATCTTCATGTGTGTTCCGAAGATGAACGAAGGTCTTACGGGTTTGGAACGACATGAGGATGAGTAATTAATGACAGAAATTTCATTTTTGGGTGAACTAACCCTTTAAATAGATCAAAAGTGACATTAAAGAAATATGCACAATATTTGTTTCAAATAATTGCTGTTCTTTTTAACTTTTTATTCATCAAAGAATCCTTTGAAGAAACTTAAAAGATTCTTGAGCACCAATTTAGCATATTTGAATGATTTTTTTGAGGATCGTGTGACAATGAAGACTGGAGAAATGACTGCTGAAAATTGAGATTACATTTTAAAATATATAAAAATAGATATAGTATATTAATATTACTGTTGCAGGTTTGGTGAGCATAAGAGACTTTCAAAAACATACAAAAAAACCAACAACTTTTGAATGGTAGTGTTTTATAAGTAGCTGTATGACTGAACCCAACTGAAAGAAAATGAGAACACTAACACTTCCTCAAGAGCAATGTCCCTCTCGGATTCTGTCACACATCTGTCATTGTGACCACTAGCCTGCAAATAGAATATTCCTGGATTGACACTATAATCGGTCATGATAAGCATGATGGCAAGCGATAAAAGTGATCTCTTCCATGTATATCTGAGTAAATGTCTCAACTAGCCACAACTGCAGCAAGCAACAAGCGATAGTACATTTGCTATATACTTCTGTCAATATGGTTTCAAGGCTATCGAGAGAATAGAAAAAAGGCTTCACATCGCAATCTTGTTCATACAGACAGTAAACTGTTGTATGAACAAGACAATTTGAGAGTCACGTGTAAACACCGCTGTCAATCTCTGTCAAACACTGACGGAGTGAATGTAGCCTGTCAAAACTAAATTCACTATCTTTGTTCAGTCAATCTCTCCATCCATTTTATAAACATATTTTTTTTCTCTCTCGTGTGACTGGAGGAAGCACAAGCAGTGAATCCCTCACAACATTTGACATTGTCTGTGACAATATTCTGCCTCTCTCTAGTCAAGACATATCAATGGAACGTAATAAGGTGTCTGATAGCAGTCAAAGTAAAGAGACAGTGTTGATATGGCCACAACACCAACTAGAATTACAAAACAATGGGTTCTTCGCTCTGGTAGATATTTGATGTGATTGAAAGCTTTGTTTTGTTGACGTGGAAAAGTGTGCACAGTAGGGGGATGCAGGGTATGTGGTTATTACTTGACAGCACACTGAAATGTCATTTAAAAAGTGAAAATGAGAGTTAACAAGCCCAGCACGACTGCACAAGCACAGCATAAACACAGCTATGAACATGATGTGCTAAAATGCACTGTGAATTTCTGCTGATCGTATTTAAATGTTGATTAAATGAGGGAATCACTTTCTCTTTTCACCTCACATACAGACCTTGAACCTTCTTTGTAACAGTGTGATAACAAGCATTACCAGTAATCCATCACTATAACAAACAGCTGTTTCGAGAAACAAATACATTATCTGATTAAATTAGTGACGGTATTGTGAAGAACACTCAGTCTTCCTTGTGATACAATGTGTGCAGTTCAATTGGCAAGATTATTAAAGCCATCTTTTGAGTTTGGACAATACTTAAAGGGGAAAAACAACAACATTCTTACATTCATGTCATTGAAAAATCGATAACTTGTAATGAATGTCTCGGTTTGCTTCAGCGATAACAACAGAACAATGGAGTAGGCTGACTGGAGCAGTATCTCAGCTAGAGTCCCTGTGTCTCAGTGTTTTCTGCTATTGATCTTATACTGTTGCATTTTACTCCGCTCGCTAACTTCTGAGCTGTGAGAAATCAGCCAATTTTTGGTGAACAGGCACCACAAAACAGGTCGATTAATAACTGTAATCATAAAACACCAGGGGTTTACAGGTATTTATATTAAAGTGCACTGCAGTTCTTTAAACGAAGTAGAATTAAATAGTGACAGTTATGTGACCTATATTCACTATATTGTCAAAAGTTTTGGGACACCTGCCTTTACATGCACATGAAATTTAATGACATCCCATTCTTAATCTGTAGGGTTTAATATGGAGTTGGCCCACCCTTTGCAGCTCTAACAGCTTCAAATCTTCTGGGAAGGCTTTCCAAAAGGTTTAGGAGTGTGTTTATGGGAGTTTTTTGCGCATTTGTGAGGTCAGGCACTGATGTTGCACGAAAAGGCCTGGCTTGCAGTCTTCGCTCTTATTCCTCCCAAAGGTGTTCTATTGGGTTGAGGTGCAGGCCAGTCAAGTTCCTTCACACCAAACTCACTCATCCATGTCTTTATGGACCTTGCTTTGTGCACTGGTGCGCAGTCATGTTGGAACAGGAAAGGGCCATCCCCAAACTGTTCCCACAAAGTTGGGAGCATGAAATTGTCCAAAATGTCTTGGTATGCTGAAGCATTAAGTGTTCCTTTCACTGGAACTAAGGGGCCAACCCCAACCCCTGAAAAACAACCCCACACCATAATCTCCCCTCCACTAAACTTTACACTTGGCACAATGCAGTCAGGCAAGTACCGTTCTCCTGGCAACAGCCAAACCCAGACTCGTCCATCGGTTTGCCAAACAGAGAAGTGTGATTCGTCACTCCAGAGAACACGTCTCCACTGCTCTAGAGTCCAGTGGCGGTGTGCTTTACACCACTGCATCCGACGCTTTGCATTGCACTTGGTGATGTAAGGATTGGATGCAGCTGCTTGGCCATGGAAACCCATATATTTAGTAGAATGGAATATTTAGTAATGAAGAAATTTCATGAATGGACTTATTGCACAAGGGACAACCTATCACGGTACCACGCTTGAACTCACTGAGCTCCTGAGAGCGACCCATTGTTTGTAGAAGCAGTCTGCATGCCTAGGTGCTTGATTTGATACACCTGTGGCCATGGAAGTGACTGGAACACCTGAATTCAATGAGTTGTAGGGGTGTCCCAATACTTTTGGCAATACAGTGTACATCACATGAAGCAGCAAATAAAAAAATATCCACATATATTCTGAACGCAGTAAAAAAAAAAAAAGCTTTATTTTTTTGTACAGAATCTCTAAACTAAGTATAGTACAGTATATATTCCAAAAACATTATTTAACTTTAAATAACATGTAAACCTTCTATCTATCTATCTATCTATCTATCTATCTATCTATCTATCTATAGCTTTACATTTATTGTACTGAATCTCCAAACAAAGTATAATATAGTATATATTCCAAAAAACCTATTTAACTTTAAATAAGCTATGCAAATCTTGATTTATATTTACGAGCATGAAATATATAAAGCTAAGGACCTAAGCTCTTTGAAATATAAAATGAATGCATCCCACATCACAAATATCAGGTTTGTGTGCTATCAGAATAGAATTGATGTAGTAAACATGATAGAGAATTGCAATCAGAGTTTAAAGGAAGTGCAGTTTTTAATAATGCATTTTTGCTTTTTTTAGCCATTTACCTATAAACACAACATAGTGTTTCAAAAATGTGACCTATAGAAATGTGTGTGTACTGTATATATACACACTGACTGTATATATGTCTAAACAATCAGAAAACATGTTATATCAGAGAATAAATAAATACATAATGTAATTATTTATGTTGTGTCACAAAACTTGATGCATTTGGACTTGAAATTTGAAATAATGAAATTTCTCTGTTGTGTGAATTTCTTTGAATTCCAATTCAGTAAAACCCCTCATCTATTCCAATTCAATTCCTAAATTCTGAATTTGCACAACCCTAACAAAGTATTTCACTCCATTTGTTGTTGATTGTGGAGCTCTCACAATATGAAGTTGCATCACAGGCAGATCTTTAAAGTACATAAATTGATCTATATGGTTCTTGACAGGTAACATCTGTGAGCGTGCGTGTCTGCTTCATTGGTATCTTACAGTGTTTTCCTGTGCAACCAAGAGCAGCTCTTGATAATAAAGAAGTTGATCTACTTCAAAGCAATCACTGGGCTTCTCCACCAGCTGGATCAGAGCCTGTCTGATGCTCTCCTCGCTCTCCTGCCTATGTCTGGCCTGCTTCAGGTAGTCATAGACCTTCAGGAACACCTCCTCTCCTAGCCTCTGGCACACCGACCTAGAAGACCAAATTAAAATTACAATTAGAATGAATATTAAAATAATCCAGTTCACATTTTCAAAGCCTTAAAAGTAAAATGCAAATACATTCTTTCAAAATAGCTTTCTGGATTTCTTGTTCTACATACACCACAGGTGACAGGTGAGGTGAATAACACTGATTATCTCTTCATCATGCACCTGTTAGTGGGTGGGATATATTAGGCAGCAAGTGAACATTTTGTCCTCAAAGTTGATGTGTTAGAAGCAGGAAAAATGGACAAGCGTAAGGATTTGACAAGGGCCAAATTGTGATGGCTAGACGACTGGGTCTGAGCATCTCCAAAACTGCAGCTCTTGTGGGGTGTTCCCGGTCTGCAGTGGTCAGTATTTATCAAAAGTGGTCCAAGGAAGGAACAGTGGTGAACCGGCGACAGGGTCATGGGTGGCCAAGGCTCATTGATGCACGTGGGGAGCGAAGCGCCAACAGTATGTACGGTGGCCTGGTCTGATGAATGACGTTTTCTTTTACATCACATGGATGGCCGAGTGCATGTGCGTCACTTACCTGGGGAACACATGGCACCAGGATGCACTATGGGAAGAAGGCAAGCCGGCGGAGGCAGTGTGATGCTTTGGGCAATGTTCTGCTGGGAAACCTTGGGTCCTGCCATCCATGTGGATGTTACTTTGACACGTACCACCTACCTAAGTGTTGTTGCAGACCATGTACACCCATTCATGGAAACAGTATTCCCTGGTGGCTGTGTCCTCTTTCAGCAGGATAATGCCCCCTGCCACAAAGCAAAAATGGTTCAGGAATGGCTTGAGGAGCACAACAACTTGTTTGAGGTGTTGACTTGGCCTCTAAATTCACCAGATCTCAATCCAATCGAGCATCTGTGGGATGTGCTGAACAAAAAACTCCAATCCATGGAGACTCCACCTTACAACTTACAGGACTTAAATGATCTGCTGCTAACATCTTGGTGCCAGATACCACAGCACACCTTCAGGGGTCTAGTGGAGTCCATGCCTCAACGGGGCTGTCAGGGCTGTTTTGGCAGCAAAAGGGGGACCAACACAATATTAGCTCATAATGTTATGCATGATATCCTACAGCATTCAGTCTCTCAAGTCTGTAGGACAACAGTGGATGCATCCAAGCAGGACCTCTTGTAAAAACACCCCCTGACAGGTGTTGGGTATGTGAGCAGGCACCATGAACTTTCTTGTCTCAATGTCAGTGTGATCTCTACTGGCACCTCTGGACCCCTCAGCAAGAGCAGAACTGCCCCTCACACACACACACACACCATGCATAAGGTGAAATATCAACAGCTGGCAGACCAAAAATAGAACGTCTTCTCCTTCAAGCAGAGTTAAAAATAATTATTGTCTTTGTGAATATGTCCATTTAGCATGAGAGTAAGATGTGTGAATGATTTATGAGTTGATGTAAGTGTTGAGCAGTTTTAGTAAAGATGGAAATGTTCATTTCTTTCTCAAAAATATATAGTCTTGATCGAAGAGACAGGGGGTAGTAATGGTCCCAGAAAATGAGCTCAACAGTGAAGGTCAGATAACAGAAGAAAAGGTAATTAATATAATCTTGGTAATATCAGGGATTGTCATTCTTATGAGGGATAGAGCCACAGAAAACAGGCTTCCTCTGGTCTAAAGAACTAAACTGATTTGGACTTTGCAAGACAGGACACTTCATTATTCTGGACAATTGTGACTCAAAGTGTGAAAGGCTCAGAGTAAATGATGGATTGCTGGCCGCAGTAGCTCAGAGGTTTATCAACGGAGAGGTTCAACCTTACACGCTTTGGGTTAGTTTCACTCAGTACCCAAAAGCCAAAGAAATGTCATCAGGTAGAGGATGTAAAAAAGAATAAGGAATGAAAGAGACAGCTGGAAGAGATGAATATCCCCTAAAACACCCAATTAAAAGAAACACAAGGGGTCTAGATGATACAGTGTCTTTCTTTTTTTTTTCAAATACAAAAAAAGAAAATCTCTCAACAGGTTAACATATTTTAAAAAGTACAATGATAGATTTCTATCATCTAGATTCAGCTGAGCACTTACAAAGAAATATATAAATAGTGTGGTTGTTTTTGAAGATGAGCAACCAAGGGCATAACATGAGAGATAAAATTATGAAAGCATAAAATATTTACACAAGATACAATGATCAGTCATAATGGATGAACCCACTCTAACCTTAAAATGTTGATATGTAGTAGCAAACTATCTACACTACCAGTCAAAAGTTTTGACTTTTGACTGGTAGTGTATATAAGGCATACTGAAAATTCATTTCAATTATAGACTCTACTAATTACATTGGGGTTCAAAAGTATAAAACCATATCAAAATGGGATTTAAAACTAAATTTAAATTAAAAACAACATGATTGTGAAAATTTAAAGCAACTAAAAATGCTATAGCATATAAATGTACACCGATATACAAAATACTTTTCACTCATACTGTTATGCTGGCAATATCATTTGTAATGAAATGTATTAAATCAGAAAATGCAAAATAGAAGCATCTTCACTTGTGGTCTCAGAATCTTGGACCCCGCTGTGTTTTTTAAACAAGAAAACACCACCTACCATTCAAGGAATATGGGAATATAACAAATTTGCAGATGTTCAGGTCTAACGGGCTCAAAAAACATTCTTTATGAAAACAAGTCAACTCAAACTGTATAATGCCCATGGTACTTTTCAAATAAAAAGAATGAATGTTTCTCCTTATACCCATGAGAAGAAAAATGCACCGTCAATGAAATATGACTTTCCATTTTTATCTGTATCACAACATACAGACAGTTCCTATTATAGATACAAATATTTTAATGGAAAAGACATCCCCTGTTGATTGAAATATATTTTAAGAGCATATTATTTTTTTACCAAAGTTTTGTTTGTGCCTTAACTTTGATGCCAAGGGCATTACCAAGAAGTACAGGCTCCTGCATGAGTGATAATATAAATACAACAAGACTTCAAAACAAACAGAAGCAAAACAGGACAAAGAAGGGCATCATTAAAGAAATTAACTACTTAAGGCAGCATTTATGAATCGATTATTTATGAATGACAGTGTCTAAGGGAACGACTTTTCCTCTTTGAATATTAAAGAGGCAGAGTGAACTGTCTGATACAAGATCAGTGGTGACAAATGAGATTATGGGAGAAGAACAGGATGGAGCAGGTAGGTGGAGGTACGGGCTAAAAGTAAAGAGTGAGTGTTGAGAGGCATGTGTCACTGAATAAAGCTTAAGTGGAAAATGACCAAAATTGTTTGAGTCATTCTATGCAATGAATGCATTTTTGCAGTTGGTAGTTCATATCTGCATATCTCTGCATTCAAGATCTCAGGAAGCTACTGTAAAACAAGGAGCAGTTATTCAGGAAGGACCCGATACATATTCAAGCAAAATCGCCATTTCAAACTAAATCAGGCCAAAACAAATTTGTTTTAGGAGTTTAAACCAGCTTGCCAAAGTGAACTTTCTGGAAAAGTTTGTGCTGGCTGGTAAACACCTTTGAACCATTGGTCCATGGTGATTACGTATATGCAGGTGTGCGCTGAGGCTCCGCCTTCTTTGACATGGAAATCTGCTCCGGTTTATTTCTTCTGTTCAGTCCGTTGAGGTCAGACACAAGTAAAGTCATGAACACACTGAGTGACTTTAGACCAATTCCCTTTCTGTCTAAAGTATTAGAAAAGGTGGTCACCACACAGTCTCATTTGAATAAACACAATCTGCATGAACAATTTCTGATTTTCGTCCTCTCCACAGAACAGAGACTGCTCTTTTAAGAGTAGTAAATGACCTTCTCCTTGCCTCAACAATTTATTTAGCCTCAAAAATGTATTTAGCATTAACCCTCTGAAGTCTGAGCTGTTTTGGGGCCCTTTAGAAGTTTTGACATACTCTGACATTTGTGCTTTTTTCAGTTGCTTATAAACACATTAATGGCAAAAGTGTCATTACACTGTATTCAGCACAAACTAGGCTACTATAATATGTGAGCAACATGTATGTACATGCTTGTATTTTCAAGAGAATAATGTTTAACGTTTATATAAACACAAATCTCGTCCTCTCACTGTTTCCCATGGTGTACCTCAAGGATCCGTTCTTGGTCCACTTCTAATCTGTAAGCTTCCTCTTGGTCAGATCATCCAGCGTTATGGTCTTAATTTCCATAGTTACACTGATGATACACAAATCTATCTTACCTTTCAGCCCAATACTGTTTTTCCTTCTCCTTCCATCACTTCCTCTCTACAAGATCAAAATATGGATGGCTCAAATCTTCTTAAAACTGAATAGTGGCAAAACAGAAATCCTGTTAGTAGGCCCTAAATCAACATTGTCCAAATACGACTTTGGCTAAATCTCAAAGATGCCGAAACTGTTATACATGCTTTCATAACCTCGCGTCTGGACTATTGTAACTTTTTGTTTTGTGGCCGACTAAAGCCCTTAATTGCTTAAAAGTAGTTATAAACTCAGCTCACATCACTTCCATCCTTCAGCAACTGCACTGGCTCCCTAATGTGTATCGCATTCAGTTTAAAATACTTGCCTTAGTTTTTAAGGCTTGCCATCCCTTACGAAAAATAATTGTATTCAAATGTTCTATTAGTATACTTCTTTTTAACTAAAAATAAGAAAGTATACTTTTTCAGTCTACTTTTTATATACTTAAAAATAAATATACTTAAAACTGCACTTAAGTATACTTGACTTATACTGACAGAAAAGTTTAAGTATATTTGGCCTATACTTGTCAAGATATACTTAAAAGTATAATTAAGTATTCAAAGTATACATGGCTTGTAATTGTGTTTAATCTTTTGATTGAATAGCCTTTTTTTTTTTTTTTTTTTACTTAGTTTTACATACAGTCTTATAAAACTTACACATTACACATGGGGACACTAAATTTTCAAATAAATATCCAAATAAATTTAATTACTAAACTAAATTAACTATATCAACTACATTACTTAAATATATATGATAATTGAAATGAGCTAGATGACATCACCGTTTTCTTCAGAGCGGCTGTACAGCCGAATCAAATTCGGTTGCATTATTTTCCTGTTTAAAAATGTGAAGCTGCTTTGAAACAATCTGCATTGTAAAAAGCGCTATATAAATAAAGTTGACTTGACTTGACTTGACATTGTTTGAAAATATTGATTAGAATATTGATAGAAAACAGCTGATACAAATCATCAGAATTTTTGTGTAGGCTAGTCCACTGATAGTGTACATAGGAATTCACTAAAAATCTACTTTACTCTTTCACCACCATTGACTGAATTTTCCAGCTATCCATGTTTTCACTTTTATATGGTAGGGGGCGCTATGACACATCTTCTAGTACAGAATCTCCTGATCAAAATAGGCAGAAGAAGAAGAAGAAGAAGCTGAAACAAGTGATAGAAGATTGCTCACGCAAATGTAAAATAACGCGATCATCAACAGCATGTAAATCAAAAACTGCCTAATGTTACTGAATGAAATGTCGAACCCATGAAGAGGAAAGGACTGTGAAGTTTTGGGGGTGTGGACTCGATCTACTCCATCTGTATTTTGATCATCGTTTTTCTCAACTTTTTGTTTAAAATGTTGCCTTTCTTTTTGAAACTTATCAAGTGTTGATAAAAAAGGATGCAAAATTAGTTAAAGGTATATTTCAAGTATAACAATTTAATACCTACATTTGAACATAGTAGTATAAAGGGCAAAAATAATATATAAATAGTAAACTATACGTATAATGTTATGTTCACTTAAAGAAAACTTACAAGTATGCTTGCAGTATAAAATTAATAAACTATTAGTTTTACAGTAAAAATGAAAATGTAGTTGTGCACTTAAACGTATACTTTTATATACTAAAAGTAGGCCAATTTAGTCCCAAGCAGTATTGAAATAGTATACTTACTGCATAAAGTATACTTAAAAATATACTTGAACATTACTTAAGTATACTTCATAAAATGAACTTGAAGTATACTTCTTTTTCGTAAGCGATGGTTTACCACTTTCATATCTTACAGAATTAATACACCCTTATGTTCCCTTGCCCATACTCTTAGATCGAGTTCTGAGAATTAGCTTGTACTACGCAAGTTCAAACTATCTACTGTTGGTGGTGGGGCGTGCAGCATTTCAGCTGATTGCAGAGCTTGTGCAAACATATTCACATCACTATGAACAGATCTTCTTTTTACTCTCAAAGTGAAGAAGAAAAAATTGCTGCAAGTACATCTGGCCTGTACGGTGACTTGCAATGACCAGACACACATTGAATTTGTACACTTTTTGTTTTTCTCTTGTTTTAAAGCAAATTAAAGCAAATCCTCACAGGCAACATCCAGTGGCCATCCAGCCTTCCCAGACAACTGGACGCCTTTAGGGAGGAACAACTTCTTATTAATGTCAATGGTGCAGATTCCATGTGGGTCTGGTAATGACATAACACATCTGTGCACTCATTTCCTGAGTCAGACTTGTAAAAAGACAAAAATCTAAGCCCAAGAGCCTAAAAAGTATCACTACAGTCATTACAGAGAGAAAGTGATATGGAGTTAGAGAAATACTGAATTAATTAGCATGTGAATAGTATAGATTTAGCAATGATGAACTGATGTGGTGTGAATTATTTAATTGCTCCAATTAGAATATAGATTGGATTTACAGGGTCATTATACAAAATGGGTGCCATTTCTGTCCCTCATATTCATGTGTCAATGAATGTGTTGATATTGACAACTAAAAACAAAACTAATAAAAAAAATGTTGTTCATTGAAATGAAGCTTAAATGAAATAAAATATAAATATTAAATGAAAAACAGAAAAAACTGCTGATAAAAATCAAACATTCATATTGGATATATCAGCATTCAGTTCCCTTTCTATGAAGCACCTTTTTACGGTCTTGAACAGAAATCTTGTATTGCCAAACAAAGCTGTAAGTGTTACCTATCTGTTACATTTCCGAAGACACAAATTTATCAAATGTCAATAAAAATATATTAATCTAATGTTTAAAATAGTACAGAAATTTATTTTAAACTATATCATAGAATGATCCTTCACTTTGGCTTTTCCAAACTAAACTATTACACAATCAACCGTGCTGTTTTCCAGTAAAAAACCTGTTGTCCCTACTTCTCATTATTCTGTTTTTGCTGTCTTAACATGATATATAACAGGTCACCAGAGAGTGTCAACTGTCTATGGGAAAAGTTATGCCTCGAGGTTGACACCAGTCATACTTTCAGTCATATCATACAGGTGTCAAGCCTGATGAGCAGCAGACAGCTGCTGATGCGGAGGAATGGCAGGGCAGTGGTGGCATCAGCGGGCTTCAGTGAGTGCAATCCCCCGGCCTGCTCAATCTTCTGCAGTAATGGGGATGGGATATGAGCATGTGCAGTCTGGGATTAAATCGACTGACCACTTCAGCGTGAGGTAATTGCTGTCTCCTTCTCTCCACGCTCCCCTGGAGTTTCACTGTGACTCTGGAAGTTTGAGCACTTCAGCATGGTGAAATGGAGAAAGCAAATTATTTTACTTTACGAACTGCACTGAATATGCGTATCAGTTCATTTAGAGTGATTTTTAAGTGGCCCATCATGAGGAGGTTACAGCATTGTCAAACAAATGTCTTAATTAAAAGTGAATCCTTTTCATGAGAAAAAAAAAGCAAAAAAGCCTCAGCCTGATACACTACTGCTTAAAAGTTTTGGGTTGGTAAGATAAGGGTGTATTTATTTGATCAAAAATAAAAACATTAAAACTTTGGAATATTACGACAATTAAAAAAAAACTGTTTTCTATTTTAATATATTTGAAAATGTAATTTTCTGAATTACTGGTAAATAAGTAATTCTGGTAAATATGAACAAAGAAGCCTCTAAAAGTCATAGCTGGACAATTTCATGTTCCTAGACAACCTGGTGTGCTAAAAAATGTAAAAATGAACCATAATTTTTATGGTAATAAGTTTTAGTTTTTGCATTCATATACCAATAGCCTAATTTGGTAGCTCCATGTCTTTTCCACTGGGATATGATTCATAGGGGTGTGACGATATTAAAATGTGACAAGATTCACCTCGTCAAGGTGAAAAGCTGTCTCGCGATATCGCCATGGAGCGTAAGGTAAAATTAGCATAGAATATGCCACCGCTATGTTTACATTTCATTGTACCACTGTCCCATGTTGTTTAGTTTTTTTATAGAAAAAAACCCCATTTAATTCAGTTAGATAATTGTAAACTATTCAATTGTAAACTATTGTAAATGTCTGTTCTGCTCATCCAGCACGAGCTGCAGAGTCGCACACAGTGATCACGTGACGAGAGTAAGGTGAGATGACTGACAAGAAAGACCATGGCGGAGGATTCGTTGAGCAACAGAGCCTAAGCGTCTGATAAATGTCTTATCTTGTAGAATGTGCGCTCAGCACCGCCATTCCCTATACACGGAGAACATGCGATTGCGAATTCGGAAGCAAAAGTAAATCGCAAGCTCCCTGATACGTGCAAATTAGGCTACATACAATAGCCTGTCTCCTAATATCAACGCTATCTTAGGCTAGGCTGTGTAGTTGTAACCACCTCTCAGCTCTGGTCTCTGTTATGGTCTCTGTTTGCATTTTGAATATTGAGAGACTACTTTGATTAAGGTTGTATTTATGGTTTGCACTTAATAAGACTAAAAAAAAACTTATTTATTTTTGTTATTTATACTGTTTTTATTTTAATGTTCAATTTGTGGAAAGGAGTTCAATTAAGAGGTCACACACAACCTCGATCAGAAGTTCTGGAAGCTCATAATTCATGTACAGTAAGGTCTGAAGAGACTCGTGTGAAATCATACAGGAGAGAAGCCAGTCATTTGAGTTTGTGGCAAAACCTTTTTACAGTGCTTTTATATTGTTGTCTTTTAGAAAGTAGAACTGAAATTACATTCATTACAAGATAATTAGTTAAAACATTTCAAAATGAACCTGCAGACTATTTTGAATGTTGTAATATATTGTGCAAAAATCTTGTCTCGTCTCTGATCTAAGTGTCTCGTCACACTCCTAAAGATTCATAATTAATTTTTCATTTGTTAGTGACAAATAACAGTCCATGCTAAATTATCCTTAAACTGTCAAATAGTTTTAAAAAAAGTTAACTCAATAGGTTTGTGAAAAAGTATGTATGTTTATATTCATACGTTTTCTAAGAAAGAGGTTTAGTGAATGACCCAAAATTTAAAAAAAAGCAATAAAAGTGCATGCATACATCAAAACTGTTGCACATAAAAACAACTCTGTACTGTGACATAACTAAATCAAGAGGCATTATAAACACGTCCTTTCTTTGTAAAGGACAACACTAAATATGCTAGTCATAAGGTTTAAGACATGGCAAAAGGAGAATCAATCAGACCCCTCTGTTATTATGACTCACTAATTTGTCAAGAAGCCAAGAATAAAGACAATTAAATTTGAGAGACCTTTGAGATCACAACGACCAGCCCTCTTCAACACTGTTGTCTCATAAGTCAATTTCAGACAGTGCTTTCATATAAGAGAGGCGTTCCTTGCCAAGTCAACAAACTTGCTGCAAACTCGCATACACACACATGCCCACTCAAGGTCCATTTCCAGCTGATTAGTGGTGGTAATCAAGGCTGAGCTGCAATCAGCCCACACTCCCAGTATGATAAACACAGCCCTCCACCCGCCCATCCACTTCCTGGCAAACTACAGCCTCTTTCTTTCACAATCACCACTCTCGATCCTTCCATAGAGCTCCCCAAACCCTGGGAACCTCCTCAACAACAAAAGCATAATGTCTTACATGCATCTACAGCTCTGGGCTGTTAAGCCGTTAGCTGAGATGCTTTTCAGGGGCACAGGTTCTCTGCGCTTACTCTGATTAAAGAGAACCTATATATCTCTGTGAATGTATGCTGCCTGCTGCAGCTTTGATCAGCTATTTCAGAGAGGCGTAATGAGCTGCAGTCAACAAAAGAAGTCCTATATGATCAACGAAAGTTGCAATACCGTACATTAACATGTTTCAGAGACCTCATGTGTCACGCAGAGATGAGCGAGGTGAAGGATGAGTAGTGTTATCGTCATCAAATGATCACATCAAACAACATCAACTGGAGAAGATGCTTTTGTTTTCTGAGTGCTGTCCTCAAGTTATTCCCCAAATGCACATACTGTATAATGCACTGAAATCGAAAGAACACAACAAAAGATTTCTATCTGTCAGAAAGGCAGACTCAAGATGATTCAACCTTCTCAGAGGAAGAACATACTGGGCTTCAAATGGGAGCTTGGGTTCAAAACTCACTGCTACAAGTGGCTTTTAGAGGAAATGGTTTTCATACAGGCCATTGAATTGATAAAGGCATCAGTAAGGGCATACAGTACAAGAGCCCAGAATAAGATGAAAAGCATCCATTGCTTTCAAGGCCAAGATTTTGACATGAAAATTTACAGAAATGAAATTAATCACACATGCTGTGACCCAGCCAACATTTGTACGTGGGGCCCATATTAGGGTTGTGCGATGTCTACCAAATTGGCATCAGACAATGTCTAAACATCGAGATGGACGATGACATCCGGGGGTTGCGTTTGAGCGTTAAGCTCTGTTAATGTGGTGCACGTCTGGAGAAAGAGAGAATGCGCACAGAGCTGAAAGGGCTTGAATGAAGCGCGTTTGGCTTTAGATAAATATCATTACCACAAACGATCCTGAGTGCTTGTGCTGTGATCCGCACCACTGTTTTGAGGCTCTGCTCACTTCATCTAGAAACAGGAAAATGGTGCTACCATTCTGTCTCGCAGTCCGGATGCGAATCGCGTTCCGCCATTTGAATATCATTTAATTGTGTAAAACATCCAGTAGCCCATAATTCGTTTGCCGTTTTTTGCACAATAAAATTTTTAGTGTTTAAATTGTGTCCATTGAACTGAAATTTGTATTGTGATCAGGAACAACTTAATTATTTGCGAGGCGGGCAGGGCAAGATCACGATGGCGGCTCAACATTGTGATATCTGTCAGCCATCAGCAATGGACGTTGGAATCATCGATCAGCCCCATGTTTATTGCCCAGATGGATTTCATATAGGATGGCACTTGCCACTAGGTGGGACCCAAGAGGACAAGACCCATCTTGGTCTCAGCTTTAGTTATTCTACCAACTCTGATGACCTCTGGTGATACATGTGACCCAGTATCATGTGTCCATTAACAAAGCAAGAAATATGGTTGAATCTTCATTTGGGGGAAACTAAAACGATTTAAAAGTGTTTTCTTTAATGAAAATGTTGCTTGGCAACTAACTGAAATAAAATAAGCTGAAGTACTGAAATGACTAAAACTGAAATGAATATATATTTAATTTAATTTAAAATATAAAAATAAAGCTTATTAAAAATATTATTATATACTACAAAACAAAATACTAAAATAACACTGCTTTTGACTACATGAACTCTTGAAAAATGAAACCTATCAAGCTACAAATGTTTCATCTACACAGCAAGTTAGCGAGCAGTCAAATAACTATCATTTTGCAAAAATAAATGGATATGGACAAGTTATAATTTACAGACAGTTGGTAATGACAGCTAATAAATCTCCTCTCAGTTTATAATGAAAAAAATCATCAAACTGTCGCTTCTCTACCCTGCAGTCATGCGCTCTCTTGTCACTTCTCTTTCTTTTCCATCATAACCACATAAAATTATGTTTGTAAAACCTCAATTTATCTCTAACATACTTAGTGTGATGGTAATGGCAGCAGTATCGGGGTCAACAATTCTTTGTCATAAAAAAATTACAAATTGTGCACAAAAATAAAAATATACAATACTGTGTGTGTATATATACACTCACCTAAAGGATTATTAGAAACACCTGTTCAATTTCTCATTAATGCAATTATCTAATCAACCAATCACATGGCAGTTGCTTCAATGCATTTAGGGGTGTGGTCCTGGTCAAGACAATCTCCTGAACTCCAAACTGAATGTCAGAATGGGAAAGAAAGGTAATTTAAGCAATTTTGAGCGTGGCATGGTTGTTGGTGCCAGACGGGCCGGTCTGAGTATTTCACAATCTGCTCAGTTACTGGGATTTTCACGCACAACCATTTCTAGAGTTTACAAAGAATGGTGTGAAAATGGAAAAACATCCAGTATGCGGCAGTCCTGTGGGCGAAAATGCCTTGTTGATGCTAGAGGTCAGAGGAGAATGGGCCGACTGATTCAAGCTGATAGAAGAGCAACTTTGACTGAAATAACCACTCGTTACAACCGAGGTATGCAGCAAAGCATTTGTGAAGCCACAACACGCACAACCTTGAGGCGGATGGGCTACAACAGCAGAAGACCCCACCGGGTACCACTCATCTCCACTACAAATAGGAAAAAGAGGCTACAATTTGCACGAGCTCACCAAAATTGGACAGTTGAAGACTGGAAAAATGTTGCCTGGTCTGATGAGTCTCGATTTCTGTTGAGACATTCAGATGGTAGAGTCAGAATTTGGCGTAAACAGAATGAGAACATGGATCCATCATGCCTTGTTACCACTGTGCAGGCTGCTGGTGGTGGTGTAATGGTGTGGGGGATGTTTTCTTGGCACACTTTAGGCCCCTTAGTGCCAATTGGGCATCGTTTAAATGCCACGGCCTACCTGCGCATTGTTTCTGACCATGTCCATCCCTTTATGACCACCATGTACCCATCCTCTGATGGCTACTTCCAGCAGGATAATGCACCATGTCACAAAGCTCGAATCTTTTCAAATTGGTTTCTTGAACATGACAATGAGTTCACTGTACTAAAATGGCCCCCACAGTCACCAGATCTCAACCCAATAGAGCATCTTTGGGATGTGGTGGAACGGGAGCTTCGTGCCCTGGATGTGCATCCCACAAATCTCCATCAACTGCAAGATGCTATCCTATCAATATGGGCCAACATTTCTAAAGAATGCTTTCAGCACCTTGTTGAATCAATGCCACGTAGAATTAAGGCAGTTCTAAAGGCGAAAGGGGGTCAAACAAAGTATTAGTATGGTGTTCCTAATAATCCTTTAGGTGAGTGTATATATATATATATATATATATATATATATATATATATATATATATATATATATATATATATATATATATATATATATATATATTACCAGTCAAAAATTTGAAAACAATAAGATTTTTTTATGTTTTTAAAGAAGTTTATTCTGCTCACCAGGGCTAAATTTTATTAAAAATACAAAAAACAGCTGTAATATTGTGAAATATTATTAAAATGTAAAATAACTGTTTTCTATTTGAATATATTTAAAAATCTCATTTATTCCTGTGATGCAAAGCTGAATTTTGAGCATCACTACTCCAGTCTTCAGTGTCACATGATCCCTCAGAAATCATTCTAATGATGATTTGCTGCTCAAGAAACATTTATGATTATTATCAATGTTGAAAACAGTTGTGTAAAATATTTTTTTAGGATACTTTGATGAATAGAAAGTTCAAAAGAACAGTATTTATCTGAAATAGAAAGCTTTTGTAACATCCACCTGCAATTAATCGGAATGTTATTTTTTATTACTTGGCCGGCCCGATAGGTGGATATAACCACGAACCGTGCATAATATACGCACGCGTGTGCATTTCACTATTTAAGAGTACTATTACTGAAAGCACTATTTTACTGATGTCTTTACTACCTTTCTGGGCCTTGAAAGTGGTAAATAAATAGCTGTCTATTGAGAGGTCAGAGAGCTCTCGGATTTCATGAAAAATACCTTAATTTGTGTTCTCAAGACGAAGGTCTAACGTGTTTGGAACGACATGAGGGTGAGCAATTCATGACAGAATTTTTGGGTGAACTAACACTTTAAAAAAAACCTCAAATTCATCCGAGAGCATCAAAAAGTTTCTCTATTTGAAGAATCACCCATATTATTATTTTTCTGAAAGTTCCTTCACTTGAAAAGTGACTGAAACCAACTTACAAAGTAAGAGAATTTTACTTGTTCAGCACTAGCATCAGAAACACCTGCATATACCTGAGAATTTATTCACTCCGAATGAGAGAAATGAGAGAAATGAGAGCTGAGTGGAGCTGCATCTGGAAGAATAAGACTGTAGCATCACCACACAGCTGACGAGAGGCTGTGTAGGGAAAATGCAGCTGCTGTAAATTGCTACCTGTGCTCTACTTCTCCCTCCTCCTCATCTTTACGCTCTTATGAGACTTGCAGAGAGGGAGCTGACAGCCTCTAATTCCTGCCCTCACAGGAAGAGCGCTTCTGTTATTAATATCTTCAGCCCACACTCAGTAGGGGAGCCACAGGCTCGGCCTGCCGTCAGGAAAGGTTCTGCAGTCATGCTGAAAGGAAGAGGACTCTTCCAAGCTAATACTGGAGTATGGTGTGGTATGGAACAGTACTGCACAGTATGGAATGTATAGAGTAGTATGGTATGGAATAGAAAGGCATGGTAAAGTATGGTACATTAGGGCAAAGGTTTTCAAACTAGGGTCTGGAACCATACAAATGTAAAAAAAAAAGATTTGGAACAACAATTTACAGAATTGTATTCTTTTAACATCCATAGCAATAGCGTCTAGTCTCTCTGATGGTCAGTAGAAAAAAATTATAAAATTTAAAAAAGCAGCGTCTACTGAATAGAAGCTAAATATTTTCTAGATAATATTTTTTTCCAGGTTAAATATTTTTAGTTTCCACTGTATAGTGTAATTCCATCTTTATAAAAGAAAACACAAACCATTCAAAAGTTTGGGGTCTCTTTTGATCACCAAGGTTGCATTTATTTGATCAAAAATAAATAAAAAAAAAGTAATATTGTGAAACATTATTATAATTAAAAATAACTGCTTTCTATTTTAATATATTTTAAAATGTAATTTTTTCCTGTGATGGCAAAGCTGAATTTTCAGCATCATTACTTCAGTGTCACATGATCCTTCAGAGATCATTCTGATTTGGTGCTCAAGAAACATTTCTAATTATTATCAATGTTGAAAACAGTTGCTTAAAGGTGCGGTATGTAGGACTGACATACCTAGTGGTTGAAATGGATACTGCAGTCCAAATTCAAAATATTTGAGAGAGTTGTTTCCCCCGCCCCCTCCTCCTCAGACTTGACGCTCAGGCAGGTTGCCAGCTTGAGGATACGCAACAGGAGCGAGCGCAATTGACAATGAAACCCACTCTGTAAGTTGATGAGTTGATTTATCCGTGTTTTAATATGCTCTCGTTCAAAGAGATTTTTTGATGGATGCTGAGGCTTTTTAGGACGGGTAGTATCTGCAATCTCTGACCCAGTTTGTTTGGTTCCATGGCAGCAATATGCTGTGTTTTCTGCCAACTGGCAACCTGTGGTGTTGAAATACTATTGGGTAAACCGGCAGCGTGCGGTATTGCATAGACCCAAACAAAAACAGACATTTGGACACGGAGCGCAAATTTCAAAGTAGAAAAAATAGCTGTAGCATTGTTTTTCTGAGAAACAAGTAAGTGAATTTAGCATGTTTCCTACATATCTGCAAGCATATTATGGTATTTTTATGCTTTAGTAAAGTAAAAAACTTACAGCACTTTTAATATTTTGAGTCATGATCACTGTCTTTGATGTATACAGTTCAAAAGAAAAATTATTACAATTTTTATTATTTGAAATAGAAATATCTGAAAGTTTTCATTTCTTTCAAATACAAAAAAAAAAAAAATGACTCCAAACTTTTGCGGAAAATAATTTTCTGCTCTTGTGGAGATAATAAAGACAGTGAAGAGGAGAATAGAATAATCTCTGTAGAGAGAAAGATGTGTACAAACAACATAAGAAAAGAAGCTGAATAAAATGACAGAGATGAAGTCAAGATGATAAATGGAGAAGCATCTGTGCACAATAACCTGAAAGACAGTAAATTAAGCAGAAGCTTATATTAAAATGTAGCTAAATATATCACAGGGAGGAGTTACCAAGATTATTGGGTTACTAACACAGCAAGCGCAGATATTGATATGTACAACAGCGTACAGAAAGACCAATAAATATGGATTTATGTGCTTTCAGACATTTGTTCACATTAGGAAATGTTGTCCAGAGGCCACTAAATTTTATTTTGAATTCATATAATGCTCATATAATGTTCATACCATGCTCATATAATGCTTGAATTGAATCACATGGAACAGTGATATGCAAAAGAGAAAATTTGTACCAGAAGTTGCCACTTGTAATTTTGAGAATATTTAAATAAAAGGAAATGACAAAGCCATTAAACTGCTAAATGATCATTGCTAAAACAATCAAGAACCAATGCTACAGTTTTGATGTTCTGATACATCTATTCTACTACGTTTCAAAACTGTATGACTTTCTTCTGTGAAACATAAAAGTCTCGTTTTGTAGTTGTTCATACAATGGAAATCAATGGTAACAGTTTGGTTACCAACATTCTTCAAAATATCTTTTTATGTTACGCAAAAGAAAGTCATACAGGTTTGAAACGACATGAGGGTGGGTAAATGATGGCAGAAAACTATCCTTTTAATGGGTTTTTTATTAATATGGAAATATGTTTTATTTTATGAAATGATACTCTAAATAAGAAACTAATACTGCCAGTAGTGCTGGTAAATGTCTAAATGAGTAAGTCATTGGGACCCCCCTATCATACACACGACGCAATGCAACGGCACATGCGACGCAAGTGTTTTTCACGCAAGCTAGTTTCAGCCCAACACAGTTAACATTTTCACATCCAGCGCCATGCTGTTTAAATAGCAAATGCAATCATGCCCATCTGTTCACCCATGGGCGTGCTGGTCTGAAAACGAGGTGTGTTCCTGTGCATTGTTGGCGCTTTGCTATTTTGATGCAACTGAAAACGACTGCACCATTGACTAACAAAAACCTGGTCTGAAGTCAATAGCGCAGTATTTTTTGTGTTATTTAAAGGGCACGCTAGTAATATGTGCCTATAGGCTGGTGCACAACGCACGTACACTCACACACAGAAACAAGCACACAAACATTTTTAAATATTAAAAATAATAGGATTCCTCTCTGGAGAAGCGTTCAGTCATTCTGCTCACAAATTCCGCCGTGTAAATAGCGAATCCGCCATGGCGCGAGCGCAACTGGCTTTTAAAGGGAATGGGAGATCAGACTGGTTTATTGCACGTTACGCCCAAAACACACCCATGACTTATTAAGAGACTAGGTACAACCCTTTTGGACCATGCGCTTGGCGTGCCGACCATTTTTTTCCATAGTTAAACTAGCAAAAGTGGATTCAGTGGATTTTAGTATGTGATTAGTTTAAGCCTTATCTGTGAAACCAGGGGATTAACTTCGTATTAAATAAGCTGTTGTATATAATCAATATCACATTTTCACACACGTGCTATTAAGGGCAAAAACAGCATTCACGTGATACTCGTTACTTGTGTGTGATATTGCTTAATTGCAGTATCATATGATATAAATATGAGACAAAAACTCATACAGTGGCATTTTTGCCCATTGATTTTAGGTGCATTTTAATTGCATTTTATAGGCTCCATCACGTGGTGAGTTGTTACCCTGCAATCGTCACCGATCAACTGCATGAAATTTAAGATAACCTACGTAGGTCTGAGGAAGGGCGGGTGAGTAAAATGCGTATCACACAAAGAAACTTAATAACTAATAAACTTTATCAAGGACAGATTGTACATAATGTTTCTGAGCATGTAGGTAAATGCAATTATTAGTGAATAAAACTCATTGTGAAGTGCCTGGGGAATGGGAGAAACTCTTACAGGTGATGGCTGTGAACAAGTCAAGAATGACACACTCACTGTCTCATCCGCTCTATTCTGCCCTCAGCCATGGAGGTATTGATGCTACTCACTCCCAGAGAACCCAGCTGAGGCTTCTCATCCTCTGCTTCAGCTCCTGAAACACACACACAATACATATACACTATCAGACAAAAGTTTGGATTGACTTCATTTGACTGAATTTTTATGTTTCTGGACTTAAAGTTATCATGAAATCAAAATGGACAATTCTTATTAAACAAAAATGTTGCAGTGTTTATTATAAATGATTTACCCGTGCACATAATTTAACTAATGTGTCCATTTAGTTAGCAACGTCCAACTTCATATGATCCAATCAATCCCAGAGGATGAAGTCCCGCCCTACATTTTTTCTCATTCTAGAAGTTGATATACGTCGTAATAGGAGTATTTCACAATCTGCTCAGTTACTGGGATTTTCACGCACAACCATTTCTAGAGTTTACAAAGAATGGTGTGAAAAGCGAAAAACATCCAGTATGCGGCAGTCCTGTGGGCGAAAATGCCTTGTTGATGCTAGAGGTCAGAGGAGAATGGCCCGACTGATTCAAGCTGATAGAAGAGCAACTTTGACTGAAATAACCACTCGTTACAACCGAGGTATGCAGCAAAGCATTTGTGAAGCCACAACACGCACAACCTTGAGGCGGATGGGCTACAACAGCAGAAGACCCCACCGGGTACCACTCATCTCCACTACAAATAGGAAAAAGAGGCTACAATTTGCACAAGCTCACCAAAATTGGACAGTTGAAGACTGGAAAAATGTTGCCTGGTCTGATGAGTCTTGATTTCTGTTGAGACATTCAGATGGTAGAGTCAGAATTTGGCGTAAACAGAATGAGAACATGGATCCATCATGCCTTGTTACCACTGTGCAGGCTGGTGGTGGTGGTGTAATGGTGTGGGCGATGTTTTCTTGGCACACTTTAGGCCCCTTAGTGCCAATTGGGCATCGTTTAAATGCCACTGCCTACCTGAGCATTGTTTCTGACCATGTCCATCCCTTTATGACCACCATGTACCCATCCTCTGATGGCTACTTCCAGCAGGATAATGCACCATGTCACAAAGTTCGAATCATTTCAAATTGGTTTCTTGAACATGACAATGAGTTCACTGTACTAAAATGGCCCCCACAGTCACCAGATCTCAACCCAATAGAGCATCTTTGGGATGTGGTGGAACGGGAGCTTCGTGCCCTGGATGTGCATCCCACAAATCTCCATCAACTGCAAGATGCTATCCTATCAATATGGGCCAACATTTCTAAAGAATGCTTTCAGCACCTTGTTGAATCAATGCCACGTAGAATTAAGGCAGTTCTGAAGGCGAAAGGGGGTCAAACACAGTATTAGTATGGTGTTTCTAATAATCCTTTAGGTGAGTATATATATATATATATAAATATATTTTTTTTTTTCTTTTTCTTTTTTTTTTTTTAACAGTAGTGTATGTATATATAAAAAATTATTCGGATTTCTAAAAAGTGAGGGGTCTGAATCAAATGGAAGCTGCCTTATTGATTCAGTTTATCACAGAGATTATACATTACAGTCCTAAGCTGTCTATGATGCAGGAAAGCTGTAGAATATTAATATAATAAAAAAAAGAAAATCAAAAACAGGCAACACAGTGCATCCTTCAGAGCAATAAACGTGTTTATCTGAACATATTTGTCAGGTTTATTGAGAATGTTTATGATCAAATATCTAAAAAGGCATTTTCATGGCAGAATATTATAGAGTTTACAACTTGCGTGACATCATAGCCATTAGAGAATAATAGAGGACAATGGGTACCAAGGGAAGACATTTTACACAAGTACATAAAGCAAAAGGTTTTGTACGTAAAAGTTTTAGCTACACTTTTATGTAGGTCAGTGCTGAATGAAGTCAGAGATATAAAGTGGAGCTCGAGCAGAAAGCTGCATTTCTGAGCTGTCAGCCACAGTGACATGCATGTTACGGTTCACCCAGCCAAACCAGATTGTATGTGTGTGTGCGTGCGTTTGAGGAGTCAGCAGGTAATGAGGGGACATATGTCAGAACACCTTGTGCATTGCGTACGCCAAGTGTGTGTTTGTGTGTATAAATGTCACTGTTGGTCTTTCAGCAGTATAATCATAAAAAGATTAGCACTGTATGCTATAAATATCCAAATACATTTAATTACTAAACTAAATTATATCAACTACATTACTTGAATATATATGATAATTGAAATGAGCTGATGACATCACCGTTTTCTCCAGAGCGGCTGTACAGCCGAATCAAATTCTGTTCATTATTTTCCTGTTTAACACTGTGAAGCTGCTTTGAAACAATCTGCATTGTAAAAAGCGCTATATAAATAAAGTTGACTTGACTTGACTTGTATGCACCATTTTCCTGTTACTGTATTTTACCTGTCATTAAAAGTACACATAAATCCATCTTTTGAAGTGCCATTTTGTCAGAAAGTTTAACATGAATGCACCACTTGAAATCAAATCTACTGCTTCCCGCTTTGAGCCAAAAAATATATTTTCTCTCCATTCTTTTTCTTATGGCTGAGCAAATCTGAAACTCATTGCGTTGACAAGGTGGCTGGTGAAAGAAAGAAAGGAGATAAGCTTAGAAAAGTGTTTCTTCTCTTACTGAGCCTAAAAGATCGACCCTGGGCTGATATTACCCATCATGCATTGTCCTAATACCGCTATCATTTATCTAACTCTGCAGATAAGCGGAGTTCAGAAGTGAGGATTGCCGAATAGTGTTTTTTAATATATGGCTTGATATGAGGATTTAGTAATTTATCTGGACATATTTTAAACAATAGGCTTTGACATACAGACTATTGAGAAATGAAGATATCACAATGCATATCAACACACAAATAAATAGTAACTCAAGGTAATAAATACAAATACTTATTCACAGTGGCTCCTAAAAGCATTTGTGCACTTAAGCTACACTTCAAAATGTATGAATGCCGTTGTATTTGATAACAATAACAAGTGGCATTTCTTTTAAAGAAAAGAAAAACACATTTTTCAACCCAAACATGACACAAAAAAAGATTACGGTGTCTAAATAATGCATTATTAAAATTCTAAATAAAAAATAATAATTTGACTGGTCTGTGGCTATGCAGCCCCATATGCAACAAACTGCGATGCACTGTGTATTCTGACACCTTTCTATCAGAATCAATTTGAGCTACAGTAGCTCGTCTGTTTGATCGAACCACACGGCCCAGCCTTCACTCCCCACGTGCATCAATGAGCCATGGCCGCCCATGACCCTGTCGCCGGTTCACCACTGCTCCTTCCTTGGACCTCTTTTGATAGATACTGACCACTGCAGACCGGGAACACCCCACAAGAGCTGCAGTTTTGGAGATGCTCTGACCCAGGCGTCTAGCCATCACAATTAGGCCCTTGTCAAACTCACTCAAATCCTTATGCTTGCCCTGTTTTTCCTGCTTCTAACACGTCAACTTTGAGGACAAAATGTTCATAATGTTATGCCTGATCGGTGTAAATATACACTCACCTAAAGGATTATTAGGAACACCATACTAATACTGTGTTTGACCCCCTTTCGCCTTCAGAACTGCCTTAATTCTACGTGGCATTGATTCAACAAGGTGCTGAAAGCATTCTTTAGAAATGTTGGCCCATATTGATAGGATAGCATCTTGCAGTTGATGGAGATTTGTGGGATGCACATCCAGGGCACGAAGCTCCCGTTCCACCACATCCCAAAGATGCTCTATTGGGTTGAGATCTGGTGACTGTGGGGGCCATTTTAGTACAGTGAACTCATTGTCATGTTCAAGAAACCAATTTGAAATTATTCGAGCTTTGTGACATGGTGCATTATCCTGCTGGAAGTAGCCATCAGAGGATGGGTACATGGTGGTCATAAAGGGATGGACATGGTAAGAAACAATGCTCAGGTAGGCCGTGGCATTTAAACGGTGCCCAATTGGCACTAAGGGGCCTAAAGTGTGCCAAGAAAACATCCCCCACACCATTACACCACCACCACCAGCCTGCACAGTGGTAACAAGGCATGATGGATTCATGTTCTCATTCTGTTTACGCCAAATTCTGACTCTACCATCTGAATGTCTCAACAGAAATCGAGACTCATCAGACCAGGCAACATTTTTCCAGTCTTCAACTGTCCAATTTTGGTGAGCTCGTGCAAATTGTAGCCTTTTTCCTATTTGTAGTGGAGATGAGTGGTACCCGGTGGGGTCTTCTGCTGTTGTAGCCCATCCGCCTCAAGGTTGTGCGTGTTGTGGCTTCACAAATGCTTTGCTGCATACCTCGGTTGTAACGAGTGGTTATTTCAGTCAAAGTTGCTCTTCTATCAGCTTGAATCAGTCGGCCCATTCTCCTCTGACCTCTAGCATCAACAAGGCATTTTCGGCCACAGGACTGCCGCATACTTGATGTTTTTCCCTTTTCACACCATTCTTTGTAAACTCTAGAAATGGTTGTGCATGAAAATCCCAGTAACTGAGCAGATTGTGAAATACTCAGACCGGCCTGTCTGGCACCAACAACCATGCCACGCTCAAAATTGCTTAAATCACCTTTCTTTCCCATTCTGACATTCAGTTTGGAGTTCAGGAGATTGTCTTGACCAGGACCACACCCCTAAATGCATTGAAGCAACTGCCATGTGATTGGTTGATTAGATTAGAATTGCATTAATGAGAAATTGAACAGGTGTTCCTAATAATCCTTTAGGTGAGTGTATATACAGTATATACATGCAAATATTTGTTAAATATATACACATGTATGTGTGTGTATTCAAATATACATAATACACAGTACATACACACATATTATGTAAACACAAACTTTTATTTTGGATGCGATTAATCACGATTAATCATTTGACAATCCTTGAAATAAATAAAATAAGCATCTGTTGACTATGGGTTAAAACATTTGCACATTCAGTGTGGTATTTGTCTAGAATGTGGTACTTTTTAGGAAAAGAAAAAAATTATCAAAGAGAAATGAAAAATTCAGGGATTGATGTGGTTCAAGATGGCAATTTTATAAAGCATCTGAAACCTAAGAAGGTAAAATAAACCAGGAAAGAAACTGAGACTTGGACAGAAATACTCTAGTTCTATCGATGAGGAAATGCACAGAACTTATCTGATGTGGTCAGAGCCTGTAAATAGCCTAATGTGAATTACCTAATTAATGTCGCCATGGCTTCAAGTGGCAGACAAACAGCTTCCTGACATTCTCACTCCAGAGTCATCAGGAAAAAAAATCCTCAATATCACACACTGAGTGGGGTGAAACTAGCAAATGGATCATTCACTGTACGGAGCCAAATGAGCATGCTCAAGTCTTCAGAAGAATGTATCATTTTTACAGGCCCGTGACCTTCAGTAAGCAGTTTTGTGTCTGCTCACTGACCTCTCAAGTAATTGGCCAGTCAGATTTGGAGAAAGATGCTATATATCTCATGTTGATAATTGAGTGTACCTGCCAGTGGGGTTGTATTGGTACACAGACCTATCACCAATATTTTATACATTTTCTTGTGTGGAATGACCAGGCTATACCATAAGCTATACTCACCATCTGAGTCACCATCCAGAACATTCTCCATGTGTCTGATCATGGCCTCCAGGTCACTGTCCTGTGACACACAAGGACACACATAAAGGGGAAACGTTCAGGCTGTGGTGTATGCTAGAAACACACCATATGTTCCTTCTGGCCTACTTACAGAGGCATTATAATATTAGAGGAAATTATAGGGCTTCTTCTATTTAGATCAAACCATGGTTGTGGCTAGACTTCCTAATGACAGTCTAGCCACACAAGAGTCTTGAAATGCAGGTTCTATAAACACCATTTCGGATCAAAGGGAATGTTATCTGAAATGATAACATGACCTGGAGGGAGGAAGTGGCACCATGATAGAAGCAACCTGAAGGGTTTTATACTCCCTTGAGGCATTCACCTTGTTGATGAAAGTCTCAATGAACATACAGACAAAATGAGTTTGAAGCAGGACTAAAGGTCCATCATCAACATAATAAGGTGTTTCTTTAACTATGGGCACTTTTGCCCTTGTAGACCTTTAGAAAATAACCTCTTCTAAAATATATTCACACTCTTACTAGTTTTAAACATTGATGTACTAAAAATGTCCAAAAGTGCACATACATTCATCACAGGAATATTTTTTTAATTTTTGTGAAACATGAACATTTCCATCAAACGCTAATTTCCACCACATCTCATTTACAATATTTTTGGAATAAATTGCAGATTTATATATCCTAAATACACAAAAATGTAATAATAATAATAATAGTATATCAATTATTATTCGTATTATTATATTTTAACGTTTGATGAGAGATTATGCACATTTAATACAAGACTTAAAAAACAACTGTAAAAGTGAACAATTGTTTTTTACAAACAAAATATGGAAATGATTTATGATTACTTCACTCAATGACTATCAGTTTTAAAAATGCTGTTTCCATGATGGATTTCATATTTGAATATTAAAAGTCTGGTCTGGTCTGGGTCTATACATAAAAATGCATTTGAAAAGTAGCAACAATAAAAGTGCCAAAGGTTGAAGAAACAAAATGTTGTGAAAGAAAAAACATATTCAAACTGCGATTGGTTTGCAGAAAGCAGGGCCAAATTCACTGCGTGCATTGTATTGGAAGGGTAGGCCTTTGGACAGTTCAAGGGTTTCAAGTCCTGCCATCTGTGCAAAACATTGAAATGAGAAAAGAAAAAAATACCGTCACAGAAGGACCAGCTATGTATTATGCAGCTATTTACAAAATGCAATTCTTCTGTCCTCCATTCCGGGGAATCTCACCCGGTCACGGCTGGCAGCACAAATACCGCCAGCTCCACTCTCACTGTGAGCCAGCTAATTATCAAATATCCACTGGGGCAGAAGTCTATTCCACTCTCTCCTTTGGTTTCATACTTATACCATCACGGTTCTGAGTTTTTTTTCCCCCCTCTTTCACAATGGTGACAAATAGTTTTAATCTATTCTTGGCTGGCCTGATCGAATAGTGCAGAATCCTGGTATTGGATTGCTGCTTTAAGAGTCTGCAGAGGTAGTTCGTGATCTCTTGTGAGTCCAGATGAGCCCCTGGCTTTATCGCACCTGATCTGAACGTATGTGTTTGCTGTTGTGTCACTGAACTCCAGCACTACAAAGTATAATGAGGTTGAGCTCGGTTGAGAAACCCTCTATGAGCAAAATGCATTTGCATAATGCGGACAATAATACCGCAGACAAGTGGTATCATATTACCTGTACAATAACGAGTGCATGTGAAATATGATTGAATTCATCTTATTCCATGCTTCATAAACAGATGATCCTGTCAATGAGAGCTTATTAAGACTTGAGGGTGTCTGAGTTTAGAGTGTGAATAATTCAAAAAGATACTGGAAGGGAAAAGAGGATACTTGAGGATATACCTTGAGGATAGAAGGAAATATGGCATTAACATACACTCACCTAAAGGATTATTAGGAACACCATACTAATACTGTGTTTGACCCCCTTTCGCCTTCAGAACTGCCTTAATTCTACGTGGCATTGATTCAACAAGGTGCTGAAAGCATTCTTTAGAAATGTTGGCCCATATTGATAGGATAGCATCTTGCAGTTGATGGAGATTTGTGGGATGCACATCCAGGGCACGAAGCTCCCGTTCCACCACATCCCAAAGATGCTCTATTGGGTTGAGATCTGGTGACTGTGGGGGCCATTTTAGTACAGTGAACTCATTGTCATGTTCAAGAAACCAATTTGAAATGATTCGAGCTTTGTGACATGGTGCATTATCCTGTTGGAAGTAGCCATCAGAGGATGGGTACATGGTGGTCATAAAGGGATGGACATGGTCAGAAACAATGCTCAGGTAGGCCGTGGCATTTAAACGATGCCCAATTGGCACTAAGGGGCCTAAAGTGTGCCAAGAAAACATCCCCCACACCATTACACCACCACCACCAGCCTGCACAGTGGTAACAAGGCATGATGGATCCATGTTCTCATTCTGTTTACGCCAAATTCTGACTCTACCATCTGAATGTCTCAACAGAAATCGAGACTCATCAGACCAGGCAACATTTTTCCAGTCTTCAACTGTCCAATTTTGTTGAGCTCGTGCAAATTGTAGCCTCTTTTTCCTATTTGTAGTGGAGATGAGTGGTACCCGGTGGGGTCTTCTGCTGTTGTAGCCCATTTGCCTCAAGGTTGTGCGTGTTGTGGCTTCACAAATGCTTTGCTGCATACCTCGGTTGTAACGAGTGGTTATTTCAGTCAAAGTTGCTCTTCTATAAGCTTGAATCAGTCGGCCCATTCTCCTCTGACCTCTAGCATAAACAAGGCATTTTCGCCCACAGGACTGCCGCATACTGGATGTTTTTCCTTTTTCACACCATTCTTTGTAAACTCTAGAAATGGTTGTGCGTGAATCCCAGTAACTGAGCAGATTGTGAAATACTCAGACCAGCCCGTCTGGCACCAACAACCATGCCACGCTCAAAATTGCATAAATCACCTTTCTTTCCCATTCTGACATTCAGTTTGGAGTTCAGGAGATTGTCTTGACCAGGACCACACCCCTAAATGCATTGAAGCAACTGCCATGTGATTGGTTGATTAGATAATTGCATTAATGAGAAATTGAACAGGTGTTCCTAATAATCCTTTAGGTGAGTGTATATGGGTAGTTGATGCAGTTTAGATTCAAATCTGCAATGCAACAAATACATTTTATTATAAAAGTAAATATATTATGTATTTCAATTCATGTAAGGTCATAAAAGCTATATAATAATTAGAAAACTTAAGCTAGTCCCAGACTAAAATGCATGTTTGAGCTGTTTTAACTAAAAGCTACTTGCACGGACATATCTCAAAATATGAGGCCAGTAAGTTTTTTAAGGCACGTTTAAATGTCCTAATTGAAACTAAAGCCTAATCCTGACTTAATCTAAGCCCTGTCTGTGAGACCGGGCCACACTACCATTCAAACGTCTCTTATGCTAACTATGGCTGCATTTATTTGATCAAAAATACTGTAAAAATATGAATATTGTGAAATATTATTACTGCCCGTTTTATCTATTATTTGTCTATTTATTGTATTTTTAAATGTTTTAAAATGTATTCCTGTGTTGGCAAAGCTGAACTTGCAGCATCATTACTCTACATCATTCTAATATGCTGATTTGCTGCTCTTATTATTATCAATGTTGAAATCAGTGATATATGTGATGCATATCAGTGATACATTTAATTTTCAGAAATCAAAAAGTAAAAAAAAAAAACAGCATCTATTTGAAATAAAAAATGTGGTTTTAGAGCCAATTATTTTGTCTGAGCTATGAATAAAAAAAATAAAAAATAGAATTCATATTTTTTCATTGTATTTGTCTTATCTTAACATTTTAGCGTAGAATGAGTAAAGCTGTTTGTTTTTAGGATGACAAAAAGTTTTAAAAGTTAAATTTTTTTGATTAATTTTCTACCTTAGTGGTCCAGCGCTAGTCAATGTCGAGATGGCCAATCAAATCAAAGATTTACTGTCACTGCCACAACGCAACAAGAGTTGGTGGAAAGATGTAAGCAGATTCAAGTATTAGACAACTGTTCATCGAGTGATGCAAACTTTAAAAATTAAATTTTGTCGTTTTGTCACATATCAAAATATGTGATCATGATTCATGTAATTCATAAATGAATGTGACGACGGGACAAACGTTTGCGTTTACAAATAAGAGTAAATGTGTGCACATTTAAAAGCATTCATTACATTCATAACTACTATTAGAACTTCTTTTACCATTCTTATTTATTTATTCTCTTAAATCGCTTTTAATTCTTCAATGATTTAACTCCTATTCCTAATTATTATTATTATTATTGTTTATTAAGTAATAACACGGAACAACTTCTGGTCTTGAGTCAACACAATATGCATGTGTCGTGGTGCTCCCCCTACTGGATTGCAGGTCAATATTTTTGTAAATAAATTATGTTTTTTTTGTGCAAACAAAGCACTCGCATCGCTTCATAAAATTGAGGTTAAACCACTGGAGTCACATGGATTACTTTAATGATGTATTTCGTATGCGTTGCTTGGACAGAAAGCTCTCGGATTTCATCAAAAATATCTTCATTTGTGTTCCGAAGATGAACAAATGTCTTACGGGTGTGGAATGATATGAGGGTGAGTAATTAATGACAGTAATTAATGATACATTTTTGGGTGAACTATCCCTTTAATCTGTAGCTGCAAGAAAAGTGTGTATATCTTGGACTGTAAATTATTTTGTTTTAGTTTTGTTTTGCTGATAGATCTCAAATGAAAACTCTAATTATAGTGTGTACCATTTATCGAGACATCTTTAAATGTAAATATCACACAGTCACACAAGCTGATTGACAAGAGCTTCTCTCCAGCGGCGGATCTCTCCTCACCTGTCCACATGTCTGACAGGAAGGGTCTGTGGGGAGATCATCCTCTGAGTCTTCCTCTCCATCTGAATCTGCCTCCGAGCATGACTCAAATTCATCCACAAAGTAAAATGCCTCTGCCACCTGAGGATCCTCTGGGATTGCTGAAACGATTAAAAAAAGTATCAAAGATTTAACCGATTCTCTAAATTGTTGAGCAATGTTTTGAAATGACAGGTAGCTTCTATCATTAACACTTTAACAAATTTTCTGCTTGATTACACTGAGCTGTCAGCATCCACCTAGACAATGTGAATGGATCTGTGCCAATTTTATCTCTGAAGCAGAAAATAACTCACTAAATACCTCTGCACCAAACACTTCTGTGGACAAATGAACACGACAACCTCTCAGACACACACACATAAATTCCTGGGCCTGCGACCAAGACTAGTTTCATGCCTCTGATTCTATTAGACAGCTGGACATAATCAGAGACACAAAGATGTGTGATGTTAGACTGTACTTTACGCTGTGGGATTTCCCATTCATGTTCTCAACAGTTTCATTTTCTTCTGTAGAGCTGTACACCTACATCCACCTTACAAGACCAACAACCAAGGATAACATGCCCACCCAAGTACAAATAGAACAGAAGTCACTTATTACCAACAGGTCATGGTTTGGCTGGTTAGCACGTTCCAGTTTGTTAGCCCCTACTAGTAGATGATTTAACTGCACCACCTGGCTGCAAAAAGCATCTTTCTTCTGACAGCCATTCATTAGAATGTATTCTTATGAAATACATCATTTTGCAATCATTTTTTTGTGATTTAATAACCCGAGAGGCCCGTGCCCCACCACACCATCCTCTGTTTTTCAGGCCTGTCTAAACTAGTAAATTGCTGTCCCAATGAAAGAGCAGCCTGCAATTTAGAATTAAAGAAAGGAGCCCTGGGAGCACATTTACAACACTACAGATCTGTTTCATCCAGTAAAGAGGATTAGTCATGACAAAGAGCAGAAAGAGCATTCCACTGCATCACTATGCAGGAAGCTTCTGTGATTCAACTCAGTCATTTCAAATGATCATGTGTTCCGACCACAGTCCTGCCTCATTGACTCTGTTTATGTCTGTTTTATACAGAAACATCCTCACAAAAAATGTGTGTCCTCTGCTAGGAGGATTTGTGCACATTTGTGAGGAACTTTAGGTTGTACTTCGCCAAGGATTGTAGAAGTTTTCTTCTAAAGTAGAGGACTGTCATCCAAGACTTTTTCCTTTTTTAATTTTACCTTTAGAATCCATTAACATCACATTTAAATGGTAAATGATCAAGATAAATGAAAAACCCTATGGAAGACAGTCAGCATTTTTCAGAGAACACTCCGATTCCTAACCTTATTGATTCCAATTAGCGATGTTAATGACAAACAACCATTAGCTGTTTTCTTGTCATTTACTTTCCACTCTCTTAGCCAAATACTGAGAGCACTTACTGGGGTCAAGGTTTCTCAATAGAGCTCCAGAGGTCACGTGACCCATTCTGTTTACGACGCCATTTTGGCAGGCAGGAACAGGCGGCGCCAACATGAGTTCCAAGGCAACGGAGTTCACTGCGCACTTTAATTCAAAGGACATAGACCTGTACATAGCAAAACTTAATAGATTAAACATAACAGATCCCTATAATGGCCCCGGGGTGCTTTTCACGTCTATCGATAAATGAACGGATAGCTTTCCTGTCAGGACACCTGTTGCACCAGCTGTGCGCAAGTTACAACTAGCCTAGTTTTGACGTAAATAGACACTAAGTTACAACTTATGCACTACTAAATATTTTTGCGTTGCACCATTAAACTTAGTTGAAGCCTAAATATACGTATAAACTAAATATTTACGGAAGCCTCTGATTAGGAGTAACATTAACAGATAGAATAGCAGGCAGACTGAACTGCATCAATAAGCTCATTTTACATGACAGACTTCAATTCTTTACACGTATATGATAATGCTGACATATACACGCGCTTACATTTTAAGAGAGAAAACCTGAGTAGATTACTGTTAGCGGTTAACACGAACACGTCCAAAACAGCGCTGCTGTGTGCATCTGTCCCATTGGTCCGTGTTGTGCATGTCAAATAAAATCAGACATAATCAATAAATTAAATTTCTTATTTTTTGGTTTCAGTATTTATTTATTGATCCTTAATTTCATTTAAAATAGCCTATAGTTTCTGAATGTTATTTATATATAAAAGCACTTAAGTTATTTATGATTAGGGAACTTATTTTTATCATTAATTACGTGAGGCAAAAGAAGTTAGAATGAAGAATAAAATGAAATTTATGGCATTTCAACAACTTACTATGATAAAATGCTTTCCCCTGCCTATTCTGGCATTCTGGCGCACAGCACCTGTCCACCATGTTGAAATAGTGAGGTTTAAACAGTCTGGTTTTAAATTATTTTTCGATCACTATAGATGCCAATGCTACAATGTTTTAACTCATCTTGTAACGAATGTCATTTCAGTTCTATTTTCGGAGTATGAATTATCATATGCAGTAAAAGACAACAATACTCAAGCACTGTAAAAGGTTTTGCACAAACTCAACTGACTGGCTTCTTTCCTGTATGATTGTCTCTTCAGACCTTAGAACTGCACATGATTTATGAGCTTCTACAACTTTTGACCTTCTAACTGAACTCCTTTCCACAAATTGATCATAGATCAAGTGCAAACAATAAGTGCAACCATAATCAAAGTACTCAATATTCTCAATATTCAAAGTGCAAATAGAGACCACATTTTTCTTCAATCTTCAGAGCTAAGAGATGGTTACAACTACACAGATAGATTTCATATTGGGAGACATTTGCATGCCTCAGGGAGTCGCTTCCAAACAGCGGTAACATACTGAAATCGTGTTTGAATGCGTGCTCACATTTACTTTCACTTTCAATTTCGTGATCGTGTGTACTCTGTGAATTGAGAATGAGTAGTTACGTCACAATGTTTTCACTGTTGCATTTCGGGAAGGCGCCGCCATATTGGGAGGATACGCTATCCGTTGCCATGGTTAATTTGATAGTGAGACAGAGAGAGCAGCTTGAGATTTGTTTGCATTTTTTGAGATACAGTGCAGTTTCTTGGGGAGAAATGGAGAAAGAGAAAGTGTAAGGTAAGGTGCTATATCGGGAGACTAAGTAACACTGCCTAGCAGCGTTATTTAGAGACAACAACAGACATGACGCTACCACCTCACACTCAGTTGTCATTAGAAGTCATAACATGACCTGTTACACAACAAAAGTACATACATTTCATTCCATGCTACATTTCCAATTTCCCTTTGTCTGCAGCAATTGCCCATCTGCTTGCCATTCATTCAGACTAATCATCACCTGATCATCACCAAACACATTAACTAGTCTATGACAGTAGGCGAAAATAATTTCATTTTTACAATGAACGTATTACAATTATATTTAACAATTTTATTTTATTTATTTTTTCTACAATAATAAGCATTAAAACTGTAAAAAAAAAAAAAAAAAAAAACATTAATAAAAGTGGAGTGCAACCTTACTTTGGCAAGTATGACTGAGATCTCGCAGGTTTGTAAGTCTTGCACCGGAGCAGAATTGTTCATAAGCTTCTAATGACTTAAAGCTTCTGAACTCTTGCGTTGTGTAGGCACTGATACCATAAACCAGATAATTGACGATGTCAGGGAGTGCGATAGGTGTTAGTGTTTCTGTGTCTTTCGTCCATTCTGCAGCTGGCAGGTTGTAAGCTACTGGTTGATGTCAAGCAGTTTAGCGCTGTTTGGCGGTGTTATTTAGTCTCTCCCGATAGAGCCCCTTTTCCTTTCGCGCCGCCTTCTCCATTTCTCCCCAAGAAACTGCCGTATTGCAAAAATTAAAACAAATATCAAGCTGCTCTCTCGGTCTCACTATCAAAATATATAGCGTATCCTCTCAATATGGCGGCGCCTTCCTGAAATGCAACACGGAGTAAACATCGTTACGTCACTTTCTCATTCTCAATTGGGAGCGGTTATGCTGAACGCGCATTTTAAAAGATAAGATATTTGTCTGACGCTTCTGTTGCGGTCCTGTCAGTCATCTCTCACGTGATCAGTGATCAGAGGCAGTGCTGCGCACTATGGTCGACTCGAACAGCTCGTGTGGGATGAGCTGATGGAATTGAAGCGACCGTTATCCACCTGAATTACATTGTTTTTATTTCTATAAAAAGCAAAACTACAGTGGAGGCGTAATGTAAACGTAGCAATGACATATTCTATCCTAACTTCACCCTCACACTCCGTCCTGACAATATGACTGTGGCGAGGTGGACGAGCGAGACGTGGGAACCGAGCGAGACCGGTCTCGAGTCATCTCATGAGGGAGCTCGGAGGCATATAAGAGAGGACCAGGCCTGGACTTCACGTTGTGTTTGGTTTATACTTTATTATGTGTGTGCGTGGCAGCCGTCAGTGAGGGGCTGCCCGCGTTACTTTTGTTTTGTTTATTTATTTATTTGTTAAAATCTTTTAAATGTTCGCCGGTTCCCGCCTCCTCCTTCCCTGGACAAAGAACTGTATTACAATGACGCGAGACAGCTTTTCACCTCGACGAGAAATCTCACTTTTTTGTCTCGCAAGATCTCGTCACACCCCTAAAAGATAGACAGATAGAGATAGACAGACAGACAGACAGATAGATAGCTATAGACAGACAGGCAGACATATAGAGCTAGACAGACAGATATTAACCCAGATTCAAATTAATTGTAGTGAAATCACTGTAATACATGGCATCTTGTGGCTAACTGCTGTATTAATGTTTTCACTTGAGACAGTACTCTATCTAGAGTACTAATTAATAATAATAACAGTAGTGATTTATGCAAACTAATTAAAGAGAGCCGGTTATAGGCTGGAGACAATTATGCTGACAAGGTTTGCACATAATGTGTTTATTGTCAGAGCTTATTCATTTGAATGGCATCTTTCAAAAGCACAGAAGTCCCCGGTGTAGTCATTATAGTTTAACTCCAGACATGAGCAGAATGAGACCGTATGTTTATCTACTTCCAAACTCAAGAAGATCACCAGAAAGGGCCGTCTGGGCCCTTGAATAACATGCAAATATGAAACTATGAACTCTCAAAATGACAAGCGAAGCACAATAATGGAATAAATATTCCATCCCAGAAGAGCATTTAACTTTGTTTATGATGTAGCTGGGTTAACCTGCCCAGTGTTTTTGCTTGGCGACTTTAAGTAAACTATACAAAACGTGTGCACAATTATACTTTTAGCATTAATTAAGCATTATTCATTCAATGAGCTTTCCTTGCCTTCGAGATAAATTGATGCATGAGGTTTTATGGATGCTAAATAATAAATACATCAACTAAATTCAAGGACAAGAGACTTGACTGCGTTTGTCTTAAAACCCAGCCGCAATGTATCACTTCTTTAATTTTTAATAATACAGATCCACATATTTACACGATTTTCCTTCCCATATATTCCAAGTTACATACAATATTTCAGACAAACACGCATTTCAGATTCACAGTGTTCACCCTGCATCCTCTATCGATAAATCACACCGTATGGATTCTCCCTGAGTCGTCTAAGAGCACAGCTGTGGCTCTACACTCATTTAAAACATCTCATTTACAGACAAATCTAAAGTGATCAGAGGCAGGAACTGATGGATAACCTCTCAGGACTTCCAGTAAACACATCTCTGAGATTTATCATAAGGACACCAAAACCTGATTAAGGAGGCGTTTTGACCATAACTTATCTTTCCCTTGATGCATATAATGATGGTGGTAAAAGAACGAGTCATTGAAAACCAGATCAGATTCCGCACATACTCACAGCCAACGCAAAATTACAGACATGTCAAAAATCTGGTTAACGGCCTCCACACAAATATTAACTTAAGCCAATTGTATGATTGAGCAATAAAGCAAATGAGTATCCATCAGAAGGGAACAGGTCATCTTATACAAACATGTAAACATAAATACGATACATTATCTGATATTCATGGCTTAATATACAGTGGCTATAAAGTATTTGGACACTTTTTGGGTACATTTAAAATGTCTGAATGTCATTGCATTAGATAATACTACATCATCCACGTGGCATCTGCAAACTAATGATGATACAGTGGAACTATTCTCAAAGTAACTTTCCTTTCCTTTTAACTTTTAACCAACTGATGTCAAGGGCTGTGTCCGAAACCTAACGCATCTGCCTTACTGCCCATCTGCTAATGAATGTATGAAGAAAACTCAAACAAACAAAAAAAACAGATTGTATCACCATTACATCATTCAAGTGCATTTTAGACATAACCAAGCAAGAATTTAATGACTACAATGCTTATTAGGGGCCACGCACTAAAGGTGCGTAGGCACCTATTGTAATCGTTGGCGTTATTATTATTATTATTCTTCCGCCATGGGAGTCTATGGCAGCCCATAGAACTGCTTGTGGGAAAGCTATGAAATTTGGCACACAGAGCACAGTCTGAAATGTCACCATACCAAATTTGGAGTGTAAGACTAGAGAAACTGGAAGAACTGGAAGAGATGGCGACTCTCTGTGAAAACAAAGGAAATTAACATTTGAACTCTCGCTTGTGAAAGTGGCATCCCCACCCAAGGCTCAGTCAATCACCTTAATTTACATTTCATCCCCCTCACCCTCATCTCTCCTCTCCACATGTTGAGAAGATTCACCCAGGGTCTATGTGAGTTGGTGTGAACAAGTACTATACAGTCTTATACATGTTTGTTATCATTTGAAATGTTTCAGTGCGACTGGAACAAAGGTCTCATTCCCACAGAAGTAAACCAAAAGGTAAAAAAGGTTTTAAGAGTTTCGAGATATTTAGGTTACTGTGGTGGCTGTGTCCTCTGCCGATTGGTCCTCTGCCCATATTACCTCCTGCCCTCAAGGTCTGGAAAGGTCCAAATCCTTTCTTTTTCTCTGAATTTACTGAGTTGTTGACACTTCTTAGTCCACTCTGTCCTGCTATGGTGTTGACTAGTGATATCACTTTCCATATTGATAATCCTAATTGTGTTAAAACTGCTACCTTTTTGGACATTTTGGGTGGTTTTGATTTTAAACAGCATGTTACTTTTCCGACCCATAGATTGGGCCATATTTTGGATGTGGTTTGCTCTGCTGGTGTTGGTATCCAATCTCTGGATGGTATTGATATGAGTACAAGTGACCATAGACTTATTACTTTTGACATGAATGTTATGTCTTCACGATCCATTTCTGAACGCATTATTACATTTCATAACATCAAGCACATGGACTCTCTTTTCGACTTCTGTTTCTGGGCTTCCCACTACTAACTCTGTTGAGCACTATAATTCCATGCTATCTGCACTTCTGGATGAGTTTGCACCTGTGCGAGAACGGGTTGTTACTTTTAGGAAACCCTGGCCATGGTATACCCCGGAGTTACGTTTAATGAAAGCTGCTGGAAGGCAATTAGAACGGCAGTACAAAAAAATCTGGCCTGACGGTACATAGGCTTCTCTACACTCAAAAACAGTCTGCTTACCATTCTGCTTACAGTCTGCTTACCATTGAATACTGCACGTAAGAACTATTATTCAAGCATCACTGGTAAAGCTGCAACTAATTCTAAATCTCTGTTTAAGACTGTTGACAATCTAAGGCCATTGTTCACTCCTCTGTTGACCAGTGTAATAAGTTTCTTCATTATTTCACTGGTAAGATTGAGGGCATACACAGCTCTTTAATCACTATCTCCCCAGGTGAGCTAGTTGATACCCAGCCTTTAAATCCTCCAACCACTACCTTTTCGAACTTTGAAATGGTTGGAGTTGATTTTATTATAAGTACAGTGAAGTCCATGAATTCAACTACCAGTATTTTAGATCCAGTTCCCTGCTCAGTTATTATGAACTGCCTTGCATCAATCTCCCCTCATATGACTTCAAATGTGAACTTATCATTGAGTTCTGGAATTCAAAATAGCTGCCATTACACCAGTCCCTAAGAAGACTGGCTGTGATGTTTCTGATTTGTCCAATTACAGGCCTATTTCTAACCTCCCATTCTTGGCTAAATTTCTGGAGCGTGTTGTGGCTATTCAGTTAAATAATCACCTAGCACTGAACAGTCTTTTAGAACCTTTTCAATCTGGGTTCAGAAAAGGGCATAGTACTGAGACTGCTTTAGTACGGGTCGTAAATGATCTTCTTATTGCGGCAGATTCTGGTGCATGCAGTATTTAGGTCTTATTAGACCTAAATCAGTGCTACTTTTGACACTATATGTCACTCTCTTCTGCTAGATAGGCTGGAAAATTGGCTGGGTCTTTCTGGAGCTGTATTCAGTTGGTTTCGGTCTTATTTAACGAATCGTGCGTTTGTAAGCTTGGGTAAATACAAATCTGATACCTTGCCTGTTCGACAGGGAGTTCCTCAGGGTTCAGTGTTAGGTCCAATTTTATTTAACATTTACATGCTTCCACTTGGGCAGATCATCAGGAAATATGGTCTTGGGTATCAATGCTATGCGGATGAAATGCAGATTTACATCACCACCAGTCCTGATGTCCATTGCTTATTAATAGCTTTGCGTAGTTGTCTAGCAGAGATCAGTATCTGGATGCAGAATAACTTCCTGAAGCTGAACGGCTCCAAAACTGAATTGATGCAGATTGGTACAATGGCGGCTACTTGTAAGGCCGAGCAGATCAATTTGATTGTTGATTCCAGCACGGTAATTCCCACTTCACAGGTGCGGAATCTTGGTGTCAATTTTGATCCACAGTTAACATTTGAAGCACACATAAAACACATCTCTAAAACTGCTTTTTACCATCTGAGAAACATTGCTCGACTTAGACCTTTTCTCTCTTTTGCAGACACAGAAAGGCTTATACATGCCTTCATTACAACTAGGTTAGATTACTGTAATGCCTTGTTCTCTGGCCTTCCAGCTAAATCTCTGAGCAGGCTTCAGTATATTCAAAATTCTGCCGCCTGTGCGCTCACTCGTACTTCTCCTCGTGAACACTACACCGGTGCTTTCACAATTGCACTGGCTTCCCATAAATACGAGAACTGATTTTAAAATTCTTACTTTAACATACAAGGCACTTCATGGGACTGCATTTTGGAGTGAACGCATGAACGTTTTGTTACAAAACTTGGTATGGTTCATCGGCACAATGTGGTGAAACAAATTATTTACATGCTTATAACTTTGTATGTGGTTGACTTATTTTCACGCAAGTCATCTCCTTAGATTGCGGAGTCCAACAATACCAAACATGCTAGGTTTCACCTTATGGTTAGTGCAACGTTGCGATTTAGCTCTTAAACAACTTTTGCGAATATCTTCGAAACCGTTAGTTCGATCGAGACAAAACCACCGTAGGAAAATCGGAATACTAGCGGGTTGACTGAACGTCACTAGCCAAATGTAAAAATTTTGATAGTAAGTGACAAAAAAATGCAATCAAATTCAGGTGTGGGTTATTTTTTGTATGCTCATAAATACAAAGGTCTATAACTCCTAAATTAAATGAGATATTTTCACCAAATTGTACACATTTATGTATGGGGGCACAAAAAAAGCGGTGGGACTGCGCCACTTGGTGCCGCTATAATTAAACAAAACATGAAATCGGGTCTATACAACTCAATGTATTTATGTGGGTTTTCAACCTTTTTGCTTAAAATTGTCTCCAAATGTTATTTTTGCAGTGGGTCTGCTGCTTGATTCCTTGTTTGCATCTGTTGTGCTTGGCCCCAATGATTGCTGCTTGCAGCTATATTTTTCAGTGGAACTGGAAGCAAAATGACAATAGCATATGTTTTATTTATTAACCTGATTGAATCGATGCACAAGACACTACTTTCCAACAACTGCTGAACCACATGATTGTGGGATATCATAGTATCATACAAAATTAAGTATATTTAAGCTCTTTCTAAAGGTTGTGACACAAATATTGAATTTGGATGGGTCTTGATGTCTTCCTGCCTCCATATACTGCCTACAAATGCAACCTTTTGCAGGTTTAGGACACAGCCAAGGTGATTTTAGTCAGTTCCCCTCAGTTTCACACAAGTGTCCTATAGCAGAGCAATTACAAAAAAGTCTTAAAACAAGAAAGTGTTCAAATATACTGTATTGTATCTACACTACATTAACAAAAGTTTTGGGACACCTGCCTTTACATGCACATGAACTTTAATGACATCCCATTCTTAATCCGTAGGGTTTAATATGGAGTTGGCCCACCCTTTGCAGCTGTAACAGCTTCAAATCTTCTGGGAAGGCTTTCCACAAGGTTTAGGAGTGCGTTTATGGGAATTTTTTACCATTCTTCTAGAAGCGCATTTGTGAGGTCAGGCACTGATGTTGGATGAGAAGGCCTGGCTCACAGTCTCCACTCTAATTCATCCCAAAGGTGTTCTATCGGGTTGAGGTCAGGACTCTGTGCAGGCCAGTCAAGTTCCTTCACGCCAAACTCGCTCATCCATGTCTTTATGGACCTTGCTTTGTGCACTGTTGCACAGTCATGTTGGAACAGGAAGGGGCCATCCCCCAAACTGTTCCCACAAAACTGGGAGCATGAAATTGTCCAAAATGTCTTGGTATGTTGAAGCATTAAGAGTTCCTTTCACTGGAACTAAGGGGCCAAGGCCAACCCCTGAAAAACAAGCCCACACCATAATCCCCCCCTCCACCAAACTTTACACTTGGCACAATGCAATCAGGCAAGTACCGTTCTCCTGGCAACCACCAAACTCAGACTTGTCCATCGGATTGCCAGACAGAGAAGCGTGATTCGTCACTCCAGAGAACATGTCTCCACTGCTCTAGTCCAGTGGCGGTGTGCTTTACACCACTGCATCCGACGCTTTGCATTGCACTTGGTGATGTATGGCTTGGATGCAGCTGCTCGGCCATGGAAACCCATTCCATGAAGCTCTCTATGCACTGTTCTTGAGCTAATCTGAATGCCACACAAAGTTTGGAGGTCTGTCGCTATTGACTCTGCAGAAAGTTGGTGCACTGTGCGCCTCACCATGCACTGACCCCCGTTCTGTGATTGTACGTAGCCTACCGCTGAGTTGCTGTTGTTCCCAATTGCTTCCACTTTGTTATAATACCACTAACAGTTGACCGTGGAATTTTTAGTAGTGAGGAAAATTCACGAATGGACTTATTGCACAGGAGGCAACCTATCACGGTACCACGCTTGAACTCACTTTTGCATTTATTTGATTAAAAATTCAGTAAAAACAATAATACTGTAAAATATAATACAATTTTAAATAAAAATGTTATTTTAATATACTGTAAAATGTAATTTATTTCTGAGATGGCAAAGCTAAATTTTCCGCCCTACATTTTTTTTGTTCGAGAAGCCATCATATCATCACAATAGGACAGAAAATACATAAATTATAACATTATAAATGTCTTTACTGTCACTTTAATGTATTTATTGGAATTTGAATTGAATGCATACTTGATGAATAAAATTATTGGTAACACTTTACAAAAAAGGTTTCATTTGTTAACATTAGTTAATGTATTAACTAACATGAACTAAACATGAGCAAATCATTTGTTACTGTATTTGTTAATCATTAACGTTAGTTAATAAAATTCCAGCTGTTCATTGTTTGGTCATGTTAGTTCACAGTGCATTAATGTTAGCAAATACAACATTTGATTTTAATAATGTATTAGTAAATTTTGAAATTAACATTAACAAAGATTAATAGATACTGAAGTGCAGTTCATTATTAGTTCATGTTAAAGGATACATAACACACACAGCATCTCATGTTAATCTTGAGTACCTATATAGTAGTATTGCATCTTTCATATCTCCAAAGAGTCTTTAGTTTTACCATATTTATAAAAGACGGATACGCTGTACCAATTCTTTCCGAAAACAGCCGAACTCGTGAAGGCGTACAATGGGCGGAGCTAAAGACTCATGAGCACACACACACACACACACACACACACACACACAATACATCAAGTGATGATCCCTGGATAACTTTCGATTCACTATACATTCGTGTTGTTTACATTATATGCACTTATGCGCCGATTGCCAACAAAACAGCAATGCAGTTTCAGTCAACTCATGACAGGGAACAAACAAACACACTTGCAGAACTCCGTTGCTGCTCCAGAAAAACAAACTGCAGCCTTATGTTTCCTTAATGCTGGGTTATTTGGGAAGCTTAACAAGGTTATCTTTGCCTCACAACCAGAAACACACTTATTTAGTGACATTATTGATTTCATGAACTAAAAACAAAATGACAGCACTGCCGACAGCTTCCGTAACTTGAATGAAGCGTGTTGATGGCCGTGCTCTTGCTCTTGCTCTTTACATTTTTTTTTCTTTCTCTCTGTAACTCTGTATCTAGATGTCTGTTGACTCATACTAGATGTCTGACTAGACTAGACTAGATGTCTGTCTACTTTAGACAGACTGTTATGAGACTACATGCAGATGACTCATACTAGACCTAATTCATGAGTACACACTACTACAGTAGGTCATCTCTGATGTACAGTGGGATTTGGATAAATCAGCAAACTGATCACAGGCTTGAGATCTGAGGTCCTAACTATAATAAGGGATGAGACTAAACTGCCAATTTCTCACCTTCCTTATCATTTGTTCTTAAAGGCAGGCAACTTCTGCTCTGACAAATCTGTGCGGAGGAACATCATTAAAACGTCTAGGAATCATTTGACTTTCAAATCAAAATGGAATATTTTTTTTATCTTTTAAATGTGTGTGTGTCTGGCAGTGCAGTGTAATACTCATGGTACCTCGCTCTGTTCTGGGATCTGTTGTTTGTTAAACCATGGAGAAAGAGGCACTGGAGCGCCAAGCACACAATGAATTTTAATGAAGATGTAGAAGAAAAAGAAAGTAATTTCTGATGGAAAGTTAAACTTTCTGATTTGGAAGAGATGGGTGGAAATTCATCAGAACACATTTCATAATAGACAAGTAGAAAAGTATCAGGGGAGCTAGGTTTCAAATTGCTTTAATTAATATACTTGCTGAAAGTTTAATTAAACAATGTGCCTTTTACAACTTAAGGGCTTTTCATGCCACACTTAACCCTGGGTTATTGCCTTATTAGGCCACTTTTAACCCGTCGGAAATGCAATGTTTCACTCTTATGATTCTGAAAGAGGATTAAGCAATGCTTTTAACCCTGGGTTATGGTTAATGTCAGCCCTGGTGTCAAGCCAGAGCTACAATTTCTCCCACTTGACCTTAAGTTACAGTGAATTACCACTCACCATGGTCTTTTGACATGGACTTGCACATCTTATCAGAGAGATGAGAAATGCTTCCCGCTGGTTCTGAGTTTCTTTTTGGTGTCTCACTCTGAATCAGTTGAGTCTTGTTAACTCCTTCAGTTCTTACCTTTTGAAAAGATGTAAAAACAAAAATGCTGTAACAAAAGTTGCTCAGGGATGAGCATATCTTAGCATATATATTTATATAATAGAAACAAATTGTAGCTGTTAATTATGCATAATGTCTGACAGGAATCCTATCAACATACCTTTAAAACATCCACATTGACTTTCTGAAAATTTGACTTGTACTCTTGCATGCGAAGATGGTTTTCTTGATATTTTTCCTCCACAATTTTTCTATAGTAAGACAGTAAGAGTATGTGCATTTATAACTTTTTTATGTTATATATATATATATATATATATAACTGGCGTAGTTCACTCAAAAATGTGGAACACAAAAGATGATAAATGTCGCAATTTTTGGTAAAACATAACACAACAAACTAACAATAATACCTAATTTGTTAACATTAGTTAATATAAGCATGAACAAACACTGAATATAAAAATATATACTGTATATAAAAAAACCTGTATTTTTAAAATAGGTGATTCCCCGGAGATTTGAGATTTAGCGTGCTTTATGTCAACCAATCTCGCTTGTTGTGACAACTAATCTTTGCCAGAGCAACTTCTCTCAATTTACGAAAAATAACAAGACACACAAGGGCAAGTGACCCATGTATGCAATTTCCCGCGAAAACTATCCCGACAGGTCTAAAATATAAACACTTATAATAGGCTTACAATAGTGAATCAGGGTAAGACAAAAACATGTTTTGGAAGAAGGATTAATGATGTATTGACTATTGATTATTTAAATTTTGTTCATTTTAAACAAAAAAGTTACATAGTATACCTTTAACATTAACTAAGATTAATAAATGCTATGGAAGTATTATTTTAAATAATACTTAATTAAAGAAGTTTATGTTAAATAATGTAGTTAACTAATGTTAACAAATGAAACCTTATTGTAAAGTGTTACCCAATTTTTTTTTTATCCATACATTAAAAATCAACGGGGACCAATGTTGTTTGGACCCCAATGTTCATCTAAATATCATATATTCTGTACTGTAGAAGAATATTATACAGATTTGGAACATGAGGGTAGTAAATGATCACAGAATTTTCTTTTTGGGCAAACAATATAGTGTAATAATGTGCATAATACATCAGTTTGTTTTTGAGTGTGACACGAGTGACTTGACTGTTCCGATTCTATCAGTGCTTTCACATATTAGACAAAGAATCAGAGCTGACGTGAGACACGCTGCCAAATATCCTTGCACCATGAAAAGAGAAAGGCCCTGACACTCATGCTAACTTTATGGAATGAACTGCGAGTCACATTTGATTAACATTCAGTGCGACATGGTCAGTGAACTGAACGTCACTCACTTCAACTTTCTTGCTTTCTCATCTGCTGTTTGGAGTTTCCGGAGCCGCATACGTTCTCTCGGGCTCATTTTCTGCACCTCTGATCTCTCCCGCAGTGTCTGCAGATGTACCTTCTTCTGCCTGTGGGGTTCAAGGACTGCTTTTACTGTAATGACTAAAGACTACTCCTTTGCTTTACAGACATTTTTTTGAATTGTGTGATTAAAGCTGATGTAATAAAGTTGTTGATGTTGTTCATGATTTTGCCATTGGGGATTATTAGTCAGCATATATATACACACACACACATTGATTGGTGTGTGTATATTTATATTATATATATATATATATATATATATATATATATATATATATATATATATATATACATATATATATATATACATATATATATACATATATATACACATACATATATATATATATATATATACACACACACTCACCTAAAGGATTATTAGGAACACCATACTAATACTGTGTTTGACCCCCTTTCGCCTTCAGAACTGCCTTAATTCTACGTGGCATTGATTCAACAAGGTGCTGAAAGCATTCGTTAGAAATTTTGGCACATATTGATAGGATAGCATCTTGCAGTTGATGGAGATTTGTGGGATGCACATCCAGGGCACGAAGCTCCCGTTCCACCACATCCCAAAGATGCTCTATTGGGTTGAGATCTGGTGACTGTGGGGGCCATTTTAGTACAGTGAACTCATTGTCATGTTCAAGAAACCAATTTGAAATGATTCGAGCTTTGTGACATGGTGCATTATTCTGCTGGAAGTAGCCATCAGAGGATGGGTACATGGTGGTCATAAAGGGATGGACATGGTCAGAAACAATGCTCAGGTAGGCCGTGGCATTTAAACGATGCCCAATTGGCACTAAGGGGCCTAAAGTGTGCCAAGAAAACATCCCCCACACCATTACACCACCACCACCAGCCTGCACAGTGGTAACAAGGCATGATGGATCCATGTTCTCATTCTGTATACGCCAAATTCTGACTCTACCATCTGAATGTCTCAACAGAAATCGAGACTCATCAGACCAGGCAACATTTTTCCAGTCTTCAACTGTCCAATTTTGGTGAGCTTGTGCAAATTGTAGCCTCTTTTTCCTATTTGTAGTGGAGATGAGTGGTACCCGGTGGGGTCTTCTGCTGTTGTAGCCCATCCGCCTCAAAGTTGTGCGTGTTGTGGCTTCACAAATGCTTTGCTGCATACCTCGGTTGTAACGAGTGGTTATTTCAGTCAAAGTTGCTCTTCTATCAGCTTGAATCAGTCGGCCCATTCTACTCTGACCTCTAGCATCAACAAGGCATTTTCGCCCACAGGACTGCCGCATACTGGATGTTTTTCCCTTTTCACACCATTCTTTGTAAGCTCTAGAAATGGTTGTGCGTGAAAATCCCAGTAACTGAGCAGATTGTGAAATACTCAGACCGGCCCGTCTGGCACAAACAACCATGCCACGCTCAAAATTGCTTAAATCACCTTTCTTTCCCATTCTGACATTCAGTTTGGAGTTCAGGAGATTGTCTTGACCAGGACCACACCCCTAAATGCATTGAAGCAACTGCCATGTGATTGGTTGATTAGATAATTGCATTAATGAGAAATTGAACAGGTGTTCCTAATAATCCTTTAGGTGAGTGTATATATATATACACACACACACAGGTGCTGGTCATATAATTAGAATATCATCAAAAAGTTGATTTATTTCACTAATTCCATTCAAAAAGTGAAACTTGTATATTATATTCATTCATTACACACAGACTGATATATTTCAAATGTTTATTTCTTTTAATTTTGATGATTATAACTGACAACTAAGGAAAATCCCAAATTCAGTATCTCAGAAAATTTGAATATTGTGAAAAGGTTCAATATTGAAGACACCTGGTGCCACACTCTAATCGGCTAATTAACTCAAAACACCTGCAAAGGCCTTTAAATGGTCTCTCAGTCTAGTTCTGTAGGCTACACAATCATGGGGAAGACTGCTGACTTGACAGTTGTCCAAAAGACGATCATTGACACCTTGCACAAGGAGGGCAAGACACAAAAGGTCATTGCAAAAGAGGCTGGCTGTTCACAGAGCTCTGTGTCCAAGCACATTAATAGAGAGGCGAAGGGAAGGAAAAGATGTGTTAGAAAAAAGTGTACAAGCAATAGGGGTAACCGCACCCTGGAGAGGATTGTGAAACAAAACCCATTCAAAAATGTGGGGGAGATTCACAAAGAGAGGACTGCAGCTGGAGTCAATGCTTCAAGAACCACTATGCACAGACGTATGCAAGACATGGGTTTCAGCTGTCGTATTCTTTGTGTCAAGCCACTCTTGAACAACAGACAGCGTCAGAAGCGTCTCACCTGGGCTAAAGACAAAAAGGACTGGACTGCTGCTGAGTGGTCCAAAGTTATGTTCTCTGATGAAAGTAAATTTTGCATTTCCTTTGGAAATCAGGGTCCCAGAGTCTGGAGGAAGAGAGGAGAGGCACACAATCCACGTTGCTTGAAGTCCAGTGTAAAGTTTCCACAGTCAGTGATGGTTTGGGGTGCTATGTCATCTGCTGGTGTTGGTCCACTGTGTTTTCTGAGGTCCAAGGTCAACGCAGCAGTGTACCAGGAAGTTTTAGAGCACTTCATGCTTCTGCTGCTGACCAACTTTATGGAGATGCAGATTTCATTTTCCAACAGGACATGGCACCTGCACACAGTGCCAAAGCAACCAGTACCTGGTTTAAGGACCATGGTATCCCTGTTCTTAATTGGCCAGCAAACTCGCCTGACCTTAACCCCATAGAAAATCTATGGGGTATTGTGAAGAGGAAGATGCGATATGCCAGACCCAACAATGCAGAAGAGCTGAAGGCCACTATCAGAGATACCTGGGCTCTCATAACACCTGAGCAGTACCACAGACTGATCGACTCCATGCCACGTCGCATTGCTGCAGTAATTCAGGCAAAAGGAGCCCCAACTAAGTATTGAGTGCTGTACATGCTCATACTTTTCATGTTCATACTTTTCAGTTGGCCAAGATTTCTAAAAATCCTTTCTTTGTATTGGTCTTAAGTAATATTCAAATTTTCTGAGATACTGAATTTGGGATTTTCCTTAGTTGTCAATTATAATCATCAAAAGTAAAAGAAATAAACATTTGAAATATATCAGTCTGTGTGTAATGAATGAATATAATATACAAGTTTCACTTTTTGAATGGAATTAGTGAAATAAATCAACTTTTTGATGATATTCTAATTATATGACCAGCACCTGTGTATATATATATATATATATATATATATATATATATATATATACACACACCAATCAGGCATAACATTATGACCTCCTTCCTAATATTATGTTGGTCCCTATTTTGCTGCCAAAACAGCCCTGACCCGTCAAGGCATGGACTCCACTAGACCCCAAGATGTTAGCAGCAGATCCTTTATGTCCTGTAAGTTGCGAGGTGGGGCCTCCATGGATCGGACTTGTTTGTTTAGTACATTCAGTACAGATGCTCGATTGGCTTGAGATCTGGAGAATTTGGAGGCCAAGTCAACACATCAAACCCATTGTTGTGCTCCTCAAACCATTCCTGAACCATTTTTGCTTTGTGGCAGAGCGCATTATCCTGCTGAAAGAGGACACAGCCACCAGGGAATACAGTTTCCATGAAAGGGTTTACATGGTCTGCAACAATCCGCCAGCTTGCCTTCTTCCCATAGTGCATCCTGGTGCCATGTGTTCCCCAGGTAAGCAACAAACACGCACCCGGCCATCCACGTGATGTAAAAGAAAACGTGATTCATCAGACTAGGCCACCTTCTTCCATTGCTCCGTGGTCCAGTTCTGATGCTCACGTGCCCACTGTTGGCGCTTTCGGCGGTGGACAGGAGTCAGGGGTCATGCGACTATGCAGCCCCATACGCAATAAACTGCGATGCACTGTGTATTCTGACACCTTTCTATCAGAACCAGCATTAACTTCTTGAGCTACAGTAGCTCGTCTGTTTGATCGAACCACACGGCCCAGCCTTCCCCACGTGCATCAGTGAGCCTTGGCCGCCCATGACCCTGTCGCCAGTTCACCACTGTTCCTTCCTTGGACTTCTTTTGATAGATACTGACCACTGCAGACTGGGAACACCCCACAAGAGCTGCAGTTTTGGAGATGCTCTGACCCATTCGGCTAGCCATCACAATTTGGCCCTTGTCAAACTCGCTCACATCCTTACGGTTGCCCATTTTTCCTGCTTCTAACACATCAACTTTGAGGGCAAAATGTTCACTTGCTGCCTAGTATATCCCACCCACTAACAGGTGCATGATGAAGAGATAATCCGTTATTTACTTCACTTCATCATAATGTTATGCCTGATCGGTGTATATATACCTACACCAGTCAATATACAGTATATATATACACTCACCTAAAGGATTATTAGGAACACCATACTAATACTGTGTTTGACCCCCTTTCACCTTCAGAACTGCCTTAATTCTACGTGGCATTGATTCAACAAGGTGCTGAAAGCATTCTTTAGAAATGTTGGCCCATATTGATAGGATAGCATCTTGCAGTTGATGGAGATTTGTGGGATGCACATCCAGGGCACGAAGCTCCCGTTCCACCACATCCCAAAGATGCTCTATTGGGTTGAGATCTGGTGACTGGGGGCCATTTTAGTACAGTGAACTCATTGTCATGTTCAAGAAACCAATTTGAAATGATTGGAGCTTTGTGACATGGTGCATTATCCTGCTGGAAGTAGCCATCAGAGGATGGGTACATGGTGGTCATAAAGGGATGGACATGGTCAGAAACAATGCTCAGGTAGGCCGTGGCATTTAAACAATGCCCAATTGGCACTAAGGGGCCTAAAGTGTGCCAAGAAAACATCCCCCACACCATTACACCACCACCACCAGCCTGCACAGTGGTAACAAGGCATGATGGATCCATGTTCTCATTCTGTTTACACCAAATTCTGAATGTCTCAACAGAAATCGAGACTCATCAGACCAGGCAACAGTTTTCCAGTCTTCAACTGTCCAATTTTGGTGAGCTCGTGCAAATTGTAGCCTCTTTTTCCTATTTGTAGTGGAGATGAGTGGTACCCGGTGGGGTCTTCTGCTGTTGTAGCCCATCCGCCTCAAGGTTGTGCGTGTTGTGGCTTCACAAATGCTTTGCTGCATACCTCGGTTGTAACGAGTGGTTATTTCAGTCAAAGTTGCTCTTCTATCAGCTTGAATCAGTCGGCCCATTCTCCTCTGACCTCTAGCATCAACAAGGCATTTTCGCCCACAGGACTGCCGCATACTGGATGTTTTTCCCTTTTCACACCATTCTTTGTAAACTCTAGAAATGGTTGTGCGTGAAAATCCCAGTAACTGAGCAGATTGTGAAATACTCAGACCGGCCCGTCTGGCACCAACAACCATGCCACGCTCAAAATTGCTTAAATCACCTTTCTTTCCCATTCTGACATTCAGTTTGGAGTTCAGGAGATTGTCTTGACCAGGACCACACCCCTAAATGCATTGAAGCAACTGCCATGTGATTGGTTGATTAGATAATTGCATTAATGAGAAATTGAACAGGTGTTCCTAATAATCCTTTAGGTGAGTGTATATATAAATAAAAATCAATGAGAAATCAATGTTAAGTGGTCTCTTAATTTAATTAAGCTGTACACACACACACACACACACACACACACACACACACACAGGTAGAGCATTTATAATTCATGGAATTTTCAAACTAATTGGGGGATTTCATTTGAAGTTAGAATTTAATCCAACAAAAAAGAGAGTAGAATTCAAACAAGGAAAAGTATATCATTAGGTTATTCATGAGTTAAGTCATAAGTTGTGTTAGACAGCTTCAAAAATGCTTTGTGTGCAGTCCTTGGACACCAGGCATACTAGAACGGCGTTTGAAAAAGCTAATGAGTAAAAGGTTCAGTCAGATTCTCAGTTCAATTCAAGGCCACATATAGACTAAGCAAATAGCTTAGCTCTGTGCCTCATGGTGAGGACAAACAAAAAGGAAAATTAAAAGGTCCAATGGCGAGAGGCGTTACACTTTTTCCGTAAGTTGTTATATGATGGACAGATGCACTTTTATGGACTTCAAAAACAGAGCAACAGTCACTGCCATTATAAAGCTTGGATTAGCCAGGACATTTTTTAATATAACTAAACTTAAATTAATATAACAATTTAATATTTTATTCATCAGAAAGAAGAATGTCACATACACCTCGGATGACTTGTGGGTGAGTAAATCACGGGCTAATTTTCATTTTTGGGTGAACTAACCCTTTAAGTGTTTTTTCTTTAATTGCTAATGTGACCTTTTACATCACAGACTGAACAAAATGAAGCATTGCTTGGTAATTGGTTGAGCTAAATTGATATGATCTAATTGTGTACTTAAATTTAACAGCTGACAGCTGATTGTAATCCATTACATACCTTTCTAGCAAAGTTGTCTGACATTATCAAGATGAATTTGTTCTGTTTTGAGTTCTTGTCATATTTTATTACCATTTTCGAAATTATAGCGAATAAACTGTGATAATGTGAGAAAACGTTGAAGGTGTCTGAATAAATTTTGGTTTGACTAAGTATCTTATGCTCACCAAGGCTGCAATTATTTGATCAAAAATACAGTAAAAACAGTAATATTGTGAAATATTATTACAATTTAAAATAACTCTTTTCTATTTTTTATATATTTTAAAACGTATTTAATTTGTGATGGCAAAGCTGAATTTACTCCAGTCTTCAATGTCACATGATCCTTCAGAAATCATTCTAATATGCAGATTTGGTGCTCAAGAAACATTTCTTATAATCAATGTTGAAAACTTTCTGACCCCAAACTTTTAAACGGCAGTGTACAAAAACTTTTTTTTACATTTTGAAACCTATTTTGCAGTACTCAAAAATCAATTAACTGCCCTTGTTAGATTTTTGCTATGCATTTTAACATTGCATAGATTTTCACTAGTTCATAGCTAAATACGATTGGCACACGCTATGGTGACAACATTTTTAATTAGTGTGGAAAGTGATGACTGAATTAATGAAAGTCTGCTGCTCCTAGACTGCCACCTGATTAACATGTTCCAAACACTGGCTACGCAGCAACATAGCTACATATTTTTAGGTCCCGCCAACAAGCATGTGTGAAAATTGCAACAAAAACAGTCCTGCTCCCAGAGATCCATGGTGTATAGTCATGCAATTCTCAGCTGACAGCATCTTTACAGGAACAGAGAAGTGAGACTGCCTGTAAATGTCTATTTCTCTCTGGGACTTGTGACTGTGGATTCACTTACAGTGCTCTCAGGATCTGCGATGCATCTCTCTCCCCCCCCATCGATTTGTCTCGCAGTGTCAGGCTAAAGAACTTGTGTTTCATGCTCTGTAGTGAGAAAAATAACAAAAGAGATTAAATATCTGTTAATGCTGTTCTCTGAGGATTGTAAAAGTTACTATTTCCTGAGGAGATACAAAAACAAAAATCAAAACAGCAGCAGCAAAGCTAGTGTTCAGTCAGTATAAACCATTGCACAGGCCTTTATTCCTGCATTTCTCAGAACTCTTGAATCAGAGCAAATAAGAAAAGAAGGAAAGACTGACATAATCATCCTCAGGGAGGAATCTGCCATGAGCACATTTGAAGAACAATATGAGACATTTGTAAGGCGCAAATTACACAGGCAGAAGAAAGACTTGGAAACTGTACACAACAACATAGGAGGGAAAAGCCATCAGAGAGTATTGTGTTCAGAGTTGTCGTTTAGATGCCCTCTCCTTCTCTGATTACATGTTTCTGAGATGGTGATGGTGTAATAGCTGGTGGAAAACACATCCCACCAGGAGCTTTCAGATGGGGGTTAGGGAATCACTAGCTTCCCAAAGCAAAAACGTATTACAAAGCGCCCTGACGTAAACAGGTCAATGCAAGTGATGAAAGGGTGCTATAACTGCAAATACTGTAACCGAGACGCATTAAACAAGGGCTATAAAAAATGCCTAGAGAGCAATTATATTTTCAAAGTGTGATTTATGTGATGAAAAATAATAATGACATGTACAGTAGCTCTTGGAAGTTAAGCAGCCATTAGACTTGATTTCTACATGATGTTTGTGTTGCAGTTATTAACAGAAGACATCTTCATCTGGATGTGGGCGTTATGGAAGGTCTTGTGATCTGGATGCTTACATCCAACAAAACATATATGCTGTACATGATATAATTATGTATTATGTATATAATTAGAGGAAGAATTAAGGATAATACTTGATGCAGCTGTTCTGAGCATTCTGTGATCTGACTTATTATATTTTTACATTGGATGGGATGCCAGCAGTACTTTAACCACCAACTGTTATTTTACACAGAAAGATGGAAAAAGGCCCAGATCCATGGTGAAGTCGCACCAGGCAGCGCAACAAGAAGTTTAGCTTTAGTTATGGTAAATGACAAAGGCAAAAATAAATGAGGAGAAGCACTAAAAAATTATATAATAATCACATTCCTACTGTATTTGGGAAAGTGTAAGCTAAAACCGTCTACAGGGCTCAGTGTTCAATGTACAGTACAAGGATTTGTCTGTTTGCTTAGTCTGGCCAATAGTTCAGAATTTTACTTGCCCTGCCAACATTTTAACTGGCACTATCATAACATTTTTTAATAACTGCTAGAAATATTACATATACATTTTTAAAAACTATAAATATTATACTTTTTTTAAAAACTGAAAATATGCAACAAACTGTAAATTATGCAGCTATAATATAAAAAAAATATGGCATTCAATGCAAAACAAAATGATTGCCATATATTTTTCAACACATTCTTTCGTTTTCAAGGTCATCAATTAAATATTGCAAATTCAACAAAACTTAATCTATGTTAGCCAGCCAGCTAGATAACATTATACATTTTAAGTTTGCTAAGTATAAAATAAATTGATGTGCAAGATTAATGATTAATGACATTTTTAATGGTAACGCAACATTAGCCCGAAAGTGACAGATCTGCCAACTGGCCCCAGCCAAATAGAATAAAATTAAGCTCTAATTAAAAATATTATGAATAAATAAAATAATAAAAATAAAATACAAATATATATCTGTCATACTAGAGCTTTTGGTACCAACCAGAGTAAACTGTCCTTATTTTTGAGCTTTGGTCTGCAATTTTTTTTACCGGATTGAAATCTGTTTCTGATTTATCTAAGCTTCTCAAAGAAAAGTAGTCCAGTCCAAATAGGGCTAAGGAAACTTTTGTGGAAATGTTCTAAGCTTTTTTACATTTACAGACTGATCATTTGCCTGAAAGATGCATAAAAAATAATTTATGCCGGGGAACAAGGCAAACTATGACAAGTCACAATTGATACAATCACCAAACGGCAACAATGCCAATCACTGACATTTCAACAGTACAATTTGAAAAGGTTACGCACAGGGTGAGTCAAATGTGATGGTGAATCGATGATATGATGAGTATGCATAAAAGGCTTTGAGAAACCTATTGAGCTTGGCAAGCAATCAAATTCTTCTTGGTGCATTCCGGCCCTTCCCATTAACCTTTGAAACAGATACTCTGAACAGCTGGTCAGATGCCCTCCTGTCGGGCTGATCAGATCAACGGCATCTCCTCACCTGCAGGCTCTCCTCAATGAACCTGCTCCTTAGAGCATCTACTGCCGAGATCCTGCGTGAAGAATCCTTTTCTAACATACTGGGACAGAGAGAGAGAGAGAGAATTATGTTTAAGACCTCATGAAATGCTGATAGTTCTAGTTGAATGCTTCTAAACCTGCTTGGATTTTGCATAATCTGCTTTGAAAAACAGCTGAATCAAACAAGCCATTGATTTGTATCTATCTACTCATCCACAGCGGGCAGACTGACAGATATAGCATGGCGGTGTGGGATGACATGGGCCCGATTCGTGCCTGGAGCAGGGCAGCATCTGTTTCTGGTACCTTTGCATTAGGGAGTTGAGCTGCCGTGAGTATGTTTCTGGCAGGGATGGAGTAGGTCCCTCCACAATCTTCAACACCACAGCCAAGAAGTTCTGCCCCTCAAAAGCATGCACCAAACAGCACATCTCATAGAGGATACAGCCTAAAGACCTGCACCCAGAGAATAATCAAAAATAAGGACAGTCCATCACAAAAAAATGAAGAAATTATCCAAACCTGTATGACTTCCTTTCTTCTGTGGAACATGAAAGAAGATATTTAGAAGAATGTTGGTAACTAAACAGTTTCAGGTTCCCATTTACTCCCACTGATTTTTTTATCCATAAAATGGAAGTCAATGGGAACCAAAATAGTTTGGTTACCAACATTCTTCAAAATACCTTTTATGTTCTGCAGAAGTAAGAAATGCATCCCTGTTGATAGTTGCTTTATATTTATATACTCATCAACAGGGATGCATTTACACACACACACACACACACACACACACACACACACACACCGATCAGGCATAACATTATGACCGGTGAAGTGAACAACACTGATTATCTCTTCATCACGGCACCTGTTAGTGTGTGGGATATATTTAGCATCACACTGCCTCCGCCAGCTTGCCTTCTTCCCATAGTGCGTCCTGGTGCCATGTGTTCCCCAGGTAAGCGACACACACGCACCTGGCCATCCACGTGAAGTAAAAGAAAACGTGATTCATCAGACCAGGCCACCTTCTTCCATTGCTCCATGGTCCAGTTCTGATGCTCACGTGCCCACTGTTGGCGCTTTCGGCGGTGGACAGGTGCCGTGATGAAATAAATAATCAGTGTTTTTTCACTTCACCTGTCATAATGTTATGCCTGATCGGCGTATATACATACAGTACTGTGCAAAAGTCTTAAGGCATGTTAGTATTTTCACACACAAAAAATGGCATTAAGCCAGTTATTTATATCTTTTGTGTTGTGTGTCAGTAGGAAATATCAGATTATGTTTCCAAACATTACTTTTGCCATTAATTGTAATAATCCAGTAGTTTTTGTATGTACAAGGAGTCTGACAACAGCTGGTATGATCCACACAGAGATTAATGCACGCTTTTCAGATTAATTTTAAAATAGTTTGGTTCACTTGGTTAGAGTGAAAGTGGGGTTTTTTTTAGCTAGTTTGCATAGGTGAGAACCGCACATGAATCACACATGAACTCTGGTACAATTTGCAATTATCATTATAGTAAAAAGTTTGTGTATTGCCCTAGTTGAATAGACACAAACAAATAGAGAGAGAGAGAAAAAGAGAAGAAGAATAATGTGTAAGGACGTCTCTATTTTAGCTCATTGTCTTGTTTATCTCTATTAAGCAGCACAGTGATCCCCTTCCTCCAGTGTGTCTCGTGCTTATGTTCTTGCAAGTCCTTGAAATGGAGTGAAGAGTCCATTTCCCAAACGACTGCTTTACGAGTCTGAACAGAGACCCTCAGCTCTCAGTGGCACATACACATCGAGGTGAGTGTGAGAAAATGCATGGCCCTTAAATTAGCAGCTAGTGCCTGAAGCTGTTTGGCAAATGAGATCGTCTTCTCTCTCTTTCATTCTATCTTATTGTTTTTCTGATCATTTCCCCCCCTAAGTTTTTCTACTTTACTAATATGCTGTTATCTCACTATTTCCCAGTGGATCTCGTTTCCCCATGTTCCCTCCCTTCACATATCTATCTCAGCACATAGCGTAAGTGGAGGGGAGGAGAGGACAGAGCTTTCTGGCGAGGATCTTGAGGGAGATCCTCGGCTTGGTGCCTTCGGAAACGTCTCATGCCATGAACTGATATTCCACCCCTAACACACATACATGAACATACAGCTAAGATGCAGATTGTTAAAGCTCAATAAGTAACTGGAGATATCACAATTCATGTTAATTATGCTTGCCATTTTTCAGCAGCATCTTTAACCAAGCCTGATTGCAATTTTCTGTACATTTTTAAAGTTAAAATTACAAAAAAAATGATTTGATGAGCTTTCATGGATTGCCAGAACTCGCAATTTGACAGCAATCAAGCATAATACCTCATTACTTGCCATTTTGCATATTGTATAATGATGAATTGTTTTGAAAGATTATGAGTTTTGACTTAATGAGGGAATAACTTTGCAAGTTACTTGTTGTGAACTCAAGATCACAAGTCAAATGTTTGGATACACATTAATAAATCACTATTTCCACATTTTAAATGAAGGCCGAGGCCGAGGCAGAGCTGTAGCAACGAGCGTCTGTGTTGGAGCCAGAGTGCCTGAGGCGGAGCTGGTGAGACTGAGGATCAAGGCGGAGCCAGAGTGAAGGCGGAATCCAGTGGAGCCGAAAGGGGTGGAGAGACGGAGCGCAGCAGCAGGCTCATAAGTCTGTGGTGCAGGCAGGGTGACATCTGACCAAGGCAGAGCTGGAGGGACAAGGAAGCCTGAGGGTATCTGGTGGAGCCGAGGGAGGGAGGAGCTAAGGTGGAGCCAACAGGTCAACAGGTCAATCGCCTCAATTGCGTCTTCCAACTTGAGCGGGAAATTCACATGCCGCGTTGTCGCGCAAGCCAATCAGCGAAGAGCTTATTGACAGGTTATCAAACCGGGCACCCGTCATCCTCAAGTAGCGCTGGAAACGGCTGTCATTCAGGATGGTGCAGTAAACCCAGACACTTTCGGCGTTTGGCTTTCCAGCGTATTTGGGAATTCCACAACAGGTATAGAGAGCAGCAATAGTAGTTATCTCCAACATTGCTGATGACGGAAAAAATGGCAGAAAGAAATTTTGTTGTTGTTGATCTGTTTGAAGGCACTCATCACACTATGATTTTATTCACGCAAGTGACGCAAAAAACAACCAATCCCACGAGTAATCTAGAGTGAGTAACTGGGCAGGGCAGGGCCAGCGGCAACAACAAAGACATGGAAGACTTAGAGCTGGGTGGGATCAGCAGCGATGGGAGATTGAGCAGAATGTCCAAATCCAATTCCTCAAAATAAACAGCAGGTATAAGTAACAGCTCACCCTCAGTTGTGGGATGGTGGGATACCCTCCATGCCCTCGAACTCCACCAGTAATCCAACAACGACATGTTGTGGCCAGCTCACACCCCTGGTCAGACTCACATTGGAGCTCGGGCTCCACGGCGATAGCTGGTTCTGTCTTTGTTTATTTTAGGCTCTGGCTCGTTCATTGCGGCAGGTGTGAGCTCCCAGTCTGTGGTGGGCTCTGGCTTAATGTCTGTGCTAGGGGTTGATGGCTGGCTGGGCTCTGGATTCAGACTCAGGTAATCAACAAAGACACAAAACTGCATGCTATGCACAAACAATACTGGAGATTAAGAACAGATTTACAGTTCATTTTTAAGTTGAGAACCCGGTTTGTTTTCAGACGGTTGAATATAACTTTCAAAAAAGTCCAGTACAAACATTACTGCCACTCGTCAATGGCAGCTGTCACAGTTGCTAGGCAAAAAAACAAGCCTCCGTAGGCTGTCCCATTTAACAACGCTTGGTCGCAGACTTCGAAGGTGTGACTCAAATTGATACGGTAAAAAACCGACCCCATCATTACACCAGTTCATAGTGTGTACAAGCGCTAAGGAAGCCTTCTGAACTGAAATTCAGATATGGTAATGGACATTTCGTTATGCGCTGTAAGCAATCACAACAAAGTGGGCCATCTGACCAATCAGAGCAGAGTAGGCTTTCAGAAAAGATCCTTGATCAAACAGTTTTAGACACTGTGAGAAAAGAGGTGATGCTGCAATGTACAGTATATTATGAGAAAAATGTAAGTGTTTTTTTTTTTACTTAGATGCATATAAACTAGTGCTGGGCGGTATGACCAAAAATTTATATCATGGTATTTTTCAAAATTATACCGGTTTCGTGGTATATGACGGTATTTTTTTCCCCATGCATGACCGGGTGTTAACCACATTTTCTACTTATTGAGAGAGGAAATACTGCAGTAGATTGACTTAGAATGCCCTAATTTACTGTCATGATGAGTGAATATTATAGAAAAATTCCACACTAGAATTAATACAAATTTGCAAAGCCCCACAAAATGATGCTGTGGGGAGACAACAACTAATAAAACACAGACCTGCAAATTACAGGTCTGCAAAAACATTTACAGACCTGCAAAAAAGGTCTCAAATTACAGACACATTAATATTAAAATATGACCACAGAGAGAAAAATTTGAGGGCACCTTATGCATTTGAAAAATCTAACCCTATATAACAATAACAATACAGTTTAGAACACAGAAAGAATAAAGGCATAGTTACTTTTATGCCCATTCTTTGCATTTTCGGTCTACATCATTGTCTTCTGTGTATTAGAATAATCAGTGTCCTTATTTGCACATATTTCATTTGAAGAAGATGTGATTAAATATCTGTGCATACACGATGCTGGTTCATGTTTAGAGCACTAGAGCATATGAAATATGTCCATAAAAACTTGAAACGTGCTCGCTCCAGTCTGTATCTGATCTATGATCCATGTGGTGAGTGTTTTTAAACTCATTGCGGCATTCCGTGCAGAAACCGCTCTCATGCGCACACCGTGTTGTGTGAATTCTCCGCTGTCCTGTAATGTGATCTCGGGTGCATCTCAATCAGCTCCCTAGTTCAGTAGTCAGGGCACTGATCAGGGAGTCTGACTGATTCATTGACTGATTCCCTGATCAGTGCGCTGACTACTGAACGAGCTGATTGAAATGCACTCCGCAGCTGCTCTCACCACAGTGCAACAGTGAAACTGGACCCCTCTCAAACAGTGTTGCGCTGCGCCACGCCGCGTACCAAACGTTGTTTAAGTGGCATACACCGGTATCGCGGTATAATAAAAATTCCTATCATAAAAATAAAAACCGGTATTCGGTATGAACCGGTATACCGCCCAGCACTAATATAAACCTACTAGAAGAGCTCCAAACCCAAATTAGGAACCTTTAAAATAGCATAATAGGAGAACTTAAAGATCAAGAGGTTTTTAATATCATGAGAAGCATAAATTTAACTGGAATAAAATGAAATGACTCAATGGTTTAGTTATTCCTACCAGATGTCTGATTTGGAGTCATATCCTCTGTGGCTGAGGGCTTCAGGGCTCATGTAGTAGGGGGTACCTGTGAAGGTAGTCGCCAGGTCACATGACCCCATTAGTAGACAGGATACACCAAAGTCACCTATAAAGGGTTTTAAAAAGTTTCATCAGCATAAACACCTTTAAAAAAAAAGAGTTTTGCAGAGAAAAAAACATAACACCAAAAATAGTTTGTGCTTAGTTCCACGCAATATCACACAATACACTGTAAAAAAAAATGATATGCTCATTAAGTCATGGCAACATATGTTTTTCCATTACTTTAATTTATCAAAAAAATTTTACCAATTTCAGCTAGGCAAAAAATTCAACCAAGATTCAACTAGGCAAAAAACAACAACAGAAAGAACATTTTTTTTAAATGACTTGTACAGTCAATTTGATTTATACTTAAATATTTAAGGCAGAAACTGAACACAAGTTAAATTGAATTAGGGGGATTTTTTTTTTTACAGTGCAACAAAATAAGTAATATTTACTCTTCTATTTAGACTAACAAACTCTATAATGGCCACAAAATAAGCTTTTGTATGTTGAAACTATTTGTGAGTTATCATGCTCATTGAGATTCTTGCTTGAATATAAATTTTTGAGTCACAAAATATTAATATTAAAAATACAAAAAAATATTAATCACTTATGAATGAATCTACAGAACATACAAATACATGTTTGGCCAAAAATATTCCTCCAAAAACTGTCCCCAAAAAGAGCTTAAAAGAGATTCAGCTGGACAAACATTATGAGCAATGCTGCGGATTTGTAAAAGCTTTAGGAGTTACCAGCATGCTTTACAGCATAAATGATATGTGTACTGTTATAGGATTATTATTTGTTTAACTTTTTATAGCTTTTCTTTTTCTTTTATTCTGTAGTTGTTTTGTCATCATAGTTTGTTGTGTGGATGTTCATCATTCATCTTATTCTTTAATGATGTGCTTGATGATTATACAGCTATATTGAGGTTTATGTGTTACTGTAAGTGTTGAGAGTCTATGTGTGTCTTCCTGTGTAGAAATGTAATGAAACATCATTAGGTTGCAATATGTGCTCTTTTTAGAGATAAAAAGCTTTGCAAAATGTCATCTCCTTCAGAGCCAAGCAGTCATTTAAAATGTAATAGACAAATGAAAGCTTCCTTGGTTTGTTTACTGAACATCTGCTGAAAAAGATCTGTGGTTGCCTTAGCATGAATTAATTGGATACTGTAAATGAGACGTTTAACATTTAGTGAACATACAAGTTGGCTGAGGTACTGAAGACAGTTGTTGTGCACTTGCTTGATGAACTCAAATCTCAATGCATCGTGACAGTTTTTCATAGTGCAAAAATAAGCACTTTGGTCAGAACTTGAAAATATCTTGCATAATGCTGACATGATATTATGAGTTCTCTCAGCATTTTTTACAGTGTGACCTGATAATTAGTTTGAAGTAAACCCTGTTATTTTGGCAGGCTAAGGCGCAAATTGACGTAAAGCAACTCAAATGCACAGATTAGCGTTCAAGTGAGTCTGCAGTACGAAAGAACCTCATCCTTCAAGAACACACAAATCTATTATTTTGCACTAAAATGAACTAAAAGCGACAACTTTATGCAGTGATGACAAAATGTATGACTGGATATTTTGATGTCTATCAAGAAAATATAAAAGTGATGCTTATCTGCCTACGAGAAGAACAGCTTATTTCTATCTGCCGTAGCTGACCGGCATACTTTTTTTACTAGGTAATGATCCTGTTTCTTTGTAGATGAGTGTCTTAACTGTCATAAAAGAAGGGCCTGTTTTACCAAATAGGAGGTGTTTGGGCTTTTGGTCATTAAAAGTCACATCTAAAAGACATCTTGCACGAACTTCAAACACACAGCAGAGCTTACCTATCTTAACAATGTTCTTCCTTAGAAATATATTTTTGGCCTTTAGGTCTCGGTGAAGTATTCTCCTGTTTAAGCAAGATAAACAAGAATCAATAGACACCGAAGCAGCAAGAATTAAGGATTTAGAGATGTGTTGTTCAGTTGTGGCCATACAGTATTTGTCTTGCAAAGTGCAAATTCTTGAATAAAACAAATCATTTTGAATGTAAAAATAGAAAATAGGTCAGTTATGAATTATTCACAGGCAAAAAGAGGAGCGGTGTTCTCGGCTCACCTCTGATGTATGTAATGTACTCCCAACAGAAGCTGACAGAGCCATTCACAGACCTGAGGCTCTGATAACGTCCTGCCTGTGCGTTTTAGCTCATCAAACTTACAGTCCAAATCTTTGTCCTGAGGAACAGAGAGAAAATAAAAAGGCAAAAATGTTATAAATGAAAATCCATTCTCTTTTGCCTGAACCACTGGGACTCTAGTCACGGCTACATAGCGCAGACAAAAAATAGATTAAATAAACAGTCTTTGTTCCCAAAAAGAGTAATACTGTGCTTTTTTGTCTATTTTACTCTGTGTACATTTTCTCTGATCTTTCTTTGTTTGCATTAGTGGATTGTGAATTTGTATTTAAGAAAGTGAGCTTTTGGGCACCTATTTACACTTCAGACAAAACCCACATTTCCCTGCTCACACACACTGACAGCGCCAGTCACAATGCCCAGTGTCTCCTGAGGCTTCTGCAGGGAGTGTGAGAGAGAGCAAAAGAGAAAGAGACCCCACTGCTAATGATCAAAGAAGATAAAAATGATTTTGCCTGTCAATTAAAAAGATATTTCCCCCTAAAATGAATATTCTATCATCATTAAAGCCTACTCAATGTCATTTAAAACCTGTATTGTGTCTGCAGCTTTACTGGCAAAAGAACTTAAATGAAAATCAAATACACACTTATAAAATGTCCTCTCCCTGTCTCTTTAGTGTATCAGTTAGTTCAGACTGTTCATGTAAATTATTTACTGGTCAAATAAACAAATCCCAGACCTGTGACTTTTTTTTTCCTGTGAAAAACATAAGAAAATAACGGTTTTAGTCCATAACTTGAAAGACAATTGGTTCTGAAACAACATTTGACGTCTATACATACATACATACAGTATATATATTTAGTAAACTATTTCTTATATGCAAAATAATAGAATTAGAATGTGCATATAAAACTGCAGAATATTTAAGGATCTATGTTTTCACCAAGTGCCGCCAAGAGAATAATCAATCCCACTAATGATAAGATTAAAGCGAAGCTCAGTTTGAACACAACGCTGAACTCAGCACCCCTCATTTCAATAACAACAGACATTTGTCAATGTCTCAAGAGAGTGAGTTAGGAAAAATCTTAGGAAAGTCTTCTATTGGTAATGCAGTGACAGGCATAAGGATATACTGCAGGCTTACCAGTTCATTTGAAATGTCTTTTGATAAGCCCTCCTGTTCACTGCCTGAGGGAAGTGTTTGCTCAACATAAGTGGGCCTCGCCACACGTTGAAGCGAAGGATGAGTCACATTATGAGTGTAATTGGAATTGGGCTAATTTGTCACCCTCATAATATATTTATCTACGGTTATGACTATCATCACTCAAAAAGCCACCTTGAATGCTTTCAAAAAGCTTTCAATGCTTTTCATAAGCGCAAAGGTTTAATTAAGCAATGAATTTTGGAATAAGCATTGTAGCATGAACAGAAGTAATGAAAATCTCACTGCAGGCCAGGAGTACCTCCATTTCACTCAATACAGAAGAGAGTGTTTTCATTTATCAAAATCTTCTGGATCTCACATGAAACTTGAGTTTGAGCAAATGCATCTAAACCAGGGTTGTCGGAGAGCAATTTCTTAGTTAGTAAGTTAGTAAGTAAGTTAGTAAGATGTTTTTTTTTTCTTTTTTAAAGAAATTCACACTTTTATTCAGCAAAGAAGCGTTAAATTGATCAAAAGTGACAGTAAAGACATTTATAATGTTACAAAAAAATTTGATTCCAAATAATGCAGTTCTTTTGAACTTTCTATTCATCAAATAATCCTGAAAAGTTATGATCAGTTTCCAAAAACAATATTAAGCAGAACAATTGTTTTTAACATTGATAAAGATAAAAGTAATCTTTAGCTGAAGGATCATTTAACACTGAAGACTTGAGTAAATGGCAGTATTGCCATCCCAAGAATTAATACAATTTTACAATTAATACAATATTGAATTTTTACATTGATTAAATAAATGCAGCCTTGGTGAGAGACGTCTTTCAAAACCATTAAGAAATCTTACAGAGCCCAAACCTTTGAACAGTACTTGCCTTAATATTTTAAACAAGCAAAATTTAACATACAATGGAAGTTCAGTCAAGATCAGTGTCAATTTTGCATAAATATATAAAATTAATTAATTAATTAATTAATTAATTAATTAAAAAAAAAAACCACTTTCCCTGATATTTCCATGTTGTCTATGATCCTGGGAACACTGCTGTCAGTATAAGTATAAGACAACTATTATATCGACCAATGCAACAAAAAATACTGAGTGCCCTATTCATTCTTTTTCGAAAGATGCAGTCTAAATCTACTTGATGCAAAAATCTCTCAGTTTGAATGGGCATGACGCTTCTGGTCTCAACCATCTCTTTGATACCTTGAGATGAGAGGAGCTGTTAGGGTGAAGACTGCCCTGCTGACGGAGATGAGATGACTGGCCTGGACAGATCTGAGCCACATCACTGGAGAGAGAGAGAGAGAGCAGAGCTCCATCCTTTATCAGCTCGCAGTTACCATTCAACCGTTCAGGTGCAAAGTGCTCAGGGGCAATCAAATCAGTTTCTTTATGTAAGTGTCGGTGCATGTTCCTGAAAGGGCAAAGGGTTGGAACGTAATAGAGGCTTCCCATGTCCTAATGAACAGAAAGTCAGATCCAGCACATGCAAAGATTCATTCCTCTCTCTGTGTGTCTATGGCTTCAGTCTCTTAACATGGAGACATGACATTTATCCAGTGGAGTAGGAGGTAATGAGATCTGCAGTGAGTCATGTAGAGGAAATTTGCTATTAATTTAAAACAGAATAGATTTTTTGTGACTATATCAAAGGCACCATTTCCACAAATAATTGCATGGTGGTATGCCAGACCATTAGTAAACACACACAGCCAGCTCCATTTTTGTACCCATTATGCTTTTATAGCGCATCTTGAATACAATCACAGACTATCAATATAACCCTTGCATATTTGCTTTTTAAAAATCTGGCAGTCGATGGAATAATTAAGGTTTTTACATTGTGACATTATTTTCATGACAATTTAGGACATTTCCCCCTCAAATTCTTGTTATTATTATGGGAAAAATCTTACTCATTATCCATACAGTAATGAAAATTATCCAGTTTAAATACAATGATCTGTACTATTATGTATTATTATCTATTGTGCCCCTTTTTACAGGATGTAATATAAGTCTCAGGTGTCCCCAGAGTGTTTAATAAGAATACATTTCTTACTTGAATGCTACTGTTAAATGGCGCATTGTGTATAGTTCATTCAGGGCGAGATAATAGGTAATGCCCTATGCTAATAGGGCAGAGTCCGTCAGCAGTTGTGGGCAGGGGGGGGCCTAAGCATATGTGACGTCACACTGCTAGAATCTGCTTGTTCTGGTGTCTCAGGTGTCCCCAGAGTGTGTCTGTGAAGTTTCAGGTCAAAATACCCCACAGATAATGTATTATACTATACCAGGTTGCGAATGCCCAGGTTTGAGTGGAAGAAAAAACATGCTGTGTTTGTGCATGTATCTTTGAATGCAAATAAGCTGCTGCTCCCCATCCCGCTTTCCAGAAGAGGGCAGAGCCTGTACAGCTTGTGCCTCAGATACTCTACCAAAACCTCACGTGACATTGCAGTTCTTCATCATTATGAAAGTTTATTATCTTCATGCTTTTTAAGGCCATATAAGTCTAAACTTCTGATATATGGTTTTCTGAGCGCACACACCCAAAGCTGGATGTCAGACGGAGCGTCCCGTGAATTGTAAAGTTGTTTCACGTCTTATTGTGCTTAAACTGTCAAATACACACATGGTTATGTAAAAAAAAACACAAAGTTCACATAAACACAGTTGGTTATGTCTGTGAATGTAAAGAGCAGGGAAAGAAATCGCATGTGTATATTAAATCTGTGTATTAAAGTAACAGCAGCGTAATATACAGTACCTACTACACCGATCAGGCATAACATTATGACCATCCTAATATTGTGTTGGTCCCCCTTTTGCTGCCTACAGCAACAGCCCTAACCCGTCGAGGCATGGACTTCACTTGACCCCTGAAGGTGTGCTGTGGTATCTGACACCAAGATGTTAGCAGCAGATCCCTTAAGTCCTGTAAGTTGCGAGGTGGGGCCTCCATGGATTGGACTTGTTTGTTCACCACACGGCCCAGCCTTCGCTCCCTACGTGCATCAATGCACATGTGACGTCATACTGCTAGATCTGCTTGTTCTGAGACACTGCTTATGATTTATGGGGATTAAAAAAAGAGGAGTGGGTGAATTTTTACCATTATAGGGTGGTAGTGTACACGCACTGCCGACACACATTTATGTTCAAACACCATGTAAAAGTGAATTTTGCATAATAGGTCCCTTTAAAAAAAAAAATCTAATTCAGTAAAAGCATTACCATCATTTGTATTTACTATTTAAATAAAAAAATATATATATATTAGAATAATAAAATAATAATAATAATAATAATAATAATAATATAGTTATCTTAATAAAACAAAATAAATGAATATTTCTTGATTCATCCAACAATTCATTCTTGTCCTATATTTCTATATCAGCTCTATGGGTGCAAACTCAGGAAATACAAGGTTTGTTTACCATTTTACACAGGAATCTTATGTAACAGAAAGCTGTTAGGCACTTGCACTACAGACAGAAGATCAAAGATCAGCTAGTCTCATCTCGATTATAGTGAGTGTCTGTCAGATGAAACTCAACCTACATGGCAAACATGAACAAGATGAAAGAAAAAAGAACGAGGAGAACTAGAAGCCAGAATCAGAGATATGCTTTCATTCAATTCATAAGCTTTTTATTCTTGCTTTATTCCACTGTTGTAGATCAGATGTGCATTTCCCAAAAGCATTGTTAGCCAACTATGGTCGCAAGATCCGTCATTATCAGCATAGTTCCAACGAACATTCACAAACAGCATCGCAAAGTTGTGTGGTTGGAACGACAGCTTTCAAGCTGTGATTATAAGCATAGTTTCTTGTTTTTATGACATGTTGTGGACTTAATAAATCCTTATCTTGAGCAAAATAAGCAAGCTGACATTCAGTACAATATATAGGCCAGACTGACTAAACAGGGCAAATTAGCATGAGAGCGCGATTACAAAAAAAGCGCAGATGGGAGTGGAAGGTTCTGCACATGATCTTATTTAATCTATGTTTGTTTAAGACATGCCTTTTTGGGTAGTAAATAACGGCACAAATACCAGTAAACTGACTAGACCTTGCAAATACTCTCCTCCCATAATTTTTCCACATACAAATGCATATGTAATTCCTACAAATGCCTACAGTCAGCCACAAAAATAACCATGTCCATGCCTTTTCAGTGCTAATTTTTCACTGCATGTCTTTAGTAAATCCTGACAGTAGTTTTTTGCACTGGCGCAAGCTGTTAGTAAATTTGGCATTTACGTCTTTTAGTTTGTCAAGAGATTTAAAGCACTGTTTTTGAAAAGTGCGCATGTGCGTACGTGCTGTAGGCTACGTAAGAACGAGCCTATGATTAAATCTGGAAATAAAGCAAAAAAAAACAGAAAAAGGAGAATTAGTCCTCAGATGCCATGTCCGTAATTTATAGCAAAAAAAATCTAGCATTAATTCAATCTCAAACTGAAATGTTGAATTACTGCACCACCTGTGTGAAATCATTAACCAGCATGGTTGAACGACAAATTTGCGACAATACGGATTCAGGACTAGCAGTCGTGACTAGCTAGTTGATTTCTTCAACGATACATCGTACTATGGTAGTTAAGCAGAGAAACGCTGTACAGGAAACGCAATCCAGAGTGAGCCTTGTCACATTGAGAACGAGAAAGACACAAGATCAATTGTAGGGCCTATTCTTCATCCCATGTCTCTTGAAAAAAAGGAACTCAATGCACAAGTTCAGCACAGGAGGGATCTCCCTTAATCTATATAGAAATGAGGAGCTGCAACTCCACATGACATGCAGTAATCCAGAGCACAGAGAAAACAATCAAAGCAGCATTAACATTAGAAATGTTTTTTATGGCATCTGTCATCTTTTATTCTTCAACAGCTTGGAAACAATGTGGAATCAACAGCTGATAAAAATGCTGTTGTGTTTCATTTTCTTCTGCACTTCATTCTATTTTGCCCAAAAGCTGCCATTGTGACACACTTCACAAGTTTTTAAACTTCATCTACCATTGTATTTTTTTCCTATTAAAATTATGATTATGTTTAGAACTGGTAGATTAATAAGTTCACTTAAATAAATGAAGAAGTCAGTGTTCACATGTAGCTGTGTTTGATATAAAGAGGACAAATTTACAAACATCCACTTTTGCGATTGTTGGACATTTGACGTTTTTTAAATATTTAAGGTAAAATAAAGGTTTTTGCATTGTGACATTATTTTAATAAAGTAAGAACATTTACCCTTCAAATTCTCATTATTGTTATGGGATAAATATTCTCATTATTGTAATACAGTAATAAAAATGATCCAGTCCCAATCATTTCTGTAAACTATCTAATTCAGTACAACAACCACTATCATAATGTGTATTTACAATTTAAATAAAATAGTCCTACTATTTATATAGTACCACCAACCACTTTATTAGGTACTGTACACCTGTTCAACTGCTTGCAAATATCTAATCAGCCAATCACATCGCAGCAACAAGACGATATGGCAGAAAATAGACATCAGTCAAGACGATCTGCTTAAGAAAATGATTTAAGTGACTTTGAACGTGACATGGTTGTTGGTGCCATAGTATTTCAAAAACTGCGATCTACTGGGATTAGACCATAGGGTTTACAAAGAATGAGAGGGGTCATGAACGGCATTGTTTTATAATGTTTCATGGGGTGCAATTATAATGTTAGTAGGATTTTTACATCAAAAAATTTCAGAATTAAAAAATAAAAGGCATTTTTCCTACACAGATTTTAGCCCTCTGCTCTAAATGCTCTGTTTGAAGGGGCATGTCTGCTGTAAGACTTCAGTTAGGGCTGCCAAATTTTCAAACAAACTTGGAGTGAGATTTGGTGGGGCCAACCAAAATTTTGCCGTGTACAAAGCAAAAATTTGACTTCTTTCAGCATCATAACCGTACACACAACATTTTTATATATATAGTATTGTTTTTTAGTATTGTTTTTTATTATTTCTTTTTTTGCCTTTGATAGATAAGTATAGGTTGATACATAATAAATTCTGTCTATTAAGACAAAACACATGCAACTATATGACGCTTGGTATACAGTATATCCTATAGACACACACACAATTGTAAAGCACTATATAGAGGCATGGTTTTGTCTAAATAGAACAAATTGATTATACATAAACCTACAGCTTTTACAGGGAAGAAAAAGGGGAAAAAGCTGTCTGTTGCTGTTCTGTCTGTCCAGTCTGTCGTTCGGTCTGTCCTGTCTGTTGTGTGGCTCTTTTTTGCTGTGGCTGATCTTTCATTAAAAAAAAAACAAACAGTGTTGGGCAAGCTACTCTGAAACTGTAGCTTTACAAGCTACTTGTAAGCTACTTCAAGATACACTTTTGAAAAAGTAGCTACACTACAAGTTACTATCAAAAAGTAGTTAGCTACATTGAAACTACTTTTCTTTTTTCTTTTCTTTTTTTTTACAATGACATTGTTACAAATAACTGAATAATTGTTAATGAAGAATGTTATAATATTTGGGGTTTCAAGCAACATAATGCAATGTAATTATGATTTCAAAGAGTATAAAATGCAAAATGGCTACACATTTAGCATCAGTGCAAGAACAAAATGTATGCAACTTAAATTAAATACTCAGGAGTCAGGATTAGTCTAAAAATGCAGGTTAAACTCACAGCAGTAGGCTACAGTACAGATAAATTTCATGGCTGAACGGGATTTGAGCAAACGTTGTTTTACCGCTGAGCGCACGGTTCATGAGTGGAGCGCGCCTGCATAGAGCATCACACTGCTCCGCTTCACTCATTACAGGCTCGGTCTCGTCAGAACCCAAAACAGAACGTAGCTTTTGGTCACGCTACACCATATTTATTTGCACATTTATCTTGAACCCTCCTCACCGAAAGCATAACTAGTCGATCACGAGTGGCTCAACAGGTAGATCTATAGATAAACTCATCTTTCAGGCATTTAACCGACCGGGTTTACACTTCAGCGTGAGAAATCAGGGGTGTGGCGTGTAAGCGTGTGAAACCAATCAAATGCGTGTGTCTCACGGCCAATGCGTGAGAGTTGGCAGCCCTGCTTCAGTGTAAACGCCTACTGCTGTGATTGGCTAACATTCTGCATATGAAATATCTAAGTATTACATGTGGAATTCTCTCAAAAACTTTTATCACGTTTTTACTATTACAGCTCTAAAGGTTAACTGATCATGAAAAGTGTTGATTATAGTAATATTTAGATCTATAGCATTACATTTAGATTGTGGCACATAAGGTTGCAGTGATGATAATTGTAGCCAATCACAGAGCACATGAATGCAGTGATCTCATCATTGAAACTCGATGTCTGCACACTAATGAATGCTTTCATCATAACTAACAGTGCAAACACAATGTAAATAACAATGTTTTGGCGAGAGTCCAGAACTTGCGCTGTTTACGATTGTCCAGCGATTGCAAAGGGAGCATTCTTTGATCACTTTCTATATATAATTTAAGCAGTTTGAAAGCAGTTTTGCAAATTTACCAAATAATCCACAGTGAACCTAGTACACTGATATGCGCAATTCAGTGACCGGGGCTAAACAGGCAGTGATGTAGAAGCAGCCGTTGATCATCTTCTGTGGAGGCGGTATTTAAATACACTATTATGTAGTAAAGTGGCCCATTCCACAAGTTCTGAAACTTACAGGATGTTTTTTATAGTACAATGACCTCTTATATGTCAAAAGATCAATGGAATTTAGATTTCTCAGTTCATGACCCCTTTAAAGCCAGAGGTCAGAGGAGAATGGCCTGACTGGTTAAAGCTGATAGAAAGGCAACAGTAACGCAAATAACCACTCGTTACAACTGAGGTCTGCAGAAGAGCATCTCTGCATGCACAACACGTCCAACCGTAAAGCAGATGACAAACCGGTGCCACTCCTGTCAGCTAAGAACAGGAAACTGAGGCTACAATTCGCATGGGCTCACCAAAATTGGACAATAAATGATCAGATACGTTTCCTGGTCTGATGTGTCTCGATTTCTGCTGTAACGTACAGATGGTAGGGTCAGAATTCGGCATGAACAACATGAAAGCATGGATCCATCCTGCCTTGTATCAATGGTCCAGGCTGCTGATGGTGATGTAATAGTGTGGGGGATATTTTCTTTGCACACTTTGGGTCCCTTAGTACCAATTGGGCATCGTTTAAACACTACATCTGAGTATTGTTGCTGATCATGTCCATCCCTTTATGACTGCAGTATACCCATCTTCTGATGTCTACTTACAGCAGGATAACGCGCCATGTCACAAATAATTTTTAAACCGGTTTCTTGAACATGACAATCAGTTCACTATACTCAAATAGCCTCCATAGTCACCAGATCTAAATACAATAGAGCAGTGGTTCCCAACCCTGGAATTATGAGTATATCTAAAATATTAACGATTGCAGCAACTAAGCAGAAGAATCAAATACCAGAACCAAAACTATAATAATATTTATTAATCCAACAGAGCCAACCAACCCCATGACATCACAAGGTTGTAGTACTGCCTTTGCTACAAAAGCTATAAACAAATATTTTTTTTCTTTTAAATGGTTACATTTATCATGTTTGTTTGATATATAATTTTTTATTAGAGTAGAAATACGTTTACTAAATAATGTTAACTTGACTGACTGCTTCATTCAAAATCATGGTTATGTTATGAACAAGTTCACCATCTCATATAATTGTCTATGTTCACATATAGTCATGTTTGAAAGTTTTACAAAACTGAAATTAGACTTTTCAGACTTTGCAAATGTTGGACATTTATAATTTGGTCCAGATCAACACGGGTTCAAACTATGTGACAAGTCTAATAAGACTAATAATTTCATTTGGACATGGTCTGACACATCAATTTAGTACAGCAATTTGGACAAAAAAAAAATCAGTATGGTGCCCTAAGTCAAGCTATTTCCATAACATTCCAAGGGTATGAAAAACACTTCCAGGGTAACGTTATAGAGCTGCTGTAGCATCTCTGTTCAAAACAAAAAACTTTTGGCTTTTGACAGAATTGTATTACTACTCAGAAGCCTGGGAGACTTCGGTATAAGTTATATATACGTTTAACCTTTGTCTCACGTGTTTCACCTAAAATTACTTAGGAGAAATAAAAATAGGCACAAATGAGACAATTGCTGGCATCAAGTGCAAATTTGATGAGAAATGTGTTCATATTAAAAACTCTTGTATCTTAGCAGAGTTTGTGACATTTTAGATATCTTCTTTAGATAACTCACTATAAGATTACTATAGTATATATTTAGTATCTCAGATATCTGAAAAACAGTTAAACCAAAAGTCTTAATTTGCTCTAGGAGAAACAAGCAGAGATCTCATTCCTGATTTTCACTGACAGTTTAACTGTGGAACAAAGCAGCTCTGGACAACAGCGTGTGTCAAAGAAACAGACAAAGGAGATGTGCAAAATGTAATAATCACTAGCCAAACCTTCCAAAGCATAGGGCAGAGATGGCATGAAACCGGGCTGACCTGCAGATATGCCTTAATAAGCAAGGAAAAGATGAAAAGATCAGATGGTGAGACTGACACAGAACCTGCAGAGGAGATGAGCATGACCTCTGGGCAATGTCAGGATGCTCTCAGCATCTCCGATCCATCGCTGAACACAGAAAAGGCTCAGCAGGGATGGAGGAGGAGCTGGACAATGCAAATAGAGTGATGGAAAGCTGGTTAGGAGCAAATAAATCCAGAATTATGGCTAGGAAGTCAACCAAAGGTCATGTGCAATCCATTTTACCTTTATAATGTGATGTGTTTGCAAAAGTAAATTCAAAGTTATTACTCAATGACTATTTGCACTGATGAATCCTTCACAATAAGACCAGGAGCATGTCGTTTTGATTTCATGTTATCTTTAAAACTCATATGTACATTTTTCTAGGCCCAAAGGGAAGGGATGTTCCTGAAGTGATCCCATCACTCACTTTCATTAGGAACGTCTCTGTAAATAGTATTCCTATGTGTTTCAAGGGCATAACAAGATATTTGCTAATAATGTGATCACAACAGGTCAACATTGTTTACCAAGACCAGGTCATGTGACTTGCTTCAGTCCTATTATGACTTCTAGAGACCAAAGGAAACCAATCCAGTTGTTCCAAGAAGACAGTTTACCTCACAAAACTCAGTGATGATGCAGAAGGCGTCTCTCTCCAGGAAGCTGGTGTAGAACTTGAGGATGGCAGGATGGTTCAGCTGAGAGAGAAGCTGAGCCTCTTGAATGGCATGGACCGTCTCATTGGGTTTCAGATCGCCAACAGGAATCTCTTTTAACACCTTCCTGCACAATAAACCACAGCAAGGAGGGTAAAATCATAGAAATAACATATCCTGAGTTGAATTATAAAGTCTTATCATCATTAAGAAAAGCTTGTAGTTTCAATATGCTTCAATACGGTATGCATATACACTGCAATAAGTCTCTTATGTTTACCAAGGCTGTACTTATTTGATCATAGATACAGTAAAAACAGTAATATTGTTTTAGTTTAAAATAACTGTTTTCTATTTTACTATATTTCAAAATGTAATTTATTCCTGTGATGGCAAAGCTGAATCTTCAGCATCACATGATCTTTCAGAAATCTTTCTGTATATATGCTGAATTGGTGCTCAAATGATCAAATGCTCAAATGATCAATTATTATTGGTGCTCAATTATCAATAATGGTTCTTATTATGATGATCATTGTTGAAAACATTGTTTTTTGTTGCTCAATATTTTTGTGGAAACCATGACACATTTTTCCAGGATAATTTGATAAATAGAAAGTTCAATTAACAGCATTTTTTAATGGAAATCTTTTTTAATGTATTTTAAATGTACATTATAAATGTCTTTATTCTCCCTGTTGATCAGTTTAATCAATCAGTTTAAGTACTTTTACCTAAATTAATTACTTTATAATTACTTACCCTACACTTTTGAATGGTAGTGTATCACGGTTTCTACAAATATATTGAGCAACACAACTGTTTTCAACATTGATGATAATAATAAGAAATGTTTCTTGAGCATCAAATCAGATTATAAAAATGATTTCTGAAGGATCGTGTGACACTGAAGACCATAATGATATAAGAAGTAATGATGCTGAAAATTCAGTTTTGCCATTACAGAAATACATTTACATTTTAAAATATATTAAAATATAAAACAGTTCTTTTAAATTGTAATAATATTTCACAATATTACTGTTTAATTGTATTTTTGACCTAATAAATGCAGCCTTGGTAAGCATAAGAGACATAAGAAATAAAAAAATAAAAAAAAATATCATAATTATTCCTTTGACCAGAAGTGTACTTTATCAAACAACAGAAAAAGCAATAAAACTGGAGTCACAAATTAAACAATGTGAATGTCCACTACAGCAAAGTCAGCCACATTCATCATTCCTCACATTATTCATTTTGTATGCGCATATTCTATTCAAGCATTGTACTTTCACAGAAAGCTCTAGATTGACAGATAATCCAACCGGGAAAATAAAAACATTAAGTTGTTAAAGAGTGATAGGCTGTGGATTGTCCAAATCAAACTGCTTCTGTCTTATTATGTCAATCTTATTGCTTGTTCAGCCTTTAATTTTGCAGTCTCTCTTCAATTTCCTACTGTCTGGAACCTGCCACCAATGCTCAGATGCACTGTGTTTATATAAGTGTCACGTTTCTCAATTACCAGCTGTAGCCTGGCCCCAAAAATGTCATTTAGGGAAGAACAGATTGTTTCCTCTGACCTTTTCAAGCTTGAAGAGATCGGGAAGCCAGGGCCACACTGTAAATTTAAACTCTGTCATTAGCGCACAAATTATGAAGGGTCATTGCAATTATTCTGCTTTTAGTGATAAAATGAAGGGAGAGACACATCCATTGATAGAAAGTTGCCTTGACCTATGTGACCTTTGAGAAGGGAATGAAAAGGGAGAAGGGAGAAAGAATCAGCCATCCTCTGATGCATTTCAGATGAAAGACACTCACGGTCAGACTGATTTAAAAATCAGAGAAAATCCATCTGAATAAAAGCAATAAGCATAAATTATCATGCCATTATTAAATTCTAAAAACTAATGGTCTTGAATAATGCAGAACTTGTGATCATTAGCCATTTTTAAAAACTAAGAATGATCTATATGATAAATGGAGAGAATAATTTTTCCTCCAGTCGGCAGCAAAATATGATTGCCACATCTGCTGATCAAACTTTATGCACTTCATAATTCAAGTTAAAGGGACAAACAAGGAATGCTCAGAGCGGCTAATTTAATCCCATCGGCTTTTAGCAAGAAGAAAAATGCAAATGAGCATTTAACACAAAGCAGGGATTTAATATCATATTTTAGTGACCTTATTTCCAGACCTTAAGGGAGTTAATCAAATACCACCAACAGAGATGAACGCACTGCATCTGCCTCCTGGTTTTGTTGTAAATTGGTTCTCGGCTCGTTGAAGAAGCACTCTCATTTACCTCTCCTCTCCTCCCTCTACTTCTCCATTCTGTTCTTTCCTCTTTCTACTTGGAAATCATTACAGCAAAGGGAACAGGTAAAGTGCACTTCAGCAGCTCAATGCTGGCCTTGGATTGCTCTAATTCTTCTTGTTTTCCTGGAAGCTGAGACGCAGGCCTAATAGCTAATGTAATTTTTAAAGATGCAGAAAGCAACTCCTTAACGGAGTAGTTCAAATTCTTTCATCACTGGCGGCTCAGGTCGTTCCAAACCCATATGTCTTGAGTTATTTTGTGCAGGTCATATTTTTGAATACAATAAAAAGAATTGACACTGGAGCTTTTAAGCTCCAAAAAAAAAGCAAAAGTACCATAAGATTCATAAACGTCATCTATGTGACTAGTGTGCAATATATAAATGTGCCCGTACCTTAAGTCTTCTGAAGCCATATGACAGCTGTGTGACAAACAGATAGCTATTGAATCGCTGTGATCAGATCATGAGTCAGTGAGCTGAAGCGAATCAGTCCGATTTCATGAATGAATCAGGAAGATTTTGTGAACTTGCTATAGAGCCACTAAGAGGATATGGGGATATGGTGGGAGGAAAAATTATATGCTTTATATTCTATTCAATGCTTGTGTGTTCCCTTAAAAAATGTTTGCTTTCCACCTTTCCATCACTCACAAAAGTATTGCATTCCCCTGAAAAACTTTGCTTTTAACTTGCTTTTTAAAGCTGCAGTCTTTAAGTTTTGCCTCTTTGTCCTCATCTCGGTTTGAAACCTGCAATTGCAGTTATTTGCGGAATTAACATCTTTACGTGGGTTGTTCATCGGCATGGCTCCTCAGCGAGAATGAATCTAATGTTTTGAGTATGTGCGGCTTGCTGTCAGTTACCGCAACGGTGTGGATACTGTACTTCGGAATCACAGATTCTACATCTTGGATAAGAATTTTCCCCGCAAAATGTCATCTGAACAAGTAACATGTCTGCCACTTTTGTTCTGAACAACTGAGAAAAAAAGCATTACAATAAATCATGCTACCAACGGTGATTAAATCTAACGATCGCTTACCTCATATCACATCGAACTGTGCAAATTATTATTATTGTTATACTTTGTTCTCAAATTGTTAATGTTAACAACATCAGCATTGCGTGACTATGTGTATTTAGTGTGTATTAAGGCCGTTCACACCAAGGACGAAAACTATAAAGATAATGATAAAGATATAGTTCTAAAAATTGTTCTCAATATTAATGAATAGCAAAGTTCCCACCACAGCTATAACGATAACGATACAGAGAAACAATATCATTAGGATCACTTTCAGAACGATTTTTTTTAGGTGATGAATAATAAAAACAGCCAATCAGAATCCATCCTGCTGTAACTCAAGCATTTAAAGTGGCAGACAAGCATGTGCTTAGAATTAACAGAACGATATCGTCCACTGGTGCGGATGCTAAAGTTATCTTTATAGTTATCTTTAAAGTTATCGTTCTTGGTGTGAACGGTCCTTTAGCGTTACCAGTAGATTTCAATTTCTGTACAGTCTAATCTTTTGCTATTGACTGTGGGTGAATCTCCAGTTGTCACTGATGATTGTCATTTGGACCTTTCTGGATTACAATCCACCATCAAAATGATACATTTAATTATTCCAGCTGCTGTGAGAAAAGGCTATAAATGATCCGCCACCTGCAGCATCCTCACATGCGATACCACTACAAGCCGGACTCCTCCTTTATGTATACAGATGTGACGTAATGACGCAAAGACATGCTCGAATTTCCCGCGGACATCCACCAGTACCACACAAATTATAACACATTATTACAAGCTTACCGTTGTGAATCGGGCCAAGCCAAGGTAAGGAGATAGTTTTGAACACTGGCTGGTTATGTAATTTAGTTAACCAAAAAAAAAAAAGTAAAAAAAATTAAATAAATAAATAAATAACAATCCTTTTTCTCATATTATTTCCATTACCAGTTCTGCATTCATTGACAAATGTTTTGCAAGAGAATGCAAAAGTTTTGTAAGCGAATACAAAATCATTGAAATATAATTTTTCCTCCCATCTCATTTTTTCACATCATCATGTCTCTCCTTTAGGGGCTCTGTACCTTGGTCAAATGATTCATTGAAAAGAATCAAAAGAATGATTCGTTCATGAATTGGACATTGCTACTTGTCTTATGAACCTGCCAAGGAGAGCAGAAGCTTTGTTCTACGAAAGAAAGAACAAATTTGAAACATGAGTGTGCATAAATGATGGCAGACTTTACATTTTTAGGTGAACTATCCTGTTAACCTTTTCATAAACATGCACAACAGAACATTTTGTGCACATATGGCCTTTAAATGGCACTACACCACTTGGGAAATAAGACATGCTATCAGATGTCATATCTCTACTACAAATAATGCTAAATATTCAACCATAGTTGATGGACGACAATAGGTCTGTAGAATCAAACTACTTGATTTCAGCATATTTTGAAATTATGGAGTTTGAACCTACAGGGTTTTAACCACAAGCCTGAACCACCAATAACAAACAATGTCCAGTATGATCAACTTGATGAAGTGATGTTAACACTCAAATAACAAACAATGATTTTATTGGCACAAAAACTAGGTCACACCATTCGAAAGCCCACATTAGCAGGACTCACTTGAATGGAGAGTTACACAGAGAATCATTACATTGAAGTATGACAGGTCAGTCTAATTTCGAAAATCTAATTTCATCTTGGCCACATCCTCTCATGTCTCATTAGAGCTAACAAACCTTTATAATGCATTATGTCACAAGACCAATCTAATGAACCATTGAGCTGATGTTGTGGAAAGCAGTTTACACTCTGCGCTATGGATTCACATTAGAAACCTCTACCCAAATAATGACAATAGATCAAAACATCAACATTTTATTATCATCATCTATAATGCTATCACATCGTCTAAGATAATATGTTTGTGTTTATTCACTTCATTTCAAGTATCCAGTCAATTACTGGATGAACTAAACTATCCACAACTGATCATCAACATAAACCTACAGTTTATACAATTAAAACATGTCAGGGATTTGATCTTCTTGCAGTAAGATAGCACTTAATAAATGTGCTTAATAAAGTAACATTTTTATGAACAGTGAAAACAAGCTCTCATTACTTATTGCTATTGTATATGAATAATACATGTTAATTCATTCAGGATCAGACTCATCCTATTATTGTAAACATCTACTAATCAATATTCTCTAGTCTGTTAGATAATGATAGATAGATAGATAGATAGTTCCTTCATGTCAAAGCAGATATGTGCCTATATCATTTTTTTTACCAAGACTGTAATACAGTATTGAATCCCTTCCATAATTTATTAGAGCTTCTATAGTTTAAAAATGTTATGGGTCATTTGAATTCCTTTGAAATGAAAAAAAAAAAATACTGCTGTCCAACTATCTTAATATTACATTTATCTCGGAAGATAAATACAGGTACCCAAAAGAGTGTCTGTTCTCTCTAATAGGGTGACATAACTATGAAAAATACAGGGTTACAGGTGACTATATACACAGTATAAACCTGCTCTACAAATATACAACTGTGTTGCTAAGGTTGCCTGATAAGCGCAATAAGAAATACATTTAATTTAGCCTTAATGTAAATATATGTGTAATTTAAACCTTACCATATTGTTTCACAATACATGTTTAGTTAAATTCCAGGCATTTTACCTTTGGAAGAATGTAAAGAAAAGCTCAGCTAGACCTCTTCAGACGGAAAATGGTATATCATCGATAAAAAAACATCAATCACTGAAATTTCCTGTGGTGAATAATTGAACACGCGTTCATGTCCCATTTCTTAGTCTCTCTCTGGAGGCATAGAGGCAATTTAAGATCTATTTTAAAGTTATCTGAGCAAATAACCAACCACAATCCTTTGCAATTTTAACTTGCAGGGTTCCATATTCTATTTCAGCCCCGTGATCAGAGGAAACAGGTAGGAAGGTGATGATACACAGGGCAACTTTTTGAGCAATGTTGCTGGGCAATGTTGCTTGGGCACTTTCCTATTGAGAATGGGCAACAAATTTTTATATCTGGATACTTTAGATCGGTCATGACTCCTGCTCATTTTCGCAGTCTATATCCATTGAATTAATATAACCAAATATAATGATATTGATGTGATTGATAATGATATTGATAATGCCTATGCCGACATAAATATATATATATATATATACACCAATAAGCAAACCCTTGGCCCAAATTTATTTGTCGCTTTATCTGTGATGAAAATAATTACATCATCCTAGATTATCACATAGGCCTACATTATTATACCAATTTAAGAAAATGCCTGGCCACAATATCAATGGACTGTCAATGTTTATCATCAACCATAGTAACTGAGCAATTCTCTCTATAAATGTGGCAAAATATTTTCCTTTTTGAGGTGTTGTTAAGGCTGGATTACCTTAAAAGGCACTGTTGCAATTACCATGTGTAATGCAAAAAATAAATGGAAAGAAAATAATTCCCATGATACATGAACCAGGTCAGCAAATGAACCAGTTTAAAGGTCTGGAATCAATCAGATGTAGCAGCACTGACCAAGAAAGCCCCAAATCTGTCATGCAGTGGTGTGCAAGGAAAGGATAGAGTGCCTGAGAGAGATAGGGAGGGAGAGAGAAAGAGAGAGATCAGGAGATAGAGAGAGACCAGTCTATACGAGAGTCTGGGCACTTGAAAATAAATTGGGAGATTTCTGGTGGACCTGGACCCAAGTGGGAGGTTGCATAACTGAGAGCTGGATCATGAGGTGAGCAGAAATAAGCACTGCTGCTAGGAGTCTCCAGGGAATCTTGTCTGACAAGCAAATTCACAGAGGACAAGCTGAAAGTGGGCTAGCAGGGCCAAATGGAGAGAAATGCTCCCCTCCTTGAGTGAGATTAGCCGCCTCTGGCCTCTGAAAGAAGAATATAATGATATTCAGACTGATCCAGATCCGCTACACTAACGTTTTGTTTTAAGTGACAGCCACATTGTAATAAAGAGATGGAAATGGAAAAACTCAATAGGACATGAGGGGTCAAGAGGTCAAGAGGTCAAGAGATGAAATCAGCAGTCACAAACAACTGTAACAAACATTTTGTTTCCACCATTCAAAATCTAAATAATTTCAAATTTAACCACAGTGCACCAAAAAATCTAATTCTGTCATCACAAACACTCCTTGTTCAAAAGAGTTCATGAGTGCTTTTTTAAGTCTGACCGTAAACCGTATTAACATGGTTGCACCCTCCACGTTCAACAATATAGGACTGTCGTTAATGACGTCACGAGCGGGTGAGGAGTATCTTCTGCTAATTAATCTCTTTGAGATCTCCGAGATGCTGCTGTAACAAACATGGTACCTAATGACTACTTCACTGTTTTTTTCCCATGTAATTTTGCTTTATTTGATGTTTGGTTCATTGCGGATTCCCATCTTACTCTGGAGTTCCCTTGCGCATTTTATGCACATGTGCACTCATCAAAAAGAGTGCTAGTTGTTGACACTAAAATATATAGATTCAAATGTATATCTTTATTAACAAAATGAATGTGAGCAGAGAAGAGCAGCCTGTCATCTGCTATATTAAATATTAAATAGAATGAAGGAATGTACTGAATGTTAGCTTGCTTATTGTGTCCAGGAGCATGTCCACGTCATTTAACAAGAAACTACGCTTCTAACGACAGCTTGAGAGCTGTAGTTCCAACCCCATAAGTTTGTGATGCTGTTTACAAATGCTAATTGGAACTATTGTTTCCGGGAAAAAACTAATAATTGAACTATGATGGTAACGACGGAACTCGGACCATCTCTCAAATGTATAGTATTATCACTGATTCTTTTGTGTTCTTTTTAAAGCTTGAATATTACTAAAACTAAATCTGAAATAACAAATAAAGCTATATAGATACATTAAAAACAAAATTACTAAACCTTTAACTGATAACATACATAAAAAAGCAAATTAAAAATATTAATAAATGCTATAATAGTAGCCTATAAAAATAATACTAAAATAACATTAATTACGTTAATTAATTATTCCTTACAATATAAATTGTGATCCCTCAACCAGGACAAGGTGTTTAAATGACAAGCCTGCTATATAATAATCTTCTTGTTACATAAGTATATGGATTTAATTGGAATGCAACACCACTCGGAAACCCCTTGCGCCCACAGTGGTACTTTTGGCACATTTGTGAGACTATTAATGAACACCAGAGCAGATGACAGGCTGCTCTTCTCTGCTCACATTCATTTTGTTAATAAAGATGTTGTTTGTGTAAAGGTCACAATTCCCAAAATGGCTCCCAATCTGTTTGTGATTGTGACACACTGAATATATATTTGAAATTCATATAATTGAAACCCCATATTATTAGTCTTTCTTCTGACACAAAAATAAACATCCAGCAAAATGTCTGAGCTGCTCTTTTATCATGCAAAAAAGCAAAATAAGCATTACAAGAAGTAGTCCATATGACTTGTGTACTATATTGCAAGTCTCTATGTGACTTTTAAATGATAAATGAGGTGTGAAAGCAAACACAGACCAGAGGTATGCAATATGCCAAGACAAGTGTAAAACAAATGTGTCTAAAAATGTGTTATAAGGGACCTCATACTGTACATAAATAAAAAGGGCAAGGTTATTTTAAAATACTTTCAAATGCTTATTTTTCACAAATAAGCAAGAAGCACAGACCTAAAAACAGTGTCTACAGCTTTACATCATCATCTGCATATTAGGGCTGGGTTAAACATATAGCTTTTCTCGATTTTAATCCATTCTCATTTCGAAAAACCAATACAGTTTTTTAAATCCCAATAATCGATCTTTCAGTCTGTGTTTTCCATTGATGAATGAACAAAGCTTTGTAGCGCACCTCCCATCCAATAAATCGCAAGTAGCTCTGTGCTTTGCTACTTCTAATATAAAACAATGTCTCAGCTTTCAAATTCTGTCAATTTTATTACGAAATTCAAACAATAAATAACATTTTGGCACTCTTTAATGTGGTGTGACAGATCAAGCAAAGCGGCAGCGCGGAGCGCACGTGAACCAGTCATCTCTTCCACTTTACTAGTAGTTACAGCACAAAATAAGCATGAATGAACATCAGAAGGTATGTTGAAAGATACAGTACAACTTACTGAAATCCATATCATGTCTTATGTAATCACTCAATCAGTGTTTCAACCACATAAAGACATTAATAAAACAGCTTGTAAACAATGTCATGTATGTCACCAAAAGCCATTCAATGTCCAGAAACTTGTTAGACAGCTAGAAAGATTAACTCTAGAGAGGAGCATTTTAATAAATATATACACTATATTGCATATTCGTTGTATTTTTACTTAATCTGTTCTTCAATATTTAATGTATGTTTGAATAAATCTGTCATGTTTTTATGACAGCCGCCATTTAAATGTTTATTTAAAAATGAGTAGAAACAATGACATTATTAAAAATATATTATTATAACGTTATTATTATAAAAACTTCCTTATGTGTAATGCATGTGTATTTGTGTGTAAAGTAGCCTACAAATCAGCAAATTTTAACCCTTATAGTCATATTTTTTCCCTGAAGAAATTTGCAATGTAATATACCTGATACCCCAATTAATCGATATTGAATTGAATCAAAATCTAATAGAATCGTGAAATTTGTGTCAATACCCTGCCCTACTGCCTATAAAAATTCCAGCCAGACTAAAAATAGAGCGTTTAAGCAAATGATGAAGCAGTGGCTTTTAGAAAAGATGTGCTGAGGGACACACAGGATGTGAGCCCTACTTTTGGGGCAAATCCAGAATAGGAAGTCATTTGTCTGGGCTAATAAAGCCAAGTGAGAAGCCAGCTGGAGGAAAGGAGTACGACAGTTTCAGCTCACAGTGCCCAGCACTGACATTTGGCTCTCACAAAGAAACAAAGGAGTTCATAGCACTGTAAGAGCCACTGAGGCAGTAACAACAAAAGACACACCCAGCAGGATTTTTTAAGGCTGAGAAAAGACTAAGGAAAGAGTACTGGTGCATAAGTGTGCTAGAGAGAAAGGTACAGGAGGTATGGTGGTTTCCTGAAGGTGGGCATTCAGATTTGGTGCCAGCACTCTGCGTGTGACAGGTCAGAGGATGGTGAACAGCTGCGATGGGCTAACAAGCAGAAAGCTCAGGGTTAAAGGAACAGTAACACGTAGCATGACGCCATTCATCTGTGGGCAGCTAAAGTGTGGAGCTTTTCCTAATTGGCCTCCGTTTCCACCAGCATCTCTCTAACTTTCAGTTCCATCTCTTCGTCTGATATGGGTTTCACAGAGAGGCTGTCACCAAGTGTGATAGAGAGAACAGTTAAAGTCACTATGAAACAGAAGCAATAGTCTTTTCTTGCTTTCTGTGACGTATATCTGAGTGAAACAGCTTCTCTAACAAAGAGAAGAGAAGAGAAACAGAGAGAGGAATTTCTAGCATTTATAATTACAATATTCCATAAAAAAAATTATTCTCAATTTTGATTTCATGATGACTTTAAAAGCAGCAAACGAACAGACAGCATTGTAAGTGGCTCTTCTCCAGGAGGCTTGTTTTGTGTTTTTGAATCTAATTATAAACTCGCAGGCCAAAAACTGTAGAAATCAATATGTGAAGGATAATATGTGATCAGTTGGTCTAAACAGCAAAATAAACCCAGACAGGGTGATTAGGATAGGGCTCTGCAGTTCAAGGTCTATAATACACGGATGAAACTATCCGCTAGCAATCCCATTCATCTTAGTGGCAGTTGCTAAGATGGCCCATACAGCTCCAAATTGAATTTCAGACTGTTCCTCACACAAAACTATCATAGACTTCAGAAGACTTGAAATATACAGTTATGATACTTTTGCATCGCCATTAACTGTAATTGCATGGAAAAAAGTTGCAATTCTCTAAAATTTCTTCGAGTTTTATGGAAGAAAAAATGTGTAAATATTTTTAAACAATACTATAGTGAGTAGGGATGTGACGGTGAGGAAATTTTCCTACCGGTTAATCGACGTGTGACAACACCGGTAATACCGGTATCACCGGCGGGGGCGTTTAAAACGCTAATTTCAAACCGACAGTACAATGTGAACGGCCGCACTGGCATTCATAACGGTGCGGAGCAAAGCGGGTGTTTTCAATGAATTTTTTCAATGAATTCAATGAAGCTTCCATAGGAATTTACTGAAAACGCGCCAGTGGACACACAGGGTGAATGAATGTTAGTGCGGCCGTGCTCATTTTACTTTCGGTTTGAACTTAGCACCAGTTCGGGGGTGGGTTGCTTGAATGGTGGGTTCATTGGCCTATTATTCTTAATGAAAAACACAACAGAACAGTACAATGATAAACTCACTTAAATAGGCGCTTTTACATTTCGCTTTGAAACCAAATCTTCCGCGATCATCTTGTCATTCAGCTCCTCACTCTCGTGATGAATGAGATCCGACTCCTGCTGCGTTTGTGCTGCGACTCGTCCGGCTCACTCTGCACGTTCAGTTTTTAATTGTAGTGTCTGTTCTCTAACTGAACTAAATTATTTTATTACTATAAAAAAATCAAAACGACGGTGGGGGCGGTGCGGCAGTGGGCAAGTGATGTAATCGGTGTTTCGCCTGAACACCGGTAACACCGGCAACACCGACTATCGCAGCAAGCCTAATAGTGAGTAAAAGGAAGTTTCATTTTTCTGGTTGAACTATTTCATTGTGAATTTCACAAAACTATTTTCATAAACTGCATTTCATAATTTCACAAATGATATACGTTTGATTTTTCATTTAATAGCCTACTTATTCAGCAAGGACATTAAATTGATCAAAAGTGACAGTAAAGACATCTATTGCAAATAAATGCAGTTCTTTTGAACTTTTATCAAAAAATCCTGAAAAAATGAATCAGTCTCCACAAAAATCAAGCCGCATAACATCACAAAAAAACTTTACATTTTAAATGGAAATAATATTTCACAATAGTACTGTTTTTACTTCATTTTTGATTAAATTAACATAAAAAAAAATCGTATTGACCCCAAATTTTATATGGTAGTGTCGTTGTGATTCTCAGATGTCTAAAGAGACATGAAACTACTGTATGTAGAAAACCAGTTGCCTATGAAAATTATCAATAGTTTAGTGCTCATTATACAAACATATTTTGGCACCAGAAACAAGAGCCAATCCATGTATAGAACTGACACAGCCAAATATTTGTTCTGTTCTGAGAGCAAAGTCCTCATACACTAAGACCTGATGGTTTTACTTTACTGTAGGAGCTTCACTGAGAACTGAATCTGGGTAAGATGTAATATTGCCACGATCACCAAAGCACCTAATACCTCCTGAAATAATGACACAATTTCCTTTTTTCTTTTCTTATCTCTGTTTCGAAAGCAAACCTGCCTGTTTAAGACTGCAGGCCTCTACAAAAACAATAAATCAACTTCACATATTTCACAACACATCCAGATGATACCAGAGAAGCTTCCCTCAGGACTCTTAACATTTGAATGTAAAAAGATATGAGAATCTATTAAATCACAATTTAATTAATATTCCAGTGACAGGCCATTTATTCTATCCGAGAAAAAATGCACCTAAACAGAAAAATAAATATTTACATTACTAACAATGAAAACTGGATTAGGCATGAGAGTATTACATGATAAATATTGCTCTCTAATGAAAGCATAATAGAGAGTTTGATCGTACACTATTTATGATCATAAAGAATAACAGATGTGTTAATAGTAACATGAAGCATTCCTCAATTTTCTCAAAGGAAAACAATAAATGACTCGTTAGTAGTAACAAAGACCAATGCTGCTCTCAGGTGGCTGAACAAGAGAAGTGAAGTTTGAAGAACAATTTCAATATTGCCATAATTTAAATTATTTCAACTATATTAATTCAGTTCACATGCATATTTTCTCTCATGCTGAGGATGCATCTGGAATAATGACAGTAACTCATTAAATCCTTCACAAAAAACCTATACATAAATTAATATAATGTAAGTAGGAGGTGAAACCTCTAACAATACCTATAAATACCATGCATTAAAGGAGTAGTTCACTTCAGAATTAAAATGTCCTGATAATTTACTCACCACCCTCCCCCTTTTCTTCAGTCGAAAAGAAATTAAGGTTTTTGAGGAAAAAATTCCATATAGTGGACTTCAATGGGGTACAATGGGTTAAAGGTCCAAATTCCAGTTTCAAATGACTCAACACGATCCCACATGAAAGAATAAGGGTCTTATCTAGCGGAACGATCTGTCATTTTCTAAAAAAAAAATAAAAAAAACATATATACACTTTTTTAACCACAAATGTCTTGCGCTGCAATGCGGCACATATTACGTAATCACGTTGGAAAGGTCACACGAAAGTACCGATCAAGTGTTTACAAAGCAAACTGTCATGAGTTAGGTTTGACACTCTCTCTCTCTCGCTCTTCCCACTCCATTCCTTCCCACCTGTTTGCTATTGCAATCAGCGCGCTCTCTGATTGAGACCGCACCTGTTCCTCTTTGTGTTCATCTTTCGGGCTATTTAGTGCCTACCTGTTTTTGGTTTCTTTGCCAGATTATTGTTGTATGCGTCTCGCTCATGTTCACATCCCTCGTTTGCTCTACACCCTTTGCTAAGAAGCCAGTCTCCTGCTGTACATGAGTTGACCTTCCGGACGCTGTCTGTGGTGCTGTGTGTTTTTACTGGGGCTGTTCTCCTCGCCTCTGCCTCCCGCTACGAGCACAGGACATCTGCCGGTTACTAAAGACGTTCTTCTTTGTTTGATTCCTGTGTTATGCACCAGATCTGCATCACCTTTTGCTGAGATCGGCAGTCTGCCTTAGTTCCTTTGTGACTAATAAACATTACTGTTCTGCACCTTTGCATTTGGGTCCTCTCTCCGTTCTGTGACACAAATGTGCAAAGACTAAATCAAACTTCCTTCACAAAAAAAGGTAAAACAATGATGTCGGACGATTTTGAAGTTGGAGGAGAATTTTTCGATGGATTTTTTCGCCCTACCACGGTACTTCCACCTGGCGTGACCTTTACAACGTGATTACGTAATACGTGACGCATTGCAGAGCAGCGCAAGACAAACATTTGTGGTTAAAAAGTATATAATATTTTTTAGAAAATGACCAATCGTTTTGCTAGATAAGATCCTTATTCCTTGGCTGGGATTGTGTCAAGCCCTTTGAAACTGGAATTTGGACCTTCAACCCGTTGTACCACATTGAAGTCCACTATATGGAGAAAAACCCTTGAATGTTTTCCTCAAAAACCTTAATTTCTTTTCAACTGAAGAAAGAAAGACATGAACATCTTGGATGACGTGGGGGTGAGTAAATTATCAGGAAATTTTAATTCTGAAGTGAACTACTCCTTTAAAGGGGTACTCCACCACTGGCAAAATGGGCTTTAAATAAAACTTAGCTGCCTATATATATTGAAATCAGTGCAAAAACTTCCTTTTTGCCAAATAGGTAAGAAAACGTCAACACCCATAATGCACTGGACATGTTACCAACCAAGGCCACTCCCACCAGTCTGCTGTGAATACGCTTAGTGGCACATCCGGTGGCATATCCGGTTGTCATTGGCATGTGCCAGTGGATAGTGGCATGTACCACTAAAACTTGTGATGTGCTGATGGATTGCGTCATACTGACATTGTTGCAGAGATATTTGCTGACATTGTCGCCATACTGTATGTTGTGGCACCTCCAATAGCCTAGTAACACATGCTGCTGTCTGCCGGAGCATTATGTAAATTATGTAACATATGCACTTAACGACAGAACGACATTTAATATAATAAGAAGTTGCTTTATTACACCCTGGAGTTGTTATAAGTTATTATACGTTTCTTTTTTATATAATTTCTTATAATGCATTTAAATGCATATTGTAAATACACTGTTTTGATAAATGAACTCATGTTTTCTATTTGCATTATCATTCAGTAATTTGCAATTAGAAAAGAATATAGACACTAGATTGGTGATCATAAATAGATCAATTTGTAGTTCTGTCATGAAACTCTAGATAGCACAGGCTGTTAGGTCTTTAAAAAGCAACAAATCCCCAATGCTAGGTTTCTTTTCATTCATTCTGAACAGACAGTAGTGCAAATTACAGTTTGTTCCACTTAGTGGCATTTAGCAGTAAACAGAATGCACTCTTGCATAGGTCATATTTTTTTATGTAGGGCTGATAAAAAAAAAAGAAAAGGTATTTGGTCACAGCTATAAAACTGAAAAACATCTCTTGTGCTATACAAGTACAAAATAAATAGAATAATGAAAAATAAAACTACTGTTACATGTGTTAACTGGTTATTTCTGTCTTAATGATTTGTCTGCCCTCTAGTGGTTGGAAATGTTTGTTACCTGTGTCATGTTATGAGCCAGGTCTCCATTTGTTGGAGTACAGTTGGCTAGATGGCGCTGTCACAAAAAAAACTAAGGTCCTAAAAGTGCAACCTCCAGAATTGCAGGCAGATAATATTAGATTCCTCACACCTGTGGACCGGACAAGCATGGATATAAGGAGCCTCCTTGCTACATCTAGGGGACGGGACTTGTGCTGTGGTCTAGTTGCGCTCCATTTTCCTTGTTCTTTTCTTTTTTGCCTATTAATTTCCCCCTATCTTATGTTATGATTATTGTTCGTAAATAAAACCCCTATTGGATCAAGCCTTTTGTGTTGACCCTCTTTTATATTATGGCTGTGACCGTAACATAATTGGGGGCTTGTCCAGGATTTGAACCTGGGACCTCTCGCACCCCAAGCGAGAATCATACCCCTAGATTCAAAATAAAAACAACAAAACATTGGGTTTTGTAAAACAAAGCAAACAAACAGGATGCCGCTTTCTGCCATCCCGGTTTCCTTATCGTGAAGTTTGTGGAGCATGTCACAAAAACGTATCGAAACTTAGCGTATAGGCTACTAGCAAGCTCTTGCGTGCCATCTGAACTCTTATGTGTCCCAACTCGCCTGCTCTGAAAGCATGTACTCTTTTTGTGAAGAAAAAGTACATACTTTTGAGTGTGTAGCAAAAGAGTAGACAAGCTTTGGGACATACTATCCACATAGACCTGTGGATCTTCCTCAACTGTCGCAAGTTTTGGTTTATCTTGCGCTGGTCAATGTTACACTTACTTATACTGACAATGACCTATACTGACACGAAGCATCATGCAAAAATAAAGTAATGGATGTGACTGTTAATGGGGTATTAGTGACCCATGATAGTTTTATTCCATTTATTCATAGAATGGGCAGTTTGCATGATTAACAGCATACAGTAGCACTGGTATTGCATAACATTCAATGGCACATGCCACTCAAATACAGATGTATTTGACTACCAACTGACTACATGTTTAAAAAAATATTACAGATTTTTAAATGTTTCATTGATATATATTTTTTTTTTAATCACTAAATTAGGCTATTTATTTAGGATTTTGTGTCACAATTACGTCAGTACACCTGCTGAACTGTCAGTCATTACTAGAGGAGCCACAACATACGGCGACATGTTCCAGAACATTTGCTGAGTTTGGAGCCGCATACTAGCATACTACTCTCACTATTTCTGCCATAGAAATACATGATAATGGTAGTATCATATATTTATAGTAGAATACAGTATGCCGTTCCGAATTCAGCAATTCTCAGTGGCACATGACGCAGTCCATCAGCATATCACAAGTTTTAAACCAGATGTGCCACTAAGTATAGAAGCAATGGCTTCTGTGCATAAGATGCCATGCCACTTAATGTTAATACTGTCCACTACTAGAGAATACTGTCATTTGGCAAGTAAATAAATAAATGATGGAGAGTTATTGTACACCTCAAACAAGGCAAGGCAAGTTTATTTATATAGCACATTTCATACACTATGGTAATTCAAAGTGCTTTACATAGAAAAGGGAATTAAAATAATCACAAAATAAAAGTAAGGAAAATTAAAAGAGTTATAAAAGGAATTAAAAAGATAATACATAGATAGACTTCTCTTACCAGATATTATATTTAATTAATTTCCCCACAACCTCTGGGACTTCCCCATACTGGTTGTCTCTTTCTCTGTGGATTTCTTTCGGGGCGCCTAAATAATTTGTTGGTTGTCTCCAGCAGATCCGATCTTTCACCTAAAATCGGCCAGGCAGAGCTGGACTATTTCAGTCCACGCTGCGATTAATCACCAACGCAATTTCAATTTCTCTTCCAGAAACTTCTTAACTGCACTGCATTTACCCACGTAATCTCAGTTTCTCTTCCAGAAACTTCTTAACCACGCTGCATTACCACATTACCATGTATGCACAACTGATTAACTTTACAGTTATTAAAATTAACTGAATCAACTGACTTGAGCTGTATAATGACACTACTGGCTTGTTAGAGCTGCTTTACAGCAGAATTTGTTACTATTGTGAAGCTGCTTTAAAACAATTTGTATTGTGCAAAGTGCTACAGAAATAAAGGTGACTTGCCTTGTCTGCATATTCAGTATATTTACAAAATAAACAAATGCAAGTGTTAAAAATGTATTTGTTTCTGAAAACATTGAGCTTTGATTTCTAAGTGATCGAATTAGGTATATTTACACTATAAACAGAAATGCAAGAGGGTAAAAATTATTTCTTTCTTTCTGAAAACATTGATCAATTTGTGAGTGTTTTCACAAATGATCGTTGGGTGTAGCTAATTGGGAAATGATTGTGGCATTTAAATGGCTGTGTTTTCTAAATGAAACACAAGAGCTGTTGATTAAAATATCCAAAAACCACTAGAACAATGTTATATATTTTGTTGACTTGTGTACTTACATTATCCCAAATGTTTCCAAGAATGTTTAAATCCAGAGAAATAAGCAATTTTAACCAGGACACGGACCGTGTCCATAAGTCGCCTATAAATGACAAATGACATCATACCTGCTTTACCCTTGAAACCCATGGAAACACTAAAGATGCTTTAATATATTATGTGTTTTACAGGTGTGCAACTGTTTGGATACATTCATCGACGGAAAACTAATCATTGTTATATAGCCCAACACAGTTAGACTTATTATTTAAATCTCGTTTTCTTGATTTAACGTGAGTACCGTGTTTTACCATGCCTAATATTGATCTAGCTTACTGCAGTGTGCAACAAGTGTCTCATAGTAGTCGCCGAGCAAACGCACAGAGTAGCATTATAACATACATTTGAATGTGTTGAAAGTTATCTAATATGATAAAACAGCGCTGGGTTAGCCCACATACGCATGGCCAGAAGTAGTGGACATGCGGCATAATAAAAGCTCCACTGCTCTCGAGCCATGTGTCGCGCTTGTCTCTCATTAGCAATCGCTTCCAGCCTCACCCTGCTTCAAACTACAGTAACGTTAATAAATCTTTACCTCTTTCCCCGCCAGCATTATTTCAAAAAAGCCACCGCCAGGGTTTTTGATCATTTTCACAAAAATTTTATAGCCCATAAAATATTTTGTTGTATGAATATCTGAGCATGCAATATATCAAAAGAAAAGGCAGACCCTCTTCTTTTAAACAAAAAAAATTTTTTTAGAAGCTTTATTCTAGCTTCATGCATTCCTTTTTTATCAACACTTGAATATGGGTAAGTTTCATAAAAAAAGCAACATTTTGAACAAAAAGCTGAGAAAAATCACGTTTTTGTCAAAGATGAGATTCAGAGCGATGATCAAAACACAGATGTAGATCAAGTCCATGGACTTGATCAAGTAGATCAAGTCCATCAACACCCCCAATGCTTGCACAGTCCTATAGTTCGTCCTGGGTTGACATTTCATTCAGTAGCATTAGGCAGTTTTGATTTATACGATGTTTAATGTTGATGATCACGTTATTTTACATATGCATCTGCTTACATACGATCGCTTGTTTTTTTTGCGTCTTCCTCGTCTGTGTTTTGATCAGGAGATTCTGTACTTATTCAGAAGATGCGTAATAGCGTATAACAGTAAAAACACGGAAACCCGGAAAATTCCGTGTTTGGCAGGGAAGCATTTTCTCACAAATAACAGAAAATTCTGTGTTTGGCGGGGATAGAGTTAATACATTAGCTCATCCATTAATATGATTTCTGCCTGAGTTCCACAAAATCAAGGAGTCATCAAGTTACGCCTTTTGTCTGAAGCGACCTCTAGCTGTGAAAATTACATATTGTGCCTTTAAATGATGCGTTTAGCATTTTGCAAAAAAAGGTTTAAAGCATATAATGTGCTTGCACTTTTGAAAGACTTGGTCTGACTGAAGATTAGGTATATGAGTGAATGGTTTCGCTAAGTGGGCCTACCACTTTTGTAAGTATTTTTTAAAAAAATGTAAAGGACTTACAGTCTCTCCGCTGCTACTGCCTTTGTGTCTTTAACAAGGTACACAGTGCCGAAGCTTCCCTTCCCGAGCCTCTGCTGAATGATGTATCTGTTGGCTATCAGGCTGCTCGGATCAGATGATGTTTGTGTGGAAGGATGAGAGTGTGTTTGTCCTGGACGCTCACGAAATCTGGGCATTTTCAGTCATGAATCCAGTGCAGCCAACTGCAAAGAGATAAAGGTCGAGAAAATGTCTACAAATGCTCTCGTGACGTTATTATTTTTCTTTCGTGAAATTTATTTTAGTGTCTTGGTATTTAAAGTTCATGAATTTAAAAATGAGTATGAGCAACATACACAACATTCATTTGAGTTATAAGAATGACTTGACAAACAACAATCCATCATATCTTTCACCTTTTTCCGTCAACATGCGTAGCAAAAATAACAAAACAAAAATACTGCACAAATACAATTTAGTTTTGTAGCCACGCCTAACAAATTTAATGATCAAAACATTTAAACATATCAAATTCACCACACTTGTTGTCTCTATTTTATATAAAAATATAATTATTCGAGTTGATGATAGATTTTTCTAACCTCACCTGTCGGTCGGAAATTCGTTCTAACAACTGCTCTGAACTTCCTGTGTGTTAAGTCGTTGTCATGGGAACACAGAAACAGAATTTTTCTCCTTTAGATGGCGCTAATGTGCAATGTTGACTGTCAACTAAAAGTTGATATGCTAGTCAGGTTGTGGATAAAACTGGAACTAGATCAGTAAATTGGTCAAAAAAATATTTATGATGCATATTTGGTCTATAAAAATGCATAGCTGCACATTAATTCATTTCACTACCATTAACAAAAAGGTATTTAAAAACATTCAAAAGAATAAAAATATGTCCAGTGTCAAATGCGATGTAAATAAATGTTAAAAATATATACAAAACAGGTTTATAAAAAAAATCAAGTGTGGACCTGCTGAATGTTCATGAGAAGCCTATTTATAGCTACTATTAATTTCTATATTTACATTTTGTTTAATGGATTTATTAATGTAATCAAAGATGTTTAAAAGTTTTTTTTTTCATTACTCACACTGCAGTTCTGATGTTTTTTGTTGTTGTTGGCCATTACAGAGTGAAAAAAATCAGAAAAACATCAGAACTGCAGTGTTTAGGATTTACCTGTTTGATCTGTTCTGTGATCTTGGATTGTCTTTTAATTTGTTTGCATCTCTCTTTTGCTACATGTCAGCCTGGAGACTCTCTTTTGTAATTACTTTTTTATCAAGCAAATGCTTATCCAAGAGCTTTCTTTATCTTAACTGCCTAATCCCAACTCTTAACGCTAACCATTACAGCTGACATACAGCTTCTGTCAATCGAAAAAGTATCAAAAGACACAAATTTATATGTGAAGGGACATTTTGTCCACATAAAATAGGCAAACATAATTATTTAGATAGGCCTACTGTACAAACTGTATATTATATCCCCTAATACAACCCTCACAGAAAACATTCTGCATTTTTTACATTTTCAAAAACACATAATTAAGTGTGATTTATGAGCTATTTTCATCATGGGGAATAGCACAATTTAGCTGATACATCAAAGATCTTGGATGATTCCAGAAAAGGGGTTTGTTTCTAAAAAAACTATTACAAAATAATTCGTTATTTTAAAGGTGTACTATGTAACTTTTCCGTCCGCTAGAGGTCGCCTATTCAAAACAAACGCGTAGTTTGATGACGCCAAGTTTGAGCGCAGAATCTTGGGACATGTGGTCTTCACCTCACAGCTGGTGGAAAAGAATCGGGATAGGACTCGGGCAGAAATCATGTACATGTATGGGCGTCGGAACCATGGTATGAGGGTGGGACAAGACCCACCCACTTTTTAAGACTCACTTTTACTGTCTCTAATTCAGATCATGTCTGTTCACATACCCCTAACCAATTATAGGAACATGCCGACTTTTTGGGACTTTAGCTTATTCACTGTATCCCCCAGAGTTAGATAAGTCCATACATACCTTTTTTATCTCTGTGCGTGCCATAACTCTGTCTGACGCATATAGTTACATCGTGTACTAAGACCGACGGAAAATGAAAAGTTGCAATTTTCTAGACTGATATGGCTAGGGACTATGCTCTCATTTCTGCGTAATAATCCAGGAACTTTGCTGCCGTACCATGGGTGCAGCAGGCGCAATGATATTACGCAGCGCCTGAAAATAGTCCCCAGCACGCTCTCTGTGCAAGCAGGTTATCACGTTGGTTATGTTGACGGAAGTTAGCCTATTTTCAGACGCTGCGTAATATCATTGCACCGCTGCACCCATGGTACGGCAGCAAAGTTCCTGGATTATTACGCAGAAATGAGAGCATAGTCCCTGATATGTGATGAGAAAAGGGAGTAGAGCGAGTTCGGAAAAAGGCAGATTCGAACCTGCGTCAAAACTTTCTACCATGTGCCTTACCCCTACACTATTACCACCTTAAATAAGTTGGTGTCTTCCATAATTTTGTCTGTCACAACCAGGCGTTTAGTAAACAAGGCGAGCTATTTGCACTTAATGTAAATGGCATCTACTCCAGTAAAAAATGACACTTGTTGCACACTGCAGTAAGAGTAAAGCGTTTCTGCTAAATAAAAACGGAAACCGAGGGTAACGCAGATATGACGCAATTGACAGGCGACTCCCTCACACGTCCCGGTTCCTTGGTTAAAATAGCAATTTTCTCACGATTTACAAATAGTTTCGGATATTGTAAGTACTCAACTGAACAAAATATATAACACTGGCCTAGTGGTTTTTGGATATTTTACTGAAAAAAATGTTACATAGTGCACCTTTAACAAATAAATAAACAAAACAAACAAACAAATAGGTGCATGAACTGAATAGTAATTTATTTTGACTACATGCAGTCAACTTTGTGTCACAAGTCTCAATCATTCGCCAACATAAAACTCTTTGGCAGCAAAAAGATATTAAAGTGCACAATGCACAATAAATCTGTAATTTTCTAAATATAAATGTGATCGTGTAGATATGAAAATATTTATAATGTTTATCAGTTCAACCAACCTTCAATGTAAATTCTAAATTCTTCAGATACAGTTGTTTTAAAGTTTCTATTATAATAAAAGGCAAAAACACCCAAATACATTTTTAAACTGATGCAGCGTGCTGACATATAGTACCGTTGCGCTTCGGACGTCCCAAGTTTGAGTCCTGGCTCGTGGACTTTTCTTGATCCCGTCCCCCTCTCTCTCTCTCTCTCCCCCACTTCAGTTCCTGTCTACATACTGTCCTATCATGATAAAAGGCAAAAAAAAAAATCTTTAAACTTGTGCTGGTTAAGCTCCATCAACATGCAGAATAGAATCAGCACCTTTTAAGCCACTACATACATCAACATCTTTCATCATATGGGTGAGGGAATGAGATCCAACAGCTGGATTGTTTGCCATCAGATTCTGTTCCCCCCATGTTTCTTACACAATGATGTTCTAATATTTACAAAACTAATGATAGCTTCTTGCCGCCGATAGCCTCGTGGGCAGCATGCTGACATACAGGACCTTTCCTGATCCTGCCCTGATTCTATCCTGAATGTGGATGGAGCTCAACCAGTATCAGTTTGATAAATATTAGAACCACCCTGAGTAAGAAACATGGAGGGAACAGAATCCAGCTGTGATGGTGAACAATCCAGCTGTCAGAATCTGTTTCCCCACCCCCATGATGAGAGATGTTTATAGTGACTTAAAAGATGCTGATTCTATTCGGTGTATGGGTGGAGCTTAAATAACAACAACAAAAACACTAACTTCTCAAAACTTGAACAGAAAAACAAGAATACATTGACAATCACTATACACAAGCATACACTGGGGCTAAACGAGATAATTTACCAGACACAGGTGAAATGAGAGCAAATCAAAAAACAAATTGTGGATGATCAAGATGATTTTAGCCTTTAAATAGATTTGAATTTGTCAAACGCTCTCAACTGCTTATCTAGAGCCACATCAGTAAGGAAAAAATGACATAAAACGACATATTTTGCATAACTTCATTTGGTAATCAAGACACTTGAATGTGCAATCTTTTTTGCGAAGTCATGCATGATCATTTTATAATTCACACTTACCCAACATAACAAATCAAAGTTCATCTACTAACAGCTGACAACGCCTTGTGTGACTGAGGTAATAGTTTTAAACGATAATGATTTGCAAAACAGGGTGTTCTGCATATTATTGAAAAAGGTGAAATGTGAACTATAATAGATACTCCATTAATGTAGAGCTTCTTTTAAAAGCATGACATATTCTAAAGACACATATACTGTTTTCCACCTGTGGAGGCTGAAGAAGTGATATTTCAGAAAGTCAAAGACATTCAACTAACACACAGAATACAAACTGAACTTAAAAATCCAAGGAGAAAATTGTAGAAGTGAGCACAACATCCATCAATGAACCACCAAAACTGGAAGGGCCGAGGGTTGGCTTCTGGTGCATGTCCTTAGCCAATCCTGACTCAAACTCAAACCATCAAATATGTTCCATAGTACATCAAAATGATGATCCTCTGTTTGGTTAACATTTCAGACTAGAACAATGGGCAATAATGTTAACATTATTTTATCCATTAATAATCAACCATGGAAATGACCAAATGCTGTTTTCCACTAGCTGGTGCCTCTCGTGCTAAACAGCCTTTACAAGCTGCATTGCTGCTTGATAATTGCTTAAATGGGTATTGTAAATTCATTTAGGCTACTGGTTCTGCTCTGATAAAGGTGTACGCACTTTGCTCAGATCTATGAAAACAGGGATCAGTGGAGACAATAATCATGCTATGATTTTCCACAGAACTGTTTTACAAAGGGTGCTGACGTCAACTGCTAGTTCAACAAATGCAAAAAAATAAATAAAGTAAAAAATCTATTAAATATTAATATTAAATCTATTAAATATTAATAGATTGACCGATTAAGTGATGACTTCATTGATCCTGTTGTTTGCAGCCCTTTAAACCCATAATGTATCTGTCACAGGTGGTTGCAGGAAGGCAGACGAAGATGAGGATTAAGTTCCAATACGATATTTAATAAAGGCACACAAAATGATTAAAAAATAGGCAGGGCAACGAGCGTCGAAGGCGGAGCTAGAGTATCCAAGGGCTGAGGTGGAACCGGTGGGACTGAGGACAGAGGTGATGCCGAGGGGAATGAGGAACCTGCTGCAGCCGTAGGGGTGGAGGGACGGAGTGCAGTGGAGGGCCTGCAAGTCCGTGGCGGAAGTGGTGTGACGACTGACCAAGGGGGAGCCGGCAGGATGAGGGAGCCCGGTTGAACCCCAAGTCCGAGGCCGAGATGGAGCGAAGAGATCCGAGGTCAGAGGCGGAGCCGCAGTAACGCTGCTGGTGGTAACACGACCTGCGACTCAACGTCATAGCAGGGCTTCCAGACTCACGATGGAGCTCCACTTCCGGGGTGAGGGTCGGCTCTGTCCTCTTTCTCTCTGGCTCTGGCTGACGTGTTGCGGCGGGTGGTAACTCTCCGTCTGCAGGGGTCTCACACGAGTGCTCCGCGGTTGAAGGTGGTGATTCGGGCTCTGGGTCTGGCTTTGTCCTGGATCGGGGATGGGCGCTCTCCAGACAACGGATGATGGCTTCTTTCCAGTTCAGACCGGTGGTGTCTGGGAGGTCAACAGGATGGTAAAAGTTCCCCCGATCCAGAACAGTGACTTCAGGGTCTTGTCATCGTAAGGGCTGGTGAATGCAAGACGACAGAAGTTCTGAAAATCGGTGCTCTCTTGAGCCACCGCAGCAAAATGTGCTGCATAATCCATTTTCGGTTCGGCCTTCTGTCATGGGTGGTTGCAGGAAGGCAGACGAAGATGAGGATTAAGTTCCAATACGATATTTGATAAAGTCAAAATAATAAACAAACAGGCAGGGCAACACACACTAAATGGAACGTAAACCAAACAGGGAATGAATGTGAGGGACCAACTTATATAGAAAACACAAACGAGAATGATTAATAGAACGCAGCTGACACAAATGAACTAATAACGAGGAGCGGGAAAACTGAAGAGCACATGATGAGAATGAAGATAAACTAAAAGTCCATGATAAAGAAACTAGAAGAAACATAATGGTGATCGTATCAGATTGCTGATGTGAACAGCGTCATGGACTACGTGTGGATACTTTCTGAGGAGCCTCCTCCATTCTGTTCTATTAATAGCTCAGTAATAGTACAGTGACAGTGTAGCAAGCATAATGTGCTGGAATGTGTGTGTTTAGTGGACAAATTCTGGAGGTCTCTCTCCCACACAACATATACTTTTTTTATATACAGATGTCCATCTGTGAATAATGTGCTCTCTAGGTCAGTTTCAGGCTTGAAATCATTATTTGACCCAAAAATTCCTCACCATGAAATGCCTCAAATCAATCCCAGATGCTGTATCCCCCTTGCACCTGCTGCTCCTCGTACTCCTTACCGCAGGGTTCATGCTCCGAAGACCACAAAACATGTTTCTTATTCATCTCTCACTGCAATGAGTGTTATATTGTTAAAGGAAGTAAATGTTATATTGAGTTGCTAATCACAAGCTATAGAATATAAACAATGTGTCTTGAACACCACATATAAACACAGTCAAATTATTGATAGCCTATTTGTTTAGTTTATAACCTACTTTACTAAAGACATAACTGATCGGAACTGTCAGAGTCCGAGCCTCATATATCATGGGACATCTGAACCATGTCTAATCTCCCCAGGGGCCGATTCCTTATGTCTGTTAATAAATTCCTTGTCTTTTAATAATAAGGTAACACTTTAGTATGGGGCACACATATTCACTATTAACTACGACTTTAACCTCAATAAACTCCTAATGTACTGCTTATTAATAGTTAGTAAGGTAGTTTTTGTAGTGTTTAAGTTTAGGTATTGGGAATGCAGAATAAGGCAATTTACGGAAAAAGTGTAGTGCTTACGCTACATCTGACGACATTGCACACCAGTTACGCTCGTCAGACGAGAGGCACACTTTTTCCGTAAGTTGAATAAGGAAGGCGATTGGCTGGAAGCTAGATAAAAACACCTTCACATTTTATTATACAACATAAAATAATCTGTATTACCGCACTCGTGATTTTTGAAGCTGTTCCGTGTCTTGAAAAAGGCGGTTGCTAACAAGTGGCTAAATGAGGCTGCCGGGGACATTAAACGTCATCACGCCGAACAGGTAAACTCAGTCAGCTTTTACAGCTTTATTGTGCTTATAATTGTGCTCTTATAAACTAGTCTAACTCAAACTTTCTGGGAAAATGTTTTTAGATAAAAACTGAAAGAGTTGTCGGAAGTTTAGTGATGGTGACGTTGAAGTCATGGGACCGTGGTGTAGTCTGTTCATAGCCTACCTTTAGCTTTTTACTTCTGCTGACTGCATTTAGGCTTCAAAATTCTTTTCAGTTGTGTTCATCTGTGTAAATTATCTTGATGGACAAAACGTTTAAGTATCATAAACTTTTGTTGATCACAGAGCTTGTTTTTTGTTTTAAATAATCCAAAAGCCTATGGAAAAATCCTATTGTGTTTATCTCGAGGGAACCAGTGTGATGCTAACTGCCGGATGGCCTACAAAGTGACGTCATACCTGCACCACTCTATTTGTGTGTTCATATGCATCAAAGGGTTAAACAACCTTGTAGGGAGACGTTTCATGACCATATTCCAAGATAACAAATCCAAAATTCATCAGGCTCATATTGTGAAAGAATGGTTGGGAGTCCAGTCCTTAAATTGATTGAAAGTCTTTGGGATGTGCTGGAGAAGACTTTACAGAGTGCTCGACTCTTGCATTGTCAATACAAGATCTTGACCAAAAACTGATGGAAACACTTCTTGATGGAAATAAATGTGATGTTATTTCAATCAAGATGTGCATACATTTTTGGTGAAATTATCATCTTATTCCTTTTTGACAGCTACTTATAAATTAGCCTGTTGGTATGTTTACACAGAGGTGCAATAGTTATTTTTTGATAGTCAGTTAGATATTTTATTTACTTAAAACCCTAAATCACTGCAGGGGTATTAAAAAAGAGAGATATTTCAATGGACACCAGACAGCACAAATTGATGGAAAGGTACTTACCAGAAAGGGAAATCTGTGATAAAGAACTGTTTGTTTGTTTGGGTTACGGAGGAAATAGAAACTTCCTGTTGTGGAGACTCACACGTGAGCAAGAAAAGTGAAAAGGAGGTTAAATGAGGCCAGTGCCACAGTATATAAACACTGGCTTTGACAAATGTCCCAAATGCTTTGGAATGATAACTTGGCTCTTGAGAGAGATGTCAAACAGGGATCTGACTAATTATATCTTTTAGACAAAACCACCCTTGGGACAAGCGACTGGTGTGAGCAGAGTCTAAAGTGAACCTTTTTCCTCATCTGCCAAAACAACTGGCAAAATGAGAAAACTTACCGGCATGAAACTGTATTTTGCATTACTTTATGTATATATGTGTGTATATATATACACATATATATACACACACACACACACACATATACATATATATATACATACATATACATATATAATTACATACAGTATATTACTTTCTTATTGTTTTGTCCCAAAAGTTCAGTATGGCTGTTAAAAAAAGAAAGAAAAGCTAAACCTCTGACAATACATTTTTCCATGAACAGTTACAAAATGTGTGACTGAATGGTCATGTGAGTTTTTCTATGATCTGAATGCTTGTGACAATTTATTTTATGGCAATCTATGCTTTTTATTTCAGTATTTTGAAAGGTCTTCAACAAGAATAATGTAAAGATATTATTTTTGGTTAGAAATATATGAGGCTTCACAGTTTCCAAAAATATATTAAGCAGCACAATTGTTGAAAATAATAATAATATTTCACAATATTATTGCTTTAATGTATTTCTGATTAAATAAATTGAGCCTTGGTGAGCATAAGAAGCTGCTTTAAAAAAACATTAAAATCTTACCGACCCCAAACTTTTGAACGTTAGTGTACATTGATTGACAATTATGATTTACAGTCATTTGTTAATTCCTTCTCTAACTTCAGGAATTTGAAACTTGGAAATAAAAAAGCTCCTTCATAAACATCATATTTTGATGAGAAAGAACAGAAACATTAAATAAACATGAACATTGGATTCAAAAACTATAATATATTTATATTAATGTTACTGTCACTTTGCTCTGTTCTATATGTCATGTACATAGAGTACATTTCCCATGAATCAAACGGGTTCTTATTTAACAATATTGCACATGATCAGCATTCTTGGTATGTAACTGGGCATTGATCCCTCTTAACAAAGTTAGATAAAAATCACATATAACCTATAAGCATTTTTCTACTATCACACTACTATGTAAACACCACGCCTGATTATCTGGTTATGTCCTGATGTTACTTTGCAGTACAGTATCTTTATCAGAGATACAGAATACTGACATTTAATGGTTAACCCCATAATAACCAGGTCAGAAGCTTCTCTGACATGCAGTGAATTAAAACAGCCAATTAAGAACACAACAATTACATTTTCTTCCTGCTGTTTGTGCCTGCAGCTGTGACCGAGCAGAGAAAACGTGCCAGTTTTTATGCTTTCCATTATCAACCGCCGTCTACTTCATTTCGCTTCCTCCCATTTACCTCTGATGTGCCTTTCCTGACATTCTCCTCCCTCTGAATGCAGTGGCAATTGGGATGGAATGTGTGAAGGCATCCTGTTTTTCGATTGGGACAGACACTGAGCTCAAGGGAGAGATGGACGTAGCGGCAGCCATTGTTTCAAATGTCACTATTGTTGGGGGCATAAACCTTGTGAACTTGAAACTCAAAATGAAACTTCGCAAAAAAGACAATTCTGTCATCATATGCTCATTCTAGCTACAATTAAGCATCATATTAGTGGTTCATAGTTTGTGCTGTATTGTCTTTTTAAGCCGTTTGAAAATTCAGGGCCCTATCATACACCCGGTGCAACGCAAGTGTTTTTTGCTAGTTTCAGCCCAACGCAGTTATCATTTTCACGTCCTGTGCCAAGTTGTTTAAATAGCAAATGCATTTGCGCCCATTTGTGCGCCCATGGGCATGCTGGTCTGAAAATGAGGTGTGTTCAGGCGCATTGTTGGCACATGCTATCTTGAGGCAACTGAAATAGACTGTGCCATTGACCAACAAAAACCTGGTCTAAAGTCGCAATATTTTTTTTGTTATTTAAAGAGCGCGTTAGTAATATGCGCCTATAGGCAGGTGCACAACGTACGTACACTCTGCTTATTACACACACAGGGATGCGCAGCAACACAAAAATTCTGAAATATTAAAAAAAAGGATTCCTCTCTGGAGAGCGTTCGATCTTTCCGCTCGCAAATCCTGCTGTGTAAATAGCGAATCCGCCATGGCGCGATCACAACTGACTTTTAAAGGGAATGGGAGATGAGACTCTGATTGGTTTGTTGCACGTTACGCCCAAAACACACCCATTACTCATTAAGAGAATAGGGAATACCCTTTTAGACCATGCGCCAAGCACGCCGACCATTTTTCCCGTCGTTAAACTAGCAAAAGTGGATTCGGACACGCCCTAAGTGCACCTGCGCCGTGCGCTTTAGACCATGCGCGTTAAAATAGGGCCCTCCGTTTAAGGAACAGACTTAAATTAAACTTGTTCATGTGCATTTGCTGATGTTTGCAGAACTTATACAGGGGAAATCCAATAGACAGCTGCTTGGTCGGAAAGGGACTTCTGTGTGAGCTGGCCTTCATACATCACTAAACTATTCATAGTATACCTTTTTTGTCCACAAAATTTCACTAATTGACCGCACCTTTATTCAGTGATAACTTTTCTATTCTGTGTGCAGTTTACCATTGCAACCATAACCCAAGAACTAAATCAGTCCGATTTATGAATGAATCATCCCACCAGTTTTGTGAAAGGAATCAACAGATTCATTTGAAACACATGAATTGTTTGCTCATGAACGTGCCAAGGAGAGTTGGGTAGAAGTCAAGATTTACAGTGAATAAAAACTTTCAAACAACTTTTGTTTGTCACATAAACCTATCACATGGCTTCAGAAGACTTGGAATATTGTGTACGAGTCATAAGACCTATTTTTTTTTATACTTATATAATAAATTACTTATATTTAAACAAGTGGCCAGTAGAACAAACATGAGGGTGAGTAAATATTGACAGCTTTTTTATTCTTGGGTAAAATATTCTTTTAAGGCAGATTTGCTCTTAAATCGCCTCAGGTTATTTTACCTGTGTTGCTCAATATTTGATGATTAAACACAGTTTTATAAGGCTTCTCATACCAGCACAATGATGTAATGCTGACAAATTTTCCTTGGTATTGTGCTCAATTAAATTGCAGTTATCTCACCATCAGTCATTGTGGCCCATTCATGTGGCTGCATTTCTCACACATACTAAACACATTTAAATGAGCAGACATGGTGAGCGACCTTGAGGCAATAAATGTGCATTTTCTTAATGAATGTCTGGATTGGTATGATATGCATACAGCAGACCTGCAGACAGAACGATGAAGTAATACAAGTCTTTTTCCAATTTAGATGTACCATAGACTTAAAAGAATAAAATACTCAGGATAAGGTCTTGGGTTTTGGAAACTAGCCTTATGTGCACTGTTGGCCCATATAATCTATCATGACAGGAAGATGGAAACCATCAGGACTGTTGTTCTCGCATTGCTATTGTCTACACTGTTTCTTTCCCATGCGCCTGCAAGCTTCCTGCTTAATTCACCTGTTCCACAAGAGTCTATCTTTCACATCACAACAACATGTCAATGTGTTCAAACTAATTACTTTTCAACCATGTACACACCCTTTGAGTTTTCATGCCAAGGTGCTTTGTCAACCAAGGAACGGGCAGTGATCCAGGGCAATTATACTGTACGAACCTACGTATGTAAGAGATAATGCCAAGTATGTTTTAACATGAAGTGTAATTGTGGGCTATTTCATTTCAAACATAATCCGATAATGTCCAACTTCTGAGAGAACAAGATTGCAGGGTTACAGACTTCAGAATTAGGGACAGAACAAAAACACAATAATAACTGTTATTTTAAAATTAATTTATTAACATTCTTGCTAACAACACATTTGATAGATTATATCAGAAAACAATTCAGAATATGTGAAATAAAATAAATACATAACTTATGGAATATATACATTTCATCATAATATAAAACATAAAACCATATTGCTGATTTACATGATCTCTGCAGAATTCTTAGCAAATTGAGTAACTTGTAATGATAAATTATTAAAGAAATGTAATAGTATAAAATGAATCATAAAGTGCATACATCTTGTGTACTCTACATTGTTAGCTCTTTAAAATGTTCCATTCAATGAATTGGAAAGTACTTCATCGTTGTTGTTGTTTTTTTTAAATCTATTGTCTAACTTGTGGTCATAACAGATTGCAACAATATAACTGTTAAAGGTGGATGGATGTGAAAAACAAGTGCACAGCCCATACAAAGTGGTCAACCTTATGCGGTATTCCCAGTAAAATCCCATTATTATGTCGACTTTGAAAGGGCTTCCTGCGGAAAACTGAAGTATTACTGGTCACCTGTATATTTTGCAATTTGCATGTTGGTTTCCAGCATGGAATGTTAGCATGCTCTTTTTAACATGCTCTTTTTTTTTTTAACCAAGACTTATGTGGGCAATCAGTTTAATGCTGGTCAACCATCTTCACCAGCTAAGATTTTCATGGCTGTGCAAACAGCATTTACAACCAACATTATCCAACCTGGCCAAGAAGAAGGAAACTTACTTATGACACCCCTATATTTTTGTTGATAACATTCCAACTTAAATGCTCCTGGGTTGGGTGTTGAAAAATCCATTTGCTGTATCGCAAGATGCCACCCATTTTGGTGTGACGCTTAATTTGAAACTATTGGTTGTCTCAGGTAAATATGTAATGAATTCATATGTAGGTTACCTTTTGTCTATTCTAATATATATATATATATAGAATATATATACGTTCTTTTTTTTCTTTTTTTTTCTTGTTTTTTTCTCTATTTAAAATAAATGATTCAGGTTGGCTCCAATGGTACAAATAAATAGTAGAAGTGCAGTAGCTCACATTTTGTGCTCTTCCAACTAAATTTTCATTAGCACTTCTCCTGTCTCTTTTATCGCTTCCTGTTCAAACTTGGTGTTCTGGACTAGCTGTGATCCTGTCAGATAGCTTTAGCATAGCCACTTAGCTAACATCCTGTTTGCATTACAGGACTGTTGATAACACCTAACCCTCTTTTGTGCTGTCCCAGTGTTCAGGTTCTTGCCCTCAACTCACAAAGATCTCCTTCACATCTCACAAGCCTTCATATCTCCCATTCTGTCTTAAACATGCTTCAAAGGCTCTGTTTCCACAGGACTGTCCTTGAGGAACACCGTTTCCAGATCGCAGCGCATATATGTTCTGCTGCCCCAGGTTCCACAAGGGTCATCTTTTGTTCAAGTGCTCGTGCTCCTATCTCTCCCCCAGGTAAGGACTTCATCTGTAGCCAGGTTTACTAGCCTTTTCCATGGCCCTCGCTCTAGCCCTAAACAGGTTCCTGAAAAGTCAGATGAATTTGCTGTAATGGTGCTAATGAGGACACATTCACAGCTCTTTCAAAGAATAAGGTGTGTAAACATGAATTACATGATTTGTGCAATGTGGCCTTACCTGAGGAAGGTTATGACGTCTGACCGAGCCCCAAGGGAGGAAGACTTCCCTAAAACCAGAACTCCTGGACTTGCGTTTTCAGAGTTATTTAGGCCAGTCAGGTGATCTGATTTGGGTTGTTCTTGTTTTTCACGCACAGGTTCAGATGGGTGCACCAGCATGATGGCAGGGTTTTCAGAACTTGGAGAAATGTGCACAAAATTGATCAAAACCAATTCTTTGCTGTAAATGCATCAAAATAAATACTGCATTGTCTTCCATGACTGCTATAATAATCTATTTAAAAAGTGTTAGGGAAGCTACTTCAAACCTGTAGCAACTAAATACAAATTACAAGTTACAGTCAAGCTAACCTTTAGAAAAACAGTTAGCTATGCTACAAGCTACAAACAAAAACCTAGCTTACTTATGTGGCATTAAAGTTGACATGAAATGGAAATTCACTCTATATATTTTCAAAATGCATCTCAAAGTTCTTGTGAACAATCCATTCAAATTTCTGGTGAAATGACAGACCTCTCTCTGGTCACGTATACTGGACTTCTCTAATCATTTAGTCTGCATTTGTTAACTAAATATACTGAAGATACTTAAAGGGAGTTCACCTTAAAATGGAAATTCTGTCATTAATTACTCACTCTCATGTTAACCCAGTTAAGATATCCACGTTGGAGATTAATATTTTGTAAATAAAGTGGTACATTTTTTTTTTTTTTTTTTGTGCAAACAAAGCACTTGCGTCGCTTCATATTACTTTTATGAAGTCTTTACTACCTTTCTTTTCCACCGAAATTACCCAGAACAATTTGTCTCAGGAACTTTTTTCCCCCAGACCTGTTGCTGTCTGCCTTTCCATCGCGGTCTAAAGTACTGTGAATATTAGGCAAATTAGTCCGGTGGCGTAGGACTGCACGCAACTTTCCAGTTCCCGTTGGATTTCGTTCTCTGCATAAAAGCTTATTAAAGCCTGAACCTCATCGTCGGTCCATCAGTCTTATTTTTTTAAACTCCATTGTTGATTTGAATAGCAAACAACTCTTACTGCACGCACCACAACAGACTTAAAAATGGTGGTTGAAATAAAATGCTGCGTGGAGTCAACCAATCAAAATGCTGCATGAACTCAACCAATCAGCATGTTTAGTGCCGCCCCCGAAAGTTTCCTTTGAAAAAGTATTACCTCGCGAGCAGGGACTTTCTGAGGGGCAAATTTTTACCTGGAACATCATTTAGACCTTGGTCCCTGCGGTTCCTAGGAAAAGTTCCTGCGGAGGAAACACGGCTATAGTTGTGTAGACTGTCAATGGGAGGGACAGAAAGCTCTTCGATTTTATTTCATGAGTAAGATGAAAGAGTAAGATAAAAGTATGCATTTGGTGAGCTGTCCGAGGAGAGGGCTCCGAGCTCGGTATTTGGCCCGAACCCAGAGTACTCCCCCCCCCCGTATCCCTGGCTGTAATAGGAACCCACCGAGAGTGAGGAGTCGGGATGCTGAAAACTGTTGGGGATCATAGGTGAGTCGGCTGCGTATATATATAAATATATACATAGGCCTCCTCTCATGCTAATTGGATAGATCATTTGAACGTGCTCCTTCCAAACTTTGTTAATAAAACATCATTAAAAAGATCTTCATTTGTGTTCCGAAGATGAGCGAAGACTTACGGGTTTGGAACGACATGAGGGTGAGTAATTAATGACAGAATTCAAATTTTTGAGTGAACTAACCCTTTAAGAAGTTAATTCATATAACCAGGACTTTCCAATGCTATATGTGAGCATTTAGAACATATCCTCATAGGGAAGTCCACAACACAACTATAAAGACAGCAACACAGATGAATCATTAAAATCACAAAATATTGTTGTCTGTAGGTGTGGATGCTAATATAGTTATTGCTATAGTTGTCATTCTTGGTCTGAATAGGCTTTTACTCCCAAACACTGTCCTACGCTGGTTGGCTGGTCTAAAAGTGATGATACACAGGGCAACTTTTTTGAGCAATGTTGCGGAGCAATGTTGCTTGGGCACTTTCCCATTGAGAATGGGAAACAAATTTCTATCTGGATACTTTAGATCGGTCGTGGGCCCTGTGTCAACACCTGTGTCAACACCCAGCAACATAGCTCAAAAAGTTGCCCTGTGTATACCCGGTGTATCATCACCATTACAGTAGGTTTCCCAGCCTGGCCAAGTTGATGTTCAGCTGGTTTTAGGTAGTCCTAGCCTGACTAAGTAAGACCAGATAAACATTGGTTAAATCCCTCTAAAACCAGCCTGCTAAACCAGCTGAACAGGCTTGGAGACCAGACTAGTTTGGAATAATAGACAGCTGGTTTTAGCTGTTTTTCTTAGCAATCAATAAGAATGTAGTACAGTTTTTGTGGCAATATCAATCTATCTTCTATCTGGTTGTCATAACAACAGATTACAACACAACCTTATCGTTTATGAATTCATTACAGTGCTTAAAAGCTGATAATGGATAAGACAGCTTTATTGACTAAGCAGCCTGTCATGATGACCAACTTTTTTTTCTTGTGGGATAAAATAGCGGTCATAGCCTGAAAGCCTTTACTAAAACTCTGACTCATTAGATGAAACTCTCTATCTTAGTAACTCTAATTCCAAAACATTTCACTTGTCATATCATTTTGGATTCTCCAACTGTGTTTGTCTGGTATCACCTCACACCCTAATGACAACTCCGCACCCTAAACGAGAACACCCTTACTGTAAAAATACCCTTCCAAAGAAGAATACTAATGACTGCCACTTCCCACAAATGTGCATGGGGACATTAATTGACTGGACGTTATGCAGATGAGAGATGGGGTTTACCTGTAGTGGCAGAAGCTGTTGCATGTCCGATCTGCAGGGTTGGTGCAAAAGCAGCGGCCTGCAGACCTACGGCGGCGAGCCAACGGACTGCCCAGTCCATACACAGTGGTCTTACTGCATAGGAGACACTCAGAGAGCATCCAGTCATTGATTAACTCATTAGAAAGGAATAAACTACAATGGGACTTTGTACTGTTTAAGCTTTAAGCATGAGAATTGCAACCAATGCCAAAATTATTCTAGATAAACAGCAATAAAATGCTAAATAACTCAAATGAATCTACAAAAGAACTCTCATTTAAGTCACAAAGATGCACTGGTCTACTGGAACAGATGTGTTTTACACTTATTATGATGTTTCCTTTCACACATCGGAGCCTCTAAAGAGTCTTTGCATTGGTTGAACTTCCGTTATGGTTTACTTGCATGCGGTTTGCGCAGGTTAACCCATGCATGGGTGAGCACTCACCTTGGCGTGTTCACCCAGACGATGTCCAGATGGCAGAAATAGTGGCATTCGGAGTCCAGCTGGTTGTTGCAGGAGCAGCGTTTGTTCCTGACCCTATGGGTTGCAGACGGGTCACTTGGGTCAGTCTGAGGCACTAGAGGCAACCCCCAGCCTGTAGACAAGGATATATATTGCGGTCCATAAAACTTCCCGTAATCATTCTGGGCAAAAAAGCTCCAGCAGAGACTATATGGCTGAGTCTTGGAGAAATGATGAGTCTCGTACACCACATGTTATTATTACACCTTTATGATTTAGTTTTATTACTTCACCCACTGCTCTCCGTTATCTCATGTAATAACGAACAAGGTCTCAGACGTTTGATCTTAATGAGTAGCAGGCAACTTTAAAGTTCAAAACTATTCACACACATCTGTGCTGAGTTGTCAATTTTGGCTTCAATTGTCAACGCTTAGGTGACTGATTAGTACAAAATGAATATGGGCCCCTTACTGTGTTCACATATTTTTAGACATATGTTTAAAATAATAATCAGAACTGAATTCACTATCATTTTCATTATGCTGTCATTTAATTAGGTGCAGAACATTGTGAGTTTAAATGTTCTGTCCAAACAATCAAAATAATGAGAATGAAAATGAAGGCAGTTAAAAATACTTAAAATTTCTAACTTACAGGTTTATAATCAAGTAAATCAATTCATAATTGAACACATTTAAATATAAAAAAACATAATATTATATAGATTTAAATATGCCATATATATTCTCTTTTGAATTTTTTAAATATAGAAAATAATAAATAACACATTAAATAAATCCCAAAAAATATAATACAAACACAAACATGTTTTACCTTCATGAAGAGTTGTGCACAAGGTAAAAATGAAGATCAGAGTAGTTCTTGATTCCATGTTGCATATATGTTTCAATACAAAGAAGTCCAGATGTTCACCTAAGCAATTCCAATAGATCTCACTCAGCTGCAGGTGCTTGTCTAATGTTGAACCGTCCTGTTTGGCCACACTTATAGTGTGTGATATGCACCACCCCCATATGGGTGGTATTACACAACTCCAGCTTGTCTTTGCACCCTGCAACATTCAGCAAACGGGGTCACTGGATTCTTTGGGAGGAAGAGACCCGAGGTCCAAAACAATTAGGATTGAGAGTAAAAAATCTTCATCTTTCTTGCCTCGAATTAAACAATGTGGATCTAAACTGACTAATGGGACTCAGGGGTGAGAAGAGGGTTGCTATGGATGGCTAGAAGGAAAAGAGGAGTCACAAAGGATATCAGCAGATTTGCTGCTTTGCATGAATTCTGTTGCATGCACTTTGCAGGGAAAGAGAGCGTCCCGTGGAAAGAAGGAACCTTCTGGTGGGTAGCTCCTGTCTGTGAGCTCCAGGTGTGGGTAGACAGTGTGGAAAGTAGCTTCCTGTGCCCTCTGGTCACTATTTGTTTCTGATTACACAAATTAGTCACAGATATGAAAACATAATTCAAAATTCATTTGATTATTTTTTGTTGCCGCATAGAGGTGCCAGCATAAACCAATACATTTCCTTCAGATATTAAATAGCTGCTGTGGCATTTTTGATAAGAAAGGTAAAATATGAATCAGCCTATATTAAATTATGCTATACATCATTCACTTAAGGCTATACCATTTATGATATTTATAAAATTCCAATAAACTAAAATGTCTATTTTAGCTGATATTTTAATGTTTCTGGACAATAATCAGAATTATTATTACAGTCAACTAAAACCATAAAAAATATTTTTTGTAACTTTAAAAACATAAAGCTAACTGAAATCAAATATAACAAAACTTAAACTTATTTGTGGAGGTTGCTGCCATGGAAAATTTTCATTTAGGCCTATTTAAACTTGAGGTACTAAAATATTTTTTAAAAGTTTAAAATCAAAGTTAATTAACAAAATCTGTTTTAACAAAATTTATTTAATAAAAATAAAAAAAATACAGACACATACAGACACAACAAAATTATTAAAACTGTAACTAAAATGAAAAATCTAAGTCAAAATACTAATAAAAACTCTAACCACCGGTTTCACAGACAAGGCTTAAGCTAGTCACAGACTAAAATGCATGTTTGAGCTGTTTTAACTGAAAGCAACTTGCACTGACATATCTTAAAATATGCTCCTCAAACCATTCCTGAACCATTTTTGCTTTGTGGCAGAGCGCATTATCCTGCTGAAAGAGGCTACAGCCACAGAATACCGTTTCCATGAAAGGGTGTACATGGTCTGCAACAATGCTTAGGTAGGTGGTACGTGTCAAAGTAATATCCACATGGATGGCAGGACCCAAAGTTTCCCAGCAGAACAGCAGAACATTACCCAAAGCATCACACCACCTCCGCCAGCTTGCCTTCTTCCCATAGTGCATCCGGGTGCCATGTGTTCCCCAGGTAAGCGACACACACGCACCCCGCCATCCACGTGATGTAAAAGAAAACGTGATTCATCAGACCAGGCCACCTTCTTCAATTGCTCCGTGCTCCAGTTCTGATGCTCATGTGTCCACTGTTACTGCTTTTGGCACTGGACAGGGGTCAGCATGGGCACCCTGACTGGTCTGCGACTATGCAGCCCCATACGCAATAAACTGTGATGCACTGTGTATTCTGACACCTTTCTATCAGAAATCAATTTGAGCTACAGTAGCTCGTCTGTTTGATCAGACCACACGGGCCAGCCTTCACTCCCCACGTGCATCAATGAGACTTTGCCGTCCATGACCCTGTCGCCGGTTCACCACTGTTCCTTCCTTGGACCACTTTTGATAGATACTGACCACTGCAGACCGGGAACACCCCACAAGAGTTGCAGTTTTGGAGATGCTCTGACCCAGTCGTCTAGCCATCACAATTTGGCCCTTGTCAAACTCGCTCAAATCCTTACACTTGCCCATTTTTCTTGCTTCTAACACATCAACTTTGAGGACAAAATGTTCACTTGCTGCCTAATATATCCCACCCACTAACAGGTGCCATGATGATAATCAGTGTTATTCACTTCACCTGTCATATACACCACCTGATCGGTGTATATAGTTAAATGTTTAACTCAAGAACAAATGAGTGCCACTGCACTGTCAAAGAAATCTGCCTTAAGGGAACTGAGGATAAGCCATGTTCATCAGTACATGAGCTTTTGGGTTTCCGTGATGGTTTGCCGTGACCCGTGCAAAGATAAGACATGGGGCACAGAGCCTCGCAGGTATCAGACAGAGTTTGCAAATGCAGCCTCCTAGCGTGGGATGTGCTCACATTGTCCATTGACAGCACTTTTTCCAGCACACTTTTTGTATGGAGAGTCACCAGCCACCATTGTGGCTGATGCAAATGATCCATAACATCATCTCACCACATACTTTGATTAGAATGTTTTATCATTTCTATCATAAAACAGAGATGCAAGTTTGCTAAAGCACTTCTCTCATCGCTGCTGAGAAAAGTCCCTCGTGCTGATAGGAATATTAATATGGAAATCTTATTGAATTACTAATCAGTGCTGGACGTACAGATTGCATACATTATCCCACACTCAGATGGAAAGATTTTATGAACTGCGAATATTTCAAATCGCAAAGGACAGAAGACTTTAAATCACTTTTATAGTTGACAGTCCTAAAAATGGAGCTCATTTGCATCCAGTTCAAATGTTTTTTGGCTCTCATATATATATGTATGTTATTTATGAGCAAGAAATGAGCTTTAGCAGACATATGGCTGAAAGTTTTCTTCTCAGCACTGCCAAATCCTATCTTCTGCAGATGGATGAAAGAATATGCGACACTGTGGAGGATAGAACACATTCCTCTGCATTCCACAGACAGAGGAAATGTGCTCATCCCTCCAAAATCCTATCATGTTCTTTCCGGTCTCTTCCTTCAGCCCATGTTCATAAGAGAGCTGAGAGCGGAGTGAACGGAGATTAAAGACACTTGTTACATTTTTAGCTTCTCTACCATTCTTGAACTAAGCAAGAACACTTAACACAGAATATGAACATTTTCTTTATAATGAACTTTAGTGCACAGCTCTTTGGAATACTTGATTCTGATTAACCAGTCGTGGTATAAGTGATTTCCTAGATAGTTGTGCTATAGTTGTCTCTCTGAGCATTTTTCATTCTTTTTCTTCTCATGTAATACATTTAATCTCAAATCAGTATTTCAAGTAGCCATGTAATGAGCTTGATAAATGTACAGCTAAGCATTAAGTAAGGGAAAATGACTAGACTATCCTTCAATTATTTGATATATATATATATATACACCATTCAAAAGTTTGGGGTCGGTAAGATTTTTAAATTGTTTTTGAAAGATGTCTCTTAATTACCACCAAGGCTGCATTTGTTTGATCAAAAATACAATATAACAGTAATATTGTGAAACATTATTGCAATTTATTTCTATTATAATATATTATAAAATGTAATTTAATCTTGTGATGGCAAAGCAGAATTTTCAGCAGCATTACTCCAGTCTTCAGTGTCACATGATCCCTCATAAATCATTGCAATATAATGACTTTTGATTATCATCAATGCTGAAAACAGGTGTGCTGCTTAATATATGTGTGGATTCTTTGATTATTGAAAATAACAGCATTTATTGAAAATAAACTGTAAAAGTATTTACTGTCACGTTTAAATCTTCTTGCTAAATAATATAAATAAAATAAAAATCTTACTGACCAAACTGCATTTAACTAATAAGTGTAATATTTAACATGTAGTTTTAAACAGTGTAAATGGTTTTGGCACTGCTATTATAAAAGTAAACGGGTTAAAAATATTAGAAACACATTAGGATATACTATAATGATTAATGATTAAATATATTTATGAAACCAGCAAAAATGTTCAGTGACTAATAAAAAGTGATATCTAATGTAGAATACTAATTTTACGTCATAGCTATTGATACTACTTCACATTAAACCAAATAAAAAACATTTATTGATTCAAAAATCCATTTGCACTTGAACTTCCTGTTCAGTGCATCAGTTTTATTGAAAAATCAGAAGCAAATTAACCTCAAAACAGCAGGTACTTCCTCATAAACACACACATGCACATGGTGTGCCCAGACTGGCAGTGCGGAGGGAGGTGTAGTATTAGCACTTAAATGCTGTTAGGGTGTCTTTGTCCATTCCTCCCATTTGTTTATTTTTAATTACAGTCTTTCTCAACCCTTCGACCTGTCTATACTTTCAATCCTCAACCTCCCTCCGTCAACGAGACTATTTTGAGCTCTACCTTCAAGTAGTTTGACTTTCTGTTTATTTCTATTCTTCTATATATATAGAGTGCTCTCCACTAATATTGGCACCCTTGGTAAATATAGGCAAAGGCGGCTGTGAAAATAAATCTGCATTGTTTATCCTTTTGATATTTTATTCAAACAGTTTTGAAGTTCATTAAAAAAATTGAAAGTGGGGAGAAACTCACATTAAATAATAAAAACATTTCTCCAATGCATGTTGGCTACAATTGTTAGCATCCCTAGAAATTCTTATGAGTAAAATATCTCTGAAGCATTTTCCCATTCATATTTAAATTTTTTAGCACACCAGGGTGACTAGGAGCATGAAATTGTCCAGCCATGACTTCCTGTTCCACAGGAATATAAATATGAGGAAACACAAAGGCCAAATAATTCATCACAATGAGTAAAACCAAAGAATATAGTTCTGATGTGCAGATGTTGAGCTTCACAAAATAGAAAGTGGCTGTAAGAAAAAATAGATAAAACATTGAAAACCCATTTCCACCATCAGGGACAAATTAATTAAGAACTTCCGATCAACTAAAGATGTTACAAATCTGCCTGGAAGAGGACACGTGTCTATATCTTCATAATGCATGGCGAGTGGCCAAAAACACAGCTGGAGAATTGCAGAGATTAGTTGACTCTTGGGGTCAGAAAGCCTAAAGTTCAAAGTATCACAAGTTGCTTGGGAGGATTTCCAGAAAAATCCCAAGGGTGCCAATATTAGCAGAGGGCACTGATTATATATATATATATATATATATATATATATATATATATATATATATATATATATATATATATATATATATATATACATATAGATATACATATATATATATATATATATATATATATATATATATATAGATATACATATATATATATAGATATACATATATATATATATATATATAGATATACATACATATATATATATATAGATATACATATATATATATAGATATAGATATACACTCACCTAAAGGATTATAAGGAACACCTCTTCAATTTCTCATTAATGCAATTATCTAATCAACCAATCACATGGCAGTTGCTTCATTGCATTTAGGGGTGTGGTCCTGGTCAAGACAATCTCCTGAACTCCAAACTGAATGTCAGAATGGGAAAGAAAGGTGATTTAAGCAATTTTGAGCGTGGCATGGTTGTTGGTGCCAGACGGGCCGGTCTGAGTATTTCACAATCTGCTCAGTTACTGGGATTTTCACGCACAACCATTTCTAGAGTTTACAAAGAATGGTGTGAAAAGGGAAAAACATCCAGTATGCGGCAGTCCTGTGGGCGAAAATGCCTTGTTGATGCTAGAGGTCAGAGGAGAATGGGCCGACTGATTCAAGCTGATAGAAGAGCAACTTTGACTGAAATAACCACTTGTTACAACCGAGGTATGCAGCAAAGCATTTGTGAAGCCACAACACGCACAACCTTGAGGCGGATGGGCTACAACAGCAGAAGACCCCACCGGGTACCACTCATCTCCACTACAAATAGGAAAAAGAGGCTACAATTTGCACCAAAATTGGACAGTTGAAGACTGGAAAAATGTTGCCTGGTCTGCTGAGTCTCAATTTCTGTTGAGACATTCAGATGGTAGAGTCAGAATTTGGTGTAAACAGAATGAGAACATGGATCCATCATGCCTTGTTACCACTGTGCAGGCTGGTGGTGGTGGTGTAATGGTGTGGGGGATGTTTTCTTGGCACACTTTAGGCCCCTTAGTGCCAAATGGGCATCATTTAAATGCCATGGCCTACCTGAGCATTGTTTCTGACCATGTCCATCCCTTTATGACCACCATGTACCCATCCTCTGATGGCTACTTCCAGCAGGATAATGCACCATGTCACAAAGCTTGAATAATTTCAAATTGGTTTCTTGAACATGACAATGAGTTCACTGTACTAAAATGGCCCCCACAGTCACCAGATCTCAACCCAATAGAGCATCTTTGGGATGTGGTGGAACGGGAGCTTCGTGCCCTGGATGTGCATCCCACAAATCTCCATCAACTGCAAGATGCTATCCTATCAATATGGGCCAACATTTCTAAAGAATGCTTTCAGCACCTTGTTGAATCAATGCCACGTAGAATTAAGGCAGTTCTGATGGCGAAAGGGGGTCAAACACAGTATTAGTATGGTGTTCCTAATAATCCTTTAGGTGAGTGTAGTATATGGATCTCTTCATCATGGCACCTGTTCGTGGGTGGGATATATTAGGCAGCAAGTGAACATTTTGTTCTCAAAGTTGATGTGTTAGAAGCAGAAAAATGGGCAAGCATAAGGATTTGAGCGAGTTTGACAAGGGCCAAATAGTGATGGCTAGACGACTGGCACCAACAGTGGGCACGTGAGCATCAGAACTGGACCACAGAGCAATGGAAGAAGGTGGCCTGGTCTGCCGAATCATGTGGATGGCTGTGTACGTCGCTTACCTGGGGAACACATGGCACCAGGATGCACTATAGGAAGAAGGCAAGCTGGTGGAGGCAGTGTGATGCTTTGGGAAATGTTCTGCTGGAAACCTTGGGTCCTGCCATCCATGTGGATGTTACTTTGACACGTACCACCTACCTAAGCATTGTTGCAGAACATGTACACCCTTTCATGGAAACGGTATTCCCTGGTGGCTGTGGCCTCTTTCAGCAGGATAATGCGCCCTGCCACAAAGCAAAAATGGTTCAGGAATGGTTTGAGAAGCACAACAACGGGTTTGAGGTGTTGACTTGGCCTTCAAAATCCCCAGATCTCAATCCAATCGAGTATCTGTGGGATGTGCTGAACAAACAAGTCCAATCCATGGAGGACCCACCTCGCAACTTACAGGACTTAAAGGATCTACCATGAGGGTAGTATGAGCAATTGATTAAAGGTAATTATCTAATATAAGATGGGCTACATATAATTACTTATAAATAACTAAACACTTCACATTATTTTTTTTGTCCTATGTTGCCAACAACACATCGTACCTGAATCCTTTCAGATAAAGCATTTGATGAGATGAGAGAGTGGCTTCAAGGTCTGTGCCACAGCAAACACAAATCTATCACAAGCACTTGTCAAACTCTACATGGATAAAGCAAAAAAAAAACAAAAAAAGTTATAAAAGTCTTAAGAATTAACTACAAAAAGAGAGACTAATGAATTAGCTTTGGACAAACTGCTTTTAGGAAGTGAACAGATGATCTGCCACGTCTCAGGCTCAAATATTTTTCGCTTGGGACTAGAAATTCTTGCAGAAGCACAGATAATTGACTCAACGCAGCTATCCTTTTCTCCCGGAAACTACAAAATCTGTTTTAAACAGGCCATGAAAGCCTCCCACACAGCTCACATAAGTCCACCTGCTCAGGTCCCTGTGGGAGAACTAGAAAACGAGAATGAAAGTCACATGAATGGACAGACTGCACCATCTGCTGGTTGCAAAACACTGGACAAGATCATAAGCAGGTTTAGTAATTCCTGGTGTACCTTTATTGGTTCAGAAATGCAAATGTTCTGTGGCAAATTTGGAGGGAATTTGATCCATCCAGAACCTTGGCTATTGACCGACTTCACTGAAAGCCTGTCCAGTTTCTTCATTTCAAGTCTTGAGGTCATAACTAAAAAAAGTAACTTTTAACAAAAAGTGTAAAGAACAATAATAATGACAATAGAAATCCCTTTGAAAACTGAAGTAAACAAAACATAGGCATTTTCATATTTTCGCATGGCAATAAATATGGACCATAGACTTTCTATCTGTACAGAGACAATTGATCTAATCATTTAAATCACTTGTATTATAAAAAATATGACTTCAGTGCAATTTCCCTGCAAGGCTCTCAACCAAAACCTTCTTTTGTCTACTCAAAAGCAACGCTTGTCTCGTTTACCCTCATATACAAAGAAAATCTCCCTGCTTCTTCAAATACCAGCTCATTTAGAAAAAAAAAACTATATTCATAAAAAGAATTCACAGCCTTTCATCTTTGACACTTCAAGCAGTAAATCTAGACAGAAAAAGGCACACATCACTAGAATTTGCGCAATACTGGACAAGAGACGAAATATTGGAATTACTCTCGATTTAAGTTTTCATCTTGGTCACTTAGAAATGTATTCATACTTAATGTTTTACAAGAACAAGTTTTTTTTTTTTTTTTTTTACAGATACATATTCAAATAGATATATTAAGATTGCAATGTCAATAAAGATACAGGAGGGACAGATGTAATCGATTTACAGAAATATTCTTTTCCAAGAAAAAAAAAAAAAAGTGCATCATATTACAATCTTGAATATTGCAGAACAAACATTTACCAAGTTACCAATAGTATTGAAAATTTTGTATATAAAAAATAAGCGCATTACAAAACAAAACAATAGTAGTATTAGCAGTAGAAAGCAATTCACCATTGTGCACAGATGCTTTTAAGTGCTATCTGGATCACCTTCCAGGCTCTGAGGAGCACTGCCAGATCCTGAACATCTATCTGAAAAAGAGCCACATCCCCTGAGTGGCGGTGCTATAGGTTTTTCTGTCTTGCGCAGCTGTCTGTTTTCACGCAAAGAACTCGCTCCTTCCCCCTGCGAGATCCTCTCGGCTCCTTCATCGCTGTGTGCTGCAGCTTTTCTGGATTTTTCGGGACCGAAGGTGTGAGTCTTTGTGGCGGAGCTCAAGTCGCCATATTGCTTTCTGACCTTTGCGGTCGGTTGCTCCCCTATACCTTGGTGTAAAGGGGGGAGCTTGGTTAACGGCGAGCTTGTACTAGGACAAGACAGGTCAGAACGACTGGTTCCCTTGTCTTGGCTTTTTGTCCTGCTGTCCGCCAGAGTTCTTTGCGGACTGGTTTCCGGAAGCGAGATCCATGGATAATCCCTCCTGGCGAGAGAAAAAGGGGATTCCTCTTTGGGAGAGGTGGGCGAAGGGGTGGAGGATGGCTGTCGTTCCAGTTTGGGGCGTGATCGGGGTCTAAGCTGCACCATTTGGATGCCCCCAATGGGAATCATGTGATAGGGCATGCGGGCTTGATCTTGGGAGTGTAAAGGAAGGTGGCTAAACATGCGGTCCACTGTCCGTGGTGTTAAAGGAGTGGGAGGGAAAGGCTCGCTTGGAGTGAAGCGTAGGGATGGGGAGAGCAGGATAGGATCCGGGGGCATACGCTCCTGTAGAGTTGGTTGAGTACCGGGCTTGTCCTGTAGGGGGAGGCATGGCATTGCAATCAAACTTGTATATATTCCATTCTCACTGACAGTGTTCATTTTTACACCGCTTTAGTCATAGTTTTTGTCTTTTTATGAATATTTTGTCATGTCATATTAAGTTTTACTCTAAAATGGCATCTAATTTTAGTCTACGAAAATAATATTTGTTGATGAGAATGTGCAAAATAAAACAATATTCAAGTATTTCATATAAACATTTTAAAATCAACATTTAGCATAAAAAGTCCATGTTGAAAATGGGAAAATCTGAAATAACATTATGAGTGCATTATGTGAAAGAGTAATATGTTGGGAATTCTTTGTTTTAGATATTCATCATTTGTGCGTTCATTTAGTGCATTGTTATGGAAAGAACGCATTTACAACATAACTTAGACATTTTGACTGAGTTGCACCGGATTCATGGATTTTTAAAAACATTTTAAAAACATTGTTAGTGCATTGTTAATATCTTGCAGACTGTTATTTTCTTATTTTTTTCTTAGATTTTCCTCAGCAGAATATATATTTTAATTTAACAGCTTTAAAATAGTTTATTATCATCATTATCATCATAATTTTTATCAAAAAAACTTCTGTCAATGAACACTACCCACTGACACTGCCATACTTAAATGGATAGTTCACCTAAAAATGAAAATTCTGTCATCATTTACTCGCCCTCAAGTTGTTCCAAACCTGTATGAATTTCTTTCTTCTGCTGAACACAGAAGATATTTTGAAGAATGTCGGTAACCAAACAGTTGATGGACCCCACTGACTTCCATAGTAGGGGGAAAAATACTATGGAAGTCAATGGGGCTCATCAACTGTTTGGTTACCGACATTCTTCAAAATATCTTCATACAGGTTTGGAACAACTCGAGGGTGTGTAAATGATGACAGAATTTTCATTTTTTGGTGAACTAACCCTTTAAGCTAAAAACAAACATCAACAACACAGGCTCATTGGAAAAACGTGCCTCCTACATTTTTTGCACAACTCCAAAAACATATACATATATCATACCTAATTCACTTAATTTCCATTAGAAATGAACACTAAAAAAGTAAAACACCATCTTTCGTTCCTTTTCACATAATTATTGAGTAATAAACACTTATTTTCACTCAACACACAATACTACTGTATGGTATGACCTTAAACACTTTTACCATAGTGCATGATTTCTAAACTAATACATTTTGATGTTTGCATAACATAATTAGCTACACATGTATAGCTTTCCTAACGTAAGAAACTCGCTATGTCCCGTGAAACACAAGTCCCAATAGCAGAGCTCAAAGACTAAATGAGCTCAAAGCTAAAATGGCAATGCTGGTTTAGCAAATGTGTAGTAAAAATCTTACTGTAGTAAATCTTACTGTAGTAAATCTTATTGTAGTAAAAATCTTACGTTTGCTAGGTAGGGTTTAGTAACGTATAGTAGGTGGTACATTATTTTCAAAGCATTGACCTTTCATTTCCAAACTGCCATGATATGTACAACTAAGCCAACATAATAAAAAGTTGCCACATTCACGTTAATCTGTTTCTCAGAAAAATGCACTTTTATCTCACTTTTGCCATCAAGTCAAGTCAAGTCACCTTCATTTATATAGCGCTTTTTACAATACAGATTGTTCAAAGTAGCTTTACAGTGATAATAGGAAATTAATGCAACAAAGATTGTTTTGGCTGTACATCAGCTCTAGAAGAAAGCCATTTTCCAGCTTAAGTAAGTTTTTGATTCATTCATTTCCATTGTAAAAATCATTAGTTATTAACTTAGGGGAAGTGCAAGTTTTGAAAATAAGTTTTGAAAACGATACCAATATTATCTCAGTGTAAACTTCAAAAACGTGAATCTGTGAAAATGGTAACGGCATGCACATGAGTATTACGTGTTTAGTGACATCGCCAATTACTTGACTGGCATGCATAATACAGCATTTTTAGTCGTTTTCGTGGATCCGTGTGAACGGGATTCATTTTGATAAAGTTTCATCTCTACAGAGGAAAAAAAAAAAATCACTTTTGTAGTGAAAAAAAAAAACATTGCCATGTAAATGAGGCCTTCACAGGGGATAGTCTGGTTGATACGGTCTTTGCTGACACTTCAGGGCTGCGTTGTGGTCGTTTCTAGGCACAAGTCCTTCATCTGATCTGGATAAGGCCCGGATCCGGCTGACTATGGTAAACCTCTGAATAAACAGCACTCTTAATGCATTATAGTCCTTCACGCTAATAGATGTGAAGGACTATAATGTGTTAAGAGTTAGCTCAAGTACTGGGGAGCTAAACCATTTAATGCTTTGTAAGTAATTAGCAAGATTTTAAAATGTATACAGTGTTTAATAAGGAGCCAGTGCAGTGTTGACAGAACCGGGCTAATATGGTCATATTTCTTGGTTCTAGTAAAAACTCTAGTTGCTGCGTTTTGGTCCAGCTGGAGTTTGTTTATTAAGCGTGCAGGGAAACCACCCAGTAGAGCAATAATCTAGTCTTGAGGTCATGAACGCATAAACTAACTTTTTCGCATTTGTCATTGAGAGCATATGTTGTAATTTAGATATATATTTTAAGATGGAAGAATGCTGTTTTACAGATGCTAAAACGTGGCTTTCAAATAAAAGATTGGTTACAAAGAGCACACCCAGTTTCCTAACTAATGACGAAGACTTGACAGAGCAGCCATCAAGTGTCAGACTTATTCTAGACTTATTATTATTCTAGGTTATTACGTGCAGAGTTTTTTTGTGCAATAATTAGAATCTCTGTTTTTTCAGAATTAAGTAGCAGGGAATTACTAGTCATTACATTTTTTATATCAGCTATGCATTCCATCACTAGGTAGGTTTTAGTAACGTAGGTGGTACATTATTTTACAATGTGATTGACCTTTCATTTCCAAACTGCTGCGATACATACAACCACCAGTATAATAAAATGTTGCCACATTCATGGTCATCTGTTTCTGAGAAAATTGCGCTTTTAGTGCACTCACCGGACATTTCACTTTGAAAGTGCCGCAGAATGTGCAAGAATCACCACAGGCACGTTTTTTCCAATGAGCCTGTATTGAAAAAAGCCTCGTTTAAATTGTCGTGTTACCCACCTTTAGACCCTCAGTAGCTGGTAAGCCAGGCTCCCAATGGAGCCCTGCGGGTGAGCTGTGCGGTCGATGCTGGGGCTTTAAGGGCGTAAGAGAGCAGAGAGCTCTGGCACTCCTGTACCGCCCAGGGGATACAGGCCGCAGTGGGGAGAGGGGCCTGAGAGGGGAGAGGGCTCTGATGGGTGACGGGCCCCTCTCTGGAGAGGGAGAGAGATGGCGGCTGGGTGAGGACAGTTCAAGTCTGGGAGACAGGCTTCTAAGAGGAGAGTCCTCACTACTAGGGGAGAAGGTCCTCGGGGAAACCTCCCAGCTCTTGCGAGAGAACAATGCTCTCTTGCTGCCTGGAGATGTGGCTCGCATGCCAGGCCAAGGCCTGTGGGGTGAGGAGTATTCCTCTTTTGCTTTAGGGTCAGAGGGCTCGGTCTGTGAGCCTTGGCCACTTTCAGAGAGGTCACCTGTGGATTGACGAGTATCAGTAGAACAGGCTGAAGATGGTTCATCGTGGGAAGAGAACTCCTCTTCCTCATCCTCATCATCTTCTGCTTCAGAATCTTCAACATCAGAGAACTGGTGCCCCTCCTGGTCTTCTGACTCACACACTCGCTCCTCACTGCCCCCTGTTGGACAGAAATGGATGTGTTAATTTAGCAAAGGAGTCAACACACACAAAAAAATGTATGCAAACTTTAAAAAAAAAAAAACCTAAAGGGGTAGTTGTCACACGTTTTAATCCAGTCACCGTATTTTTACATTAATTTTTGTATAGGCACGCACATCACCAGAAGTTTCAAAGTGTGCCATTTGTGAGATTTGTATGTTTGACAAATCTAAAATACAATAAAAAGTAATATTGTGAAAAATTATTATAATTTGAAAGAACTGTTTTCTATTTTAATATATTTTAAAATGTAATTTATTCCTATAATGGCAAAGCAGAATTTTCAGCATCATTACTCCAGTTTTTTAGTGTCACATGATCCTTCAGAAATTACTCTTATTCTATTATTCTGAGATCCAATTCAACCTATTGGTTAAAATACATCATAATTGTGGCAGAGGGGGCGTGGTTTAGCGAGGTCTGCACGGAGAGAGAGAGTCGGGGGAGTGGCGGTGAGTAAGTAGGTAAAGTGCAAACGATGAACACCTGTGTTTGATTGCAGTGATTGGCGTGGAGAGACGGTATAAAGCCAGAGGGAAAATAACCATGGAGTGAGAAAGACTGACTGGGAACTCGTGCTGACGCTGGCAGTTTGGACCTTGGAAAACTGATTGTTGGAAAGAAGTTATATTGATCTGAGTTATTGAGAGTGCTGTGAGCGCGACTTTATTTTGTATGAAAAAACAGAGTTCTGAATAAAAGCACGAGTCTCAGTCACGCCGACGTTTGTCTTCTTCCTCCTTGCTATACGAACTTTGTTACAGTGGTGCCGAAACCCGGAAGAAGAGTGTCGCCGCCAGAATGCAGAATCAGTCAGGTTCGCCATTTGCGGAGATCATTACATCTCTCACGGGCCTCCATCAGGAACAACATCAGTCGCTTATGGACATGAGGGAGGATCAAGAACGGCGGTTCCAGATCCTCGTCCGCGCCCAACAGGAGGACCGCGAGGCGTTCCGGAGCTGGATGGGACAGGAGGTTCGGACCGAAGCAAAACCATCAGCAGGCCCACCCACACAGCTGCCTCTCACGAAAATGGGCGCCCAGGATGACCCAGAGGCGTTCCTGGACTTGTTTGAGAGGACGGCGGAGGCCAGTGGGTGGGAAGAAGAGCATTGGCCTAGAGCTAGGCGCAAATAGTGGCCCAGCAGCTGCCGGTCCCGAACCTCCTCGTGTACCAGGACTTAAAGAAGGCCATCCTTTATCGGGTCGGCCTCACCCCCGAGCAACATCGCCAGCGATTTCGGTCACTGGATTTCGGCCCTTCAATAATCCTCTTCCTTCCCTCTCTCCGCGCCAATACCTTGACCCGCTTCCCACCCCTAAAGCAGGTCTGCTGGTGTTGCGGGGATCCGGGCCACTTTATCGACAGGTGCCCGGTGATGGAGGTTGGGACTCTGGTCTAGATCCCGGATGCGCCGCGGGCTACCCTCGATCAAGCTGGGTTGTACCAAATACCTGTGAGTATTGAGGGGGGTACTTATCAAGCTTTGGTGGATTCGGGTTGTAACCAGACCTCCATGCACCAAAGCTTGATTCCGCTGGGGGCATTGGATAGTGGCCGCATGGTTCCGGTACGGTGTGTGCACGGGGATGTAATGGAATATCCATTGATGCCAGTTGCTATTCAATTTCGGGGACAAAAGCATAAAGTGGAGGTGGCAGTTAGTCCGCACCTAAGACTAATTTTGGGGACAAATTGGCCAGGTTTTAGTTTATTATTGGGAACGTTATGTGCGGATGTCTCTTGGGAAAACAGAGCGCGATGACTTTCCTCTGGAGCAATCACAGGATGAATCGCTGAAACATGCGTTTGAAAAGGTCCAGTCTTTTCCCCCAGTAGGAATCCCGAAGGAGATCCTCACTGATCAAGGCACAGCGTTTATGTCACGTACGTTACGCGAGCTGTATGAATTATTGGGCATTAAATCGATTCGCACCAGTGTCTATCACCCACAAACTGATGGGTTGGTGAAACGATTTAATCGCACTTTAAAATCCATGATTCGTAAGTTCGTTCAGGAGGACGCCAAAAATTGGGATAAATGGTTGGAGCCCCTGTTATTTGCTGTATGTGAGGTCCCACAAGCCTCCACGGGGTTTTCCCCCTTCGAGCTTCTGTATGGACGTCATCCGCGTGGGGTGCTTGACGTCATACGGGAGGCTTGGGAGGAGGGACCCTCTGAAATTAAAAAGCGAAATTCAGTATGTGCCAGAAGTGAATACCAAAGTGCAATCGCTTGCTCTGGCCCCAGGGGGAGATCACCTCTCGCCCTCGCAACTCACTGACATGGCCCAGTTGCAAGCAGAATTTGCAGACGTGTTCTAGGCCCTGCCCGGTCGAACAAACTTCATACGCCGTTTGGATTACGCCAATTTGTGACGCTTCTTTTCGGCTTGTTCGGGGCACAGGCCACCTTTCAGCGTCTAATGGACAGAATTCTGAGACCGCATGCTGCATATGCCGCGGCTTACTTGGATGACATTGTCATCTATAAGACTGGCAGCGGCATATGCAGCATTTGCGAGCTATCCTGGGATTGCTGAGAGGGGCTGGCCTGACGGCCAACACGAAGAAGTGTGCAGTTGGGCGTGTGGAGGTCAGGTATCTGGGTTTCCACTTGGGTCATGGACAGGTGCGTCCCCAAATTAGTAAGACGGCAGCAGTTGCAACCTGTCCGAGGCCTAAGACCAAAAAGGAGGTGAGGCAGTTCCTGGGGCTAGCGGGATATACTCACTAGCCCGCTGACTGACCTCACTAAAAAAGAAGCACCAGATACTGTCCAGTGGATGGAGCAGTGCCAGTGGGCTTTTACCCAGGTGAAGGCTGCTTTATGTAGTGGACCGTTATTGCACTCTCCAGATTTTTCTCTTCCATTTCTGTTGCAGACTGACGCGTCGGACAGGAGGCTAGGGGCAGTCCTATCCCAGGAGGTGGGGGTGAGGAACGGCCGGTGCTGTACATTAGTCGTAAGCTCTCTAAGAGAGAGACTAAGTACAGCACCATAGAAAAAGAGTGTTTAGCCATCAGGTGGGCCGTCCTCACCCTCAGATATTATCTCCTGGGGCGGGAGTTCACCCTCTGTTCGGACCATGCTCCCCTGCAGTAGCTCCACCGCATGAAGGAACCAACGTGCGGATCACCCGTTGGTATCTAGCATTACAGCCATTTAAGTTCAAGGTGATCCACAGGCTGGGGGCGCAGATGGTTGTAGCTGACTTCCTCTCCAGAAATGGGGGGGAGGGGCTGCAGGCCGGATTGCTCCCTGGCCTGAGTCGGGCGGTGGGGGTATGTGGCAGAGGGGGCATGGTTTAGCGAGGTCTGCACGGAGAGAGAGAGCTGGGGGAGTTGCGTTGAGTAAGTAGGTCAAGTGCAAACGATGAACACCTGTGTTTGATTGCAGTGATTGGCATGGAGAGACGGTATAAAGCCAGAGGGAAAATAACCATGGAGTGAGAAAGACTGACTGGGAACTTGTGCTGATGCTGGCAGTTTGGATCTTGGAGAACTGATTGTTGGAAACAAGTTATATTGATCTGAGTTATTGAGAGTGCTGTGAGCGCGACTTTATTTTGTATGAAACAACGGAGTTCTGAATAATAGTCTCAGTCACACCGACCCTTGTCTTCTTCCTCCTTGCTATACGAACTTTGTTACAATAATATAGCTGACATTTGTCTGAATGTATAGTAAATGTGGTTTTATTGGTGTTCAATTGTTCATCAAACAACAGCAAAAACAGAAAATAAATTTGTGTAATTTTGACTCCAATCCTTTGTAACAACTAGCCCCGGTCTCCTATCATAAACAGCACATCACTACATATTTTCCCTAAGGAAAGCTATATATAACAGTGAAATGCAGAAGAAGAAAAAATTGAGTTGTGTATCATTCATCAGCTACATTCAAAATCTAGTGAATGGAGTGTGGCTGAATGAAATGTCCTTGGAGCTCTTAGATACACTAAGAATGAAAAATGTTGAGAGAAAGAGAAACAGAGACAGAGACAGAGACAGAGAGGGATAAAGGCAATTTTTACTTCTGGCTTTATATAAACACGGTAAACTGAAGGTCAGTCTTGCTTCTCTTTATAGCGAACTATTTTCATTGGCCTTTTTCAACTTTCAAGTCTGAAAGCACACTGCAAGGTTGACATCACTTTTGCACCAATGAAGCAAAGATAAAAACATCCTTCCACAATATATAGATCTGGTAGAACATATTCTAGAACAAGTCTGTCACCCAAAGGGAAAGCAATCTAAGGGTTTGAAATGTATACTGCACTATTACACAAGCCATTAACATTTTTAATGTGTGAAGCATCATATGCATGTAGTTCATATGCATGTGCTGTAACACAATAATAATTTCTCACTTATGTACTATAAAGAATCTTTACTGAAAAACTGCAGTTACATATTGTCATTCACGCGCCCACTGTCCATCAAACCACAACAGCTCTTTTTGGCAACCCTACCTGCTTCCTCAGTCTCCAGCTCATCCACAGATGACTCGGACACACCCATCTCCAGGCATTTCTTACCGTGGGCCTTGGACTTCATGTGTTTGGTAAGGTTCCCTTTGAGGAAAAGGTATTCTCAATGATACAATACAAAAACGACACCAATTTGTTATTAAAAAGACGGGTATGGGAAAATAAGAGACATGAGCCTACCTTTGGTTTTAAAGGCAAAGTTGCAGTGCTTACAGACGTAGGGACGGACATCTGTATGAGTGCGAATGTGCTTTTTTAGCATGCTGGGCTTCTTGCAGCGAATCCCACATTCCCCACACACGTATTTCCCTCTTCCTCTACCCCGAACATACACATAGTCCTCATTTGACTTATACCTGTTCAGGTGAAACAGACAGACAGACAGAGAGGTTAATAAAAATAATAGATAAAAGATTTACAAGGTTAACACATTCATGAAGATGAATAATATAAAGATAGAGTCTTCACTTCGGCAGGATCCTCATATGAATTTCCAAAACAATGAATCCCTCATTATAAGAGGTGTGGACTCCCAGTATATATTTTCAACAATTGTTAGTCAACTGATGGTCTCAAATAATCCACACTTTGGCTCAAACAAGGTGTTTTTTGCTGGCAAGACAATTCCAATTGAGGTCGGAGAGCTAAAACTGGCCATATAAAAATCCATAAACTCCATATTAAGCGTTTATTGTAGGTCTCTTAAGGTGATGATACACAGGGCAACTTTTTGAGCAGTGTTGCTGGGCAAGGTTGCCGTCCACGGGCAACCAGGTGAGACTCAGGGCTCACGACCCAATCTATAGTATTCAGATTGAAATTTGTTGCCTATTCTCAATGGGAAAGTGTCCAAGCAACATCGCTTGGCAACACTGCTCAAAAAGTTGCCCCGTGTATCACCTTTAGTTTACACAATAAACAATGAAATACATGAGATTTCAGTTGTATTTATTTGAAACAAAGGACATTCTTATCTATTCTAAAACAATCAGGAATTAATAAAAGCAAAGAGCAAAAGCAAATTAGGCTAGAACCAGAAAGCTGTAAACTGTAAAGCTAGTCAGTCAGTATTGCAAAATAAACCAGTCAGTATTGCAAAATGTATTAAAAAATATAAATAAAAACATTTATTTGTAACATTTAAATTTAATTTTTTTAGTATAAATATATAAAAATATAGTATTAAAAAATAAAACAAATAAATTAGAATTTTAAATTTTATAAAATGAATATACTTATTTTATTGTATGTAAAATATTATAAATAAAATAAGTATATACATTTTAACATTGCAGTCAGAGAGAATATATTAATGTATAATTGCATTATTGACTGCTAGAATATGAATCCTCATCTGCTCTATATGACAGCTAAGCCTGATAGCAGGATGGGATGTGTTTGGGTAGACAGCATATGCATTTTGAAAAATGTCTGTAGGCTTTCATGAAAAATGTAAAAATGGATGGAGTGGAGAGAAAATGACTTGCTAAATATCAGTTTCAAGGTTTCACTCCATTTTGCAGGACCCAGCCTTCATTCAGGATACTGCAAATGCAATCAGAGTGACAACATTAAAGTCGTTTAATATACAAACACACCTATAGTCTATTTTTAGAAAGGTGTCTTGTGACTACAGAAAAACTGGTGCCTTTGATTGTCCTTCAGTAGCATTGTGTTCTACTAATGAAGAAGAAAGCAAACAACAAATACTGTTATGAGAGGTGCAAAGACAAAAGGGTGCTGATGGATGCAAGAAGTTTTGGAGACAAAATGGAGTGTGCGTGCGCAGAGTGCAGAGTCTGATGTGATTAGGGAGTGCGTGGGTGTGCAAGGCGGAAGAACCGTATGAGCAAAATAAAGGCAGCGAAAGACAAAAGAAGCAGGGATAAAAATGCAGGCTGTGGTGAGTTGTTGCCGCAGTTTAAGCACTCAACCACATTGAGAGCCCCGCATAAGCAGATGAATGCAAGAGACCCAGCTAATGAATCCAAAGCTTTTGATGTTTACAGGTCAGCTCTCCTGTTTATTATCCATTCATCCATCCATCAATCAGCTGTCCTTTCATTTTTTTATACTAAAAATTATATTCAAATCATGTACTAGGGCTGCACAATTGTTGTTGATTATTTCCCTCGATAATGTACTCATGACTACTAATGTTTATTAGCAGTCCATAGTTTACAGACTAGTTTACTGACGGTCCATGAACTCTCACAAAACTCTCCGGTCTCGTAAAAAAACTTTGCAAAAGTATTGCAAAATCTCTCTCATTTACACTATGTCTGATATCTTTTGAATCTGAAATATTTACAAATGACCTACAATGCTTTTCACTTAAATTTTTTTGTTGAGTGGTGTTTCTAATGTAAACAACAATTAGGGTTCCTAAATAACTACAAATGATTATCTCACGGTGGGTTTGTGTAGAGTTGAAATTTCAGTAGTTATTCTTGTCATTCAAGGTGATATGTTGTTTTACTCTTTAACCATGCTATGCAGATATAGTCCGTACAACACTAATGAGCAGCAGACTTCACAAATAAATCTGCAGAGCTACCAAGTTATCAGCACTCTTTCTTTCTGCACTCCATCCAAATTCATACCTTTGAATAAGGTGTGAATTCTGCAGACAACTAAACCAGGCAGGATAAATGAAATCCCTAATGGTTCGTAGTCTCACCCATACTACCACCCGTACTGTCTTTGTCTCTCACACAGCAAATAACAAACAGAAAAGCTCAAGCTGAGAGACAACTGCGCTATAATTGGCACTTACAAAAATGCAATTTCATGGCGGGGAAGATCATGAATAAACTTCACTATTAGTACTCTTTAACATGACTGCAACTGTATATTGCCGCTGTGGGGTGGGGAAAACTTGTATCTCCATATTTTATCATTTATTTTTTTATTAATCATTGCTATCTGTTACCCTTTACGTCTGTGTATTTTGCAAATGTTTAAACAATGAAAAGTATTAAAAAGAGGTATTAAAACTGTAAAACCGCATAACTCCACCCCACCTCTACCGTGAATGAAGGCCCGCACTAGCTCAACTATTTTCAAACAGTGCACTTCCAATAACAAGCATGACAAAATGCTGTTTATGTAATATGTTATTGTTAATAGCTCATAGTGTAGCTAACTTTTTTTATCTTAACTATCTTAACTACTGTATCTCTACTGAACTAGTTTCAAAATAACTTACTAACAAGAATTTACTCACCCGCCCTCAAAAATGCAAATACGATTACGCGCAGCCTCACTTTGTGTAGAGGTAGCGGGCACGTCATCAGCAGTCTTCTTATCCTTTTCCCCTCTTTCATTTGGTGGTTCCTCTTTTACTTTGACGGGTGTGTTGGGTGGAGAGGCACATACCTACACTCCAGACAGACAGGCTAATTTACCAACACTGTAGTACATCTACTCACCACTAACAAAACACATGCTAGATATCAAAATGCAGCCACTTAAAGGTGCAGTGTGTGATTTTTAGTGGCATCTGTAGAGAAGTTTGTCTGTTTGGGGCTACTGTAGAAACATGACGCCACAAAATGGCGATTTCACTGTAAGGGGACCCGTGGTGTATGGAGATAGAAATGGCTCATTCTAAGATAATAAAAACATAATGGTACATTATGTAAGTTCTTTATACTCCACTGAAAACATAGTTATGTATATTATATTGCATTTATGTCAATAGATCCTCATAAATACTACACACTGAACCTTTAATAAACTTTCAACATAAGTTTTCATGTAAAAATAAAAAATAATCTCAGTTCTGCGATTATATATGTTGAAATGAAAAATTAAAATGATGTTTACCTCTGATGCACTGGTCGTTTTGCTGTCAGTAGGAACCAGCTTGTCAATCGTTGATGTTGGAGCTGTAGCCATAGTGTATGTCTCAGCACTATGTTTCTGTTTGGAGCGCAGCAGAGACAGTAATATTTTGGTGGACAAGCCAGGTATATTGGGATTATGCATGCTAACACTCCATGAGGAATAGACAGAAGTTGAATCTCTATGTGTAGAGGGGGTGGGCTTTGTGTAATTCAGATAGCACCAGCTGACAGATGTAGTTGTATGCAAACTGGGGTATGATGGATCCACAGATCTTTCAGGAATTGTTACCCTTGGAGCATACTGGTGTCCTGCCTCTTTCCTTCCCTCCTCTTTTATGTTTTCAGTTTTGTGTTGGGTTAAGTCCTCCTTGCTTAACTTTTCAGTTTCTATTACTTCTGTTGTATATTTGTCCCTCCCTGCTGTCTCTATGGTTAGCCTCTGCTTATTTTTTCCCTGACTCACCTCCTGAGATTTCTCGTCACATTTGTTATCATCATCTTCTTTGTCATCCTCTTCTTTCTCCTCCTCCTCTTTCACCCGTTTTTGGTGCCGCTGTGCCTCTAAACTGAGTTCTAGACTACCTGCTGGTGACAGCATTCGCTTACTTCCTCCAGCACTGAGCTGCCCACAGCTGTCATCAGATGAAGTTCCTGCTCCATGCTCGAGAGGCAAAGGAATATAGTTCTTGGGGATAGGTGAGGGCAGCCTAAGGTAAGATCTCTGAAGCTTGTCTTCCTCCAGCTTACCCATGATGACCATAGCTGTGCAACAGATTGGATGTTGCGTTGTGGCTAAAATTTGTGAGATGGTTGTATACATGGCACTAGCATAGGTGGGAATGTGAGTCTGTAAGCGCACAGGCACTACAAGAGACACCACTGGCACAAGCTGTTGAAGGCAAGGAGCTATCACAGGATGGGAATTGTGGCGAACGACTAGCTGCTGTTGTGAATGACTGGGACTATGCATGGAAGAAGGTGATGACCTAGACTCCCTGAAAAGAGGCCCTGAGGGGACCTGAATAGTCAGTCCACCTGGCATGGGAAAGCAAACATCCTGAGCAACATCACTTGATTGTAGAGGAAATAAATTGGTGAGTGGCTGAAGGGGTAGTCCCAGGCGTTCTACATACTCTATGGGTCTTGGATATAGCAGAGGTGGCTCACTGTGAAGGAAAGCTTGCTGAAACATCTGGGTGGAAACAACCGCAGAAATTGCTGTAGTGACTGGGAGGAATCTAGTGAGCTGACTTGGGGGACAAAAATCAGGGTTTGCTTGTTGGAGGGGGAAAACAGCTGGTGGGAGGGCAAGAGGGGATTGGAAAAGCTGCAAGGTCTTCCCTATATGCTCCGAGCTAAGCCTAGAGGTCCTGCCTCCCATTCTGTGCTCTGTGATTGTGAATGGAGGATGAATTGGGTAGGACTGGCAAACCGCTGAAACACCAGGTTTAGTAAATGGCTCCTCCTGGTCAGGCTCACCAAGGGTTCCATGCTTTACCAAGAGACATTTCCTCCTCTCCTTCCAAGTAGCAGAAGCGCGTTCTAGAGAGAGGGAGCCATAGTCAAATGACTTGCTTCTTGTTTCTTCTACATGTGCAGGGTGTGAAGGACTTGTAGATGCTTGTTCAGATGTTGAACGGCGCATCTCTCCGTGAGAATGATGGTGCTGATGGAGACTTAATGGAACGGTCAGCATGTGAGACCCATGGGAACTCCAGGTACCACTTTGCATTTCGGAGTCTGGCCTTCCTGATTCCTCAAAGGATGCAGATCGACTGGAGGCATGAGAAACATTGCTCTCTTGGCTTGGGCTATGAGGCAGGGATACTGACTCGAAGCTAGATTCTCCTGATGATTGGGTTGCCTCAACCAAACGGAGGCGCTTCTTCTTTGGCGGTAGCTTCTCTGCAGGGAGTTGAGACAGACTTTGGCTACGCTGAGGCCACTGGAATTCCTCCACCTTCTCTGATTCTTTTAAGATGTATGTGTTCACTGGATGAGAGACTGTCTCTGTATCTGGCTCCTCTGTTACCAGAATTTCTGGCACTTGAATATTGGGTTGACGGATTAACCGGGACATGAAGGTTGGTTTTGGCTCCTGTGATGGCTCAAGTTCTGGCTCTGCTTCCTGATTTGCCATTGAGATGTTTTCCTGTTTTTCAAAGGATCTGGTATGCTGGATAACAGAAATTTCTTTCCAGTGACCCCTCCGTTCTAGCTCACTCTGTAACAGGCGACAAGGTGCGCTCTGATTATCAATACTGCCTAGCGTCAATGGAGACTGGGTACTGAACGACACAGCTGTTGGTCCTGGACTGGAAGGGTCTTCCTCAAGACTTTCCTCTTTTTTTTTCCTCTTGCGAACAGCCATGGCCATGGCTTTGAACTTGTAGCTCATAATCTGTGGCTGATTATCAATAAAAGAACTGCCTTCTTCACACGGGCTGTGTGAAGATTTACTCATACATGTTAATCTGTGGTCTGCATAAGAATCCTGCTTCTTCAAGCGAGCACCACACATTTCACACTCATAAAGGTGGAATTCCTTGTCTTGCTTTTTTCCTGATTCCATTTCTTTCAAACTAGAAGAAGGATCTGCATCTTCTATAATGAGATCCACTCCAACTGCCACCTCAATAGCAGGTTGGCGTCGTAACATTCGTGGATGTGGCCCAATCCTCATTTCAGCTGCTATGGCCTGCTGATCATCAAAAGAACGACTGAGATGAAAGCTGTGTGAAGGTGTATCTGAAGTATTACCAGAAGATGGCACTGATTGACTCCTATAGAGAAGAGCACTGGAGCTCTGACCAGCCAAAGTTTCCGTGTATGAGCCAGGTAATTCACCTGCATAACTACCAGGAATAAGTTGAACAGCAGAGCCTGGGGCATCCGCTTTTGGTTCAAAAACACAGGGTTCTTTGGGTGAAGAGAACTTGACTGACTCGATGCTACTTCTTCTAGAGAGCGAGGAACGTCTTGGTTTGACACTATCAATTTCACTTGTATCCACCACAGCTTCATTTATAGTGATTAGCTTGGTTATATGCTCAATGACTTGTGTCTTAGGAACAGTGAAAGGGATTGATTTTTCCTGTTGACCTGAAGGTGACGATAATTGTAGTTGTTGATGTGGAATTCTTTGTTGCTGTCCTAGTCGTCCATACTTTCCTAGAATTATCTCAGCATATGTTTTAGCACTGGCATTTGGCGGGCTCACTTGGGAGAGCTCAGCACTTCCAGAACTGGAAAAATAGCCAGATTCTGTGCTCCCCTTACTGCCAGGACCCAGTGAGGATCGGGTTTCATCTGAAGACGTTCTGGGAGCTCGCTTCCTCTCGCTTAGCCTCATTGCTAACCTTTGCTTGACCGCCTGTGAATCCTCAGTTTGGGGACCCTCCTCTATGAATGACAATTCTACTTTGCAACTTTTTTTCAGAGTTGGCCTACCCTGTGACGTAGATGGTTGGTGTTGCCCTGTCTCGTCCTCGGAACCTGTACTCTCTCCTTCCGTACCCTCTTCTTGATCATCTCCCAGTGCTCCACCTTCTGGCCCAATAAAACTGGTCTCTTCACGACTCGAGGCCATGCCTGCTTTTATTCGATGTGCATGGGATTTTCTGTGTTTATACAGGTTGCTTTTGGTCTTGAAGGAGAAACCACATGGGACACATGGATAGGGTCTCTCTCCTGTGTGGGATCGGATGTGTTTTTGGAGGACGCTAGGCTTTGCACAAGGACGGCCGCAGTATGTGCACACATATTTCCCTGGTTTTTGGGGTTTGCGTTCTCGTCTACATGGGGTGCCTTCCTGTACTTCCACACTAGGCAGAGATTGAGTTTGATGAACATTATGAATTTGGGGAGATGTTTCTCCCAGGGCAGAACAGCTGCCTCTTGAAGGACCAGGTACTTCTGAAAGCTGCCAAGTTAACCCACTTGCCTGTGACTGCTGCTTCTGCCTTTGGAGCATTTCAAAGCGTTTTGGCTGCCTGTGTTGAAGGCGGCCATGTGATCCATGGACAGATTGCGAGGTAGCTTGTTGCTGTAAATGAGGCAGCTGTGCTGCTAACAAAGACTCTGACAATGGCTGCTGTTGCCCACCAGACCGCTCCCCATCGGTCGACTGCTTTTCCTCTGCCTCCATGGGATGTGGGGAGGAGGCCTCAAGGATGCTATGGGAATGCTACTTTGAGCACCAATCTGATAAACATCATTGTATCAAAACTCTTCCGATAGGAAAGTCTTTACACTCGCTTTAGGGGGCTAATTGTATTATGTCATAATTAATGTAAGATACCAGATAGTGTCTGATAAACTGATGAAGGCATAATTAAACAGTGTCAGTATGCAGTCGCCATATATGTGAGTGCTGGTTGTGTGCTAAATGTCTCCACTTCTGTTCACAAACAGCCTTGGTGAAATTCATGATGAGTCTTTTGGGCTGATGCCTGGCAATGGGGCTTAAAAAAAGAATGTCTCAAGATGCTTTTGAGGCACTTTCTCTGCTGACATGTGAATAATTATTCAAGACCTATTTGTCTCCCATCTTCAGCTTGTCACATGTTAGAACTTCACTGGCCCTGCAGAGACACAGAAACAAAAAAAATATGGTTAGTTGTTTTATCAACAGTGTTGGGTAAGCTATACAAAAAATGCTAATCTACCTACTACTGCTTAGCTATTTTCTAAAGGATTCATTTAAAAAGAATCAACTAAAAAGATTAATTTGCAAATCATATATCCCTATTCCTGATTCTAAACTTCTAAGAAAAGAATACTAGACATATTTTTTTTTACAATATTCAAATGGACAATGAAACCTGGAACTTAATTGATGATAAAATCTTTGGAAGTAAAAATCTACATAATTTAATAATAATAATAATAATAATAATAATAATAATAATAATAATAATAATCACAACAACAACAACAACAGTACCATCTTTACCCCCTTGCTGTCACAAAATCCTTTAGAATTCTACTGAAATGTTAAATTTCAGTATGCAATCAACACAAAATGCAAACAACACAACTGAAAAACTGGAAACTGGAAAGTCTGGACAAAAAAATACCTTAACTGTAAAGTGATCCAAGCTGATGTAGAGCCAGTGGTTTCAAAATGATCTCATAAGCATAAACAAGGAAATTGCTTAATTTCATTGATCTGTAGTATTTCTTTTTTAAACTTCCAAGCTGTTTCTTGCACACACAATATGAGACTGGATATCTAACTTTAGCGGTTGTGACAAGTTGTCATCCTTTCAGCAAAAAGAAAAACAGGAATGAATAAAAAAAAAAAAGCTTTGAAGCTGATTTTGTCTATGTATATAAATCATACACGAGACATCAGGAGTGCTAGGGACCATCTCTTTAGTGCTTAAAACTGGTCTGATTCCTTACTTGAGCGTGGACCAAAGAGCATTCATGCTTACCTGCCAGAGGGAGTTCAATGTGCAAATGAGAACATATTTTAGGCTATATTTTGAGATGGACGACAAATCCATAAACAGTAGTTTATATATTTTATCTTTGAACATGTTTTGATTTCTTAGCACAACAAAAGATTTGTCAGAAAATATGGTCATTATTTTTGTGAATAATTCAGTGTTTGAGTTTCTGAATAAACTGGCAAATATATTTCTTAATTAGTATTTAAGTCTTAAAGTTTATCCCATTATTTAAAAATGTAGTGAGATTTATGCTTAAAAAAATAACTGTTTACCAATGAGGTTAAGAAAAACCTTCAATATATATTGGAAACACTTAATTTTGATGGTCCCTTTTGAACGTTCTGTTGACTATACAGTAAGTAACTTTGCAAGTACATGTCAACTTATTCTAACCCTACCAGTCTACTAATACTCTACTAACACTCTAATGAGAGTTAGTAGACATGTAGGTGCAACGTTACTTATAGTCAACAGAATGTGTTAAAGGGACCATCAAAATAAAGTGAAACTTTATATATACATATATATATATATATACACACATACGTAGCCTACACATTTTTACTTCCAGTAAATTTATCATATTGAAATATTAGGTTTTTAAAATATTTTTACTGGAAAACATCTTCAGTGAGATGCCTTATACATATTAACATATATTCACAAAAACTACAGCATCTTAGCTTTCATTTCTTGGTGTTCACTGTGGGAAAGGCAGTGAGCAGAAAAATTGCTTTCCTCTTGAAATAACTTGACAGATTCTTGACTGAGTTTGCTTTCTCAAACAGCTGCTGCTGGCTGAGTGATGCGCAACAATTTAATGAGCTTTCTCAGAGCAGAGGTAGGCTTTGGTTACACAGTGTTTTTATCAACAGCAAACAATTATTGAAGATACAACAACACTAAGACCTTCATCATTATTCATGTATATATTTGACTGCAAAAGGGCTGAACCACAAATTTATAATGAACGATTTGCACAGGTTTATTACTGTAATGGGGGTGTGCAGTGCCTTATAGAATTACACAGCTTGATTGCTGGAATTTTCATCTGGATTGATACAAACAGGCACAGAAAGAGACAAATGTAGACATTGTTGTTATCACTCCATAATGGATGTCCATACGTCACAGATCAGTGCGAGACAGAAAAATGACCTTTGACACCTTACTGATGTGGCTCTTAAACAGGGCGATTAAAAGGGTTTCGGATTGGGAGGGTGCTATGTGAATTATTCATGGCTGTCTATGCACAATGCACTGAACTGGGAGACCCAGCATTACAGCATTTTCAAGCAGACTAGGAAATACCGAAAGGAAGATCTTGAATCACTCAGATCCCATTTCAGTGATAAACGCAAAGCAACAGACAAAAAAAAAAAAAGATCAGATTTATCATAATTTAGTTTACTAATGATTCATTTAAATTCAATTCAAGTTTATTTCTATGGTTTACAATACATATTGTTTCAAAGCAGCTTTACAGAAAATGGTTATTTCAATGCTACAATTAGGAAGCAGTGTTGGGGGTAGTAACGCATTACAAGTAACTCGAGTTATGTAAACAGATAACTTTTTTCAAGTAACAAGTAAAGTAATGCATTACTTTTAAATTGACAACAAAATATCCGAGTTACTTTTTCAAATAAGTAATGCAAGTTACTTTGTTTTCCCATGTATTGAATGACAGCTCTCCTGTCTTCATATTGAGAGAATCAGAGGCGCTGTGTGAACATGCTGATTATTGTACTTCTACACTAAATGTGAGCATGCATTTACTCGTCTTACTTCCTCAAAATGAATAAAAACAGTGAAATGCAGTGAAACTCAGAATATTATGCAAACCTGATTAAATATGTGAAATATAACATACTTTGCTGCGGACCTTCGATGATTCAGTTAAGCCATAAGCAAAAAATACTTTAGTTAATGCAGAAGTAATAGTGTTGAACTTTATTCTTCTGTGATCCAGAATGGCAGCACAGCTGAAAGATTTCTTTGAGCTGCATCCTCTACTGTACAGGAGTGAATTTGTTTCATTCAGCCTTATTATTTCACTTTTGGTGTGAAAGGGCCTTTACATTTGGCAAAAATAGAATTTTTTTGTTATATAAAAAAGAAACAGCCCAGAAATAACGCAAAAGTAACGTAACACATTACTTTTCTTAATAAGTAATTAAGTAACACAATTAGTTACTTTTCAAAGTAACTTTCCCCAACACTGTTAGGAAGTATTCTGATGAGAGTGTCAAAGTAATGTCCATACGGCAGTAATAAACAGCTATAATACGTTATGTGGTTAGTTAATCTCACCTGCGAAATAAAATTGCAAACATATACCTTGCACAATGGCAATGATCTGCATTACAAAAGTGATCTGAAGGAATTGGTGATTTGCTATCAAGAAATAATTATTGTATAAATTGAATATTTGCTTGATTATGTCTAATCTCACTTGAATTGTAATGATGATAATGAAATTGTGCAATGACAGAGAATGATGAAAAGAAAAACAAACGATGCTGGAACTTGAATACTGAAAAAAGACAGTAATTTTACTTTTTGTAAAAGCCTCACAAAGCCAGACAGAGGTCAAGTGAAGAATGAACTGAAGGCACAAGGAGAATGTGACAAAAGATGATGCAAGATACCATCTCCTTATTCTCTCGCTCGCTCTCTCAAACATATGGAGGAAGAGGGAGTATCGAACAGCTGGGATGTCCTCAAACTGACATACAGACCCTGCTGTACTGACACTTCACAACTTCCTGTTATGTAATTTACATTCATGAAAAAGTTAATATAACAAAGTAAAATAAAACAAGATAAAATAAAATAACTTTCACTTTTGCTATTACTTCAAAGCAAAGAGATGCAGGGTACAACGGGACTAAAGGCACACCCTAAGAAAAATGTGCTTTTCTGTACTACCATACTTTATGATTGCAGATATATATATATATATATATACATATGATACATATGTTTTTATTGAACATTAATGGAGCAACAGATTTTGTGTGAAAATAAATCATAAAAGTGGTTGTTTGTTTGTTTAAAAATCTTATAAATGTATGAGGTGGCAAGGTGGGACTTTTACCCCACACACAGGGTAAAAGGCTCACCAGCATGGGACAAAAGTCACACAGTTGCTATAAATACTTTAGCTAAAATAAAATGTTTAATAATGTCTAAGTTAATACTTATTTGAAACAATCACTTTAGCAAAGTTTGTACTATTTTCGTTTAGTACAAATAAAAGAAATACATTTTGATCAATAAATATACGGTCATTAAAATGTTCATTTTAAAAATACAGAAACAAAATTATTTAAAAAAAGTAAAGATTCTGAAGGCATTTAATGAGATCCCATAATAACTTAAAGCTTTACAGTAATAACCAATAAATATGATGTTATTTTATGATATAATTCATATATTTTTAATTAAATATAAATATGGTGATTATCTCTAAGGTGGACACCCAATTTGATATATGATATTTACCATATGAATCTAACCATATCATGTCAACAAATGAAAAAGTCAGCCAGCTGATTATTATCATGTTAATTATTGTGCCGTTCACCCCAAATATCCAGTATTGAAAAACTGTTTTATTTACCTTGAACAAAACTAAAATCATTAACAAGACCTTTGTTTCAAAATATAGCCAAAACATAAAAAAAACAAACATTAAATATTAGATCCAATTAGCGATCATGTCAAGGATCAGACAAATTTCCATGTGCATCATCAAAAGCGGTCAGGGGCGACGCTAGCAATTTTGATCCCAATGAAAGAATATGAGGTTGGGCTCTCTACCGCACCAAACATACAAGGCAACCTAGCAATCCAAAATCTTTGTCTGCAATTTAATGATATGTATATCTGTGTTAAATAGCACAATACCTGCTTCTCATCTCCATCACCTTCTCTCTTTCTTCTCTCAGTCACCTTATCCTTCCTGACCTGCATATATCCTTTCCCAAAGCTGAGCTTTGGTTGGTACAGTCTTTGCAAACTGATTGTTTCTGTCGCTCGTTTAAAACTTCTATCGTAACACAGCTGTTTAGTTTAGCTACACTTTATGACGAGTAACTGAAGCGCCATGCTGTAATTCACATTCAGTCTGTGAACATAAAGCCCGCAGACCTTTTTTTATATGTTTGGTTGACTGTTTTTTATTTTGTGCCTTTGAAAACTAAAGAAAACAACAGGATGCGCTTTTCGGTCTCCGTCTCCTTGAACATCTTTCTGGCTCACGTGTACAAAAATTAACCAAAACACAGTGAATACTTGACGTACAGATTGACATGAGCTTGAAAATACTGACAAAAAAAAAGACTGAAATATATCTTTCAATAGAAACCTTTAAGTGCCTACTTTTTTTGTAGATTATTTGATGTTAAATGCATTATATCGGCTAAGTCACATTTACAAAAGCCAAAATTACATTCTTTTCATTTTCATTAAAAACGTAACCCATTGAATAGACTCTCAGGTAGTGGTTGGCTATGCAACTAGTGCTAACATACAGCAATGGAAGCTCTGCGAATAAACGTATACCATATACTTTTCAAAGAACTGGGTGAGCAATTGTCGGCCCGTTTTCTCTCTCTCTGCCCTCTGTAACCTCTCTTTTTGGGTTTGATGACCGGACTACTTCTTCGAACTCGACGACATCTCTAATTTGACAGTTTACCATCTGATCTCACTCAGTGACTCTAGGCTATGTAGGATGGGACAGAAACATGCAGTGAATGGGGGGCTTATATTTCTGCTTATTTTTGGTAGATTATACATTTATAATTTCTATTACATTACTTCTACTGTTACTACTAATAAAACCGATCTCTGGGGACCCAAAAGTGCGTGGGCCCTTAGAATTGTCCTAACTTTGTTTTAACTTAGCGGCGCCCCTGAAAGCGGTTGTTAAGAAAAGTGCTGAGCATTTTTGTGCCACTTGTGATTTAAAAGAGTAAAAGTAAAACATGCCTTTAGCCCCAATATACCCTATTATTTTCCCTAGTTTAAGGGGCCGTTTACATGACACCGTTTTCAACTTAATATGGAAAACTTTGTATGCGGTTTGGCTGTTCATTTACCCAACAATAGCATTTTGGGGGCCTAAAAAACGCAAACTTGTCGTTGTCGTCTGTAAGGCAAAAAAAGCAAAGGAAAAACATTTCCGTTTTTTGTACATTGTTGTCATGTAAACGTACCCTAAAATAAAACACCAGTAAACAACCACCTACACTTCCAAAAGGGGGTTTTCACAGTGATGCCATAGAAGAACCATTTTTTGGTTCCCCAAAGAACCACTGAACAGTTCTTAAAAGAACCATTTTTTTTCTTAGTGTGAAAAAAAAAAAAAAACTATATAGAACCTTTTATGGATTGGAAAGGATCCATGGATGTTAAAGGCTCTTCATTGAACCATATATGCCAATAAAGAACCTTTTTATTTAAGAGTGTAGCAACCAGCTAGAAAATCCCTATAGCACACAACCAATGTTGGGGAGTAACTAGTTACATGTAATGGAGTTACGTAATTTATTTACAAAATAAATGTAACTCTAATCCATTACAGTTACTGAGACATTTTTTTATAATTATTAAATTATAGTTACTTATGACAATGTAAACAATTACAAAGGGTATTACATCTGAATATTTTCTGTAAAAAGCTATGTTGAATAATATTAATTTGTTGCTTTGCCTGTTTTTGATGTGCATGATGTCTCCTGCCATTTAAAGGCCATTTAGTAAAGCAACGCTATTCTGATGCTTTTAATTGGTTTTCTTGTTTGAATTTGCAGCACACCACATTCGCCAATTACATCAATCCACATTGCCGCTGAAAGCTTTAGTCTACAACTTGTCTGAGAGTTGCCACCATGGCGAGTGATAAAAGTTCCAGTTCCAGTGCTGGAAATTTAAAAATAAATTTTGTCCAGAAATTAAGGGTGCAAATATTACAGTTCAGTGGAAAATATGTTTGGCAACTATTAAAATGCTATCGACATCGAAGGTTTCAATGTCGAACCTGAGGAAGCATCTCCTATGATGAATGTTAACCAGAAGCGCCACCTAGTGGACAAATCTCAATTAGTTTGTCACGTTTTGACTTTCAAAATAGAGCTATTTAACTACACAAGGACATTGAGACTAAACAATATTTTAGGTGGAATATAACTTTAAAAAATAACAATACCATGCATGTTATGACAGCTACACTGTTTGGGTTGCCAGTGAGTATGAAACCAGAATCTATTCTTGCTTCTGTTAGAGAGAAATCAATATTAGGTCTTATATTGTATAATGTTTTCCCTTCACACACACATAGTGGTAAAAAGAATAGTATGCCCATTTTTACAATTTTTTTATAATCAGTAAGTAAATTTTTTTTTACAAAATCTAGAATTGCGTGTTTTCTCTTAAATATAACTATCTCTGTTTTTAGAGGTAAACCCTGCCTGGTTTAAATGTTTGAAAATGATTAACAGTTGAAAACATTTGTTAGAAATTTAGAAAAGTAATCAAATGTAATCAGTTACATTAATAAAGTATAAATTGAAATAGTTACACTATATTACATTTTAAATAGGGTAACTTGTAATCTGTAAATCATTACATTTCCAATAACCTTCCAAACACTGCACACAACACACTATAATAATGATGGTTTTGGACAGGCAATCTGACTGACAAAAATGACCAACATAGGAAATGAATGGGAAATACGCAAAAATACAAAAACTCAGAGAATCTTTTGGTGATACAAACCACACATCAGCCATGATGTAGAAAAAAAAGTGCACAGCAATGTAGGGGTGACACTCTAAAATATTGAGTGCAAAATAGACACGTATTTATGTCTAAAAACACTAGAGAATTTACACTCACCTAAAGGATTATTAGGAACACCATACTAATACTGTGTTTGACCCCCTTTCGCCTTCAGAACTGCCTTAATTCTACGTGGCATTGATTCAACAAGGTGCTGAAAGCATTCTTTAGAAATGTTGGCCCATATTGATAGGATAGCATCTTGCAGTTGATGGAGATGTGTGGGATGCACATCCAGGGCACGAAGCTACCGTTCCACCACATCCCAAAGATGCTCTATTGGGTTGAGATCTGGTGACTGTGGGGGCCATTTTAGTACAGTGAACTCATTGTCATGTTCAAGAAACCAATTTAAAATGATTCGAGCTTTGTGACATGGTGCATTATCCTGCTGGAAGTAGCCATCAGAGGATGGGTACATGGTGGTCATAAAGGGACGGACATGGTCAGAAACAATGCTCAGGTAGGCCGTGGCATTTAAAAGATGCCCAATTGGCACTAAGGGGCCTAAAGTGTGCCAAGAAAACATCCCCCACACCATTACACCACCACCACCAGCCTGCACAGTGGTAACAAGGCATGATGGATCCATGTTCTCATTCTGTTTACGCCAAATTCTGACTCTACCATCTGAATGTCTCAACAGAAATCGAGACTCATCAGACCAGGCAACATTTTTCCAGTTTTCAACTGTCCAATTTTGGTGAGCTCATGCAAATTGTAGCCTCTTTTTCCTATTTGTAGTGGAGATGAGTGGTACCCGGTGGGGTCTTCTGCTGTTGTAGCCCATCCGCCTCAAGGTTGTGCGTGTTGTGGCTTCACAAATGCTTTGCTGCATACCTCGGTTGTAACGAGTGGTTATTTCAGTCAAAGTTGCTCTTCTATCAGCTTGAATCAGTCGGCCCATTCTCCTCTGACCTCTAGCATCAACAAGGCATTTTCGCCCACAGGACTGCCGCATACTGGATGTTTTTCCCTTTTCACACCATTCTTTGTAAACTCTAGAAATGGCTGTGCGTGAAAATCCCAGTAACTGAGCAGATTGTGAAATACTCAGACTGGCCCGTCTGGCACCAACAACCATGCCACGCTCAAAATTGCTTAAATCACCTTTCTTTCCCATTCTGACATTCAGTTTGGAGTTCAGGAGATTGTCTTGACCAGGACCACATCCCTAAATGCAGTGAAGCAACTGCCATGTGATTGGTTGATTAGATAATTGCATTAATGAGAAATTGAACAGGTGTTCCTAATAATCCTTTAGGTGAGTGTATAAGCCACTTTATATAGAGTTATATAGGAATCTAGTGGTAACAACATGGCATTACATAAGTTTCTTTTTTTACTCCCACCAGATGGCACTAATCTACCCTCAAAAAATTTGATTTTGAAAGCCTCGTCTCTATTTTAACATGGAATACTGCTTTAATTGAAAAATAATTTAAAAACGTATTAAAAAGAAAAAAAATGTTATAAAAAATTGTATAAATATTGCATAGTATCACGAAATACCCTCAAAATTCTAAATAATAATCAAAAAATATTATTGAACTAAAATATATTACATTGGTTTTCCTGGGGGTAAAAAGTTACATTTTAAGGCTTCGGTCACTTTTGACCATGAAGAAGCCAAGCGTGACCCCTAAACGAAGAGGCCCAGAGGGTTTCTCAAAGGGTTAGTTCACCCAAAAATTTAATTTCTGTCATTCACTCTCATGTCGTTTAAATTTCGAACCCGTAAGACTTTTGTTTATCTTCAAAACACAAAAAAAGATATTTTAATGAAAAGGTTCATAAAACCAATCCATATGAACAGAGCGATTTAGTTTCTGAAGAGACACAATCGCTTTATATGATGAACAGATTTAATTTAACAGATTTATTCACATATAAACATTCATCAACACATGTATCAGATATGGTAAACGGAAGCTCAAGCACGCTTGCTTGACGTGTGAGAACCGTGTTGCGTAACAAGTTTTAAGCTTCCGCAAGAAACAATGAGGTTTGTTCTCGTGCTTCAAGCAAACTTACAGTTGAGCTACTGTTTATGTTTGCTGATCAATGTTTAAATGTGAAATAAAGATTAAATTCAATCGATTCAATCAAAGGGATCGAATCTCTCCAGAAAATCTGGACTAAACCACTCAATTCATATGGATTAGTTTTACAATGCTAACATCACAACTAGGGCTGTCACGATATTAGATTTTTCACATTACGGTTATTGTGGCCAAAATAATTCACAATATCGATATATCGCAATATCTATAGCAGGAGTTTTCAAACTTTATGATGCCCAAATATGATGAACCTTTATGGGGGACCCCCTTCCTAAAATCCATCTATATATTTTTATGTATGAAAAAACATTTAAACTGTTAGATAAATAGTAAGTGTGACATTATAAACACAACATATTGTTTCCAAACTTAAATTGGCTATACTTAATGTTGGATGTATAAACCTGAAGAAGAACATTTCAATGAAAAATGACTTGTATAAGCAACTTTCACAATAAATGTATGTAAGCAGCTTACATACTGCGTCAAGAATACTGCCTTAGAGAGCAAGATCAAGGGGACTATAGTGAGAAAAACTCACTAGAAAGATACAAAGCAAACATATACAAGGAGAGAAACATTTAGAAATTAAACAGTTAGATTGTTCGGTAGACTTTATCCATTTTTGCTTTGTCTTTTAATTCTCTGAAATTTTCTGGGGACCCCTTAGAACCTTCTGGAGGACCCCTGGAGGTCCCCGGACCCCAGTTTGAAAACCCCTGATCTATAGAAACGTTGGGGGAAAAAGTTATCAAATAAATTTTTACTTTGTTTATTTAGTTTCTTTTTTACCCATAGAACATAATTGGATACTGATAAACACAGGGCACATGCATCTTCTTTGAAGCTCCCTATGAAATAACAAGATAGAAAATACTGTCAAGTTCAACAGTATGATGAATAAATATTACCATCAAAACTGAAACTTTAACCTGTTAGCTTGTGTACCCTTATTTTAAGCTCTTTAACCTATCGTTGCACCGGCGTCAATACAGTATGAAGTCATACAGTAAGCGCGCTGCTAATTCAGTTTTAATGTGCACCTAGAACGGCCGCAGATGAGACATTAAGTGCATGGCACTGCGACCAACGTAACATTTTACAGAGTTTAATGTAGCAATGTGGTCGCACAGTTTTTCTAGATCAGTTTTAATTGTGTAGGCTAATAGATTTGAACAAAAAAAATAATAAAGTGCTACGAACAGGCTGTATTGGTCATGACTAGATTGCAAATACAAAAATATACATTATGTAAATAGACATTAATTAAAAGAAACTATGAGATGTGCTGCACTGGTGGAAACAACACGAGACCATGCTACCGCGACCGTCGACTGGCACTGACTGGTGTTCAGAGTCCCCACCAGCAGCAGTAGCGAGCGTACCTTCAGCGCAGCTGCAAGAGTTATGCCCTTTTTACACCTGTTCACTTCATTCATTTTGTCTGATCAGATATCTATCATATTGTGAAAAGATCAGGATTAAATGTCTTCCAAAATTCTTTTGAGGCGGATTTAAATCCAATCACTCAAACAAATAAATTCAGAAGGTGGTCTGGGATGCATTTCAGACGAAACTGGACAAGTGTGAATGTATCTGGTTGTTTAAACCACATATATTCCTTTTACTCCTGGCAAATGGATAAAAATAAACGTGTGAGAGTGTGTTATAGGCTATGGCATAGTCAGATATGACAGTGCTACTGCAACACGCATCACCGCAAATGAGTCGCCAGTGAAACTGAAAGTAGCCTACGTCTCAGATGCTCAAAAACACAATCATCTTCATCAAAACTAATGAGACTAAATGCTCTTACCAGTGCTTAGGTCGCTCTTTCTCCTATTGCGGCCTTTGATCTTGAAATTAGCTGATGATAAATAAAATGCAGCTCGAATCTTTTGCTTTCGTTGACGTGAAATTTGCATAGCCTATAGCACGGGAATTGAAGATCGGATTTACATTCATTTTGCGGGGAGGTGTAACCTGCATGTTTTTTATTTTTTATTTTGTTTATTAGTTTAGATTGTATAGCCTGTTTTGTCAGCAGGCCTGCTTGTCAAAAATGCCTTTTTATGGATTTTATTATAGGCAAGACAAGTCAAGTGATGATTTGAGAGGCTAAATTGATCAAACATGTGGTTACTCACTGTTGGCCGCTGGCCGCTTGGTCGTTACTTTAAAAAACAAAACCTTTAATTTAACAAACAAAAATTGCTCCAAACATTTTTTCTAAATTAACTTAATAAAGAAATGAAACGGAATATAACTAGCCTACTTTGACATTAAAAACAAAGCTGAACTATTTTTATGGATTAAAGTCAGACTCAGGACACTGGAGTATTTACGTGTCATGTTATCATAAGAGTCCTATTCATTTTAAATATTGTGGTTATCGCCAATATTGTCACACCCTAAATTAGCACGGTATCTATATTTCGTGCTTTGAATATCACAATTATCACCAATACCGGTATATTGCGACACCCCTAATCACAACTTTTTGAAGTGACAAAGTGGTAGTTACGTGGCCTGTCAATGACATTTCTCAGATTTCATTAAAATATCTTAGTTTGTGTTTAAAAAAAACCATGATGGTAAGTAAATTATGACTTTTTTTTTTTCATTTTAGGGTGAACTAACCTTTTAAAGTGTAGTTAGTATTAATCTTGCACAAATGTTTAAACAGAAAATAGACTGCTCTGAAATTCAAGGAAAATTGTAATTTAGGTTTCGCTTTCAAGATTTGCTGGCATGGTAATCTGATCTGGATCATGTATCATGGATGAACTAGTAAACCAGCATTCGTATTTAAGTCTCACACATTGAGAATGTAAAATGTGTGTGCTTGAGTATATGAAATAACAAAATCATTGAGCCATTTCTTAGAATAGCCCACAGAAGCTTATAGGCAGAAGTGGAAAAACACATTTTAAAGCTCTCCCATCTTTGTGCTTTTTTTCTCTGCACCCCACTGTCCTAGTGACAACTTGCCAGATTTGATAACAGAAATGTCACCTTGTTCTTCGTATGTTAATTGCACCACCAAGAATGATATAAATATCTCCTGACTGGATGCGGTCGGCTCGCTTCTAGTGGTTTCCAGGTGAGCTGACCCTGCTGCTGTGGAACATGGGCTCTTTAATGGAGTTGAGAGTAGATTCAAGGACTCTAGAGGCCACATGGCAGCTTGTCAAGACTCTAGTAATAAGGAGACCAAGGAGCTAATTTTGTCTAATGCTTGCATAATTACAATACAAAATTGATAGCAGTGTTCTGGCTTTTAAGTGATCATAATAATCCAATCACGCTGTATATGAAATATTATTCATTGTCTTCATCATGTCAGGTCCATTAAAATTGGGTGTTTTTTTATTATTAGTTGAGCAAAATGACGGATAAAGAGTTAGTGCTTCTCTTTCCAGCTCTTACTCTTGGCAACCTGGCACTGGTTCCCATGGAGACAGTCCTACAGCTAGCCGTGGCAGATGGAGGGTGAGCTGGAGGTCTAAATTTGTCTCCCAGCATCCTATCTGAGTGTAGTGGCACGCCGGCAAGAGGAAGTAGATAAACAGGCTGACCTCCGCACGCCAGTGGCAGCATCTCATGACCCCACGTGTCCCCTTGCTGAGACCTCAACATGTTCATCAAAGACAAACCGGAGGAAGCGGTGCCGCTGGCCCATGCCGCCAGAAGGCCCCTCCTGAATGTCACGCCGCAGGAGTCATAGGCACACCTCACCACCCCGCCTGTACTGGCACAAACATCAACATTCAGTAAAGATCATGGGGGGAAAGACATCACGACCCCTCTGAACCGTGCTGGTTATCGTCCCTGTCCAACACACAGGAAACATCCCTTCCTTGCGACCGAATAATCACTAGTGACTTACTCAATTACATGCTAGAAACAGCGATGTTTACAGAGCAATGGGCAGCTGATATAAACATAATTTGCTTATGCAAAACAGTCAGCTAACGCAATCTATTCATGTATAGGCTGACTGTAAAAGCACAGAATTACACCTTGTGAATGTTCTCAGAACAAGGATCTCACATGGATGTCCACATGCCACACCCTGTTGCAGGCCTGCTATCTGCTGGCTCAGGGAAGTTTGTGCTTGTGTGGACACTGTGTTTGAATTACCACAAAAAGTGCTCTAAATTTGAACAAAGACATGATCTTTCCAATTTTGTGTAAATACACCGTCCAAAAGCAAAGCTAAATTTGGACAAAGGAGTAGAACAAATTAATAGGCTTTAGGATTTGAGATTTACAAATGCATTAATAGCTATGCAATACAAAAAAACTACCACAAAACAAAACCAAAATATTATTATATAAATCAATTATTAGGTATATAAATGTACACTACTGTTCAAATGTTTGTGTTTTTTAGAAATTGAATACTTTTATTTAGCAAGGGCACATTAAATTGATAAAAAGTGACAGAATAGACATTTACAGTGTTAACAAAAGATTTCTATTTCAAATAAATGCTGTTCTTTTGAATTTTCTATTCAAAGAATATTGAAAAAACATCAAGCAGCACAACTGTTTTAACATTGATAATAATAAGAAATGTTTCTTGAGCATCAAATCAGCATATTAGAATGATTTCTGGAGGATGATGTGACACTGAAGACTATAGGGGTGGGACAAAATATTGTTGTCCTTCTCCATGCAATGCGAGAATCGATATGCTGGCGCCAAATATCAATATTTTAATGAATAAAATAAGGCACTCTAAATAGGGTTCCCTGCTCCCAGAGTTGCTACTTATTGGCTCCTCGAGGTGGCGCTCAACACATGAATGAGGGAAACGTGAACATAAGTTAACTAGCCTAAAAAGCCCAGCCACATGCAAGTCCAAAGTCTAGACCCACTTCAGCTTTTATACCATTGATGGGACAAACAAAATCGGCAGAGTACGCAATATGCAAGAACTACCTGGTAAAAGTAAAGAACACTGGTAATACCA